>OX463235.1:52938009-54138009 GCA_949820135.1 Sylvilagus floridanus | reverse complement strand
TGTGTCATAGTGCCAGCCCAAGAGGTTTTCTTTATAAGTCATTTCATAAATGCAAACTCAAACACCAGTTCCTGAAAAAAATTTGCAGCATACTAGAAATAGAAGAGAAACTCCTTAACCTGTTATAGGGTATTTATGAAAAACCTATAAACTACCATATTAAGTGGTAAAAGAGTGAGTGTGTTTCCCTAAGATTAAGAGCAAAATGGATGTCTGCTCGCAACATCTCTGGTCATTGTTATCCTGGAGGTTCTAAACAATGTAATCAGGCAAGAATAAGAAATCAAAGTTGTCTAGATTGGAAAGAAAGGTTTCTTCACCTGCAGACAGGATGATTTTTCATGTAGTAAACCTGCTGGACTCTACAGAAAAGTGCTAGAAAAATAAACTTAGTAAGGTTGTAGGATTACAAGTGCAGTATGCATGAATCAGTTGTATATATAAGTACTTATGATGAATAATTAGAAATTGTGTCTAGTGAATTTTTCTATTTTTTATTACCATTATAAACTGGTAGTCTTATATGTATTTAATGTATTTCGGTTTGTCATAGTGTGTTGCTCAAGTTATCCTCTGTGGACGTTCATGGGTGAACATTCCTGCTAGAGTGCTTGTCTTCTTGACAAGATTCCAGGAGTCTCTGTTAGCCTTCCTGTTCTTTGTCACTGCTCCAGCCTTGTAACCAACCATTTCTTATCAGAGCCCTGGTTCATTTTACTTGGAAAGTTTCTTTTTTTTTTTTTTTTTGACAGGCAGAGTGGACAGTGAGAGACAGAGAGAAAGGTCTTCCTTTGCCGTTGGTTCACCCTCCAATGGCTGCCACGGTCGGCGCGCTGCGGCCGGCGCACCGCGCTCATCTGATGGCAGGAGCCAGGTGCTAGGTGCTTTTTCCTGGTCTCCCATGGGGTGCAGGGCCCAAGCACTTGGGCCATCCTCCACTGCACTCCTGGTCCACAGCAGAGGGCTGGCCTGGAAGAGGGGCAACCGGGACAGAATCCGGCGCCCCGACCGGGACTAGAACCCAGTGTGCCGGCGCCGCAAGACGGAGGATTAGCCTGTTGAGCCACGGCGCCGGCCAAGTTTCATTGTTTTTAACAGCAGAGCAGAGGCTTCTAGCTTGGTACCCATAGATAGTCTTCAGAGTGTGTATGAATCCTCTGAGATTATACACAGCAGTATGCAAACACTCATTATCTGAGGACTTGATCTATAAGTTTGATCAGATTCTCATGCATTATCCAGAAACAGAACCACTGTCTTATTATGTGTGAATATGTGTATATGTTTATATATAGGTTTGGCTTCACTTGAATGGCAAGGAAAATCATCCCTCTTGTACTTAACTGTGAGATCAGTGTGGGCGAGGGAGGAAAGAGAGAGAAGAGGGATGGGGGAGAGAGAGAAAGAAAAATCTATCTGTTGGTTTACTCCTCAAATGGCTGCAATGGCCAGGTCTGGGTCAGGCCAAAGCCAGGAGCCAGGAACTTCATCCAAGTCTCCCACATGGGGCAGGGGCCCAAACACTTGGGCTATCTTTCACTGTTTTTCCCAGGTGTGTTAGCAGGAAGCTGGATTAGAAGTAGAGCGACTGGAACTTGAGCTTGTTTGTATGGGATACTAGCTTCATAGGCAGAGGCTTTACCCACTATGCCATCATGCTGGCCCCTTTAAACAAATCAATTAAAAAAAAAAAAAAAGAAACTTCTTATTAAATTCATTTTCTATATGCTGTAAATATTTCTCAATATTATTCACTTTTTTGTTATCTCAAAACCTTTTTTATTTGTTTTATTGTTTATTTGTTGAAACAAATTGCAATTGCCATTAGTCATGAAACTTGCAACCTGTATTCTTCCGTGTCTTTTTTTTTTTCCTTTACTGTTTTGGATCTAATGTTATCTTCTTCATCAGTAATTCTGCATCAGTAATATATCTTACTTTTGAACTTAAAAGTCTTTTTATACTTACTTTAAAATCATTTTTATTTTTTAATTAGAGATGGGCAGACAGAGGGAGCTCCCATTCACTGGTTCACTCTCCAAATGCACACAAATGCTAGGGCTCAACCAGGCCAGGCCAAGGCTGGGAGGTGGAACTCACTCCAGGTCTCCCTGTGTGGTAGCAGGGACCCCAACTGAGCCATCACTTGCTGAGCAGAGCTGGGACTCAAATCCTAGGCACTCCCACTGGCATCTTAACTGCTAAGCCAAACACCTGCCACTCTGTGCTTACTTAATTTTTTTTTTATTATTTATTTGAGAGGCAGAGTTAGTGACAGAGAGAGAGGTCTTCCATCCACTGGTTCACGCCTCAAATGGCCACAACAGCCGGAGCTGAGCTAATCAGAAGCCAGGAGCTTTTTCTGGATCTCCCACATGGGTACAGGGCCCAAGCACTTAGACCATCTTCTACTGCTTTCCCAGGCCATCAGCAGAGAGCTGTATCAGAAGTGGGGCAGCCAGGACTCGAACTGGCACCTATATGGATTGCCATTGCGGTAGGCAGATGCTACACCACAGCGCCAGCCCCTTTATGGTTACTTTTTAAAGTAGAAACAGGGGCCAGGGGCCGGCTCTGTGACATAGTAGGCTAGGCCTCCACCTGTGGTGCCAGTATCCTATATGGGCGCCAGTTCGAGTTCTGGCTGTTCCACTTCCAATCCAGCTCTCTGCTATGGCCTGGGAAAGCAGTAGAAGATGGCCCAAGTCCTTGGGCCCTTGTACTCACGTGGGAAGACCCTGAAGAAGCTCCTGGCTCCTGGCTTCAGATCAGCTCCGCTCTGACCATTGCAGCCAACTGGGTGGATGGAAGACCTCTCTCTGTGTCTCTTTCTCTGCCTCTTCTTCTCTCTCTGTGTAACTCTGACTTTCAAATAAATAAAACAAATCTTTAAAAAATAAAAAGGAACAGAGTCTCTTTACAAAAAAAAAAGAAGAAGAAGAAAAGAAACAGAGGCCAGCACTCTTGTGTATCCATTAAAGCTGCTACCTGCAGCCCCAGCATCCTGTATGGGCACTGCTTCGAGTCCCAGCTGCTCCACTTCTGATCCAGCTCCTTGCTAATGTGCCTAGGAAAGCAGTAGATGACTCAAGTCCTTGGGCCCCTGCACCCATGTGGGAGACTTGGAAGAAGCTCCTGGCTCTGGGCTTCAGATCAGATCAAAGCTCCAGCCTTTGAGGCCATTTGGAGAGTGAACCAGAGGAAGGAAGACCTCTCTATAATTCTGTCTTTCAAACAAATAAAATAAATCTTATAAATCTTTAAAAAATAAATAAATATTCTTAAACTAGAAACAGAATTTAATTATAATGAAAATAATAAACATTTGTATTTTAATTACCAGTTATGGTACCACTTATGATCACTATAACTCAGTGGCACTCAGCTGATGTGGTTTTCTTCTCCAGGGAACATTGGCATGTTTCAGTTGTCACAGCTTGGAGGGTAGAGAATGTACTATTGGTATCTCGTGGGAGGAGGCCAGGGATGCTGCTGAATATTCTACAGCGCTCAGGACAGGCCTCAACAACTAATGATACAGCCCCAAATGTCAGTAGTACTGAGGTTAAGAAACCTTGCCATAATTCATCTTAGTGCGTAAAACAGTAAACATTGTTAAATTCATATTTAGGGCAGCGACAGGGCTGACTAGGCTAATCTTCTGCCTGCGGCACTGAAACCCCGGGTTTTAGTCCTGGTTTGGGTGCCAGATTCTGTCCTGGTTGCTCCTCTTCCAGCCCAGCTCTCTGCTGTGGCCAGGGAGTGCAGTGGAGGATGGCTCAAGTGCTTGGGCCCTGCACTCGCATGGGAGATCAGGAGGAAGCACCTGGCTCCTGGCTTCAGATAGGTGCAGCGCCGGCTGTAGCGGCCATTTGGGGGGTGAACCAATGGAAAAGGAAGACCTTTCTCTCTGTCTCTCTCTCTCACTGTCCACTCTGCCTGTCAAAAGAGAGAGAGAGAGAGAGAGAGAGAGAGAGAGAGAGAGAGAGAGAGAGAGAGAGAGAGAGATAGGAGAATGACAACAAATAAATAAATAGAACGACAATAAATAAATAATAAAAAAAGAAGAAGAAGAAAAAGTGCTTGTAGAAATCCTGCTCTATGTTCTCCAAGTGTGTCTGTAGAGATCATTATAAAGTCTGCTTTGGAACTTTTTTAATATTTCATTGTTTTGTTTTGTTTTGTTTTGTTTTGTTTTGTTTTTATTTGAAAGGCAGAGAGACAGAGACAGGGAATGATCGTCCATCCAAGGCAGCCTTGATTCAAGATGAAAAAGTTTGGTCATCATCCAGTTTCTATCAACAATGGGGAATCAACCAAGATTTAAAATCTGCAGTTTTTCTAATATTTCAGATGTACAAAAATGTGCAGAATACAAAATGTTGAATGATTATGTATATCCAAGTGAAAAACACATTATGGGATGGGCATTAAGATGCCTGTGTCTCTTGGAGTATATAATCGTGGTACCTAGCTCTGTCTGGCTCTGGCCCCTGAAATCCAGCTTCTTGCTAATGCAAACCTTAGAAACAGTAGTGATGGCTCAACTAACTGAGCTCCTGTCACCAATGTGGAACTGAATTGAGTTCCTGTCTCCTGGCTTCATTCTACCCCAGTCCTGGCTGTTATGGGCATTTTGGGGTTGAACCAGCAGATGAGAGATCTCCCATCCCTCCCACTGCCCCTCTCTTGCTCTCTCTCCCTCTCAAGTAAATACATAAGTTTAAAAAAGTGAAAGCATTACAACCACCTTTCAAACTTCCCCTGCACCCTTTTGATTGCTTATCTGCCCTTTCATTCATGTTCTGAATTTAGTATTTATCATAGCACAACTTTGTTCCTTAAGTAAATATGAATATGTCTCTAAATAACATACATATCATTTTCTATGTTTTTAAATTTTATGCATGGTATCATATCTTCAAGTTATCATTTTCTACAATATACTTATGAGATTTACATACTTCTAGTTCATTTTCAGTGATAAATAGTATTCTACTTTGAAACTATACTGCAGTAGATATTCCTGTTGAAAGAAATACAGGTGGTTTCCTTTTTTTTTTTTTTTTTTTTGGTATTAGCAACAATACTGCAGTAAATGTTCTTTATACATCCTTGTTGTGGGAAGTTTCTCAAGGAAATATGTCTCAGAATGAAATTAACAGGTCATAAGGTTTGGGCAATTTTGACTTCACTAGATATTGCCAAACTGCCATTAAAATGATGTGCCTGATATATACTCCTATTCCATCAGCAGTGTAAAGACCTCAACTTCTGAAAGCCAGTACTAATGATTGAATAATCTGAAAAGTAATTGTTATAATGGATAGTTTGAAGGAAAAAGTACAGTTCAGGACTCTTACAATGTGAGACATTATGAGGCCTTGAACTAAAATAGTGGCTGTAGGAATCCAGAATTGAGTAATATTGAGAAGGTAGAACTGAAGAACCTACTGACTAGGAGAGGGAGAGAGATAGATCTAAAGCAGCTTTAAGATTTCTACTTGGGGGGCTGGTGCTATGGTATAGTGGATAAAGCTCCCACCTGCAGTGCTGACATCCCACATAGTCTCTGATTCAAGTCTTGGCTGCTCTACTTCCAATCCAGCTCTCTGCTGTGACCTGGGAGAGCAGTGGAAGATGGCCCAGGTCCTTGGGCCCCTGCACCCATGTGGGAGACCTGGAAGAAGTTCCAGGCTCCTGGCTTCGGATCAGTGTGGCTCTGGCCATTATAGCCATCTGGGGACTGAACCAGTGGATGGAAGACCTTTCTCTCGCTTTCTGCCTCACCTCTCTGTAACTCTGCCTTTCAAATAAATAAATAAATCTTTAAAAACAAACCAAAAAGTTTCTACTTGGGCCAGCAGTAGAAACAACCTGTGGCACAGCAGGTTAAGCTGCAGGATGCGACACCAGAATCCTATATGGGCACCGGTGTGTGTCCCAGCTGCTTCACTTACAGTCCAACTCACTGCTAATGCATGTGGGAAAGTAGAAAAACATGGCCCAGGTACTTGGTCTCTTGCCACCCATGTGTTAGACCCAGATGGGATTCCAGGCTCCTGGCTTCGGCCTGGCCCAGTCCCAACCCTTGCAGCTGTTTGGAGAATGAACCAGTTAATGGAAGATCTCTCATTCTCTTTCTCTCTCTGTCTCCTCTCTCCGTAACTCTGTCATTCAAATAAATGAATAAATCTTCCAGAAAAAGATTTCTACTTTAGGCAACTGAACACATGATGACACCATTAACCAAGACAACAAACTGTGTGTGTTGGCAAGGGGAGAGGGGCATTAAACATATTCTTCAGAATGTCAAGTTTGAGGTATGCATAGGGTATGAAGTTCAAGAAGCAGGGCCTCACTGTTAGTAAAACTTGCAAAGCTTATTCATATAGGGAGCTACAAAGAATCAGATAAATAGGCTCTGAACAGTTAAGAACAAAATAAAGAGAACAGCATTTTCTACCAGTTAACACTAGTCTCTAGTCCAGAAAAAAGGTTCAGCTATATGCCCCATGGTACAAGGTACCTTCCCCTTGAACTATTTCTATTTTTTAATTTTTATTTTATTTTATTTATTTTTCTTTTTGACAGGCAGAGTGGATAGTGAGAGAGAGAGACAGAGAAAAAGGTCTTCCTTTGCCGTTGGTTCACCCTCCAATGGCTGCCGCGGATGGCGCGCTGCGGCCCGCGCACCGCGCTCATCCGATGGCAGGAGCCAGGTGCCAGGTGCTTTTCCTGGTCTCCCATGGGGTGCTTGGGCCATCCTCCACTGCACTCCCGGGCCACAGCAGAGAGCTGGCCTGGAAGAGGGGCAACCAGGACAGAATCCGGCGCCCTGACCAGGACTAGAACCCGGTGTGCCTGCGCCGCAAGGCAGAGGATTAGCCTAGTGAGCCGTGGCACTGGCCTGAACTATTTCTATATCTGAATTTTTCTAGACTAAATCCTTCCACTTAAGATGGAACATGTAGGAATAAAAAAAGGCCGCTTCTCTTTCTCTCTTTCTCTCTCCTTCCCTCCCTCCCTCCCTTCCCCCCTCCCCTTCTCTCTCTGTATCTCTGCCTTTCAAATAAATAAGTCTTTCAAATATAAAATAATCTCTTTGGAGGCCAGTATCGTGGCATAGCAGGTTAACTGCCACATGCATCTCATGTGATCACTGGTTCATATCCCAGCTGATCCACTTCTGATCCAGTTACCTGCTAACGTGCCTGGGAGAGCTGTAGAAGATGAACCAAGTACCTGTGCCCCGCACCCACATAGGAGACTTGGAAGAAGCCCTGTCTCCTGGCTTCAGCCTGGCCCAGCACCTGCCGTAATGGCCATTTAAGGAGTAAATAGAGGATCTTTCTCTCTCTCTCTGCATCTCTCCCTTTCTCTATAACTCTGCCTTTCAAATAAATAAATGAATCTTTAAAAAATAATTATTTTTATTTATTTGAAAGGCAGAGAGATGAGGGTTAGAGGAGAGTTAGAAAGAGTGGGAGATCCATCCACTGGTTCACTCCCCGGATGCCTGCAACAGCTGGTGGTGGGCCAGGCCAAAGCCAGGATCTAGGAACCAAGTCTCCATCTTGGGTGGTAGGAACCCAACTATATGAGCCATCAACTGCTGCCTCTGAGGCTGTGCATTAGCAGAAAGCTGGAATCAGAAATGAAGCTGGGACTGGATTCCGGACACTCTGATATGGGATGTTGGTGTCCCAAGAGGCATCCAAGTACTGCGCTAAACTCCCACCTAGTCTGTTTTAAATCGTAAAGGAAATACAGTCTCAACAGCTCCTGGATCAACCTAGTATACCAGAAATTAAGCTTTGGAATTGTTAGCAGAGAGTTCCCTTTTTCAGTGTTGAACTGAAGTGTTTATCCCAACACAGTAGAATTGACTTCCTTGTAATTCCCTCCAGGGTAACAAGAGGATTTAGTAACAAGAGATTTTAGCTATTTATTGAATGCATGAACCTACTTTAACTAGTCAGATTTCTTTAGTCTGATTAGTAAAAGTTGGGTATTAACTTCCATCTATATGAGAAGATATGTAACAAGAGGATAGCTGGAATGTTTTAATTATCCAAAATTGGACTTTGAGACAACTGAAGACACTTTGAAGTGAATTATTGATAGCATTATGTATTTGTTTTTTTTTTAAGTAACAAGGCAATTAATGCTATTTTTATCTCTGCAGATTCACTGACTTCAAAGTGATTTTTAAGGATGCCTTAAAAAAAACCTTCTCATTGGTTGAGTGCGGGGTTGCTGTCATTTACATTAACTACAGGCCCTGCTGAAGGCACTTGTGTTCTGATGCAGTTGTATGTGCTCTGGTATAGATATTTAGATGTCTTTCTGCTTTGGGTGATAAGGTGTTTGCTCGGGCTCATGGGATTAAAGAGTTTTTGTTTGTTTCTCACTGAGGACCTTGCCCTAGCCCCTCTTTCTTTCCAAGAGTATCCTTCCTTCCTTCCTTCCTTCCTTCCTTCCTTCCTCTTTCCCTCCCTCCCTCCCTCCCTCCCAGAGAAATCTTCCATCCACTGACTCACTCCCTAAATGCCTGCAGAGGTTAGGGCTGGGTCAGGCTGCAGCCAGGCCCCACAACTCCATCTGGGTTTTCCATGTGGGTGGCAGGGACCCAGGTACTTGGGCCATCACCTGCTGCCTTCCACAGTGCGCATTAGCAGGAGGTTGCAATCGGAAGCAGAGCCAGGCACTCTAACATGGGATGCAGGTGTCCCAAGCAGCAGTTTAACTTGCTGTGCTATAACACTTGCCCTACCATGAGCATCTTTGAATCAGCACTGAGGAAACAATCCAGACAGGACTATGATGGGCAAAGGTCTCATTGCTTTCACACAGGTTGTCCTGCACCCCCTGCACCCCCATTAGCTGGAAAAGATTTAAAATGAGACACTGAGGAGGGAAGCTGTGACTTTTCTCTTTGGTTTATAGGAAGATTTTAGCTATTTATTGAATGCATGAACCTACTTTAACTAGTCAGATTTCTTTAGTCTGATTAGTAAAAGTTGGGTATTAACTTCCATCTGTATGAGAAGATATGCCTGCACATCCTCACCTTTCCATGGCTGATGAAATTAAATCACATTTCAGAACTCCGATACCATCTCCTTCAGAGTGTTTTTCCTAAGCCCTTCCTTGGTGCTCCCTCAATGCTCTTTGTTATCTATGGCTAGTCTGTCTTGGGCTTTATCACACCGTAATGGAATTGTCTGTGGTGTGTGTCTTTTCCACTAGTCGGAAAGCCCTTTGCTCTTCCAAGTATTTCATTCACCTCTCCCATTGCCTAGCATAATGTTCATACATCATGGATGCTTGGATGTTTGTCGGACAAACTGAATTTGAAGAGCCACAGGCAGTGCTGGCAAACCCTTAGCTTCAGCTACCATAGAACTTTTCTTCCTTGGCTATATGAGAAAGCAGTCTGCAGAGTAAAAGAGAAGAAACAGAGTTCTTTCTTTCTAAAATAGTGGTTATAGGTTAAGCAAAGTCCTTTAAAAGTGACTGTCTTTTTGGTAACATTACCTTTTCAGGAGCCGAAAAAACTTAACCACTCTTTGTGTTGTGTTGGAGAGAAAGCAGCTAATAGCCTCTTTGTGAGCATAAAACAATTATACCCAGCCTCCTGCAGAGACAATCTGCCAGAGCCTACACTCGCCCTCCACGTGGGCTTCATTTCCTTACTCTGGAATTTCAGAGACTCTCCCCCAAAGACCTTCATCTTGTTGCACTATTATGATGAATGTGTGGAGCTGGCTCTCACGCCCTGCTTTTCTAGCTATTACTGGAGGTGCTGTCAAAGAATCAAGCCCCAAATTTATCCTTTCATTAAGTCCTCTCCCAGGCAGCACTGCTGGCTTTTGGGTGGCAGTCATGGAGTTTCCACATCTTTCCCACCTCCTGCTGCCTTCAAATGTAGGAAACCACAGGTCCCGTTACAGAGAAAGAGCGTGGTGGAAAGGATGGCTGCTAATCACTTTGCACCATGGCTCTGTTTGCTGTGTTCTCTGTGGAGAGGGAGCACCAGCCATTGCGTGTGCCATGAGACCTCCAGCCTCTGTTTCCAGTCAGGCCCGGGCCATGGTGTTGCTTCACTTGGCTGCTCCTGTCTGTCTGCCAGCAGCATCCTGAGCAGCGTTTCTAGAACGAGTTGGAGATGTTTTGGTGTCTTGAAACAGGGGCCTCACCTGCTTCTCACCTCCTTCTCAGTGGTAGACCTATGTTCTTTGACAAGTTTAATTTTTTTTTAAGATTTATTTTTATTCATTTGAAAGAGTTAGATAGAGAGGTAGAGACAGAGAGAGCGCGAGGTCTTCAATCCACTAGTTCACTCCCCAGATGGCCGCAACAGCTGGAGCAGTGCTGATCTGAAGCTAGGAGCCAGAAGCTTCTTCTGGGTCTCCCATGTGGGTGCAGGGGCCCAAGGAGTTGGACTGTTTTCTACTGCTTTCCCATAGCAGAGAGCTGGATTGGAATGGAGCAGCTGGGACAGTAACCGGCGCCCATTTGGGATGCCAGTGCTGCAGGCTGGGGCTTTAACCCCCCAAGCCACAGTGCTGGTCCTGATGAGTTTTCAAAATGAGTTACATGATTTTGAATTCTCCTCCCCTGCTGCTCTTGCAACTTGCTCCTAGTGGGAGTTTCTGTTGAGTTAAGCTCTATGTGTCTCTGATTTTGTAGGTTGGGATTTAGTCAGTTTGGGGCTTTTATCCTGACTCTGAACAAGTTGTAGAAATAGAGCCGGGCCGGCGCCGTGGCTCAACAGGCTAATCCTCCGCCTTGCGGCGCTGGCACACCGGGTTCTAGTCCCGGTTGGGGCGCCGGATTCTGTCCCGGTTGCCCCTCTTCCAGGCCAGCTCTCTGCTGTGGCCCAGGAGTGCAGTGGAGGATGGCCCAGGTGCTTGGGCCCTGCACCCCATTGGAGACCAGGAGAAGCACCTAGCACCTGGCTCCTGCCATCGGATGAGCGCGGTGCGCCGGCCGCAGCGCGCTGGCCGCGGCAGCCATTGGAGGGTGAACCAACGGCAAAGGAAGACCTTTCTCTCTGTCTCTCTCTCTCACTGTCCACTCTGCCTGTAAAAAAAAATAAAATAAAATAAAATAAAATAAAAAAAAAATCTTAGGATGCTCGATGAATACCCATGTGCTCTAGCAAACATGGTGGATTTTGTTAAATACACACTGATTCTGTTGTTAAGAAAATCTGACCTCCAGAGGCATGTGATTTGCAGTACGGTGTATTACGGAAATGTCAGGCATGGTGCTTTGTAACGTGTGCAAGCAGTGTCAGTGTGCACAGAGGGTCTTTATTCCTTTTCTGATAAGCACTGTTAATGTTCAAAAAATATGAATGGTTGTTTTACAGTTTCGATTCCGAGACAGCAAAACCTGATTTTTCAAGTCTTAGATCATACTTTTGAGTTCTTAACCTTAATTCATATAGTTTTGGGGCTGGTGTTATGGCATACTGGGTAAAACCACTGCCTGTGGTGTAATAGGTTGAGCCCACATGGGAGACCCAGAAGAATCTCGTGACTTCTGGCTTTGGATCAGCATGGCTCCAGCTGTTTCAGTCATTTGGGGAAGAACCAGCAGATGGAAGCTCTCTCTGTCTCTCCCTCTTTCTAATTCTGCCTTTCAAATAAGTAAATCTTTAAAAAAAAATTGTTTTAACAGAGTTAGACAGTGAAAGAGACAGACAGAGAGAAAGGTCTTCCTTCTGTTGGTTCATCCCCCAAATGGCCGCTACAGCTGGAGCTATACCAATTCGAAGCCAGGAGGCAGGTGCTTCCTCCTGGTCTCCCATATGGGTGCAGGGGCCCAAGGACCTGGGACATCCTCCACTACCTTCCCGGGCCACAGCAGAAAGCTGGACTGGAAGAGGAGCAACCGAGACTAGAACCAGGTGCCCATATGGGATGCTGGCGCTGCAGGCGGAGGATTAGCCAAGTGAGCCACGGCTCAGGCCCCTAAAAAATTTTTATATTTTTGTGAACTGGTATAAATTGTTAATGCATAGAGGCTTAGGTATTTTTGTAAGTAGTGTGTGGTTTACTTCTTGCCCTGTAAGTATTCAGAGCCTCATTTTTCCCATATTTGAAGCTTAGTTGTGGGTTTGGGTTTTGGTTGGTTGGGGGGTGGGAGAGAAGGGATTTTGTACTTGGAGATATATTGTAGTTTAAAGCAGATGTCCCACTGAAAACCATTCAAATATCATTCGAATTATTTCAGGTTAAAAAAAAAAAATCTGTCTGACCCCTTAGCTTTGGTGCTAACTCATTAATAAAGCTGATCCTGAGGCTGCCATTAACATTGGAAAGGCAACAAACATTCCTCAGTAATACTTATTTTTCCCTGAAGAGAAATTATATTGCAATGAAGTTTTAATGTTTTCCCCTTTTCAGAGAGAGAAAGATCATCAGCTTCACTTAGGCAGAAGTGTTCAGTGCTTTGGGCAGCTTATTGATCCCCCCCCCCCTTTTTTTTTCACGAATTTGCGTGTCATCCTTGCACAGGGGCCATGCTAATCTTCTCTGTATCGTTCCAATTTTAGTATATGTGCTGCCGAAGCGAGCACCCTCCTTTTTTTTTTTTTTAAGATTTATTTTATTTATTGGAGAGACAAAGTTACACAGAGAGAGAGAGAGAGAGAGAGAGGTCTTCCATTCACTGGTTCACTCCCCAGATGGCCACAGTGGCTAGAGCTGTGCCGATCCAAAGCCAGGAGCTTTTTCCGGATCTCCCACGTGGCACAGGGGCCCAAGGACTTGGGCCATCTTCTACTGCTTTCCCAGGCCATAGCAGAGAGCTGGATTGAAAGTGGAGCAGCCAGGACTAGAACCGGCAGCCATATGGGATGCCAGTGCTTCAGGCCAGGGCTTTAACCCGCTGTGCCACAGTGCCAGCCCCGCTCATTGACTCTTTATTTCCACCTTGGTGTTCAAAATTACGCAGTTCTCTTTACCTTACTAACAGAACCATGCTCCTTCCCACAGCCATTGTCTCTGCAGCTCAAGGATTCTTTTCTGGCAGCCCCACGACCTGCCCCCAAGACCTACTCCCAGGCTTCTTAGAAGAAAAGTACTTGCCAGGATCTCTCTGCAGCCAGCGTAACTCACTTCAGAGCAGGTGGTAGCGGCCTGCCTTCCCTGAGCTGACAGCAAGGGCAGAACTCTGTCTCAGCCAGGGTCGAGGAACACCCTATCTCAGTGGCCAGCACCTGCAGGTTCAGAGCTGGCAGTGGCTGTAATCAGATTCGTCTCCACTCGCTTAGCTGATGTGGGCTTTATCGTAAGTGTTCGCTTGCTTAGTTACTTTGGCAGACTTGCTGATTGCTTTTCCTGAGGAATTCTCTAAGGTCCCTTTGGGCTGGAGCATAAACCTCTTTCCCTGTCTTAATTTCACTCCTTCCTCAGAGTACTTGGAAACATGATCCCCCGTCCCACCATCCTGTGTGTCCTGTCACTCATGACAGGGCCACTCCTGCTAGTGTGGCACCATCTTCACAGCCTTCTTCCTGCTCTGTGTACCTGAGATCCTTGCTCCTGCTTCTTCACCACTGAGGTGGAGCTACAGCTCTAATAATTCAGTTTTTTATGCCTCCTTTTCTCTAAGTGGCATGGGATCTGCAGAATACATCCCTTTTACTCCAATCTAGCATGTGATCTGCTGAGATAATTTCTCTCAGTTTTTAAAGTGACATGAAAAGAAGCCCAAGTTAGTATCTCATTTTTCTTTTTTTTTTCTTTTCTTTTTTTTTTTTTTTTTTACAGGCAGAGTGGACAGTTGGACAGTGAGAGAGACAGACAGAGAGAAAGGTCTTCCTTTTGCCATTGGTTCACCCTCCAATGGCTGCCGCGGACAGCGCGCAGCGGCCGGCGCACCGCGCTGATCCGATGGCAGGAGCCAGGTGCTAGGTGCTTTTTCCTGGTCTCCCATGGGGTGCAGGGCCCAAGCACTTGGGCCATCCTCCACTGCACTCCCGGGCCACAGCAGAGAGCTGGCCTGGAAGAGGGGCAACCGGGACAGAATCCGGTGCCCTGACCGGGACTAGAACCCGGTGTGCCGGCGCCGCAAGGCGGAGGATTAGCCTATTGAGCCACGGCGCCGGCCAAGTATCTCATTTTTCATCCCTTCTCCCATCCCCATGCTTAAAAATTAAATCTTTTTTTTTTTTTTTTTTTACAGGCAGAGTGGACAGTGAGAGAGAGAGACAGAGAGAAAGGTCTTCCTTTTGCCGTTGGTTCACCCTCCAATGGCCGCCGCAGTCGGCGCACTGCAGCCGGCGCACCGCGCTCATCCGATGGCAGGAGCCAGGAGCCAGGTGCTTTTCCTGGTCTCCCCATGGGGTGCAGGGCCCAAGCACTTGGGCCATCCTCCACTGCACTCCTGGGCCACAGCAGAGGGCTGGCCTGGAAGAGGGGCAACCGGGACAGAATCCGGTGCCCCGACCAGGACTAGAACCCGGTGTGCCGGCGCCGCAAGGCGGAGGATTAGCCTGTTGAGCCACGGCGCCGGCCAAAAATTAAATCTTACAATAAAATTGATTAATTAGGCTAATGAGAATGAGGTATAATTAAAATATTTCAGGGTTTTTTTTGTCTCATGCCAGTTCTTTTTTTTTTTTCAGATTCTCAGGTCATATTCAAGGGACTATTATGTCCCTCATTAATTACAATTAGATCACTTCCTGGGGTTTTGAGCTCGTCTCTACTGCTGTGGAATTGCTCCCAAGTAGAAGCAGTTGGGGTCTCTCATGTCCGGAAGAGACATAAAATCTAATACATATTTTCACGTGACATTTTGTTCTTTTTTATTCATTAGGTGTTTCTGAGAGTGTAGAGGGGCCTTACTTCTGGACATAGGAAACCTAGGGCCAAACCAACTCTAATGGTTATTAAAAGTTTTGAGGCCGGCGCCGTGGCTCAACAGGCTAATCCTCCGCCTTGCAGTGCTGGCACACCGGGTTCTAGTCCTGGTCAGGGCGCCGGATTCTGTCCTGGTTGCCCCTCTTCCAGGCCAGCTCTCTGCTGTGGCCTGGGAAGGCAGTGGAGGATGGCCCAAGTTCTTGGGCCCTGCACCCCATGGGAGACCAGGAAAAAGCACCTGGTACCTGGCTCCTGCCATCGAATGAGCGCGGTGCACCGGCCGCAGCGCTCCAACCACGGTGGCCATTGGAGGGTGAACCAACGGCAAAGGAAGACCTTTCTCTCTGTCTCTCTCTCTCACTGTCCACTCTGCCTGTCAAAAAAAAAAAAAAAAAAGTTTAGATAACTCTGTCAGCAACTCCTGACCTGCCAATAGAGACAGAATGAAGGAATCTGAGCAGGGAGAGGCTAACATTCTGGTGTTTTCTCTCTCCCTTTTTTTTTCTTTAGTACTTATTTATTTGAAAGGAGAGAGAGAATAAGAGACAGAGAGTTATCTGTCTGCGGATTCACTCCTCCAATGGCCACAGCCACTGGGCTGGGCCTGGCCAAAGCCAGGAACCAGGAGCTTCTTCCAGGTCTTCCACAGGGGTGCAGGGGCTCAAGGCCATTAGCAGGGAGCTGGATCGGAAGAGGAGCAGCCAGGACTCAAAGCAGCACCCATATGGGATGCCAGCTCTGCAGGCTGTGGCTTAACTTGCTGTGTCACCTCTGTGTGTTTTTTCTTTGGGACAGTTCTACAACTTCTGTTCATTTATTGAGATTTAATGTAAAGCAGATACTTCTGCGGGGAATTGATTAAGGGATGCTTTTTATGGAAATGTAGATGTTCTGTTTGACTTGTGCTGCTTTTAGCTCCTGCAGCTCATTCTTTTCCATTTACATTCTTTGTAATAGTGGAAACAATGAAAAAATATCATGCTAGTGTCTAAAGTAGGAAGAAAGTTCATTCCTCTGTTATGGTGGTGCTAGAGTAGCTAATTTGGCCAAAGTGTGAAGCCCCTGGCATCTTACTTGGCTTACATCTGTAGTTTGGAGCCATACTAACTAGAAATTAGGTGATTTTTCAAGCAAATTAGCTAAAGGGATTGCTTAATTTCAGCAGGTGATGACGTGGAAACTTACTTCAGTAAAGTCATGCATCTAAGTAGAAAGCTCAAAATGTGTAGTCCTGCACAAAGCTTCAGAAAAGCACATTACTCTCTCCAGTTTCCCTTCAGTATAATGCATTGTTAACCTTTATCTGCTTAATGCAGTGTCTGGATAAAAATATCAGTAGGTGAGGGGCCAGTGCCCTGGTGTAGCCAGTAAAACCATCTGCTGCAGCACCGGCATCCCATATGGATGCCAGTTCGACTCCCAGCTGCTCTACTTCTTATCCAGCTCCCTGCTAAAGCACCTGGGAAAGCAGCAAAGGATGGCCCAAGTGCTTGGGCCCCTGCAGCCACGTGGAAGACCCAGAAGTGAAGAAGCTCCTGGCTCCTGACTTTGGATTGGCCCAGCTCTGGCTGTTGCAGCCATTTGGTGAGTGAACGAGCAGATAGAAGATCTCTCCCTGTCTCTTTTTCTGTAACTCTACCCTTCAAATAAGTAAATAAATCTTAGAAGAGAGAGAGAGAGAGAGAGAGAGAGAGAGAGAGAGGGATGGACACCTGCAGCCCATACTGGAGTACCTGGTTTCAAATCCTGGCTCTGCGCCTGCTTTGTTTCCTACCAGTGTGCATCCTGGGAAGCAGTAGGTGATTGATTGCTCAGGTAGATTGGGTCCCTGCTACCGACATGGGAGACTGATTGAGTTCCTAGTTCCTGGCTTTGGCCTGGTCAGTCCTGAGCTATTGCTAGCATTTGGGGAGTGAACCAGTGGATAAGAGATCTATTGGTTTGTCTCTCTGTTTCTGCCTTTCAAATAAATTTTAAAATTAAAAAAAAATCAGTGGCAGGCCTTTGGTAAAGTGGTTAAGACACTAGGTGGGATGCCTGCATTTGAGTCCTGGCTCTAATCCCAATTTTAACTTCCTGCTAATGCACACAGTGGGAGGCAATAAGTGATGGCTAAAGGACTTGGGTCCCTGCCACCCCCATGGGAGACCTGGATCAAGTTCCTGACTTTCTGTTTTAGTTCCAGCCAACATTTAGGGATTGAGCCAGCAAATGGGAACACACTCTCACTGTCTGTCTCTCCTTCCCACCCCATCTCTCTCTAATAATTTTTCTTTTTTTTTTCTTAATTTTTCTTAATTTTTTTTTGACAGGCAGAGTGGACAGTGAGAGAGAGAGACAGAGAGAAAAGTCTTCCTTTGCCGTTGGTTCACCCTCCAATGGCTGCCGTGGCCAGCGCACTGCGGCCAGTGCACCGCACTGATCCAAAGCCAGGAGCCAGGTGCTTCTCCTGGTCTCCCATGGGGTGCAGGGCCCAAGCACTTGGGCCATCCTCCACTGCACTCCCGGGCCACAGCAGAGAGCTGGACTGGAAGAGGAGCAACTGGGACAGAATTTGGCACCCCAACCAGGACTAGAACCTGGTGTGCCGGCGCCGCAAGGCAGAGGATTAGCCTATTGAGCTGCGGCGCCGGCCAATAATTTTTCTTTCAAAGTGATTTTTAGACTGCTTCATTTTAACTCAGGTTAAAATATGAATATGAAGGTATAGTCAGTGAGTGGTACACATTGTTTCACGGTCTTCAACCAATATACTTAGGTGCACAGATAAATCAAGTTCTCTTTATTAATGACTTAGTTTGTTAACATAATTGAATCATTAGGTAAGGCAGACTTATGCATTGGCTACATCAATTCAGTGCACTGGTCAGTAGCCCATCCTTCCTGCTGGTTGTCATGATGCCTCCTATAATGAGGTTCCATTTTTGTGTCTTTGGTCTTGAAAAGAATGACCACAGGGGCAGTAAATAGCATAAGGAGGGGGATAATTGGCATGAAAGCATTAAGACCTGGTACTCAAGGAGACAGTTAGAGGGATAACCTAACAGGTCATTTACTGAAGTTTTAATTAGATAGTTTCAAAGTGAAAAAGGTTAGAAGGAATTCTTATCTTATTTTGTTTAATGTTAATCAGCAGAGTCTTTGAGGCTTGTAATGCACTGCTGTTAACAGGCATCAAGGGAAATTGCTTTTTTGTTGTTGTGGTTGTTGTTGAATTGGATGGGCTGAAGATTCATTGACTCCATGAAGAAGAAAGCTTATTACTGCATAAAATGGGAGTATGTGAAACAGTTCTGAAGATAAAAAAGAAATGCTGGTGTAAAGTTAAAAGCTCAAATCTCAGATGAACCATTTTTACCACTGCCACATATCACCCCCTTATACTTTCACTCCTTCTCAGATGCCAGCATGTTTAAAGTTTCCTAGGTAAATGCATTTATAGCTATGAAGGTTTTCTTGTCTTTGATCCCCAGATAACAGAGAGAATACTTGGTACTGTACTATGTTGTTTATACTATACTGGTGTAGGAAAAAGGAAGTTACTTAAAATATATATATATATACTCAGGGCAGGTGTTTATCTTATTGGTTAAGATGTATCTCACATTGGAGTACCTGGGTTCAAAACCCAGTTCTGACTCCTGACTCCAGTTTCCTGCAAATGCAGACCCTGGGAAGCAGTGGTGATGGCCCAAGTAATTGGGTTCCTGCCACTTAATGGGAGGCCTGGGTTGAGTTCTCAGCTCTCAGCTTTGGATTCAACTTTGGCCTCAGCCCTGACTATCACAGACATTTTGGGAGTGAACCAGCAGATTCAGGGTTTCCCTCTCTCTCTTTATTTCTCTCTCTCTCTCTCGCTCTGTCAGCTTCTTAAATAAATAAATAAGTAATTTAAGATCTCTTTTAAGGCAAATTAGATAGTATATAAGAAAGCATAGAGCTGGCGCCGTGGCTCACTAGGCTAATCCTCTGCCTGCGGCACCGGCACCCCAGGTTCTAGTCCCGGTTGGGGCGCCGGATTCTGTCCCGCTTGCTCTTCTTCCAGTCCAGCTCTCTGCTATGGCCCGGGAGTGCAGTAGAGGATGGCCCAGGTCCTTGGGCCCTGCACCTGCATGGGAGACCAGGAAAAGCACCTGGCTCCTGGCTGCAGATTGGCGCGGTCGCTGGCTGCCGCGCACCAGCTGTAGCGGCCATTTGGGGGGTGAACCAATGGAAAAGGAAGACTTTTCTCTCTGTCTCTCTCTCTCTCACTGTCTAACTCTGCCTGTCAAAAAAGAAAGAAAGAAAGAAAACACAGAGGAAAGTTGAAAGTTTTAGAAAGACAATTCAACTAGTTGAAGAAACTGATACTTGGAAAAGTTGATCTATTACCCTAAGTTACACAGCTACTAAGTGGAGGAATCGGGATTTTTTTTTTTTTTTTTGACAGGCAGAGTGGACAGTGAGAGAGAGAGAGACAGACAGAAAGGTCTTCCTTTTGCCGTTGGTTCACCCTCCAATGGCCGCCGCGGACGGCGCGCTGCAGCAGGCGCACCGCGCTCCTCCGATGGCAGGAGCCAGGAGCCAGGTGCTTTTCCTGGTCTCCCCATGGGGTGCAGGGCCCAAGCACCTGGGCCATCCTCCACTGCACTCCCGGGCCACAGCAGAGGGCTGGCCTGGAAGAGGGGCAACCGGGACAGAATCCGGCGCCCCGACCGGGACTAGAACCCGGTGTGCCGGCGCCGCAAGGCGGAGGATTAGCCTGTTGAGCCACGGCGCCGGCTCAGGAATCGGGATTTTTAACTCAGGTCTGAAGCCTTGATTTTTTTCCATTATATATACCATGTTGTTCAGGGAAGCAGTGGTATTTTAACTGGACCTTCATGGAAAAATAAGATTTAGACTTTTTTTTTTTTTAACAGAGCTATAGACAGTGAGAGAAAGAGACAGAAAGAAAGGTCTTCCTTCTGTTGGTTCACTCTCCAAATAGCTGCTACAGTGGCGCTGTGCCAATCCGAAGCCAAGAGCCAGGTGCTTCCTACTAGTTTCCCATGCAGGTGCAGGAGCCCAAGCACTTGTGCCATCCTCCACTGCCTTCTCAGGCCACAGCAGAGAGCTGGACTGGAAGAGAAGCAACCAGGACTAGAACCTGGTCCCATATGGGATGCCGGTGCCGCAGGCGGAGGATTAACCAAGTGAGCCACGGCACCAGCTCCTAATATTTAGACTTTCTAGTGGTGCAAAGGAATGGTATTCCATGAGAAGGAAACCAGGTAAACAAAAGCAAGACATCCCAATGTGTTGAAAAGACAGGGCTATAGCTTTTGTGATATGGAGCTGTTCTGGGATGCACAGATTAAAAACACAGCAAGACTTTTTTTTTTTTTTTTTTTTTTTTGGGACAGGCAGAGTTACACAGTGAGAGAGAGAGACAGAGAGAAAAGTCTTCCTTCTGTTGGTTCACCCCCCAGTGGCTGCCGCGGCTGGCCGGCACACTGCACAGATCCGCAGCCAGGAGCCAGGTGCTTTTCCTGGTCTCCCATGGGGTGCAGGGCCCAAGGACCTGGCCATCCTCCACTGCACTTTCGGGCCTCAGCAGAGAGCTGGACTGGAAGAGGAGCAACCAGGACAGAATCCGGCACCCCAACTGGGACTAGAACCCGGGGTGCCGGTGCCACAGGCAGAGGATTAGCCTAGTGAGCCACGGTGCCAGCCCCCAGCAAGACTTTTGAGGTCAAATTAGGAGTCTGTATTAGCCAGCTGGTGACCGCTTCTCACAGAGCAAGTCCAGAGAAGACAGCGTCGAGTTGCAGTGGCAGGGGCAGGGGGTTAAACACTCCTGGCTTCGCATCAGCGCGGTGTGCCGGCCGCAGCATACCAGCCGCAGTGGCCATTGCGGGGTGAACCAACAGAAAAAGGAAGACCTTTCTCTCTGTCTCTCTCTCTCACTGTCCACTCTGCCTGTCAAAAATAAATAAATAAATAAATAAGATAAAGGCAAAACCTCTTCTTAACAGTCATTTAATCACGTGTGCGGGCTTGTGCAAGCAGAAAGCATGCATACAGAAGTGAGAAGTGGTTAGCCATTCAGACAGTTTTTTAAAACATTGTTTCTTAGAAAAATGTAACTATTCAGTCGTTCCCAGTCGGGGTCTGGCATGGTGTCACTGACCTTGGTTCCACCTCTGCTATCCTGTGACTGCAGCTGAGAGAAGGCAGAAGGAACAATAATCTGGTGGCCTTGGCCGTTATCAAGCAAGCAGAGGTACAGAAGCCAGAAATAGGCCAGTTACAAACAAACATTTATTTATTTTTTTAAGATTTATTTATTTATTTGAAAGTCAGAGTTATACGGGGGGGGGGGGGGGAGCGGAGGTCTTCAATCTGCTGGTTCACTCTCCAGTTGAGCACAACTCAAGGTCAAAGCTGCACTGATCCGAAGCCAGGAGCCAGGAGCTTCCTCCGGGTCCTCCCACGTGGGTGCAGGGGCCCAAAGACTTGGGCCATCTTCCACTGCTTTCCCAGGCCATAGCAGAGAGCTGGATGGGAAGTGGAGCAGCCGGGACTCGAACTGGTGCCCATATAGGATGCTGGCACTGCAGGCAGCGCTTTTACCCCCTACACCACAGCACTGGCCCCCAGCATTTATTTTTATGAAGAAAAGGCTTTGCTTTTAAAACAACAAAACAAAATAACCTATAGTCTATAACCACTCAGGTATGCTACACCTTGTAGACAATTTAAACTTTTCAGTCACCTATCACAGAGCTTAAGATCCACATTTTCGGCCGGTGCTGCGGCTCACTTGGCTAATCCTCCACCTGCGGCACCTGCACCCCGGGGTCTAGTCCCAGTTGGGGCGCCGGATTCTGTCCCGGTTGCTCCTCTTGCAGTCCAGCTTTCTGCTGTGACCTGGGAGGGCAGTGGAGGATGGCCCAAGTGCTTGGGCCCTGCACCTGCATGGGAGACCAGAAGGAAGTGCCTGGCTCCTGGCTTTGGATTGGCGCAGCGCACCAGCTGTAGTGGCCATTTGGGGGGTGAACCAATGGAAAAGAATACCTTTCTCTCTCTCTCTCTCTCTCTCTCTCTCTCTCTCTCTCACTGCCTAACTCTGCCTGTCCAAAAAAAAAAAAAAAAATCCACACTGTCTACTTAGCTTCGGATACTTACCCATAATCAAACTCTTTAATGTAAACCCTTAAACGATTTATTTATTTGAAAAACAGAGTTACAGAGAGGCAGAGAAAGAGAAATCTCCCTTCCATTGGTTCACTCCCCAAATGGCCGCAATGCTAGCACTGAGCCAATCCAAAGCCACGAGCCTGGAACTTCTTCTCCCACGTGGGTGCAGGGGCCCAAGGACTTGGGACCATCCTTTACTGCTTTCCCAGGCCTTTGCAAAGAGCTGGACTGGAAGTAGAGCAGCTGGGACTAGAAAGGTACCTATATGGGATGCCAGCGCTGCAGACGGTAGCTTTACCTACCTCACCACAGTGCTGGCCCCATTATGTAAATCTTGTAGGAGTGATATTAGGGTGAAACTTGGAAGGATCTTCCCAGTGTATACCATGTTTAATATGCCAGTTGTGTTTCCTCCTTACTTGAAATGAGAGCTACAGGAACTTTTCTGGAAACATTCTTGGTTTTCTTCTCCCCTTTAAAAAAAAAAAAAGATTTATTTATTTATTTGAGAGGCAGAGTTACAGAGAGGCAGAGGCGCAGAGGGGTCTTCCATCTGCTGGTCCACTCCATGAATGGCCACAATGGCTGGAGCTGAGCCAATCTGAAGCCAGAATCCAGGAGCTTCTTCACTTCTAGATCTCCTCCATGGGTGCAGAGGCCCAAGGACGTGGGCCATCTTCTATTGCTTTCCCAGGCCATAGCAGAGAGGTGATTGGAAGTGGGGCTTCCCGGACTCAAGCCAGTGCACATATGGGATGCCAGCACTGTAGTCGGCGCTTTACTTGCTACACCACAGCACCAGCCCCTTTTCTCCCTTACTGCATGAAAGATTTACATAACATCTTTTAGTGACAGCCTGCTTCCTTCAGGTATCTCAGTAATGTAACAGTCACCATGTTCTGAGCTTCTAGATGAAAATATTATTTATTTATTGTTCCATCGTTTCTCGGCCTTTTGGCTAAGATCAAGTGTATTTATTGTTCCATAAAAATCCCTTAGATGCCCCTTTTCATGGAGACAGTTGAAATTCTGGGAGGGTGCATTTTTGGAGAACTTGCTTCAGATTAATACTAGGCATGAGGGAGAATCTATATTTTCTCTTAAATTGTATTGCCTACATTTGGGGGGAGAAGAAGACTTATTTATTTATTTACTTGAAAAGCAGAGTCACAGAGAAGAGAGGAAGAGACAGAGAAATCATCCATCTACTAGTTCACTCCCCAAATGGCTGCAGCATCCAGGTCTAGGGCAAGCTGAAACCAGGAGCCAGAAACTGTGTACTGGTTCCCCACATGTATGGCAGAGGGCCAAGCATTTGGAACAGCTGGGACTCAAGCAGACACTCCATTATGAGATGCTGGCATTACAAGCAGTGGCTTAACCTGATATGCTACAACTCTGGCCTTCTAGATGAAAAAGAAAAAAGATTATTTATTTGAAAGGCTGAGTGACAGAGAAAGAGGGAGAAAGAGAACTTCCATCCTCTGGTTCAGTCCCCAGATGGCTGCAATAGTCATGGGTATGTCAGGCTGAAGCCAGGAGCCACGCCTCCCATGTGAGTGCAGGGGCACAAGCAATTGGGCCATCCTCTGCTGTTTTCTCAGATACATTAGCTGGGAGCTAGATAGGAAGTAGAACAGCCAGGACTTGAACCAGCATTCTATGAGAGGTGAGAGTCCTAAGTGGCAGCTTAACCCATCCTGCCACAATACTGGCCCCCTTCTATGTTTTCAAGGTAACATTTCTATGCGTATCTTGGGTGATGAGTTGAGCATTAACTATGTGTCTCAGTCATCAATCACTCAGCACTTGGGAAAAGAGAGCTGCTTTACAAAGTCATGAGTCAGAGAGAGTAAGTTAAAAATGGACCAAGAACTCCCCAGCCAATTTGCTGCTCAGCCTTGCTGTTCCGTCTGTCCACTCCATTTTACTTCAGCGTGTAGAAGTGACCCCTGGCTTCAGTAGTCAGAAGTTGGCAGTTGCATTGGAGGGTGTCCCAGATTCCTGTCCTTAAAGATGTGTTGGGCCCAGAGCTATTCCTCACTGTGGCTGGCTTCAGCAGTTTCCTTGTACTGTAACATTGTTTCTTTTTCCTTCCCCTTTGAAGCTTTCTAATTAAGTAGGAGGCCCAGTACCAGCATATAACACATGCGCCTATTCCTCACCTTATCATTCTTCCAAACAAACAAACAAACATCTAGGCTTATTTTCAGAAGGGATCAGATTAATAAGAAATGACAGGCAGGGGCATTTAGCGCAGCAAAGATGCTGCTCGGGACACCCACATCCTGTATCAGAGTACCTGAGTTCAAGTCCTGGCATTACTCCCGAATCCAGCTTCCTGCCGATGTGCATTCTGGGAGGCAGCAGGTGATGGCTCAAGTAGTTGGGTCCCTGCTACCCATCTGGGGGACCTGGATTGAGTTCCTGGCTCCTGGCTTTAGCCTAGCCCAGTCCCAGCTGTTGCAGTATTTGGGGCTTGAACCAGCAGATGGGAGATCAATCTATCTCCTCTGCCTCTCTGCCTTTCAGATAAATAAAATAAATAAAAATAAAATCATAAAGTTTTCTTCTAGCCCCCATTATGATTTAAGAGAATGAAAAAGTTCTGCTGTCTTTAGTGACAACCTTTGTTCCTTCTTTGGAGGATAGCCATTCCTGCCTGAGCCACCTTTTCTCTTGGGATGACGATAAAGCATTTTTATTGTTACTTCCCTTTTTTAAAATTTTTATTTATTTGAAAAGCAGAGCTACAAAGGGGCAGAGGCAGAGACAGAAAGAGAGGTCTTCCATCCTCTGGTTCACTCCCCAGATGGCCACAGTGGCCGGAGCTGTGCCTATCCAAAGCCCCAGGACCCAAGAGCCTCTTCTGGGTCTCTGATGCGGGTGCAGGGGCCCAAGGACTTGGGCCATCTTCTACTGCTTTGCCAGGCCATAGCAGAGAGCTGGATCTGAAGTGGAACAACTGGGACTTGAACTGGTGCCCATATGGGATGCCAGCACTGCAAGTGGCTCTTTACCTGCTACACCACAGCACCGGCCTCTGTTACTTTCATACTTCGGGAGAATAGCTGTTAATCATGGATATCCAGAAGCAAAACATTCATTCATTCAGTGTTTAAAATCAAATCTCTCGGTGTACCAAGTATTTTGCTAAAGGTCTGGGAATATACTGGTGAGCAAAATAAGTTTGGTCATGGAGCTTTTCGTCTCAGGTTTTGGAAAGCTGACCGGGGACAGCATTGCGGTACAGCAGGTTAAACTGCCACTTGTGATGCTGACATCCCGTATCCGAGTGCCAGTTTGAATCCCAGCTGCTCTGATTCCAGTCCAGCTCCCTGCTAACAGGCCTGGGAAAGCAGGATGTTATGACCCAAGTACTTGGACTCCTGCCCATATGGGAGATCTGGATAGAGTTCTGAGCTCTTGGCTTCAGTCTGGCCCAGGACCAGTCATTGCAGACATTTGGAGAGTAAACCAGCGGACAAAGGATCTCTCTCTCTCTCTCTCTCTCTGTCTCTGTCTCTCTCTCTGTCTCTCTCTCTCTGTCTCTGTCTCTCTCTCTCTCTGTCTGTCTGTCTCTGACTGTGTGTGTGACTCTGCCTTTCAAATAAATAAATCTCTTTCTTAAAATTACATTCCTATTTTCCACCTTCACTCCCTTTCCCTTTCCTTGAGTGATGGATGATTGACTCTGAATGGTGTGGGCAGCTAAACCATCACTCCAAAAAAAAAAGGTCAAGGATGTTGAGAATAAGAGAAACTTCCTTCTCACCCACCAGCTCTACCCTCAATATTCTGTTCCCAGAATGCAGGAGTGTTAAGGATATCCTACATATTTCCGGAGTTGATGCTTGTCACCTGTTGGTAAGGTTGGCCTTTTGGGGACAGCCTCACTCATATCTGTACTACCTGTTGTGCTGTTCCACCATGCATCCCTCTTCCCAGAAGCTTATGAACCATCATCTGTTGTAATTTACAAAACAGTGGCTCAGTGAGCCCTTTTCTCTACTTCCTGCTACCAGCATTGCTAACATATACAAGCTTTAGGAAAGTTCTCTCTCTCTTCCTCCCTCTCTCTCCCCTGCCTCTCTTTTTAAAGATTTGTGTATTTATTTGAAAAGTAGTGACAGTGGAGGGCTAGGAGGGAGATCTGCTATCCACTGATTCACTCCTCAAATGGCCACAACAGCCAGGCTGTGCTGAAGTCAGGAATCAGGAACTCCATCTGGGTCTCCCACTTGGGTGGGAGCCACACTCTGCTGCCTTCCCAGGCACATCAGAAGGGATTTGGATCAGAAGCAGAGCAGCTGGGACCCAAACCAGCACTCTGAAATGGGATGTCAGCATTGCAGGCAGCAGCTTAACCCCCTGTTACACAATGCTGGCCCCAGGAAAGTTCTCTTGGTGAGTGAATCATTCTAGGATTTGTGAATTCCATGGGGAGTCAGATGGGATAAACAGCCTGCCCAAGAACTGCTGGGATCAAGAAGGCCTTAATCATTCATATGTGACACAGTTCACCCATTTCAAATATGCATTTCATTGTTTTCTAGTGTAATCGCAGGTTATGCAACCATCACTGCAACCTATTTTTACAATGTTTTGCCCTTTCTAAAAAAAAAACACTGTACTCCGTAGCACTCCCGTTCTTCCCTAGCCCTCCTTCTAGCCCCAGGCAATCACTAATCCACTTTATATCTCTAAAAACTTGCCTATTGTGGACCTTTCCTATAAGTGGAATCATACAATATATGGCCATGTATTTATTTATTTGAAAGAGTGACAGAGCAAGGGAGAGACAGAGAGGGAGAGGGGGAGTGAAAACAAGAGGGAAAGGAAAAGGGAGAGGACGAGATGTCTTGCATGTCCTGGTTCACTTCCCAATGCCCACAACAGCCAGAGCTGGGCCAGACTGAGGCCAGGAGCCTAGAATTTCATTCAGGTCTTCCACATGGATGGCAGGGGCCCATATACTTGGGGCATCATCCATGCTTTTCCTGCATTAGCAGGAAGCTAGATTGGAAGCAGAGAAACTGGGACTCAAACCAGCACTTTGAAATGCGATGTGGACATCTCAAGCAGCAGCTTAACCCACTGTGCCACAAATCCTGATCCAATATATGGCTTATTAAATCTGGCTTCTTTCAGTTGACATAATGTTTTCAAGGTCCATTCATGTTGTAACATGTGTTGGTACATCATTCCTTAGTATGCTGAATATGCTCCCTGACAACTGTCTCACATTTTGTTTATCTATTCCCCAGTGAATGTGAACATTTAGGTGGTTTCTACATTTTGCCATAATGTGATTATGTTGCTGAAGACGCTCACATTGAAGTTTTTATGTGGGCATATGTTTTTATTCTTTTGGGTATATACCTAAGAGTAGTATTTCTGGGTCATGTAACTCTGTTTAACACTTGTGGAACTGTCAAGCCACTTGCCAAACTAGCTGGACCATTTTATAATCTCACCAGCAATATGTGAGGGTTCTAGTTTCTCCACATCTTTGTCAAAACATTTGTTACTGTCTTTCTGATTATTGGAGTCCTAGTGGGTGTGAAGTAGTATCTATTGTAGTTTTGGTTGGATTTACCTTACTACTAATGCTGTTCAACATCTTCTTATTTCTGTTCCATTCCTTTGCTCTTTTTTTTTTTTCTTTTTTTTGACAGGCAGAGTGGACAGTGAGAGAGAGAGACAGAGAGAAAGGTCTTCCTTTGCCGTTGGTTCACCCTCCAATGGCCACCACGGTTGGCGCGCTGCGGCCGGTGCACCGCGCTCATTCGATGGCAGGAGCCAGGTACCAGGTGCTTTTTCCTGGTCTCCCATGGGGTGCAGGGCCCAAGGACTTGGGCCATCCTCCACTGCCTTCCCGGGCCACAGCAGAGAGCTGGACAGCAAGAGGAGCAACCGGGACAGAATTCGGTGCCCCAACCAGGACTAGGACTAGAACCCAGTGTGCCGGCGCCGCAAGGTGGAGGATTAGCCTATTGAGCCATGGCACCAGCTGCAAAATTGGGTTTTATTTCTATTGTTGAATTTTAAGAGTTCTTTACATATTGTAGATATGAGTTATTTATCAGATATATGTTTTGCAAATACTTTCACGCATTCTGCAGACTGTCTTCTTTTTTTTTTTTTTTTCATGGTACTGTTGATAGCATAAAAGTTTTAAAACATGAAGAAGTCGGGCCGGCGCCGTGGCTCAACAGGCTAATCCTCCGCCTTGCAGCACCGGCACACCGGGTTCTAGTCCCGGTCGGGGTGCCGGATTCTGTCCCGGTTGCCCTTCTTCCAGGCCAGCCCTCTGCTGTGGCCCAGGAGTGCAGTGGAGGATGGCCCAGTGCTTGGGCCCTGCACCCCATGGGAGACCAGGAAAAAGCACCTAGCACCTGGCTCCTGCCATCGGATGAGCGCGGTGCGCTGGCCGCAGTGCGCCAACTGCGGCGGCCATTGGAGGGTGAACCAACGGCAAAGGAAGACCTTTCTCTCTGTCTCTCTCTCTCACTGTCTACTCTGCCTGTCAAAAAAATTAAAAAAAAAAAGAAAATGAAGAAGTCCAAATTGATATACTTTTTCTTTTGTCATTTATGCTTATAGTGTCATATCTAAGAAACTATTGCCTTGGGGCTAGCAATGTGATGCAGCAGGTTAAGCCACCACCTATGATGCCAACATCCCATGTGAGTGCTGGTTCCAGTCCCGGCTACTCAACCTCCAATTCAGCTCCCTACTAATGCACCTGGGAAAGCAATGGAAGGTGGCATAAGTGCTTGGGCCCCTGCACCCACATAGGAGACCCAGATGGAACTCTAGGCTCCTGGCTTTGACTTGGTTCAACCCCTGCCATTGCAGCCATTTGGGGAACAAACCAGTGGGTGGAAGATCTCTCCCTCTCTCTCTCTCTGTCTCTGTCTCTTTCTCTGTCTGTCTATAACTCTGCCTTTCAAATAAATAGAGGCAGAGAGAGAGAGAGGTCTTCCATCCACTGGTTCACTCCCCAAATGGCTGCAACTGCCACAGCAGGGACCCAAGAACTTGGGCCATCTTCTACTGCTTTCCCAGGCCATAGTAGCAGAGAGCTGGATTGGAAGTGGAGCAGTGAACTGGCAACCATATAGGATGCTGGTGCTGCAGCGCCAGCCTCAGTAAATAAATCTTTAAAAAAATATATTGTTGGCCGGTGCCGTGGCTCAACAGGCTAATCCTCCACCTTGCGGCGCCGGCACACCGGGTTCTAGTCCCGGTCGGGGCGCCGGATTCTGTCCCGGTTGCCCCTCTTCCAGGCCAGCCCTCTGCTGTGGCTCAGGAGTGCAGTGGAGGATGGCCCAAGTGCTTGGGCCCTGCACCCCATGGGAGACCAGGAAAAAGCACCTAGCACCTGGCTCCTGCCATCGGATGAGCGCGGTGCGCCGGCCGCAGCGCGCCAACCGCGGCAGCCATTGGAGGGTGAGTCAATGGCAAAAGGAAGACCTTTCTCTCTGTCTCTCTCTCTCACTGTCCACTCTGCCTGTGCAAAAAATAAAAAAATAAAAAAATAAATAAATAAATATATTGTTGCCTCACCCAGTTCTGAAGATTTATCTCCTGTATCTTCTAAGAATTTTCATAGTTTGTAAGTGTTACCTTTAGAACCGTGATCCATTTGAGTTAACTCTTGTGTATCATGTGAGGACTGGAGCTTCAGCTTCATTCTTCTGCATGTGCTCTCTCCCTTCCCCCAGCAAGATTTGTTGAAGACTGTTTTTTTTTTTTAAGTATTTATTCTTTTTTTAAAGATTTATTTATTCTTTTAAAAAATTATTTATTTACTTATTTGAAAGTCAGAATTACAGAAAAAGTGAGAGAGACAGAGATCTTCCATTTGCTGGTTCACTCTACGAATGGCTGCATTGGCAGGTGTTGAGCTGTAGCAGGATTTATGTACCGAGACAAGACACCAAGGCCTCTTAAATGGAAGTAGTCTTAGTATGCCAGCCCAGGTGGAATTTCTTATCCAAAATCCTCAACCCTGAACAAAGAAATATATGGTTTTAGCCTCTTTGCCTCCCTTATATAGTTACCTGCATATTCTAATGTTACATGGCAGCCACAGGATTGATACAGTTACTGAAGATGTTTTTTTGTTTGTTTGTTTCTTATATACTGAGGTGTAAGCTGTCTGGCAAGGGTTAACATCATTGCTCTGTGCTAACAAGCAGAACCTGAAATGGTTACTTTACATAGGCAAGTAGCTAACAACTACATTTCATTCCCAGGAGAGTCCTCCCTTTTTTCTTCTTCTGACCTTGGGGAGACCTCTACCACAACCTTAATCATGTCAATTAGAAACAAGTTTAATTAAAAGATAAAGGCCTCTGCCACAGAGCCAGGTGGAAGTCAGCAGCTGGAACTCCATCCAGGTCTCCAACATGGGTGGCAGGGGCCCAAGCACTTGGGCCATGTTCTGCTGATTTCCCAGATACATATAAAGGAGCTGGGTCAGAAGTGGAGCAGCCAAGACTCAAACCAGCACTTGTATGAGCCTCCAGCACTGCAGACTGGCTTAACCTGCTATGCCCCAGCACCGGCTACTGTTGAAGGCTGTTCTTTCTCCCATTTATTTGCCTTGTCGCCTTTGTTGAAGGAAAGCCTTCTTTTTATAATGTCTGAGTTTTCTCATTCATTTTTCACTCAGCCCTTACTCCTCTTCTTATTCCTCCTTTTCTTTCAAATCTCCTTTCTCAGATTACTCTAGCATGAAAGCTTCTGGCTTTTAGTACCTGTCCTCTCTAGTACATCAGGTTAGTACTCAGATTTGGTACTCTCCCACAGAAAGAACCAGAAAAATAAAGCCAGAGGAATTGTACTGTCTTTATAAGTACTGAGTTATAGACTACTAACTGGATTTAGAGTGTTCCACTTTCCTCGGGTTTCTAAACAGTCCCTCAGCCTGCTTGGAGGGAACCTTAACCAGCCCAGCTCGGGTCTGAGGCTCTGAAGTGAGAATGTCACAGGGCAGCTGGAAGATGATTTTATCGTCATTCCAACTATGTCTCCCCAGAGTGGCAAGTCTGTCTTATCCTCCGCTTGAGATTGCCCGGAAAGTCTCAGCATGTATTCCCTGCAGTGCATTCAACAACACGTCATCTGTGGGTCCAGCCTGCACTTGATGAAGTATAACGATGAGAAGGGACGGAAATAAGTGTGCCTGTTGAAGCATCCCTTCCAGGGTTCCCTTCCTCTCTGCCTCTCCCTTGCTCCCTTCCAGCTTCTCCCTTTGTCCTTTCTCTCCCTTTTCTTTCTTTCTTGCTCTCTTTCCCTATGGAAGGATTACTCGGGTGAAAAGAGAACAAAACTACAACACCCCCAGCTCTTCCACTCCCAGGGATTGTTTCAGCAGCACCCTTGTGTCTCCATGGATCCCAGTAGCTGCTTCCATTGCACCCTGGCAGACACTAGGATTCTTAAATCTCTGTTCTCCAAATCTAGGCCAAAACTTCAAGCCCTACTTCACTTCAGCCAGGATTTTCCCCAAAAACACTTTTACTAAGAAATTTAAGGAAACTTTGAAAACAAAAACCATAAAACCATGAAGCAGATGCCTTTACAGAGTGCAGATTTTAAAGGAGATTGATTTGGCAGCTATGATTCCCTTCAGTTCTGTGGCTCTTGAATGCTAGTCGCTATGACTCAGATTCTACCCTAGGTTGGTACTGCTGCTTGGCTTGATTGGGTTCTCAGTTCCTCTCTACACCTGCTTTCGCTAACATACTGGGTTTTTCTTTTCTGCTTCTGCACTGTGGTCATAATCCCTGCCAATCTTCTTGAAATTCACCCTCTGAGTGAGAAAAATATTTGACCTCTACTTGGCCACAAATTCTTTCCAACTTTGGATTTAGACCAAGCCACGACCTTAACTTGCAGGTATTATCTGTACCCCTCTGGTTAGTGTGTGGAAAAATAAGTTATCAGAACTCTCCCCTTGCTTTCAACCCATTCTATCCTCTTTGATTGATTAATTCATTGAATATTTATTGAGTATCAAGTGTGTACAAAGCATTCTTCTGGATGTTTGACATTGCTTTTCCAGAATTTTATTATTTAATATATAGTATTTATATAAATGCTATGTAATGATATTATATAAGTTGTATAAATTTGTAAGAACTTTCTGAGATTTAGTTATTCTTTTTTTTTTTTTAAGATTGATTTATTTGAAAGGCCGAGTTACAGAGAGGCAGAGGCAGAGAAAGAGAGAGGTCTTCCATCAGCTGGCTCACTCTCCAGATGTCTGCAATGGCCGGAGCTGGGCCGATCTGAAGCCAGGAGCCAGGAGCTAGGAGCTTCTTCTGGATCTCTCACATGAATGCAGGGGCCCAAGCACTTGGGCCGTCTTCTTCTGCTTTCCCAGGCTATAGCAGAGAGCTGGATCGGAAGTAGAGCAGCCGGGACCTGAACTGGTGCACATAAGAATGCCAGCACTGCAGGTGGTGGCTTTACCTGCTATGCCACAGCACCAGCCCCAAGATTTAGTTATTCTTTTAATATTTATTCTAAGTGGGCTGGCGCCGTGGCTCAACAGGCTAATCCTCCGCCTTGCGGCGCCGGCACACCGGGTTCTAGTCCCGGTCGGGGCACCGGATTCTGTCCCGGTTGCCCCTCTTCCAGGCCAGCCCTCTGCTGTGGCCCGGGAGTGCAGTGGAGGATGGCCCAGGTGCTTGGGCCCTGCACCCCATGGGGAGACCAGGAAAAGCACCTGGCTCCTGGCTCCTGCCATCGGACGAGCGCGGTGCGCCGGCCGCAGCGCGCCGGCCGCGGCGGCCATTGGAGGGTGAACCAACGGCAAAAGGAAGACCTTTCTGTCTGTCTCTCTCTCTCTCACTGTCCACTCTGCCTGTCAAAAAAAAAAAAAAATTTATTCTAAGTGCTAAAGTAGGTATTACTTTTCCTCTAAGGAGGGAGATATATAGCTTGCCAAAGCCAGTCAGAACAACAAGTGGTCAAATGAGGATTCTAAAACAGTATTTTCTTTTTTTAAGTTTCTAGTGTATGTTTTTATTGCTTGATTTAGATTAAATAATTCTACTGTACTATCCTGTCAGTGAGCTATATTAAAATAAAACTGATTTCTGTAATGCTGTGTTATACACACATATTTGAATAAGCTTTTTATTTTGGAATGATTTTAGGCATACAGAAATAGTACAAAGGTAATACAAAGAGCTCCTGTATCCTCAGCCTAGTCTTCCCCTGTATTTATTTTAGATTTCATCAGTTTGTTTGTTAATGTCTTCTTTTAAAAAAAAAAAAAAAGATCATTTATTTGAGAAGTAGAGTTACAGACAAAGAGGGAGAGACAGAGAAAGATCTTCCCATCCGCTGGTTCACTTCCCAAATGGCCTCAATGGCCAGAGCTGGGCCAGTCCAAAGCCAACAGCCAAGAGCTTCTGTGTCTCCCATGTGGGTGCAGGGACCCAAGCACTAGGGCCATCATCCACTGTTTTGCCAGGACTCAAACTGGTGCCCAGATGGGATTCTGGCACTGTAGGCAGAGGCATAACCTATTGTAGCACAGCTCTGGTCCCTAATGTCCTATTTATTTATTTAAGATTTATTTGTTCATTTGAAAAGCAGAGTTACAGAAAGAGAGGTCTTTTATCTGCCCATTTATTCCCCAAGTAGTTGCAATAGCCAGGGCTGGGCCGGGCCAAAGTCAGGCACCTGGAGCTTCATCTGGGTCTACTATGTGGGTACAGGGGCCCAAGTACTTGGGCCATCTTCCTCTGTTTTCCCAGGCACATTAGCAGAGAATTGGATCGGAAGTGAAGCAGCCAGGACTCAAACCAGTGTCCATATGGGATGCCGTGTCTCAGGTGGTGGCTTAACATGCTATGCCACAATGCCAGCTCCCTGTTAATGTCTTCTTTCTGTTCAGGATCCAATACAGAGTACCATATTATATTTAATTGTCATGTCTCCCCAGCGTCCTCTGATCTGTCGTGATCTTGTCTTGTTTTTCATGCCCTTTACAGTCTTAAGGAATCTTGTCTAGGTATGCTATAGAATGTTCGTAGCCTCAGGTGATCTGATATTTTTCTTTTTTAAGATTTATTTATTTGAAAGGCAGAATAACAGAGAAAGGAGAAAAATCTTTTATCCCGTGGCAATAGCCAAGCCTGGTTCAGATTGAAGCGAGGAGCCAAGAATTCCATCTGGGTCTCCCATGTGGGTGTCAAGAACCCAAGTACTTGAACCATTATCTGCTGCCTCCCAGGAGCATTAGCAAGAAGCTGGATCAGAAGCTGAGATAGGGCTTGACCCCAGGCATTCAGATACGGGGATGCTGGCATCCCAAGCTGCAGGTTAACCAGTTACAACACTGCAACACAATGCCTGTCCCCATCCAGTAGTTTTCTTATATTAGACTGGGGTTATAGGTTTTTGGAAGAACACAACAGAGGTGAAGTGCCTTCTCATCAGATTATTCTAGGAATTACATGATATCCACGTGACAGTATTGGTGATACTAATCTTAATTACTCGGGTGTGATAGAGTATGCCTGGTTTTTTTTTTTACTGTAGTTACTGGTTTGTTTTTTTTTTACTCTAAATAAGTCACTAAATCTAGCCCACTTTCAATAAGGGCAGGAATTAAACCCCTTCTCCCCACACATATTTGAAGTTGTTTTATTAAGAAAAACTTTTTGGGGCTGGCACTGTGGTATAGCGGGTAAAGCTGTTGCCTCCTGCAATGCCAGCATCCTGTATGGGTGCTGATTCAAGTCCCGGCTGCTCTGCTTCCAATCCAGCTCTCTGCTATGGCCTGGGAAAACAGTGGAAGATGGCCCAAGTCCTTGGGCCCTGTACCCATGTGGGAGACCCAGAAAAATCTCCTGGCTCCTAGCTCCAGATTGGCACAGCTCCAACAGTTGCAGCCAGTTGGGGAGTGAACCAGCGAATAGAAGACCTCTCTCTCTCTCTCTCTCTCTCTGTCTCTCCTTCTCTCTCTATGTAATTCTGACTTGCAAATAAATAATTAATCTTTAAAAAAAAAGAAAACCTTTTCTCTTTCCCATTTATTGAACCATTTATTTGTATTGGTATGGATTTACATGAGCGCCTTACCTAGGGCCTGTACTCTTTCTGCTATACTAGGCAGGAAATGACAAAGACCTGTAACAAGATGCTGATTTCAGGGGAATTTGTTTATTTCAGATTTATAAGTTTTTTCTTATTTTTAAAGATTTTATTTATATATGTATTTATTTGGGAGAGAGATCTCATCCTCTGGTTCATTTTCCAAGTGCCTGTAACAGCCAGGGCTGGGCAGGACCATAACTAGGAGCCAGGAACTCAATGTGGGTCTCCTGGGTGGGTGGCCGGACCCAAGTACTTAAGCCATTACCCACTGCCTCCCAAGCTCATTAGCAGGGAGCTGGAATCAGGAGCAGAGGAAGGACTTGAACCCAGGTACTCTAATATGGGATGCTGGTTGTCTTAACCACTAGACCAAATGTTAGAGATTTTTTTAAGAGTAAAGTTGATAAGATACAGTGACCTTGGATGGGAGTGAGAGGGAGTGTTTGAATAGGACACAGATTTTGGTATGAAAGTCTGGAAATAAAATTTCATCATAAAACTACTACTAAATAGGATGATTGCTTCTAGGCTTGGTGAGGCTGAGGTGCTTCAGACTGGTTAGTCCACATGTTGGCCCAGCTTTCCTGAGTGCCCTGTTCTTCCAAGTCAGAGACTTTTCTTTCTGATTGGAACACTAGGGCCCCCTAGTGGACAGCCACCCCTCCACACACACGTAGTCCTATTTTATATTTTTATTAGAGAGATAAGAGGCAGAGACAGAAGGAGAGTGAGAGCTCACATTCACTCTCCAAATGCCTGTGACAGCCGAATCTAGGCCAAGCCAAAGGTGGGGCCTAAAATTCAATCAAAGTCTCATGTTGGTGGCAGGGACGCAATTACTTGAGCCATCACCTGCTGCCTCGGGAGCTGGACATCCAACCCAGACACTAATATGGGATGTGGGTGTCCTAATCACTAGGCCAAATACTTGTTCCTGTGGCCTGTTTCTTGTCTGAAGGACTCAAGATTTTTAAATTATTCATTCATTTATTTATTTGACTTGGTTGTGGTATTTCCTCCTTAGTTCCTGTGCAGAGCGGAGGTGGTTGACTGTCTTCTGTAAAGAATTCTTAAGCCCCTCTCATTTCATAGTTATCAATTCATGACCCCTTTGTGTTCAATAAGAGGACATTTCCCCTCCAACAATCACCCCATGCTTCTCTACTCTAACCTAAAGGGTACTCGATCTTTACTTTCAACTGATTTATCATCTTCTTCCAACTGATTCTATATTAATGTTAATTCTTTGTTTCAGAGCCATCATCAACCACTTTAACCCCAAAATTGAGTCATACGCTGCTGTGAATCACATTTCCCAACTGTCAGAGGAGCAGGTAAGCTTCCACTCTCTCCAGAGTGACCAAGTGATGCCAAGGATCAAGCAGTTGCTTCTTCCCTGATGGCAGGGATAGCTTGTGCCTGAGTTTTAAGCGGGGGTGGCAAGAACCAAGCTGCTGAGAGGAATTAGCATGCGTCCTTTAAATAGAGAGCAATGCTGTCCACATTTGTGCCATCTGAGGGGTTTGCCTACTTGTATAGATTAGAAGATGCCTAGGTGAAACTTCGGTGAATTGTGTAAAATGAGTGGTAAGATGTTTCTTTTTTAAACATTAGTCAGAGAGCCACTTTGATTTTTGGAAATAAAAACTGAGGGTTCTGAAATGGGTGAAAATGTCAGTTATAAAAACCATGAGTTCAGCTTAATTTGAACCTGCGTGGCTCGTTAAAGCATGAGCCCTCATGGCGACACATTTTCCTTAGTGACTGAGCTCCCTTTGCCTTGAGCAGTTCTGCCCGAGCAAGTTTCTGTGTGGTATGGACTGAGCTGGAGATGCAGATAGCCTCGTGTTTGTTTTCCTCGAGGCTGGCCTGATTTTCCTTTCTCCCAGAGCGCCTGCACTCAGCGCTGCATTACATAAAAGTACAGATGGGCCTTTAGCATGGCGTGGGGTTGAACTTGAGGTTTCAAGCTGAGACTCAAGTGCCATTTTTAAGAGCATAAAATAAGGCATCCTATTCCCATGGTTTCCTTCCTTCCCATGCTGTTTTCCACTTGAAGGGGCCAGGATATGGACTCCAAACCAATCAGGAGCCCACGTGTTCTCTGCTGTTCCTTTTTTGGCCAGTGCATCATGGTGACCCTTCCCTGAGCTTCTTTCTGGTAGGGCCTGCCTGCCAGCTATGGTATGACCGTGTGTTCCCCTTCCCTAACAGCTATTCAGTCCACCCAGTGGGCTACCAAGCAAGCATTTCTCTAACAGTGAAGCTTCTCAGTATTCCCCCCAGTGGCTCTTCCCTCTGCCAGATGGATAGGACTCTATTAGTCTGTCAGTTGTTCCCTTTGACATATTTGTTCTCTTTTGTGAGGCCAGCTGTGAGAATCCATTCGCACATTTAAAACTGCTTTTATAAAAGGCTTTCATTCTTCTTTTCCTCTCTGCCTGCAGAGCAGTCCTGAGTCCTATTCTTTGATGCTGGTGCTCTCTGTGAGTGCTTGTGGTGCTGCCTTTTTCCTGTTGGACCAGTTCAGATCAGTTTTACTCTCTAAGTTTTATTCAGAAGAACCCAGCATCTTGAGTTTTGTGCAATGAGAGAAGAGGTGACTTTCCAACCACAGTGAGCTCTGTTTAGTCAAAAAGCTTTAAAAAAAAAAAAAAAAGATGACACATTTTCACTGTCAGCCATGTGCCGTTCTCAGCCCCCAGCAGCTTGGGAAGGTCAGGCTGAAATCTTCCTCGAGCAGTGGCAGCCACAGACCAATAATAGGAACCCATTCTGGCATGAGGCAATCTGGGCAAGGATGATGAGCAGGCACGTGTCCTCACCCTCCTCCAACTTCTCTCAAAGTTAAATGAAATGATGAAAGTGCTTCTCAGAGAGTCCACGAGCCAGAGATGAGGTGATTTCCACAGAGAGGGAGAAATGGGGAAGGGGTAGCAACTCTCAAGCAGTTGTCAACCTAGTCAGTCAATAGTTAGAACCCTGCTGTATCCCCAGAGGTGGTGCTGCAGTGGGGATCAGTGTGAATAATCCGTTGTTGCTGTCATAGGATTTTGTGTACTCACTACTTCTCTCTTAATCCTTGTCACTCTGTAGTTTGGGGAGGGTGATGCTGTACTGGGACCCTTTTCAAAACCACCCTCAAAATCGTCGTTGCCTCTCTTCCCTTACTGACTTGGAGGGGTGATAAATGAGGGCGTTACAGTGCACTTGGTTGTATCCTCAGCGCTATCTGATTAGAGGTGTTTGACTGCCTTGCTAATCTCCTGCATGTGTTGGAGCACTTCTCTCCCTTCACTTATGAACACTAATGCTAATGTCACTTAATGTTAAGGGTATTCACAGCCTCCCAGAGAGCTGGCTTTGGGATGCAGTAGAGCCCTACAGTTGTTAGCAGCAGACTGAGTAAGAAAAAAAAAAAAAAAGCAGCAACTTAATCCTCAGCAGATTCTAAAGTACTCCTAAAATAAAATGTCAAGACCACTGATAGGCGTTAACTGGGATTTACAGCACGTAGTAAGTCAGCAGAGAGACAGAGCTTTTTGCTCCATCTGCCTGCCCAGCCTGCCATTTTTTTCTGGCAATAGATTTGTAAATTCTTGAATTCTGACAACCCACATATATATTTCTGCTTCTGTTTGAGGCATTTCAAGGTGATGCATTTTACTCTTTCAACAAAGACCAGTTTCTTACACTGGAATTTCTTTTGAGACATCCAGAAAATAGATGACATTTTTCTATTAATTCTCGTTAGCTTCATGGAAGGCAAAGCTTTTTAATCAGTTAATAACCCTCAACATGACTGAGTGGTCATACATTTTTCTAGCATAATAAACTGATTGCATTTTTATAATGTGTATGCAGGTGTTGTATCTGAAGTTAATTGTGAAGCTTATTCATTTTCACTTTGTGGCAAAATATACATGATATAAAATTTACCATTTTATCATTTTTACATGTATAGTTCAGTGGCATTAAGTCACATTTTTGTGTAACCATCACCACCACCATCCATCTCTCTAGAACTTTTTTTTTCAAAGATTTATTTTATGAGGCCGGCGCTATGACGCAGCAGGTTAATGCCCTGACCTGAAGCGCCGGCATCCCATATGGGTGTCAGTTCTAGTACTGGCTGCTCCTTTTCCCATCCAGCTCTCTGCTGTGGCCTGGGAAAGCAGTACCAGATGACCCAAGTGCTTGGGCCCCTGCACCCGCATGGGAGACCTGGAGGAAGCTCCTGGCTCCTGGCTTCTGGCTTCTCGTCGGCACAGCTCTGGCCGTTGCGGGCAATTGGGGAGTGAACCAGCAGATGGAAGACCTCTCTCTCTCTGCCTCTCTTCTCTCTGTGTAACTCTCTGACTTTCGAATAAATAAAAATAAAATTTTTTTTAAAGATTTATTTTATTTAATTGAAAGAGTTAGAGAAAGAGGTAGCGACAGAGAGAGAGGAGTTTTCCATCTGCTGGTTCACTTCCCAGATGGCTGCAATGACCAGAGCCAAGCAGGTCTGAAGCCAGGAATAGGAGCTTCTTCTGGGTCTTCCACATGGGTGCAGGGCCCAAGCACTTGGGCCATCCTCCACTGCTTTCCCAGGTGCATCCAGGGAGCTGGATCAGAAGTGGAGTAGCTGGGACTCGAACAGCACCCATATGGAAGCTGGCCCTGCGGGCCAAGGCTTTAACCCAGTGCACCACAGCACCGGCCCAGAACTTATTTATTTATTTTTTAAAATTTTATTTATTTATTGAAAGGCAGAGTTACACAGGGCAGGGGAAGATGGAGGGGAGAAGAGACAGGTCCTCCATCTGCTAGTTCACCCCACAAATGGCCACAATGGCCAGGCCTGGGTCAGGCCAAAACCAGGAGCCCAGAGGTACTTCTAGGTTTCCCACATGGGTACAGGGGCCGAGTACCTGGGCCATCCTCTGCTGCTTCCCCAGGCACACTAACAGGGAGCAGGTTCAGAAGTAGAGCAGCCAGGACAGGAATCAATGCCCTCATGGGGTGTAGGTTTCACAGGTAGCAGCCTTACCCACTATACAACAGCACTGGCCCCTCTCCAGAACCTTCTCATCATTCCATATTGAGGCTCTGAACACATTAAGCAATAGCTGCTCATTTCCCGTGCTCTCAACCCCCACTAATCGCTCTTCTACTCTCTATCTCTATGAATTGAGCTTCTCTAGGTGCCTTAGTGGATTCATAGACTTTTGTGACTGGCTCATTCATTTAGTGTAAGGTATTCAGGGTTCACCCATGTTGTAGCATGTGTCAAAATGTCATTCCTTAAGGAAGACATTATTAATATTAATGAACTATGATCTGTTTCCTCCCAGGGTACACATCAGCACGAAACTAACAGAGAATGGAGCCATGACTCTAACTTAGGCACTCCAATGCAACATGCAGGTGTCTGTCTAATAATAAGGATTAATATTCCATTGTATAGGTATACCACATTTTGTTTATCTTTTCATATATTGATGGGCCTTTTATGTTGTTTGCACCTATTGGCTGTTAAAAAAAATGCCCAGGAAGGCAGTTGGAGGGCCCAAGTGCTTGGGCCCTGCACCCGTGTGGGAGACCAGGAGGAAGCACCTGGCTCCTGGCTTCGGATTGGTGCAGTGTGCCGGCCGTAGCGGCCATTTGGGGGGTGAACCAATGGAAGGAACACCTTTCTCTTTCTCTCTCTCTCTCACTCTGCCTGTCAAAAAAAAAAAAAAAAAAAAAAAAAGCTGCTGTGAACATTGGTTTACAGATAAGTATTTGAGACTTTGCTTTCCATTCTTTTGCGTGTAGACACAGAAATGAATTGCTGTTTCATGTGATAATCCTTTGTTTAACATTTTGAGGAGGGTGGGCATTTGGTGCAATAGTTAAGCTGTTGCTTGGGACAGATACCTGCATGTTGCATTGGAGTGCCTAAGTTAGAGCCATGGCTCCATTCTCTGTTACAGTTTCCTGCTGATGTGCACCCTGGGAGGAAACAGGGATAGCTCATGTGCTTGGGCCCTGCCACCAATGTGGGAGACCCAGATTAGGTTCCAGGCTCCTGGCTCCAGCCCAGCCCGGCTCTGGCTATTGTGGGTATTTGAGGGAGTAAACCAGCAGATGAAAGATCTCTTTGTCCATGTCTCTCTGTCTATCTATCTCTCTGCCTTTCAAATAAATAAAAGCTAAAAAAATTTTTTTGAGGAGCTGCTGGATTGTTCTAAATGTGGCTGCACAATTTTACTTCCCATTGTTGCCTCCTTTCCTTACCAACATTTGTTTTCATCTGTTCTCATCCTAATGGATATGAAGTGATAGCTTGTGAGATACTGATTTGCATTTCCCTAATATGTTAAACATCATTTCATTGCTTATTGGCCATTTATATTTCTTCTTTGCCAAATTATCTATTCAAGCCCATTGCCCAGTTCTAAATTGAGTGGTTTGTTTACTTGTTTTTGAGTTTTATGAACTCTTTATATATTCTGGATATTAATTCCTCATTAGATATGTACATTACAAATATTTTCTTTCATTTGTTGGTTACCTTTTTACTCTGTTAATAGAGTCCTTTATGCACAAAACTTAAATTTTGATGGAACCCAACTTGTCTTTTTTCTTTTGTGGACTTTGCTTTTGGTGTCATATCTAAAATTCATTGCCAAATCCAAGGTCTATGAAACTTTGCCCCATGTTTTCTTCTAAGAAGTTAGTTTCAGCTCTTATGTTTAGATATTTAATCCATTTTGAGTTAATTTGTATACATGACATTAGATAAGGCCATTTTGACCTCTTTTATACTTGATGTACCTTCATGAATAAAGATTAGAGAGAAGGGCACAGTGGATTAAGCTGCTACTCCCGACATTGGTATCCCATATCAGAGTACTGGTTTGGTTTCATGCTGCTCTACTTGCAAATCAGCCTCCTGCTGTTGCATCTGGGAAGAGTGTGGATGATAGGCCCCCATGTGCTTGAACCCTTGCAACCCATGTGGGAGACCAAAGAAGCTCCTGCCTTCTGGCTTCATCCTGGCCCAACCCTGGATGTTGAAGCCATTTGGGGAGCGAACCAACAGATGGAACATCTCTCTCTGTCTCTCCTTCTTTCTCTGTAACTCTGCCTTTCAATTAAATAAATACATCTTAAAAAAGAAAAAAAAATTGGTTCGGGGCCGGTGCTGTGGCATAGTAGGCTAAGCCTTCACTGTGGTACCGGCATCCCATGTTGGCAACGGTTCATGTCCTAGCTGTTTCCTCTTCCAATCCAGCTCTCTACCATGGCCTGGGAAAGCTGTGAAAGATAGCCCAAGTTGGGCCGGCGCCGTAGCTCAACAGGCTAATCCTCCGCCTTGCGGCGCCGGCACACCGGGTTCTAGTCCCGGTCGGGGCACCGGATTCTGTCCCGGTTGCCCCTCTTCTAGGCCAGCCCTCTGCTGTGGCCCAGGAGTGCAGTGGAGGATGGCCCAAGTGCTTGGGCCCTGCACCCCATGGGGAGACCAGGAAAAGCACCTGGCTCCTGGCTCCTGTCATTGGATGAGCGCGGTGCGCCGGCCGCAGCGCGCCGACCGCGGCAGCCATTGGAGGGTGAACCAATGGCAAAAAGGAAGACCTTTCTCTCTGTCTCTCTCTCTCACTGTCCACTCTGCCTGTAAAAAAAAAAAAAAAAAAAAAAAAAAAAAAAAAAAAAAAAAGATAGCCCAAGTTCTTTAGCCCCCTGCACCCACATAGGAAACCTGGAAGAAGCTCCTGGCTTCAGATCAGCCCAGCTCTGCCATTAAGGGCATTTGGGGAGTGGACCAGTGGATGAAAGACCTTTCTCCCTATCTCTCTCCCTCTGTCAGTAACTCTGCCTCTCAAATAAATAAATAAAATCTTTAAAAAAAAAAAAAAAAAGTTCTTCAAGCCTCTTGCCCACCCTCAACTGAGATTTTGCTTCTTTCCATCCCCAGGATGGCTTGTTGTTAAACATCCATTTGAATAGGCCCCAGCAACCTTGATCATCAAGGAATAAGGATTCTTAAAAATTGAAGCCAAAGAGCCAGACTGGGAGATTTAGAATGCAGTTAGCCTGAAGGAGCCTTGAGACTACCTTGATCCTCTCCCTTACCAGGGCTACTTTCTCTCTGTCTCCAGTTGTGTTCATCCCCTCCAGCTCTGTCCTCTTTCGTGGGGACCACAAATAGCACAAACTCAGCACCTCACTTTTGTAAGCCTTCCCAATCCTAGTCTCCCATTTTACTTTGCTTTACATTCTGCTAGGAGGATAGTTGAGGCACACAGCCCAGTTTCATAGGTAAATCTCAACAATCATTTTGTCAGTCCTGAGTAAAGGTGGGTGGAAGGTGCTTAAGAGAAACTCTTGACGCTCAGCTAAATCTTGGATTCAGATGTTTGAGGACAACCTGTCTCGATGAGGCGGGGCTGCCTTTGCGGAAGTATGCTGAGCTGGAACAGCCAGCCATCTGGGGAGGCGATTCCCCCCTACCCTGGCCTACCTGAAACTCCTAGACACTTGTTCTCCAGGAGGAAGACTTTTTGTTTTCATTGGCTTCATTGTCCTAGAGATGAGTTCACACACAAGAGGTATACCATGACATTTCCTAGAATAATATTAACTCATAGATCATTCTTGACCTATGAGAATAAATAGGTTATAGAACATTAGTGCACACCTTAAATTATGTGCAAAGTTATGCATATGTCCTTTTCTATTCCTTCAAGAGGGTACATCTTTTCTAAGATTTTCTGTGAGTCTTTGACTCCGCCTCCAGCATTTTAACAATCACCAGCTTAGCTGCTCTGAATAGTACCTCATGCTTCCTTTGCTCCAAAGCCATCAGATCTTTAAAGATGCTCATTGAAGATCTCGAGTTCCTTTTAGGATATCACTATTTGATTTGGTTTACAAATGTAGTGACATTGATTTATATCAGCTGTTATATACTTATAGGTGGGAGAGGGCTTCTTAGCAGACAGAAGGCTCTTCAGAGCCCTGGATATCTAGAGTACACAGTAGCAGAACCTTCTTTGAGCACCGGATTCTTTTTAACTTTTAGTCACACTCATGACCAGTTTTGTGCCTTTGAAATATCCCACTGGAAAGCAACTAAATTATTGGCCCACTCTTGGTTTCTTCCTTCATCTAGCTGTCGTAGTTTAGCAGGTTGTAGTGCTCAGAAAAGGCTGTTTGGAGGAGAAAAGAATCGGGTTTGGCCTTGAAAGAGGAAGTACAGATAAAAGAAGAAACGCAAATTGTAAAATCTATTCAAAACCAGGACCTGAAAAGGACAGAAAGAACGGAGGATGATTCCAGAGTTCCTGCTGGTCACTGCTTGGGCCATAGACCACCCAGAGGCTGATGATTTAGAAATATGAGTCAGCCTCCATAATCCCTGATGCACTAACTTTCATCCCTGTTCCAACTATACTACCTTTGATTCAGTTCAGAAATGTTTATTAAGGGCCTAGTGTGAACCAATCTCAATGTTAGGCATGTGGTGAGGCCTAATAGGGAGCCTATCTTTTTTATTCCAGTTATGGTATTAAACACACACACATGGGCCGGCACTGTGGCTCACTAGGCTAATCCTCCGCCTGCAGCACCAATACTCTGGGTTCTAGTCCTGGTTGGGGTGCCAGATTCTGTCCCGGTTGCCCCTCTTCCAGTCCAGCTCTCTGCTGTGGCCCGGGAAAGCAGTGGAGGATGGCCCAAGTGCTTGGGCCCTGCACCCCATGGGAGACCTGGAAGAAGCACCTGGCTCCTGGCTTTGGATTGGCATAGTGCCGGCCATGGCGGGCATTTAGGGGGTGAACCAATGGAAGAAAGACCTTTCTCTCTGTCTTTCTCTCTCACTGTCTAACTCTGCCTGTCAAAAAAATAAAATTAAATTAAATAAATAAAAAAAATTTTAAAAAACACATCGCTTTAGCCATTTTTAGGTAAATAGTACAGAGTATTTCACAATATGCATATTGTTGTGTCACAAAATCTCTAGAATTTTTCCGTGTTGAAACTACCTTCACTGTGTAATAGCTCTGTGTCCCTCCCCCCACCGCTGCCCCAGCACCCATCATTTTACTTCATATTTCTTTTTGTAAAGATTCACCTATTTATTTGAAAGTCAGAGTTACACAGAGAGAGAAGGAGGGGCAGGGAGAGAGAGAGAGAGGTCTTCCATCCGCTGGTTCACTCCCCAGTTGGCAGCAATGGTTGTAGCTGTGCTGATCCAAAGCCAGGAGACTGGAGCTTCTTCTGGGTCTCCCACGTGTGTGCAGTGGCCCAAGGACTTGGACCATCTTCTAGTGCTATCCCAGGCCATAGCAGAGAGCTGGATTGGAAGTGGAGCAGCCTGAACTCGAACTGGCACACATATGGGATGCCAGCACTGCAGGTGGCGGCTGTACCTGCTACACCACAGCACCAGCCCCTCCACTTTATATTTCTAAGAGTGGGAAAACCTGTCTTTCAAACAAGTGGCTTAGGAGCTTGCTAAAAATTTCTCTACTTAAAATTACGGATGTTCTGTGAAGATAAAGGTTCTGCAGGCACCCTCCATCCCCACCCCCATGTGTCGTGGGACCATAGTACAGTGTAATCTAATTCCCAAGTTTTTTACATTGGAAATTTTTGAGGAGGCTCACTTATTATTTCAGTTCTTGCTTTCTGTAGGATCTTGGATTCCAAGGAGGTCTATATAATCATGTGTATTACACGACCTACCTTTGACAGTTTTATGAGAGGTTTCTGAACAGGAGATAATCGTGGTTCATTTTCCCGTGGGAGCAACCATATAAAAGTTCTCCCCAGGGCAACCCTGGATCTCGACAAGGGCAGTTGAGGCCTGTGGACAGCCCTCTCTGAGAACCCCGTCCCAGAACATGGGCTAACCACCTGCAAGGCAGCATGGGCAGAGGCGTGTGCTGAGAGCTGAGATTTAAGGCTCCCATGAGAGCCTTAACTGAGTTTCCTGTACTTGGCATGGTGTTTTTCTACAACAGCTTGTGGTCTTGCACTGCTCTGTAGCCATGAGGGATGGTTGCTGTGGGGACTCTTACTGAGCAAGCATGTGACACAAGCCCTGGCCATTTGACCTGTCTTCTTTGTGGCCTGTGTTTATGTTCTGACATTTCATTTGACCTGTTTGGCAGGAAAGTGGTTTGGTGTGAGCTGTTTGTTCAGTGGTGTCACTAAGGCAGGAAAGACAGAGGCAGAGGGTTTTCTACAAACTCCTGTCCTCAGTGACCAACAGCATGTTGTGTAGGGAGGGTGTCTTGAGGAGGTCCACATAGGATGGTAAGCTGATTGATTATGTTCAGCTGGGATGACTGCTGTCTTACTAGGACCAAAGGTAAGCAAAATCACCAGGGACCTAGGTTAGGGGAGAAAGTGTTTTAGATATGAAAGAGAGAAATAGAAAAAAAGGAAAGAAATAATTAGTAGGTATTGAGCTGACACTGTTTCTTTTTTAAGATTTATTTGAAAAATCAGTTACAGAGAGAGAGGGAGAGCAAGACCAAGTGAGAGAGAGAGAGAGAGATCTTCCATCTGCTAGTTCAGGAACTCCACATGGGTGGCAGAGGCCCAAGCACTTTGACCATCTTCTGCTGCTTCCCCGGGCACATTACCAGAGAGTTGGATTGGAAGCAGAGCAGCTGACCTCTTAAATGTTTTTAAAGTAGTTTCACTTCATTTTAGAAAAGAGAGAGAGGCTGGTGTTCTGGCATAATGGGTCAAGTCTCTGCTAGCAATGCCTACATCCCACATCAGAGCACTGGCTGCTACCCTTCCAGTCCCAGCTCCCTGCTAATGCACCTAGGAAAGTAGTGGAAGGTGGCCTGAGTACCTGGGTCCCTGATGTCCATGTGTGAAACCACGTTTTTTGAAGTTCCCGGTTACAGGCTAGGCCAGCCCTAGCTATTATGGCCATTTGGAGAGTGAACAAATAGACAAAAGATCTCTGTCTCTCTCTCCTTTTCTCTCTGATGCTCTGCCTTTCAAATAGATAAATAAACAGACCTTTAAAAGAGAGAGAGACTCAAAATTGATGTCCCACAGCAGATTTATGGAAAAGCTCAATGTATTATCCATCTCTGCCACTGTGAGCATTTTCTGCAATTAGGTATCAATTTTGAAAGGGCCAACACATAGATTTCTTTCTTGTTTTTTTAAAGATTTATTTATTTTTATTTGAAAGGCAGAGTTGCAGAGAGAGAGAGAGAGAGAGTTAGAGAGAGAGATCTTCAATTCACTGGTTTACTCCCCAAATGGCTGCAACAGCCGGAGCTGGGCCGATCCAAAGCCAGGAACCTGAAACTTCTTCCAGGTCTCCCACACTGGTGCAGGGACACAAGCAGTTGGGCCATCTGCTGCTGCTTTCCCAAGCCGCAGCAGAGAGCTGGATAGGAAGTGGAGCAGTCGGGACTCAGACCAGTGCCCACTTGGGATGCTAGCACTGTAGGCAGTGGCTTTACCCGCTATACCACAGTGCCAGCCCCATCACATGGATTTCTGGTTTTTCTTCAAGTCGGGCAACTGTGAAACTTCATTAGTAGAAATAGTGTTGGAGCTTGTAGGAATTACAGCGCGGAGTTGTCAGCTTTTGAAGGGGTTATAGGAGACAGCCCTTGCCTTCATGGTAATCTAAGAAGGGTCCTTTAACCTGGTTAGATGAGAGTATTCAGGTAAGACTTCTCTGTTCAGTTTGTTGTTTAGGCACCTCCTTCCTTATAGTAGATCTTTTGGAGATTTTGTTTCCACTGCACCCTCTTATATCAGAGGCTAGAAGTATCACTATGCAAACTTTTTTTCTCTGTTATAAGCTGTATTAATTGGAATTTTTTTGCCAATTACTGTAACAGGAGTTTGACTTTTCATAGTGAATTTTTTCTTAAGATTTATTTGTTCACTTGAAAGATAGACACAGAAGGAGAGGCAGAGAAAAAGAAGTCTTCATCCATTGGTTCACTCCCCAAATGGCTATGACAGCTGGAACTGGGCCAGTCCAAAGGCAGGAGCCAGGAGATTCTTCCAGATGTCTCCCGCACGAGTACAGAGGCCCAAGCACCTGAGTCATCTTCCACTGCTTTCCAGATACATTAGCAGGGAGCTGGATCAGAAGTGGAGCAGCCGGATCTTGAACCAGCACCCAAATAGGATGCCAGTGCTGCAGGCGGCAGCTTACTCCGCTATGCCACAGCACTGGCCCCTCACAGTCATCTTACTCAGAGGATGTTACAGTCTTAAAAATGATCCACCCAGCTGGGAAGGAAGCTGTGTATTAGGCCACAAATGGGATTTCTTTTAAAGAATTCTGTCAATGAGGTAAATGAGGCCTGGTGAGGAAACAGAGACCCCATGTTGAATTGCCAGTGAGTTAAGAGGAGAGACAGTGTTTTCTGTCTCTCTCCTGGAACTGTGATAAGTTTCCAAGGAGAGAAACATCAGATGAGGAGTGCAGAGACATCTGCCTCTTGGTTGGAGCCGGGCAGAGTGTTCCACCTGCTCTCAGCTGTGGAAAAGGTGAAGGCCTGATGTGATACCAGGGTATTGTTTCCCCCACCCTCATTACACTGGCTGCTTCTTGGTGTGATTGGATGCCTTGTTTGTGCAGGGTAATGCCTTGGGTTTGTTGGATCTGTAATTAGTGCAAAGAAAAGCTTCACAAGGAGTGTCTAGGGCTCCAGTCAAATAAAGTCAGGGAGGTCTGGGTGACTGCCCAGGGAAATTAAAGAAAGTCGCTGTCACTGCTCCTTTAACTGACTGATGGCCCCTCACTAATCACCCACTGTGAGGTTCATTATCTGGTCCATCGTACGGAAGAGCAGAGCCAGCCTGTCAGATCAATAAATCTCCAGGCAGGAGAGAGACCTTTGGTAGTAGCCTTTGAAGGCATGGATGGACTGGGAGAACTGGCCAGCTCAAATTGGTACTGAAATTGGGTTTGGTCCTGTAGTATAGGAAATGAAAATAGAAAGGCGAGACAGCGGGGCGGTACAGGGAGAGGTGGGAGGCAGCGGGAGATAAACTTCTGCATGTACAGGGTGGTGGTATAGATGAGACCTTTTAAAAGGCAAATCCTTTCTCTGTAGTGCAAGAGATTTGTGTCCACCTTGTGAAACATCCAAACCATTATGTTAGGTGAATGTGCCCTAGCGAGAGATTCTGATTATCCTGCTTGGAACGTTACTATAGTATAGCAACCAGTGGAAGGAATGATGCTCTCTCAGTGGGTCTGTGGTTTTGTTTCTGGTTGCTGTTTGTTCTAGTTTCTATACTATTGGCTGTTTTATTCTGCTTTCAGCCACTTTGAGCTAAAGTGTTCTGAAAAAGAATCAATTTTTGCCTCTAAAGGAAGCTCTAAGGACCTGATTTGATCTAAGAATTCTCTTGATTCTGAGTGTCCTCAATGCCGTAAGATAGGGAATGGGCGCTCTGGCTAAATTCCCCAGATTTCTTCTCCTCTGTGCCGAACTAGAGGCAGTAAAACACCAAAATCATATTTGCCCTTGAGGACTTAACAGTATAGGAATCAAGAGCACTACTTTCTTTGTACATATTTAATGTAGACCTCTCTCAGCTGACATATTTAGAGTGGTTGTGGGGGCCGGCGCCGTGGCTCACTTGGATAATCCTCCGTCGGCGGTGCCATCATCCCATATGAGTGCCGGGTTCTAGTCCCATCTGCCCCTCTTCCAGTCCAGCTCTCTGCTGTGGCCCGGGAGGGCAGTGGAGGATGGCCCAAGTGCTTGGGCCCCTGCACCCACGTGGGAGACCAGGAAGAAGCACCTGGCTCCTGGCTTCAGATTGGCGCAGCACCGGCTGTAGCGGCCATTTGGGGAGTAAACCAATGGAAGGAAGACCTTTCTCTCTGTCTCTCTCTCACTGTCTATAACTCTACCTGTCAAATAAATAAATAAATAAATAAAATTAGAGTGCTTGTAGCAGCCCTGTCTGGTCTTTTATAACCCTGAAAAGGACCCTATTATTCAGCCTACCACTCTGTGAATTACTGTCTCATTACAAATCTATACACAGTTGACTGGTGATCTGTATATGAATGCGTTTCCAAAGAGTCATTTTCATAGAATCCCTTTCATCCTTGCCTCAGTTCCATGGAAAAGGCAAAAGCAGGGGTGGGCCTTTGGCCTAGCAGTTACAACACCAGTTGGGATACCTACATCCCACATGGAGTGCCTGGGTTGACTTCTGGCTCTGTTCCTGATTCCAGCTTCCTGCAAGCAGGTAATGTTCTAGGGGTTGGCGTCCTTGTCATCCATCTGGGAGACCTGAATTGAGTTCCTGGCTCCCAGCTTTGGCTCAGGCCTGGCTACTGTGGGCATCTGGGGAGTGAATCAGAGAGGGAGCTGGTACACTCATGTTTGTCTCTCTGTGTGTGTGTGTGTGTGTGTGTCTGTCTGTCTGTCTGTCTGTCTCTGTCTCTGTGTCTCTCTCTGCCTCTTGAATAGTTTTTTTTTCCCCAATGCAAAAGCAGAACCCTTATTAGGTGTCTTTGATAAGGCAAGAGAGGGTGCCCTATCCTACTGATGCTGGGGTTTCCTTTGAGATGTCTCCATCATTAACTGGTGAAACTCGTACTTTCTTGCATCCCCTGCACCGTCTTCACCCGCCCTTCATCCTGATGCACAGGCTCCCCTCGGGCTCCTCTTCCTCCGGGCCCCGGGGTTTACCATATGTCCCAGAAGCTTTGAACATGCCTTCCGTCATCTCAGTACAGCATCGTTCGTTTGGACTGTCTCCAGCTGAGCATTCTGGAGCCAGGCTTTTGAAAGGAACCAACTGGTACATCAAGGGTTGATTCAGTTTGGTGGAATCAAGATTTTTTTTTTGTTCATAAGCAAGTAAATTGGGGATCAAGTTAGATCTAAACTTCAAAATAAATAAATAAAGGACCTTGTAAGTCCCCGAGCTGGGCATTGATTGAGTTTGTAAGTACACACCGTAAAAAACACAAGTTGGGGCTGGTGCTGTGGTGTACGCGGATGAAGCTGCTGCCTGCAGTGCTAACATCCCATATGGGCACTGGTTTGAGTCCTGGCTGCGCCACTTCCAATCCAGCTCTCTGCTATGGCCTGGGAAAGCAGTAGAAGATTGTCCAAGTCCTTGGGCCCTTACACCCACGTGGGAAACCTGGAAGAAGCTCCAGGCTCCTGGATTTGGATTGGCACAGCTCTGGCTGTTGCGGCCAATTGGAAAGTGAACCAGCAGAATGGAAGTTCTCTTTCTCTCTCTCTTTCTCTCTGTACCTCTCCTTGTCTCTCTGTGTAACTTCAACTTTCAAATAAATAAATCAATCTTAAGAAAAAGAAGCAAAAACCCTTAAGTGGCTTATGCCCAGCTGAAAATTATTCTAAACGTTATTCACTGCCGCTGGGAGTCCATTTAATTTGTCAGGAGTGTGGAGCTGTGCACAGGTTGAGGAGAAGAGCACAATAGAGGAATCTGTGGTAGTTGAAATAGCTAAGAATTCCTAGTCTTGAGCCAGCTGATGTGTCAGCCTGAACCATTCTAGCCCAACACAAGACAGAACAATGATAAAACCAAAAAAGACATAAGCTTACTGTCCACTGCCATACACCTCTTTTTTGACTAGTCATGATTTATTGTACTTATTTTTAATTATTTTAATTATAATTAACATGTATCATAAATAGATTATTAAATATTTATGTAACAACTACCACAATCAAGATGTAGAACATTTCCATCAACCAAAAAAAAAAAAAAAAAACTCTCTTATTACCACCCTGTAGTCAATCTTCAACCTGAATTTGGGCACTAGGCAAGCACTGAAATGATTTCTATATATTCAGTTTGCCTTTTATAGAATTTCATATAAATAAACTTATGTACTATGTGCTCCTTTGTGTCTGGCTCCTTTGTGAAATTCATGTATGTGTGATACTACTAGGTATTTATCCAAGAGAAATGAAAATACATGTCCATGTCCATCCACGTACTTGAAAATGTTCATAGCAGCATTATTCATGATAGCAAAAACTAGAGGCAACCTAAATGCCCATCAACAACTTAATGAATAAACAGTTAATTCATACATACAATGAAATATTATTTAGCAGTTAAAAAAAAGGATACAGTGGGAGTAGTTAGTTTAGCATAGTGTTTAAATGCCCACATCTCACATTGGACAGCTGGGCTTTAATTTCCTGGTTCAGGCTCCTGAATCCCTCTCTTGCCACTGCAAACCAGGGGAGACAGTGGTGATAGCTGAAGTAATTGGGTTCCTGCCATCCATGTGAGAGACCTAGATTGTGGTCGGCGCCGCAGCTCAATAAGCTAATCCTCCGCCTAGCGGCGCTGGCACACCAGGTTCTAGTCCTGGTCCGGGCGCCGGATTCTGTCCCGGTTGCCCCTCTTCCAGGACAGCTCTCTGCTGTGGCCCGGGAGTGCAATGGAGGATGACTCAAGTGTTTGGGCCCTGCACTCCATGGGAGACCAGGAGGAAGCACCTGGCTCCTGCCTTCGGATCAGCGCAGTACGCCGGCCACGGCGGCCATTAGTGGGTGAACCAACGGCAAAGGGGCAAAGTCTCTGTCTCTCTCTCTCACTGTCCACTCTGCCTGTCAAAAAAAGAGAGAGAGAGAGAGAGAGAGACCTGGATTGTATCTCTGTCTTCGACTCTGGCTGTGGTTGTTGCAGGCATTTAGGTAGTGAACCAATCCGTCCTCCTCTCAAATAAATACATTAAAAACTCTTTTAAAGGAATAAAATACTGGTACATGCTACAACATGAATGACTTAAAAACATGACATGATGCTAAGTGAAGAAGACAGTCACAAAGACCACATATTGTTTGATTGTATTTATTCGAAATATCCAGAAAGGGGAAATCTGTGGAAACAAAAAGTCAATGAAGGAGACCCATATACCTTGCTGCACATGGAATTATGAGCTTTTTTAATTTTAAGAGTTTTAGTGCTATGTAGTGTGTTCATAACAGGTTTTTTGTTTCAGATTTTTAAATTTATTTTATTTATTTATTTGAAAGGCAGAGAGAGAGCACACGTGCAAGCTCTTTTGTCCACTGGTTTACTTCACAAACAGCCACAACAGTCAGGGCTGGGCTGGGACCCCAGAAATTCATCTGGTTCTCCCACATGTGTGGTAGGAACCCACGTATTTGGGCCATCTTCACTGCTTTCCCAGGTATATTAGCAGGGAGCTAATCAAAAGCACAGCAGTCAGGATTTGAACTTGCTGCTTCTTTGGGATGCCAGTGTAGCAAGCAGCAGCTTAACCTGCTAAGCCACAACACGGGCCCTTGGGTTGTATTTGTTTTGTTTTGTTTTGTTCTTTTGTAGGTTGTAGTTACAGAGTTACAAAGAGAGAGGGAGAGACAGAGAGATCTTATATCTGCTAGTTCACTACCCAGATGGCCACAATAGTAAGGCTGGGCCAGGTTAAAGCCAGGAGCCTAGAACTCTCATGTCTTCCACATGGTGGCAAGGGCCCAAGTATTTGGGCCATTTTCTGCTGCTTTCCCAGGTGAATTATCAGGGAACTGGATCAGAAGTGGAGCAGCTAGGACTCAAACTGATGCCCATATGGGATGCCAGAGTAAACTGACATCTTAACTTTCTGCTCTACAATACCAGCCCCATATAATTGTTTTTAAATTGACCTTTCTCCCTGCAGCCTTAATTCATAAATCAGAACTTTTGTAAAGGTCCTTAGGATTTTCTATATAATCATACCGTACATAAACAAATTTGGTTTTACTTCTTTTATTCAATTCTATATGCCCTTGATTTCTTTTACTTGCCTTATTGCACTGACTGGGACTGCCAATACAATATATATTTTTTAAATTTATTTGAAAGGCTGACTTAGAGAGGAGATACAGAGATCTTCCATCAGCTGCATCATTCTCCAAATGGCTGCAATGACTGGGGTTGGGCCAGGCCAAAGCCAGGAACTTCTGCATCTCCCACGTGGGTGGCAGGGTCCCAGGGATTTAGGCCATCTTCTGCTGCTTTCCCAGGCACATTTGCAGAGAGCTGGATAGGAAGTGGAGCAGCTGGAACTTGAATTGGAGCCCTGTAGAATACTGGCATCACAGATGGTAGTTAACCCATTAGACCACAATGCCAGCCCCCACCAATACAACATTGAAGTGAGGGGATGGCAGTGTGGCATATAAATCTTTTTTTATTTTTTATTTATTTGAGAGGCAGAGACATAGTAAGTTCTTCCATCTGCTGGTTCACTCCGCAAATACTGCAATGGCCAGATCTGGGCTGATGCAAAGCCAGGAGCCAGGAGCTTCTTCTAGGTCTCCCATGAGGGTACAGGGGCCCAAGGACTTGGGCCATCTTCTGCTGCCTTCCCAGGCCATCAACAGGGAACTGGATCAAAAGTGGAACAGCCTGGACTCGAACCAGCTCTGCCTTTCCAGTAAATAAGTCAATATTTTAAAAAGTATTGAAATGGCAAGATGACATCCTTGCCATATCTTAAGGGGAAAGCATTTGGTCTTTCACCATTAATAAGTAAGCTGTAGATCTTCTTAAAGTCCTTTTATTTCATTGAGGTTCCCTTCTATTCTGAATTTGCTGAGAGGTTTTATTATAAATAAAAATTATACCTTGTAAATGTCCTTTCTGCATTTTTGGATGATCATATGGATTTCCTCCTTTATAAAGTATGTGTTTTTTTAATATTAAGCCAGCCTTAAGTTTCTGGGCTAAATCCCTCATGGTATCATATTTATATTTTATTAAATTGGAGCTGCTAATATTTGTTAATTATTTTTATTTCAGTGTTTTTGAGGGATATTAGTTCATAGCTTTTTTAAAAAAAGATTTATTTATTTACTTGAAAAGTTACACAGAGAAAGAAGGAGAATCCATTGGTTCACTCCCCAGATGGCCGCAACGGCCAGAGCTGCGCTGATCCACAGCCAGAAGCCAGGAGCTTCTTCCAGGTATCCCACGTGGGTGCAGGGTCCCAAGGACTTGGGCCATCTTCTACTGCTTTCCCAGGCCAGAGCAGAGAGCTGGATCTGAAGTGGAGCAGCCAAGACTTGAACTGCTAGTTAACTCTGTAGGTCAAACCAAGAGTCAGAAACTCCACCCATGGATTTAAGAATAATGGAGAAAGATCAAGCTAACTGTCTATTCTACAATAAAACAGGAGCTTGCAGATTTGGAGTAGGTGTTCATGTAAACATAATTTCCCAGCGTCTAGTCCTACCCTTCTGATTAAAAGCATGTTTACAGCATTTGGAATGGAGCAGTGCAGGAGGGATGACTGTGACCCTGATGTAGGCCTCGAGTACATCGAGGAAGAAACCTGCCAACAGTGATGATGTGCTCCCTGAGTTCAAGATTGTGGGCAAAGTGGTTCAGTTTAAGGTCAGCTGTAACTTAGAACCTCATCTGAGGGGCAATGTGTATGTTCAGTATCAGTCGGAAGAAGAATGCCAAACAGCTCTTTCTCTGTTTAACGGGCGATGGTATGCAGTATGCAGGCCGACAGCTTCAGTGCGAATTCTGCCCATTGACCAGGTAGAAAATGGCCATTTGTGGTAAAAGACAATGTGAAAAACAAACAAAGAAAAGAAAAAAAAAAAAAGACAATGTGATGGTTTTTTCCCCAATCATTCCACTGTTACATGAAGGAATAGTCTCTGGGAAAAGGTGATCTTTTAAAGGGATGAAACAGCTTTTTTTTCTTACAAAGTAGATGAACAGAGATCTTTTTTTTTTTTTTTTGACAGGCAGAGTGGACAGTGAGAGAGAGACAGAGAGAAAGGTCTTCCTTTTGCCGTTGGTTCACCCTCCAATGGCTGCCGCGGCCGGCGCGCTGCGGCCGGCACACCGCGCTCATCCGATGGCAGGAGCCAGGTGCTAGGTGCTTTTTCCTGGTCTCCCATGGGGTGCAGGGCCCAAGCACCTGGGCCATCCTCCACTGCACTTCCGGGCCACAGCAGAGGGCTGGCCTGGAAGAGGGGCAACCGGGACAGAATCCAGCGCCCCGACCGGGACTAGAACCCGGTGTGCCGGCACCGCAAGGCGGAGGATTAGCCTGTTGAGCCACGGCGCCGGCCTGAGCAGAGATCTTTATATGAATAAAAGACACCACAGTTTCAATCTGTTAAAAAAAAAAAAAGAGTATCTTCATTTGTCCCCTCCTGTCTTTTTGTTGTCGTACATTTTTTTCTCTTTTTTAAAGATTTATTTATTTATTTGAAAGGCAGGGTTACAGAGAGGCAGAGGCACAGAGAGAGGTCTTCCCTGCGCTGGTTCACTCCCCAAATGGCTGCAATGGCTGAAGTTGAACTCATCCGAAGCCAGGAGCCTTTCCTGGTCTTCTATGCAGTACAGGGGCCCAAAGACTTGGGCCATCTTATACCGCTTTCCCAGGCCATAGCAGAGAGCTGGATCAGAAGTGGAGCAGCCGGGACTCCAACTGGTGCCCATATTGGATGCCAGCACTGCAGGCAGTGGCTTTACCCAGTATGCCACACTGCCGGCCCCCATACATTTTTTTCTTCAAGGATTGTTTTAAATTTCAGAATACATTGTTCTTATTTCTTGTTTGAAAAGTCTTACCTGTTTCCTCATTTTAAAATGTCTGTAAAAGAGCAGTTTCTGTTTATTTGTATATTTACCTTTCCTGGTGAGCGGTTTTCATCCCTGTGTATAGTTTCAGGTGATGTCATTTTCCTTCTGTCAGAAAAACTTTTAATATCTTGTCATGCAGGACTGTTAGCAACACATTCTCTCAGACTGTTTCTTCATTTCACCTTCATTTCTGAAGGATTTTTTTTGCTGGATCTCGAATTCTAGGTTAACAGCATTTTTTTTTCTGTCAGCACAAATATCATTCCTTTATCTTCTGGTTTGCAATGTTTCTGACAAGTAGTGTTAATTTCTTGTTCCTCTGTACTTAATGTGTCTTTTCTCAATTTTGAATAGTCTCTTACCACTGGTTTTCAGCGATTTTATTATAAAGTACTTTGTATCTATCATTTTGCTATTTATTATATTAATAGACTTCTTTAAATACTTAAACACGTTTATGATAGCTCTTTAAATATCTCTTCTAATTCCATCAGCTCTCTCAGTTAGGGGTCTTTTTCTATTGGCTGATATTTCCCTTGGTTATAGACCAGATTTTTCTGTTTCTTGACATGTCTCTCAATTTTTTTGATTGGATACTGGGCATTGTGATTGTCATGTGGTTGAGTGCTTAATTTTATTGCCTTCAAATAGTGTTGGAAAGATATTTAGGAAGGCAGTTAAGTTATATCTGATCCCTTTGAAACTTCTTACAAATCTCCATGTAGTTTAGAGCCACTACTAAGGCATGACCATTCTGGTGTTCCTCTTGAATGCCCATGTGTTCAGCAAGTACTCTCCATTCTGGTTGGTCAAAATTCAGACACCTCCCAGTCTCAGGTGAACTATGAGAATTGTTCAGCTTACAGATTTTCCATCAGGTTTTTTGTTTTTGTTTTTGGTTGGTTTTTTTTTTTTTTTTTTTTGGTCTGGCCTGGTTGAGGCAAACCATATATGTAATCCTTACAATCAGTGGAACACTATGCAGCTTCCTGAATGTCCTTTGCCTGCCTCCCTCCTCTCTGGATATTGCCTCATAAATTCCAGCTACTCCTGCTTTCCCAAATCCAATTGGTCTCCTTAGTACAATAAGACTTCGATGTTCACGGTGTCTTCCTTCTATCAGGATTCCTGTCCTACGCTGCCTATAGTCCAATGCCTGAAATAAATTGTTTCCTTCCCTAGTTACTCGGTCATGACTGCATGTGGAAGTCCTGAAGTACATTAAAATATTATAATATACCCTGAGTTATCCAGCTGAAATTTTAAAATGTTGTACACTTTTTCAGAGAACCTTCCCCGTTCATATATATTGTGTTGTCCTACTTCATTCTCTCTCTTCTTTCCTCCATCTTCAGCTACTGCAGTGGAAAGTCTTGAATGGATGTTGGAAATGGCATACTCTTATATAATGAGCATTTTTATATTATTTTTATTTATTTAAAGATGATTCACTAAAAGTTACCTCTTCCTTTTCCCCATTTTTCATGCTGTTCTTGTGCCCAGGTGCCAGCCCTAACATTGATCACTTACAAAGGCTTAAAGGGGAATTGAAAAATAAAGCTGTTGGTTTTCAGACATTTTTGTACTTTTTAGCTGTCTGCTTGGTCGCTCTGCTTCTCTTAGGCCATGTCGTCAGATCAGGCTTTGTCCTGAGGGAAGCGTGAGCAGCTAGTTGTTCCTCTGCATGCTAGTTGGCCTTGGAGCTCATGAATCTAATTGTTTTCTCTCCTTGTCTTCTGAGATGTGAATCTTTTGGATGCTGTATGTAAGCAGGTACTAAAAATAGCTCAGCAAGATTTTGAACCTGGCTGCTCAAAGATCACTGTGTGTGGCTACTCAGATTGTTTTGGACAGTTATCTAATGAGTACACCGCACAGTTGAGCTGAATATATGCAGTTGAAATTTGTTGCTGAATTGAACACATCTCTGAAGAGCATTTCAGAATGGATCAACCTGATTTCTGAGAAGCTGAAACTCTTGTTTTGTGTGCTTTAGGAGTAAAAATGACATTCTTTCTGACCTTTTCCATCTGTGCTTGTCCTTGGTACAGGACTTACTTCCCAGTGTCAGAGCTGAGCCTAAGCAGTCTGCCATTCAGTGACTGCCCTGCTGGAGCCTGAGCTGTCAGGCCAGACTCCCAGACCTGTGCAAGCTAACGGTCCTTCCTGCAGCTGCACTCAGAACCAACTACCACAGTAATATAAAATGGAGGCGGTGAGGGCCAGTGCTTGGACACAGCAGGTTAAGCTGCTTCTCAGGGTGCCTGTATAGAGTATCAGTTTGAGTCCCAGCTACTCGACTTCCACTCCAACTCCCTACTAACACATCCGGGAGGCAGTAAATGATGGCTCAAGTGCTTGGGCCCCTGCTGCCCACATGGAGACCCAGCCCTGGCTGTTGTAGGCATTTAAGGAGTGAACCAATGGGTAGAGGATCTCTGTGCCCCTTTCTCTCTCTCTCTCTCTCTCTCTGTGTGTGTGTGTGTGTGTGTGTGCACGTGTGTGTGTGATTCAGCCTAAATAAATTTTTAATTTTTTTTAAGTAGAAGTGATAAAAAAGAAGAGACCCTAGATTCTTTAAGTATCCTTTTCTTTAAAAAAATATTTATTTATTTGAAAGGCAGAGTTACAGAGAGGCAGAGAGAGAGAAAGAGAGGGAGGTCCTCCATCCACTGGCTCACTCCCCAAATGGCCACAACAGCTAGAGCTTAGCTGAGCCGATCCAAGGCCAGGAGCCAGGAGCTTCTTCTGGGTCTCCCACGTGGGTGCAGGGACACAAGCACTTGGATCATCTTTAGCAGGGAGCTGGATCAGAAGTGGAGCAGCCGGGACTCGAACAGGCACCCATATGGATGTGGGCACTGCAGGCGGTGGCTTTACCCAGTATGCCACAGCACTGGCCCCTAATTATCTTTTTCGTAAAAGATGTGGCACTATCTCAACCAAGCAGCCACTAGTCAGGTATGTTGCTGACTCCACATTTCATGCTAACAGCTTGACCCCCGGATGCACTTCCATCTGGAGGTGTGCATGTCTGTGCTGGTTGGTCTTGATTGCCCAGTTTGTCTCTTAGTTCCATGAAGGCAGGACTTGGCTCTGAGGGCATTAGAAGCCTGTCAGAGTGTTAAGAACAATGCAGAGGGGACTGTCAGGATCTAATGCTAATCTTACCATGTGACCTTGATGAGAGATTCCTTTCCTTTTTGGGTGGGCCTATGTTACTAAATTAGCGCCCAAGCATGTTGAGTGTTTACTGTTTCTTAGGACTGTGTTTGGCTTTGTGAAAAATCCTAATGGGACACTGGGTCCCTTCCTTCTGGGTGCTGAGCTTCAAGCTCTGACAGTTCAGTTTGGAAGTCAGTAATAGCAGCATGTTTGTTTCTGCAGGAGAGGACCTGCCACTCTGCCTGCCTATACCTGCTAATGCTCCATCCCTACAGCAGTTGTATGCCCCCTCCCCAGGAAATGCCTCACTGGAAAGCCTGTGGAATACAGATATCCTCCAGAAAGGTTGGCGAATGGGGGGAATTTTCTTGTTGATGGCAGAGGTTGGAAGGAAAGCTATGGAAATAGGTCAGTTTTCCCAATTTCAGGTCATTAAACAGTTAACAGGTCCTAGCAGGGTGCAATAAATAATAATGACAGCTACACTTATTACCACTTTCTATGTGTCAAGCTCTATGCCTGGCACTTACATATACGCTGCTTTATTTCGTCTTCAGAGTAAGCCCTAAATGATACAATTATTATTAATCCCATTTTTAAAGATGAGAAAGCTGAGGTTCCCCCACCCCTACCCTGAATATAACGACTGAAGCTGGGATACGAGTCCAGGCAGGCTGACTCGAGAGCCGAACTCTTAAGCACGGTGCTAGCTTACAAATGACTTGGATTGGTTGAAACTGTTTCAGTACCCAGGTGCAGCTGGCCCAACGGTGACCCTCCGGAGTCTGTACTTAAGAGAACATCTTTGTATTGCTTCTTGTTTGTCTTGAATTAACCCTGAATTTGGAAGAATGAGTGTGGATGTGGTGGAAGAATTGACTTTTTGCTTTTCTGTCATCAGAATTCCTCTTCCAAGTTGACCAACACTTGACTTCCACTTAATATGAGAATACCACTGAGAGGATGTCCTTAGCCTGATGAAATTGCAAAGTTAGAGATAGACCTCTAGTGCTTGTGGCTGATGTTCTTCATTAAGAGACACATAGCGAGTCCTGGGAAAGGTCTGGTTTTAGGAAAGTACAGGAAGGGTGGGAGGCTGGATTAGGTCCTTTCACAGAGAAGAGCATGTCAGCCCTGTAGCAAATCCGGAAGAGGGAGTTAGCAAGGCCCTGAGTATCTCCCTTTGAGTGCAGGGACGTGTATTGGGTATTAGGAGGGAAAAGGCTTCAGCCTTCGTGCCTGAGAAATAGTATATTTGACTTGTCATGTCATCCTGCCTGGATTATGAGAGGGAGACCCCAGTTTTATTTACCATAAAAGTGCCTGCAACCCCTTGGACCTTCTCTTTTACTCAGCAGTTCATTTGCCACTGACGATTTCTGAAAGCCTACGTGTGCCCAGCACTGTTTCTTTCAGGGATAGGACATGCTCAGACCAGTAAAGTGAGGCAGTGAGTAGTTTAGATGTGGACCGGGGAGCAAGCCTTATTATTCAGACCTTCTTGGTTCTTTGGGCACCAGGAGAAGCATGTCCCTAAGCTATTGTGAGGAATGAACTCTTACTCATTTTGTCATGAGTTCATTCTTCCTCCATCATTAGCTTTTAGAACAAGTAGTACCTGGGGCTGGTGTTAACGCATTAAGCCTCCAGCTGCAATGCTGGCATCCCATCTGGGCACTGATTTGAATCCCAGCTGTTCCATTTCTGATTTAACCCCCTGCTAATGCATGGGAGAGCAGTGGAGGATGGCCCAAGTGCTTGGTTCCCTGCACCATGAAGGAGACCCAGAAGAAGTTCTAGGCTCCTGGCTTCAGCCTGGCCCAGCTCTGGCCATTGTGGCCATTTAGGGAGTGAACCAGCAGATGGAAGACCTCTCTCTGTCTTTCTGTCTCTCCCTCTCTTTGTCTGTAACTCTGCCTTTCAAATAAATAAATAAATCTTAAAAACAAACAAACAAAAAAAGGGACCAGCGCTGTGGCACAGTGGGTTAAGCCTATGCCTGAGGTGCCAGCATCCCATATGGACACCAGTTCATGTCCCAGCTGTTCCTCTTCTGATCCAGCTCTTTGCTAAGGGAGATGGTGCACATGTTTGAGCCCCTGCACCCGCATGAAGACCCAGAAGAAGCTCCTGGCTCCTGGCTTTGGACTGGCCCAGCTCCGACTGTTGCGGCCATTTGGGGAGTGAACCAGCGGATGGAAGATCTCGATCTCTGTCTCTCCCTCTCTCTGTCAGTAACTTTACCTCTCAAATAAATAAAAATCTTAAAAAGAGAGAGAGAGGAGGAAGGGAGGGAGGAAGGAAGAAAGGAAGGAATAAGTAAGTAAGTAAGTAAGTAAGAAAATATGTAGTACCTGCTCAGGTACCTCTGATGGAAAAGAAAAGCAAGGGCAGCATCCAGACACAGGCCTGGTGGTGGGGTTTGTGGTTTCAGAACTTGGTTCCTCAGACTGTCCTTTCCTGCTTGATAAATGAATGAGGTAAAAATAATAGATAGATAAATAAATAAATCCCTATTCTCTAGTGAGTAAATATCTGAAATAGAACAAATGGTCAGGGGGTGGCGCTGTGGCATAGCGGGTAAAGCCACCACCTGCAGTGCCGGCATCCCATATGGGCACCGGTTCAAGTCCCGGCTGCTCCACTTCTGATCCATCTCTCTCCTATGGTCTGGGAAAGCAGTACAAGATGGCCCAAGTACTTGGGCCCCTGCACCCGCATGGAAGACCCAGAAGAAGCTCCTGGCTCCTGGCTTCAGACTGGCACAGCTCCGGCTGTTGCAGTCATCTGGGGAGTGAACCAGCAGATGGAAGACCTCTCTCTCTGTCTCTGCCTCTCTCCTTCTTTCTATATAACTCTGACTTTCAAATAAATAAATAAATCTTAAAAAAAAAAAAAAAGGTCAAGGCCGGCGCCGTGGCTCAACAGGCTAATCCTCCGCCTTGCGGCGCCGGCACACCGGGTTCTAGTCCCGGTCAGGGCACCGGATTCTGTCCCGGTTGCCCCTCTTCCAGGCCAGCCCTCTGCTGTGGCCCAGGAGTGCAGTGGAGGATGGCCCAAGTGCTTGGGCCCTGCACCCTATGGGAGACCAGGAGAAGCACCTAGCACCTGGCTCCTGCCATCGGATGAGCGCGGTGCGCCGGCCGCAGCGCGCTGTCCGTGGCAGCCATTGGAGGGTGAACCAACGGCAAAGGAAGACCTTTCTCTTTGTCTCTCTCTCTCACTATCCACTCTGCCTGTCCAAAAAAAAAAAAAAAAAAAAGGTCAAAGGTCAGTGGAAGAGAGACATGGAGATGGTCATTCCAGTCCTCTAAAAAAGCCGTTTTCTCTTCTGATTCCCTTTTAACTCCTATTAACTGCTTCAGACTATCCAGAGATTAATTTTTCTGTCATCAGGGCTTGTTAGGGTTAAAACAGAAGCTTATGGAAGTGGAGCAGGAGGATTAGTTTCTTGGGAAAAGTGGAAGATTGGCCTTGCTCTATGTGCATTTATTGTGCACAGGCATCCGTCTCCATGCCTGAGGACCGCAGGCTGGCTGAGGCCTAAAAAGCCTGACTGAAGACTAACGACCTTTAATTCAAGCTTCTTCCATGAGTTCTTAGCAATCAGAATAGCAGCCAGAAACAGATTTGCTGACGGTGAGTTTGGAGTGGTCTGTAGAGTCAAGGTGGTTTGTACCAACTGGCAGCAGGGTTGAGCCAGGCCTTCAGCTGCTGCTGTGGGGATCGGCAGCCCTGGAGCCCTGTGGGAGCCTGGCGGTCACAGAGGCTCAGACAACGAGCCACTCCTCAGCAGGTCCCCTCCCCAGTTCCTCACATCAGGCTGCTCACTTCTCAGGAGGAGTTAGTTTGAATTCCTTGAAACTTTGGTCTCTGAAGACAAGTTTGGCCTGTAAACCCAAGAACATGCCCCAGGTTAAACTAGCATGCAGTACAGGAAGAGCATTAGATTAGGAGTGAAAAGCATTCTTGTGTCTAATCCCAGGTTTATGGCTTTGGGCAGTTGGTAATCTTTCTGGGCTTCTGTTTTTTCGTCTGTGAAATAAATGAAAGTCATGAAGTGGGTAGGTGATTTCAGAGGTTGTTTCCAGAATGGTGTTTCTGTGGTTCTGGCCCTCTGGTAACATTTTCATGCCCCTCCACTGCTCCATTCAGTTTGCTTTTCCCTCATCTAAGTTGAAGCAAAGTGGTATTTTTTTTTTCTTAAGATTTTTTATTTCTTTATTTGAAACCCAGAGAAAGAGGGGGAGAGACAGATATCTTTCTCTGCTAATTCACTCCCCGAATGGCCACAATGGCCAAGGTTGGTCCAGGCCGAAGCCTGGAGACTGGAACTCCATCTCGATCTCCTTTGTGAGTGGCAGGGGCCCACATGCTTGAACCATCTTTCGCAGCTTTCCCAGGCACATTAACAGGGAGGTGGTTCTGGAGCAGAGCAGCTGGGACTCCAACTGGCACTCTGATATCAGATGCCAGAATCACTAGTGGTGGCTTTACCACTGTACCACAGTGCCAGCTTCAGCAAAGTGTTTTAAGGCAAAGAAAAGGGCATGAGCTCCTTGAGACTGAGGCCATTTGTATACTCCCTGCCATCCACTTAAATCCAAAAAGTACTGCCCTGTGGTAAAGAATAATTTATGCACATAGGATATTTGGGACGGTTTGAAGTAGGCGAGTCTTTCTTGTGCCATGAAGATAGTTACCGATGGGTCCTTAGAGCTGTGCAGGTTACTCTGTAGCCATTAGGATTCATCAGCTTTTAAGAAAAGCTCAAAGCTTTTATTCATGTATCATTTTAGGAAAATGAGTTCAAGTTCCATTTTGTAGAGAAGGGCTGAGGCTCAAAGAAGTTGCAGGAGTGGTGTGAGGTCCTGTAACAAGGAACGGGGCTCCTACTGGCGTTCTCTCTGCCAGGCTTTTCCCAGGACCTGCTTTCTGAGGTCGTGGGTAGACATGGAAGGATTCTTTAAAGAGCCTGTGACTTTAGACACTTTACTGATTTTGAAGCTACATTGACCTCAGGTAGGAATGGGAAGCCCACAAGCCCAAGTGAAAGCAGGTGGCCTTGTGCTCGGGGAACATACAACCTGGTGGATCAGAAAGGGATCTCAATGGAGTGCAGGAGAATTGGAGGATTCCAGGAAACAAGATACCAAGGCTGCAAATTGTGGTAAAAAGCACAAGGCCTATGTTGAAGCTCAAATGGGACATTTTCTTAATGTCTGAAGCTACAGAGGTCAAAGTCAAGTACCAGACCCGGCAAGTACCCATAGTGCTCTGAGGTCCAGAATGGGCTGGGGCCCAGACCTGAGCTTAGAAGGTTTTCTTCCCATAGGAGTAAGAGAGAAGCGATGAGGGCAGGAGACAGCAGATGCTCAATGAACTGTCAAGCAACTTTACCCCGGGCACAAGAGGAAAGGAGGTTAACCTGCAAGAAAAGGCCAAGGAGGCAGAAATGGCAATGGGCAGTATCTGGACAAGAGGAGAGCTGAGGTCATGCTCTCTCTTAAGTGCGTGATCCAGCCCTGGCCCCTGGTTTCCTTTCAGGGGGCCTTCTCTGCTTTCACCTCCCTGTGGCAAATGAAGCTGGGCTATCCTGGCCAAAGCAAACTTTCCTGGGAAAGGAAAAATCTGCATTCTCAGCAAGACCTTAGACTTTCCACTTTGCTGTGGCAAGAGCAGAGAGCCCAGGTGATCAAAGCAGACTTTCCTGAAGCCTGAGGCTCTCTAGATACGGGCATAAGGTACAGCTGAGGCCAGCGCTGTGCTGTGGAGGGTAAAGCTGCTGCCCACAGCACCAGCATCCCATATGGGTGCCAGTTCATGTCCCTGCTGCTCCACTTCTGACCTACTAATGGGCTAGGAAAGCAGTGGAAGGTGGGCCAAGTGTTTGGGCCCCTGCCATCCATGTGGGAGACCCAGATGAAGTTCCTGGCTTCCATCTGGCCCTGGCCATTGTGGACATCTTGGGAGTGAACCAGCAGATGGATCTCTGTCTGTCTCTCTCTCTCTCTCTGTAACTGTAACTCTTTCAAATAAATAAATCCTAAAAAGAAGCAGAGAAGGTACAGCTGTACCTTTTTCTCAGAGGTTGGCTTTAGGATAGTCTCTATCTTTTGGTACCTGACACTTTTTTTTTTTTTTTTGACAGGCAGAGTGGACAGTGAGAGAGAGAGAGAGAGAGAGAGAGAGAGAGAAAGGTCTTCCCTTTTTCCATTGGTTCACCCCCCAATGGCCGCTGCAGCCGGCGCACCACGCTGATCCGAAGCCAGGAGCCAGGTGCTTCTCCTGGTCTCCCATGTGGGTGCAGGAGCCCAAGCACTTGGGCCATCTTCTTCTGCTTCCCCAGGCCATCAACAGAGAACTGGATGGGAAGAGGAGTAGCCGGGACACAAACTGGCACCTGAGCTATTCACTTGGGAGCCAAGGCCATAGCTGTAGCTATTCTAGCCACACCTGCAACCCACGTGCATGATTACTTTGTGGTTTACTGTGTGGGTGACTGTCATTGCTGAGTTCCAGTCCTCCTGCCTACAGAGCTGACAGATGGAAGCAGAAGCGGAGGCGCCAGCCCACACTAGGGTCTGTGGGCCACAGCTAGGACTAACGATCTTGAGGAGCTGGGGGTCTGGAGGGAAGAAAGCTGGGCCAGCCCTTTGCCCTGCTGTTCCTTCCTTCTGAACTCACATGTAGAGACTGTCCTGTCAGGACCAAGCCTTCCAAGCTCTTCCACTCTTCTCTGTCCTCAGGAATTCTTGGTAGGTAAAGTGATGGCTACCACATCTGCCCAGGTCCAAGTTGAGACTGGTGAAGGGGACAGATAGTTACTTTTCTACCCTTGGGGAGTCTGTCCTCCATTGCTCTGAGCTGTCCTGGCTCTGGCTTAGTCTCTTCATCCCTCTACCTTCTGCCAAAGTTAAGTGTCTCTCATCACTCATTTATTTCCCCCAAACTCCCTTCTGAGCAAGGAGCTTGCCATAGTGTCAGACTTCCCTTCCAGTGAGTTCAACTTCACCCAGATTACCAAAGTCCTTCTCTCTCTCTGTCTCTCCTGTCTGCCCAGCTCACTTCTAACTTGATGGAGTGCCTGTCTCCCAGCTGTCCTGACCTTTGACTCATGGTCTTACAAGCTGAAGTCCCATCAGCCTGGCTGTGGCAGTCACTTCTTTCTCTAGCCACAGATATCCAAGGCTCCTGGAATCAGTGGAAGTCCAAACCCTTCATCTATCGAAAGTCGGAACAAAAGGCTGTAGCTTAGTCTTGAAAATGCTGCTACAACCCAAGGCTGGGATTGCAGAAAGTTCAGTCTAGGCATTGGGGTAGGAAAAGTGACTTGGCAGTAAGAGATGGAAACAATTGCAGATGGTGCTGAGGAACATCCGAGAACTGAAGAAATAGGGTTCCCAGAAAGAGAGAAGGAAGGAGACATTGGCAAAGTCCTCCGCAGGACCTGTGACCGCCTGGCCGGAGAAAGCCTCTGGGTGGGGCTGAGAGTGCTGGTGGGGTCAGGGACACTGCTGAGCTCACTCAGCTGTCACCTCTTCTTGTGTGTGCTTTTGTTGTTTTTAACCGTGCCCACAGTCAACAGGTGTGGTGGACAGCAGAGCTGTCAGGACAGGTGAGGAGTGGGAGAGATTAGAAAACGGCCCCGGAGGGAGCCGAGCAGGTGTTCTCTGCCGCCGGCTTGCTTTCCGGGTGATGAGTAGGAGCAAGTGCTCCAGAGGGGGTTGCAGCGGACTGAATCCAACCAAACAGAGCAGCAGTGTGGGGCCGGGTGGCCTGGGATTTGCATGACCTGGGCCTCACCTGGCCCTTGACCTCTCTCAGGTGCTGGAGGTGGTGCGAGCCAACTACGACACACTTACACTGAAACTGCAGGACGGCCTGGACCAGTATGAGCGCTACTCGGAGCAGCACAAAGAGGCTGCTTTCTTCAAAGAGCTGGTGAGTGCCCCATCCCTGCCTGTGTCTCTCAGGGGCCCATTCCCAGCCGTTGTCTTCCACCATGCAGGTGGGCATCTGGGGAGCAGCTGTGGTGTGCCAAAGGCTGCTAAAACTACTGAAGAGTCTTCCGGGACCAGACATGCAACTTCTCTACCAAAGCAGACCAGAGCCAGGCAGTGAGAGAAGGTGTTCCTGAGACAGCAGTGCCCACCGCTCCCCTGCAGCCGTGGAGACGGTCCTTGCGCAGCCCCAGCTGGGCCTGGAGTTTGATGTGTGTTCCCTGTGGCAGCTCAGGCTCATTACTCCTTGTCCTGTCCTCAGAGCCGCTAATGAGAGTAATTGATTCTTTGCCTCCTTACGTAATCACTTCTTCCTCAATTCCTAACTGGTTCCTAGTCAGTAGCCACCCAGTCTGATTCTCTGGTCTTCACTCCCTGCCCCCGCTCCCACTTTCCAATCAGGCAGCTTCCTACAGACCCCGCTCTCAGCCCCCCCCCTCCCCCCAGCCAGTGAGCATTTGCGCTGCCCCCTGCACCGCCCAGCCAGCATCGCCGCAGAGCTGCTCCCTCCCTGCTCAGTGTCCCTCCCTGCCCTGTGCTCAGTTCTGCCTCCGGAAAAGCTCGGCTTCCTATGGCCCTGCCTGCTTGGTCAGGGCCTGAGAGCAGGATGCACGGGCCTTGGTACCCACTTCCCAAGTCCCCCAACCTCCTTCCACTGGGACAGAACTCGCAGTGGGCCATTTCCTACTTCTCTGTGCCAAGTCCACAGCACAGCTGCCCCTGACCCTGACAGGGCATTTCTGGAGATTTCAGGTAAGGGTGATAGGCTCTGCGCTGAGTTGGTTGGCAACAAGGAAACCATTAGCATGAGGAGGACATAGCATAGCCCAGCATTTTTATGGGATGGTTGGCAAGTCGTTTTCTTGTTTGTTTAAAGATGTATTTTTTTTTATCTTGAAAGAGTTATAGAGAGAAAGAGAGACAGAAAGATCTTCCTTCTCCTGGTTCACTCCCCAGATGGCTGGGATAGCCAGCACTGGGCCAGGCTAAAGCCAGGAGCCAGGAGCTTCTTCCAAGTCCCCCTAGTGAGTGCATGGGCCCAAGGACTTGGACCATCTTCCACTGCTTTTTCCCAGGCTATTAGCAGAGAGCTGGATCGGAAGTGGAACAGCTGGGATACGAACTGGTGCCCATATGGGATGCCAGCATCGCAGGTGGTGACCTTACCTGCTACGCCACAATGCTGTCCCTAGCTGGGAAGTCTTGGCATTGATGTGGGGATATTCCCAAAAGCCAGTAAGAAAGAAAATAGGTATTGGGAGATGAGGATGTTGTGAGGGAGACAATTAGAGGAACTATGCTTTGACTTTTTGGCACTTAGCTCTGCCTTACTGAGTTCTGCTTATATTTGTTCCTTAGACTCAGGGGAGCAAAGAGGATTTGGTCCAGTTTGGAGCTAATGAGCTTGACTTCCCTGCTGTTTTCCATGCTGCCCTTTCTTCTGCTTCCTACCTGATGACTTCATTAAGTAAGGTTCCTGTAGCCAAGCAGAAACTGAATGAAAGCTCCCTGGACTTTGGGACCCTGGTCAGACACACATGCTCGCTCTCTTCCCACCCCTGTTCTCTCGTACACTGTACACACTGATTTCCCTTGGGTGGATCTGCTTGCAGAGGGTGCTGGTTCCTCCTGGAACCCTTCCAGAGTAGGGAGTTTGTCCCTCAGATCTCTTCCTCACAGATCACACACACACATGCCACACACAACACAGACCACACTTCTGCAAGGTTTTTGTCTGTGAGTAGAAAGAGTATAAAGCGAACACCAGGGATAGAGCAAGACTGCACCCCAGACTTTCCTCTCAGGTGAGCAGGCATCTTTGGTGTGGAAGGGATGCCAGACCAGGAGTTACGAAATCTAGATGCTGGGGTGGGTGTTTGGCATAGCAGCTAGGTCACCACTTGCCATGCCATGGTTCGAGCCCTGGCCCACTTGGGATATGCCTGGTTCCTCTGTTTCCAATCCAGCTTCCTGCTATCGTGCACTACGGGAGGCAGCCATGATGCTCAGGTACATGGGCCCCTGCCACCCACGTTGGAGTTCCCTGCTGCTGACTTTGGCCTGGCCCAGCCCTGGCTACTGCAGGCATTTGAGGAGTGAACCAGCAGATGGAAGATATCTCTCTCTCCCTCTCTCACTCTCCCCACCCCCTCTGCCATTCAAATAAAATGAAAATGATCATTTAAAAAATATGTGTGGGAAAAAGAAAAGACCTAGGTACTGCCCACAAGCTGGAACTCACGAGCCTGTGACTTACTCCTGGTGGTTGTTCTCCTTAGACCATACCCCTGCCATCTGTGCCAGACAAGGGCCACACCTCTAAGTTCTCCTTCCAACCAGAAAAAGTAGAGAAATCCAAAGAAGAGCGAGGAGTTCTCCTCCATTAGACCACTGACCAGCTCTGTCGCCCTTCTGCAAGGCTGAGGCAAGGACAGGAGCCAGACACACACACACACACACCCCGCCCCGCCTTCCCTCGTGTCTGCTTCTCCCTCTCCAGGACTCAGATGCTTTTCGCTATGCACTAGAGTTTGTCTCAGCCTCTCTTCTCACTGTTAGGGAACCACTTGCTCATGTGCCTGCAGGAATAATAGTTGCTAAGGGCTCATTTGCCAAGGGAGAGTCTCCTGGCGCTCAGTCTTGACCCTCTGTTTCCATCCCTGCCCTCTACTATTTGTAACTGACTCTCTTCCTTTTCCCAGGTTCGATCCATTAGCACCAACGTCCGGAGAAACCTGGCCTTCCACACACTCAGCCAGGAAGTCCTGCTCAAGGAATTCTCCACTATCTCCTGAGAGCATACCAACCTGAGCAGCCACTGACTGCCCTTACCCGTGATGCCCCTGGGCTGGAGGGGGCACGAGGGAAGAGGGGGCTGCCTCCAAGGTTGGAGAAAAACACAGATACCAAGTTCTCTTGGTGAAGGCCACACTTCAGTGGAGCTTGGACCACAGGGGCCAAGAGGGGCAAGCCAGGAATAATCTTATTTGGGGAGGAATGGGTGGGCAAGGGAGAGACCTCCAGGAATGTGGGGTCTTCCAGGGAGGGCTCCCTGGACACTCCTTCACATTTCCCGTTGAGATTCAAGTTGTGGCTACTTTATTTTCAAGAGCTGGGCAGGCTTCAGGGTGATGCCAACACCCTGGAGGCCAGTTGCTTTCCTCGGCTTCTCCTTCTGTTTCGTTTAGGCCTGAGGCTGAGCTGAGCCTGAACTCTGTCCCCTGCCCCAGGCTGTGCAGTCATCAGGATCCTTAGCTCAGGCCTAGGGTAGTGTAGGAATGGGGTACATGCTTTCCTATTCCAAATTCAGAGTTGACTCCTGGGAAACTGATGATTAGAATCTGCCCGGTGCTCGGCTGTGCAGCCACCGCCTTCTGAATTTCAGTTTTGGCACCAGGAGTTCCTGTTGGCTCTCCCTGCCTTCCAGTCCATTGACTCATCGGCACAATAGGCTCACAACCTTAGCTCTTCGTTTCTAATCGGATTCAAACGTCTTCAGGGTGTGTGTGAAATCAGCGTTGACAGGTTTTCTGGAGCCCTCAATGTGCCCACTTCGCTGGTTCCCTTCCCAGCAGCTTCCCCCTTGCCTCTGCCTCCCCCTCCACTGGGAGCTTCTGCCCCGCTGAGCTCCCTCTGGGCGTCCGCCCCCTCCCCTGCTGTTGTTTACATCCAGCCTGCCTGAGAGTTTCCTCTGGGGAGGAATCTGTTCCTGCTGTGGTCTGGTGCCTGGAAGGGAGAGCACCTGCTGGAGGCAGGGTGCCCTCCACGGGAAAGAGGCCGGGTGGGCATCCAACATGGGACCTGCATCCCGTGTGTCCATGCTCTTGAGTGGAGCCACAGGCAGATGTGACCCCTGAGAAGCTGGCCTGTGGGTCCTCCCTTGAGTAGCCTCCACAGGACCCCTGCAGGCCTCCCCTGCTCCAAGCTGCTGCTCCAGGATCCTCCCTTCCTAGAGCACTTTCTGAAGCCCACCAGTGGCAGGCAGCAGGTGCAGGAATCCAGCAGTCAGGGCAGGTCTGGGGCCTCCCCAGCTCCTGTCCATTTAAGCCTTGGATCTCCTTGGGATCCTTATCCCCCGTAAGAACCTGGGAGTTCTGGCTCCAGCATTAAGCAAGCAGTTGTGTATAGTTCCAGAGAATCCAGCCACAGGCTGCCATGTAGAGAGCAGGTTCACGGCCTGGCTTAACTCTGACTGCAGGTGGATAGCTCGGTTTGGGGCTTGCATCCCACAGTGATAAACTCCAGAGCAGCTGGATCTGGGGCTGGTGGCAAGTTGAAGTTATTAAAAGTTGATTTGTGTGGGACAGTGTTTTTAGTGTCTTTTTTTCCCCCCTTAACCTCTGTTGCCCAGACTCATTTATCAGAGATAGAGTTAGGATAATCTGCAGGTACTGGTCCCATCTGGCTCGAGGACTCCTGCCTGTCTAGCAAGTCTCCTCTGAGTCTTGGCCCAGCAGAGGCAGTCTGGCCTCTTGCCCTCCAGGTGGGAGGAGGGAGATGGGAGTTCCCTCATCTCTAAACTGGGCAGTGCTGGGGCTGGCCAGCCTGTTTGACTGCTTCTGGGTTCCAGCCAGTCTTTCCTATACAGCGGCAAGCAAGGGCAGGTCAAGGGCACGGGCACTAAACAGAGGAATCTTTACCCTCCATTGTCAAGACCCATCCCTCGACATTGCTGTTCCAATCTCCAAACTGTAGTCCTCATCCTCTCCTGGAAATCGTCCTCAAAAGGGGCTGCCATGCTCTGTCTGTGCCCCGGGCCTTTATGCCAGGACTGTGAGGACCCTTCTGGTGCCTAGCGGAGTGAGGAGTGAGCTTTCTCCCTCCCAGAAACAATACTTCCTCCACTGCTAGTCCCTCTTTGATGCGGAAGCTCCTGCCACAATTCCTGTTTGGTTGATTGAATCAAGTGGTTGGAAATTAAGTCCAGTGGAAGAGATTAAATGTGCTGGGGTCATTTTAGCTGAAGCTGTGGCCTCAGCAGGCCACTCCTCCAGACTCAGCAGACACCATCCCCCACCCTTGCTGGTGGGCTAAGAACCCAGAAAGCACCCTGGGAAGGGCAAGGCACGGGTGCTGGGTGTCTAGGGTCAGCAGCCGTTCCTGAGATCGGGGTGCCCAGGCCTGTGCCAGCCCCTGCCTTCAGAGAAGGAGCTGATCCTAAGCAGAGGGCCTCAGCAGGGCATTGCTTTCCCTCCGCGCCCCTCATGGACCCCAAACTTCAGTAGCTTCCCACATCTGCTAGAAAACAGGGAGTCCAGACCAGGGCAGGTGACAGGAGATGGAAGGGCAGAACAATTGAAGGGGTAGGGGGTGGGAGGCTGGAAGGAACGAGAGAGCAAGGAAGTCCAGAGAAACTGGCCTGATGCTTTATTCTGTGCATCTTCCCACGTGGCCAAACGGGGATTATCAGACCAGGAAAGAAGACCCCTGAGAGTGAACCGGGCCCAGAGAAAGGGTCGGGGAGAAGGGAGTCTGGGTCCTTCTGAAACTTGGGAGAACAGAAAATTGTGCTCCCATAGCTTGCCATGTGACTTTGGTGTGCGTCTCCAGCCGGCTTCAGTAGGGGGGAACCGACTGGGACCACGGAGGCAGATGCCCCTAGAGGAACAGGGAATAGGGGCTGCCCGGGGCACCCTGGGCTCTGCCTGACCGGCACGGTGCTGGCAGTGGGGGAAGGGGTGCCCGAGATCTCGAGCGGGGCGCTGGGGAAGGCCCTTCTGGCCCCGCTGTTCCCTCCACCCCTCACCAAGCTCCGTGCCTTCAGGGTTAGGGGGTAGTGTTGCTGAGAGCCAGCCTCGCTCCCGCACTTTCCAGTTCACCCTGTCACCGGGTGCCTCCCCCGAGCTGCAGAGGGTGGGGGGCGGGAGTAGGGGGAGCCAATCCCGGCAGCGCCAAAGGGGGGAGGCGGCAGTGACAGCCGCGGGGAGGGGGCGGAGGAGAGGCGGCTCGGCTCCAGCTCCGCACTCAGCTCGGCTGTGCCTCCGGCTCTGCGCTCACCTGCTGCCCAAGCCTCCGGCTCCTGTCCCAGGTCCCCGGAGCAGGCCCCGCATCCCGGCCCCAGACCCAACTCTCCCTGACCCTCAGCCCAGGCCGCGCGCTACGCCGCCAGGGGGCGCTGTGTGAGCGCCCTATCCCGGCCACCCGGCGCCCCCTCCCACGACCCAGGCGGGAGGGGGGCGCCGGGGGCCATGCGGGGCCAGGGCCGCAAGGAGAGTTTGTCCGATTCCCGAGACCTGGACGGCTCCTACGACCAGCTTACGGGTGAGTCGTTGGCGTGGGGGTCGCGGGAGGGAGGGTGGATTCCATTCCCCGTGACCCTCCTACCTCTCTGACCCTGGCCTGGCCTCTACCCACACTCTGCCCCTATTTCCAGGCAGTCCCCGCCTCCCCCCACCCCCCGCTGGTCTGGACGGCAGGACACGGGTTCAAAGCTTTGGGTCCTGTGAGGGGGGTGGGGGAGGAGCAGGTGGGGCAGGTGTAGGGAGGCAGCAGGTGTGGGCGTGTGACACCGGGCTGGGAGGGTGTCTAGAGTGGGAGGTGTTACGTTCGTGAGCACCTGTCATTCTTGTGTGTGTCTCTGTGTGCACCTCCCACAGCTGGTTGCCATGTGCCCTCAGCTTGGTGACGGCCAGGATGAGTGTGACTGTGTGTGGCAGTGTGATTGTGTCTTGTCAGTTGGTTGAGCCAGTGAAGTTGTTTTGACCGTGTGTCTCTGTTGTATGTGCAACTCTGCGCTTGGAGTGATTCTGAGGTGGCATGTGACTGCCCAAATGTGGCAGGGCTCCCTTTGCGATGGTGTCACTTTGTAAGACTTTATGACTGTGAACCTCCTGGCTTCTGTTGTGTTTTGTGATTGTGAGACGGTTCCTTGAGTGTGCAATGCTGATTGTGTACTCTGTGCGGTGTGTCTGCAGTGGGGCTCTGTGAACATCCGTGACGTGTCTTACCCTTGCCGCCTCTCGGCTTCCCGGTGCAGGAAGCCCCTCAGCGCTCCCTGCTGCTTCCCCAGGTCTTCCACAAACAGCCCATGTGGCCCCAGCGAAGGGCTCCGTGTCCAGCTGCCCATCCTGGAGCCAGGGCCACCCCCTGGGTCCAGGATGTGGCCAACGTAGGGGTGCTTTGTGTAGTGTTGGCTCAGCTCCCCCACCCCCAGTCCAGGAAAAAGGACTCAGATCATTCTGACAAGAGAAGCCCCTGCCCCCCACACAGCCCTTCCAAAACTTCACCCAAACCTGGAAGCAGATACCACTTCTTGCCTCTCTCCAGAGCCAGAAAGAGCAGTTCTAGGCCTGGGGCAGATCGTGGGGCCTCCCCCTCCATGCCCCCAGAGCACTTTGCTGCCTGGGCACCTTCTAGTTCCCCCCTTGGGAAGGTGTGTGAGGCCAGGACCTCTGCCTATGCCTGTTCTGGGCTTGGCAGGCAGACCAGTGTTTGTGTAGGTGACTGCATCACCTCGTGTGCATTTCGCAGTGTGTGTGTTTGTGCCTCTCCTTGGCAGCCTGCATAAGAACTTTCAGCAGGGTGGGAGGAGGGTGGCTGTCTCCCCTGCAGCTGAAACAACGCTGGGGGAGTAGGGGAGGGCCTGATCCTGGAGTCTCGGGAAAGGTGGTGAGTGGTGCAGTTAGGAAGTGGGGCCTCGGGCTCAGGTGTCCCCTCCACTCACTGACCCTGGGAGGCCCTGGCTGCGTTGCCAGGACCGTTGGACGGGGAAACCTTCAACTCAGGCAGGCTCCAGGTGTGGCAGAGTGCCAGCTGTGCCCCAGAACAGGATGGAATCCATCCAAAGGCCCAGCTCTGCTACGACTCTGCTCCCATGATCAGCTCAGGCTCCTTAGAGTAGCGAGGGCCGGGGGACCTTAATCAGCATCGCAGTACTCAGTGATTGCTTCCTGCTTTATCCGCTCCCCTTAGTGGAAGCATCCTCTCCCCACTTGGCTGTTTGGGTCGGAGGTGAGGTAGGGGGCGGTGGTATTGGAGCCTACACTGCCTCAGATCAGTCAGGTAATGGACGTACACCAACTGAACTGTACTCTCCTGGCCTCATTTTTCTTATCTGTAAAATGGGAAGTACTACTTCCTGCCTGCCTGCCTGGTAGCCTCCCAAGGGAGCCAGAGAGGGCAAGTGTTGACGGGCGCCACAGATTGTGGGCCTGGTCACCAGCGTCGGCGACGCAGATAGCTCCACACGTGACTCGGACTACCAGGGGGGGGTCTCCTCTCCAAGGAGGGCTGGAGACCCATGGGGGGGGGCAGGCTGATGGGAGGTGGCGCCGCGGAGCTCTTCCCAGGAGGCGACTGGTAAGAGTTGTCCGCGGTGCTGAAGCGCGTGCCGCGGCGGCTCCCGATCCCTTCCCCTGGCAGGCGGGGCCCCCGAAATCCCACAGGGAGAAGTCTCCAGCTCTCCTCACCCTGGCCCATCAGGCCGACAAGCAGGAGGCGGCCCCGAAGTTATACTTCAGGGCATCACAGGTCCCTGCACTGCTCTCCTTGCCCACGCCCGCCTGAGACAAGTGTGTTCCCCCCCCTCAGGAATCCGAGCCCTACCGCCCCCCTGCTAACCCCTCAGGTCGGCCTGGCCCTCCAGAGCCGCTGGGTGATGCGGGTCGGTGGGGGAAATGCTGCCCTAATGGAAGCAGGGAGAGAACAGCAGGAGGTGGGAAGCGAACTGGGACCCGGCTGGCCAGGCCTGAACTCTGGTCCCGGTCCAGGATCGCCCAGGCCTGGCCCTCCGGCCCCGGGTCATTTCCAGGACTGCGGCGCCCCCGTGTGGCTCGGAGCAGCCATACGTGCGGAGCTGATCCCAAATGGGGACTGTGGCCGACTGAAGTCGGCAAGATTTGGACGGAGTGGGGCGGTGACTCTCGCCTCTCCAATGTAGGCTTTTAAACCTGAGGAGTGGGATCCTAGCCGAAGGACTACGACTCTGTCTCCCCTGCAAGCTCTTCTAGGAGTCTGCAGGCACGAGAGGCTCCTGGAAGGCTCGACTTCGGGTTTGACCTGACCGGGATGAGCCCGGGAGAAGTGGGTGTGGGGACGGGGTGGGGGGGGGGGTCCCATTCGACGCCTTTGCCTGGTGGCCAGCCGACATAACGGCCGAGCCTGTGAGCAGGCGCGACCGAGATAAAGAGACGCAAACAAACCAGAGAAAAAGGGGAGTGGGAACCAGGAGCCGAGTATCAGTGGGGCCCAGCGCTGCCACCTCTTCCTCGCCACCCCAAAAACCCTCGCCGGTCTCTCTCCTCCTTTTCCCATTGGTCTCAGAACTATGGTAGTGTGAGGAGTTGCCATGACAACTGTGTCCTCGTACTCCTTCGCATTGCTGTACAAACCTGGGGCGGGGGGGGGGGGGGGTGGCAGGGGCTTGATGGGAGGTGGAGGGGCTGACAGGGGGCGATAAAAGATGAGGTCAATTTTCCATCCAGCTTTGTTCCCAAAACCCGTGTGTGTCCGGCTTCCCCGCCAGAAACACAGAAGACGTCCCCGGCCCGCGTCACTCCTCCCACCCCACCCCAGTCCCGGAACTTTGGGGCGAGGGCTTCAGGGGATGGGGCCCCGGGGAGTCCGCCTCGCGCCAGCAGGAGCAGAGCAGAGGCTGAGAGCTTGCGCCCGCCCACGCACGGCTGCCTCCGTCGGGGCGGGGACCCGCGCTCTGGTCTTGCGGGCGGAGCTTGGCCACTGAGCTCCCGGTGCAACATGAGCCGCTGCCCCCGCAGGTGCCGGAGCCCTTTGGGGCAGGCAGCTCGATCCCTCTACCAGCTGGTGACTGGGTCGCTGTCGCCAGGTAGGAGCCAGGAAAGGGAGGGGCGGGACCCCGAGAAAGTGAGTGGGGTGGGGAGGGAAGGGCCGCTTCAGGTGGAGGGAGAAGGTGCTCTCAAAGTCCAGGGTCGGAAGGGCCAGATCCCAGATCCGTGTGACTGAGGTGGAGCAAGGGATGGGGTCCCTGCCACAGGAGGGAGGTTGAGGCTTCAGCCAGGAGGGGTGAGGCCGGAGCTTCCCAGTGATGGCAGAGGAGGGGCCCTGGGTTAGGGGCTGCTATTGGAGAAGAGGCCTTGCCCCTCTCTGGTCGGCTTGGCTTAAGGGAGTCTGGGGGTGGCACATGGGTCAGTGTCCAGGAGGAAAACCCTGAGACCAGGCTAGACCGACAGGGTGGGCTGTCACTGCCCTGTCTCCCCCTGGGAGTCCACAGACTGTGTCGCCAAGTTGTGCATCCCTAGGACTGTGCCTCCTGGGGCCGCGGCCCTGGGCTTCTGTGGAACAGAGCACATGGCTGTAAGTTCTGTGCTCCAGGGCTGGGGGCTCAGAATCTCCAGGTTGGCCGTGTGGCCTTTGTGAGGCTGGACCCTGGTGTGAGATTTGTGGACTTTGGTGACGTGTGGATTGTGGGTGCTCTGTGGCCTTGCTGAGACTTGTACATCTCCACTTGGATTTGCTTCAGGCTCCCTGGGCAGGGCCCACAGAACCTAGCATCCCCTCCCCACTTTTTTAGCCTCCAGGAGACTAAAACAGCCTCCCCTATGGCATTCTGGGATCTGTAGTTCCCCAGCTCTTTCCATTTGTACCCACTTAGCCCCTGCGGTATTGGTAGGGCCTGTGTTCCCCCAGAAGGAGGGGTGATGGGGCTGTGCCAAAGCTAGACTGAGAAGTCTCCTGGGGAGCATGCGCCTGAAGCCCCCTGCCTGGGCCTGTCCCCAGTGACAGATGGCTGGAGCCAGGCAGGGCCAGCTCTCAATCATTCCAGGCATGACTTCCAGGACCCAAAATAGTGCCGCCATCCAGGGAAGTCATTAATCACTGGGTGCAGCTGGGGGCTGCAGTGCCTCCCGGCCTGGCTGGGGCTGGAGTGGGTCTGTGGAACTGAGAAAAGGCTTTGGGGCTTCCCTGAGGAATGGTGAGGGGAAGGTGGGCCAGGGCCCCCACAGGCAGCACTGCCAGCGTGGACCTGTGGGAGGTGTGCAACTGCTGGGAGTCGCTCTGGCGTGAGATCCGAGGGGTCCCGGAGGGCCAGCGCCAAGGCATGATCCCCCTGAGTCCTGCCTGAAGGACTTCCCTTGGGATTTTATTTTTTAAGGTTTATTTATTTATTTGAGAGGCAGAGTTACAGTCAGAGAAAGATAGAGACAGTGAGAGAGGTCTTCCATCTGCTGGTTCACTCCCCAGATGTCTGCGACTGCCAGAGCTGGGTAAATCAAAGCCAGGAGCCAGGAGCTCCTTCCGGGTTTCCTGTGTGGGTGCAGGGGCCCAAGCACTTGGGTCATCCTCCCCTGCTTTTTAGGTGCATTAGCAGGGAGCTGGATCAGAAGTGGAGCAGCCAGGACTTGAATTGGTGTCCACATGGGATGCTGGCCTTGAAGGTGGCAGCTTTACCTATTATGCCACAGCACCGGCCCCTTCCCTTAGGGTTTCACTCCTTTGGGCAAAGAGCGAAGTCCAGTGGCACTGGAGTGAGGGGCGTGGGAGATCTGAGCAAGTCTCTCAGGGCCCTAAGCCTTGAGCTGTCTCTGAGAAGGGAGAAGACAGCCTGGAAGGAACTCCATCTTGACTCCTTCTGCCAGAGCCCTGGTTCATTTAGCATCGTAAGGCCCTGTGAGGCTGATGTGATCTTTGAGAGTTAAGGACAGAGCTAAGAGAGGACAAGCAGGGTCCAGGAAGAAGCTGCGGGTTTGTCAGTCTGTACACGTGCGATCGGCGGCAGCAAGCAGGGAGCTGGGTGCTGCTGTGGTGCCTCTTGCAGTCTAACCCATCAGGCTTGGCATCCAGAGGTTCGTGGGATCCAGCCTGTTTTTATTTTGATCACCCATCTCCCCCAACTTACAGGAAGCAGTAGTCACCCAGGACTCCTTGACTTGCCACGTGGACGGGCAGGACAGCCTGGGAGAGCCGGCAGAGCACTGCCTCTGGTTAGTCATTCTGTATCAGCGCGTCAGCTGCTACCTTGGGAGAAGCACTCTCCAATCCTCAGTTGCCCTGTAGACTGGCTGTCCTGCCTCTCGCTCTGGCCGTGTCAGCTGCAGGAGCAGGAACAGTAGAGCCCGCTCTCAGGGTGATGACGAAGACGAAGTGAGAGTGCATGTGAAGTGTCTGGGGCACAAAATGTGTTCGATAAATGTTGATCCCTTGGTTAGTGTGGATGGTTGATGTTTGAGCCACGCATCAAGAACAAGTTAAAAAATTACCCTAAGGGGAGGCGCTGTGGCATAGTCGGCTAGGCCTCCACCTGTGGCATCCGATATGGGTGCTGGCTCATGTCCCAGCTGCTTCTCTTCCAATCCAGCTCTCTGCTGATGGCCTGGGAAAGCAGCAAAAAAATGGTCCAAGTGCATGGGCCCCTGCAGCTGCTCGCCTGGCTCCTGGCTCCTGGCTTCAGATCAGTCCAGCTCCAGCCATTACAGCCATTTGGGGAGTAAACCAGCAGATGGAAGACCTCTGTCTCTGTCTCCCTCTCTGTCTGTAACCCAAACTCTCATACAAAAAAATTTTAAAAATCTTTAAAAAAACAAAAAAAAAAAACTACCCTAAGGGGGAGCTGGCATTGGGACACCGCAGGTCAAGCTACTGATTACAGCTCTGGCGTCCTGTATCCTATGACCCACTTCAGAGTGCAGGTTCAAATCCCAGCTGCTCTGCTTTCAATGCAGCTTCCTGCTTATTTGCCTGGAAAAGGAGTGGAAGATGGCCCAAGTACTTGGGTGTCTGCCCCCCATGTGGGAGATCTGGCTGGAGCTGCAGGCTCCTGGCTTTGGTCTGGACTGTTGTGGCCATTTTGGGGGCAAACCAGTGGATGGAAGATCTCTCTCTCTCTCTCTCACTGCTTTTCAAATAAATATATCTTTAAAACATTTCCCCAAGTTTTTCCTGGCCTGCCAGTTAGAGAGATTTTACTATAGCTCATTTTTATGGCCTGCCTAGAACAGTTTCTATCATGTAATAAGTACAAATATTGTTAAATAATTTGATGCCTTAGTTATCTCAGTGTGGCCCTCTCCCTCTCCAGGAAGTGCCAGAACTGTGGTTGGCGCTCCTGTTCCACGGCACCAGCCCAGAGCCTGGCACTTAGTTTGCGAAGGTTCAAGTGTTCAAGTGTTTAACAGTCTTTGCCTTCATGCAGCTCAGAGTGTATTCGAGGAATCAGGAGTGATGCAGAGAGATGTGGCTTCAAGTCTGCCTCAGCCCCTCTAAGCAGGTGACCTTGACCAAGTCCTGTGCCTCGCTGGGCCTTGTTCACCTCATCAGTGAAACTGGCACCATAGTGTGCACCACCTGCTGCGTGACGCTGTCTTGAGAACTCACCAAGGCCATCATGTTTGTGGAAATGCTTTGTGAACTGCCAAGAGCTATAGGAATGGAAGGGGGAGAGCTGTGTTAACAATGGTGCTATATATTCAGTGACTACTCTGTGTCAGGTGTTGGGTTGGTTTTTTTTTTTTTTTACATGATTTATTTGAAAGAATAACAAATCTTTCATCTGCTGGTTCATTCCCCAAAGGGCCCCAGCAGCGGGGGCTGGGCCAAGCTGAAGCAAGGAACCAGGAACTCCATCTGGATCTCCCATGTGAGTGGCAGGGACTCAAGCCTTGCGCCTTCATTGGCTGATTCTTTTTTTTTTTTTTTTTGACAGGCAGAGTGGACAGTGAGAGAGAGAGACAGAGAGAAAGGTCTTCCTTTGTCGTTGGTTCACCCTCCAGTGGCTGCTACGGATGGCGCGCTGCGGCTGGTGCACCGCGCTCATCCGATGGCAGGAGCCAGGTGCTAGGTGCTTTTCCTGGTCTCCCATGGGGTGCAGGGCCCAAGCACTTGGGCCATCCTCCACTGCACTCCCGGGCCACAGCAGAGGGCTGGCCTGGAAGAGGGGCAACCGGGACAGAATCCGGCGCCCCGACCGGGACTAGAACCCGGCGCCGCAAGGCAGAGGATTAGCCTGTTGAGCCACGGCGCCGGCCCATTGGCTGATTCTAAGGCACATTAGCAGGAAGCTGGATCTGAAGCAGTCGCTGGGACTGGAGCTGGCCTTCTGACACAAGTTGTGGTTGTCCCTGCACCACAACACTGGCTCCCTAGGTGTTATTTATTTATTTGCTCACCCCAGCAACCATGTGAGGTGGGAGACCTAGGCACACAGGAATTACGAACTCACCTAGTTCATTGCAAGTTGCAAAGCTGGGATTTAAACCAGAGAGTCTAGTACTACAGGCCACGCTGTCACCTATTATGGCACACTGACTCCTTTCACTCTCCCACCAATAACATTCCAGAAGCAGGTGCTGAGTTTTGAGGGACTGACAGGAATTCAGTGGGAATTCAGGTACCTGGCAGATGGTGAGGCTGTGAGGGCAAGGGAGCTCGAGCTGCCTCTGGAGGACAGGCAAGCCCTGCAGGCGAGAGCAGAAGCAGGAGGCGGCTTCATGGCGGAGGGGATGCCAGGAGCCAAGACACGGAGACAGGACTGAATGTGGTGGGTTGGGGGGCAGTGAGGAGGCCAAGGCAGCGGAAACAAAGGGATCTACCAGTATGTGGGAGAGGGCATTAAATGCAGTGGAATTTAGAAAGTCGTGAGGAGCTATTTGTTGGTCTTGTCTGTGAATCAGTAACCTCTAAGGTGTGAGAAACCACCAGCAACCCCTGACCTGACACACACACACCCCTGGGTGGGTGAGGGGCAAGCCAGAGACCAAGCCTGCTGGCGGCAGCCCTTCCCACACCTTGGCTGGGTGTTCGGTTATTTGGGAAGAAGTCGGGGTAAGATAGGGTGTGAGGTGGATGCCTGACCCCCAGTGGTGGCCCCTGGAACTGCAAATCAGTGGGCTTCAACCTGGGCAGTGGGCACTGATCCCCACCCCTCACCTGGGGCTAGATAGGAGGGAGGGCTCCCCCTGGGGTCAGTCCCCCCAGACTGGGCCTCCTGGTGGGCAGGCTTCCTACGAAGGGAGCCAGGGTGGTGTGGTGGCGTAGAGTGCAGGCTCAGAGGCAGACTGGGTTAGACTGAGCCTCTGCACCTGTGTGACAGTGGCACTGCGTGGCTGTGGCGTTTTGTGAAAACTCAGTGTAACAGCGTCTCGGAGCACAGGGCATGTTATCTAGCACACAGCGAGCGCTCACTGTCAGCCAGCAGTGGTCGTGATGGTGACCTCAATGCAGAGGCCTGACTTGTGGCTCACTGGCCCTGCAGACCACACACACACACCCCACAGGGAGGGGGTGCTCCCGCAGTGCTGGGGTGGGGGATGGGTGGCTCCAGTGGAGGGCTCAGATTTCCCTCTGGCCCCTGCTGCTCCATCTGCTCAGTCACAGTTCCTGAGGTGCAGGCAGGACTTCAGCATCTCTTGGATAAGGTCCCAGCCAGGAGGGGAAGAGCACAGTCCCCCCTCCTCTCCCAAGGAGCCTGGGTCTCTTGGTCCCAAAGGCAAGTTCCCTCCCCAGAGGCTCATGAACAGGCTAAATGACCTTTCACCTTCGCAGGCTCCAACACCTCATCTCCCTCCCTTGGGCCTCAGTTTCACTGTCTGTGGCCTGTGGGAAGAGAGTGCTTCCCGCCTCACCATCTCCATGGCAACTGGGATCGATGTTGGCAGTGTCCTCCTGCTCCAAGAGAGGTCACCCCTTCTCCCCGCTATCTCCTCGTGCGGCTCCATGCCGACCCAGGTGCACACCCACAGACCCATGCTCCAAATCCGATGGCTCCTCCATGCCCACCAACCAGTGTCCCGACCCACACCCTGCAGCCCTGCACAAGGCAAGGAACTCCAGCCCCTCCCACTCACTGCAGACACCCAGGGACACAAGGGCGGAAAGGCGTGGCCATCCACACCACACACACCTGTGCGACAGGTAGACGCACAGAGACACACGTGTGTCCTCCCACACTGACACTCAGGAATACTCTCGCTGGGAACACAGAGACCCTCAGTGCGTTCTGCCCCGTTCACCACCGACTGACAAAGGCGCCCATTGCATAGTCGCGCCCAGCAGCGTCCACCCTGCCCTTCCCTGCCTTCTCACCAACCACAGCTCCTCTGTCCACTCCCCCTCTCCACCTTTGGCACAGAGGAGCCACAGGCAGCCCTCCTGGGGACAGAGATGGGTCACCGCCTCCTCCTCTGGCCCCTGGCCTCTCCTGGCCTGTCCCCCCAGCCTTCCGGCCAGAGGTTCCCAGGGAGGTGCCAGCGCAGAGGCTGAGGTGGCCCCACGAAGAGGAAGAGGCGGCGGCTGTGGCTGTGAGGCTTGTGGGGCAGAGGCGGGGTGAGAGGGGAGAGGGAGGAGATGCAGGGAGGGAGAGGGGAGGGAGGCTGCGGGCGTCCTGCTCGGGCTGAGGGGAGGTGGAGAGAGGCGGCGGCCCGGGGCGGCCGTGTCTGGGCCATGCCCTGGGCCCATCATGAACCTGGAGGGGCTGGAGATGGTCGCTGTGCTTGTGGTCCTCGCTCTGTTTGTCAAGGTCCTGGAGCAGTTCGGCCTCTTTGAGCCGGTCTCCTTGGAAGGTAACCCAGGTGTCTGGGCAGGCCTGGGCAGGTCCAAGCTGCTGGCCAGAGGGAGGGCCGCCGCAGCAGCACCCGGGAGGGGAGGGCTCTGTCTCCTGGGGGCAGGGGGAGCAGCTGGGGAGGTGAGGAAGGGCGTCTGGTGGCCAGGCCATCCGAGAGAGAAAAAAAGGGCCATCAAGGCAGGAGGGACTGGGGGCAGGACCTCTGGGGGTGATGAGGGGTGCAGCCGAGGATCTGGGAGATGAGGAGGGGGGTTCCAGGGAGCCTGAGCTCACCCCAGATTTCTGGGGACCCCCAGTGGCTCTGAGAGGTGCGGGAATCTGCGTGCCTCCAGCCAGGGAGGTTTAGGTTACAGAGTGTATGGGACACGGTGTGACTGTGTTCATGTGGGTGTGTGAGCCTGCTACTGTGACAGGGAGGTGACTGCATGTGTCAGAGTGACAGGCGTGTGGTTTTGTGAGACGGTGCGTGTGATCAAGCCCAAGCAGGACAGGGTCTGTGGCTGTTCCCAGGTTCCCCAAGGATATAGCAGCTCCATACCCGAGGCTTGGGAGGGAGGCAGGTCCTGGAGGGACAGGAGCGGGAACCTCAGAAATGAACATTTACAGCTCAGCGCCGGCTGGGGAGTGTGGCGGGGTCGGATCAGGGACCCTGCTCCCCAAGCCTCTGCATCCCCGCTGCCTCTGCCACCTCCCCTCAGGATCCAGAGTCTGAATGTGGAGTGGAAACCAGATCCCCATCCCACTCCAAAGTCAGTAGGGGACGCCACGTCGGAGGCAGAGAGGGGAGCACCTTGCCCTCCTCTTCAGAACAAGAACTGCACGGCTCCGGGGCATGGCTGTGGCCAGGCTGCACCAGGGACAGGACAGCAGGCAAGAACCAGGACGAGGGGCTGCAGGTAGACCACTAGGAGAACTGGGAAGACGTGAAGGAAGCTGAGCACAGGAGGAAGATCTGTGATTACCTGCTCTAGGGCTCAGTGAGAGCAGAAAACTCCCAGCCCACCCTCTTACCTCCTGCTGCGTTATTGGGGTTGTATGTGGGAGCTGGAGCTGGGGAGCCTGAGCTGAGTTTGTTCTCATCCAATCTGGAAAAGATAAAGTCTGTTGGGCTCTAACTTGCCATCCCCTTTAGACTGGTAGGAAGAGGGGCCATCCATGACCCCTGACATCCTGTAGGCTAAAGGCAGCTCCTTTCTCTTCCCACCTTCAGAGCAGCTTAGAGGAGAGAGTGAGGCTTGGGAGTAGGCAGGGGACCTGTGGTGGCAGGAGGAGAGGGAACAGCGGAGGGAGGGGGGAGACTGCCCCCAGCCAGGCGACTACACCATCAGAGGCCCCAAGTGCAATCCGGCTTCGGGAAACCAAAGTCCAGGCTAATGGAGCCCTGGGCCAAGGGCCAGGCCGCCATCGATCCCCTGCCCAGCCCACCACCTCCCTCCCACCTCTCCATAGCTCCTGGGACGGAGTGGGAGGAGGTGAGGATGTGTTAGAAGAGAGGAGGGGATGGTACCTCCTGCAGTTACCTCCTGGGAGCAGGGCCTGGGGGGGGCTGGGGTGGGGATGGGGGGGGGTGAGGTGTGGGGGAAAGTCGGGGTGAGAGAGTAACCGGTAACTAAAGGGAGTTAGGCCTCTCCAGGAGTGGACTGAGGCCAACTTTAGCCAGTGGTGTCGGGTCCACTGGGCTCTGGCCAGTGGAACTCTGGAAGTGTTCGGTGGTTGTGGTTGCAAGACACATGGACACACAGACACAGACACAGACACACACAGACAGACAGAGACACACAGATACACACACAGACACACACAGGAACTCTGAGGGACTCCCTGGGGTGCAACTACAGCAGTAGTTGTACAGTAGAATGAGCAGAAGAAATAAGGAGAGGGGAGGGGGCTGTGGTCATGGGGACCCGGATAGCCCCCTAGTGCGTCAGAATATTTGTCTCCAAGATCAGTTTGCTATCATTTCACCTTCAAAGAACAAGCCATCTGGGAAGGACAGAGCAAGGTCCACGCCTTCAGGGTAGACGAGGTAGCTGGTGATGGACCCTGCTCCTCGGGCAGGGAGATTCCGGGTGCCTTGGAATGAGGGGTTACAGGAAAGAAACGTGGATGTACCCAGAGCGGATGAAGCCTCTGGGTGAGGAGCTGCCTTAGGTATTTGGATGCTGGGGGACCTAAGTCACAGTAAGATATGGCGTGTGGCATGGTTACCTTGATGTGTGTCCTGATGTCCCTGGGTCATCGTGCATTGTGTGGTCTGTGTACATGAGAGGGTGCATGTGGGTCTCCAAAGTCATGTCATATTTTACTTCCGTCATGTTTGTACATGTTTGTGTTCAGGAATACTAGGTCGAGTGTGTGCGTGTGTGTGCGTGCTCAGTAGGCTACCAGGTGTGAGTTACTAGGTGCCAAGCTCTCACAGGCTTCTGTCCCTCTGTGATTTCTCATTCTGTGTGTCCCTCTACATCCCTGCCACCCTGTGTGTGTGTGTGTGGGGGGGGTTACTACCCAGGCTACCTTAGGATTGGACATCACCCTGAGAGCCCAGCACATTGCAACCACTCTAACCAGCACAAACATTGCCACCTTCCCCTTGCCGCCTGGCTGTCGCCAGCCTCGTCCCATTGGACAAAGTGCCCACACCCCGCCTCCGTAGCCTTCCCATGCCCGTGAGACCCGCTGTGCTTCCCTGCCTGGGCCCCCTCCCCTCCTGATGCCCCCACCCTGTTCCTTCCCAGCCCCCCCCAGCGGGCGCGGTTAACAGGCGGGGAGGGACAAGCCACAGAAGCACAGCGGGAGTTAATCTGCCCTCCTGGGGTCTTCTCTCTCCCTAGGCCACCCTCCCGGGCCCACTAAAAAAGCGCTGAAGCAGCGGTTCCTCAAGCTGCTACCGTGCTGCGGGCCCCAAGTCCTGCCCTCAGTCAGTGAAAGCAAGTGCCTCTCCTGTGCTTCCGGGGCGGGGCCGAATGCGTGTGGGCGTGCCCGGCGTGGCGGGGGGGCAGGACAAGTGTGTGTGGGCGTGGCCAGTGAGCCGGGCGGGCCTGCGTGTGGGGGCGTGGCCAGCGAGCCGGGGGCAGGCCTGGAGTTTGAGGGAGTGACCGGTGTGTGTGGTGGGGCAGACCTGCGCGTGTGTGGGCGTGACCAGCGTGGAGAGAGTCGGGTGGGCGCAGGCCGGGCCCAACAGCAGCGCAGACCCTGTGTGCAGATGAAGCCGCTGTGTGTGGACGTGGTCGCTGAGTGGCTGCGGGCGTCACCGGCCTGCGACGGGCGTGGCCAGTGTGGAGGACGAGGGTCCAGGAGACCCACTGTGTGTGAGGATGTGCGGGTGGCTTAGCCGCGGTGGAGCGCCTGCGACTCTCTGTAGACGCTCCGCCCTTGGGTATGTTTTGGACCTCGCGATGTTTGTCGCGCGTGCCCCGAGGAGTAGGACGCAGGTGTAGGGCATGGAGCCCGCCTTCCTCCAGCCTCCAGGATCCTTGGGCGTCCTGCCCCAGCCTGGTCCCTCGAGCCGAGCGGCGGCCTCCGTTCCCTCAGCTGGCAAGCCTCACGGAATCGTGTTGCGTTTGGAGAGCTATCAGGGCCCGTTTTGTAGAGATCTGAGCGTGTCGTTGGGTTTGACTCCGATGGGTCCCACAAGCGGGTAGATTCGGAAAAAGGGGAGTGAGTCCCGCAAGCAAGTGTGCGTGGGATCCGTTTCGTGTGAGTGCGGGGTAGGGGGGCGTGCGTTGAAACACGCAGGTCTGTGCGACTCGCTGTGCGTGTGCGGGGCGGGGTGTGTGTCTGCAGTTGGTCGGGTCTTCCGCTTTCTCGGTGACAGTTCGCTCCCTTCAGCATTAGCCGCCCCAGCCTCCCTCCGCCCCCACAGACCCCGCCCGCTGGACCCAGGTGACTTACGGTCCCGGGGGGAGGGGCACTTGCCTGGGGGTGGGGCTTGGCTGGAGCTGGGCGGGGCATGGCTCGGGCATGGCCGGGGTGGGCGGGGCCTGACTGGGGAGGGGAGGGCCCGGGCGGGGCAAGGCCGGGGCTGGATGGACCTGAGTCAGTCCAGGAAGGCGTGGAGCTGCCACCCGCGGACGCCCGTTCTCGAACCCCGTTTTCTGGAACGAAGATGCGGCTGGGGGGCCTTCCCTTGCCTCCAGGGTTCAAGGGCCCAGGAGCGCGCTGAGTCGGATCTCTGGCCCTGAAGCCAGGTCTGGCATTGGACTGCTGATAGACAAGGAAGCTGACCAGCATCTTCTTTCCTTCTCTCAATGTCCTCGGCTCAGGGTCCGGGGAACTGGCAGGCAGAGATAGGATGGGGGTGGTGGTGTGTGGGTCGGCCATTTGGAAAGGGGGCCGGGCCTGAGGCTCGGCTGTCCCCCCAACCGCTCCCCGCAGACAGCGTGGAGGATGAGTTTGAACTGTCCACTGTGTGTCACCGGCCCGAGGGTCTGGAACAACTGCAGGAGCAAACCAAGTTCACACGCAAGGAGTTGCAGGTCCTGTACCGAGGCTTCAAGAACGTGAGTGAAGGGGAGGCTGGAGGGCCGGGGCCTACCCGAGGTTCGCAGCTGGCCACAGGAAGGAGTTGGGCAGGCGGGTGGTGGCCTGAGGCCGGACCTGTAGCTGTACACCCGCGATTTAGTTCCATGTTTTTCATGTGTGCACTGGGGAGGAAGTCTTGCCCCCTGGCCAAAGAGCCCCCCCCCCCCCCCCCCGCCCAAGTCACGAATGCTTCCCCTGTTTGGGGGTTTCTGACCACTGCTGGGTGGGGAGGGGCGGCGGCAGGAGGGGCTTTGTCTCTGCCCTCAGCCTGGTCCTCCTGCAGGAGTGTCCCAGCGGAATCGTCAATGAGGAGAACTTCAAGCAGATTTACTCCCAGTTCTTTCCTCAAGGAGGTGAGGGAAACAGTTGAGTGGGGGAGCTGGGGTGCTGTGGGGCAGGGGGCTCTGCAGAGGCAAGAGCACTCCCATCCCCTGTGCGGGAGCCCAGCTGATTAGCCTCATGTGGCCCGCAGACTCCAGCACCTACGCCACTTTTCTCTTCAATGCCTTTGACACCAACCATGATGGCTCCGTCAGCTTCGAGGTGAGCAGAGGAGGCGGGCCAGCGAAGCTTGCTTGTGGGGCTTCCGGGCCAAATCTAGGGTGGAGTGAGGGGTTCCTGAAGACATGGTTCCCCTCTGCTTCCTTCTTAGGACTTTGTGGCTGGCTTGTCGGTGATTCTTCGGGGAACGGTAGATGACAGGCTGAATTGGGCCTTCAACTTGTATGACCTCAACAAGGACGGCTGCATCACTAAGGAGGTGCAGGGCAGCTGGGGGGCTGGGGCTGGAGGGTACGGGTGCCAAAAGCCACTGGAAGGAAGCTCAACCCCCATGTGCATCACCAGCACGGGCTGAGGTCTGTCCTGGGCTGTAGGCCTCTTGGTTTGGAGGCTAGAGGCTCTGAGGAGGGCTCCCCTTCTCTCTTGTCCCAACAGGAAATGCTCGACATCATGAAGTCCATCTATGACATGATGGGCAAGTACACGTACCCTGCACTCCGCGAGGAGGCCCCAAGGGAACATGTGGAGAGCTTCTTCCAGGTGCCCGGGGCTGGGAAGACTGGAGGGTCCTGGAGGGAAGGGAAGGAGACCAGGAACCAACAGGGCACTTACCTGCAATTCTGCCTGCCTCCCTCTTGTCATCCCTCTTGCTCTCCCTGCCTGGCCACCACCTCGCAGAAGATGGACAGAAACAAGGATGGAGTGGTGACCATTGAGGAATTCATTGAGTCTTGTCAAAAGGTACAGGCCCCTGCCCTCTTCATTCCCTGGCCTGGACTCAGGGCCCCATTCAGTGATGGAGAACAACCTCCCATGCTTACTCCACACCCCAATCTTGTTCCTTTATGATTGGGAGAGGCCTACCCCGTCCCTGCCTGTGGGGTCTCCTTCCTCTCTGCCTCTGAACGTCCCCATCTCTGACTCAGAGTCCTTCTCCTTGGCTCTGACAAGCTCTTTCTCTTTCTTTCTGCAACCTGCCTCCCCTGCACCATGGCCACAGGACGAGAACATCATGAGGTCCATGCAGCTCTTTGACAATGTCATCTAGCTCCCCAGGAGAGGGGGTTAGTGCGTCCCAGGGGGACCATACTCCAGCCCTAGTCTAGGCAGACCTCACCTTCTCTCCCAGGTCTGTCCTCATCTTAGCCCTACTCTGAGAGCTGTAGGGATCCAAGAGTCTGGAGACTCCCTAGTCCAGATCACTGGAGCAGAAAGGGCCAGACAGCGGGCAGAGTGCATCTAGGAGGTGTTCCCAGCCCCCAACAGCTTTGACCCCCTTCTGCCTGACACCCAGTGCTGAGGGCACCCCTGCAGTAGGAATCGTTGCCCCGCCTCCCACCTTCACTCCAGAAACATTCACACTAGCCAGAATGTCTCCTCCTATGGTGCTTCCCCCTCCCTGATTTCATAAACATTTCCCCTAAAATTCCCTACCCAGCGAGGATGCTCCGTTCTCCAGTAGCTGGCTTTTCAGAACAGCCTTTGAAAAGTCCTGTGAGAGAGGGAAAAGGATGTAGAGGAAGAAATCATGGCTCTGAGCTGCTGGTTAGGTCCTAGGAAGTGGCTGGGCTGGAACACAGGAAGGCCTGAGAAGACTGTGAGAGCTCAGGCGTGCCAGGCTGTAGCTCCGATTTCCGCAGGTCTGCTACCCCCTCCGTCAGAATGTGAGTTTCTAGGCTTTTCAGAAGATATCTCCTAGGAAACACTGCAGAAATTTTCCATTCCCTCCTTAGTCTCCTAGGAGAGCCGGGGATCCAGATATCTGGCACATCCCTAGAATTCTTTCCTCCCCACCCTCCTGCTGTGTTGGTGGTGGGGGTGGCAGGAGAATGAGAATAGGGGTGGATGTCCTAGCTGACACCTGCCACACTTTCTGCCTGCCCGGCCTGCTGGTCAGCTGCTTTGAGGGCTAAGGCCTGAGTCTGCATTTGCCACCTCCTCTAGATTTGGAGGTATGGAGTGAGTTAGGGCCCTTCCCAAACCTGGGTCCTTTCGCTCTCCCAGCGGATGCCTTAGAAGAGGGGAAGAGGGAGGCAGGAGGCAGGCATAGCATCTGAATGCAGGGTGGGGACTTCATTAGAATCTTTAAACAACCCAGGCTCCACTTAAACTACACACAGCCTCCTGGATTCCCTGGGGTCTCCTTTTGCTCTGTTCAGTCTACCCAGAGACGTCCCTGAGCACAGCTAGAGGGCAGGGACCACGTGGTTGCCTGCACCGCTGCCATGCTGCCACCCCTAATATACCTGCTTGTCCCATTTAGCTCCCAGTCAGCAGCATCTGAGAGAAGGGTCTCAGGGGGCTCCCTTTCCATCAGAACATTGTTGACTGCTTTGCATTTTTGGCTCTTCTGTATATTTTATAAAATAAGAAGTACACCAGATCCAATAAAACACAACGGCTATGCACAGGTTGCTGTCTCTGCCTTTTTGTCCCTCACACCCTACAAATACCACACAACCCCTCACAGTCTGGCCGCACCACGGCAGGGGACTGAGACACGTGTTCTGGAATGGCTGCAAACCCACCTGGCCACGGGCCCGCGTGAATCTCCCAGGTTCTGAGAGGAGACAAGGAGGAAGCATGGGACGGCAGTGTCCTGAAAACTGTGCCCAGCAAGCTGTGTTTTGGCTGACGTTCCTACAAGTTGAGTCGAGTTTCTGCTGTGCAGATTTAAGTTCATCTCGAAAAGCTATCTTTTTGGGGGGAGAGGAGGAATGTCCTCTTTAGTTTTTAATGAAAAATTCCTTTGCGTTAATGTCCCAGCCTTGGCTCCAGTATAGATGTACACTTGTGTCTGTGCCCCATCCAGCAGCAATGAGGGGATCAGATGGAGTGGACCCAGGGCAGGTCATCATGAGGCATATGGCTGAAGGGTGACAGAGACTTCCAGTATGTTCCAGCCCTTTCTTTGTTCTGCTCCTGGACAGTCCCCTCCCCCATGATAGCCCTCCCATTCCTTCTCTGGGGACCCTTCGGTGGTGACTAAGCTTCACCCTCCAAAGGAGGAAAATGATGTCTCCTCCCCCACTGTAAACATTGATGAGGTCAACGGATGGGAATGGTGGCCAAGAAGAAAAACTCACTGCCAGCGTTCATTGTTTTGTCATCTGTGGTCGCTGCGAGTACCATCTCAGAACCATCTGCTGCTCAGGTCATCAGATTAAAGATTGGATTAACACTGTGGGCCCCCTATACAGAAGGGAACTCTATCTGGGTCTCCCATGCAGGTGGCAAGAGCTCAGATACTTGAGCTACATCACCTGTTGCCTTCCAGGATGCCCATTAGCAAGAAACTGAACGGGGAAGGAGGTTAGCCAGGACTCAAACCAGGCATCGTGATATGAACGTGTGTGTCCCGGTGGCAGCTTAAATGTGCCGCACCACGATGCGCGGCCCTCATGTACTTTCATATCCTTGAAGCCCATGTATGAAGAGCTTGGGATCTACTGTAACCCCAGCTGTCATTTCACAGAAGAGGAAACAGACGCAGAGGAGGGAGAGGACTTGTGAGTTTGTGGCAGGACTGAAAATAAACCCAATCCCCCATCTCTGTCAAGGGTGGTCTTGGGCCAGAGGAGAGATCTGGGGGTGGAGGATGCAGACTGTGCCTGTCGTGCAGAATCTACGTGAGATGACACCATGACAGGCTGTCCTGCTCTCTGCTCTTCCTTTGGGGCACTGCTCAGTGTGTTTATTTGAGTAATTAGTTGCCGTCTTCTCTAATACACTCTGAGGGCCCTTTGAGTGCTTGGGCTAGGTTTGTTTTTCCCTCACCATCCTAGCCTGGGTAGGGAAGCTGACACTCAATAAAGAATGGTACCGGATAGATGAGCATGTGTATGTAATGGTGTCAGATATGGGGACAGTCTCCATTTTTAAATTTGTATTTCATTTGAAAGGCAAGAGAGAGAGAGCGAGCTCTTACCTGTTGATTTACTCTTCGAATGCCTGTGACAGCCAGGGCTGGGCCACGCTGAAGCCAGCCAGGATCTGGGAACCAGGAACTCAACCTGGGAGTCTCCTGTGGGTGGCAGGGAGCAGGACGCTGAAACCAGGAGCGATCACAGTCACTCTGCTATGGGACGCCAGTGCGCCAAGCAGCTTCTCTGCCACTACATCAAATGTTCACCCTAACAGTCTGTTTTTAGAATAAGATCCTCGTTTAGGGGAAGTTGAAGTCTGAAGCTGAGAATTGTGAGGTGAGAAATGCTCACAACTTGGACACACAGATGAGAAAAAGCCAGCAGGTTGGCATTCACATCATCTTAGCTTGGCCATTGGTCAGATTCTCTGGAAACTGACTGAAACCCAGGTGGTGTTAGCCGCCCAAAAACCCAGGTGGTATTGGCAGCTCCATTTCAAAACACTCTCCTTTCTTGCCTTGCACTATTCCCTACTCTCCTGGGTTTCCTCCCACCTCCCTGGCCATGCCTTCCCAGCCCTCCCTTGCAGATTCATCCTTTTTAACTTCAATTCTAAATTTTGGGCCACTCATACCTAATTCCATGGCTTTAAACACCACCTACGTGGCCAGCACTGTGGTGCAGAAGGTTAAGGTGTGCCTGTGACGCTGTCATCCCATATGGGCATCGGTTTGAGGCCTGGCTGCTCCACTTCTGATCCAGCTCCCTGCTAACGTGTCTGGGAAAGCACCAGATGGCCCAGGTGTAAGACCCGGATGTAGTACAGGCTCTTGGTTTCAGTCTGGTCCAGCCCCAGCTGTTTTGGTCATTTGGGAAGTGAACCAGTGGATGGATGATCTCTCTGTTTCTCCCTCTCCATAACTTTGCTTTAAAAAAAAAAAAAAAACGGCATTACAGCATCTAAATGCAGAGGTGCAGGGTCTGAGTCCACTCGTACAGGATGGACTGGGTCCGAGGAAAGGTGAGTGCGCCGCTCGTCCGTTCCCCAGCCTCCCAATCCCGGAGACAATCAGACACAGCGGGGAGCCAAGTCTAGCAAGGACTCGTTTATTCCGTGCAGAACAGAACCTTTTATAGCACAAAACTGCAGAGTCATTGGGGCAGGACTAAGGACCAACCAATCACTTAAATGATCACCTTACAGGGGGATTTCTATAGGACTAGCCATATGTCTATACACTTGTTATTAGTTTTGCTACCTCCCCTGATGTTGGGTAGCCAATCAGTTTTAGTGGTAAACAACTTTGGATTCCGCTCACCATCTTACTTCCTTTCGGCACCATCTTTGAATTGCTTCATGTAACTAATTTCCCCACACAGAGGTTCCTAAGTTTATATCCTCATAACTCTCCTCTGAGCTCTAACAACGCCTATATATGCAATCACCATTTGACACATTCAGGTGGACCTGGAGCACTTAAAGTTAACATGTTAAAAATGGGGCTTAGAAAAAAAATAAAAATGGAGCCTCGGTGCAGGTCATGTGGTGCAGTGGGTTAAGCCACCACTTTTTTTTTTTTTTTGACAGGCAGAGTGGACAGTGAGAGAGATAGACAGAGAGAAAGGTCTTCCTTTGCCATTGGTTCACCCTCCAATGGCCACTGCGGCTGGTGTGCTGTGGCTGGCGCACCGCGCTGATCTGAAGGCAGGAGCCAGGTGCTTCTCCTGGTCTCCCTTGCGGCTGCAGGGCCCAAGCACTTGGGCCATCCTCCACTGCACTCCTGGGCCACAGCAGAGAGCTGTCCTGGAAGAGGGGCAACCAGGACAGAATTCGGCGGAGGATTAGCCTAGTGAGCCGTGGCGCCGGAAAAGCCACCACTTTTGATACTGGCAGCCCATATCAGTTTGAGTTATTGTTTCCTTCAATTAGAATCTAAATTCTGAGGGCAAGGGACTGTAAATGTATTCAGCACTGATTGCTACTGTAGCTACAGGTGGTAGGGGGAGGCGTGGCATGGAGAGTGTGTAGCAGCTGTGGGTCAAGAACTCCTCTGCAGGTTGGAGAGGCACAGATCTGAGCCTTTGATCTTGTCTGAGCCACAGGACTGTGGAGAGCAGATGACACTGTGGCTGCTGATTTGGTGGCAGTTTGAGGTGTGACACAAAGAGAGAAATGTCACAAAACCAAGGGTTAGCATCGACTGGAAGGACAGCTCCCAAGTCCCCCGCAGGCCCCAATACCCAGTGCAGCTGCTTACGGCCCCAGCTGTCATCACAAAAAGTCCCCTAACAAAATGTTCGGTCTGTGCTTGCTGAGGCGGCACCTGCGATACTAAAACTGGGATGATACAGGGAAGATGAACATGGCTCCTGCAGAAGAGTGGCACGTTTGCGAAGTGTTCCATAAAAAATAAATAAAAGAAAAATAAAAAATCCTGACTCCTCTCTCAAAAATCCAGAACCCAAAATGAAGTGCCTAGAGCTGCAAGCTGGGCTGGCAGTAGCGGAGTCAAACATCAGATCAAGCCTGAGGTGGGCAATCCTAAGCCTGAATGACCGGAAGGGGATGTTCATTCACAGGCGGAGACAGAGCCAGCTGCAGCTCCCAGCTCCTGCCTTCCCCACCCCCCGGCCCAGCCCTGGGCTGTTGCAAGCAATTGAGGAGTGAACCAGGGGATGGAAGATCTCTCAAAAAGTGAAAAGAAATGAATAAAATATTTAAAAACAGCTATGTAACCGAATTTAGGGGTAAAGCGCATTACGGCAGGGAGCCTGGGATGCCAAGACCCTCTAGCGCTCAGGGAAGGCTTCCTAAGGAAATGGCGTTGGTGCTGAAACTCAAAGATCTCAGGGCCCCTAGCACACTCCCTCCCCGCCTCGCCTCGGACTCCGCCGTCGCCTGCAGTGCTGCCTCCCCTCCCCCCGCATCCCCCCGAAACTGGCTAATGTCTGCTCATCCTTTATGATCCAGCCAAGAAGAGAAGCTGTGGCCACCGCCTCGCCTCGGAGGAGTCGGTCACTAGCTCCTCTGAGCTGCCCGCACTTGGGCACACAATGCGGAAACTGCTGTTCCCAACTCCGTACAGTGAGCTCATAGAGGCTCCGGAGCCCCGCAGGAGGCAAGCCCAGAGGTGTCTGCTGCCTGCAGGGAGGAACGACTGCATTTTAAAAGGGGATTAGCGTCAGGGGGAGGGTGGGTGGCGGAAAATGGCTCAAGGCAGAGGGGTGAGCTGAGCTACTTGGAATGGTGTCTTCAAAGAACCGAGCCTGGGCCAGGGAGATGTAATGGCCAACCTATGACAAACTCCACAAGAACTAGGTCAGTTCCTTCCTCTTTAAGAACTAGAGGCTTCATTTCCGCGCCTGCGCATTGAAGAGTAAACACCTCTCTTTTCACCTACCTCCCCTCTCCCAATTGCCCCAACTGGCTACAGCCTCCTCCCATACTCCCCTTCTTCGGGTGAGGCAATGGTCTGTCCCACGGTGCCAGGCTAGGTCTGGAGGGTGGCAAGCATAAGTGGTATATTCCGCTGCCTTCATTACTTTGGGCGTTTTGCGTTTCTTCTGTTCTACTTCCCCCCTACGAATGAAAGTTAATGGGTTGGCCTCAGAGAAGGAGGGGGAGCCGGGCTGAGGGGACCGGTCTGAGCCGGTCTGTGGCGCAGGCGCAGTGCGGATAAACAGGAAGCGGGCGGTAGAGGCAGAGGTAGAGGAGACCTAGGGGCTTCCAGAAGAAACAGCGGGAGAGCTGAGATTACCGGGAGGGCAACGGAGGTTAACTGGAAGCCAGAAAACGAGCTTTGGCCCTCTGCTTCTAGGGAACAAGAGCCTGCCGCCTCGCTCTCTGCTTAGGCTTCCGGCTCTGCTTAGGCGGAGGCATTGGCTGACAAAGGGCTTGCGCCGGTGCCGCCGCCCTTCTCATCCGGGCATTCGGGCCCCTGCGGAGAGAGGGGGGAGGGGAAGGAGCAGGAGGGGCGCGCGCTTGCAGCCGAGGCCCTTTCCAGGGCTGCGGGCCTGCAGCCCAACCGACGGAGGCCGAAGAGGACCCTCAGAGGTCGCAGCGGCCGGGGGCAGGAGGATGGTGCAGAAGGACAGCCAGGCGACGCTGGAAGAGCGGGAGAGCGAGCTCAACTCCAACCCTGCCGCCTCCGCGGGGGCGTCGTTGGAGCCGCCAGCAGCTCCGGCCCCTGGAGAAGACAACCCAGCCGGGGCCGGGGGAGCGGCAGTGGCCGGGGCGGCCGGAGGGGCTCGGAGGTTCCTCTGTGGCGTGGTGGAAGGTGAGCGCTCCGCCCCGCCCTGCCTGTACCGCAGCAGGTCCTGGGGAGGGAGGCGGGGGGCTGGCGCTGCCTCGGGGGCCTCTGAGAGCCTGTTAGGTCCGTAAGTCTGCAGCTTGGCCCTGTGGGACGGGGGGAGAAGCGGTACGGGCGCGTCTCTCCCCGTACGCCCTTCCTCGGCGTCGAGTTCCCCTCTGGCTGCTAAGTAAAGCCTGACCCCACCCGTCTTGGGCGTGCAGCCAGGCCGGCTCCCGAGGAGGCGGCGGTAGGAGCCTGGTGTAGCCTCTTGAGTTAAACTTCTTTGTAGCTTGGGATCTTAATCCGCAGCGTTTTCTGCAGGAAGAAACGCGTGGAGTGGCTGTGTCCGCACGCAGGCGTGGTGTGTCTGGAGGGAAGGGGGCACAGTCGGCTGGCACTGGGCCCTCTCTGTTTAGGACTTCGTTGTGTGTGTGTGTGTGTGTGTTTTGCTGGCCGGCACTCTCCTATGAAGACCCATTGCAGCCCGGAAAACTGCTCTCTTTCCCAGTTACTGCACTTTGCTCTCGAGGGGTGACGCTGTGGCTTTGAGAATTGAGTCTAAGCGTCTAAGATGGAATTTGGATTTAGTGACTGCAGAAGAGATGTAACTGCCCTTCCAGCCTCCTTCCTTCCCGTCGCGTTGAAGGGAAGGGGAGCTTTTTGGGTAGAGAGGGAGAATTACAGGGAAGTGGAAGCGCAGTGCCTGGGAGCCGGGGCTGGTGCTCTGCCCGCGCTCCGTGGGACGCCAGCTGCGTCCTGCCTCTGCCTCGAGTGTGGTGCACATTGCGTTTTCCATTTTGTTCGACCCAGGCCTTTTTAGTTGTCTGTTTATTATTAGCGCTCTCCTTCTGTATGGTAGGGTGATAGGAATAGAAAAGTTTGTCTTTATTAAAAACCAGAAGCACATGAAAAAGGGACGAAGGGTTGCCTTCTTGGTGGACCACAGCAGCTTCTCCAGTGTCGTCACCAGATGGATAGGTTCTTCTTAAAAATGGGTGGTGATTAGGTTATTTTATACAAAGCTTAATTGTGGGGGAGAAGAGCCTACTTTTTAACATAGTGGAAAACTATTTTCCTGGAATCATTGTTTATAGAGTCTCATTGCTTTGTGCTATGTCTATGTTGATGTATATATTTGGCTTAAATATAGGGAGATTTTGAAAAAACAATCTGTGTTTTGTTACCAAGGTCTTGGAGTGAGGATAGGGAAGGAATGCTAGAAGATAAAGAAATTTCAGGGCTGGGCACTGAGTGGGCAATTTGTTAGTCTGTTCTGCCACCAGGAGTGAAAGGAGAAGCTTGTTAGTGACTGACATTGGTCTGCTCTGAGCGGTATGACAAGGGGACTCTTCCTGTGCTGAAGAATAGATTTGTTTCTCTCCTCCCTGTCGTTCACCTCCTTTCCCCTGTATGTGTTCATGGTAGCTGAGCCCCTGAGCCAAAACGGAGGTGTTTTCTTGGGAGAGAGGGTGCGACGGTACTCTCTGTTGGCATCGTTCCTGGAATGGATGAGCATAGGAAATACCGAAGTTCCCGCAGGATTCCTGCTCCTTCATCTTTCCCTTCCAACCCTTTGTTGGTTTTAACTCATGCATTAACATCACTGCTTCCTCGATGATGCCAATCAGCCACAACCACTAACCTGATTCTTACAGCGCACAGTCAGGGATTCTGGCGCTGGCACAGCTCTAAAAGGTTGTTTAATGCCTACTCCTTTAAGAGAAAAACAATAATGCCCAGTGCTATTGTAAAGTTAAAGGCTTGTATAAATTTGACCTAATCAAGAATAATTTAAAATCACCAATAAGGAGGTAACATTGAATATGCGAAATACTTTTGTTAACTGTCTTCATGGTACTTCTGAGAGAATGCCTTATTCTTGCTGATGATTAGACTGAGACTAGTGGAAAGGAGAGGTTAGGCAAGCTGTAAGGTGTGTGGTGCAGCTATGATTAGCACACTAGGCTAGGGAGCTCCAAATACCAAGTTGGTGCTTATACAACAACTGTAGGTCATGAGACTGCAAGTTTACTCTGGGGCAAGTCAGTCTTAAATTCTCATTTGTTCAAGCCCTACTCTGGAATTAAAATTCTTGAATGTTTGCTCTGCCACTGTCACATTTATTGCGATTGTAGCTTTAGGCATTTTTTTGATCCTTTTGATGATGTCAGGATTTTTATGAAAGGTGGTGATAAAAAAAAGTCAACTACATTCTTTTCTAGTCCCTTTCATTTCTAGAGTAATTATTATTAATGGCAGTTTGAATTGTTTTGCTTCCTCTTCTCCATTGTAAGGTTCAGATACTCTAAAATTGGTTTTCATTGATGTGAAAATAGACTAGTTTTGACTAACATTTTTTTAAAAGTATAATTTTAAAAAATGTTTATTTTTATTTGGAAAGCAGACAGAGTGATACCTTCCCTCTGCTGGTTACTGCCCAAATGCCTACAACAGCCAGGGCTGGGCCAGACTGAAGGCAGGAGCCCAGAACTAAATCTTGGTCTCCCATGTGGGTGGCAGGTACTCCTGGGGTATGTGTTAGCCAAGCCACATGCTTCAGTATGGGATGAGAGTGCCCCAAGTGGAATCCCAAGCTCCTTGCCAAACACCTGCCACAGGTTTAGCTATTCTAAAATAAACTGTTATATAAGTAACGTATCATAATAGAAAATTTAGCTAAACAAACAGGAAAAATAGTAACCTTTTAGTATCACCATCAAAAGCGAAGAAACTTCTTAATGTTTTACTAAATATCCTTAAGATTTTGTTGTCTTTTTATAAAATAGACTTGAGTTGTATGTTTTATAACCTGCTTTTCTCAAAAAACCTTACAACATATTTGAAACTTGAAAATAACTTCATTCTTACTTTGAATCTAGGATTTTATGGAAGACCATGGGTTATGGAACAGAGAAAAGAACTCTTCAGAAGGTAAATTTTTATTATTACAAGAAGATTTTTTTTCTTTAAAGATTTATTTATTTAGGCCGGCACTGCGGCTCACTAGGCTAATCCTCTGCCTGCGGTGACAGCACCCCAAGTTCTAGTTCCAGTTGGGGCACCGGATTCTGTCCCGGTTGCTCCTCTTCCAGTCCAGCTCTCTACTGTGGCTCAGGAGTGCAGTGGAGGATGGCTCAAGTGCTTGGGCCCTGCACCCCCATGGGAGACCAGGAGAAGCACCTGGCTCCTGGCTTCAGATCGGCACAGCACGCCGGCCACAACGCACTGGCCATAGCGGTCATTGGGGGGATGAACCAACGGAAAAAGGAATACCTTTCTTTTTCTCTCTCTCTCACACTGTCTAACTCTGCCTGTCAAAACAAACAAACAAAAATATTTATTTGAAAGGCAAAGTTAGAGAGGGAGAGACAGAAATCTTCCATTGCTGGTTCACTTCCCAAATGGCCACAGTGGTCTGAGCTGGGCTGCTCTGAAGCCAGGACCCAGGAGCTTCTTAAATCTTTTTTTTTTTTTAAATTAATTTATTTTTGACAGGCAGAGTGGACAGTGAGAGACAGAGACAGAGAGAAAGGTCTTCCTTTGCTGTTGGTTCACCCTCCAATGGCCACCGCGGCCGGCGCACCGCGCTGATCCAAAGGCAGGAGCCAGGTGCTTCTCCTGGTCTCCCATGGGGTGCAGGGCCCAAGCACTTGGGCCATCCTCCACTGCACTCCTGGGCCACAGCAGAGAGCTGGCCTGGAAGAGGGGCAACCGGGACAGAATCCGGCGCCCTGACTGGGACTAGAACCCGGTGTGCCTGCGCCGCAAGGCAGAGGATTAGCCTAGTGAGCCGAGGTGCCGGCTCAACTCTTAAATCTTTTTAATATTTACTCTTGTTTGAAGAAGTACACTGAATAGCCAAGGTACAGTTTAATAAATTCCCAATTGCTTAAGGTGTTTTTATTTATTTGAATGAGTTATAGGGAGAAGGAGAGGCAGCACAGAGAGAGAGATTGAGATCTTCCATCCACTGGTTCACTCCCTAAATGGCAGAAATGACCCTGGGCCAGGCCAAAGCCAGGAGTCTAGAACTTCATCCAGGTCTCCCAGATGGCTCCAGGGCCCCAAGGACTTGGGTTATCTTCCATTGCTTTCCCAGGCACATTAACAGGGAGCTGGATTGGAAGTAGAGCAACTGGGACTCAAACTAGTGCTTACATGAGATTCCATCATTGCAAGCACCAGCTTAACCCACTGGTCCCTGCTGAAGATGTTTACCATGGCTCTATACTATTTCAGTTAGGCCCAATGGTTTTCAGATTTTTTCTGGGGAAATGGAGTATAGGCATTGAACAACGCTCGTCTTCCCCATCTGTTTTTTTATTTGAGACCTTAACTTGTTGCTTACCTTAATAATATTTAGTGTTTAAAAACCCTGCAAAAGGTTAAAGCTACTGTCCTAGAATTTTATTAACTTTGTCTGAGGTGTAAATACTTTAAGAAGAAGAAAAAATTGAGACAATTTGTAAGTATTGCCCATTTACATATATGTCATTTTCTTTTTCCTTAAGGCTCCAGAAATGGGAATTAAATACATACTTGTATGCCCCAAAAGATGACTACAAACATAGGATGTTTTGGCGAGAGATGTATTCAGTGGAGGAAGCTGGTAATTTTTTCTTTTTAATCCATAAATTTCAGAATATGTGAATAAAACTGATCTATTTTACATGTAGTTGTACAAGAATTATACTAAGTATTTTATTTTCACTTTGTAGGTACTTTCCTTTTCTTCTGTCAGGTAGCTGTTCAGTTTGTGTGAATTAGCATAGTTGAAAGAGCGGTGCTAACAAGGTCATGGCACAAGGGTGACTCATGGGTGTGCTATCTGACTCTACCTGTTGTGTGGTCATGGACTCTACTTTTCTGCCAGTGATCCAGTCAAGTGGGCCACTGGACAAAGAGGTACTAAAACCTGGCTAGACCTAGGGCGTGGGAAGTGAAGCACCTGTTTGAGTGCAAGTTTTAAGGGGCTCAAAAATGTAAAATAAGATCCAGTAATCAAGATAAATAACGTTTTATACAATTAAAAAGTAATGCAGGAAGTTAATGATGGACAGAATGCCAAAATTTTAAATAAAGACAAAATCATTACTTATGATTTTTCTTTTTATGGCTTGGCTCTAAGCATTGTTACTGATCCTGTCTTTATTTAAATATACCTCACCCTATTCTAGTGAAGTGGATAACTGCAGCAAAGTATTTTTGTGTGTATTCTTAGGTTGAGTTAGTTCCATAAAATTGATAAGCAAATCAGTAGTGTATGACAAAACCTCCTTATATATTAGCAGGTGGTGCTTTGCTTTGAGGAGTTAAGTGAATGGGGAAACATTTTCATGGTTGAGATGAGTTACTATACACATGTAACTAGCAAGATACTTGGTTACAGAGTCCAGCCTAGGCACTAAAGGCAGAAAGTTTTGTGGCATTATGAAAAAGCAATTAAAACTCTACCTTCTTCCATATAATAGTATTGTTTACAATTGTAAGTTAAGTGTACCTTCATCTTATTTTCTTGTTGTACTGGTAATGAAATGTATTGTGATCAGTAATCAATATATATAGTCAAATGACTATTCTAAGATAACCTCTGAAAATTATTCACAGATTTAATCATGTATGGAGTAGTAGTAAGTAATGTTTAAATATATTTAGGAAAATTGTTTATTATGTTTTTAAAGCTTAAAATCTGTAATGAATGCTTTTCCTATAGATGTAAAGATGGGGAATTAGGACTTTTTTTTTTTTAAGATTTACTTATTTGAAAGAGTTACAGAGATGAGGAAAGACAGGCTTTCCATCTACTGGTTCACTCCCAGGCATATTAGCAGGGAGCTGGATCAGAGGTAGAACAGCTGAGACTTCTGGTTCAGGGATTAAGAAAGCATTTTCTCTTTCACATTATAAAATAACTTTATGTAGATATATTTGGTTAATAATTTCAGTTGTTCAGAGACAGGACAAAGCATTTATACCTTTACAAAACTATAGGAAATTGGTGGTCTGTGTTCAGTAAGAGAGTTAACAATACAGTATTTTTGAGAAATGACAATGAAAGGAAGGTAATTATTGATTTGATTTGTTTCCCAAAAAGAATTAGAAAGTATTTGGAATGAAAAAGAAGGGTCTCTTACTTTCAGTTGGTTCAAAATGAATCAAAGATGTAAAAATTACCGTTTTTTTTCTCTTGCTATGACATTAAATCATTTCAGACTTCTGTCATTTTGTATGGCCTATTGTCATGTTGAATATTGGCAATTTTGTAAAATTTAAGGGACTTTTCCTTTCTTATAAGTTGGGAGAAATGATCTCTTTACTTGAAAAGTGGAAGTTTGAAAGTTGTTTGTTTGTTTGTTTTTGCTGCTCTCTAAAAACATTGTGTTCTTTAGAACAACTTATGACTCTCATCTCTGCTGCACGGGAATATGAGATAGAGTTCATCTATGCTATCTCACCTGGATTAGATATCACCTTTTCTAACCCCAAGGAAGTATCTACATTGAAGCGCAAACTGGACCAGGTAACTCCTTTTAAATGATTTTTCCTCACTAGAGTACTTGAAACTAAGTCTTCTGAGTTTCTATTATGATACTAAAATGAAATCAGATTCATAGTGTTTCTGTGAGAATTTTGTTCTTTAATGCTCCTGGTAGAGGAGTATTTTTTTTAAGATTTATTTGAGAACTAGTGTTACAGAAAGATCTTCAATCTGCTGGTTCACTACCCAGCTGGCTGCAATGGCCAGAGCTGAGCTGATCTGAAGCCAGGAGCCAGAAGCTTCTTCCTGGTCTCCCACAGGAGTGCAGGGGCCCAAGTGCTTGGGCCATCTTCCCCTGCTTTCCCAGGCCATCAGCAGAGAGCTGGATCAGAAGAGGGGTAACCAGGACATGGGAGGCACATATGGGATGCTGGTGCCTTAGGAGGAAGCTATGCCTATGTCCCCCCCACCCCAAGGAATATTTTTAGAAGAAAGACAAAAGAGTTTTACCAGAGGTACAGAGATAGATACATATTGAGACACTATATACACCATTGAGTGTTTGACTGAATTTGTGGATGAGGTGAGAGAAACAAAAGATTTTGCCTGTTACATATCAGTTCCCTTCGTTACATGGTCCAGAAATGTAATTTGATCTGGAAATGGCTAATTTACAGGAATGAAAAATAGATTGTACATGATATCTGTTTGTGAACTTGATTTGAATCTCAATTTTACTTAGATAAAACCTGTACATCTTTTTTGGTCAAGTATAGGGATCCCATTTTTTAAAATGATTTATTTATTTATTTATTTGAAAGAGTTACACAGAGAAGGAGAGGCAGAGAGAGAGAGAGAGAGGTCTTCCATCTGCTGGTTCACTCCCCATTTGGCCACAATGGCTGGAACTGGGCCAATCCAAAGCCAGGATCCAGGAGCTTCCTCCGGGGTCTTCCTATGCAGGTGCAGGGGCCCAGAGACTTGGACCATCTTCTGCTTTTCCAGGCCATAGCAGAGAGCTAGATCAGAAATGAAGCAGCCAGGACTTGAACTGGCACTCATATGGATGCCAGCACTGTAGGCTGCGGCTTTACTTGCTACTCCACAGCGCCAGCCCCAAGGATCCCATTTTCCTATTGTTTTTTAAAATTGCTGGCCCTTCTGTATACATGTTTTGTTTCTATAGGCAAATATTTATATTATGGCATTGAAATGGCTGTTAAATGTTATAGCAGTTAAAATGTGCAGGATGATGTTTAAGGGATTATTTGATCAGTATTACCATTGTGTTCTTTCTTTCTTTTTTTTTTTTTTTTTGTGACAGGCAGAGTGGACAGTGAGAGAGAGAGAGGGAAAGGTTCACCTTTCCGTTGGTTCACCCTCCAATGGCTGCTGCGGCTGGCGCGCTGCGGCCGGCGCACCGTGCTCATCCGATGGCAGGAGCCAGGTGCTAGGTGCTTTTTCCTGGTCTCCCATGGGGTGCAGGGCCCAAGCACTTGGGCCATCTTCCACTGCACTCCTGGGCCACAGCAGAGGGCTGGCCTGGAAGGGGGGCAACCGGGACAGAATCCGGTGCCCCAACCGGGACTAGAACCCGGTGTGCCGGCGCCGCAAGGCGGAGGATTAGCCTGTTGAGCCACGGCGCCGGCCCATTGTGTTCTTTCTGATTCATTCCTACTTAGGTTTATTTGCAAAGATATTAATCAGAATCAATGTTTTGTGTTTCCCATGTCTTGAGTTTACTTATTCATATTTCCTTGTTTTTCTGACTGTTGGGTCTTCTCCATTAGCAGCCAAGGAGGTAGAAAGGCCACATTTTCTCCTATTGAAAATGTAAAAATAATAGTTCAGTCTTTGAACATTTTGAGGAAAATGTTTGGCATTAAGTAAATATTTAGAATTTTTTATCCTAAGAGGAGCAAATAAGCATCTTGTTTTTCTTTTATTAGGTTTCTCAGTTTGGGTGCAGGTCGTTCGCCTTGCTTTTTGATGATATTGACCATAATATGTGTGCAGCAGACAAAGAGGTGTTCAGTTCTTTTGCTCATGCCCAGGTCTCCATCACAAATGAAATTTATCAGTACCTAGGAGAGCCAGAAACTTTCCTCTTCTGTCCCACAGGTATAGTATGTAACAGCTTTATATTAAACTAGTTTCCTTGACTTTCAGAAGAACAGGTATAAGCCCTATTGTACCCCCTCCTTGGTGCATAAAAACAGAATCTTTTTAGGAGACATTTCTCGTGTTGTTAAATTGGAGAAATTTTAGGAACTAATAATTGACAGCTGATTAGGCAAAATAATTCATGTATTTTTCTAGTACTGGAAGTATATAAACATGTTATCAAAACTAAAGGAAGCATATTATTATCAGTAATGAAAATAGGAAAAAACAAATTTACATTGTTTTTTATGTAGTCACTTATTTTCTTCTACTTGTTCCCTCTTTCTGCACACACATGTCCTTTTCATTCCTCCCACTCCCATCTGGGCTCTTATTTTCAGAATCAGTCTAGAAAGATGTAATAATTTTTCCTCTTTTCCTTCTCCAATTCCTCCCATTAAAATGATTTAGTCTCTTTTGTGATTTAATTTATAAGAATTCCTTGTTTGTTAAGGATGAGATAAATGAGTTTATGAGATTATAGACTGAATTACTTGTATGTCTGAGTATTATGAGCTATGAGCCTTATTTTAGTAGTCTGATACTATGGATACCCAGTGTTCAATAAGATCATGTTGGAAATTAATTCAGCCTAAATTATGATTTAAGTTGCAGTTGGATACTGATATCTATTGGCATAATCTTGTGTTAGTTTGTTTTTTTTTTTTTTTTTGACAGAGTGGACAGTGAGAGAGCGACAGAGACAGAGAGAAGGGTCTTCCTTTGCCATTGGTTCACCCTCCAATGGTCGCCGTGGCTGGCGTGCTCTAGCCGGTGCACCGCGCTGATCTGAAGGCAGGTGCCAGGTGCTTCTCCTGGTCTCCCATGGGGTGCAGGTCCCAAGCACTTGGGCCATCCTCCACTGCACTCCCTGGCCACAGCAGAGAGCTGGCCTGGAAGAGGGGCAACCGGGACAGAATCCGGTGCCCCGACCAGGACTAGAACCCAGGGTGCTGGCGCCGCAGGTGGAGGATTAGCCTAGTGAGCCGAGGCGCCAGCCTTGTGTTACTTTTGTTATGCTGTCTGTTCATTGTCTTTGGCCTCTGACTATAATTGAGAAGTATGGACAGTTCAGACATTTTAAAAAAATATGGATCATAGAGTTGGATGTATACTGCTGTTAGAAGAAGAATATCAGATTTTATGAATTGACTTTTTTTAAAAAGATTTATTTATTTGGGCTGGCGCCATGGCTCAACAGGCTAATCCTCTGCCTTGCGGCGCCGGCACACCGGGTTCTAGTCCCGGTCGGGGTGCCGGATTCTGTCCCGGTTGCCCCTCTTCCAGGACAGCTCTCTGCTGTGGCCCAGGAGTGCAGTGGAGGAAGGCCCAGGTGCTTGGGCCCTGCACCCCATGGGAGACCAGGAAAAGCACCTAGCACCTGGCTCCTGCCATTGGATGAGCGCGGTGCACCGGCCGCAGCGCGCTGTCCGCGGCGGCCATTGGAGGGTGAACCAACGGAAAGGTGAACCTTTCTCTCTGTCTCTCTCTCTCACTGTCCACTCTGCCTGTCAAAAATTTAAAAAACAAAAAAAAAGATTTATTTATTTGAAAGAGTTACACAGAGGAGAGGCAGAGAGAGAGAGAGGTCTTCCATCCGATGGTTCACTCTCCAGTTGGCCACAGTGGCTGGAGCTACGCTGATCCGGAGCCAGGAGCTTCTTCTGGGTCTCACACGTGGATGCAGGGGCCCAAGGATTTGGGCCATCTTCTACTGCTTTTCCAGGCCATACCAGGGAGCTAGATCGGAAGAGGAGCAGCTGGGACTCAAACCGGCGCCCATATGGAATGCCGGCGCTTCAGGCCAGGGCATTAACCTGCTGTGCCACAGTGCTGGCCCCATGAATTGACTTTTAAATTAACTTGCCACTGAGTTTATTTTCTTTTAGGTATGATATAGAGCCCTATCTTTTTTTTTTTTTTTTTTTAAGATTTACTTATTTATTTGAAAGGCAGAGTTACAGCAAGAGAGGGAGGGAGATTGAGGGAGAGAGAGAGCTTCCATCCACTCATTCACTCCTTAAATGGCCACAGTGGCTGGAGGCTGGTCGACCTGAAGCAGGATGTCAGGAGATTCTTCCCATTCTCCCACGTGGGTGCACAGGAACTTGGGCCATCTTCCCTCCCTGCTTTCCCAGGCACATTAGCAGGGAACTGGATCAGAAGTGGAGCAGCCTGTATAGGATGTGGCACTGCAGGCCGTGGCTTAACCTGCTGTGCCACAGTGCTGGCCCCAATGTGGAGCCTTTTTTCATTTAAGTCTGGCACCATCCTGACACATGCCTTTTATCATTTAGATTAAAGCTTTTAGGTTTGGTAGCCAATTTTTCCCCATTTGAAAACCTATGACCATTTCACTTCTGATTATTTAATTTTTTCCCCCTATATTCAGAGTACTGTGGCACTTTCTGTTACCCAAATGTTTCTCAATCGCCTTATTTAAGGACTGTGGGTGAAAAGCTTCTACCAGGAATTGAGGTGCTTTGGACAGGTAAGTCTTTAAAATCTATTTAGTAAAATTCCAGTTAACTAGTACCTAGAGAAATTGGTTGTTGTTGTTAATTGAATACTTTTTTAAAACAGAAATTATTGATTAGAAAGGCAGAGTGAGCAATGTATCTTTCATCTGTTGGTCTTTTACCCAGATGGCTGCAACAGCCAAGTCTGGGCCAGGCAGAGGCAAGAATTCCATCTGGGTCTCCCACATGGGTGGCAGAGCCTTTCTGCTGCCTCCCCAGGTATATTCACAGGAAACTGGATTGGAAATGGATTTGAACCAGCCCCTGGGTAAGGGATGCTGCCTTGCAAGCAGTGACGTAACCTGCACCACAATGCCAGCCTCCTCCTTTTTATAACTGACACTTAACCTGAAAACTTGTTAAAATACTCATCTTTTACAAAGTACATATTCTTCATTTGGTATAAAAAATGGCCTGACAATTTTGCAGTGATTTTGTGAGTTACTGACTAAATCAAGATCTGTAGGGCACTAAAATAAAGGGTGTTAATCCCAACCCCAGAAGACTGTTCTACATTAGAAAATGAAAAAATAAAACTAAGGTTGAAAGAGATATTGGTGTGTTTAAAAAGAGGAATTGTTAGAAAGTATATATACCAGTGTAAGGAAAACAAAGTTATATGTGCAGTGTATTTTAAAGAACCCTGTGTGAAATTTCTTCTAATAAATGGTTGTCATTATTTCTAGGTCCCAAAGTTGTTTCTAAAGAAATTCCAGTAGAGTCCATTGAAGAGGTTTCTAAGATCATTAAGAGAGCTCCAGTAATTTGGGATAACATTCATGCTAATGATTATGATCAGAAGAGGCTATTTCTGGGTCCATACAAAGGAAGATCCACAGAACTCATCCCACGGTTAAAAGGAGTTCTCACTAATCCAAATTGTGAATTTGAAGCCAACTACGTTGCTATCCACACCCTTGCCACCTGGTACAAATCAAATATGAATGGAGTGAGAAAAGATGTAGTGATGAGTAAGTAGCTTATCTTTATAGCAGGCTCTGGGGAGAGAGCTGGGGTTAACTAGAGCCAGTGAACAATAGATACTCCTTTGTCATCAAAATGTAAGAGGTTTGATTAAAGTGTGCAGTTCAGTTCTATTAATAAGGTATGGATATCATAGAAGAAAGGCTGAGTGTTTTTAGACAAATCACTTTACCTCTTTGTCTTCATCCTTTGTTTCTAAAATATGGCTCAATATTTAAGGTCTGAATACAACACAATTTAAAAAAAAATATCTATTTGAAAGAGTTACACAGAGGAAGAGACATACACAGAGTGAGTGAGAGAGAGAGAGAGATCTGTCTGCTGGTTCACTCCCCCAAATGTCTACAACAGCCTAGGCTGAGCCAGACCAAAGCCTGGAGTCAGGAGCTTCTTCCAGATCCCCCGTGTGGGTGCAGGGGCCCAAGCACTTAGGTCATTTGTTGCTTTCCCAGGCACATTAGCAGGGAGTTGGGCAGGAAGTGGAACAGCTGGGACTCAAACCAGTGCCCATATGGGATGCTGGCATCACAGGCGCCAGCTTTACCTGCTACACCACAAAGCTGGACCCAGCACAGTAGTCATTTGATATTCCCATTATCCCTAGAATCATTTGGATTTGTTGTTTTCAGGTGATTTGATTAAATGGAATATTTTAGATGACTTAACATATTCTTATCTGAGTTACTTCGTCTGTCATTAGAGAGAGGATTTCCATCTGTTGAAATGGCTGCAGCAGCGAGAGCTGAGCCAATCCGATGCTAGGAACTGGGAGCTTCTTCTGGGTCTCCCACATGGGTGCAGGGGCCCAAGGACTGTTTCCCCAGGTCCGAAGTGGAGCAGCCAGGACTCAAACCGGTGCCTGTATGGCATGCTGGCATTGTAGGCTGGGATTTTAACCCACTGTGCCACAGCACTGGCCCCTTCATAACTCTTTTTCATTCACCTCGTTTATTTCAGATGCTTTCATTTTAGACAGTCACTTACTAATTTTTTAAAAATAAATTTGAAAGGCAGATATTTAAGCTGTGAGTGTATTTATTGAGTATATATTTATTATATTCAGAGTATGAGTAGAGTTTGCAAGTAATTGGGCTATCTTCTACTGCCTTTACCAGGTGCATTAGCAAGAAGCTAGATAGGGAATAGAGTAGGTGGGACTCAGGCCAGCGCACTGTGATACAGGATGCCAGTGTTGCAAGTGATAGGTTAACTCACTGTGCCACAGCACTGGCCCTATAGCTAGTAGATATGTTAAGGCAGAGTATGAAGCACATTAAAGAATGGTAGACATTAGCAGAATGGAACTGTGTGCAAGGAAATAGTAAGGAAAGCAAAGAATAATGGTTCTTGGGCCGGCGCCGCGGCTCAACAGGCTAATCCTCTGCCTAGCAGCGCCGGCACACCAGGTTCTAGTCCCGGTCAGGGCGCCAGATTCTGTCCCGGTCGCCCCTCTTCCAGGACAGCTCTCTGCTGTGGCCCAGGAGTGCAGTGGAGGATGGCCCAAGTGCTTGGGCCCTGCACCCCATGGGAGACCAGGAGAAGCACCTGGCTCCTGCCTTTGAATCAGCGTGGCGCGCTGGCCGCGGCAGCCATTGGAGGGTGAACCAACGGCAAAGGAAGACCTTTCTCTCTGTCTCTCTCTCTCACTGTCCACTCTGCCAAAAAAAAAAAAAAAAACCGGAATAATGGTTTTTGAATACTCAGCCAAATAATTCAGATTTAATTTCCCCTACTTGATGCTGTCTATCCTAGTTAAGGGCTTCATTGCTTTATCTGTGGTCATATATGGGCTCTCTTGATTTCTCTTCTTCTCTCTTAAATGCATTATTAATAATGAAGTTGTAATCCCCTGAAGGCTAGGTATTATTTTCCTTTAAATTTATTTATTTGAAAGTGTTATAGAGAGGGAAAGCCGAGAGAGAGGGAGAGATCTTCCTTCTGTTGGTTCACTATCCAAATGGTTCAGTGGCCAGGATGGGCCAGGCTGAAGGCAGAAGCCAGGAGCTTCTTCCAGGTCCCCCATGTGGGTGCAGGGTCCCAAGGACTTGGGCCATGCTCCACTGCCTTCCCAGGTGCATTAGCAGGGAGCTGGATCTGAAGTGGAACAGCTGGGACTCAAACTGGTACCCTTATGGGATGCTGGTGTCATAGGTGGCAGTTTTTCTTTGTGGAAAGCATGGCACTTTAAACATTGTGTTCCTATTAACTAGTACTAAGTAGATATATCCAGTTGACTTTTCTAGTAATTCTAAAGATACTGTGTTTTATTTCAGATGGAATTTTACATTTAGTAGTGCATTTAGGTGACTATTTTGGATTAATTTTTTAATGAAAGGTTTTGCGTTTGTTTACATTTTTTATGTTTAGAGTTTGTTCTTGTTCTAGTTCTTTATTTCTATGGCTGTATTAGAATGACTAGTTGTATTTAGCTCTCTTGCTTACCAGGAGACTTGTGATCCAAACTATTTTTGTGCTTTTTTTTTTTTTTTGCAGCTGACAGTGAAGACAGTACTGTATCCATCCAGATAAAGTTAGAAAACGAAGGCAGTGATGAAGATATTGAAACCGATGTGCTCTATAGTCCGCAGATGGCTTTAAAGCTGGCTTTAACAGAATGGTTGCAGGAGTTCGGTGTACCCCATCAGTACAGCAGTGAGTTTGGCCATTCTTTGTAGGGGTGTTTGTTATTTTTGCCATTTGCTTTTGAGAAGCAGAGAGGGAGAGAAGAGAACTCCCATTTACTGGCATATTCCCCCAAAGCCCCCAGGGGATACAAACTGGATACAAAGCCAGGAGCCAGGAATTTAATCCAGGTCTTTCACATTACTTGAGTTATTATTGTTGTTTCCTGGGTCTGCATTAGCAGGAAGCCTGATTCAGGAGTGGAGCTGGTGATTGAACTCTGGTATATGACGGGATGCAGGCATCTTTAAGCAGCGTTTTAACTGCTAGGCCAAATGCCTGCCTGTAAAAGGGTTTGATCACATGTTTTAGTTCCAAAATAAAGAAATCTGTCGTGTGCCTTACCTTATGGCCTTCTAAGCAAAATGAAATCTCGAGAATAAAGTTTTTAAAAAATCTTACTTTTGGTTTTAAGTAGCTTTTACCATGATAAAATGTTGATTTGAACCAATTATCTAAGTACTTTTAAAAACAGATCTTCCAAAGAGAAGGTAATAGATCTTGGCATGTTTTGGGATGTGTACTACCTGTATATCTACTCTCCGTCTTAAAATCCTGCTTCTGATAATTTACAGACATTTCACTTTTTTCAGATTATTTGGAATCTCAAAACTAAGGTTCCAGTTAAGTATATGGTGGTAAGAGAAGGCATTTCTGTAATAAATCTAATTTGTTCTCTTTTCCACTTTTTCTTCTTTGTGTGTGTATGTGTGTGTAGGTAGGCAAGTTGCACACAGTGGAGCTAAAGCAAGTGTAGTTGATGGGACTCCCTTAGTGGCAGCACCTTCTTTAAATGCTGCAACTGTAGTTACAACGGTTTACCAGGAGCCCATTATGAGCCAGGGGGCAGCTTTGAATAGTGAGCCTTCACCTCTGGCCAAGGAAGAAGAAAAGAAACAGCCAGATGAGGAGCCCATGGACATGGTAGTAGAAAAACAAGAAGAAACAGACCATAAGAATGACAATCAAATACTAACTGAAATTGTTGAAGCTAAAATGGCAGAGGAACTGAAACCAATGGACACGGATAAAGAGAGCATAGCTGAATCAAAATCCCCAGAGATGTCCATGCAGGAAGACTGCATTAGTGACATTGCTCCTATGCAGACTGATGAGCAGACAAACAAGGAGCAGTTTGTGCCGGGTCCAAATGAAAAGCCTTTGTACACTGCCGAACCAGTGACTCTGGAGGATTTGCAATTACTTGCAGATCTGTTTTACCTTCCTTACGAGCATGGGCCCAAAGGAGCACAGATGTTACGGGAATTCCAGTGGCTACGAGCAAATAGCAGTGTTGTCAGTGTCAATTGCAAAGGAAAAGACTCTGAGAAGGTGAGTATGCTTAATTTACCTGCCTGAGTAGCCTGGATGATTCCCCATGCAGGTAATATGGGAGAAGTTTATGTTTTGTAAGTATTTATTTGGAAGGCAGGTTATAGAGTAAATAAAAGGGAGAGACAAGGAGAGAGAGAACTTCTGTCTGCTGGTTCATTCCCTAAATGGAAGCATTGGTTGAGGGTGGATGAAGCCAAAGCCAGGACCCAGGAACTCCATCCAGGTCTTCTTCAAGGGTGGCAGCACTTGGACTATCTGCTGCTGCTGGTTTGGAAGTGGAGCATCCATGACTCAGACTGACACTGGTGTGGGATATTGGCTTCACAGGCAGCAGCTTAACCCACTGCACCACAGTGCTGGCTCTGACCACATTTTAGAATATGTTGCGGGGCTGGCACTGTGGAATAGAAGGTCAAGCAGCCGCCTTCAGTGCTGGCATCCCATATGGGTGTTGATTCAAATCCTGGCTGCTCCACTTTGATCCAGCTCCTTGCTAATGTACCTAGGAAAGCAGTGGAAGATAGCCCAAGTGGTTGGGCCCCTGCCACTCACATGGGAGACCCAGAAGAAGCACCTGGCCTGGCCCAGCCTTGGATATTCCAACCGTTTGGGGAGTGAACCAGCAGATGGAAGATCTCTCTCCCTCTCTCTATCTCTGCCTTTCAAATAAATCAATCTTTAAAGAATGAAATTTTAAGAAAAGTATTGCTCAAAGTGAATATGAACTCTGCTGAATCCGTTATCTTCACTTCCATAGTTTTCATCTTAGTTAGGACTGGAAAAAGGTCAGTGTTGCTTATTTTTGTGGTATTTCTCAGTTTAGGGAGATGGAAACTAATCGCTTCTCTGGAGTTTAAGCCAGTAGTGCTTTGATGGGTAGCATAAATTGCAGGTATTTGATAATAGCCTAGTTTGTAACTATGTCTTAGATTATTTTGTTATATTCTTAGTCTTTTTTTTTTTTTTTTTTTTTGGATCCTCAATAGATTGAAGAATGGCGGTCACGAGCAGCCAAATTTGAAGAGATGTGTGGACTTGTGATGGGAATGTTCACTCGGCTCTCCAACTGTGCCAACAGGACAATCCTTTATGACATGTACTCCTATGTTTGGGATATCAAGAGTATAATGTCTATGGTGAAGTCTTTTGTACAGTGGTTAGGTAGGTATGCCAGGAATAATCTCTTCTCCTCAAATATATTGTCCCTTAAAAAAAATTATCCCATAGGGAGAAAAACATTAGGGAATTGGTGAATTTCTAGATCTTTTTCAGTTCTTTGCCTGGGTTTCTTTCAAAGGTAGGCACTATTGGGGAGTTGAGGTGTGCAAGCCTCAATGATTATATCAAGCACATAATTTTTCTCCCTTGGGATAATTCTGCATAAATATCTTGAAAAATATGTTAGAAGTACTGACTTTAACTTGCTCTGACTGAATGCTTCCTGGACGGAACCCTGCATACCACCGTGATTGATCTGGAGATGAGACACTATGAAATGTGACTAAGCTCTCTGCTGCTTGCTGTGTCTTGATAACGTTAATGCTGTGTATTACAGAACAATTGTGAAATGACCTGAAGGGCCTGGCAAGAGGAGGCCATCCTCCCAGCCCTGTGCGCATGCGAGCTTTAGTGGAAGGCTATTCTGGTGCTGCTGGGTATTAATACACATGGCTTTTTCTTTATCCTTCTACCAAGTAATTGGTTTTAGCAGGGGATAGAAATTGCAGTCCCCTGAAATTTTGTGCTTCATTAAATGGACTTCTGTATGTCTCCCTTGAAAACTTTTTTTTTTCCTGAAAATCCTCAAACTTGGTAAAAAGCACCAGCATGGCCAAGTTTCCCCAGGGACCTCATTTTCATTTCCAGGTTTTCAATCCAGCTATAAGGAATATGTAATAGACTTACTACAGCACACAGCAGGCAGCAAGGCTGACTGACAGGTCATAGTTTTCATAGTTGTCACAAATACTAGGATGGGCTTTATGGGCTGGTTAGGAAATTGATGTCTGAAACATTGAGCTTAGATTAACCAAGGAGTAGTACTGAAACTTTTCTTCCTGCCTTTATACTTTGGTTTCTTACATATTAAAAAAAATTTTTTTCCTATGATACAACTAATTAGTTACTAAAAGTAGAGCCTCTGTTATTTTGAAAATAGAATTTTCTTTGGGTTGCCATAAATAAAAGATTTTTAAAAATACTAAAAACCACTTGAAAGGTGTGAGGTGGGGTTGGAAAGAAAGGCATCTACTGCAAGGTTCATTCCCCAAATGCCCAGTATTCTAGGCTGGGCCAGGCTGAAGCTAGGAGCAGGGAGTTCAGTTCCCGTCTCCCACATGGAAGGTGAGGACCCAAGTACTTCAGCCATCACCTGCTGCCTCCCAGGGTGTGTAATTGCAGGAAGTTGGAATTGGAAGCAGAGCCAAGCTCTCAGAGATGGAATGTGAACATCTCAAGTGGGATCTTAACTGCTGTGCCAAACACTGACCGTTAGAAGAGGAAATTACTCATTAAAAGGCTCCAGGATATCTCTTGGAGGTGGGAGGTAGCTCTTAAGTTTTAAAAAAATATCTAAATTGGTTATTGGGTGTCAACATGTGTTTTCTAGGTTTCTGGTGAAGGAGTATTTGATCCTGATTAGGATTTTTTTAAAGATACATTTATTTATTTGAAAGGCAGAGTTACAGAGAGGCAGAGGCAGAGAGAAGTCTTCCATCTGCTGGTTCACTCCCCAAATGTCTGCAATGTCTGGAGGTGGGCCAATCCGAAGCCAGGAGCCAGGAGCTTCTTCTGTGCAGGGGCCCAAACACTTGGGCCATCTTCTGCTGCTTTCCCAGGCCATAGCAGAGAGCTGGATGGGAAGAGGAGCAGCCAGGATGTGAACTGGTATCCATATGGGATGCTGGTGCCACAGGTGGAGAGTTAGCCCACTACACCACAGCGCCAGCCCCCTGATTGGGATTTAAGCTGAGTTTCTAAGGCCCATAGGGGTTTTGTACCTGAAGTCTGGGTTACTGAGCTTGAGAATGTAGTATTTAAAGCATTTGACATTCAGCTTTTAGTTCAAGAATTATTAAAAATTAAACTTTATATCATATGCTGTGCAGTTTTGTTTCTCAAGCTTTACTGTGCAATTACGGGGGTAACTTACCCAGACTGCACAGATTATACAGTCACGATCAGAGCAGTTGTGAGGTGGTAGGTAGTTGTCTGGGCAGCCACATAACTTTACAGGAGCTCTGACAGGTTAGAGTGTTTTCATGAGTCTTTTGTAGTTTTAGGGTTACTGATTAGTGTCCTTTGTTTTCCTCCTCTTTCCAGTCCAGCTGGCATTCAGTCCTTTAAAGAATGTGGCTATGCAGTACTTTTGATTACTAACGACTTCTATTATCTTCTTCCCCATTGTGTACAGATGGGAGAGTCCTCAGCACAAGTGTCTACTACTATTGGATGGACAGCGGCAGATGTTCACAGCGCGTCCTGATTAATTAGTTTAAATTGAAAGGTTCTATCTGTGAGGGAGCTCAGGTAGATTGAAGGGCAGTAGGCATGAACTGAAGTCACGTTTGCGCAGCGACTGAGGCATTAACCATGTTTTCATTTATACAGCTCTTCGTATATGCAGCTCCTCTATTGTAATAGTTGGAAGTGCTAGTTATGTTGTAGTCTCAAAGTGGGGGGGTAGGGGAAATTGGCTGATATTAAAGTTTGAGAGATGCAGTTTTTTCCTGCAGTGTAAATTACACTGAGGTATGGAATGGGGCAGATTCTCGTTATAGTCTAAATTTTGACCCTATTTCATATTTATTTTGTAAATATTATATTTTATACTTTAAAAAACACCCCTACCCCTAAAAAATGACAAACCCAGATATAATTTCTTAATGGGCCAGAATGGTCAACAAAAAATTGGTTTGCTTTGGGACTGTCTGACTAGCACACTATATCTTGTACTGATGAGACTGTTAACTTAAAACAGGAGGTAGAATGCTGTCTTCCAATGGAAAAGAACTATATTGCGCTGCTTTATCTTGTCAGAAGACTAGGCAGGTGATTTTGATTTGGCCTCTAAACATTTGCTTTTGAATGATTGCCTGTGAATTTGGTTAAATAATGACCAGAAATACTGCCTGGTAGATCTGAAAGCCTGGTTTCACACATGTGTTGAGTGCACTGCAAAACTTATAATGGCTGATCAGAGGAAGCAAGATGCCTCATCCTTTTACAAAAAGTGTATTTTATTTAGCTCTGGAGCATTAGTTGGCTCTTCTTATTTCTCAGAGTCTGTCAGCCTGATGTTACAGCTAACCATGTCTGAACTTTGTCCAAAAAAATTAAAATTTTGTGTTGCATTTTGTCAGCTTTTTAAAGTTTTTAGAATTTATTCTGCTGCTGACCTTAGTTTTCTGACAAGATTCCCCTCCCTCCTTACTCCCTTTCCCGTACCCTTCCTGAAAATGTAAAATGTGACTTCAGACAGGTGTAATTCCTTCATGGGCTGTGATAATAAAATAGATCATCTAATTCATTTCAGTCTGTAGTTACCATAATTTCATGTTAGAGTAATTAGTAGGCTTGATTTGGATAGCTGTGTCTAGGGAATGTATCCACTTGACCCAGACAAACTTGGAACTGACTTTCCTTCCAGTGTGTAAGGAAAGAAGTGAAAACAGTGATTATTCATGAACTAGAAGAAGGAACATCTGCTTTGAAATAACACTTTAAATTTTAAAAAGTAATTATTATCACAGCCTTGCCCTGAAACCCCAGATTACGACTGTTAGAGAGCTATATCCACAAAGTGTTTGTTAGTTTGTTGGACATTTGAGACCCCAGGAAATCCCCTTTCTCGTAACGTTCTCCGCTTGGATCTGATCTCAACAGGGTGTCGTAGTCATTCTTCAGCACAGTTCTTAATTGGAGACCAAGAACCCTGGGCCTTTAGAGGTGGTCTAGCAGGAGAGTTCCAGGTATCAATATGAATTCACAACTGAATTGACATTTTCTTTGTTTTATGAGAAACCTTATGTTGCGCATCAGATGGCTGGAAGGATTGGTCTGCCGAAGGCTTTCTAGTCCCAAATTCAATTTAGTTACATAGCTGGATTTTAAATCAAATTTTCCCTCCTCTTTCACAGTAATTTCTGAAGGAGATGCTGCCAATCCCCCCCGCGCCTGCGAAGCGCAGCGGCTCTAGGTATACACTTCACATTGTTTCTTTGCAGGTCGCACAGCATTTTAATCTGCGCCCGCAATGCACAATGCGCGCATGCTTGTCTGCCAGTGGAAACTCCATGAGCAAAAACAATGACTAATTTATGCAAGAGACTGGTGAAAGGACTTGGATAGTTTTCTCTTTGTTTTAGAAGTATAACTTAAGCATGAAAGAATAGCCCATTAATGGAAATGTGAAAAAATAGGAAGCTTTTTCTCCGTTGGAATTTGTTCATGGACTTTTCCGGTGCTCTACTTTTCTCCCCCCAACAGGTGCTCTGCTGCGCACAGCAAACTGAAGCGCATTGCTTTGGGGATAAAGCGTCTCCTGGACAGATAACCCTCTTCAGACCAAACCTCTCCTCCTGACATTCTGTTCTGCCATCTTTTAATAGAGAGATGGTCTATTTAAGATTGGTTTAAAGAAAAAACATAGATCTGTCATAATTGGAATAGATTTTGCTTTTGTTTTTTTTATTGTAAATTTAAATTCCCATTAATATGCCACTAAAGCTGTGTAAGTCAGTTTGGATAATTTCTATTCAGAAGCACTCCCTTCCCCCAGCAAAGAGGTGTTTATATTAGTAAAGCATAGTATACCCCTCTTCTTTAGGTCTGCCTGCAGTAGCCAGTTAATGTTAAGTTGGTAATCTGCAGTGCACACCCATGTAAAGAAATGAGTATTTTCCTGTTACTAAACCATTTCCTTTTTTCTTCCCACAGCGTTTGTTGCCAATTGATGGGGCAAATGATCTCTTTTTTCAACCACCCCCACTGACTCCTACCTCCAAAGTTTATACTATCAGACCATATTTTCCTAAAGATGAGGTAATTGCCTGCCTGCCAACTTGGTGTGTGGTTATGGTATACACTTAAAAATTTCCCTTGAATTCACAGGCTAAATGAATATATCTTAAAATATAGGAGAAAGTTAACTAAAACATTTAACACAGGAGTGGAAGGTAGTTTGAGAAAGAACTTAAAGATTTCTATCTCCTTAAGTTAGGGTAGCATCTTGTCCTGAGTCCCTTTAAAAAAGCTGAAATATATTCAGAGTTGGAGTTATAAAACAGTCAGATATCCAAATGATGTGTTGTGCTTAACTGATTTTTCTCCAATATATTCTGGAATTTTCAGTTGTGAAGTGCCTGTAGGCTATTACTCAGCAACAGAAAAAAGCAAGTTTACTGAAAAACAGTAACTTGTTTAATAAAACATTTTGGAAGTATTCTTGAAGTTGAGAGATTCTCAGCTTCAAAGTTTGCTGGCTTTTGAATCCATAATTTACTATCAAAAACTGTCCCCTACAAAGCAGTTCTTATTGTTTACTAAAACCTTGTTGTTTTCTACTAGTTTTATTAATCTGACTCAGTGATTAAGTATTTATTTAACAAAGCAGTGGTAATAGTTCTGACAGGTCAGATGGTTTGGTAACTCTTTTGCAGACTGATTTATGAGTCATATTAGATTTTGTTGCTATTTTTCTTGATGTGTTTTGCTTAACTAGATTATATTTTCAGGCTTCCGTGTACAAGATTTGCAGAGAAATGTATGATGATGGAGTGGGTTTACCTTTTCAAAGTCAGCCTGACCTTATTGGAGACAAGTATGTGATAATTATTTGGATTTGGGAGTAGACATTTCATAGATTTATCAGTTTGAGGGGAGTTGATGGCTGGAATTTTTTGTTTTTGTTTTTTTTTTTTAAAGACTTACTTATTTCAAAGGCAGAGTGACAGAGAAAGATCTTCCATCCATTGGCTCACTCCCTAAATGCTCACAACGGCTGGGGCTGGGCCAGGCTGCAGCTAAGAGCCTGGAACTCCATCTGGGTCTCCCACATAGTTGGCAGCAGCCCAGGTGCATTAACAGGGAGTTGGATTGGAAGCAGAGTCCAGAATATCTAGGACTTGAACCAGTGCTTCAGTACAGGATTCTCAAGCAGCAGCTCAATTTGCTATGCCACCATTCCCTGGACATAAGTTTGTTTTTTTTTTTTTTTAAAGATTATTTACGGGGCCAGCGCTGTAGTGTGGTGGGTAAAGCCGTTGCCTGCAGTGCGGGCATCCCGCTTGAGCACCGTTTCAAGTCTCAGCTGCTCTACTTCCAATACAGCTCTCTGCTCTGGCCTGGGAAAGTGATGAAAGATGGCCTAAGTCCTTGGACCCCTACACCCGCGTCGGAGACCCAGGAGAGGCTCCTGGCTCTTGGATTCATATCTGTGCAGCTTCGGCCGTTGTGGCCATCTGGAGAATGAACCAGTAGAAGGGAGACCTCTCTCTCTTTCTGCCTCTGCCTCTCTCTAACTCTGCCTTTCAAATAAATAAATAAATCTTAAAAAAGAATATCAGAATCACCAAAAAAATATTTACTTATTTGAGAGGCAGAGTTACAGAGAGAGAGAGGGAGAGGTGTTTCATCTGCTGGTTCACTCCACAAATGGCCGCAATGGCCAGACTGGGTCCCTCTGAAGCCAGGAGCTTCTTCTCCGTCTCCCACATGGGTGCAGGGGCCCAAGCACTTGGGCTGTCTTCTACTGCTTTCCTAGGCCATTAGCAGGGAGCTGGATCAGAAGTAGATCAGCCGGGAGTTGAACTGGCACCTATACGGGTTGTCAGTGCTGCAGACAGAAGCTTAACCTACTACGGCACAGTGCTGGCTTCATAATTTTTGTTTAATCCCATTTCAGTTTTAGTAAAATCTCAAAATTAATGTGTGCACTTTCACTTTCTCTTATTGAAATGTAGTTTTCATAAATTACTATTTAAATGTATTGGATCTTGCACCACTGAAGTCTGGAGTTTGTGTTAGGAGCTTAGATGCTTACTCTGGCCTCTTCCCTTCTGAGCAGGTTAGTAGGAGGACTGCTTTCCTTAAGCTTGGATTACTGCTTTGTCCTAGAAGATGAAGATGGCATATGTGGTTATGCTCTGGGCACTGTAGATGTGACCCCCTTCATTAAGAAGTGTAAAATTTCCTGGATTCCCTTCATGCAAGAAAAGTATACGAAGCCAAATGGTGACAAAGAGCTCTCTGAAGCTGAGGTAAAACTTGGGTTTAAAATTTACTATGGCAATGGCTTTGTTTTCTCATAAAGTACTTATTGGAAAAGTAAACAGATGTATCATAAAACCTCTGTGTTGGGTGGTCATTTGGCCCATTGATTAAGTTACTGCCTGGAATGCCCATGTCCCATATCTGAATGCCTGCGTTAAAGTCCCATCTCCATTCCCAATTCCAGCTTTCTGCTAATGAGCACCCTGGACGGGGGCAGATGATGGCCCAACTAGTTGGGCCCCTGCTACCTATGTGGGAGACCCACATTGAGTCCTGTCACAGCCCTGGCTCTTGAGGGCCATTTTAGTAGTAAGCCAGCAGGTAGAAGGTATCTATCTCACTGTCCTTCAGATAACATGAAAATAAATAAAAAATCAGTGATAAGTAAATTTTTTCCCCCAAAGATTCATTTATTTGATGGGGCCAGCTCTGTGGCATAGTGGGTAAAGTTGCCCCTTGCAGTGTCGGCATCCCATATGGGTGCTGACTCAAATCTTCACTGTTCCACTTGTGATCCAGCTCTCTGCTATGACTTGGGAAAACAGTAGAAGATGGCCCAAGTGCTTGGGCCTGTGTACCCACGTGGGAGACCCAGATGAAGCTCCTGGCTCCTGTCTTCAGATCAGCCCAGCTCTGGCCATTGTGGCTATTTGGGGAGTGAAACAGCAGTTGGAAGACCCCTCTCTCTTTCTGCCTCTGCCTCTTAACACTGCCTTTCAAATGATAAATAAATAAATCTTAAAAAAAAAAAAAGATTCATTTATTTTGAAAGGCAAAGTTACACAGAGATCGCCAATTAACTGGTTCAATCCCCAAATGGCCACAACAGCCAGAGCTGGGCCAGGCTGAAACTCCCAGGAGCCGGGAGTTTTGTCCAGGTCTCCTATGTGGGTGACAGAAGCCCAAGTACTTGGGCCATCTTCACTGCTTTCCCATGCCCATTAGCAGGGAGCTGGATCAGAAGTGGAACAGCCAGGACACATATTGGTGTCCATATGAGATGCTGGCATTGCACATGGTATCTTAACCCATAGCACAACACTGGCCACATTAAATTCTTTACAAAAAATAATTCCCAGGGCTTTTTTCATTTTAAACAAGAAGTTTATTTTATTTTTTAAAGATTTATTTATTCATTGCAAGTCAGAGTTACATAGAGGAGAGACGGAGAGGGAGAGGGAGAGGGAGGTCTTCCATCTGAGGGAGGTCTTCACTCCCCAGTTGGCTGCAACGGCCAGAACTGTGCCGATCCAAAGCCGGGAGCTAGGAGCTTCTTCCGGGTCTCCCCACATGGGTACAGGGGCCCAAGGATTTGGGCCATCTTCTGCTACTTTCCCGGGCCATAGCAGAGAGCTGGATTGGAAGAGGAGCAGCCGGGTCTCGAACCGGTGCCCATATGGGATGCCAGCCTTTTAGAACAGGGTGTCAACCTGCTGCGCCACAGCACCAGCCCCTAAACAAGAAGTTTAAACAAGATACTTTCTTTAAAAAGGATTCGTTTTTCTTTTCTTTTCTTTTTTTTTAGGGTAATTTATCCCTTCTTAGAGATTGCCCTACATGTAAAAGCTGTGTATAGAAGTTATAAAATTGTTCTTGGTTTCATAATGATAAATGAAACAGTAAAATTCTCCAACTGATGAAGATTTGATTGAATTAATTAGGGGTGGATTTCTGGGAGTATTATTACGGTATTTTGTTGAAACTGAGAGCAGAGTAACTCGTGAAATATAAAGAGCCCAGCAGGCATGCCATTAACACACAACTGCATCTCCATTTGGTATAAATCAAAATACATAATGGCCATTCAGTTTTTTTTTTTTAAAAGGCAATATCCTTTTTACATAGACAAGTTAATTTATGTACAGTAAAAGAATGGGGGAAGAGAACATGAAATAGAGAAAACTATACTATGAAAATCAGGATGCAGTAGAACCAGACTGTGACCTTTTAAAAAGATTTATTTATTTATTTGAAAGGCAGAATTAGAGGGAGAGACAGAGAGAAAGGTCTTCCATCTGCTGATTCACTTCCCAAATGGCCACAATGGCTGGAGCAGGGCCAATCTAAAGCCAGGAGCCAGGAGCTTCTTCTGGGTCTTCCATACAGGTGCGGGGGCCCAAGCAATTGGGCCATCCTCTGCTGCTTTCCCAGGTGCATTAACAGGGGACTGGATTGGAAGTGGAGCAGCCAGGACTTGAACTGATGCCCATATGGCATGCTGGCATTGCAGGCAGATGCTTAACCTATTAAACCACAGTGCTGGCCCCTCAATTATATCTTTGACTTAGCATTTCCATCTGTGCATGTGTCTGTTCATTGATAGTACATTGAAAAGGATCCTTATCTGCCTCATTGAAAAACCTTGTTTGCAGTAGGCTTTCATTAGTTTACTAAGTTGTATATGGCTTTTAATCTTAAACTGTACCACAGAATCATTTTGTTCTTCTGCATTCAAATTAATTAGTCTATCTTTTAAAATTCATTGTTTATTTTTAATTACTTGAAAGGCAGAGATAGAGATTTCCAACTGGTGATTCACTCCCCACATGCTTGCAACAGCCAGGGTTGAGCCAAGCCAAAGCCAGCTGGAGCTCAGTCCAGATCTCCCACACAAGTGCAGAGACCCAAATACGTGAGCCATCACCTGCTACCTCCATTAAAAGGAAACTGGATTTTGGAGTGGGGCCAGGACTTGAACTCAATTACTCTGATAGGAGATGTGGATGTCCCAACCAGTCTGTTAACCACTGCCAAACACCTGTTTTTACTCTTGACACCTTCCTTGGGCTTTTTGTTGGCCATGGTGAATGCCCGAGTGTCCTCTGCTGCCTCTACACAGAGGGAGCAGGTCTGCACTGAAAAAGCACACAGCAGTTTTTTTTAGGGCTTTTTTTTTTTTTTTTTTAATTGAAAGGCAGAGGGTGTGGGGGAGACACGGAGACAGAGATCACTGATCAGTTGGCTTACTACACAAATTCCCCAAATGTCCACCACAGCCAGGGCAGGGCCAGGCTGAAACCAGGAGCCAGGAACCGAATCTGGTTCTCATATGTGGGTGGCAGGTCCCCAATTACTTGAGTCATCATCTGCTGCCTCCTATGGGAACACATTAGCAGGAAGCTAGAATTAAGAGTAGAGCTTATTATGGCCTAGTGAGGAGAGCTACCACCTGCAATGCCAGCATACCAGATGTGCACTGGTTCAAGTCCCAGCTGTTCCACTTATCCAGCTCTCTGCTAATAGCCTGGGAAAGCAGCTGAAGATGGCCAAAGTGTTTGGGCCCCTCCCACCCTCATGGGAGACCCAGATGAAACTCCTGGCTTCAGCCTGGCCCAGCCCTGGCTGTTGGGACCATTTGGGGGGTGAACAAGCAGATGGAAGACCGCACCACCTTGGCGAATTCTGCCGTTTAAATAAATAAATAAATAAATAAATAAGTCTTTTTTAAAAAAAAACTGTTGAAAGTCAAGGAGCATGTGTTTTTTCAAATAAAAACAATATATAGATAACTAAAGAGGCTTTCCCCTTCCTTTTAAAACACTAAACTTAAGGAGTTACAGTCTTTCTTTCTTTTTTTTTTGACAGGCAGAGTGGACAGTGAGAGAGAGAGACAGAGAGAAAGGTCTTCCTTTGCTGTTGGTTCACCCTCCAATGACTGCCGCGGCCGGCACGCTGCGGCCGGCGTACCGTGCTCATCCGATGGCAGGAGCCAGGTGCTAGGTGCTTTTCCTGGTCTCCCATGGGGTGCAGGGCCCAAGCACTTGGGCCATCCTCCACTGCACTCCCGGGCCACAGCAGAGAGCTGTCCTGGAAGAGGGGCAACCGGGACAGAATCCGGCGCCCCAACCGGGTCTAGAACCCGGTGTGCTGGCGCCGCAAGGTGGAGGATTAGCCTGTTGAGCCACAGCGCTGGCCTAGGAGTTACAGTCTTTCTGTTGGATACTCAGGGCAAGTTTAGCTAATTGAAATGTTTCATTCGGTTGTTCATTTGGAGACTGTCTTACCTTCTCAGTAATGTATTTACATCATAATTTGGAATAGTACTGAGCTTCTCTGAGAGTATTTCTGTTCTGTCCCAAGTTAACTAAATTGCAAACTATTCACCAGGTTTTCCATTAATATCCTCTTTCTGTTCTGGTATCCAATCTAGGATACCACATTGCATTTAGACAAACTTTTTATTAATAAAGTTTTTTCAGAGATTTATTTGAAAGGCAGAGTAATTGGACCGCATTACTGTGGCATAATGTGGCATAATGGGTTAAGCTGCTGCCTGCAGTGCCAGCATCCCATATGAGTGCCAGTAAACTCCCAGATGCTTCCCTTTTTTTTTTTTTAAATAACTTTTATTCCTTTTTTTTTTTGACAGGCAGAGTGGATAGTGAGAGAGAGAGACAGAGAGAAAGGTCTTCCTTTTTGCCTTTGGTTCACCCTGCAATGGCTGCCATGGCCGGCGCGCTGTGGCCTGCGCATCGCACTGATCCGAAGCCAGGAGCCAGGTGCTTCCTCCTGGTCTCCCATGGGGTGCAGGGCCCAAGCACCTGGGCCATCCTCCACTGCACTCCTGGGCCATAGCAGAGAGCTGGCCTGGAAGAGGGGCAACCAGGACAGAATCTGGTGCCCTCACCAGGACTAGAACCCGGTGTGCTGGCGCCGCAAGGCGGAGGATTAGCCTATTGAGCCACGGTGCCGGCCTGATGCTTCACTTCTGATCCAGCTCTTTGCTAATGCTCCTGGGAAAGCAGCACAAGATGGCCCAAGTACTTGGGCCCCTGCATCCACTTAGGAGACCTGGATGAAGTTCTGGCTTCTGGCTTTGGTCTGACCCAGCGCTGGCTGTTGCAGCCATTTGGGGAGTGAACCAGTGGATAGAAGTGCATGCTCTCTCTGTCACTCTGCCTTCCAAATAAATCTTAAAAACAAACAAACCAGAGTGACAGGAAAAGAGAGATCATCCCTCTGCTGGTTCATTTCCAAATGGTGGTAACAGCCAGGATTGAGGCCAGTTGAAGCCAGGAGCCTGGAACTCCATCTGGGTCTCCTGCCTGGGTGACAGTGGCCACATCTGCTGCCTTCCCAGTGCATTATCAGGGAGCTGGACCAGAAATGAAGCAGATGGGCCTTCAACCAGCACTCCAGTATGGGGGTGCTAGAGAAATAGGTGGTAGTTTAACCCATGTGGGATGCCTGAAAGAAGCTGCTGGCTCCTGGCTCTGGCCTGGCCCAGCCCTGGTCGTTGGCAGCCATTTGGGAAGTGAGCCAGTGAATGGAAGGTCTCTCTGTAACTCTGCCTTTCAAATAAATCTTTAAAGGAAAATTCAGCTGGAATCACACAAGCCCATTAGTTTTGTAATGACTGCAATGATGATGTAATGACTAGAAGAGTTATTAACATACTGCTTTCATTACTGCTTGCTGACTTGTGTAATTAATAGGAGTATGATAGGTAACTAATGAAAGTCAAGAGATTCATTCTTTCTTTTACAGAAAATAATGTTGAGTTTCCATGAAGAACAGGAAGTGTTGCCAGAAACTTTCCTTGCCAACTTCCCTTCTCTGATAAAAATGGATATTCACAAAAAAGTAACTGACCCAAGTGTAGCCAAAAGCATGATGGCCTGCCTTCTGTCTTCACTGAAGGCTAACGGTGAGTACATATTCATGGAGTAGTCATAAGCAAGATAGAGGCAGGAGTATGTTTTAGGATAAAAATGCAAAGAAATGAATTGTTAGTTTACTCATTACGTTCCCCACTTTTTAAGCTTTGGTTTCTACATCATTAATAGTGCAAGAATTCAAGTGTGTTAACCATTGAAAAATGTTCTTTTACACTATGAATGCTTACTGTGAGCCTTAACTAAATGAGAAATAAGCACATGAGGTTATATTTCTTTTGCTTAGGGGCCCAAAAATAATATTTGAAAATTTTAAATGAACCTAAAGGGAGAAACAAAGTGTTTTTTATCTAAATGCAACCTTAATTTAAAAATATTTTGCTTTACATTAGTAATATGAAAACTTGTTCTATAAAGGGCTAGGTATTAAATGTTTAGTTTTTAAGAGCTGCATATGATCTCCATTTGCATATATATATATATATATTTTTTTTTTTTGTGACAGGCAGAGTGGACAGTGAGAGAGAGAGACAGAGAGAAAGGTCTTCCTTTGCTGTTGGTTCACCCTCCAATGGCTGCCGCGGCCGGCGCACTGCGGCCGGCGCACCGCGCTCATCCGATGGCAGGAGCCAGGTGCTAGGTGCTTTTCCTGGTCTCCCATGGGGTGCAGGGCCCAAGCACTTGGGCCATCCTCCACTGCACTCCCGGGCCACAGCAGAGGGCTGTCCTGGAAGAGGGGCAACCGGGACAGAATCCAGCGGCCCGACCGGGACTAGAACCCAGGGTGCCGGCGCCGCAAGGCGGAGGATTAGCCTGTTGAGCCACGGCGCCGGCCTTGCATATATATATATTTTTAAGATTGATTGCTTGATTTGAAAGGGTTACAAAGAGGCAGAGAGAGAAAAAGATCTTCCATCTTCTGGTTCACTCCCCAAATGGCCACAGCAGCTGGAGCTGGGCCACTATGAAGCCAAGAGCTTCTTCCTGATTTCTCACAGGGTGCAAAGGCCCAGGTACTTGGGCCATCTTCTACTACTTTCCCAGGCCATTAGCAGGAAGCTGGATTGGAAGTGGAACAGCTGGGACTTGAGCCAGCACCCATATGGGATGCTGGGACTGCAGTTGGTGGTTTTACCCACTATGCCACAGTGCTGGTCTCTGCATAGTCTTCTTTTAAATAGTTCTTTAAAAATGTAAAAGACTGGCCAGCACTGTGGTGGAGCAGGTAAAGCCGCTGCCTGCAGTGCTCTGGCCGTTGCGGCCAATTGGGGAGTGAACCAGCGGATGGAAGACCTCTCTCTGCCTCAGCTTCTCTGTAACTGCCTTTCAAATAATAAACCCTAGGCCGTTACAGTGGCTTACTGGGTTAATCCTCCGCCTGTGGCGCCGGCATCCCATATGGGCACCAGTTGCTCCTCTTCCAGTCCAGCTCTCTGCTGTGGCCCGGGAAGGCAGTGGAGGATGGCCCAGGTGCTTGGGAACTTGCACCCACATGGGAGACCAGGAAGAAGCACCTGGCTCCTGGCTTTGGATTGGTGCAGCGCCAGTCGTAGCAGCCATGGGGGGTGGGGGTGGGGTTGAACCAACGGAAGGAAGACCTCTCTGTCTATAACTCTTATCTGTCAAATTAAAAAAAAAAAAGTAAAAGACTTTGGGCATTGTGAAAATGGGTAGTTTGTTAAGCTCTCATAGGAGGATTGTTGATACATGAGAATGCACCTAGTTTACTGTTGCATCTTTGAGTTGGTAGTATCCCCTTTGTGGGCTAATTTAAATAACTCTGAGGAAAAGATAAGTCAACGTTCTTGAAACTGAATCATGCAGACATGTGGGGTCTGTCTTAGAATACACAACTTCCTGGTTATTTGGTTGTTGAATAGAGGTACCTTTGCCTTGATTTCTTTTTTAGTGAAATTCTATGACCTTTTTAAAATTGAAATATAGAAATTTAGGAGCTTTTATAAATTGTGGAATGAAATTTAGGAGCTGAGAGCTTCTATTATCTGTATTAAATATATTAAAGAGTAACCTAACTCATATCCATAATTTTATGTTTTGGATATTTGTTTTATTTCTAGGCTCCCGGGGGGCTTTCTGTGAAGTGAGACCAGATGATAAAAGAATTCTGGAATTTTACAGCAAGTTAGGCTGTTTTGAAATTGCAAAAATGGAAGGATTTCCAAAGGATGTTGTTATACTTGGTCGGAGCCTGTGACATGTGTCGGCACTGTGAACTGTCCAAAAGTCTCTTAACTCCACCTTGTGGGTGGTGGTTGGGGTCTTCATACAGTTCAGCTTCTAGAGCGGCAACAAATCAGCCAACTGAATTGGAAACAAAGAAGACTGTAAAACTCACCTGGCACACTTGCAGACTACTCACTGGGAGAAGATAGTACTGCTGCAGATTCTGTATGGAACAGAGACATGGGCCTCTTTTCGGGGTTGGGTCTTGTGTGTTGTGTTAGGTGCCACCAAGACCTCTTACCTGGGCATATGCAGGGAGAGGGGCTCCTCAATAAATGTAGTCAGCACTATTTTCTGCATCCAGTGTGGTTGCATTTCTCCCCCAAGAGTAATTAATATCACCTCTGTCATCCTCAGTCTTGAGTGAAGTATCTCTCACTCTTTGGGGAATAGCAGTGATGAGAGAGATTTAGAGGGTTTCAGAGGCTTCAGCGTGGAGATTCCCAGTTGGGATGGTTGTGGCATTAGTTTAGGGTGAATAAATGATTTCAATTTTTCTGCTTTTTGTAAAGCCCTGGCCAGTTGTCTCCTGTAGTGACCATTGGTTCCAGCTTGTGCTTTGTAGGGACAAATGTGCAGTTGGTTTGTGGCAAAAGCCTAAAATTGACAAACTTGTAAACTTCATTGTACATAAACTACTAGCTGTAACTGACTATCCTTTGTGTTCACTGTTTTTGTAAAATTTTTGCTTTTGAAAATGAAAGGGTGTGGGTTCAGGATGGCACTTTGGAGAATGTAAATCAGTGGAAGGTGGATTTCTTTTCTTTTGTCTCTGGGTTTTTTTCTTTAGAAGTTTTATTTTTAAAGTGCCTCCCACCTTGGGCTAGGCCATGACCATTTTGGGTATGAGAGCCTAACTTAGGACTCAGTCTGTTGCAAAGTGCAGTCACTTCTGGACATTCACCTCAGTGGCAGGTCAGCATGTGAAGTGTTAGTTTGGACATCTGTCCAGTAGGGCTCAGGGACTGGTTGATCCCATTTGCCCTTAGATCAGTTGTCCTTTAATCTCAAGACCAGTTACTACTGGTCTTTAATTCTTGCATGTTTATAACTAATTTTTAAAGAATGAGCACACTTTAACCAATGATTTATGGTTACCCTCTTTTTTCCTTTAATCACAGATTCTGAAAGCTTCATGTGTTTTAATTTAGATTTGGTGTTCTTAATGATTCTGAGCATGAGGCTGGAAGGTAATCTCTCTAGGATTCATTTTTTAATCATGGCTGGTTGATTCTCCATAGATTTCATAACTGTTTTGTTACCTTCCTTACAGTTTTGAATCAGGTGTTTAACTTTGAGCTGAGTGAAGGAAACTTGAATCATTTTTCTTCATAGAATTCCACCAGTGTGGTTTTTGAGAGAATTGTAAAGCATTGTACGCAGTGGCACCTAGTGACTTCCAACCAAGAATGTATACCAGTGGGTGAGAAGAAAGGGGTGCTCATGTTTAGGGTAGAAACCTTAACCGGGAGAAGGATAATGGTGTACTGAAAAGCTGGAGCCAGGTTTGCATTTTTGAGGGCTGAGGTAAAGGGAAAATCCCAAGATAACTGTTGAAGACTTAGGCCGAGGTTTCCTGAGTGCATCTCAAACGCTTGTGGACAGTTCTAGCATTTTATCTGGAGGATTTCAGGGTCAGTCTCATCAGCAATCAGGGTTTTCAGCAAGTTGCTTTTGGTTTTATCTTGGTTTTTAAGAATCATTTTGGCTTATCTCTGGTCACAGTTGTTAACCATATGAAACAGATGTCTGGGTCTATACCGTCATCACTCTAGGATCATAAAGAGCTATACTACCTTCTGTGGTTATGAGTATTTATTAAAGTTGGAATGACATTTCATTGATTGTTTAGATCACAGCTCAGTTCCTATAGAATACGAACTGTAAAACTATCTGAAGACCATGCAAGAGGCAAAATAAAACTTGAAGTGAATGCGTGTGTTGTGCTGTGTGAATATGCTGCTCCGCTGCCCCTCGGCCCTCGGCTGCCCCAAGTTAGAGGCTGCGTTCGAGACGCCTCTCCCGTGCAGGCTCCTGCCAGGTTTTCTGCAAAGCAGACAACATTTTAGCCACGCCCAGTTTGTGAAATAGTGCAGCCAGTTTGAGATTGTGCCATCTCACAGGATAGGCAACACACAGTTTGCCTTATTTTTTAATCAAAAGGTGAAAGATGGGAGTGGCCCAGGTTTTGTGAGAAAACTTGAAGGCTGAAGGGTGTTCCTGAGCTGACTTGGAATTGCTGGAACGCAGGATCAGCTGCCTGTCACAGCCCTGCTAACTGGCCCACCTAGAGGTATCTGCTAGAGAGCTGAGGGTGGGAGTTGGCCCGGGGTCCCTCCAGCAAGGGGTCTTCCTTCGCGCGCACACCTGAGCTCTTCCCTAGAGGAGCCCTCCTTTCAACCCCGCCTCTGCGGAGGGAGGGAGTAGGGGAGGTTTTCACACCGCACCTCCTTTAACGAAAGCCGACACTGTACGGGGGTCCAGGAGGTGCAGGCGACGGAGGAATGGAACATTACCCCCCCACGCGTGCTTCCGAGCAGTTACCTCTGCGCAGGTTTGAGCGGAAGCGGCGCACTCCTGGGCGAGCCGGGCCGGAGCTGCCAGTTCGGTTAGGTTGCCTCCTCTCTCCCACACTGAGCGTCTCCTTTAATAGGCGGGGCCGGAACTGGGCCAAGGTCCCTCGCTTTGTACGTGTCGGGGGCGGGATTTGGACACTGCCCTTGCAGCATGGCCGCCGGCGCTGCAGCCGCCTTAGCGGTCTTGAGCCAGGAGAGCCGTGTCCGAGCCGGCGGCGTCGGAGGTCTCCGGGTGCCGGCCCCAGTCACTATGGACAGTTTTTTCTTCGGTATTGGGGAGAGGAGAGGCTGAGGGTGGTGCTGGGGCGCCCGAGGTGGAGGGAAGGAACAGGAATGCGGATGGGTGCGCGACGTGGGTGGGGCGGAGGGCTGCTTCGCTGTTCATCGCGAACAGGGAGCCCGGCTCCGGCCTCTCGAGTGGCAGGCAGCGGAGGGTCCCCTGCTCCGGATGGGCGGGGTGCCCCAGGGTTCTGGTGGCCAGTCAGTCCATGGCTGCACGTGACCGGGGCTTGGTGAGACGCCCCTTCGCCCCCAGACACGCAGTCACGCATACTCACACTCTCTCCCAGGCTGTGAGCTCTCCGGGCACACGCGCTCCTTCACCTTCAAGGTAGAGGAAGAGGATGATGCAGAGCACGTGCTGGCATTGACCATGGTGAGGGGCAGACGAGGGGGCGGCGAGGAGTACACCTGGGCAGGTAGCGCTTTGGGCCTCTTCTCCCCGCCCCCCTCCCGACCTCCGACGTGGGCAGCTCCCCTGGCCAGGGGATCCAGGGACCTCCGAGACTGGGCAGATTCTAGGGTATGATGGCTCCACATTTGGTGGTCACCCTGCCTCGAGGAGACCCTGAGGCCCTGTGTACCCTTCCCAGCTCTGCCTCGCCGAGGGGGCCAAGGACGAGTGTAATGTGGTGGAGGTTGTGGCCCGGAACCACGACCACCAGGAAATTGCTGTCCCTGTGGCCAACCTCAGGTTGTCCTGTCAACCCATGGTGAGTGCCCTAAGTGTATACCGCGTGTGTGAGTGTGTGTGTGTGTGTGTGTGTGTGTGTGTGTAGACCTCAGTACTGGTCACACAAGGCCTGGTGGACCAGAGCTTTCCTCCTTGTCTTCCTCCCAGCTCAGCTTGGATGACTTCCAGCTCCAGCCTCCTGTAACCTTCCGCCTGAAGTCAGGCTCGGGCCCTGTGCGGATCACTGGGCGGCACCAGATTGGTGAGGGGGGCGCTCCTTCACCTCTGGTGGTCTCCCCACGTGGCCTTCCTCCCTGTCACACTCCTGTCCAGTCCTGGCCACATCCCCGGGTTCAGCCGCATGGCGCCTGAGTGCCCCGCAGGCCGTGTCTCCTCCACGTGCTGCCGCTCCTCCAGGGAGCCTGTCCCAGCTCTTCCAGTGACGTGGCCTCTCTCGGCTTTTGTCACCCAGTTGGAGAACCTGGGCTCTCCCCAGCTAGACCTGGGAGCTCTGGGAGGTCAGGGTCCCTGGAAACCTAGCGCCACAGAGCATGGTGTGGTGTGACCGGGGTCTGGCTCTAACCCACCCCACACTGTCTGCCTCCCAGTCACCATGAGCAATGATATCTCCGAGGAAGAGGAGAGCGATGAAGAGGGGAGTGAAGAGGATGAAGCTGAGTTGTGCCCCATCCTACCTGCCAAAAAGCAGGGGGGCAGGCCCTAGCGCTTGCCGGTGAGTAGGGGGGGTGCCAGCCGGGTCTTGGGCGCGTGCAGCAGACGAGGGCCTGGGTGCTGAACCCTTGTTTGCTTTCTCAGGTCAGCCGGCTGCCCGCGGCATGCACCATGCACCATGTTCCTGGACGAGTTTCAAGAATTTCAGATGTTTCTTCTCCATTGAAGAGCAGACTTTGGGGCTCGGCTGGGGGGGAAGGATCTGGCCAGAGCTAGGAGGGAAGGGGCCGGTTCTCCCCAGGACCCCGATGTTCCGGAACTGCCCCCAGCCTGGCACTGCCCTTTTCTGTAGGGGTGGGAGGAGTTCGGATCTCTTGTCCTGACCTTCTCAGCTCCCCTCCCTCTGAGTATCCGAGGTCAGTGTGTGAAGCTTAGAAGGATACATTTTTAACACTTTTTACATTTTTGGGTAAAGGTTGAAATAAAGTGGCCCGAGGTTTTTTGCAACCGGTTTGTGTGGCTTCTTTCCAATCCAGGTGATATTTCCCTAGGGACCACCAGGTGGCACTGTGGAAGCACCGAGGGTGCCCCTGGGTCTGGGGGAGTGGGACAGTGTGGGATCTTTTTGTCCCTAGAGCCCTGAGCCAGCACCGGGCCTGGGACCTCCCAACACCCTGCAGGTTCCCAGCCTCTGCAGGTGGGGGAGGGCCATCGCAGGAGGTTATCAGCGTCCAAACAAGGGGCCTGGGCCTCTGTCAGCACTCAGGCTGATGGGCAGGGGGCAGATAAGCAGCCTGAGGAATGTGCATCCCTTGCCCGCTAAGGGGGCTCTGACCCAAGGAGGGCTGGTGAGAGGTGGGGCGGGGACCAGCCTGCACTCCTCCTTCCAGTCTTGCCAGCCCTTCCTGAGTGCGCTGGGCCCTTAGAAACCTGATTCCAGGGGCCAGATGGAAGGGACTGACCAGATTGGGTGACAGGGAAACCAGAATCCGGGTGGCCTGGCATATGGGGGCAGAAAGGGGCCCGTGGGAACTGGTCTCCTGGGCCCAGGGGTCCCTGCCCCCTGGCACACCGCCTGGCCTGGGGGCCCCCAGTGGTTCTGGGGCTTGGCTGCAGGGGAGGTAGCTGATATGAGGGTGACCGGCTCTGGGGTCAGCAGTTCAGCAGCTGTGATGACGGGGGGGGGGGGGGGATCAGTGTCCCACAAACAAACAAATAAACAAACCAAGGGTTACCTCCCCAGACAGCCTGGGGCCAGACAGGCTGAGGATGGACTGAAAACAGGGCCCGGCAGGGGTCAGGCCAACGCCAGCAGCTGGCACCAACTGCTGGACAAGTACGTGGGCCGGGGAGAGGGCCCCTGGGGACGGAGAAAGGGTTGCACTGGGACAGGCGGGGTCGGTGCTGGAAAGCCCATCCAGACCGTGCAGGGAGCTCTCTGAGGCACATTGGGAAAGAGCAGGGTTTTACCCTATGGTGTGGGGAGGTGCTAAGGGGGTTCATTTTCAACCTGCCTTCTTCCACAAGTTGAGGACAAAGAAAGGTGACTCTTCTCTGTGCTGTGGTGACCAGGGTCCCAGGGGAGCCAGGGCTGAGGGCACCAGCCTTGGGACAAGTGGCCTCAACGGCCCTGGATGGAAGGGGAGAGAGGGGAGAGAGGGGAGAGCGGAGCTGGCGCCCTCTGGTGGGCGAGGCTGGGAGCGCGGGTGGCCGCACCGCCGCCGGAGACGTCCCTGGAGCCGTCGGCTTGCGCCGTGTCGGGGCTTCGGAGCCGTGCGCTCTGCGCGAGGGTGCACCTGGGGCGAATTTCAGGCGCAAAGCGAGGGAATAAAGTTGCTGGGCTTGCACGCATGCCTTCATTCGAAGGGCTCCTCCCGGAGCCTTCTTCCTATCCGAAGCCCTAGACACGTGCTTGGCTGGAGACGCGCGAGACCCACTGAGCACTGCGCCGAGTCATCTGTTCTGGGAAGCCGCGCGGGCGGGTGCAGGCACCCGCGGCTGGGCCCACCCCAGTGTATACCCCCCGCGCCGCGGCTGATCGCTCTCGTCCTCCTCCTCTGTTTGTGGGGCCGGCTCGCAGCGCGCTCCTGCCCGCAGTGGGAGCCCAATCCACATCGGTCCCTCTGTCCCGGGGTCTCCCGGCCCGACGGGGCGCCCCGCGGGCACTGCAGGGGGTTGCTTTTCCTGCCGCCCTGCCCCCGCTGGCCCCCGAGTCCCCTTCTCTGCCCTCTCAGCGCCGGGGGTGATGACGGACTCGGAGTGTGCAGACCCCGGGAGGAGGGACAGGCCAGAGTTCTGGGGGCCGAAGTGCAGCCGCAGCCTCAGCGATGTGCCTGTGAGCGCGCGGCGCTTTGGGCGCGGTACGCAGGCGGCGCGCGTGGTCGGAGCGTGGTCCGGGCGGCGGATCCGAGCGCCCCGGGCCGGGCGGGGGGCGAGGGGCGCTTTGGGGAGGACTCTGAGGTGTGTGTTTGGGTCCCGGCGAGGGCGTGTTTGCGGAGAAGGGGCCGTTTGTGTTGGCGAGGAGTGTGTGTTTGTGTTTGCAGGCGAGGGAGTGTGTGTGCGTGTGTGTGTTTGTGTTTGCGGAGTGTGGGGGCGGCCGGGGAAGGTGGCCGGGCTGTCACTCAGCGATCAGGTTGACAGGCGCTCCCTCATCTGGGCCCGGGAGCTCTGATTGCAGATTCGAGGAAACAAAATAGCAATTGTAATTACTGAGCTTTGATAAGATAAAGGAGTAGCTGGCCGGGAGGCGAACGAGCAAGCGGTCTGGGGAGGCCGAGCGCGGCCTGCGGGGGCCCGGCGGGACATTTGCATCTGTCAGTCATGGGGCGTGCCCGGGCAAAACAAGAAGTTTTGGGGAGAGCAGAAGACTGCCTGCCTTCCCACTGGCCCAGGGTTCAGATGGGGGGGGGACTCCACATGCAAAGGAATTCTAGTCCCATAAAGCCCCCAGCAGAGGTTGGGGGCCCTTCTGCCAGGAAGAGCGATGAGAGATCATGGGGGTTCAGTCCAGAGCCTCGGAACCTTCCTGGAGCCCCAGAACCAGGCTGGTCTGTGCCAGGTGCTCTCCAGGGAGTAGCCCTGGTTTTGCCTCCTGGACCAGGCCACACTTCTTTGTGGGCTGCCGGCCCAGGTCCCTACTGGGATCCTCTGACCCCCTGCAGAGCTGGGCCCATGCTGGGGAGAAGGCCTTTCCCTTTCAGGAAGCGCACATCCCCTGCTCTCCAGCTCTTCATTCATTCATTCATTCATTCATTCATTTGTTGGCTCATTCACAGTTCATTACTACACACCAGCGGTTTGGAGGGTCTTCTGTGTACAGGATGCAAGGTTATCACAGTAAGCAGACATCATCCTTGCTAGCACATGCTCACTCCACATGTCCCAGTACCAGCCTCCAAGTCACGGTGAAGCACTGGAGCCCCTGGCCTAGCTCCGCCGGAAGGGGTCCACCTCTCAGTGGGCTCCAGACAGTGCCGGCCAGCCTGCGGCAGACACGCATGCGCAGTAATCAGCTGTTAGAAGGGGTGCAGGCAAGTCAGTCTGGGGAAGTTGCTTACAGGCTGATGCCTAAATTCTCTGCCAGTTTCCCTGTGGCTCCCTCAGTCATTCATGCAACAGACACGACCTGCAGAGCAACTCTGCCCAGCCTCGGACCGGGGGCTGCAGGTTCGTAGCTCCTAAGACATGGCCTTGCCCAGAGGTCTGTGAGGACAGTGAGCAGACTCCTGGGGCAGGTGGCAGGTGGGCTCTGAGAAGGGGCGAGGGCGCTACACAAGCCCTCTGACAGTGTTCCCTGGTGTGCCTTGCTGAGTGTTTGCATTTAGGGTCGGGCGTGCGGCTCAGGGACGGGGCAGCTCGCAGGTGCTGGCTCTGCTGCCGGACAAGGGCTCCATGGGACACCCTCCCCCCCACCCAGCCTTTATGCCCAGGGACACAGAGGGCCCTCCACGGGCGGAGGGGAATCGTGGGTGGAGGCACAGCTGAGTAGAGCATCCCATTCCACCTGCTCCTCAGAAGTACCTGTTGGGTCACCTCTGCCCACCCTAGCTGCTCCCACAGAAGCCAGAAGCTGGGGACAGGGAGCTATGTGGTGAGGGGCTAGGAAAGGCGTGCACAAGTCCCCAGCTTGTCCCCCTCCAGCTGACAGGGGCCTGGTACACAAGGGTCTGTGAATACTGGTAATGAAAGCAATTGGGCTCCGAGGGAGAAGGGGCTAGGAGGCCCCCATGCAATCCTCCCTCCCTCCCGCTGCTGGGAGAACGAACATTCGGCAGAGAGCTTGCTAGGCTGGGGGGGCAGTGGCTGGGGGTCCTGCCAGGGGCCTCTGGGCCCCTCCCTCCACATAGGTGGCTCCTGGCTCCTCTCAAGCTTCAGGCTCCTATGGAGGTGGCATGGGGGAGGACAGGGGTAGGTGATGGTGACAATGGGGTGGGGAAGGGGCGGCATTTCTTGCTCCCAGGGCCTCCGTGGAGACAGCGAGCCAGGTGAGACCGGCCGGCCCGGGTCCCCATGGCACGGCAGAAACGTGCGTGCGTGTTGTAGTTCCCTCACTCTCAGCCGCTGCTTCCAGGGGCAGGCCCTGTGGGAGCACACAGTAGGTGACTCGGGAGCAGTGGCATCAGCTGACCCGGCCCTGGTCAGCTGGCTCCATCAGACTCGAGCGCACCGGGCGGCCACGACACCCTTGCTGAGGGTCTTGGGCGGCATCCAGCCGGCGGCCCGATGCGCCCCCAAACCTCGCGCGTTCTGGACCCCAAGAGCGCGCGCGAGGGGACCGGCCGGGCACAGGGGGAGGCGCCCACGCCGGTCGCCCCCGCCCCTCCCGCGGGCCCCCAGACCCCTCCCCTAACCCAGACCCCCCCAATCCCAGACCCGTCGGCCGCCCCGCCCCGGGCCGCCCCGCCCCCGCCTGGGGCTGCGACCCGGCCCCAGCTCCCAGCCGGGGGCTGCGGGCTCCGGCCGCCCGCCCGCGCTCCCCCCTCGCGCCCGGTGCGGCGCCCCCCGCCCACCCCTCCCCCTCCCTCCCCACCTACCCACCCACCCCGCCGGCCCGTTACCCTCCCGCCCGCTCCGGCTCCTGAGCAGCCAGCGGCCACCGGCTCCGGCAGCGGCGCAGAGCGACTCCGCGCGGCGCGCCGAGCACGACACTCCACGGGCCCCGCGGCGCCGCGTCGGGACCGCCGCTGGGCTCCCGCACCGGAGCCGCCCTCGGCCTCTGCGCCCTCCGCTCGCCGTCCGCGGCCGCCCGCTGGACGCCGCGCTCCCGCCGGGGTCTCGGTGCTCCCGCCGGGGTCCCGGTGCTCCCGGGCCGCGCGCCATGGGCAGCCCCCGCTCGGCGCTGAGCTGCCTGTGAGTACCGCCGCCCCCGCGCCCCGCCGGCCCGCGCCCGCCGCGCCCTGCGCTCACCGCGCTCTCCCGCCCGCTTTTGTCTCCCACAGGCTGTTGCACTTGCTGGTTCTCTGCCTCCAAGCCCAGGTGAGCAGCACCGCGCAGAGACGGGGGCCGGGCGCGCCGGCGGGGACCCGGGGTGGCACTGACGGGCAGGGGCGCGACGGCCGACCCCGAGACCAGCGCGGCAGGGCTGCAGGAACCCTTAGAAATCCAGCCCCGCACTAGCCCGCGGAGGGAGCTGAGAACAGAGAGGTCGCGTGCCGCCTAAGGTCACACAGCGAGTGCGTGGCCAGGCGGGAACCTGGGGTGTCGGAGTCCAGCGCTGTCCCCGACGCGCCCTAGCCGGGTTGCGGGAGGAGTGGAGGGGAACCTAGGAGCAGCCACACCTGGCCGCTGGGGACGGGGCCAGCTGCGGCCAGGGCGCGTTCGCCGTCGGGGGGCAGTTCGGGTGGCTGAAGCGAGGGCCGTCTCCGCGACCCTCTGGGCGCGCTTGTGGCCGGTCTGACCGAACGACCGTGTGCCCAGCCCTGCGCGCTCTCGACATTTGCTCTGTAAATCTGTCTTTATAAATGTCACGGGTCAGGTAGCGCTGCCTCCCTACTGAAAAGCGCCCTGCTCCTCCAGGAAGGCCCGGGCGGGGGGCCTGCGCTGGGCAGGGCGCTCACTTCCCTGCTGCGAGCTGCCCAGGAGCCCCAGGGTGCTGCCCAACAGGTGGGTCCGGATTCTCCCCACCCCGGGCTCGTCCGCGCTGTGCCGGGGCTGCCTGGCTTTCCCGGGTGGGGGATGGTGGCCCGAGCCGGCTCGTCGGGGGGCACCCTGCCCCTGCTGGCTGCCTGGTGCAGTGGAGGGGGGTGCAGGGCCACGGGGCCACTCGGCCCCTGGGCGGAGTAGCATTATAATGGCGTGTTGTGTATTTTTCAATTTCCTAAAGGTAACTGTTCAGTCCTCACCTAATTTTACACAGCATGTGAGGGAGCAGAGCCTGGTGACGGATCAGCTCAGCCGCCGCCTCATCCGGACCTACCAGCTGTACAGCCGCACCAGCGGGAAACACGTGCAGGTCCTGGCCAACAAGCGCATCAACGCCATGGCAGAGGACGGCGACCCGTTCGGTAAGGCGCCCCGCGGGGCCACAGCTCCAGGAACAGGAGCTCGCTGGGCTGGCGGAGGCCCCGCGCACAAGGCAAGGAGTTAAGGCAGCAAGATGTGTGTGTGTGTGTGTGTGTGTGTGTGTGTGTGTGTGTGTGTGTGTAGGGTCAGCTGCGGAAGAACAGAGGGCAGGGGCAGGGGCCTGGGTAGAACTCGGCCCGCAGGTGCCCCCTTCCCTGCCCAGCGGATGAAGAAATCCAGGAGGCTCCCTTTGCACCCCCCACCCCCATCTACCTCTCCCCAGCTGCAGGTGGAGTCAGGGGGCTCCCGGGGAGGGGGCCCAGGTTTGAGGGAAGCTCTTGAAAGAGGATCTGTGCCAGGGCCCACCAAAGGGGAGCGGGTAAGAGAAGGGAAAGAAGTGCCCCCGCCCCGGGCAGCTCGGGGAAGGGTCCCCTACACAGGGGACCGAGGCTGCTCCAGTGCGGGGGAACCCAGGCGGTCGGCTTGGGCAGGACTGCCGGCTCCCCGCGGGGTGTTGAGTGCTGGGAGCTCCTGCCGGCCTCGGGGCCCAGGACTGATTGATTTCTAAAACATTCAATATTCCTGCCTGGAAACGGGGCCAATTTCCAGAGTCCTGGATGCACCGTGAGCAAAGCGAGCCCTCTGGGCGGCTGGTGTTGTTTTTAGAGAGCGATTATTGTGCGTTTAAAAACCTTTAAATAATGACCAAGTTAAACAAGCATGAAAGGCGAGGGGAAGACTCTATTAAAATGTAATAAAAAGGTGAGGCATTTTAAGAGCTAAGAAGAAAAATGAAGAATGATATAAAACAGAAAAAGAGCGAGTCTTTTTTCAGATGTGGAGTTTGAAAGGAGTTGTGAGTCTGTAAATGTTAAAAAAGAGGTTCAAGATTGTTCTCTATGAATCTCTGGAGAGACCCCCGCGTCTGGCAGAGCGATTAAAACTCCTCTTACTTTCACCTTTTTTAACATTTCCTGAATACTTTCTCCTCTTCGCGAGCCAGTTTGGGGGATCCAGTATGTCTCGCTGCATTTTTTCTGCAGCGACGTAGCTGACTTCCCTTCAAAGCTGCAGGAGGAGACATAATTTTCCTGGGATAAATCTGTCACTGGGGTGGAAGAATAGGTTTGAAAATGTTAAGCTTTCCAAAAGCCCGGTTGGGAAAGCCGCCGTAAACTGCGGCCCCAGCTCCCCAGACCCATTCGGGAAGCGGAGTAGGGGCTCTCCGGGGTGGGGGTGGGGGTGGGGGCAGCCTGCCCGGTGGCCGGGCTCCCCCGCTGGGCTGGCAGCGCCGGCCTGCCGTCCCTTTGTCCCTCCAAATTGGCTGCTTGCTGCCCTTCTCGGCTTCCAAGGAAAGGGGACGAGTGCCTGGCTCCTTCGGGGTTTGCTCCATCGGAGCAAATGGCCCAGCATCCTCGGATGCTGGCGAGGGAAGCTGAGGCCGACCTGGCGGTGGGGTTCGTCTCCCCACAGCAGCGATCCGATGCCCACCTCTGCCTTAGACCTAGAGGAGGCTGTCCAGTTCCCTGGTCCCCGCTGCAGGGCCAGAGTAGGAGCTGCAGGCCGTGGGTGTGCAGCCCGGACAGGGCGAGTCTGGAGCGCACAGCAGGCAGGTGCCTGGTCAAAATGGAAGCCCCCACTCCGTCCCTCTCTGCCCTGTTTGGCCACAGTGCAGACTGGGGTCCTCTCACTTCTCCCTTCCCTTGCAGGCAGCCGCTGTGGGAAGCAGACCAGGAGAGGACCCCGGGGCTGGCAGGACCCAAGAGGAGCTGGGCGGGAGTGGGTGGGAGGTGACACCCGCGTCTCCATCTCCCCCGCTGACTTAGGGCCGCTGGGTCCCTGCTCTGTGCCTGTGTGAATAGGGAGGGAGGATAGGCTGGCTAGAGAGCACTGCCCTACTGACCTGGGTGCACCCCACTCCCCGCCACTGCCTTCAGGGACAGAGAGGGTGCCATGTGTCAGCACAGGCCTGTTTCTCTCAAGGAGACAAAAGGCTGGGGTCTGCTGGAGAGAGGGCAGGAGACCCAGCCCCTTCTGTCCCATCCCAAACAGCTGAGTCGGCCCCCACGGCCTGCCTGGGGACAGGCTCTCAGGGAGGCAGAGCAGAGATGGCTGCGCTGGGCTGGGCTGGGCTTCCGGGAAGCTGCCTGTCCAGGGGAAGGGGCAGTGAGGAAGAAGCCGCAGGATGGCCCCTGCTCCAGTCTGAGAAGCAGGCACCCTTGATTTTCCCCCTTGCTCCCCCACAGAAAGTGTTTTGTCCCCAGGGTGAGGAGCCCTGCCAGGTGGAGGTTGAAAGAGCAGAGAAGATCAGGCTGTTGACTGGGGCCGGGGCCCTGGTGACTGGGAAGCCTCAGGGAGAGGCAGGATGCTCCTAGCTGGGCTCAGGTTCTGAGTTTCCAGAAGAGCAGCCGGCTTTGGGCTGTGAGTTTAGGGAGAGCAGTTCCCATCCCCGTCACCTTCAAGGCAGCCGGGGTGGGGGTGGGGGCCGATGCAGAGAGTTGGAACCCAAGGTGGCAGAAGCAGGGCAGTATGCTTTGACTTTGGCCGCAGGGCCTGGGTCCCTCTGCACCCAGATGTTTGTGGTGATCTGTGAGGCACCTGCACGTAAAAGGCTAAGGTGGAAGGAGCCTCCGAGACCCTTCAGTCGCTGTGGCGCTCCAGTCAAATTCGATTTTATGCAGAGCATTGACTTGAAAGTCATCGCTGGGTGGCTCAGAGTGGAAGGAATGGAGTTTCAGCCCTTCTGTGGGATGGCCCCAGACCCCTCTGTGGAATCCTCTCCATAAACCATGATCCTGTCCAATCCCCTCTCTAAACCTACGTGGGAGGCCTGAGGCCCAGGGCTGCACAGCACATTAGCAGCTGGGCTGGGGTTGGGGCTCATGTTTTGGGTACCTGGCCCTGGAGGATCTGGTACATCCTTGGGCTAGCTGGGGTGAGGGGTGGGTGTGGAGCAGCTGGGGTCAGGGACCTCCGGGTAACCATCCCCTTCCCCCACCTCTCCCCCAGCAAAGCTCATTGTGGAGACGGATACCTTTGGGAGCCGGGTTCGGGTCCGAGGAGCCGAGACCGGTCTTTACATCTGTATGAACAAGAAGGGGAAGCTGATTGCCAAGGTGAGGAGGCCCCTGGGGTGAGGGGTGTGGGCTGGGCTGGCAGAGCCCCTCCAAGGCTGTCTGGTGCTCTGATCTCAACAAGGTGGGCAGAGGGATGCGGAGCCGGCTTGGGTGACCCTAACGTGGTGGAGGGGTGGCGAGGGAGGAGGACATCGACCGGGAGACGAAAGCCATGACCGCCAAGGAGGAAGAGGGGAGGCAGGGAAGGGGCTGGGGGGGGGAGGTGGTAAATTCCATATATCTTTTTAACAAATCGCCAAATTGCTTTGCTATTATGTCCAATTACATGGTACCAGCATTTGGAATGTTCAGTAAGCCGCAGGCCCAGCCCCGCGGCCCAGCTCTGAAATGGCCCCATTAGTCACGGCTCCTCCAGCCTCGGGCTCCCCGGCTTCTTGGGCTTCAGGGGCTCAGGACTCGCAGTCTCCTCACAGGCCTCCCCTCCCCCATAGGGGGCTGCCCCAGGGCTGGGGGCAGGTGGGGAAACGGTGCGAGCAGCTCCAGCCAGACTGGCGGGCAGGAGGCCAGAGCAGGCAGGCTCCGGGCCCCTCTCTCTGCCTCTCCGAGCTGGGGCCCGGCCCCTCGTAGACAACCATGTGTCGCTGCTGCCCAGGAGCACAGGAAGCTGCCGGGTGGGCTCCGGGTTGTGAGCAGGGATTAGAGAGCGGGTGCCCGGGCAGGGGGTGGGGCCGCAGCTCCTGCCCACCTCGCCATCTGCTGGGGTGCCCACCTGCTGTCTGGGCCGCTGGCCCTCTGCCTCCGGTGGTGGTGGTGGTGGTGGGGCTCCATAACGCCGTGTCTGGCCCCCCTACCTGCAGAGCAACGGCAAAGGCAAGGACTGCGTCTTCACGGAGATCGTGCTGGAGAACAACTACACGGCGCTGCAGAACGCCAAGTACGAGGGCTGGTACATGGCCTTCACCCGCAAGGGCCGGCCGCGCAAGGGCTCCAAGACGCGCCAGCACCAGCGCGAGGTCCACTTCATGAAGCGGCTGCCCCGCGGCCACCACACCACGGAGCAGAGCCTGCGCTTCGAGTTCCTCAACTACCCGCCCTTCACACGCAGCCTGCGCGGCAGCCAGAGGACTTGGGCCCCTGAGCCCCGATAGGCACAGCCCTCCCCGCCCCGCGGGATGGACAGCTGTCACCCCCCTCGCACACACCAGAGACTCCCGCAAGATGTGCGCAGCGCCGCAGGAGGCTGGGGTAGCTGGAGGAGCCCCGGGTTCTAGTTGTTCATATTGTTTGCTGTTGGGTTTTTTTTTTTCTGCTTTTTTTTTTTTTAAACAAAAGAGAGGCTCTATTTTTGTATTCCACTTGGGTGTGGTGTCTGTCTTCCTTACATTCAGAAAAAACCTTTAGTGGCCTAGACCTGGGATCCCTGCAGGGGCCTGCTGGGGTGGGGGCTTTTCTGGTGTGACAGAGGGGCCCTGGGGCGGGCACCTGCAGGGCAAGCTGGTGGGGCTGCTAGGACTCCGCAGCACCCCCGGGTGGGCGCAGGGAGGGGGAGCTTGTGATGTGGGTTGGCTCTTTCAAGGGTGGTAGCAGTGCAAGGTAGTTGCTATTCGATGATTGAAATACTTATTGAAATATTTAACTTGCATATTAAAAACGCATGTTGGAGGATGGCTCCTGCCAGGGCCAGCCCCCTGCCCCCTATACCTTGTCCTGCCTGAGCTGGTGGGTGGCTCTGATGCATCAGATAAAGTCCCAGCTCTGGTGCAGTGTCTGTCCAGCCTCAGGCCCCATGCCTGCCAGCCGTCCCCAACACTGTCACTTACAGGGTCTCCCCAGGGGAACAGAAGCAGGGAGAGGGGCAGCAGGCTCGTGGCAGGTCCCAGGAACTCTCCCAAATGGACCTGGGGCTCGCAACAAGAGTCGTTGCTAACACTGTCTCCGGGCCACCTGGGAACCAGAGAGGGTGAACAGCATGGACTGGAGTACAAGCATGGACTGAGACTTTAAAAATTAGTCTCCATCTGTGCGCCGGGTCTGTGTAGGAGACAGGCTGGAGATTCCAGAACTGGTTCTTCTCCCTGAGAATTGGACTCCAGAAATGGAAAGAAAAGAGCAGCTGCCAGGGTCCAAGGTGGGGCTGCACTGGGGGCAGGTGCCAGGCTTTGTGCTGACAATCGTGACGTGGAACAAACTATCAACTCTGGGCGATCTGAGAACAGAGCTGTAGGCAGCAGGTGCTGAGCTCAGGTGGGGAGGGGGCCTCCGGTCCAAGAGGGGCTGCCAACCTCCAAGGGCTTCTAGGAGGGGAGGTGGGCATGGGACAGGACCAGAACGGAAACTCATGGGTCACAGTGGAAGCTAAGCCAGTCATAGAGGGGGAGAAGCAGCAGGTCACATGTCAAAAGGCCAGGCTTCGAGGGAGGACGCAGGGCGTGGTGGAGCCGGTGGAGGTATGGGCAGGACTGGCCCCTGGTGGGTGGAGGCTGTGGCCGTGGGTGGACCAGTGAGATTGGCATCCCAGCGTGGAGGGGGAGCCCAGCCCCGAGGCAGGTCTCCCCGAGCCCGGCGCTGGCCCAGTCTTCACAATTGCATCGGACTGCATCGGCTGCCTCTGTGGGGCCAGTTACTGAGCCGTTCCAGAAATCTCTTCCCTCTAGGCCTCCATCCTTTGGCACTTCACTTGGTATCTCTTTGGGGTGGGACAGAAGCCCAAGTCCCCACCATGGGGCCTCCCAGGGCTGCAGCCCCCAGTCCCAGACTCAGCCTGTCCACGTGGATCAGGAGACTCAGGTCCCGGTGGGAAGAGGCCAGGAGCTGGGGATGCCATGAGGTCTGCTTACACCACCTGCTGTGGTCTCTGTGGGGGATGAGAGGCCCTGGATAGAGCTGGTCTCCCCTGGCACAGAGACCCCCGGGGATGTGGGGAGGGCTGGAGACACCTCGCTCAGGCTCCTGGGCTCTTGGTGCCTGCTCCTCTGCTCCCCTCCCCCTTTAATTAATTCTGGGTGAGCAGCCTGGCTTTATTGTGCAAGGAGCTGGGGTCTCACTGTGGGAAAAGTCACACCTTCTGAGCAGCTTCTGATGCCATGCAAATGAAGAGACCGTGCAGGAAACGCTTTCATCTGCACGGGTCGCCTGTCCAGCCCCCAGCCCAGTAATTACCCACATTCACTTGTTTGAGAGAGCAATTCCTGGGGGAAGCCACAGGGTAGGAGGGAGTCTGGGGGGTGGTAGTGGAATGCTAGGCTCTCCCGCCTGTGATCCCAGCCCCAGAGTGGGGCCAGGCTGGGCCAAGGCTGCTCACTGGCTAGGCCAAAGCTAATTCTCACATCCCAGGCCGGGGACGCCTGAGCCCTTGGGGTGGTGGGGACGGAACTGTGCTGGGTGTCTGTCCAGAGAGCCAGACCTGCCTGACGGAGAGGAGAGAGGGGGCTGCGGCGGGGAAGAGGCTGTGGCGGAGGTGGCTTGGAGGGTAGCACCTGGTCCTCCAGGCTGTGAGGCGTTGCTTCCTAGCAGGACCCCAGGCCTGGGACCCGGGGAAGCTGAACCAGGAGCAGTGGGACAGGGCCAGGCCAGAGCACCCACCAACTTGTTTATCTTCGGGTTGCTGCCCCCAGAGCCCTCGCTAATGGGGTTTTACAGCCCGCTCAAGCTGCAACTGGCCAAGAATCAATCATTACCGGCACTTCGTGGTTTGATAGTTAACAGCCTGAACTGAAGCCAAACTGGTTGTTAACTGTGATAACAACTGATTTCAAGGGCTTATTGCCGCCCGGTATGCTCAGCAGGGACAAGCAGGGAGCTGTCGCAAGCCCCAGGAAAGGGTGGAGGCCGCGGCTCCTCTCAGCCAAAAGGCCTGCCACCCTGCCCTGGAGTTGGCGCTGGTCCCGAGGGGCCTCAGCACTCTGCACCCCGCGTGCGCGCCCAGGTGATTGGCGTGGGAGGCCCTCTGCATCACACTCCTCGTGTAGTACTCCCCAGGGGACCCTGGCAGGACCCACGCCCCAGGCCTCGGCTTCTCCCTGCTCAGCACGAGGGCTGGACCCCTCTCCCCCACTGCTCCCTCAGCCAGGACTCCCAGAAACCTGCCTCTCATTTCAAAGGGAGCGAGGACATCACCCAGGTCTAGAGAGAGTGGGGGAGCTCTCTGCTTTCCCTGCCCCCAGCACTGGGCGCTGCCCACCGCTGTCTCCTACCCACAGCCGGTGGAAGCAGGTGCGGGGCTGAGCAGACATCACCCCAGAATGCCGCCACGGTCAGGGGCCTTAGGAGTGCTCCGCCCCCTACGGACAACCGACAGGCAGCCCCGGAGTCACCTAGCTGGTGACAAAGCTGGGAGGGTCCCCGCCCCTGGATCCAGGCTGCCACTCCAGGACTGTAGGCCTTTCCCTAATCCCATCCACTTATTCCATGAGTCTTTACTGAGTACCTATTCTGTGCCAGAGCCTGTTCTGAGTAGAGCGCACAGAGCAAGAAGCGCTGTGGAGCTCTTATTCGTGTGTCGGAGGGGTGGGGAGGACTCGCACGCAGGGCACCGCCTCCGAAACAGGGCTGAGGAGGGAATGGCTGCGCAGGCAGGTAGTGGCTTTAAATAGGGTGACCAAGGAAGGCCTCGCTGAGAAGGGAACATGTGAGCAGACACCTGATGGAAATTATGCAATCCGACAGCTGGGGGTGGAGCAATCCAGAGGAAACAGGAAGTGAGAAGGCAGATTGTGGGAGGGGAGAAGGAGGAGACCAGAAAGGCTGGGGCAAAGTGGAGGGAGGGCCTGGGGTGAGCGCAGCCAGGGCTGGGATGGGGTGAAGGACAGGAGCTGGCGGGGTGGGGGGGAGGCCCAAAGGACCTCGGGGGTAGTGGGCAAGGGCAGAGTGACAGGTTTTCCATCTGTTGGTTCACTCCCCCAATGGCCTCAGCCGGAAGCCAGAAGCCCAGGACTCCATGCAGGTCTCCCATGTGGGTTGCAGGGACCCAGATACTTGGATCATCCTCTGCTGCTTTCCCAGGTGCATTAGCAGGGAGCTGGATTGGGGGTGGAGCAGCCGGGACTCAAACAGGTGCTCATTTGGGATGTTGACATTGTAGGCATGGCTTTACCAGCTGCACCACAGTGCTGGCCACTGAACCAAGTTTTAACAAGATGGCTTTGGCTGCTGTGTTGAGAATAGACAGTAGTGGGGAAAGAGAGACCAGCTATGAAGTCACTGCCATACTCTAGGTGAGAGATAGGAATGGATGGGAGGTGGTGAGAAGTAGACATGATGGGATTGGTGGGTGGATTAAATATAGCTGGACAAGAAAGAAAGGAGTTGGAATTTCCAAGGCTTGAGCAACTGAACAGGTGGAGGTACAATTTACCCCAGTGGAGAAACTTCTAGCAGGAGCAGATTTCGAGGGAAAAGCAGATGAAGTTGGAGCTGAGTAAATAAATATTCAAGAGATGTTGAGTGGGAGTTGGATGTGAGGCTGGACTCCCGGGCAGGTTCAGCATGAAGGTCTCAGCTGGGGAGCATGTGCAGAGACTGAGAAGAGAAGAGATCCAAGCCTGAGCCTTGGCACATTCCAAACACCTGGAAGTTGTTGTGAAGAGGAATCGGCAAAGAAGACCGAGCAGGTGTGGCTCATGAGGTAGGGGCCTGGGGAATGAATGGGGGGAGTGTTGTGTCTGACACAGGAGAGTGAGCAATTCCCAAGCTGGAAATTTTTGTTTTTTAATATTTACGTGAACAAGAGTGGGAGCAGAACAGAGATCTTTCATCTGCTGGTTCACTTCCCAAATGCCTATGACAGCCAGCACTGGGCCAGGCTGAAGTCAGGAGCCGGGAACTCCATGTGGGTCTCCCACATAGGTGGCAGGGACTCAATACTTTGGGCCACCATCTGCTGCCTTCCCAGGTGTATTAGCAGGAAGCTGGATCGAAAGTGGAGCAGCCAGAACTTGAATCGGCACTCTGACTTATCATAAAATGCCGGTGTCATAAGCAGTGGCTTCATCTGCCGTGCTACAACAGCCACCCCAGCCTGAGACGTTTTTAAAAATGGTTCGTCTGGGCCGGCTCCTCGGCTCACTAGGCTAATCCTCCGCCTTGCGGCGCCGGCACACCAGGTTCTAGTCCCGGTCGGGGCGCCGGATTCTGTCCCAGTTGCTCCTCTTCCAGGCCAGCTCTCTGCTGTGGCCAGGGAGTGCAGTGGAGGATGGCCCAAGTGCTTGGGCCCTGCACCCCATGGGAGACCAGGAGAAGCACCTGGCTCCTGGCTTTGGATCAGTGCGGTGCACCAGGCGCAGTGCGCTGGCCGCGGCGGCCATTGGAGGGTGAACCAACGGCAAAAAGGAAGACCTTTCTGTCTCTCTCTCTCACTGTCCACTCTGCCTGTCCAAAAAAAAAGGTTCGTCTGAAGCTTTAGGTGAGGATTGGGAGAGGGTTTACTGTCATCCTTTGCCTCCCTGCCTCTTGCTCCCCACACACCCCAGGGCCGAGAGGCCAAAAACCAGGGATGATTGAACCTGGGAGCCTCTGGAGTCTTCTGTCTGCCTCACCCCCGCCTCTCAGCAGCAGGTGTGGCTGGCTTTACTTCCAGAACATCTCTCAGCCCAGCCCATCTCCTGGCCTACTGATCTACAGCTACCGTCCTGCTCTAAGCCAGCATCGTTCTTGTCCGGCTTGTGGCAAAGACCCCTTCCCCACCTGCTCTCCTGCTTCTCTTGTCCTCCCACCACTCAAGGTACACATTTGATTGTGATGCTCCCATGGTACCGAGGCTCAAGTTCCAGCTCCTTCCCAGGCACTGCAGGTCCCTGTGCACTCCTGCTCTGCCCTGGCCTGCCTATCCAACCTCACTGCCCGTGCTCGCTCCCACTCCCCTGTTGTGCTCTGGCGCCCCTCTTTCCAACTTCTCGGACACACCAGGCTCAGATCTGCTTGCGTGTGCCCCAAGCCCTTTGCACGTGTAGTTCTCTCTGCCTGGGAAGCCTTCCCAGATCCCTGCATGGCCACCTGTGTGTTCTGGATCTCTCTGCCCTCCCACGAGGCCTGATGTTCTATATTACACTCATCCCTACCTGACATTTTCCTGGCTTTGTATTTATTTACTTGCTTCTGGTCTGCCTACCGCCACCTGCCCGGAGAGAAGGAGCTCTGGGAGTCTCACTCCTGGATGAGCACCCAGAGCCTGGCACTCTGTTGCTGTCCAGTCAACGCTGAACAACCAGTTGAGGAAACAAGAGCAACCTGGGACTGCCGAGCACAGGCGAAGCGGCGAGCGTTCTCCGTGTGCAGGCCTGGAGTCGGCACTGGGAAGTGCTGCGGGACAGAGAGACTGAGGTGGCCCTGGCTTGGGTGGCCTCACCCAGCCCAGCCAGACATGCGCTCTCTTACGAGGAAGGCCCAGGGCTGGCTGGAACAGGCTCGCTCCTGTTTTCTCAGGCTGCAATAAATGTCTCTAGAACCTGGACGAGTGGCCATCTAGTGGGAGGCTGTCGGCATGGAGGTCTCGGAACCTCCCCAGATGCTACTGTCTTCACAGCCACTGGGTTTCCATAGCAACTAGGGACTTCAAAGGAGAGATGCAGGGGAGTTGCCCACTCTGAGTAGGCAGAGCAGAGAGACGGGGGTGGGTGGGAACCCAGGGGGAGCCCCAAGTCCTGTGTTCCTGGGGGGAGTTGTACCAGTGAGGCTCCTTTGGTTGTCCCGCTTCCCCGTTTGGATCTCTTGCTGACCCTCAAGAAGTAAGACGTTGGGACCAGCATTGTGGCACAGCAGGTTAAGCTGCCACCTGTGTTGTCATCACCCCCATGTTAGCACTGGTTCGAATCTCAGCTTCTCTACTTCTAACCCATCTCTCTACTAATGTGCTGGGAAAGCAGCAGAGGATGGCCTGAGGACTTGGGCCCTGCCACACATGGGAGACCCAGATGGAGTTCTTGACTCCTGGCTTTGTCCTGGCCCAGCCCCGGCCACTCTGATCATTTGGGGAGTGAACCAGCAGACGGAAGATTCTCTCCCCCCCTCACCCCCTCTCCCTCTCCTCCTCTCTCTGTCATTCTGCCTTTCCAACAAACAAATCATTTTTTTTTTATTTTTAAAGATTTATTTGTTTATTGGGGAGGCAGAGTTAGGGAGAGAGAGAGAGAGAGCGCTCCTCCATCTCCTGGTTTACTCCCCAAATGGCCACAACAGCCAGGGCTGGGCCAGGCCAAAGCCAGGAGCCAGGAACGTCTTCTAGGTCTGCCACATGGGTACGGGGCCCATCAGCAGGGAGCTGGATCAGAAGTGGAGTAGCCAGAACTCCAACAGGCACCTATATGGGATGCTAGCATTGCAGGCAGTGGCTTAGTCTGCTATGCCACAACACAGGTCCAATTTTTTTTTTAAAGAAGGAAGATGGACCCTGTCCATCTGGGCAGGCCCCAGGGCCGGCCCCTCAGGCGAGCCCCTCCCACTAGCTGGCAGGTGCTGAGGCAGGCTTGGGTTCTGTCCTGTGGTCTAGCTCCCTCCCTCAGCCCCTCTCTCAGCCACAGGGAAACTCTCTGGAGCTCCTGGGTGGGTTTGGGAGCCTGTCTTCTCCCTTCCTTCCTGGGCTGTGCGGTGGGAGGGGCCTGTGGGGGAAGGAGAGCAGGGTGACGCTTCGGCCAGGTGTGCTCCCTAGCAAGGGCTTTTGAGGGTATGGCCAGGCACCATCACGAAGAATCAGATGGGCTGGCGAAGGCTGGGTTGGAGGTGCTCAGAACAGGGGGCCGGGCCTGGGCTCTGCTCTCAGAGAGCACGGAGAAGCCTGAACAGAGCTCTGTTAGGGTTGCAGGCTCCCTCTCCTGTGAGCCCAGAGGACTTGAAAGTTCTTGGGCCTAGGGCCTGGGAGTGGTAGGGGAGCCAGGCTCCAGCAGCCACTGGCCTGCAGGGCCTGAGACTCCTGCCTGGGACCCGGCAGCGACTTTCAGGGGTAGAAGGAGCCAGGGCCACAGCCAAGTTCCAGACGCCCTCTCTGTAGCTCCTGAGCCCCAGCTTCTAGAGCCCCCGCCTCCATGGGCTCCTCCATCCCGGCCTCCGACATACCACCATTTCAATTTGACACATGCCACCAAGTCCTGCCAAGTCTTTCTAAGAAACCCTCCTGTCCTGTCCCAACAATCCGCTGGGCTGGTCCATGCCCTTCCAGCTTACCCATCCGGGGCTTCTCTCCTGTCCCCTCCCCCTCCCTGCTGCCTGCACCAGCCCTCAGCAATGACGAGCAGACTCATGAAACATTCATCACGGGTCACACGCCACGCAGGACCTGTCTGATCCTGGCCCTGATAGATGTGGGCTGGGGCTGACTTCCCCAGCCTGGGCTCAAGTTCCAGCTGCGTCCCTGAAGCCAGGCCTGGGGTGGCAGCGGGGCCGGGGACCGGGGATCCTGGGCAGAGCGGCAGAGCAGGTCCCTGAGGACGGGTCCTAGCGGCCGAGGGAGGGACGGCGGCTCCTGGGGGGGCCTTGCAATAGGCATGGCGGTAGCTTGGGTCCTGAGTAAAATCCGGAAGACGGGGTTTACCCAGGGACAAAAGGCTAAGGCTGGAGGTCTGTACGGGGTGCAAGGAGGCGGAGCAGAAGCAGCTGTTAGGTTTGACCCGGGGACACAGTAAGACGAGAGTGTGTGGACAAGAACCCTGTCCCTGGAAGCAGGCCCCCATCGGCCCAGGCTCAGCATGGTGGACAGGTTTGCCTGGACACTGGGGCGGAGCCCCCAGGCCTGGGCAGTGCCAGGGAAGGGACTGTAGGGGCAACTGGAGGAGGCTTGGGAGCGAGGACTCGGGCACCAGACAGCGGGAGGCTTGTGTGCGGCGGCTTCCTGGCCCTGCGGAGTGGGGTGCGTGCCGCACTCTCAGAGTTGCCCCTGGATTTCTTGTTTCTGGAGCACGCCGTGCCTGACAGTGGTGGCTTCTGTAGGGAGGGGCTCTGGGACAGGAGCTGGGTCATGGGAGCCAAGGCCCTGTGAGCCCAGGTTGGCACAATGAGGAGCTATGAGCAAGAGTCCCCAGGGCGTCTGCTCTCCTGGGAAAACAGCTCTGGCCGCCTCCAGGCCTCCGGTCACCAGGCAGCTAGGCAAGGACAGAGCGAGGCCCTGCCTGTGTGCAAAGCGGCAGCCTCTCCTTTCTGCTTCCCCAAGCAGCCCTGGCCACAAAGGCCTGGGCCCCGAAGGCCTGGGAGAGCCGAGGGCAGATGGGGAGCAGGCGGGAGTGAGGAGGGGGATGACCTCCCTGCTTGCTCCCGCGAGTGGGTGTGTAAGTTGGTCCTATGCTGCTCCTCACTGGCCTCCTGTCCCCTCCTCCACATCCTCAGAGAAGCCAGTGAGCTAGGGGTTGTGGGGGTGGGGCAGGTCTGTGCTGCATGAGCTGGAATCACAGAGGGAGAGGAGCACAGGGACTCAGAGACGCACCAGGCTGGCTTCTCGTCTTCTGTCCCAACCAGTGGGGCCAGGAGGCGTCAAGACCGTGAGCCCAAAGCACCTTCCTCCTTCCTAAGATGCTTGTCTTGAGCACCAGGAGTTGCACAGAACAGGCGACACCTGCGCAGGAGGGTGGTCCCGTGGCTGCAGACCTGTGGGAAGAGGGGGCCCTGGGCCAACCTGCTGCGGGCAGCTGCTGAGCTGAGTCCCAGTGCTGCCCACCATGCGCTGAGCACGGTCCTGCTGGGCTGCCTTCAGGCCACCCCATGCAGCACAGAGCGTGGCCAGGCGACGGCGCAGCTGCCCTCGAGTGCGGTGTGGGCGAGTGCTCAGCGCTCAGCTGGCTCACGAAAGCCGCCGTGGAGAGATCGGAGCTGACGATGAGGAACCACAGGGTCCTTGGGAAATTGTCTTTTCTTTCCTTCTCCTTTTTTTTTTTTTTTAAATATTTTATTTATTTATTTGAGAGAGAGAGTTACAGAGGGTGAGAGGGAGAGACAGAGAGAAAGTTCTTCTGTCCGTTGGTTCACTCCCCAAATGCCCCAACCGCCGAAGCTGTGCCGATCCGAAGTCAGGAGCCAGGTGCTTCCTCCTGGTCTCCCATGGGGTGCAGGGCCCAAGCACTTGGGCCATCCTCCACTGCCTTCCCGGGCCACAGCAGAGAGCAACCGGGACTAGAACCTGGCGCCCATATGGGATGCTGGTGCTGCAGATGGAGGATTAACCTACTGCGCTACGGCGCTGGCCCTGGGAAATTGTCTTTTCTGAACTTCGGTTTCTGCATCTAGAACGGGAAGGGAAAACCCCAATGGAAGCCTGTCCGGTAAGAGACGCAAACAGAGCTGGGCTTGGCCGGCCCCGGGACTGGGCCCTGCAGCAGGGGGCAGAGGAGACGGAGGGCTCGAGCCCTTCTCTTGGGCATCCAGGAGAAGATGGCGTCGAGGACCCTCCTGAGAAGACACGCTGGGTGGGCTCCGGGCCCAGATGGGACGGTGCCTCCAGCACGGGAAGCCGAGCCCCGCTCCCAGCCCCGAGCACCTGGGCTAGTGGGGCTGTTCCCACAGCCTCCTGGAGAGGCTCCTGTCTCTTCCTGCACTGACCACTCACACCCAGGGATTATCCCAAGCAGAAACTTCCACTTGGAACAAAGCTCCCAGGAATGAAACCCGAGCTGCCACGAAGAGGCTCCCAGGCTAACTGGGAAGTGGCTGGGAAAGGAGGGAAAACTTGCAAAGCACTGGGAGCCTCAGGGAGGCCATGAAACCTGAAGACAAACGACCAGCCAGCCGCCCGCTGCTCGGAGCTGCCACTGCCTCCCGCAGAACCAAGGTCAGGGCTGAGCAGAGTGGGAAAACGAGGGGGAAGTGCACCCCAGCCTTCCTTCAAGGGGAGAGTAATTGGTGCACCTGTGGCTATGGCCAATATCTCCCCCGAGGCCCCCGGGGCTGGCCTGCAGTCACTCAAGCTGTCCCCTCCCTTCTCCTCGCCCCTGCCCCCCTCCCAGCTGCTTCCACTTACTGCAATGGGCCCCCCGGAGCAGTCAGGGATGGGGCCTACTGGCCGCGGTGGGCAGCTGCACCCGCATATCCCAGGGAGCAGAGAGAGGCTCAGAGACCATGGCTGCTGTTTGGGGAGCACCCACAGGGGCCAGGCAGGCTACAGCCCTGCGAGGCCAGCACTGTTAGCCCCCATTTAACTGATGGGGAATCAAAGCTAAGAGGAGTGAGGCAAGGTGCTCGCAAGGCTGTATCGAGGGATTGGCTGACCTGGGCTTTGAACTTGGGGCCTTTGGACTATAAGGAGGAACGCACCTTCTGCCAGGTGGTGTTCTGCAGGTGGGAAATCCTGCGGGCTCTGATAAGTTCAAGCCGTGGTAGCAGACAAAGGAAATGTTAGGAGTGATCATTTATCTAGCATGGATCCTTGTGACCCTAGGGAAGTCCTGACGTCTCTCTGGGGCGCTGTCTTCTCAGGTGTAAAATGGGACTTTGCTGGGACCGCAAAGAAAGCACCCAGCATTTACAGGCCTTGAGGACTATGCTGCACAAGGTTGGCTCTCAATCAGCGCTGCCCTTGTCCTGTGAAGAATTCCCCTCCCCCTTCCCCGGGCAGCCCGGAGCTCCAAGGAAGAAGCCCCTCAGCAGAGGGAGAGCGTTAGCCTAAGCCCCACCCCCTTACTCAAGAAGCACCGTGAGGTGTTCTGGTTCCCATCCCAGGCGAGCCCCCAGATCTTGCCGCCGGAGTCCCAGGCTCGGCCTGAGCAGGTCCCAGTCCGGGTTAGCGCTCAGCTGACTGGGAGAGCCGCAAAGCAGAGGCGGGTGTGCTGTGGTTTGAGCAAGATTTGCCTCCCGAACTCATGCGGGAATGGTGTGGAAAGGTAGTCCACTTATGGCATGTAGGAAGAGGGCCTGGCGGGATGGCCTTGGGTCACCGGCGCACGAGAGTTCCGAAAGCCCGGTTGGGTCCAGCTCTCACCGCTTACCTCGTGGTTCTTCCACAGCCGGGGCTCCCGCGCTGCCGCTCGCCCTGTGACAGTATGAGCCGCCTCCGGACTCCGGCAGCGGGAACACCCACCTCAGATGCCTGCCTGATCCTCCACAGTGAACCTCAAAAACGGTGAGCCCCAACGAACCTCCTCCCCCATAAGCAGGTTTTCTTTGCTGGCTCACTTCTGTCATTAGCAGCAAAGAGCCGATAGACAGGCCGCTGCCTTGATGTGGGGCTTCCGGTGCTGTGGAGGGGCCGGCCAGCCAGCTTCGGACTGGAAGAAGCAGCGGTTTTGCTGGAGCTTATTCGGATGTCGTGGGCTCTCTGACCAGGGTTTCTCCTGCAGCCCGCAGGATCAGGTTTCCCAGAACGACCCTTCTCTGGGGCTGTCACCAGGGACGGGCCCTGGTCCGCAGGAGGATAGAGACCCTGCTGAGCCCTGAGCCACGTCTGTGGCTGCCCCTAGTGACTGAGGCTTGGGTTAGGAAGCATGGGACCCTATCTTCGAGACAAACTGGAAGCAGGCTTTGTGGCGATGGTGTCGAGGCAGTAGAAGGCTGGGCAGGAGGACAGCTCCCCGTCTGGGGCCTGGCTCTGTGTGCAACATGCAGCTTGCACGTGGTTGTTGCTGTAGATGTGCACCAGGCCTGAAGCAGCAAGCATTCTGTCTCACCACAGGAAAACCAAGGGTTGGGCATGAGATACAGTGCCGCGGGCGGCGGCTTTCCTGCTGCACCACAGTGCCGGCCCTGGGAGTCGCTCTTATCATGAACTTGTGAAGAAGGAAAAGAAATTGGCTTAAACTTAAGATCTCTTGAACTTCAGAGATCTTGGCTGCAGAGCGTGACAGGTGGTTAGTTAAGAGGCATTAAACGTGCGCATGTACGTGCAGGAAAGAACATGGTCCACAGAGGGTTCAATATTCTCCATAGTTCAGGCATCCACCGTGGGGGGGGTGGATCTTGAAACGTACCCCCTCCCCAGATGAGGGGAACTACTGTGTGTAGAAGATGTACCATGTTGAATATCAAATAGGCAATTACAACTTGGTTTTTTTTTTTTCCAACTTTATTTGAATTATTCAGTGCAGTGGGTGGGTCAGATCGTATCATTACTCTTTAAAGAAGAAAATTAGGATGAGCATTTGGCACAGCAGTTATGATGCTTGGGATGCTCACACCCCATATCACATTAACTGGGTTCAAGTCCTGGCTCTGCTTCAGGTTCTAGTCTCCTGCCAGTGCACACCCTAGGAGGCAGCAGATGATGGCTCAAGTGTCGAGTCCCTGCCACCCACATGGGAAACCCAGATTGAGTTCTTGGTTCCTGGCTGTTACCAGCATTTGGGATGTGAACCAGAGGATGGAAGACCTTTCTCTGTCTCTGTCTGCCTTTCAAATACATTTTAAAATATAAAAATATTATATTTTTAAGTTTATGTTTATATTTGAAAGGTGGAGTGACAGAGAAAGAGAGAGAAAAAAGAGAGAACACATGCTTACATCTGCTGGTTCATTCTCCAAATGCCTGCAAAGGCCAGTGCTGGGTCAGGCTGAAGCCAAGAGCCAAGAACTCTATCCAAGTGTCCCATGTAGATGGCAGGGACTCAAGTACTTGGGCATCTTGCTCCATGTGCAACATGGTTGTATCAAAAGGAAACAGGATTGGAAACAGAGGCTTGATCCCAGGTACTACAGTATGGGATGCAGGCAGTATTTTAATATCACAACACACCCCCCCCCCAGATAAATAAATATATTTATTTATCTGAAAGGTAGAGTTACAGAGAAAGGGAGAGAGAGAAATCTTCCAACTGCTGGTTCATTCCCACAATGGCTGGGGCTGAGTCAGGTGGAAGCCAGGAGTCTGGAACTCCATCTGGTCTCCCATATGGATGCAGGGGCCCAAGCACTTGGGCCATCTTCCACTGCTTTCCCAGGCCCATTAACAGGGAATTGTATCAGAAGTGGAGCAGCTGGGACTTGAACATAGGATGCTGGTGTTGTAGACAGTGGCTTAGCCTCCTGTACCACAATGCCATACATATATACATATATATATATATACACACACACACACACACACATGCACACATATATACATATATATATATACATATACACAGATAAATATGTTTTAGAGTTAAGAAAATTAAGGTATAAATGCAATATCAGTATTAAAGCTGACTCCACACTCCATAAGTGTTTTAAGCTAGACGCTCAGGTATCAAGACTGCTCTGTGTGTGCAGTGTACCCACATAAACACTCTTTAGTGAGGTCTTCGCTTTCAGGCGCTGCATTTTCCATCTTTTTTTTTTTTTTTGTCAATTATTCCCTCTCTTGACCTTCTAATGAAGATGTGAGATATCAATATTCCCAATTCACAGAGGAGGAAAATGGAGTTCAGCAGTGTTACGTAACTTCTCCCACTAGCTGGTGTACGGCTCAGGCAGGATTGCAAGCCAGGCTGTGGACTCTGTTCTCTCTCTACTCTGTAAAGGACGCTGGTAACTGACAGTACAGAGCAGAGCATAGTGGAAAAAGCCACCCACGACAGGTACCGACCTGGTGTGGGGATTTCTGGGAGGGGAGGGATCTCACCTAGAGCCTTGCTCAAGGTCATGTAGCTGGTTAGTGACTAGAGGTCAAATTCAGGCTCCTTGATTCCAAGATTGATACCAGTTCTTAGTATTCTGGCAATAAGAATTTTGAGAGGATTTCACTTCAGCTGTTTTGTTAAAGCAAAAATTCCAGTCTTTGAAAGTCCCTGAAAAACCTTTGTGAAATTACCATGAACTTAAAAAAGCAAGGTGTAAAACGTGGAGAGGAAGCCGGCTTCTCTCTTGGGAACCACAGCAGCAGCAGCAGCGATGTTCCACCTTTCTGGAGGGCCAGGACTCAGTTCTTGGCCCTGAAACACTTAACGCTGCCATCGTTTCACAACAGAGAAGCCAGAGCCGGGCTGGGCATCGTGGCACAGCGGGTTAACCACTGCCGGGGCGCCAGCATCCCATGTCGGAATCTCATGGGTGCTTCGTGAATTCTGGTGAATGAATGAGTGAAGACCAACCTGGTCCCTGTCTGCTTGGTCTTGCCACTGGGGGACATCAGAGGACTCCGCACATGGTCTGGGGGGACTTGGCCAACAATCCCGGGATTCTGGGCCCTTCAGAGATCAGAGGTAGTCCTGGAGGGAGCAGCAGCAGAAGCAGCTAACGGCGTATTCTGTGCTCACTGTCCTAGGGGCTGCTAAGCCCTCGAAACACCTCATTTCCTGTCATCCTCACGGCTGTACTACCAGGCAGTTACTGTCCTCGTGGGCATTTTACCTCCTTAATCGGCTCTCTCTACATTTTGCAGCCAGGGAAACTGAGGTGCAGAAAGGTGAAGGAGGAATTAGGACTTAAATCCGGAGCTGTTAGCCCCTGAGACTCAAGCTCTGGACCTGGGAGCTTTTCTGCCTGTGATGCCTTGAGGGGGAGCCTGTTCTCGTGTGTCGTGGGAGAGCCACGCGTGGCTCCTTCTGCCCAGAGTGAGCAGCTCTGCTGGCTGGGGGTTCTGCGCCGTGTGGCTCAGGGACTGGGGTCACGTAGGCAGCCTGTGTGTGTGTGCTGAGACCTTGACCTGCGTCCTTATCTCGGCGGTCACTGATTGCTGTTGCTCCCTCTGCTACCCCCTGGCATGGCCTCTGCTGAGAGCTAAATGAAACACCTGCCCAGGGACTGGCTGGGGCTTCTCTCTTAGGTGACAGACGCTTTGCTCAGGAGATAAAACCTCTCTCTGGAAGCTCAGAAAACTTCGCTTGGAGGCTTGAACCTGGGTTCTGGCCTGGCTTTTGTGGCTAACCGGCTGTGTGACCTTGGGCAAGGAGCTTAACCTTATATAAGCCTTCACAAGCAGGCAGAAAATGGGCAAGACACGGTGCACGTTGGGAGGACAGGTCCGGACAGCACCCGGAGGACGGAGTCTGAGCGTGTCGTGCAGGAAGGAGGCTCTGGCTTCCATGGCCGTGAACCAGTGTGCGGCTGGGGTGGGGGAGGCCTTGGAGAGCAGACACCATGGGAATTGGAGAAAATACCAGGAGATCGTACCTGGGACGCGCTGAGGTGGGCACCTGGAACCTCCCTTTTTAAATTTTATGTTTTTTTTTTTTTTTTTGACAGGCAGAGTGGACAGTGAGAGAGAGAGAGACAGAGAGAAAGGTCTTCCTTTGCCGTTGGTTCACCCTCCAATGGCTGCCGCAGTTGGCGCGCTGCGGCCGGCGCACCGCGCTCATCCGATGGCAGGAGCCAGGTGCTAGGTGCTTCTCCTGGTCTCCCATGGGGTTCAGGGCCCAAGCACTTGGGCCATCCTCCACTGCACTCCTGGGCCACAGCAGAGGGCTGGCCTGGAAGAGGGGCAACCGGGACAGAATCCGGCGCCCCGACCGGGACTTGAACCCAGTGTGCCGGCGCCGCAAGGCGGAGGATTAGCCTATTGAGCCACGGCGCCAGCCAAATTTTATGTTTTAAAAATTCATTAATCTCCCCAAAGAAACCTTTTATTTAAGGAATACAAACTTCATGAAATTCTTTTTTTTTTTTTTTTTTTGATAGGCAGAGTTAGACAGTGAGAGAGAGACAGAGAGAAAGGTCTTCCTTCTGTTGGTTCACCCCCCAAATGGCCACTACTGTGCTGCGCCGATCCGAAGCCAGGAGCCAGGTGCTTCTCCTGGTCTCCCATGCGGGTGCAGGGCCCAAGCACTTGGGCCATCCTCCACTGCACTCCTGGGCCACATCAGAGAGTTGGACTGGAAGAGGAGCAACCGGGACAGAATCCGGTGCCCCAACCGGGACGAGAACCCGGGGTGCTGGCACCGCAGGCGGAGGACTAGCCAAGTGAGCCATGGCGCCAGCCCATGAAATTCTTTTTTTACAACTTTACGAATATAGTGATACCCACCCTCCCACATGAACCTCCCATTTTTAGGAAGAGTTAACCGCCACATTTTTTTAAAAAATTATTTATTTGAAAGGCAGAGTTACAGAAAGAGAGAGAGAGAGGGAGAGGGAGAGGGAGAGGGAGAGGGAGAGGGAGAGGGAGAGGGAGAGGGAGAGGGAGAGGGAGGGAGGGAGGGAGGGAGAGAGAGGGAGAGAGAAAGAAAGAAAAAAATAGAGATCTCCATCTGCTGGTTCACTCCCCAGATGAATCCAATGGCTGGGGCTGGGGCTGGGGCTGGGGCTGGGGCTGGGTCAGGCTGAATCTAGGAGCCAGGAGCTCCAATCCAGGTCTCCCATGTGGATGGCAGGAGCCCAGGTACTTGGTCTGTCTTCCGTGGCTTTCCAAGGCACCTGAGCAGGGGGCGGAGTCCGAAGTGGAGCAGCCAGGACTTGAACTGGTGCTCTGACAAGGGATGCTGGCATCTGAGGCAGCAGCTCAGCCCACTGAGCCACCACGATGGCCCTGCTGGCCTGCACTTAACTGCAGGCTGCCGCAATAGAAAGTGAACACCTTAGGGGAAGGAAACCTTGCTTCTCCACCTGTGGTCCTCGCTGCTGTGCTGACCGACTGCACGGCACCAGTTAGGGAGTGTGTCATTGTCGGATGAGTGAATGGATGAGCAAATAAAGCACAGCTGATTAGGCGGAGAGCCAGCATCTGAGACAGTAGTCTTAGGAGCTCATTGCAAAAGAAGATGCGCGTTCAAGAAAGAGTGGAATCCCACATGGCTTGGAGAATTAGGAGCAGGATTGCTGCAGAGAGCTGAGAATACCTATTCACCTGGTCCTCGGGGCCACCAGGAGCCACAGGGTGCTCACGGGGGGCTCGAGGCTCCTTGGAGAAAATGCTAAGGCCGGTGGCACAGAGACACCGCTTCATGGTCTCAGCACCACGGCCATGTGTCCCGGCTCTGAGAGATTCTCCTTCAAAGTGTCTCAGTCCTGGTTTGGATGACAAATTTTCTGTTTTAGATGACATTTTTCTCTCTGTTTTGGTTATTGAGATAAAATTCATGTGCCACAGAATTTATCCCTTTAAAGTGTACAATTCAATGCTTTCTAATATACTGGCCAGGTGTTGTGCAATTGTTCCCATTATCCAGCTCCAGAAACATTTATTAATTTTTTTAAGATTTATTTATTTGAAAGTCAGTTACACAGAGAGAGGAGAGGAAGAGAGAGAAAGAGAGAGGGAGAGAGGGAGAGGGAGAGAGAGAGAGGGAGGTGTCTTCCATCCACTGGTTCACCCCAATTGGCTGCAACAGCCAGAGCTGCACTGATCCAAAGCCAGGAACCATGAGCTGCTTCCGGGTCTCCCACATGGGTGCAGGGGTCCAAGGACTTGGACCATCTTCTACTGCTTTCCCAGGCCACAGCAGAGAGCTGGGTCGGAAGTGGAGCAGCCAGGACTCGAATCAGAGTCCATGTAGGATGCTGGCACTGCAGGTGGCGGCTTAACCCACTCGGCCACAGCGCTGACCCCAACATTTTATTTTTTAAAATGAGCTTGCCTTTAATTCTTTCTTTAAAAGTTTTTCTTGGCTGGCGCCGTGGCTCAATAGGCTAATCCTCTGCCTTGTGGCGCCGGCACACCAGGTTCTAGTCCCGGTCGGGGCGCTGGATTCTGTCCCAGTTGCCCCTCTTCCAGGCCAGCCCTCTGCTATGGCCCAGGAGTGCAGTGGAGGATGGCCCAAGTGCTTGGGCCCTGCACCCCATGGGAGACCAGGATAAGCACCTGGCCCCTGCCATTGAATCAGCGCAGTGCGCTGGCCGCGGCGGCCATTGGAGGGTGAACCAATGGCAAAAGGAAGACCTTTCTCCTTGTGTCTCTCTCTCACTGTCCATTCTGCCTGTCAAAAAAAAATTTTTTTAAAGTTTTTCTTATTTATTTGAAAGGCAGAGTTACCTAGGCAGAGGCAGAGAGAGAGAGGGGTCTTCCATCTGCTGGTTCACTCCCCAAATGGCCGCAATGGCAGGAGCTATGCCAATCCAAAGCCAGGAGCCAGGAGCCTTTTCCTGGTCTCCCACACAGGTGCAGGGGCCCAAGAACTGGGGCCATCTTGTACTGCTTTCCCAGGCCACAGCAGCGAGCTGGGTGGTTGTCTCTGTGGGTTTCCCTGTTCTAGCTCCCTAAGTGCAGCCGCATCCTGTGCAGTCATGTGCCAGGCTGTATTCACTCAGCATATCATTTTCAAGGCTCACACATGTCTTGCCATGAATCAGCCCTCTGGACAACACATTTTTTTGGTCGCTCAGTATACAGCCCTTAATATTTTAGCTGTGGCACTGTGGGTTTCCCCCTTTGCTCCCCTGGGGCCAAGGAGGAATTCAGACAGAGGAGCCAAATTGAGATCTTCTTGCTGGAGAGGCCTCACTTTTGACTCAAGGCAAGGAAGCAGTGGGGGAGGGGGCTGAGCAGAGAAGGAGCCCCACTGGGATTCTGGACCCTTGAGCTGGCCATTTTACTGGCTTTGAGGTCTTGGCTTCCTGAGAGCAGTTGCAGAGAAATGACAGCAGTCTAATCTAACGCAGCTTCTTTGAGAAGAGCAGCAGTTAATGAATTAGAACATTGAACACTCGGTCCTGGATTTGGCTTTTTATTCAGCTACTGGCTTTGAGAGTTTTTTTTTTTTTAATATTTATTTATTTATTTGAAAGAGTTACAGAGAGGCAGAGGCAGAGAGAGAGAGAAACATCTTCCATCTGCTGGTTCACTCCCCAAATGGCCACAATGGCCAGAGCTAGGCTGATCAGAAACCAGGAGCCAGGAGTTTCTTCAGGGTCTCCAACATGGGTGCAGGGGCCCAAGGTCTTGGGCCATCTTCTACTGCTTTCCAGGCCATCAGCAGGGAGCTGGATCGGAAGTGGAGCAACCGGGACTTGAACTGATGCTCATATGGGATGCTGGCACTGCAGGCGGTGGCTTTACTCACTACGCCACAGTGCCAGCCCCTGAGTGATTTTCTTTTAATTCCTGTAATAACCACTGAGAGATTTTTTTAAGTTAATTTATTCTGAAAGACAGAGTGACAGTGAGAGAGAGAGAGAGAGAGAGAGAGAGAGAGAGAGAGAGAGAGAATCTTCCACCTCCCAAATGCCTATAACAGCAGGGACTGGCCCAGGCTGAAGCCGGATCCAGTAACTCTATTCTGTCTCCTACGTGGGTGGCAGGGGCCCATCGGCAGGAAGCTGGATTAGAAGCAGAGGCAGGACTGGATCCAGGCACTCAGATGTGGGATACGGGTGTCCCAAGCGGTGACATAACAGACTGCGTCCTGCTTTGTGTGAACTGGAGTGAGTCTTTCCATTCCTTTCTCGTCTCTGTAAAATGATCACTGTGCTGATGAAGAAAATCCCAAAGCTATTTAAGACACTTCAAAGAATCTTCCAGTGTTCTTTGGGTTGTTCTTCAAATCCACACACCCAGGGCCTGGGGGGGGGGGTCTTTAAGAGAGGTCTGTGGCTCACCCCGTGTGGGTTTTGAACCCTCTGTCACTCTGTTTCCGTGCTGAGTGGTTAGGCTAGAGTTCCTTGGTTATACCTCACACGGTTTTCATGGTGTGGGGCTAAAGATGAGAAAACATTACGCATGTTTCCATAGGTCCAGGTCCACTTGTCTCATCTGCCCGCGTGGGGTGAGTCCCCGGGGCCAGGGCCGCTGGTATACAGTTGCATCTCTCCTCAGCAGCCAACACTGGGCCCATGCAGACAGCCTGTGCGTTGGGGGAGGTCAGTAGGGAGGGCTGAGCTAGTCCTACATGCTGGTCTGTGGACGTACTTGCTCATCTTCAGGGGTCCTAGAACAATCTGCTAGAGACTCTGGGGCCCGGGCAGAGGGCCCGCCCCAGCGCCACTGGGTGACATGCCAGGGGGGAGGCCGGGGAAGCAGGGGAAAACCTGGGCAGGCGGGGCGGGGCTGGGCGGGGCAGGTGTGCTAGCCTGGCCTGCTGCGCTGAAGGCAGCAGACGGGTAATTTCCAAATGACCATTTCAAAGGAAGGTTGAATTTCTGCAAGATAAGAGGGCGGGCAGGGAGCCTGTCATATCTCCAGCCCCCTTCGCTTGCTGCCCTGATAACAGCTGTGGGGTTGGAAACCTAATGCTGATGAAAGAGTTAAAGGGTGGCCGGGGCAGCTATCGGTGACACGGTGACACGCTCGGCACGGAGCATGCTCCTGCAGCGGGCTGGGGACTGGTGTCAGCCCATGAATAGAGGCCACTCTCAGGCAGTTTTTCCAGGAACAGAATGGGGTCAGGGAGCCGCTTGGAGGAACAATGGTTGCCACCGACTAGCTGAATTTCTTACAATCACACACCATACCCCCTGATCAAATAGCCCCTTTGTCCGGCTGATATAAAAACATGTCATACAATGATGATTTGGAAGAATGACACGGGTTTGCCTTTCACGGAGATCAGAAGGGCTTGTTGTGCAGCAGGGTCAAGGAAAACCTGGAGAATAAAAGGAGCAAATGGAAGCAGACAGCAACAATGAGAAAAGGGCCGGGCTGCTGGAGAGGCAGCCGAGGCCTTGGATGCCAGCCGGGAGAGCGCCCGGCCCCGCGGCTCTCAGGAGGGGCAGCCGGCCGTCCAGTTTCACAGCGCCCCCTTGAAACTCTGAGAAGCCCGGGGAATTCAAGACGAGAACACGGAGCTGGAGCGGGCCGGGCTGGCTGCTGGGCGTCGGGCATCAGCGTGGAGAGGGCACAAAGGCGCCGGGGCACGGCCCTGCCCTGCCCTGCGGTGGGGGCGCTGAGGCCTGGGCACCGACCGAGGCCCCGTGGCGCCCTGCGCTGGTTTAGAACCGGGTCCTGTTTCCTGACTGTCTCTCCTATTTCTCCTCCTTTGAGGGTGGACCTGTAGGCAGGACCTCCGGGGGGGGGGGGGGGCACTGCGATGTTTGAGCTGGGATTCCTCAGGGCAGGGTCTCTGAAAAGGCCCTGCAAAATGTGTGCAGTGGCCTTAACATTTTTTTTATGCCAAAATACACTTATCTTTTAGCTCCGTTTTCCATGAATTTTTGGAAGTCCCTTCCTGTATGGCGGAGCGCAGGCCAGGCACTGCCCTCCCCTGGGCCCTGGTCCCCCATCTGCACAGTGAGGACCCTCCCAGGGACAGCCAGCCATTGTTCAGCCATCATTTTCTTTTTTTAAGATTGATTGATTTATTTGAAGGTCAGCGTTGAGAGAAATCTTCCATCTACTGGTTCATTCCCCAGATGGCCTCAATGGCCAGGGCCAAGCCAAGTTGAAGCCGGGAGCCAAGACTTCATCCTGGTCTCCCGCATGGGTGGCAGAGGCCCATGCACTTGGGCCATCATCTGATGCTCTTCCCAGGCCATTAGCAAAGAGCTAGATCAGAAGTGGAGCAGCTGGGACTCGAATCAGCGTCCATGTGGGATGCTGGCGCTGCAGGTGGAGGCTTTACCCACTTTGCCACAGCACTGACCCTGGGTGTTTCTTAAAGGCCTCGTGTGCATTCCACTGTGATTGAGGGCACTGGTGAGGGCAGGAGGGGAAAACGGAACCAAGGAGCATACGGAAGAATCCCTGGACTCAGGCAGATGCTGTGCAGAGACCTCGCTCCTCCCCTGAGAGCCCCTGGCTGAGGTGGGCAGGCCTCCTGTTTGTTTCAGGGCGGTCAGACGGCGACTTTGTAGTTCCCAGACAGAAGGCTCGTGTAGCCAGACTCCTGCAGCTCCCGGTCATCAAGGAGGCTTACAAAGAAAATGACAATTGTCAATGTCACTAATTAACATTCGCCTTTAGTGCAGCAACTGTAAATGGATCTGCAGCCTTGTATTAAATTTCTCTAGTCCTGTGTGGGGTTAAAAAGTAGGGGTCTTTTGTGTTAATATATTCTCTTTCATTCTCAGGGCCTGAAATCCATTACCAACAGACAGCAGTGCTCAGTGCCACCCCGTGGGGTGTGTGGCAGTGCCGCTCCCTCGCCCTCCAGCTGGGAGGCCTGTGTCACAGGCAGGTTCCCAGTGGGGGCTGGAACCCACAATGGCCACCCTCTCATTCACTGCTCTGGCTTTGGACTATAGGGCAAGGGGTGGTGGGGGAGGAAGTCAGCTGTGCACCTGCAGTCCATTCAACACGGATGTTTTTATGTTTTATATATCTATTTAAATGAATAATACATGCACATAGAACTTCAAAACGTACAGAAGAGTAGAAAGTATTTTCTTAAGCTCTATCTCTAACACACCATTCCTTATCTATCATTGTAATAACTATGCTATGTACATATTTACTTATTTTAAAATTTTATTTATTTGAAAGATGGGGAGAGAGAGAGAGACAGAGAGATTATCTTCCATCTGCTGATTCATAAATGACTGCAATGGCCAGGTTGGGCCAGGCTGAAGCCAGGAACTCAGAACTCCATCTGGGTCTCCCATGTGGGCAACAGGCCCTGAGTTCTTGGGCCATCTTCCGCTGCCTTTCCAGGCACACTAACAGAGAGCTGGAAGTAAAGCAGCTAGGATTGAACCAGTGCCCATACGGGATGTCAGTGTTACAGGTGGCAGCTTAACTTGCTATGCCACAATGCCAGCCTTTATGCTATGTGTTTAGAAACACAAATGTAAAATATTACTTTATTTTTTTAAGATTTATTTATTTGAAAGTCAGAGTTACACAGAGAAGGAGAGGCAGAGAGAGAGAAAGAGGGAGGTCTTCCATCCACTGGTTCACTCCTCAGTCGGCTGCAGAGTCCATTTAAGATGCTGGCACTGCAGGTGGCGGCTTTACCTACTACACCACAATGCCGGCCCCTAAAATATTCCTTTCTTATAGCTACTCTATCTATATATCTATAAACTATTCTGTAAATACAAAGCATTTAAAAGTGGTAATGAGGAGCCAGTGTTGTGGCATAGCCACCACTTGCGATGCCAACATCCCATATGGCCAAGTGAGTCTCGGCTGCTTCGCTTCCAATCAGCTCCCTGCCGATGCACCTGGAAAGCAGCAGAAGATGGACCGAGTGTCTGAGGCCCTGCCCCCCATTTGGGAGACACGGATGAGACTCCTGAGTTCTGGCTTCGGCCTGGCTCAGCCCTGATCATTGTGGGAGTGAACCAGAGGATAGATGGTCTCTCTCTGTGTCTCTCCCTCTCTCTGTAACTCTTTCTAATAAATAAATAAATCTGAAAAAAAAAAAAAAAGAAAGAAAGCGACAGTGAAAGAGGAGGAAGGACCATAAGAACCCAAGCATGGGCCCCAGGTCCTAAAGAGAATGCCTGCCCCCGTCAGACCGAGTGCCGGTGTTCAGTGCTCCGCTCTGGCGTAAGCGCCACCTTGTGCCAGGGCGTGGGGGGGAGGCCTTCTTACAGAGTGCTGGCCCCAGGCCATGGGGTTGGCTTTCTCCAGGTTACTGTAATGCGTGAAAAAGTGGAAACTTAGAGTCTAAAAATAAGTGGGTCAGGGCAGCCAACGCAGGGTCTTGTGAGCCTAGCAGGACTGTCCTGGGGTCCTCACCAGGGGCCAAGCGGCCACGTGAGCGCCAGAGCTGACCTTCTACGGGTGTGTTGTGCATTAGGCTCTTAAAAAGTGATGAGCACTTTTCAGGCGAGGTTTCACTTAATCCCCTGGCTGTTATCTCCATTGCACCTCCGAGGAAACAGGGGCTTAAGGAAAAAAAATGGCAGAGGTAGGAAAACCTGACCTTAGGTCTGCGTCTACTCTCACGCTTACTCCCACGGCGCTCTTCCCTCTGTCTGGTACCTGCAAAATCAAACCCGAAGTTCTCAGCCTGGAATTTAAGACCCTCCACCATCTGTACGAATTTCCTCCCGGCTTCTCTCCTCTGGCTCCTTGTCCCGTGTTGTGCGCTTGAGTCACACCAGATCACTGGCTGTCACTGGTCCTTGCATTCTTCCAGGCCTTCGCATGGCTGTTCCCTCCCCATGGAATCTTTCTCTCTCCTCTCTGCCTGGCCAGCTGCCAGCGTGGTTTTGCTAAAACTCAGTCTGACCATGTTACTGTTTGAAGCCTCTCTGTGTTTCCTCACCACCTAATGTGATCAAGACCAAGTTTCCAGCTTCAAACGGAGGATCCCCCTGGCCTGGGTCCTGCGGGCTCTCCAGGCTCCGCCCTCCTACTTTTTCTCCCTGCTTGATCTGCCACACTTTGACCTGTGTGAACTTCCCAAGAATTCTGGGCGCTCACAATCCAGGCCTTTGCATGTGCTGCCTCCGACACCTTCCCACCCTATCCTCCTATCTTCACTTTTTCCTTTCTGCCTGTTCTTTTTTTTTTTTTTTTTTGACAGGCAGAGTGGACAGTGAGATAGAGAGACAGAGAGAAAGGTCTTCCTTTGCCGTTGGTTCACCCTCCAATGGCCGCTGCGGCTGGCGTGCTGCAGCCAGTGCACCGCGCTGATCCGATGGCAGGAGCCAGGTGCTTCTCCTGGTCTCCCATGGGGTGCAGGGCCCAAGCACTTGGGCCATCCTCCACTGCACTCCTTGGCCACAGCAGAGAGCTGGCCTGGAAGAGGGGCAACTGGGACAGAATCTAGCGCCCCGACCGGGACTAGAACCTGGTGTGCTGGCGCCACAAGGTGGAGGATTAGCCTATTGAGCTGCGGCACTGGCCCTTTTTTTTTTTTTTTTAAAGATTTATTTATTTATTTGATAGAGTTACAGAGAGGCAAAGGCAGAGAGGGAGGGAGGGAGAGAGAGAGAGGGAGAGAGAGAGAGGTCTTCCATCCGCTGGTTCACTCCCCAGATGGCTGCAAAGGCCAGAGCTACGCTGATCCAAACCCAGGAGCCAGGAGCTTTTTCCAGGTCTCCCATGCAGGTGCAGGTGTCCAAGGGCTTGGGCCATCTTCTACTGCTTTCCCAGGCCACAGCAGAGAGCTGGATAGGAAGTGGAGCAGCCAGGACTTGAACCGGCGCCCATATGGGATGCCGGCACTGCAGGCAGCAGCTTTATCTGCTACACCACAGCACTGGCCCCCTGCCTGTTCTTCTAACTGTACACCTCCTCAGAGATTCTTACTCTTCCACACTCCCACCCAGGGTGTCTGTTTTAAAATACTTTTTTCTCAACTTTGAGTTCCTCAAGGTCAGTGACCAAATCTAGTTAATATCTGGTTCTCCAAAGGCCTCCCAAAGGGTCTGGCACTCAGGTTAGCCAAGCGGTTAAGATGCCAGTCAAGGGGCTGGTGCTGTGACGTGGAAGGTTAAGCCTTCACATGCAGTGCCAGCATCCACATGGGTGTGGGTTCGAGTCCCAGCCACTCTACTTCCAATTCAGCTCCCTGCTAATGTGCCTGGGAATGCAGTGGAGGATGGCCCAAGTTCTTGGGCCCTTGCACCGATATGGCAGACCCAGAAGAAGCTCCTGGCTCTTGGCTTCAGTCTGGCCCAGCTCCAGGTGTTGCGGCCATTTAGGGAGTGAACTAGTGGATGGAACATTCCCTTTCTTGCACGCTCTCTCTGTCTCTCTCTCTCTGTCTCTCTCTGTCTCTCTCTCTCTCTGTCTCTCTCTCTCTCTCTTGGCATCTCTGCCTTTCAAATAAATAGATAAGTAAAATGATGCTAGTCAAGATGTCTGCATCTCACATTGATGTACCTGGGTTTGATTTCCCAGCTCTGAGTCCTGATTTCAGTTTCCTGCTAAGGCAGATCCTGGGAGTCAATGATGTGACCCAAGTAGTTGGGTTCCTGCTACCCATGTGGGAGACCTGAACTGAATTCTTGGCTCCTAGCCTTGGTTTAATGCAGGTCTGGCCATTTCAGGCATTTGAGAAGTGAATCAGTAGATAGGAGCTCTCTGTCTCTCGAATAAACAAACACATTTTAAGCATGAGCTATGAGTTAAAGATTTTTTTTTTTTTTTTTTTTACAGGCAGAGTGGACAGTGAGAGAGAGAGACAGAGAGAAAGGTCTTCCGTTGCCGTTGGTTCACCCTCCAATGGCCGCCGCGGTCGGTGCACCGCGCTCCTCCGATGGCAGGAGCCAGGAGCTAGGTGCTTTTCCTGGTCTCCCCATGGGGTGCAGGGCCCAAGCACCTGGGCCATCCTCCACTGCACTCCCGGGCCACAGCAGAGGGCTGGCCTGGAAGAGGGGCAACCGGGACAGAATCCGGCGCCCCGACCGGGACTAGAACCCGGTGTGCCGGCGCCGCAAGGCGGAGGATTAGCCTGTTGAGCCACGGCGCCGGCCATGAGTTAAAGATTTAATGAATGACTGGGTCAACTAAGAGTCCCTGAATGGGGTCTGGGTACTTAGTCTAAACTCACACTCTTCCTCTTTTGCCAGCTGATGGTCTTGAACGTGTGCAAGCTCTTCACAGCAGCACGACCTTGTTTATACAAGTTTACCTCTGTGAGACTCAGTTTCTTCAAATGCAATATGAGAAGATGGGGGTATCTGATCCCTGCTGTCCCTTCTAGATCAAATGTTATGGGAATCCATGCCGTTGGCAAAGGAGAAGGAATTTTCCAAGCACTGTGTGCTCCTTGTGGGGAGAGCACTGATGGTGTTGGTGTTGAGAGAGATTTCAGCTGAACTTGAATTTGGGGGTTGGCAAACCGTGGCCCTTGGGCCACAACCCACTCGCCGCCTGTTTTTGTGTGGCCTGCAAGCTGAGAATGGCCTTTCCTTTTGAGGATGATTGGGAGAAGATGTCCTGGCTGCACTGTTTCTGTGCTGCAACCGTGAGATCAGTACAACAGAGGCTGCGTGGCGCTCGAGTCCCTGGATATTTGCCATCCAGGGGCAGGCGTTTGGAGAAGCTGAGCAGGCACTGGTCGGGACGCCCTCCTTCCTCTCAGGGGGCCTGGGGTCCAGTCCCAGCTCCTCTGCTCCCGATTCCAGCGTCCTGCTGATGCACACCCCGGGAGGCAGCAGACGCACGTGGTCCCTGTCACCCGTGTGGGAGACCAGGATGGTGTTCCTGGCTCCTTCCTACCGCCTGGCTCACCTCAGCCGTCCTGGGCATTTGGGGAGAGAACTAGTGGGTGATAGTTCTGTTTCTCTTTTTCTCTCCTGCTCTCTCTCAAAATAACTAACTAACTAAATAATTTAAAAAATATTTAGCATCTGGCCCTTTGCAGAAAACATTTGTCAACCCTTAATTTGGCTTGAGAATGCTCAGCAGATTCCCACCTGTCTGGAGTGGCACTGTCTGACAGAAATGGAATGTAATTTACAATTTTCTACAGCCATGTTAGAAAGTGAGATAAACAGGTTTAAAAAATAAGACTGGGGCCGGTGCTGTGGCATAGCGGGTAAAGCCACTGCCTGCAGTGCCGGCATCCCATATGGGCACCGGTTTGAGACCTGACTGCTCCACTTCCTATCCAGCTCTCTGCTATGATCTGGAAAAGCAGCAGAAGATGGCCCAAGTCCTTGGATCCCTACACCCGTGTGGGAGACCTAGAGGAGGCTCCTGGCTCCTGGCTTTGGATCAGCACAGCTCTGGCTGTTGTGGCTATTTGGGGAGTGAACCAGCAGATGGAAGAGATCTCTCTCTCTCTCTCTCTCTCTCTCTCTCTGCCTCTCCTTCTCTCTCTTTGTAACTCTTTCAAATAAATCTTTTTTAAAAAATAAAAAAATAGGGCTGATAATATATTTTAGCCTGATATCTCCATAATACTGTCCTTTTGACAGGTAATTTTGGCATTGAAATAGTTTACTTTTTGTTTTTCCACTGAGTCTTCAAAATCTGGTGTGTATTTTGTATCTACAGCATACCTCAGTTTGGGTTAGCCACATTTTAAGTGCTCCAGGCTTATATATGGCTGGTAGCTATGGTATTCGACTGCTCAGAGCTCTAAGATCAAGTCCAAACTCTTTTTTTTTTCTTTAACTTTTCTGTTTTTAAAAGTTTTATTTATTTGAAAGAGTTATTCAGAGAGGTAGAGACAGAGACAGAGAGAGGGAGATCTTCTATCCACTTGTTCACTCCCCAAATGGCCACAATGGCTGGAGCTGAGCCAATCTGAAGTCAGGAGCCAGAAGCTTCTTCTGGGTCTCCCATGTGGGTGCAGGGGCCCAAGGACTTGGGCCATCCTCCACTGCTGTCCCAGGCCATAGCAGAGAGCTGGACTGAAAGTGGAGCAGCTGGGACTTGAACTGGTGCCTATATGGGATGCTGGTGCTGCAGGCCGAGTCTTTAACCCACTGTGCCACAGCACTGGCCTCAAGTCCAAACTTTTAACATGAAATTCTAGCCCTTTGTTACTTGGCCTCAGCTTTGTTTCTGTCTGAGTCCATTTTGTGCTACTATTGTAGAATCCCTGAGACAGGGTCATGTGTAAAGAAAAACGATTTCCCTTGCAGTTCTAGAGGCTGGGAAGTACAAGGCCAAGGTCGTGGGCCCATATCTGGTGAGGCCTATCTTGCTGTGTCATCCCTTACGGCTGAAAGTGGAATGTGAGCATGAGGGAGGGAAGGAGAACACAGTTCAAGAGAGGGCCAACCTCACTGTTTTTAAATTTATTCTATTATTTGTTTGAAAGGCAGAGTTACAGAAGAGTGTTATCTTCCATCTGTTGCTTCACTTCCTAAATGCCTGCAATAAGCCAGGGCTGGGCCAGGCTGAAGGCAGAAACCAGGAACTCGATTTGGGTCCCCAACATGGGTGGCAGTGGCCCAAGGACTTGGTCTACCTTCTGCTACTTTCCCAGGCTCATTAGCAGGGAGCTGGATCGAAGTGGAGCAGCCGGGACTTGAGCCAGTGTCCATATGGGATGCCGGCATTGCAGGCTGTCGTTCAACCCGCTGTGCCACAGCGCCAGCCCCAACCAATCTCACTTTTATAATGAACTCATTTTTGGCGATAGTGACCCACTCCTACGATAGCAACAGTGATCAGTTCACGAGGGGAGAGCACTCGTGACACCGTCATCTCACAGAGCCCCCAGCACTGTTGCACTGGGGATTAAGTTTCCAACACCTGAACTTTGGAGGACACATTCAAACCATAGCACTTGCTGAAATGCCAGCCACATTGACCCCACTGGGGCCGGCGCTGTGGCGCAGTGGGTTAATGCCCTGGCCTGAAGTGCCAGCATCCCATATGGGCGCCAGTTTGAGACCTGGCTGCTTCACTTCTGATCCAGCTTTCTGCTATGGCCTGGGAAAGCAGTAGACGATGGCCCAGGTCCTTGGGCTCCTGCACCTGCTGTGGGAGACCCAGAAGAAGCTCCTGGCTCCTGGCTTCGGATCCGTGCAGCTCCAACCGTTGCGGCCAATTGGGGAGTGAACCATCAGATGGAAGACCTCTCTCTTTCTTTCTCTCTCTCTCTCTCTCTCTCTCTCTCTCTCTCCTCTCTCTCTCTCTGTAACTCTTTCAAATAAATAAAAATAAATATTAAAAAAAAAGTGACACTTCCCACCGCTGCTTCTTTGCTCCCTACTTCCTGCCTTTCTTTTTCTGTCTCCCTCCCCTCCCACTCTCTCCCTTCCTTCTTTGGTGTCAACTTTATTTATCTATAATTCACGTTTCATAAATTTCACCTCTTTAAAATATTCAATGGTTTTTAGAATATTCACAGAGTTGTGCAACCGTCACCACAATCATTTTAGGATATTTTCATCATCTCCAAAAGAAACGCGTTACCCTGTAGCAGTCACCCTCATCCCCCCAGATTCCCTAGTCCTGGGCAAGCAGTCACCTCTGTTCTGTCTGTATGAGTTTACCTGTTGTGGATACTTCGTATAAATGGAGTCACACAATTTATGGTCTTTTGTGACTTTTTTTTTTTTTCAGTTAGCCTAAGGTTTTCTTTTTTTAAGATTTATTTATTTGCTTGAGAAGCATAGTTACAGAGAGAGGTTTTCCAACTATTGGTTCATTCCCTAAATGGCCCCAATGCCAGAGCTGGGCTAATCTGGAACTAGGAGCCAGGAGCTTCTTCCGTGTCTCCCACAAGGATGCAGGGGCCCAGGCCATCAGCAGGGAACTGGATTGGAAGTGGAGCAGCCATATGGGATGCCGGTGCTATAGGCGGAAGCACCGAACCCTCCTTCATGGCATCTTGCTCCTAGGAAAAGGCTCCAGGGGGTTCTGAGCCCTCTAAGACCCCACGCCCTCTCCTTTTCCCTCTTCCCCGGGCTTAACCTCTTGTCCATGGCTCCATCATTCCTCTCCTCAACTGATTCCTCCTTTCCCGTTGCTCCCCTCAGTTCTGCCTTTCCCTCCTCACTCTCCACCCTTCTCAGCTCTTCTCCTTCTCCCAGTTCCCTCCTCTTCTCAAACTCTTCCCTTCCTTTCCCTGCCTTGGCTGCACCCTCCTTCCCTCGTCCCCCCATTGCCTGCGTGTGTGTGTGGGGGGGGGGGGGCTGGGAAGGCTCTTATGCTCATCTCACAGAAGATGGCCATGAATCCAGGAGTCAGATCTGAGGGTGAAATTTGGCTCCATTGCTTTGCAGCCAGGGAACTGTGAGTAAATGAGCAAACTGCATAACCTCCCTCACAGCATTAACCATATGCACATACGCACTGAGCGTACAGCAAGCACTCCCTTATCACTCCTCATCCTTTTTAAGGCTACACTTTTCAAGAAGAGAGTTGGAGGCGTGGATATTTGGCACAAGGGTTAAGATGGTGCTTCGGGCCGGCATCGTGGCTCAATAGGCTAATCCTCTACCTGCAGCACCGGCACACCGGGTTCTAGTCCCAGTCGGGGCGCCAGATTCTGTCCCAGTTGCCCCTCTTCCAGGCCAGCTCTCTGCTGTGGTCCTGGAGTGCAGTGGAGGATGGCCCAAGTCCTTGGGCCCTGCACCCGCATGGGAGACCAGGAGAAGCACCTGGCTCCTGGATTTGGATCAACGTAGTGTACCGGCTGCAGCGCGCCGGCCGCGGTGGCCATTGGAAGGTGAACCAATGGCAAAAGGAAGACCTTTCTCTCTCTCTCTCTCTCTCTCTCTCTCTCTCTCTCTCTCTCTCACTGTCTAACTCTGCCTGTCCAAAAAAAAAAAAAAAAAAAAACACGATATAAATAGGAGACCGTTCCTCATAGGCCCCAATACTACCAGTTATCTCTCTGGTCTATCTCCTCCTAGGGTTCTCTCTGCTTGCTCACTCTTTCTTTCTTTCTTTCTTTCTGATTGATTTACTTGAAAGGCAGAATTACAGAGAGAAAGATCTTCCATTCACTGATTCACTCCCCCAGGACTGCGATTGCTGGGGCTGGGCCTGGCTAGGAGGCTGGAACCCGTCTGGCTTTCTCATGTGGGTGGCAGGGACGCAAGCACTGGGGCCATCTGCTGCTGCTTTCTCAGGTGCATTAGCAGGGAGCTGGATCAGAAGCAGAGCAGCTGGGACTGGAACCCATGCTCATGTGGGGTGCGGAGTCCCAGGCGCGGCTTCACCCACTGTACCCCAGCGCCGGCCCCAATGCTTATGTGCTGTCTCTCAGCTTCTGGAGGCCTCTCATAGTCTCCCGATCTTTGCCCTCTGCCATTTCACTTAGTAGTCCTGCCGCTCTGCCCTTCTCCTCCACTCCTCTGGGCCCCTCCCCACCCAGAAGCCCCCTGGGCAGGCTCTAATGGTGCCCAGCGTGAGTCCTTTAGGTCACGTGGGTCTCAGGATCAGGGTTGCTCCCCAGCAACCGAGAGACCCAGCTTACCAGAGCGCCTCTCAGACTGGTCTGCGAGTCCCACTGTTCTCCTGCGTGACTTTGCTAGTCCTGTGGCCTGGTCACTTGAAGCCTGGGGCCAGGGCTCTCTGATGGCGCTGAGCTCAGCTTGAGTCTTCCAGTTTCTCCTCCTCCTCCGCCTGCTTCTCGCCCCCTCCCGTCCCCCCTTTTATGCTTTTCACATCATCCTAGTCGCTTGTGCTTGCCGAAGAGACCTTTGAAAGTGCATAAAAGTGAAAACCGGCAGTTTCTCCTGTGTCTCCGAGCCGAGCGTGTGGCGGCAGGTGTGAGCTGTCGTGGCGGGAGCGCTGACGACAGAGGGCAGATAGGTGCTGTTTCCCCTGTGTCAGGGCTGTCGGAAGTGCCCCTCACTTTGAGCACTGGTACCATCACCATTCCCGTTTCCAGGGAGAAAATGGGTTTACAAGGCTGACTTTCCCTAGGCCTTGTAGCTTGCACATGAATGGCAGAAGGCAGTTAGTGCAGCAGTTAAGGCCCCACTTGGAAAGCGTGCATCCCATATCGGGATGCCTGAGTTCGAGTCCTGGCTCCTCTCTCCACTCCAGCTTCCTGCTAATGCACTCCCTGGAAGGCAGCAGGTGACAGCTCAAGTACTTGGGTCCCTGCCACCCACATGGGAGACCCAGAATGAGTTCCAGGCTCCTAGCTTCATCCCGGCTCAACCCCAGCTGATTCAGGCATTTGGGGAGTGAACCAGCAGATTGGGGCTCTCTGTGTGTGTGTCTCTGTTTTTCCAGATACAAAAAGTGGTGCAGCCAGGATCTGGATCCGAGCCTGGCTCCAGAGCCCCAGCCAGCCCCTTGCCTGTGTGAGTGAGTTCCGTATACAAGGTCAGCTCCTCCTCAGCCTTGGAAACAGCTTCTCTAGATGTCAAGCCTCCCGCCACTGCGCTAGGTCTATGCATGCTTCGGAGACCGGAAATGCCAAGTGAGGATGGGCTTGGCTTCTGGTTAGGCCTGCCGGAGGGCTCTCCGTCCAACCTGTCTCCAGGGATACCAAGGGCTAAATGCAATGAACATCCCCTGGGAACTGGTGACCTCATGGCCCCAATAGCAAATGCTCAGCAGAGTAGCAGTGTCGGCCTAAGGGCGGGAAGCAGTGCCAGGCAGCTCACAGGCATCGTTTCGGTCAGCCCCTGTGGTAACTAGAAGGTGGGTGGCACGATTTGCCCAAATCTTGTGCAGACAGGTTCAACCTCAGGCTTGTCTGAGACCAGAAGTTGTGGCAAGTGTACCTGGCCCATTGCTTCTATCACAGAGCCTGACAGATGGTGCCTGTTCCATGCAGGTCCTCTGTTGAGATGTGCACACAGATCCTCCTCCTACTGAATCTGAAATAACCCTTCCAGGAGAACGTCAGAGGTTCCCTATCACACACAATGCCGAGGCTCAGGAGCGTTCAGTAACTTACCAGGATCACGCACCTGTGAGGGGGAGGCGCAGTGTTCACGCCCGAGCTTATTGGCGCCTAAACTCCGTGCTCTGTCTGCTGCTGCTCCTAGCTAGGTGGCAAAGTTTTGGATCTGGACTGAGAGTTTGGGCCAGAGCTGGGTTCAGCCTGGAGAGGCACTCATTTGGGAAACAGGCCAGAGCTCAGATCTGCCTGAAATTTCTTCAGGACACCAGGCTCTTCCTTTGACATCCCCACGATGGGGCGAACCAGAGCAAAGCTGGGAGGAGACAGCTCTTCGTCCTCCTGCAAGGGGATGATGTGCCCCTCATCGGATTTGCCCCTCTCCATCTGGTGCGTCTGCGTTCTGCTGAGCCTTTGGCTCTGGATTTTATTTATTTTTTTGACAGGCAGAGTTAGACAGTGAGAGAGAGACAGAGAGAAAGGTCTTCCTTCCATTGGTTCACCCCCAAAATGGCCCCTACGACTGGCACGCTGCTCCGATCTGAGGCCAGGAGCCAAGTGCTTCCTCCTGGTCTCCCATGCGGGTGCAGGGCCCAAGCACTTAGGCCATCCTCCACTGCCTTCTCGGGCCACAGCAGAGAGCTGGACTGAAAGAGGAGTAACCAGGACTAGAACCTGGGGTGCCAGCGCTGCAGATGGAGGATTAGCCAAGTGAGCTGCGGCGCTGGCATGGATTTTTTTTAAAGATTTAAAAAATTTATTTAGAAGAGTTATATAGAGAGGGAGAGGCAGAAAGAGAGAGATCTTCCACCTATTGGTTCATTCCCCAAAGCCGGGAGCTGGGAGTTTCATCTGGGTCTCCCATGTGGGTGGCAGGGGCCAAGCACGTGGGTGTATCTTCCTCTGCTTTTCCTAGGTCATTATCAGAGAGCTGGGTTGGAAGTGAACAGCTGGGACATGAACGGGTGCCCATTTAGGATGTTGGCATTGCGGGCAGCAGCTTCACACAGTGCACCACAATGCTGGCCCCTTGGTTCTTGTTTTTTTTTTTTTTTTTTTTTTTTTTTTTAAAGATTTATTGTAGGCCGGCGCCATGGCTCAACAGGCTAATCCTTCACTTTGCGGCGGTGGCACACTGGATTCTAGTCCCGGTCGGGGCGCCAGATTCTGTCCCGGTTGCCCCTCTTCCAGGACAGCTCTCTTCTGTGGCCTGGGAAGACGGCGGAGGATGGCCCAAGTGCTTGGGCCCTGCACCCCATGGGAGACCAGGATAAGCCCCTGGTTCCTGCCTTCAGATCAGTGTGGTGCGCCAGCCGCAGCGGCGGCCATTGGAGGGTGAACTAACGGCAAAAAGGAAGACCTTTCTCTCTGTCTCTATCCCTCACTGTCCACTCTGCCTGTCAAAAAAATAAAAAAAAAAAAGATTTATTGTATTTATTTGAAAGACAGAGTTATAGAGTGAGGTAGAGACAGAGAGAGAGGTCTTCCATCTGCTTGTTCACTCCCCAGATAGCCGCAACTGCCGGAGCTGCGCGGATCTGAAGCCAAGAGCCAAGAGCTTCTTCCAGGTCTCCTACACAGATGCAGGGGCCCAAGGACTTGGGCCATCTTCTGCTGCTTTCCCAGGCCATAGCAGAGAGCTGGATTGGAAGAGGAGCAGCCAGGACTAGAGCCGGTGCCCAAATGGGATGCCGGTGCTGCAGGTGGAGGATCAACCTACTGCGCCACAGTGCCGGCCCCAATTTATTATTTTTTAAAATAATTATTTGTTTATTTGAAAAGCAAAGCAACAGAAAAGGAGAGACAGAAAGATCTTCCATCCATTGTTTCACTTCTCAAATGGCCATTAGCAGCCAGAGCTGGGCCAGGCCAAGGCCAGGAGACTGGAACTCCATCTGGGTCTCCCAAATGGATGGCAGGGACACAAGTACTTGGACATCATCTGCTGCCTGCCGGGAACATTAGCAGGAAGCCAGATTGGAAGTGGGAGCAACCAGGGCTCAAATAGGCATTCCAATGTGGGCTGCTGGTGCGGCAAGCAGTGGCTTTATCCATTGAACCACAATGCTGGCCGCCTCTCGAGTTAGTTTAAAAGATGTACCCACACTTGGGACTCACAGGGCTGGAGAGGACTTTTGAGGAAGTGCAGCCTTCTGTTTGATGCCTCTCCGTGTTTCTCCCTCTGTCTCTCAAGTTTTCACCAGGTCTCGGGTAGGAGAGGTGGAATGAGCGTGGCAATATAAGAACTGGAATAAATAGTTTATGGTTCTGACCACTTTTTTTTTTTTAAGATTTATTTATTTATTTGAGACACAGAGTTAGAGAGAGAGAGAGAGAGAGAGAGAGAGAGAGAAAGAGAGAGATTTCATCTGCTGATTCATTCTCCAAATAGCTACAATGGCCAGGCTGGGCTAGCAGTTGCATCTGGGTCTCCCATGTGGGAGGCAGGGGTGCAAGCAGTTGGGCCATCTTTTGCTGCTTCCCCAGATGTGTTAGCAGGGAGCTGGATTGAAAGTGGGGCAGCCGAGACTCGAATCAGTGCCCATAAAGGATGCCGGCATCATGGGCAGTGGCTCAGTCTGCTATGCGACACTCTGGCCCCGGTTCTGAACACTAGATCAGCAGTTGTCAAAGTATGCTCTAGGGACTCCTGTGGGTCCGCAAGGTCCTTTCAGGAGTCTTCAACGTCAAAACTATTTTTATTATAATATTAAGATATTATTTGTCTTTCCATTGTCATTCTCTCACAAGTATAATGGTGGAATTTTCCAGAAGGTACAGAATATGTAACATAGCAACAGACTGAATGAAGAAGCAAACATGAGAATCATGTCTTCTAGGAAGTCAGAAATTAAATAGATTTGCACAAATTCAAGACAGTGTACACACTAATATCTTGGAAAATATAATTAATAAGAAAATATAATTTTATGTTACATGAAATGAGTATATTACTTTGAAAATGAATGAACAGTCTTTATTTTTTTAAAGATTCATTTTATTTGTTTGAAAGACAGAGTTATGGAGAGAAGTAGAGACAGAGAGAGGTCTTCAATCCACTGGTTCACTCTCCAGATGGCCACAACGGCCAGAGCTGAGCCGATCTAAAGTCAGGAGCCAGGAGCTTCTTCCTCTGGGTCTCTCACGTGGGTGCAGGGGTCCAAGGACTTGGGCCATCTTCTACTGCATTCCCAGGTCACAGCAGAAAGCTGGATCAAAAATTGAGCAGCTGGGACTCGAACCGTCACCCATGTGGGATACTGACGCTTCAGGCCAGGGCTTTAACCTGCTGTGGCACAACGCCAGCCCCATGAACCACCTTTAAAAGTGATCCATTTGGGGCCAGTGCTGTGGTGTAGCAGGTAAAGCTGCTGTCTGCAGCACGGGCATCACATACAGGCTCCAGTCCTGGCTGCTCCACTTCTGATCCAGCTCCTGCTAATGCACCTGGGAAAGCAGCAGAGGGTGGCCCAAGTGCTTGGGCCCCTGCACCCATGTGGCAGACCTAGAAGAAGTTCCTGGCTTTGGATTGCCCAGTTTGGGCCATTGTGGACATTTCGGGAGTGAATTAGCAGATGGAAGACTCACTCTCTCTCTCTCTCTCTCTCTCTCTCTCTCTCTCTCTCTCTCTCTGTGTGTGTGTGTGTGTGTGTGTGTCTCTCTCTAAGTATCTCTGCCTTTCAAATAAAAATGCTCTGTTTTTTGGTACCTGCACTGTGGATTAATCCTCCACCTACGGTGCCAGCATCCCATGTGGGCACCGGTTCTAGTCCCAGCTGCTCCACTTCCAATCCAGCTCTCTGCTAAGGCCTGGGAAAGAAGTAGAAGATGGCCCAAGCCATTGTGCGCCTGTACCCTCATGAGAGACCCAGAAGTTCCTGGCTCCTGGCTTCAGGTTGACGAAGCTCCAGCTGTTGCAGCCATTTGGGGACTGAACCAACAGAAGGAAGATCTTTCTCTCTGTCTGTCCCTCTCACTGTTGGTAACTCTGCCTCTCAAATAAAATAAATAAAATCTTTTAAAAAATGCTCTGTTTTCATGTCTACCTTGGTAAATATTGGTAGACATTGCCTCCAAGAACAAAATCTCATCAGAATCCTCAGTACTTTCTGGAGAGTGTGAAGGGCCCCTGAGAGTCCAAGGCTGAAGAACTGTGGCTTTAGATGGTCATTAGTACTGTATTGACGTTCTGCCAGGCCAAGAAGGAAGGGAGCAAAGGAGTTTCTAGAATCACAAACTTGACTCAGTGGCGTGTCCTGTGAGAAGAGCCAGTAGCAGCGAGGTCCTCTCATCCCAGGGGCAATAAGCCCAAAAGTCTGGCCTGAACCCTGTAAGGCCCAGCCATCTCAACTACAGCAGAGTGAATGCATTTGTGGAGACCATTAGGAGTGAGAATTTTCTTTTCTACTTTCTTTTTTTAAAATTTATTTTATTTGACAGAGTTATAGAGAAAGGAACACACACACACACACACACACACACACACACAGGTCTTCCATCTGCTGCTTTACTCCCCAAATGGATAAAACAGGCAGAGTTGAGCCGACCTGAAGCCAGGAACCAGGAGCTTCTTCCGGGTCCATGCACTTGGGCCATTTTCTGCTGCTTTCCCCAGGAAATAGCAGAGAGCTGGATTGGAAGTGGAGCAGCTGGGACTTGAACCGGTGCCCATATGGGGTGCCGGAGCTGCAGGCCAGGTCTTTAACCCACTGTGCCACTGTGCCACACTGCCAGCCCCTCTTTTATACTTTCATTTCAACCTTACCAAGACAGACTTGATCCACCCTTCTTTCTAGCACATCCCAGGCAACCACTGTTCTGTTTTCTATCATTATAGTTAACTTGCAATTTCCACAGTTTTAAAAAAAGATTTATTTAACATTTGAAAGGCAGAGCCTCTCTCTCTCTCTCTCTCTCTCTCTCTCTCTCTCTCTCTCTCTCTGTCTCCCTCTCCCTCTCCCCCTCTCCCCCCTTCTCCCCCCTTCTCTCCCCTTCTCTCTGTCATTCTCTCTCCCCCTCTCTCCCCCCTCCCACTCTCCCCCCTCCCCCTCTCTCCCCCTCTCCCCCTCTCTCTCTCTCCTCCCTCCCCTCCTTCCCCTCCTTCCCCTCCCTCCTCCCTCTCTGCCTGTCTGTTTCTCTCTCTCTCTCTCTCACATACACACACACACACACACACACACGCTCTATCAGTTGATTCACTCCCCAAATGCCTGGGCCAGGCTGAAGCCAGGAGTCAGGAACTCCATCTGAGTCTCCCACATGGGTGGTGGGGACCCATTACTTGGGTCCTCAGCTGCTGCCTCCCAGGGTGTGCATTGGTAGGGAGCTGGATAGGAAGCAGCAGTGGGACTTGATCCCAGGCTTTCTAATGTGGGGCGGAGATGCCCCAGGAGCAGGTCAGTCTGCTGCCGGTCTGTAAATTTCTATACACGGGATTCTACAGTAGATGCTCTTTTTCACCTGGCTTCTTTCATTCTGCGTGATGATCTTGAGATTCATCTATGTTGCTGGGTTGGGGGTGAGATTTGAACTCCACTTCTGCCACTTGTTAGCTGGGGGACTGGAGAAATTGCTTAGCCTGTCTGTACTTCAGAGAGGCAGCAAAACTTAATTCTAGGCTTGCATAGTTGTAAAGATAAAATGAAGCACTGTGGCATAGTAGACTAAGCCTCTGCCTGCAGCACAGCATCCCGTATGAGTGCTGGTTCGAGTCCTGGCTGCTCCTCTTCCCCATCCAGCTCTCTACTATGGCCTGGGAAAGCAGTAGAAGATGGCCCATGTCCTTGGGCCCCTGTACCTGCGTGGGAAGACCTGGAAGAAGCTCCTGGCTTCTGGTTTCAGACCAGCCCAGCTCCAGCCATTGTGGCTATTTGGAGGAGTGAACCAGAGGATGGGAGACCTCTCTCTGTCTCTCCCTCTTTCTCTCTAACTCTACCTCTCAAATAAATAAATACAATCTTTAAAAAAAAAATAAAGCATATAGTTCAGTTCCTGATTCTTACAGGTGCTTGATAAATACTAGTTATTTTTTAATATTTTGGGGGTAGGAATTAAGGAGGGGAACCAGTACAATATGGGGTAGGGGAGAATCTTGTTTAGACTAATTAGATGCATGACTCAGGTTTAACTATTTCTTGCATGGTTTTCACTCACACACCCAAACCCTGCACACATACCAACTTAACTGGGACATTTTTCTTCAGTGAGGGCTCGGAACATAGAAATTTGTAGCTTTGAAAGCCCTGCCAGTTTGGAACTGGAAAAAAACAAAATCCCACTAGGCTGCTCTGAAAATGGAAAAGGTGCCCTCCTCCCTCCGCTCCTCCCCCTCCGCCACCCTTGCAGATTTCCAGTCCAGCTGCTGGCTTTGCTCAAACTGGAAATGCAGCCCTCTCATCTAGGGTGGGGCGAGGGTGGACCTCAGCAGGTTCCTGACCAGAAAAGTCAGAGAGCGGGATTGCTGTGTGACTCCCTGGGGATTGCTGTGTGACTCCCTGCAGCTGAGCCTGGGTGGGGTTGTTGTGGTCAGGCGGGGAGCTTCTCAGAATCCTAGCTGGATCCCCTGCTTCTCGGCCTTTCCAAGTGCCAAGGGCCACGGGGACCTGCTGCAGCCGTGCCGTGCTTGCTATTGGCAACCGCAGCTGCATGTGTCCTCACGCCGCTGGGAGGTGACTGCTTTTTCCTTAGCCTGAAGACACAGTTCCAGAGGAAAAAAGCAAAGAGGACAGGAGAGGAGAGGCGAGCGGGGAGGGCTGAATCTATGGCCATCTGCTCAGGTCTGCCTGCAAAACACAGCGGAGTGGTTGGTGCACTCTGCGCGTTTTCCCAGGGTTTGAAGTGGGGAGGGAGCTTTGGGGCAAGAAAGGAAGAGGAGGAGGACTGACTTGAGCAGAAGCTGCACGAAGCTGGCAGGGTGAGGGAGGAGGAAGTCCCTGGTGATCCTGGGAGCCCCTGGGGCCGATCCCTGCCTTCCACTAGAGACGGCTGCAGAGGGTGGTGCTGCCTGCGGTGCCTTTTGAGTGAGGAAAAACCCCGTGGCTGAAGCCGGCCCATCTCTGCCCTAGGAAGAAACAGGGCCCAGCTGCTCCGCCACTTGGGGTGGGGCTATTGATGCTGAGCTATTTTCATCCCGATATAAAGTATCTGCCAGCTTCTGCTGAGTTCTCTCTTTGTGCCAGACCCTGACCCGAGAGCTTTCCATGTGTGATCTCAGCTAATCCATACAACACCTTCATGACATTGTTCCCGGGTTTTTTGTTTATTTGAAAGGCAGAGTTACAGAGAGGCAGACAGAGAAAGAGAGAGAAAGGTCTTCCATCTGCTGGTTCACTTCCCAGATGGCTGCAACGGCTGGAGCAGCACTCATCTGGAGCCAGGAGCCAGGAGTTTCCCCCGGATCTCCCACACGGGTGCAGGGATCCAAGGACTCGGGCCATCCTCTACTGCTTTCCCAGGCCATAGCAGAGAGCTGGATCAGAAGTGGGGCAGCCGGGACTCAGATTGGTGCCCAGATAGGACGCCAGCGCTGCAGGTGACAGCTTTACCTATGCCACAGTGCTGGCCTCCATTGTTCCCGTTTTATGGTTAAACACACACGGGGCGGGCGCTGCAGCGTAGTGGGTAGAGTTGCTGCCTGCAGTGCCAGCATCCCATATGGGTGCCGATTCAAGTCCTGGCTACTCCACTTCCAATCCAGCTCTCTGCTATGGCCTGAGGAAGCAGTAGAAGATGGCCCAAATGCTTGGGCCCCTGCACCCACGTGGGAGACTCGGAAGAGGCTGGCTCCTGGGTTTGGATCGGTGCAGCTCTGGCCGTTGCAGCCAATTGGGGAGTGAACCAGCGGATGGGAGACCTCTCTCTCTCTCTCTGCCACTCCTCTCTGTGTAACTCTGTCTTTCAAATAAATAAATAAATCTTAAAAAACCAAAAAAGACACAGTGACTCGGAAAGACTGCGAGAACCCAATGTCACGTGATCGGGAAGCAGCAGAGCAGACTTCCTCCCCAGGCCTGTTTGATCGCTGGGTCTGCATTCTTTTAAATATATTTATCTTATAAAGGGAGAGGGAGAAGACAGACTCCCATCCACTGGTTCATTCCCTGAATGCCTGCAATAGCCAGGGCTAGGCCAGGCCAAAGCCAGCAGCCAGGAACTCAATCTAAATCACCCACGTGGGTAGCAGTGACCCCGCTGCTTGAGCCGTCACCTGTTGCCTGCCAGGGCACATACCAGCAAGAAGCTGCAATCAGGAATAGAGCCAGACTTGAGCCCAGGCACTCTGGTATGGGATGCCACATCCCGAGTGGTATCGTCACGGCCGCACAGAACACCTGCTCCCAATCTGTGACCTGTAAAAATGTTAGCAGCCCAAGCTCTAGAACTCACTGCCTGGCCTCATACCCAGCTCTGCCACTTAGCAGCTCTGTGGCTGTGGTCACGGTGCTTGTTGTCTCTGAGATTTGAGTTCTTCATCTATAATACTCACCGGATAAATGTTTGCTAAGAGCTGTTTTGTGTCAGGCACTGTTCTGAGCAACAGAGCTCCACTGGTGAGCAAACAGATGGGGTCTCTGTACTCAGAACTCTCATCCCATGAGGCAATAGTTCTACTCCTGTGGGCTGATGTGTCTGGAACATTCTCCCCTAATTCTTCACTCCACCCTTACTTTTCTTCTTCTTTTAAGTAATTTATTTAAAAGGCAGGGTTACTGAGAGAGAAGGGTAGACAGAGAGCAATCTTCCATCTGATGGTTCACTCCTCGAATGGCCTCAACAGCTAGGGCTAGGCCATGCTGAAGCCAGGATTCAGGAGCTTCATCCTGTTTTCCCACATGGGTGGCAGGGGCTCAGGCACTTGGGCCATCCTCCGCTGCTTTCTCAGGCATGTTAGTAGGGAGCTGGATTGAAAGTGGAGCAGCTGGGACTCAAAGTAGCACTCATATGGGATACCGGTGTCACAGGCTGTGGCTTAACCCACGGCGCCACAACACTGGCCCATATAAATTTTTTAAAATAGGAATGAACAGGTGTTGACAAGGAGGTAGAGAAATTAGAAGCCCTGTTCATGGTTGAAGGGAATGTACATCTTATAGAGAGAACAGTATGATGGTTCCTCAAGAAATTCCTCAGTAAATGACCGTATGACCCAGCAGCTTTACTTCTGGTTATATATACCAATACATTGAAAACAGCATATGTTTTTGAAGATTTATTTCTTTATTTTAAAGGCAGAGTTACAAAGAGGTGGAGAGAGAGGGAGAGAGAGAGAGGGAGATCTTCCATCCACTGGTTCACTCCCCAGGTGGCCGCAATGGTTGGAACTGTGCTGATCCAAAGCCAGGAGCCAGGAACTTCCTCTGGACCTTCCACAAGGGTGCAGGGGCCAAGGACTTGGGCCATTCTCCATTGCTTTCCCAGGCCATAGCAGAGAGCTGGATTGGAAGTAGAACACCTGGGACTTGAACTGGTGCCCATATGGGATGCCAACACTGCACTACGCCACAGCGCTGGCCCTAGTAACGATCTTTCTAATCACATTCCTAACATCTTGAACAGCAGATCAGTAGGGCATTATTTAACATGAGTCATGCCAGCGCCACCCAGGAGCCCTCTCATGGAATCCCAGTATGGCTGTAATTGCCTTTATTTAACATGAAGAACGGAGTCTTGAAATATTAGGTGATGCATTCAAGGTCACATCTTTGGAAAGCAGCTGGCGTTTTATTCAGGTCTGGCTGTGGCCCTGGTAGACCCCAACATCTGTTCTAGAATACTCCCTGTGCCTCCAGCAGTCCCTCCTCCTCTGCCTCACTTTCATCATCCCCATAACATTTACTTCTCCCTGAAAGGACAGTTTTCTGTGTGGTATGGGTCGAGTAGGATTTGTCTCTCCAAAACTCATGTAGATGTTTGATGCTTCAGTGGTAGTGGCTGATGGATTGAGGACAGAGACTTGATCTAATGATGGAGCCTTGTGGGGACCCATGGATATACCTGCCATGGGACCCCCCATGCTGGGCTTGGCTTATAGCAGTAATGCGGATGTAGCAGCTGATTGAACTTTCCATCTAGCTGAGGATCGTGGAAAACAACAAGATGGCGCTGATGCCCTGCCTGCTGCGTGACTCCACAGCTGAGCATGATCAAGTGCCCGAGTGGAGAGCTCTGTGCATGGACTGTGATTGATTGATTGTGATTGGTTGAATTCTGTATATAAGCGGACCGCGGGAGAGCGAATGGGGCGCGCCAGCTTTCCCCCTTGAGGAACGTGCGCGCCATCTCTCCCCCTTCTCCTGGTCCCCCACTCTTTTTCCTACTCCTTCTAAGTAAAAGTCTACTGAAGACCGATTAACTGCGAGCAGCGTCGTTCCTTTTGCAGATGAAGGAGAGACAGAGCCTGACAGGTGGGTCTGGTGGGAGGTCTTTGGGTCGCTGGAGGGTGTGTTCTTGGGAGTTCTGGAAAGAGGGTTGATTACGGAGTTTAGGTTCTGAACTCCTCCCACCCCTCACTTCCAGATTCATCACATGCAGCTGTGATAAGGAGCCTCTCTCAGACCCCCGTCCTGAATTTCAGCCTCCAAACTGGGCTAAAATAAACCCGATCTTTCCCCTTGCAAGAAGCCCCTCATGTGTATTTTGGTGAAAGTCAGGAAAAGTGGACTAAGACAATGGGTTCCAGTGTTTTCCTTTCTGTAGGAGAGGGTCTGGCAAAGAGTCGCAGAACAGATTTCTAAAGGACACTAAGCTCACCTTTCAGGCATGTTCATATTCATGGTTTTAACATAATACTATGTTGGGATGGGCATTTGGCACAGCAGTTAAGATGCTGCTTGAGATTCCCATACCTGAGTTCCTGGGTTCAAGTCCCGACACTGCTCCTGATCCCAGATTACTGCTAATGTGCTGCACCTTGGGAGGCGCAGCTGCTGGCTCAAGTACTTGGGTCCCTGATACCACTGGGTTGAGTTCTGGGCTTCTGGCTTCTGCCTGGCTCATTGCTGGCTGCCACGGGCAATTGGGGAGTGAATCAGAAGATGGACGCTCTCTGTCTCCATACCTTTCAAATAAATAATAAAAAGCTAAAAACAATTTTCAAAATGATAATGTCGGCCAGCGCTGTGGCTCACTTGGCTGATCATCCACCTGTGGCGCTGGCACCCCAGGTTCTAGTCCCAGCGTCCCAGCTGGGGCGCCAGATCCTGTCCTGGTTGCTCCTCTTCCAGTCCAGCTCTCTACTGTGGCCCCGGAAGGCAGTGGAGGATGGCCCAAGTCCTTGGGCCCTTCACCCGCATGGGAGACCAGGAGGAAGCACCTAGCTCCTGGTTTTGGATCGGTGCAGCGCAGCGCGCTGGCCATAGCAACCATTAGGGGAGTGAACCAGCGGAAGGAAGACCTTTCTCTTTGTCTCTCTCTCTCACTGTCTAACTCTGCCTGTCTAAAAATAAAAATTAAAAAAAATGATAATGTCACATTGAATAATAACAGTCTACAATTTACCAAGCGTTTCCACTGTCATCTTGTTTGCTCCTCACAGGAATCTCCAAGGGGGTGCTGGTGGGGCCACCCTTCTTCAGAGCTTCCCACACTTTCTGGCCCTTCTGCCCACACTCTTTCCCCCACTTCCTTGCCTACATCACTCCGTGCCTCCTCCCATGTCACTTCCTTGGGGATGCTGGCTCTGATCTGGCAGCCCAGCTAGGAACCCTGTATACACTCTCTTACACTTTGTCTCTTAACAAATAATCATGCCCTTATCTTATGACTGGGTTCCTCACAAGCTAATGTGCCATGAGCAGTGAGCACAGGGCCATGACTGCCTGCAGACTGTGAAACACAGTGAGTCTCTGCACATGTGCGAGTATTTATATGTATATCTATAAATTGAATTCTTTCTACTCAAAGGATGGGGAAATCAAAATCCTATGGACTAAGCTGCTGACTTAAAAATCATTTTTTCTGAAAGATGGAGAGACAGATTTTCCATCCACTGGTTCACTCCCCAAAAGCCTACTACAGCTGGGGTGGGTGGGCCATGCCTCTGCCAGGAGCCTGGAATTCAATCTGGTCTCCCTGGTGGTTGGCAGGGATTCCAGACACTTGAGCCATCACCTGCTGCCTCCCAGGGTGCACATTAGCAGGAAGCAAGGATGTGGAATTGGAAGCAGAGCTGGGACACGAACCCAGGCCCTCCAACATGGGCTGCAGGTGTCCCAGTGGCATCCTAACTGCTACACCCAAAGCCTGCCCTTGAGAGCTTTTTGGTCTGTTACCCATGGTAACAGAGAGCTTTATTTACCATGATGCCTGCAAGCATGTGTGTGCACACGCATGTACTTACCCTTACTGTGACCCAAGCACTGATGATTTCTATTCTGTTCAACTTATTTCATTACAATTTAGTTCCTGTGTGGGTGTTTGGCACTCAATTAAGATGCCTTTTTTTTTTTTTAAGATTTATTTATGTATTTGAAAAAGTTACACAGAGAGAGAAGGAGAGGCAGAGAGAGGGAGGTCTTCCATCTACTGGTTCACCCTCCAATTGGCTGCAACGGCCAGAACTGCACTGATCCAAAGCCAGGAGCTTCTTCCAGGTCTCCCACATGGGTGCAAGGGCCCAAGGAATCAGGCCATTCTCTACTGCCTTCCCAGGCCATAGCAGAGTGCTGGATTGGAAGTGGAGCAGCTAGGATTCAAACTTGTACCTGTATGGGATGCCAGCACTGCAGGTGGTGGCTTTACCCACTACACCACAGTGCTAGCCCCAAAGATGCCTTTTGAGATGCCTATGTACCATATTATAATGCCTGGGTTTGGGTCTGAGCCCTGCTTCCTGCTAATGTGCACCCTGGAAGGCAGCAGGTGATGGTTCAAGTACTTGGGTGCCTGCCACCCATGTGGGTGATCCAGGTGGATTTTTAGGCCCCAGGTTCTAGCCTGTCCCAGTCCTGGCTACTGTGTGCATTTGATGAGTAAACCAGCAGATGGAATATCTCTGTCATATCTGTCTATCTATCATCTATCATCTCTCTCTCTCTGCCTTTCAACTAAAAAAAAAAGTTGCACTCTACCTCATTGATTCCATGACCAATATCTGAACAAGCGTGGCTAGTGTGACTTGCTCGGCATCACATAACCCAGAATTCAAAGGAGATTGGTTCCAGGACCCCTCAAGGATACCAAAATTCAGGGATGTTTGAGTATATGTATAAAGTGGTGGAGTACTTGCATAACGTCTGCACGTCATCTTTCATCTTTTAAATCAGCGCTAGGTCACTTATAATACCTAATGCAACATAGATGCTATGTAGATAGTTGTTCTATTGTGTTGTTTAGGGTATAATGACAAGGGAAAAAAGTCTGGGTGTGTTCAGACTTTTTTTTGTTTTTATGTTGCAACTGGGTGAATCTGTGGATGTGGAATACACAGACACGCAGGCTGGCTGTACCGTGGCGGAACCCGGTGTTCTCCTGTCTGCTTTATTCTGATGGGTTTCTTGCCTTAAGGCAAAACTATCATAAAAACTTTGTGTTGGCTTTGATAATCAAAGAACAGGTTTGCTCTGCGTCTCAGCCACAGTTAAGGCAGAGCTGATCTCACCTCTGCAGGCATTTCAATGTCATCCAGACAGCTTGGCTTTCTGAATGCAGCTGTCCAGAAGGTTCCTTCCAGAAGCTGAAAGGGGAAAGATTTAGTCCTGATGGGTGGCACACCCAGACTTGCTGGAATTCTCATCCGAATTACACCAGACATTAACATATGGAACAAGGCACATGGCATATTAAATGATTTACTGGGGTCAAAGATCAAGTCAATGGCAGGCCTTAGGTTAACCCGCCACGTATCCTCCGAGTCTGCTGGGCTAAGACACCAGGACCCCTCGGCTAGTGCCGGCCCCGCAGCCTGGACCTGGTCAGCCGTCAGCCAGTTAATCGACAACGGCACCTTCTTTCCCTACCAGAGGGAGGTTTTGACTTGAACTCCTGAGAGACCTGCCTTCTTGGAATCCAGATTTCTCTGCCTCAGAGTCTCATTTAGCTGGCGTTAGATGCAGAAGCCGAAAGGACGCCAAAACTTGTTTATTTGTTCTTTTATTCCTGGATTTATAATTTGACCCAATATACTGTACGTCTGTACATGTGTTGATCTCAAAAAAATGTTTGAGCCGGCCTGCTCCTCAGGCCGTGTTGGCAGACAGCTGTTAAAGCCATCAGCGATGTTTGCTTCCAGCTACAAAAGAAAACATTCTCTATTTGGGGCTGTGTTGTTGTTTTTTTCTTTCCTGATTTAAAAGGGGAAATATGTTTCCCAACAGAGATGTGGGGCTGCCCCCACTCCCCTCCCAGGGCTGAGAATGGTTAAGAAAACTTTTCGGCACACCTGGCTCATCATTTTTCTAATATTCATACTCGTGCTCTCTCCCCGTGGAAGTCTTCTTAGGGGCTTTGGTTTGAAGTTATTTGAGTGACTGGGTAGGTTGCTCTCCCTTCCCTGGGGACATCAGTTTATGGCTCAAGATCTCGCTCAGACTCTAGTGTGTTTTTAGCTAAGAAAGAGTCAGCTTGTGGCCCATTATCAGGTGCACTGATGAAATAACCGCCGGTGGGAAAACCTGAGCGAGCCCAACCTCTGCCCAGAACCTTTGAAGGAATACACAAGCCCTGACCTCGCTCTGCTGCTTTGAAGAGACCATCTGGGGAAAACTTCATTTCCCAAAATATGGATGAATTCGAGAGTTCCCCTGGCTGCAGAGTGGGAAAGGCCATATGGTGAGTGCGGGGTTCACCCATGCAAATATTGGCTCCAGAGATGACTGGAACTAGTGCCGTCTGAGATGGAGACACCTGCAGGCCTGACCCTGTGCCCCGCGAGGGCAGGGGACGGAGAGCAGAGGAGCCAGACGCTGGTGGGCAGACGGGCCACGGGAGCCGCGGAGCAGGCGGCTTTGGAGATGTCAGACCCAAGTGCCAGTCTCCGGCTGGAAGCAAGGGAGCGGGAAGGTTTGCAGACGAGGAGCGGAGGCCTCTGAGGGAGGGAAATCTAGCTTCGCCGAGAGGAAGCTTGGGGAAGAAGCGAACGGGAAGACTTAGTCAAAAGCACCTAAGAGGGGTCGGGGGAGACTAGCGCCACTCAAAGAGCTGTTTTTGCCTTAAAATGGAAGATGAGATCCCGGCTGCTGCACGGAGAGGTCTCGACTCCCCCAGGACTTCCGGGTAAAAGGACTAAGTCAAGTTGAAACTGCTCATCACCAGGCTGAGGGTTTACTCCAGCCTTGTGGCGCCGAGAACTAAGACTTGTAAATGGTACCCCTTTTTAAAAGTTACAAATTGTAGTTGCTCATTGCTTGTATATAGGGAGGCAGTGGACTTTTGCATACTGACTTTATAGCACAGAATCTCTCTCCATTGATTTAGATCTTTGATTTTTTTTTTTTTTAACCCCGCCAGGGCTGTGGTTTCCTGCATGTAGATGCTGTATTATCTCGTTGGATGTATACCTGTTTTTGCTGGGCTGCTTGCTTGTTTTTGGTGCCACTGAAGTAGTATCTGCTTTAAACTTCAAGCTCATTGTTTACCTCCAGTCTTTGGGGAAGCATCAGAAACAGGACTTTTCTCGTTAACTGCCATTTTGAGCTTGCCCCGAAGCCACTCTTAGTGAGGGAGAGCCGGGGCAGGATGGGTCAGTAATCACAGCTCCCTGCTCCCCATCCTCCTCTCCCTCCTCACTCTGTAAATATTTGTTTATTTCATTTGACCGAGTTGGTGGTGCGCCCAACAATGGCCGGGGAGGAGGGGTACTGTGGCGGGATGAGGGGAAATGGCGCGGTCTTAAGGGTAAGCGCTTTGGAGCAGAGACATTTGAATTCCTGGTGTTTGAGTCACAACGGTGGGGTGGGAAAATGAGCAGCAACAGCGCAGGGAGAAAGGGAGAGGGCGGCACCGCACGAAATGGGGGAGTCAGAGACCTGGCGAGGGTGCAGGCACAGAACACAGCCCTGGTCTACAGCCGCTGCACCACCCTGAACGCGCCCACTCTCATGCTATCGGAAGCTAAGCAGGGTCAGGCCTGGTTAGGACTTGGATGGGAGAATGCAACCATCTGTCAAAATCATCCATGAACCGAGCTCAGACGCCCCTTTTTGGCATGGAATAATCACAGTTAAGTCATTGCTATCTTAATGTTTATGCTAATGCATGTTGCAGAAAAACAAGGAGATGCCGAAAGCGAAGGTCTCCGTGCAGAGTTTGTGGTTGATTCCAGGCTTAATGGTTGTGAGAGAGCAGGGCTTTCGGTGGAAGCTGAGTAGAGGGAAAATGAGAAGGTTCTGTAGCCCACCCTGTTACCCTCCAGTGCCTGGCAGGTTGCGTGGGTAGTGGTTCTGAATAAGAGCCTACAGAACATCCCTGGAGGCACCTTGGCGAAGCTGACCTTCCTGCCCATGTTTCGGGGGGCCAGGGGACAGCCATGAATTCAAGTCATTGTTATCAGCAGAACTAGGGCTACAGCTAAGTCAAGATTCCTGGGGCTTGCAGGAGTTCTTCCTGGGACAAAGGCCAGAGCTACACTCTGTACAGAATGGCTGGTGCTTCTCTCTGACTGCGATAGCGGGGAGCCATGGCTCAGCTTGGACTGCAGGTGCATTCACACTTTCTCGAAGTCTGGACAGTATCCGCTGTGCTGCTAGATGAAGTGCATGCTGGGTGGCGTGTGGCCCTGGGGGACTGGGCACTGATAGGAGGCCACAGGTCTCTTCTGATCAGGATCACCTCTAACTCTGTATCATGTGCAGCACACTCCCAGATGTCCTTGATCTGTGGTGAGAGTTGTGTCCTTTGCTGGAGGGACTCCAGCTCCTGGACAGTGACTGCAAGGAAAAAAACCTCCTGGGCAGCCAGAGCCATGGCCCCGGTGATGGAGGGGAGAGAGACCCCCAGCACGCATGCAGGAGTGTAAACCCTGAAGACGGTTAAGGCTGGAGACTTGACCCAATGATAGCATCTTGGAGGAAGGCCTGGTGGGAGGTCTTTAGGTTACTTGGGCGTGCCCTCCAAAGGCGGTTCTCGAGAGAGCGTTGGTTATTTAAGCCCAGTTTGGGCTCGCTTCTCCTTCGGCTTCCTGGCATACTGTGTGATCTTCCCTGTGTGCCCACTCCGCCACTGCCAGTGTCCCCGGGGAAGGCAGACCAAGGTACTGCACAACCGCAAACTGTGACCTGCAAACTGTGACCACCAAACTGTAAGCCGAAATCAATCTCCCTTCCCCAGAAGCTCCTCTCAGGTGTTTTAAAAGTAACGAAAGGCTGAGGAATACAGCCCCAGAGCCGGAGCGCCCAAGCCTTGAGGGGCAGGGGCAGCGGGTCACGCAAGAGGTGACAAGGGCGGTGGGGGCACAGTTTCTAGGAGGCTACTCTGGGTTGCAATTAATGAAGGTATGAGGGAAAAGACGCCTTCCCACCAAGGCCCAAGTTTCATTCTGGGCCCCAGGGAGATAATTTCCAGAAGGTTCTCACCTGGAGCACTTCTCTGGGAACTGGCAAATCCTGTGCTTTCCTTTCATGGCTGCACAAGCATGGACTAGCTAGCTAGCTTGATTTCCCTCCCCCCCCCCCTTTCCTTTCCACCATGAATTTCCTATAAACAGCTGGGTTAATTCCATTCCTGTTGTAGTAGCATATCTACCTATATGATGAATTGACCTCTTATTTCATCTTATTTGTGCACTTAAAATGTTTATTTTTTATTGAAAAGTAGAACAACAGAGAGATAAGGGATAGAAGGAGGAAGGGAGGGAGAGATTTTCTATCCACTGGTTCATTCCTCCAATGTCTACAGCTGCTGGGTCAGGCCGAAGCCAAGAACCAGGAACTCCATCCCAGGACCCCATGTGGGTGAAAGGGACCCAGGTACTTGGACCACATTTGCTACCTATGGGATGTGCATTAGCAAGAAGCTGGATCATAAAAAAATAAAGTAAAAATAAAAAAAATTTGATCAGAATTGGAGGCAGGACTCCAGCCCAGGCACTCCGATATGGGATGTTGGTGTCCCAAGTAGTGCTACGGCATGCATACTCTGAAATTTCTTTAGGTGGTTCCTATACCCCCAAAACAACCAGCATTTCTTCTCAGGCAAGGGCCTCAAAGTCAACACTAACATTACCATAGGCAGGAGACAAGTTCATTAAGTTAAATTTGAAAGGAGGTTTTATTATGTGCATGAGTTTGCCACCAGCAGCCCCAGTTTCAACATCAGGACTTCTATGCATTCACTTTGTGACCTTGGACAAATCATTTGACTTCTCTGAGTCTCCAGGAAATAAGGATGAAAATAATAAAATCCAGCCGGCGCCGTGGCTCAACAGGCTAATCCTCCGCCTTGCGGCGCCGGCACCCTGGGTTCTAGTCCCGGTCGGGCCGCCGGATTCTATCCCGGTTGCCCCTCTTCCAGGCCAGCCCTCTGCTGTGGCCCAGGAGTGCAGTGGAGGATGGCCCAGGTGCTTGGTCCCTGCACCCCATGGGGAGACCAGGAAAAGCACCTGGCTCCTGGCTCCTGCCATCGGATGAGCGCGGTGCGCCGGCCGCAGCGTGCCGACCGCGGCGGCCATTGGAGGGTGAACCAACGGCAAAGGAAGACCTTTCTCTCTGTCTCTCTCTCTCACTGTCCACTCTGCCTGTAAAAAAAAAAAAAAAAAAAAAAAAAAAAGAAAATAATAAAATCCATCCTGTTAACCTTACAGGCTATTGTTATAAATTAGAAAATATAATACATTAATTATAATGATTGTTGGGACAAAATTAATATCAGGACTCCCTGCAAATTGTTCCAGAAAAGAGTTCTTTTAGAAGGTCTGACATGGGGGCTGGTGCTGTGGCATAGTGGGTAAGCTGCTGCCTGCAGTGCTGGCATCCCGTATGGGTACCAGTTCAAGTCCCAGCTGCTCCACTTCTGATACAGCTCTCTGCTATGGCCTGGGAAAGCAGTGGAAGATAGCCCCAGTCCTTGGGCCCCTGCACCCATGTGGGAGACCCAGAGGAAGCTCCTGGCTCCTGGCTTCAGATCAGCACAGCTTTGGCTGTTGTGGCCATCTGGGGAGTGAACCAGCGGTTGGAAGACATTCTCTCTCTCTCTCATCCTCCCTCCTTCTCTCTGCCTCTGCCTCTCTCTAACTCTGCCTTTCAAATACATAAATCTTTTTTTAAAAAAGGTCTGACATGGAGCTGTGGATACAGGCAGGTCATGAGGGCAGGGGGAGTGAGAAAGGTTACTCACAAATGTTTATTTAGCACCTCCTATAGGTAAAACATTGGTGATGCTGAGGGGGAAAGTGGGGTAGGGAGGGAGAAATAACCTAAGGTTTTGGTCCTTTTCCGGGTTACCTGGAGAAGACAAATATGCCACAGAAACCATGACCAGTGCCTAGTGGTTTAGATCAAAACCTAATACACAGTCTAGCCAAGGAGTGCTTTGGAGTTGCATGACAAGGCTTGCTTTCTCTCTTTTTAAAGAGGTTTATTTATTTGAAAGGCAGAGTGACACAGAGAGATGAACAGAGAGAGAAATATCTTTGGTCCACTGGTTCATTCCCCCAGTGGCTGCAATAGCCAGGGCTGAGCTAGGCTAAAGTCAGGAGCCCAGAACTCCATCCTGGTTTCCAACATGGGTGACAGGGGCCCAAGCACTTGGGTCATCTTCTGCCACCTTCTCAGGCACATGAGCAGGGAGTGGATTGGAGGCAGAGCAGCTGGGATGTGAACAGCACTCTGATATGGGATGCCAGCAGTTCAAGTGGCAGCTTGACCCACTGTGCCACAACGCCAGTCCTGAGGAGCCTTTCAAGCAGGGTAAAACATGAGTTGCTTTGGTGAATAGGTAGGAATCTGGCCGGCGCTGCGGCTCACTTGGCTAATCCTCCGCCTGCAGTGCCGACACCCCGGGTTCTAGTCCCAGTTGGGTCACCAGATTCTGTCCCAGTTGCTCCTCTTCCAGTCCAGCTCTCTGCTGTGGCCCGGGAAGGCAGTGGAGGATGGCTCAAGTGCTTGGGCCCTGCACTTGCATGGGAGACCAGGAGGAAGCACCTGGCTCCTGGCTTCAGATCGGCGTAGTGTGGCGGCCATTTGCTGGGTGAACCAACAGAAAAGGAAGACCTTTCTGTCTTTCTGTCTCTCTCACTGTCTAACTCTGCCCGTCAAAAAAGAAAAAAAAATAGGTAGGAATCTGAGCAGAGAAGACTTTCAGAAAGAGAACATATGGGGGCAGGTGCTTGGTGCAAGGCCTGGTTGAAGTCTCAGCTCCTGTGTTTCCAATCCAGCTCCCTGCTATGCATGCCCTGGAAATCAACAGATGACGGCTCCAGTGCTTAGATCCCTACCACCCACATGGGAAATCTAGTTTGAGTTCTGGGCTCCTGGAATAGGAGTCAGCACAGCCCTGGCTGTGATGGGCATATTGGGGACTGAAGCAGCAGATAGGAGCTTTCTCTCTCTCTGCGAAAGAAAGAAAGAAAGAAAGAGAGAAAGAGAGAAAGAGGGAGGGAGGGAGAGAGGGAGGGAGAGAGGGAGGGAGAGAGGGAGGGAAAGAGGGAGAAAGAAAGAAAGAATTTCACTGTTTAAATAAATGAACAGGGGGCTGGTGCTGTGGGGTAGCAAGTAAAGCCACCTGCTGTGACATTGGCATTCTATATGGGTGCTGGTTCGAGTCCTGACTGCTCCACTTTTTAAATAAATGAACAGGGGGCTGGTGCTGTGGGGTAGCAAGTAAAGCCACCTGCTGTGACATTGGCATTCTATATGGGTGCTGGTTCGAGTCCTGACTGCTCCACTTTTTTTTTTTAAGCTTTATTTATTTACTTGGAAGTCAGAGTTACACAGAGAGAGAAGGAGAGGGAGGGAGAGAAGGAGAGAGAGAGAGAGAGAGAGAGAGAGAGAGAGAGAGAGAGAGAGAGAAAGGTAGGTCTTCGATCTCCTGTTTCACTCCCCAGTTGGCCGCAATGGCCAGAGCTGTGCCGACCCGAAGCCAGGAGCCAGGAGCTTCTTCTGGGTCTCCCATGTGGTGAGTGCAGGGGCCCAAGGACCTGGGCCATCTTCTACTGCTTTCCCAGGCCATAGTAGAGAGCTGGATCGGAAGCACAGCAGCCAGGATATGAACCTGAGCCCATATGGGATACTGGCACTTAAGGTGGTGGCTTTACCTTCTATGCCACAGTGCCAGCCCCTGGCTGCTCCACTTCTGCTCAAGCTCCCTGCTAATGTGCCTGGGAGAGCAGTGGAGGATGGCCCAAGTGCCTAGGCTCCTGGCTTCGTGTGGTCCAGCCCCAGCCATGGTGGCCATTTGGGGAGAGAACTTACTAGAAGATGGAAGATCTGTCTCCTTATCTCCCCCCCCCATTACCCTCCCCTCCCTCCCTCTCTCCCTCTCTTTTTTTCTCCCTCTTTCTCTCTCTCGTGTAACTCCGCCTTTCAAATAAATAAAATAAATCTTAAAAAAAAAAACAGGAAAAGGAAAATAAGTCAGTTTGGGTGGAACGGGAGGTTTTATGCTGGGCCAATAAAGATAGAAAGGGGCCAGGGAAACCTGAGTGTTGGGCTAAGCAAAGAGCTTTGGGTTGACCAGGAAGCCGACTGGGGGCTGGAGGCCTCTAAGTAACAGTGATAAAACTCAAGTTTGTCCACAGTTCCCAAGTTTAAGCGTGGGGGTGGGGACGGGAGAGGGAGGGGACATCAGCTGTACCCACTAACCGTGAGGCACTTTAAGAGGCAGAAAGCTACAACCCAGTCATTTGCTCTTGGCTGCTTCCTCCCCAGGAACTTATTTTTCAGTTTATTCCCTTGATGATGTTATTCTTGGTACTCTTAGCAGCTGCTGCAACTTTCACCCCCAGAGAGAGGTGGGCAGAGCGAGAGGGACTTAGCTTGGTCCTAGAGGGACCCGCGGTGATGAAAGTGCCCACACACAGACTATCCTAAGCACCCCGAGTGCCACTGAATCAAGCCTTCTATTAAGAGGCTCCTACATTCTTTTTCTAAGCTGAAGGTTTTGATGTAGGTCAATGGTGAAAGACAAATTGTTGGAGGACGAACAGACAATGCCCACTCTTTACATTGTGTGTGGGAATTTCTCAACTGATTAAATAGCAGTTTGCTTGGGTTCTTAAGTGTGTGGCAGCCGTAGAAATTCTTTCTGTTCTCCCAACCCTCTTTTTAACGGCATTTAAAATGGACATTAATTTGCAAAGTTTTACCAACAGATTTTGCGCTATGATGCAGCAACATCAGTGTCAGAAATTTATAAGCAAACAAAGTAAAGTCAAAGATATGATTATGTAGTGCTCTTTATACTGCCAAAAATTTGGAAACACCTATGTTTTCAATAACACAGAGTTAGTTGAGTCAGTGTGGCACATATTCAGTGCAGTGCTGTGCAGTCATTAGAATACTTAATAATATAGAAAAATGCTAAAATTACACTAAGCTATAATTGAGGCCATTTAATTTTTTTAAAAAAAACAAACTACTGTTCATCTGTTCAGGTGGCAATACACACACACATACATACATATAACATATGCATATGTATGAAACAACAAATATTGGCATGCGTAAAGAGGAATTGGGAAACTTGTACATTGCTGGTGAGAATATAAAAGCCACCTGCTGTGGAAAACAGCATAGTGGTTTCTCAGAAATGTAACATATAATTACCATGGAATATACACAAAAAGAACTGAAAACAGAGACTTGAAATGATATTTGTATACCAGTGTTCAGAATATTCTTCACAATGGCCAAAAGATGAAAAAACCCAACAGATGAATGGATCAGAAATAAGTGCTACATACATACAATGGGACATTATTCAGCCTTTAAAGGAAACAAAATTCAGATGCATGCTATAACATGGATAAACCTTGAAGACATGGTAAATGAAATAAATCAGATTTTCAGTTTGAAAGTTGACAAAGTTCTGGAGATGGACAGCGGTGATAGTTGTACAACAATGTGAATATTCTTTTTTCTTTAAAAAGATTTATTTATTTGAAAGTCAAAGTTACACAGAGAGAGGAGAGGCAGAGAGAGAAAGAGAGGTCTTCCATCCAATGGTTCACTCCTCATTTGGCCACAATGGCCAGAGCTGCACTGATCTGAAGCCAGGAACAAGGAGCTTCTTCTGGATCTCTCACCCGGGTGCAGGGGCCCAAGGACTTGGGCCATCTTCTACTGCTTTCCCAGGCATAGCAGACAACTGGATCAGAAATGGAGCACCCAGGTCTCGAACCGGTGCCCATATGGGATGCTGGCACTTCAGGCCAGGGCGTTAACCCGCTGAGGCACAGCGCTGGCCCCAATATGAATATTCTTAATACTACTGAACTGTACAATTAAAATGGTTAGAATGATAAAGTTTGTGGCCGGCGCCATGGCTCAACAGGCTAATCCTCCGCCTTGCGGCACTGGCACACCGGGTTCTAGTCCCGGTTGGGGCGCCGGATTCTGTCCCGGTTGCCCCTCTTCCAGGCCATCTCTCTGCTGTGGCCCGGGAGTGCAGTGGAGGATGGCCCAAGTGCTTGGGCCCTGCACCCCATGGGAGACCAGGAAAAGAACCTGGCACCTGGCTCCTGCCATCGGATGAGTGCGGTGTGCTGGCCACAGCGCGCCGGCCGCGGCGGCCATTGGAGGGTGAACCAACGGCAAAGGAAGACCTTTTTCTCTGTCTTTCTTTGTGTATATTTCTTTGTGTATATTTTACACAAAAGTTTTATGGTATATATAGTACACTGAAAACTGTAAGACATTGATGAAAGACACTGAAAAAGACACAAAAGGAAGATTAGAAGAAGCCTGGATTAGAAGAATTAATATTGTTAGAATATACATGCTATCCAAAGTGTCTACAGATTCAATGTACTGTTGACCAAAAGTCAGACTTTCACAGAAACAGAAAAAACAATCCTAAAATTTGTGTGGAATCATGAAAGACTCCAAACAACCAAAGCAATCTCGAGTAAAAAAGAACAAAGCTGGAGGCATCACACTATCTTATTTCAAAATCTATTGCAAGGCTGCAGTAATCTAAACAGCATGGTCCTGGCGTAAAGCCAGACACAGGGGCCAGCTGAACAGAACACTCAGAAATCAATCTGCACATTTATAGTCAACTGCTTTTTGACAAAGATACTAAGAACACACCATGGGAAAAAGATAGTTTCTTCCAAAAATAGAGCTGAGGAAATTGGATATCTACATGAAGAAAAATGAAACTAGATCCTCATCTCGTACCATACATACTCAAAAATCAATGCAACATGGATTAAAGACTGAAATGTAAGACCTGAAGCTTTAAAACTACTGGAAGAAAATATAGGAGAAGAACTCCATGACATTGTGCTAGGTAATGGCTTTTTGGACATTTTGGACCCCAAAAGGCAAAGGCAAAAATAAAAGTAGACAAATGGGATTAAATCAACCCAAAAGCTTCTGCACAGCCGAGGAAACAATCAATAGAGTGAAAGGCTGATCTATGGATCTGACAAAAATATTGGCAAACCATACGTGTCTGATAAGGTGTTACTACCCAAAATCTATGAGGAACTCAAATAATTCCAAAGAAAGAAAATAGCCTTATTAGGGGCCGGCACTGTGGCATAGCAGGTAAAGTGGCCGCCTGCAGTGCTGACATCCCATATGTGCGCTGGTTTGAGTCCTGGCTGCTCCACTTTCCATCCAGCTCTCTGCTATGGCCTGGGAAAGCAGTAGAAGATGGCTCAAGTCCTTGGGCCCCTGCACCTGTATGGGAGACCCAGAAGAAGCTCCTGGCTCCTGGCTCCAAATTGGCGCAGCTCTGGCTGTTGAAGCCAGTGATGAAGACCTCTCTTGTTCTCTCTCTCTGCCACTGCCTTTCTGTAACTCTGCCTTCAAATAAATAAATAAATAAATAAATATTTAAAATAAGCAAGAGAATAGCCTGATTAAAATAAATAGGCATACTAGCCTAGAGGGCTAAACACCAGTCAGCATGGCTGCATCTCACATTGGAGTGCCTGGGTTTGAGTCCTGCCTCCTCCAGTCTGATCCAGCTTTCTGTTTACATTTCTGGGAGACAGCAAATTATGGCCCAAATGCTTGGGTTTCTGCCACCCACTTGGGAACTCAGGATAGAGTTTCTGGTTCCTGGCTTTGGTCTAGCCCAGCCATGGCTGTTGTGGCATTTGGGAGTGAACCAGGGGATGGTAGATCTCTCTCTCTCCCTACCTCTCTGTCATTCTTTCAACTAAATACATCTTTTTAAAAATACAAATAAACAAAAGGGCCTGAATAGACATTTCTCAAAATGGTCAAAAGGTACATGAAAAAAGAAAGCTTAGCATCACTAATCAGAACAACACAAACGAAAACAATGTGATGTCACCTCAATCTGTCAGATGGTCATTGTGGAAAAGTGTTAGCAAGGATGTAGAAAAGGGAGCCCTTACACACACTGCTGGTGCACATGTAGTTAGGACAGCCATTCTGGACATCAGTATAGAGTTTCTCAAAAAATCAAAGGGGACGGCACTGTAGTATAGTGGGTAAAGCCGCTGCCTGCAGTGCCCTAATCCCATATGGGCGCCGGTTTGAGTCCCGGCTGCTCCACTTCAGATCTAGCTCTCTGCTGTGACCTGGGAAAGCAGTGGAGGATGGCCCAAGTCCTTGGGCCCCTAAACCTGGAAAGAGACCAGGAAAAAGCTCCTAGCCTCTGACTTCAGATCGGTACTGCTCCGGCCATTGCGGCCATCTGGAGAGTGAACCAGCGAATGGAAGACTCTGACTCTCTCTTTCTCAAACTCTGCCTCTGCTTCTCTGTAAATCTGCCTTTCAAATAAATAAATTAAAAAAATTAAAAAATAAAACTACTGGAACTGCTGTCATGGTCCAGCAGGTTAAACTGCCACCTGTGACTCCAGCATCCCATACAGGCACTGGCTCAGGTCCTGACTGCTCTGCTTCTGATCCTGCTCTCCACTAATGCACCTGGAAAAACAGCAGAAGATGGCTTAAGTACCTGGATTCCTGCCAGCCACATCATAGCTCTGGATGGATTTCTAGGCTCCTGGCTTCAGCCTGCTCCAGCCCTGGCCATTGTGGCCATCTGGGGAGTGAATCAGTTGATATCTCTCTCTCTCTCTCTCTTTCCATCTCTACCTCTGTCTTTATAATTGTGCCTTTCAAATAAGTAAAATAGTCTTTTAAAAAAGTAGAATTATCCTGTGATCCGGTAATCCCACTACAGGGTAGGTATCCAGGAGATGTGAAATCAGTATATTGAGATATCTATACTCCCATGTTTGCCACAGCATTATAATAGCCAAGATATGGAATCAATCTAAGTGTCCATCATTGGATAAATGGATAAAGAAAATGTATATGTACACAATAAAATATTACTTAGTCTTTAAATTTTTTTTAAATTTCCATTCTATTCGAAAGGCAGAGAGGAAGAGAAAGGGAGACAGAGATGGAGAAAGGTCTTCCATCTGTTGGTTCACTTCCCAGATGCCTGCAACAAGCAGAGCTGGGCAGGGCTGAAGCCAGGAACCTGGAACAAAATCCCAGTCTCCCACGTGGGTGGCAGGGATCCAGGTCCTTGAGCATCACTGCTGCTGCCCAGGAAGTGCATTAGCAGGAAGCTCGATCAGAAGTGGAGCGGCTGGGACTTGCTTAACCAAGCACTGCAGTAGGCGATGCTGGCATCCCAAGTGGCATCTTCATTGCTGCACCAAATCTTCAAATAGAAAGACATCCTGTAATCTGCAGCAACCTGGATGAACCTGAAGGGCAGAATGGAAAGTAAAATAAGCCAGGCACTGATGTGGAATTGGAACACAGTGAACTCAGAAACGGGGAGTAAAATGGTGGCTGCAAAGGCTGGGGGGATTGAGAAGATATTGTTCAAAGGATACAAAATTTCATTTAGACAGGAGGAGTCAGTTAAAGCATTATAGGTATTGTACATCATGGTGATGGTAATTAATAACCATATATTGTATACTTGAAAACTGCCGAAAGACTAGATTTTAAATGTTCTCACCACAAAGGTTGTAAGTATGTGAAGTGATACAAATTTTCAGTAACTTGATTTAGGCATTCTGCAACATATACACACATTAAAACATGCTGTAAAGCATAAATATATACGATTTTTATATGTCAATTAGAAAATCAAAGCATATATACAAAAGACTATCTGGAAAGCTTGGTAGTAGATTTTAAATGATTTTTGTTACCTTCTATTTTAAATTTTTTCTTTAATTTTTAAATTTTTAAAACATTTTTACTTATTTATTTGAAAGGCAGTTACAGAGACAGGAGGAGAGACAGAGAGAGAGAGGGAGAGAGTGAATTGTCCATCTGCTGGTTCACTCCCCACATGACTGCAATGGCCAGGTCAAAGCCTAGAGCCCGGAGCTGCTCCTGGGACTCCCATCTGGGTGCAGCGGCCCAAGGACCAGGGCCATCTTCTGCTGTTTTCCCAGAAAATAGTTGGATCAGAAGCAGAGAAGCTGGGTTTTGAACCACTGACCATATGGGATGCTGGTGTTGAAGATGGTGGCGTAATCTGATAATGCCATAATGCCAGCCCCTTCTATTTTTTAAGGTAATTTAATATTTTTTAAAAGAAAGATGCCCATAATCTAGATTTCATTTTTATTGTGATTTTTAAAAAAGATTTATTTTATTTATCTTAAAGACAGAATTACAGAGAGAGAGAGTCTTCCATCTGCTGGTTCACTATCCAAATGGCTTCAACAGCCAGAACGGAGCAGATCTGAAGCCAGGAGCCAGGAGCTTCTTCTGGATTTCCCACATGGATGCAGGGGCCCAAACACTTGGGTCATCTGCTGCTGCTTTCCCAGGTGCATTAGTAGGGAGCTGGATCAGAAGTGGAGTAGCTGCGGTGGGGTGGGGGTGCCCAGCACTGTGGCATAGTAAGTAAAGCTGCCGCTTGCAGTGCCAGCATCCCATATGGGCACTAGTTTGAGTCCTGGCTCCTCTGCTTCCAATCCACCTCTCTGCTATGGCCTGGGAAAGCAGTAGAAGATGGTCAAAGTCCTTGGGCCCCTGCATCTACATGGGAGACCAGGAAAAAGTTCCTGGTTCCTGGCTTTGGATGGGTCCAGCTCTGGCTGTTGCTGCCATTTAGGGAGTGAATCATTAGATGGAAGACCTCTCTCTGCCTCTGCCTCTGCCTCTCTGTAACTCTGCCTACAAATGAATGAATGAATCTTAAATGTAGAGTAGCCAAGATGCAAACCAACACCCATATGGGATGCTGGTTCTGTAGACTGGGGCTTTAACCTGATGTGCCACAGCATGGGCCAAATATATTGTTTTTAATTGAGAATTTTAAAAAAAATTTTTAAAAAAATTTTTGACAGAGTGGACAGTGAGAGAGACAGAGAGAAGGTCTTCCTTTGCCATTGGTTCACCCTTCAATGGCCACCGTGGCTGGTGCGCTGCGGCTGGCGCACCGCACTGATCCGATGGCAGGAGCCAGGTGCTTCTCCTGGTCTCCCATGGGGTGCAGAGCCCAAGCACTTGGGCCATCCTCCACTGCATTCCCTGGCCACAGCAGAGAGATGGCCTGGAAGAGGGGCAACCAGGACAGAATCCGGCTCCCCAACTGGGACTAGAACCTGGTGTGCCGGTGCCGCAAGGAGGGGGATTAGCCTGTTGAGCCACGGTGCCAGCCTTAATTGAGTGAGAATTATATACATTGTCTTTGCAAAAAAATTTGACAGTACTGATAAAGTCCCCGTAGACACTTCCCTTAATCCTGTACATTCTTGTATTTTTATATATATTATGTATTTTTTAAGATTTTATTTATTTGAGAGGTAGAGTTACAGACAGAGGGAGAGAGAGAGAGGTCTTTCATCCACTGAGTCACTCCCCAGATGGCCAGAATGGCCAGAGCTCAGACAGTCTTAAGCCAGGAGCCAGGAGCTTCTTCTAGGTCTCCCACGTGGGTGCAGGGGCCCAAGGACTTGGGCCATCTTCTACTGCTTTCCCAGGCCATAGCAGAGAGCTGGATCAGAAGTGGAGCAGCTGGGACTCAAACTGGTGTCCATATGGGATTAGGGCACTGCAGGCAGAATCTTAGCCCACTATGCCACAGCACCAGTCCCCTGCAGCTTTTTGCCATGATAAGTAATGCTGCATGAACACCAGTTATGTTTTTTATGTTGATTCTTACAAAGTGTGCTATGTTTAAGAAAAGTTATTTTTAAATATTTCCATTTGAGCTGGGACAATGGTGGTTACTTTTGGGTATTCATTCAGTGTGTGCCCCCATTTTCCCAGAGGCCAAGGTGGCCGAGGTGCACAGCATGCCCCAACTCTTTGATGCACTGGGATAGCACTTGGCCTCACAGGATTTAGGGCAGCGAAAATCCATCCACTCCTCAGTGTTCAGGATCCACATGCAAACTGGTCCGGATAAGGGACTCAATCCCACCCCTTCAAAAACTTTAAATCAAAGGAACCGAGACCCGGAGAGACCCGGAAAGAGATTTTCCAACCCATAAAGGGTGAGGAGGTGATAAGAGGTCACCTTAGCCCCATGGCACTTCGGAACTCTTTACTAGAATTTATGTGATTTGTTCCCTTGGATCAGTAACCACGTTGGCTGCTGTCACCACCTGCTCTTCAGCTTGTACCCTGCCGCGTGGGACGCTGGTGTCGGAATTCCGGGGAGATCGGCCAATTCCCAGAACTTTCTGCTTGAGGCCCGGGCATCCTCAACCAGAGAAGCGACTGAGTATGGGAGAAGTGAAGTTCTTGTATTTGCTGAAAATGACTTCCAAAGGCTCTCCAGTTAGAAAAAAGAGGAAAGAAGAAAATGCTCCCGTCCTCCCAGGCACCCCCCCCCCCCCCCAGCTTCTAATCTCATGCAGGCAAAAGAACTGTCCCTTCTCTGTCCGCAGCTCGGTCCGCTTTCAAAGCGGGCAGGGAGTGACCCAGCGAGAAAGGCCCCTGGAGCTGCCGTTGGAGAACCCTGGGTGTTGACAGAAAAGCGGGGGCTGAGGGAGACACTTTGAAACCACCTGTGGAAGAATGGGAGCCCAGGGGGGCAAACCCCCTGCACACACGGAGTCTCGGAGTCTCGCTGCTCAAGTGTGAAAGAAAAGGAAGAAAGAGCCAAGGAGATCCTTGCAGGCAACCACTAGATGGACGTAGAATTCAAAACCGTTCTTTAGGGAGATCAAGGATGGCCGCTTTGAAGCCTGGAGAGCCGACGCGCCTCAGAAATGGCCCGGCCCGGCCCGGCCGCTGCACGCCCAGCCGGCGTCGCGGAAGCGGCCACAGCCTCCTCGCGCCCGCTGGAGGACAGCTTTTACATGGGCACAATGTCAAATTTCACAGCTATCTATGTCCTGTGACCTTACGGGACCCCGAGGGAGTGATCGCTCCGCACCCCGAGGCCACGTCGACAGCCCCGCAGCGCGGCGAGCGCGGGAGCAAGCGTGCGCGGCGGGGCCGGCTGCGCGGTGAGCGCCCTCTGCGTGGTGCGGCTTTGCTGCGGGGGGACCCCAGAGGACCCCAGAGCCCCTACCTGTGCGGAAGAACAATTTGTGGGGCAGAGATGAGCTCCCAAACGTGGGGTGTGTTTTTTAGACAGTGTCAGGGGCACCTCACATCCCCTAACTGCGCGTCAGTCAGTCGTCTTAGCTCCGTACCCCCCCCCCCCTTTTAAAAGAAATAAACACTGTGGCGGTAGCTAAAATTCCCTTCCACCGCTGCCTCCGCCCCCGTTTTCCGTCTTCCTTCCCGGAGACAGCCACTACCAGAGTCTGAGGTTCTTTTTACTGACATCCATGAGGACCGTAAAGAATTATGACACTGTTTTTTGTTATTTATTTTTTCATAAATGGTTTCATATTGTATATGAGAAGTCTTCAAAAAGTTCGTGGAAAATGTGTGTTGTGTAAAAGCAATGCATGGATTTCAAACAATTTTTTGTACCGAAATAAACATTTATTTAATTCCATTTTCCACGAACTCAAGGCCCTTTACACGTTGCTGTGATTCTCTTTTGCTTGCTTCACTCAACTTTATATTTTTGCCACCCATCCACATAAGTGTTTTTTTTTTTTTTTTGACTTAATGTGTTAAAAGAAGAAATGAATGAGGCGTTTATTCACACAAGAACAGTTCCATGTGGCTGTAGGTTTCTGCCTGTCGCTGACTGGGAGGCTGAAGTCAGGAGGACTTTTTGGAAGAAGCAAGGAAGTAAATTTGGTTTTTGAAAGAGGCTGAAGAAATGCTGGTTGACAGACAGTGTCATGAGATACTTAAAAAAAAAATTATTTCCTACGCTAGGGGTTGTGAGGTTTGCTTGATGATCTTTTCATTATTTAAAATGTGGTAAGGTCGTGCAGCTTTTTTAAGGTTTTGATTGTGAAAGATACCTTCAGAAAGGGATGCTGGACTAATCAAGACTTACTAAAACAGAACAACAGAAATTCTGTAAAACACTATCATTTAAGCCCAACAGGTGGATACACAAACCGATTACAAATGAAAGAGACTTTGATCAATGGAGTCGGTGGTGTGTGTTGAGTAAAATACAGAGTTGTATTTGTAGCGTGAAATGAAGATATGAAGGTCACTTAGAGAGCGCTGCTTCTCTTGGTAGTTTTAATTTTACCTTGTCAGTGCCCCTGTGTACAAAACTTGAGAAAGCAAGACTTTGATTTGTTCAGGTTTCCTTAAGGAGGGGCCACAGAATCCTTGAAGCATGATTTGAAAAAGATGGATAAGATATTCTACCCAAAATTCAACATCACCTTTAATCTTGCCCTCTCCTCCTCTAATCCCTAGGTAATGTTTTGTGCTTCTTTTGCAGAAAAGCAATTTTGTTAATCACTTTAGCACCAATTCTTGCATCCCTGGCAATACTCAGAACTGCTTCCATCCAAGTCTTTGATGTGGGAAAGAAACACACACACACACTCTTTCGCATGTAATCTGAAAACAATTCACCTCTTGCCAATGAATGCACAGCACTCCACTTTAATAGAGAGCAAGTTCTGTGGAGGTTTCTAATCCTTGCTGCCAAAGAAGAGAAGAGAGGGAATCACTCAGGTAGCCCAACCTCATTCAGGAGTTCAAATCACTTGGAATGTTTTGTGGTGTGTTCGGGGCTTTTTAAAAATATCACTTGCTGAAGATTACTGCTCTCAGAGAAAATCAAAACAACTCAAGATCAAAAAAAATAATAATAAAAATAAAAAATAAAAAAGATTCCCCGTCCCCAACTCAAACAGGACATTCTTCTCAACTCAGATAACTCTTGATCCAAGTGTATTACAAAAAACCTGCTTTAATCCCTCAAAGCAATGGCGTTATAGATAAGTAGCGGTAACTGAGGTGGATTAAATTCCAGAAATGTACAAAAGATTTGGTTGGAAACAAAACTAAAAAAGAAAAAAGCTCAATGGTATTGCTGTGACTTGAAGAGGTAAATTTAGGGCAGTAAAAATGCAAAGAATGACCCCTAAAAAAGAAATAGCTATAAAAGTCCAGAATTATCTTATTAGTCTCATAGACTACTTGTATGTGATTGTGCTGTGCTGTGTTTGTGTATTAGGATTTAATAAATTGAAATTGTTTGATTAATAGGTGTGATCATTTGAAAATGTTCATGTTTCCCTGTGATATTACAGCATTCTAAAGCTTTATTTCACAAATGATTTTCTTTCTCTTTTTATACTTTTGGGTTGAGTTCTAATATTTTCTCCCTGTTTAGTACTTTTTGCTAACATTGCTTACTTAAAATCAATGGCATGGACTTTATTCGTTTTCCTTCTATCAGTAATTATTACATTTTCACAGTCTGGGTATTAATTCTAATCTACATTTCTTCCTGCTTTTTGAATAGATTTAAAAAAAATATTTTATTTTTTGAAAAAGATTTATTTGAAGCGGGGGTGTGGGCTGGTAGGACACACACTTATGCACACACACTCCTTCCATCTGTTGTTTCACTCCCCAGATGCCCATAACAGCCAGAGCTGGGCCAGCTGAAGCAGGAGCCAGAACTCAACTGGGGTCTTCCAGGTGGGTGGCAGGGACCCAAGTATTTGAGCTTCCTTGAGGGTGTGCATTAGCAGGAAGCTGGTTGGGAAACAGAGTAGCTGAGACTTGAACCAAACACTTTGACATGGGATGTGGGTGTCCCACGTCGGGACTTTAATATTCGCCAAAGGCCCACCTCTCTGACCTACATTTCTGAAACCTATTTTGACACATAGCAAATCCTCACTCCCCTCCCCCCCAGCCCTAGCTCTCTCTTGTGAGGTAACGGCAATTTGCTTTATTATGGCCTCTTCCACTTACCTAAAAGATACTCAAAAAGTGCCCCTTCATATTTTAGTGGATCCTTTCTCTTACAGATAAAACTTATTTTATGATAGATAATAACATGCAAATAGTTAAAATTCAAAAGATACAAAACAACACATAGTGGAAAGAAACTCTGTTACCCATCCACCTGGTTCCCCTCCTTAGAGACTAACACTGGTACTAGGTTTTTGTCTATCTTTCCAGAGATCCCCGGTGCACACAAGTAGAGGCACAGAGTAGAGTCCCCCCACTTCCCTGCTGCAGATGGCAGTAAATTGTACATACTGTTCTGTATCCTGCTCTTTCACTATATGTATATAGAGGTCCTTCAATAGCAATGCCTATGGCCTTCCTCCTCTTTTCACAGCTGCTTAGTACTCTCTTCTATGGATAGCCTATGATTGATTTAGACCATCTGGCGGGGGCGGGGTATTTGTTCCAAGCACTTTGTTCTCTTACTGGCTTGTTTCCTCTCAGGTTGTTTCTGTGACTCTACGTTGTATGTAGTTCAACAAGTGATTTCAAATGAAACATGGAAGGCTCCAGAATTTAAAATTTTATGTTCTCAAAGCTTTAAAGATCACCAAAGGTGATATGGATTTATAGTTTTCTTAAAAATCAACATAATAGAAGTTGTGTGATTCAAAACTTTCAGTTACTTCCTCTCTGATTCATGGATGCTATGCACTTTGTGTCAAGACAAAACTAGTTAAACATTGAAAATCCCATTGTTCAGGCAGGCATTTGTCTTTGCTGTTTAGATGCTCTCTGGGTTCAAGTCCTGGCTCTGCTCCCAATTCGAGCTTCCTGCTAATGTGTATCCTAGGAACAGGCAGACAATTGCTCAAGTACTGTAGTTCCCGACACCCACATGGGAGACCTAGATTAATTTCTGGGTTCCTGCTTTCAGCCTGGCCCAGTCCTGGCTGTTGTGGACATCTGGCGGTGGGTGAGCCAATGGATGGAAGATCTCTGCTTCTCTACCTGAAAAATAAAATTTTTAAAAGTCCATTCTTCAGGCCGGCGCCGTGGCTCAATAGGCTAATCCTCCGCCTTGTGGCGCCGGCACACCAGGTTCTAGTCCCAGTCGGGGCACCGGATTCTGTCCCGGTTGTCCCTCTTCCAGGCCAGCTCTCTTCTGTGGCCCGGGAATGCAGTGGAGGATGGCCCAAGCGCTTGGGCCCTGCACCCCATGGGAGACCAGGAGTAGCACCTGGCTCCTGCCATCGGATCAGCGCGGTGCGCTGGCCGCAGCATGCTGGCTTCGGCGGCCATTGGAGGGTGAACCAACGGCAACGGAAGACCTTTCTCTCTGTCTCTCTCTCACTGTCCACTCTGCCTGTCAAAAAAAAAAAAGTCCATTCTTCAATAATTTCCTACCTGGGCTACCATAGGACACTGAATTGAGAATCTGTTTTCAATGGCTGGTATTAACTTTATTAACCCTGTAAAATATTATTAAATATAATTGTTGTACACATATTTAATTAAACCAGTTCAACACATGATCTTTTACATGACTCAGATCAGGGAAGTGTAAACTTCTGGTTGACTTCAACTCTTTTGGAAAAGAAGTTAGGCAAGCTGTGGGGCCTGATGACTGTGGTCCCTCTCCTACTGTTGGGTGGTTTGAGAGATGGAGATTTTGAGAGATTATAGATTAAATCCCCTGAGTTGTGCCACGTATCCACCAAGTCATATGTAAGGAAGGCATGAGCATCTGGTCAAAAAATCTTCTCTGATTTTTGGTGGCTATACAGTACTTGAAGGCCCATACCTTTTCAAAGTGAGGATTTTAAACTTTTTTTTTAAAAAAAAGACTTTTACTTATTTTTTTGATAGGCAGAATTACAGAGAGGGAGAGGCAGAAAGAGAAGTCTTCCATTTGCTGGTCCACTTCCCAAATAGCCACAGTGACCAGGGCTGGGCCAGACTGAAGCCAGAAGCCAGAAGCCAGGAGCTTCAGGGACCCAAGCACTTGGGCCATCTTCAGCTGCTCTCCCAGATGCATTAGCAGGGAGCTGGATCAGAAGTGGAGCAGCTGGGTCTCTAACAGGCGCCAATATGGATGCTGGCATTGCAGGCGGTATTACCTGTTAAAACTCTTAACTCTATCTCACTAGGACTGATATTTACATTTTTTTAAATTTTATTAAACTGTATTTTAGCTTTTAATTAATTTAAACATTTATTTATTTGAGAGACAGGGACAATGAGAGAGCTCTGACCTGCTGTGTCATTTCTCAGATGCTTGCAAGGGCCAGGACTGGGCTAGGCAGAAGCCAGGAGTTTGGAACTCAAACCAGGTCTTCCTTGTGGGTGGCAGAGATCCAGTGCCTTGAGGTGTCACTGTTGCCTCACAGGGTCTGCATTAGCCAGAAGCTGGAGTTCGGAGTTGGGATTTGATCCCAGGTACTACAATGTGGAACGTGTGCATCTCAAATGCTACGCTAAATAGCTACCCCCATTTTTAATGTGCCTGTTTTGCTCCTAATTTATAATTTGCTGTTGCAGATGTGGCATTTAACATTCTCTGCTCAGTCTCTTACTGGGAAACTCTTCGAGCAGAAGCCTGTCTCCTGTTGTGAAGGGGAGTTGGTGGTCAGTGTCTGTTGTACTGGGTTAGGAGCAGTAGTCTTGCCTGCTCCATGTGTCTGGGAGTCTCTGACCAACATTTGTGCTGCTCAGTGAAGCCGAGCCCAGGCTGCACTCCTTGTTCCTGGCCAGGCTCCTGACCCTGGGAGAATCCTGGCGTCTAGCTGGACCTTCTTCCTGCTTTTCTTTCCATGTAGATTTTAAACATAGGGGATTCTTCTCATTCGTTTGTTTACCTGTATTTGAAACAGGTGCTATGAGAAGAGAAGAAAGGTACATTTTGTAAAATGTAGTTTAGAAGCAATGAGTTTCTCAGAGGATAATGGTTAAATTTTGGTACAAAGTTCATAATTGCTTTTTACTCTGTGTGTGTGTGTGTGTGTGTGCGCGCACGCGTGCATGAGATCTTGATGTTTCTGAGGACACTGGTCAGGTATTTTGTAGAACATCTCCCAGCTGGATTTGAGTGGTGATTTCCTCATTGTCAGACTGGGTTTATTAGTTTTGGGGAGGAAGACCCCAGAGGTATAAAGTGCCATTTTCAGCACATTTTATCAAAGGTGCCTATAATTAACATGACTTACTATTTAAAATGTTTGTTTGTTTACTTATTTATTTATTTTGGGGCAGGCAGAGTTAGACAATGAGAGAGAGAGACAGAGAGGAAGGTCTTCCTTTTCCATTGGTTCACCCCCCAAATGGCCGCTATGGCTGGCGTGCTGCAGCCAGTGCACTGTGCCAATCCAAAACCAGGAGCCAGGTGCTTTCTCCTGGTCGCCCATGCGGGTGCAGGGCCCAAGCACTTGGGCCATCCTCCACTGCCGCAGGCAGAGGATTAGCCTAGTGAGCCATGGTGCTCGCTGTTTATTTTAATCTATTTGTAAAGTACAGAGAAAGGGATACAGACATGTATCTTCCATCGGCTAGTTGACTCCTCAAATGCCTGCAACAGCCAAGGCTGGGCAAGGCTAAAGCCAGGAGCCAGGAACTGCATCCAGCTCTCCCATGTGGTACCTGATAGCCAAGTACCTGGGCCATCCTCTCCTGGCTGCCAGGCTGCACGTTAGCAGGAAGCTGGGCCAGAAGCAGAATAGCCGGGACTCAAAGTGTGCTCTGATACGGGATGCAGGCACTCCAGCGGTGGCTTACCCTGCTGGGCCACAGTGCCCACCCCTAACTTATCACTGTTGATACAAACCTTGATCACCTGCCTCAAGTACTGCTTGTTGTGTCTCTCCCCCTAAAGTTACCCTTCCTCCCCCTTTCATACTGTACTCTTTGGAAGGAAGTCACTGTGTGCAGCCCTCACTTTAAATACTGGGGAGTAATGCTCCACCTCCTTGAATGTGAAGTATCCACATAAATTATTTAGAATTCCTCTTAGGGTAGACTTGTAAAAGGACCTTACAAAGTATTAAAATGAACTAGTTAAATTAAATGACATTACATCTAGGTATAAATGCCTCTTTTTAAAATTTCCTTTAAAAATGATAATACATGCTCACTGAAGAAAATTTAGAAAATGTAGAAAAGGAAATGGTGCTGTGGTATAGCAGGTAAAGCCTCTGCCTGCAGTGCTGGATCCCATATGGGCACCAGTTCATGCCCCAGCTGTTCCTCTTCCAATCCAGCTCTCTTGTATGGCCTGGGAAAGTAGTAATGGATGGCCCAAGTCCTTGGGTCCCTGCACCTGGGTGGGAATCTTGGAAGATGCTCCTGGGTCCTTGGCTCTGGCCATTGTGGACATCTGGGGAATGAACTAGCAGATGGAAGACCTTTCTCTCTCTGCCTTTCAAATAATTTTTTTTTAAGAAAGAAAATGTAGAAAAGTGTAAAGCAGTAGAAAATAGAACCATAGGTTGAGTATCTTTACCCAAGAGCCAGGAACTCCATCCAGGTCTCTCATACAGGTGGCAGGGACTCAGGCCATCATCTACTGCCTTCCCAGGTGGGACTTCCCATGAGCAGCTGGGACTCCAGCCAGCACTCCAATATGGGATGCAGGCTTAACCACAAAACAGCCCCCTAAAGCAACTCTTTTTAAACAGCACTTGCTTGAAATTGTTTCACATGATATGAAAACATTTTACCTCTGAATATGACAAAGATAGAAGAGTCATAGAAAAACAGATCTTGGTGGTATTTCTAACAGGATTTCAGAACATAACCTACCAAACTGATAATTTATGAAAACAACATTTTAGATTTTATCTGTTTTTTAAAGATTTTAGTATTTATTTGAAAGGCAGATTTACAGATAGAGGAAGAGACAGAGAGTTTATTTTTTAGGAGATTCATTTATTATTTGAAAGGCAGGTTTACAGAAAGAGAGAGGGATACAGAGAGATCTTCCATCCACTGGTTCACTCAAATGGCCTCAATGGTTGGAGTTAGGCCTGTCTGAAGGCAGGAACCAGGAGCTTCCTCTGGGTCTCCCATGTGGGTGTAGGGGCCCATGCTCTTGGGCCATCTTCTGCTGCTTTCTCAGGCACATTAGCAGGGAGCTGGACCAGAAGCGGAGCAGCTTGGAGTTGACTTGGCACCCATATGGGATGCTGATGTCACAGATGGTGGCTTTACTTGCTATGTCACAGTGCTGGCCCTGGTTTTATCCCTGTCTTAATAAGGAGTTCAGATGTTTACAAATACAGCTTTTACTGTGTGGTCTATTATTTCTTAACCTTGTTCTTTATTTTACTCTTATATAATCCACATTTTTAAATGGAATAAATAAGGTTTGAGGAAACTTGGGTGACTAGTTAAAAACTCTGGCAATGATCTAGGCTTCAAATCTTCAGCTTCTTTGTTGCACGGTGTGTTTGGACTCATGATAACTTTATTTTTTTTTCTGAAAGGTTTTATTGACTTTGTAAAGTTAATATATTAAAAAAAAAATAAAGTTCAAAAAATCCAAAAATTCTACCTATTCTAAAATTCTATCTAAGAATAACATTAGCATCATTCCAAAAAATACTTCGCCTGCATATATACATATAAATTTACAAAAAATGTTCATACACTATGCACCATACATAATTATTAAATTTTACAGAAAATGAAGGGATTACCAAACTAAAGTTAAACTTCCTTTTGCAAGCCTTTTTTTTTTTTTTTTAAGATTTTAATTATTTATTCCAGAGGCACAGTTACAGACAGACAGAAAGGTCTTCCACCTGCTGGTTCTCTCCCTAAATGGCTTCAATGACAAGGCGATCTGGAGCCAGGAGCTTCTTCTGGATTTCTCATGTAGGTGCAGGGGTCCAAGCTCTTGGGCCATCTTCCACTGCTTTCCCAGGCTATAGCAGAGCTGGATCAGAAGTGGAGCAGCTGGGATATGAACTGGTGCCCATATGGGATGCCGGTGCTGCAGGCAGAGGCTTAGCCTACTAGGCCACAATGCTGGCCCCTGGAAGCCCTATTCTTATGAATCCCTGTAAAGTTTTCCAAAAAGATTATGAAAAGCATTAAGAGGTTGAGGGTCTCCAAGATTAGCTCTTACAGAGTAACTGAGATAATAGGAGCTACTTTCATTGCTCAGAAGTTTTATTTAGATATCAGAATTGCTTGATGGTCAGAGGTAAGGCTTACTATTGGTGTGTCTTTATTCATTGTAAGGGATCTCAGAGGACACTGAATTCATGCTTTATTCCTTTTTTTTTTTTTTTTTTTTTTTTTTGCTGTTTGGTGGAGGTATGGGTTAGAGCATAAACTTTGGGATCAGACTTCGGATTCTTAAAAAATGTCTATTTTCATCTACTTGAAAGGCAGAGTGACAGAGGCGGGGGGCAGATGAGTTTCATCCCCTGGTTCACTCCTCAAATGCCCATAACAGCCACAGCTGGGACAGGCCAAAGCCTGGGCCATCATCTGCTACCTCCTGGGATGCAGATGCTAGATTCCACTAGCAGTAAGCTGGATTGGAATTGTAAGGACTTGAACCAGCACTGCAATGTAGAATGTGGGTATCTCAAGTGAAAACTTAACCCACTGTACCACAATGCCCACCCGGACTGTCTGGCTTTGATACCTGTGACTTCAGGCTTGAGATTCATTTTCTGTAAAAAACCAAGTGAATAGTATCTTCATGTGATTGTTGAAAGCAATAACTACAGCATGGGGAAAGGTCTTATGGGGTGGCTGACACAGAGTAAGTGCTCAGTAAAAGTAAATTATTATTTTCGAGTTATAAACAATGCAGGACATTGGAAACTCTGATTCATCTTAATGATTTCCCTGTTAACCATGCCTATTGCTAGAGTCGAAGGCTGCTGGTGCCCTCAGAGTTTAACCAATGGGCATGCAAGCACCAGTGTGTACCAGATGTGGGAATAGGCTCCCATCTGAGATTCTGTCACCTGTATTTTTAAGAAGAGCCAGCACACAGGTTACTGTGATGCAGCAAGTTAAGCTGCCACTGGGATGCCTGCATCCCATTTCAGAGTGCTTGGTTCAAGTCCCAGCTACTCTACAATTCTGATACAACTTCATGCTAGCACTCACTCCTAGGAAGCAGGGCAGGAAGGCCCATGTACTTGGGTTCTTGTTTAGCTTGTGGGAGACCCAGATGGAGTGCCTGGCTCCTGCCTGGTCTAGCCTTGGCTGCTGTGGACATCTGGGCAGTGACCCACTGGATGGAATACCTTCCTTCCTCCTTTTCTGTCATCCTGCATTTCAAATAAATAACTAAATCTTGTTTTTAAATATTTATTTTATTTATTTGAAAGAGGTACAGAGAGAGGTAGAGACAAAGAGAGAGGTCTCCCATGTGCTGGTTCACTACCCAGATGGCCAGAGCTGAGCTGATCCAAAGCCAGGAGCCAGGAGCTTCTTCTGGGTCTCCCATGTGGGTGCAGGGGCCCAAGGACTTGGGCCATCTTCCACGGCTTTCCCAGGCCATAGCAGAGAGCTGGATTGGAAGTGGAGCAGCTGGATCTCGATCTGGCACCCATATGGGATGCCAGGGCTTTAACTCACTACGCCACAGTGCCAGCCCCAAGTCTTAAGTTTTAAGATACAATGAATTCCATGTTTCTGGAGTTCTAAGTTAAAAGCAGCCCAATGTTTTCAGTTTACTTATTAATGTACAATTTTTAAAAAATTTAAATAAAAAATTGTATAAATATAAAATGTTTTACTCTTATATACTATTTCACTGTGACTCCTGGATCTAAACTTCAAGGATATTGATGACTTTTGTTTTTTTTTAAAGATTTATTTGAAAGTCAGAGTTACACAGAGAGAGAGGAGAGCCAGAGAGAGGTCTTGCATCCGATGGTTCACTCCCCAATTGGCCACAATGTCTAGAGCTGTGCCGATCTGGAGCCAGGAGACAGGAGCCAGGAGCATCTTCCGGGTCTCCCATGTGGGTTCAGGGGCCCAAGGACTTGGGCCATCTTCTACTGCTTTCCCAGGCTATAGCAGAGAGACGGATTGGAAGTAGAGCAGCTGGGTCTCTAACTGGCACCCATATGGATGCCGGTGCTTCAGGCCAGGGCGTTAATCTGCACCACAGTGCCAGCCCCTTAATGACTTTTCTTAAAGATATTCTGAAGTTCACTGCACTCTTTTATTAGTAATATTTATTTTCTTTGATAGTAAAATGCTATTCAGGTCCTCTATGAATATATACATTTACTGCCATTACGAAACCATCTTTTCAACCACAGTTAATTTTTTAAACATCTTTTTATTGAACAAGATTTATTTTTATTTATTTGAAAGGTAGAGTGACAGAGAAGGACAGACAGCTCAATCTTCCATCTGCTGGTTCACTCCTCAAATGCTACAACAGCTGGGACTGGGCCAGGGGGAAGCCAAGAGCTAGGAACTCCATCTGGTTCTTCCACATGGGTGGCAGGGGCCCAACCACTCAGGCCGCCATCAGCTGCCTTCCTAGGCACATTAGCAGGGAGCTGGATCGGAGGTTGAGCACCTGGGACTTGAACGTGGGCTCTGATATGGGGTGAAGGTGTTGCCAGTGGTGGCTTAACCTGACGTGCTGCAATACTGGCCGCCCAATTTTATTTTGTTTTTAGAAACAAAATTTAGTCTAATTTTCTTTTAAATTTAGTCTAATTTTCTTTTAAAAAGATTTTATTTATTTAATTGAAAGGCAGAGGCAGAGAAAGAGAGTCTTCCATCTGCTGGTTAACTCCCCAAATGGCCACAACAACTGAAGCCAGGAGCCAGGAGCTTCTTCTTGGTCTCCTACGTGGGCCATCTTCTACTGCTGTCCCAGGCCATAGCAGAGAGCTGGATCTGGAGTGGGGCAGCTGGGATTCAAACTGGCACCCATGTGGGATGCTGGCACTGTAGTTGATGGCTTTACCCACTACACCACAGTGCCGGCCCCCCAAAAAAGATTTTTAGAGTGATTTCTGTAATATAATTTTTAAAATTTTGGCTTATAACCCAAATTGGATTTTGTTTGTGCACAGGGGCAGCAGAAGGGAGCACTGCTCTACCTTCTTCTCTGAGCTGGGGCTAAATAGTTTTGGTTTTAAATTTAGGAATTTAGAGACACATCATCTTGCCTTTCTCTTTCTTTCTTTTTTTTTTTTTTTTTTTTTGACAGGCAGAGTGGACAGTGAGAGAGAGAGACAGAGAGAAAGGTCTTCCGTTGCCGTTGGTTCACCCTCCAATGGCCGCCGCAGACGGCGCGCTGCGGCCGGCGCACCGCGCTCGTCCGATGGCAGGAGCCAGGAGCCAGGTGCTTTTCCTGGTCTCCCATGGGGTGCAGGGCCCAAGCACCTGGGCCATCCTCCACTGCACTCCTGGGCCACAGCAGAGGGCTGGCCTGGAAGAGGGGCAACCGGGACAGAATCCGGCGCCCCGACCGGGACTAGAACCTGGTGTGCCGGCGCCGCAAGGCGGAGGATTAGCCTGTTGAGCCACGGCGCCGGCCTTCTCTTTCTTTCTACATAGTGAGTACTTTGGCTTTTTTGAAAATCATTGGGGCTGGTGCTGTGGCTTAGCGGGTAAAGCCACCACCTGCAGTGCTGGCATCCCATATGGGTGCCAGTTGAAGTCCCTGCTGTTCTACTTCTGATCCAGCTCTCTGCTATGGCCTAGGAAAGCAGAAGATGGCCCAAGTCCTTGGGCCCCTGCACTGGCATGGGAGACCTAGAGGAATCTCCTGGCTTTAGATCGGTGCAGTTCCAGCTGTTGTGGCCAAGTGGGGAGTGAACCAGCGGATGGAAGATCTCTCTTTCTCTCTCTGCCTCTTCTTCTTTCTCTGTAACTCTAACTTTCAAATAAATAAATAAATAAATAAATCTTTAAAAAAAAAAAAACAAAATCATTAAACCATAAATTTAAGCCTAAGCAGTTCACTCGATCTCTAGTTTGGGTATGAATGAGGGCGATTTGATGTTTTTAAATGATAGTTTAATTTTTCTATCAATGAAGCCAACATGGAATAAAGGATGAATTGTACTTGTGACCATGGATTAATTCTGACTTAATTCATGGTAGCTTAGTTTACTGAAATAATTGTCCCTTCTAGTTCTCCACTAAAAATTAGGTAGAATGTTGATGAACTACTCAACTTCAAGATGTATTAAAGAAAGGTTAAAAAGTAGTCCCATTAGGGGGCCAGCGTTAATGTCCACTGTTCCACTTCTGATGGGAAAACCTGGGAAAAGCAGCAGAACATGGCCCAAGTGTTTGGGCCCCTACCGCTTAGTGGGAGACCCCGATGAAGCTCCTGGCTTTGACATGGCCCAGCCCCAGCCGTTGCGGCCATCCAGGAAGTGAACCAGCAGATGGAAGATCTCTGTCTCTCCATCTCTCTAACTGATTTCCAATTAAGTAAATAAATCTTTTTTTAAAAATAGTTTTATAATGGCCGGCGCCGTGGCTCAACAGGCTAATCCTCCGCCTTGCGGCGCCGGCATACCGGGTTCTAGTCCCGGTCGGGGCGCCGGATTCCGTCCCGGTTGCCCCTCTTCCAGGCCAGCCCTCTGCTGTGGCCCAGGAGTGCAGTGGAGGATGGCCCAAGTGCTTGGGCCCTGCACCCCATGGGAGACCAGGAGAAGCACCTGGCTCCTGCCATCGGCAGCCATTGGAGGGTGAACCAACAGAAAAAGGAAGACCTTTCTGTCTGTCTCTCTCTCTCACTGTCCACTCTGCCTGTCAAAAAAAAAAAAAATAGTTTTATAGTAAGAAATTACAAACATGTCTTACTCAAATCTAAACACAAAATGCAGGAACCCCATTTATCTTTCCAGAGCACCTCACTGTACAGAGATCCATAAATGTTGAATTGATGTGACATTTCCAGCCAGTGCCGTGGCTCAATAGGCTAATCCTCTGCCTATCGGCGCCGGCACACCAGGTTCTAGTCCCGGTCCAGGCACCAGATTCTGTCCCGGTTGCCCCTCTTCCAGGCCAGCTCTCTACTGTGGCCAGGGAGTGCAATGGAGGATGGCCCAAGCGCTTGGGCCCTGCACCCCATGGGAGACCAGGAGAAGCACCTGGCTCCTGCCATTGGATCAGCACGGTGCGCCGGCTGCAACGTGCCGGCTGCAGCGGCCATTGGAGGGTGAACCAACCACAAAGGAAGACCTTTCTCTCTGTCTCTCTCTCTCACTGAACACTCTGCCTGTCAAAAAAAAAAAAAAAAAAAAGTGACATTTCCTTAATTTGCAGTGTTCCTGTCTTGATAGCTTTCCAACAGCATGATACCTGTGAATAAGTAAGTTTTTTATAATTACCTCCAAAAGATGGTCTAAATTCTTTGGTTTTTCTGAAATGTATCAAATATTGCTTTTCATAAACCATTGCCTGGAGTTTGGAAATCGTTTTCTACACAAAGTGTTTGTTGTATTTCCGGGGTTGGGGGAGAGGGGAGGTTATTTTTTGTAACAGGATTTGACCTGTAACTATGATTGAGAATTTTCTTAGAGGAGTTCAAAGCATTTTACAGGGATCATCTCATTTATCCCTCAAAAGTAAGGCAGAGGCATTATCTCCACTACAGACTGAGAACACTAAAAGGCCAAGATAGGTGGGGTTTTTTTGGTTGTTGTTGTTTTGCTAAGATCAAAAAGTAATTCCAGTGCCAAGTCAGATTCCGGTCTGACCTTGTTACACGATGCTTCTGTAGCACCCCAACACAATGTAGCTTCTTCTCTAAGTCTCTCCTTGGCTATGCTGAGTGTTGAATAATTTTTGGAATTGATTTCTCATTCCTTCCTGCTCTCTGAAAATGGGTGTTAAGATGTAGACAAATACAAAAGAAACTCCTCAATGCCTTTCTGTCTGGGTTTGGGGTGCAGCCATATTCCTCTCTGAATCTCACTTCCACACACAATCAGTATAAAATTACTAACGAGATAATTTCTTTTTCTTGTACAAGTCTTCAAAGTCTGTCTATTTCACACTTACAGCATACTAAAATTTGAACCAGTCACACTTCAAACGCTGCAGAGTCACGTGGCAAGGAGGGCTGGCGCTGGACAGCACAGGTGTAGACCTCGGGCGCTCTCCTCTCAGGTGGGTGCCATGAGAATTGAATGGGTGGTAGAGAGAAGGGATCCTGGGTGATCTTTGCACCTGGGTGGTGGCTAATAAGAAGGCCTACCTTTGCCATGTCCTGACACTATTTTGGGAGTTAAGGAGTTGCCTCCCAAATTATGTCCAACATGCAAGTTCACCGCCAGGCCCTTGGTTCAAATACCCTGTGTGAGAAACCGGGGTATGGAACTGCTGTTCCTGGGGCCCCAGCATGTGGCCTGCGGAGAGGAAGCGTCACTCCAGGGAGGAAGAGGAAGGCTCCCTTGACAGGAAAGCCACCCCGCTAGGTGCTTCTTGAGGGCAGGGGCCTTCGGTGGGTCCCACAGCAAGCTCGATGCACGAACGCCTGCGCTCGCACCTAGTGCTCCCGGCTGCCCGGGATGGGGGCTGTCCGCGCCCCGGCCTCAGCCCGCACCCCAAAGTGGCTCCACGGCCGCAGGTGTGAGGGGCGGGCCCAAGCCCGGGCCCGCGCCGCCCCATGTGACCCGGTCCGACATGGTGTCGCCTCCTCCCGGGACCGCGGCGGCGGCGGCGGCTCCGGCTCGGCTCCGCGTCGGGCCGGCCCCGCGGCCGTTCATGGGCAGCCAGGGCCGCTCGGGGCCCCCCGGGAACGGCGGGCCAGGGGAGGGCGAGGGCGGGGAGGCGAGGAAGCTGCAGGAAGGGAGGGTCGCGAGGGGAAAGCGAAGGAAGGGGAAGGGGAAGGGAAAAGCGGGCGCAGGGCAAGGCGGAAGAGGAAGCGGGGCGGAAGGGAAGCCGGGGCCGCGGGAGGCGAAGGAGGCAGCGCAGCCGGGGGCTGAGGCGGGAGCGAGGGCAGGCCCGGCGGAGGGAGCAGAGCGGGGCGGAAGCGTGGAGGAAGGGGCGAGGAGCCTCGGAAAGGGAGACGAGGGGCGAGCAGGCGCCAGGGACAAGGCTCAAGTTAGAGACGATGGGCAGGAGGCGTGGAGGGTCCGGACTGCACGGCGGGAGGATACCAGGCCGGGTAGAGCAGAGAGACGAGGGAGTCAGGCTTGGGGCGGCCTCGCGGGGACAGGGGCGGCCATGGCGGCAGCAGCTGAGGAGGAGGCAGCGGCTCGCCCGCCCGCCGCGCGCCCGACTGCCGGGTCCGCGCTGTGGCGCCTGCCGGAGGAGCTGCTGCTGCTCATCTGCTCCTACCTGGACATGCGGGCCCTCGGCCGCCTGGCCCAGGTGTGCCGCTGGCTGCGGCGCTTCACCAGCTGCGACCTGCTCTGGCGCCGGATAGCCCGGGCCTCGCTCAACTCCGGCTTCACCCGGCTCGGCACCGACCTGTAAGCGCCCGCTCGCCCGCCCGTTCCCCGCCCCGGGCGGGCCGGCGTCCCGGGAAAGGGCGGGGCGCCGCGGCCTGGTCGGCCCGGGGCTGTGTCGCACTCAGAGTTCCGAGGCCCAGGCCTGCCTCCCCGGGCGTTGCTTCCCTGCAAGGCCCCCTTTCGTGGAAACCTCCCCACAGCATCCCTGTCGGCACCTCCCCCGTGGGCGGCTGCTCACAGTTAGCACCCCCTCCAGCTTTTAACTGTGCCTTCGCCCCAGAGCTTCAGCCTCCTGGGAACCAGGCTGTCCTGTGTTCCTTCGTGCATTGGGCGGCTCCTCCAGTCCAGGTCTTGGCCCCGGGGTCCACGAAGTGGCGATCCGAACGTTTCGTGGACGTCAGCTCAGATGAAATCCAGCTAGGAGCCGAGCAAGCGCTCAGCCCCAGTGTCAGCCATGGTTCATGACTGTACAGGCAGACGGCCATGAACGAGGTGCCTGCTTGAGGCAAGAGGCTGTATTAGGCATGGTGTTGCAATTTGGCCTGTGCTTGGTAGGGCCTGGAGTCTGCCAATGAAGAGCTTTCTTGAACCACATAAGCTGTTAAAACAGGACAGGTGAAATGTATGGAATTGGGGGAGTAAAAGCTCTCAGATTGTACCCTGCATCACCCAACTGTGTTTTTTAAAAGGCAGTTTTAATGCCGTGGAGTAACATTACACAATATTTTTTAAAACCTAGAAAGCCACAACACCATCACCTCTAGACACTAATTTTACTTAGACATTTTTAATTTTAAAAATTTTTAAAAAAGATTTGTGTATTCAAAAGGCAGAGTGACAGAGAAAGAGATCTTCCATCTGCTAGTTCATTCCCCACGTGGCCACAACAGCTGGGGCTGGGCCAGGCAAGCCTGGAACCAGAGACTCCACCTGGGTCTCCCATGTGGGTGGTGAACCCAAGCACTTGAGCCATCATCCCTCAGGTACATTAATAGGGAGCTGGACTGGAGGTAGAGCAGCTGGGACTTGCACCGCACTCTGAAAGGCAGGTGTTGCAAGTGGCTCCTTAGCCTGTTACTCTACAATGCTGGTCTCTATTGAAAACTATTTAAAATTGTCTTTTAATTTTATTTGAAAAGCTTAGAGTCACACAGAGATCTTCCATCTTTTGGTTCACTCTCCAATTCACTGGGTTGGTCTGAAGCCAGAAGCTAAAACTCAATCTGGGTCTCATGTAGGTGGCAGGGACCCATGAAACTTGAGCATCAACTCTACCTGTCAGCATGCACATTAGCAGGAAGCTGGAATGGGAAGCGGAGCCAGGACTTGAACCCAAGCCCTCTGATATGGGATATGGGTGTCCCAATGGGGTCTTCACTGCTGTGCTAAATGCCCAATCCTATTTTAATTGTTAACGATTTTTAAGCATATACCTCCACCCACATAGTTGCTGTCTTACTGATGCTGACAGAATACATGGGTGCATAATGAATAATGCATTTTAGGCTAACACTCTTATTGAAATGTAAGTCACATACCATTTGACATATGTCTTGGAATTAGTTCTTCAGGATAAAATCTCAGGGTGGGCTTTATTGGGTCAAATATTATGGTTTGCAAAGGTGCTGCTTCAAGTTATAGTGCACCTGCAAAGAGTGAACCAATCTTATGTATCAATTTAAACGATCTTTGCTATTTTAGTGAACGTACACTGTTGTCTCCAAATTGTATTCCCATCTCTTATCACTGGTCGGGATAAATGTTTTTGCGGTGAGATTGTTCCTGCTTTTTGCCCATTTATTATTGAGTTCTTGGTGTTTTTCTTATAAGATTGGAAGCCGTGGATCATAGATGTTAGACTCTTGCCTGTCTTATTTGATGCATATACTTTCCTTGTCAATTCTTTTTATCATTTTTATCTTATAAAAGTTTTACACTTTAATGTATTAGAATCTGACAATCTTTTGTGAGTTTTCTCTCTTGTCCCCCAAAGCTGAGAAATTTATAATTTCTCCACAGACCTGATAAATCTTCCTTTTGATTTCCCATTGGTCTCCTTAGAACCTGATTTTTAAATAGTTTACACTTTCAGCAGTATCACATTTCTGTTGGTGTAAGAGGTGAGTTCAACTTACTGTTTTTTCCCAGAATGGCTACGTAGGTATCATTACACCTGGTATTCTTTCTTATTGTTCTTTTTGGTTTGGAAAGCTTATTTTGTTGTATATTGTTTATTTATATGCAGATACATGTATGTATATTGGATCTACAGCAGAACTCTCCAGTTTGTTCCTCTGATTTATCTGTTACACTTATTCCTATGTCTTTCTCAATGTATGCATTTTGCTTTTATTACAAATACAGTCTCTTCAGCGATTTGCAGCTGGGTACCATTGATATATACACTACTACAATCTTTTGTAAATTTCAAACCTAATCATTGTGATGGACTCATTATTAACATTACCATGACCTTGTTGTCGCTAATGATTCCTTGGAATTTTTTGAGCCTGCAGTCTTGTCACTTGCAAAGATAGTATTTTTCCTCTTCCTTTCTTACAAGACTAACTCTTTCAAAGAATATTACCTAGAAAAGAATTTGGCTAAAACAACTGGAACCCAAGCCAACCAAGGCAAAGTTTGGCTTTCTCTATCACCTTATAGAGATTGAATGAGTGAATTTAAAATAGTTCCTTTTTCTTTCCTTTTGCTATGTCCAGAAAGAGATAGTAAGGGTGTATCTGTGTTCTGCAGCAATGTGAGAACTAGATGAAGTGAGTTTGTAATGTAAAGTGCGTTGAGCTTGCCAAATGCTACCATGGCTTTATTATTTATTAGACATGTGTGTTTTGATTTCTCGCCTGTGTCCTAGGGTGAGGGATCTCTGGCCTTCTCGGGAAGTTGTTTTACTGTAGCACTTGATAAAGAGCAGGGTCACTGCTCTGGTGTTCGGCGTTGAGGGAGAAGTTATGCGTGTTACAGCAGGTGGAGATGGTATTTGCCAGTGTGGTCTGTTTCTGGACAGCTGCAGAGACTTAAGAAGCCACGAAGGGAAGTTGTTGTCATCCCTGGAGGGAGAAGGCGTGCACCCCGGCCCTCTGAGGGCATCAGGAGTATGGCTGCTTAGATAGTGGCAGGGCTGTCATTCCTGCTCTGTGCTAATTCATTGCAGACCGGATACGTTTTTACTTTTTTATTTTTTGACAGGCAGAGTGGACAGTGAGAGAGAGAGAGAAAGGTGTTCCTTGTGCCGTTGGTTCACCCTCCAGTGGCCACCATGGCCGGCGTGCTGCGCCCAGCGCACCGCGCTGATCCAAAGGCAGGAGCCAGGTACTTATCCTGGTCTCCCATGGGGTGCAGGGCCCAAGCACTTGGGCCATCCTCCACTGCACTCCTGGGCCACAGCAGAGAGCTGGCCCGGAAGAGGGGCAGCCGGGACAGAATCCGGCGCCCTGACTGGGACTAGAACCCTGGGTGCCGGCGCCGCAGGGTGTAGGATTAGCCTGTTCAGCCGCGGCCCCGGCCCGATATGTTTTTATAAGTACAACATAAAGCTTCATTTTATCAGAAGTCACATAACCTCATTGGCCCTGAATTTCCTCGTCTATAAAAAATGAGACTAACATTGCTTTGTAAAATGAGGCCTAAATGCACAGTGCTAGGCACAGTGTTTAGCACAGAGAAAGGCCCGCAGGAAATTGCTGTCAAATGGAACTTTGGATGGCTTGCCTTCTCTGTTCCATCCTGTACAGCAGAAGTGGGGATGGCTTGAACTGGAGGTGCTGCCTCAAGCCGGGGGTGGAGGGAAAGCTCTCTCTGCTTAGTTTCTCTCACCTGTCCTGAATGTTTTCAGAAACATGACAGCAGAACCTGTGGGCTTAGGATCTGTGCTCCCTGCTGAAGAGCCTCTTGATTCTCAGAAACACAAACTGCTAAGGTTTACTGACCTTCCGGCCCAGGGCAAGCCCTGTTCAGTTTGGCTGTTCCTAACTGATCATGGCTTTGTTGAGTAAGATGAACTGCTTCAGTTCCTTGTGATTTGTTAATGGTCTTATACTTGTGCTTGAAGGCATTTTGGCCACTTTAAAACCACAAACAAATAATTTGCTTCCCTTTAGGCCTCTTGCCCAAACAGTGAACACTAGTCTGCGTCCTGAGCTTCCTTTTTTTTCCAAGGGAGCAGGAAGATAGTTCCAGTCAGTCATCCGATTTCAAATCAGTTTTCTTTGAAGGTTTTTATGAAGCCCAGGGGAATAGAAATATCTTGGATATAATAATAATAAAAAGCAAGGAAATGTTTCATACTATGGTCTTTTAAGTTTCCCCTAAAGAGTATTGGGGAAAACTCACATATTTCAAAAGCGTCCTGGAACAGAACACTGAAACGCAGTTCTGTCAGCTTCTAATGTAGGCCGGGTGAAAGAGGCAGACAGTGTGACAGTGGAGCGAGCAGAGACACTGTTTGCGAATTGTGATACTGAAAATTAACAAGAACAAAGAACACAAAATAAAAAGTATCTGTGCATGTAAACCTATGTCTAAAATAACTTCTACCAGTCTCGCATCAAGGAAAACTTACTCGATCCCCAGTTAAGTGTTAACATACTTTCAACCAGAGTTTTATGTTAAACAGCCTTTTTGCCTGTGATAGATTTGCCTGGAATTAACAATAGGTGTTTAGGGAGGGAGGCTCCTGGGGTGTTTGCCCTGGCATGTACGTTCATTCCTCTGGCCACGTCCTGTAGCCTTGGAGCTCTTTGAGGCTGGGGGACTGGGGTATCTATTTCAGTGATGATTAACGTCCAGAGTGGTGAGATAGACACAGATAAGCAGAGTGTGTTTGTTTGTTTTAAAATGATTGCGCCTAAGAGCATTTTTTTGGCCCAGAAAGCATAAAGTTTCCTAACTCTGAATGAAGATGGCATCACTGACTGGTTACATTTAAAGCCTAAAGTGTGATCTTCAGAAAACAATTAGCAACTCAAAGTAACCCAGGCTCGCGCTCTCACCTTTCTGCCTTACCTAGGGAAGAGAATCACTTACTTCTCCAGTTCATTGAAAGGTTTCATATATGGATATATTTATTGTCTTTAGCATTTCGAAAGACCTTATTTTTAATGACTTCTGTGACTTAATAAAAGTAGAGTTCAGTTTACATGCTCAAAATAAATAAAACAATACACCTGTGGAGGCAGGAAATGGGCTAGTGCACTCGCCACCTCCAGATGCAAACTAGAAGAGTGGAAGGGGCCTTCTACTCCGCAATTGTGAGGGTATAGAAGCTGCTTATGTCGTTTCCATTCTTGTAAAACTAGAATGGTAGTTGGTGAGTTTTCTGGTTTTTAAGGCAGAAACATGGAGAAACACAAAGATTTCACTATCTGCATGAATTCATACTGGAATGAGATCTCTGAAAATAGTTCAGTGCTCCTTAGCTTCAGGCTTTGTTGTTTTTTGTTTTTAAGATTTATTTATTTGAAAGGCAGAGTTACAGAGAGGTAGATAGAGGGAGTTCTTCATCACTCCCCAAATGCCTGCAATGGCCAGAGCTCGGCCGATCTGAAGCCAGGAGCCAAGAGCTGCTTCTGGGTTTCCCACGCAGGTGCAGAGGCCCAAGGACTTGGGCCATCTTGTACTGCTTGCCCAGGCCGTAGCAGAGAGCTGGATTGGAAGTGGAGCAGCTGGGTCTTGAACCAGTGCTCATACGGGATGCCAGCACTGCAGGCAGCAGCTTTACCCGCTACGCCACAGCACCAGCCCCTAGCTTCAGTTTTCTGTGTAGAATTTTCATACTGGGTAAAGATCATTCTTGAGCTGCTGAAACCCAACTGACAGGTCACTGAGGAAACCTACTTACTTTAGAAAAATTATTTCTGAATGTTTTACATAGAAATGAATGACCTCTGTGTGAGAACTTAACGTTAACTCTGAGTTGACCCTGGCATTAGATTAGGTTCTGGTACGAAGGCATAACCACAGAACAGGGAGAAATTCAGGTGGGCTCTTGTTGATGCCAGGCTCCAATAAAATTTGAACATTCAGATGAAATCAATTGTTTGAATAAAGGGGATGAAAATCGGGTCTTGAATTTTCAGTGGAAGCTGGTGTACCCCACTAGTTTGATCCACAGAGAGTGATTTTTGCTGAGCGTCAGTGTTTTTTCTCAGGTGTGTCTACCATTAGAAGAGGTTGAAAATCCAAAGATTTGGCTTATTCTTGAGGAAAGACCTTTCTATTCAGCAGTCTTTCTCAGATTTGAACAGAATCACATGGAACTCCAGTTATGGTCAGTAGAAGCAAGATGGTTGTGCTAAGTAACAATATGTTTATGAATCTGAATCATGCGAATACTCAAGCTGTATCCAAAATGGAGTATGAGACTATCTGAAGGATTAATTTCTTGTTAGAAGTTTGACTACCTTGTCCCAATGCTGTGTCGGTTCTTCATTTCATCCATCCTGTCCACACGGCCCTCCCTGGAAGTCTGGGCCACCCAATGGGCCCCTGTGCCTGCCCCTCTTTAGCCCGCAATTAATTGCCAACACATTCTTTCTTTTCCTCCTCCTTTTTGGTATTTGACATGAGCTCAAATTGCTGAGAAAGGTGACAACTGTGAAATGAAGACAGGGCTTGGAGACACCTTAAAAAATACATGCAAAGGCCACTAAATGACAAGAGCAGACTGCCAGGCTCTTTCAAAACATCACCACGTCTGTTGACTTTCCATTCCTTGTCCACAGCACAAAATTGGAGGTCAAAGAATCATAGGAGTTGGAGATGGAAAAGACATTTGGGGTCAGCCAGTTCATCCCTTAGCCTTCTTCTGCCCTGATTCCGAATCATTCCTTACATTATATTTTCTCTACCAGCTCTTGTACAGTTTTCACGGTCTTCACTCAGCCCCGGCTGTCACCTTTGGGGAATGATGCTAGGAGTTCTGTCCAGTCTCTCCTGGCAAGGAGAGAGATTGCCTCTGCCCCCAGTTGACATTCGTGAACTTCTTTGTTGGTGGTCTCAGCTGAGAGGTGGAGGCTGACTGTCTCCCTGTTGCCTGGGGATTGGGGGCATTTCTAGACAGCGTTGAGGAGCATTTTGTGTCTGATGACAGTGGACAAGGGATAAAGATCCAGGGGTATAGGGGCACCTCTGCTGAAGTTATTTCTAGACTGTTTTTGCTTTTCAGGGCTCCTGACCTGAAAGGGGATTTATATATATATATATGAGGTGGGACAGGTGGGCAGAGGCAAGGGAATTACGTTGAGTTGGCATTTGACAAGAATCCTAACTTGAAAACTGGTGGGTAGTAGTAGCAGAGGGTTGTTCTAAGAAATCCACGTTAGGGCAAGCTTAGCAGAGTGGCTTACTGTAGAGACACTCCAGCTCAGCCTGAGATGGGTGAGCGTTTTGGACGAGCGGACGCTGTTGCTTTTGTGGCTACCCCTTGCTTTAGAAAAATGGAGAAAGAAGTCTTATGCTCACTGGCTGTGTGGTTTGGAAGGGGGAATGGTAGTTTTTAGATGCAGCTTTGGAGGGATACCCCCAGCTCCCCCCTCTTGTTCCAGCAGCTGTTGGGAGCAGTCCGAAGGGGGTATTATATTTCTTCTGGTAACTCTGCCAAGAATGAGAGGAAATCCACAATCTGTGGGGTTTTTTGGGGGGGGTGGGGTGGGGATGGGGTGGCAGGTGATGGGACAGGGAAATTAAATTGTTTTATAGTAAATATGCTGGATACTTTTCCTGGAAGGCTATTTCACTGAAAGCAATGATATTTCCCCCATTCACCAACTGTGCAATAAGTTCCTTCTCTTTAGAGAAAGGGAAATAGTCTGAGTATTTTTTTTTCTTTCTTCACTGTAATCCCAGCTCTGACCTCCGATGTTTCTTTGAATTTCCCTTTAGAAAATCCATCTTGAAAAGGTAAACCAAGATTCCGACACGGTGGCTCACACGTTGCTGAGGGGACTCCCTCCAGAGGGAGCGGCTAGGGGAGAGCCGTTGTCCAGCTCTTATCTTGGCTGCAGTTTGGCTTTATCATAATGGCCTAGAACTGGAGATATGAAAACTTGCTGGGTGGCATCTGGTTCATGTTCTCTCTATCCCCTTCATCTAGGCTGGGAGGGCACTATAGTAACTTTGACCACTGGGGTTGAGAGCCTATTTTGGTGATGAATATGGACACAGCTTCAAGATTAAAAACAGTAAAAGACAACCCTGGGAAGCAGAGCAGAGCAATTAGTCCTCACACTTCAGGCGAGGAGTCCAGGGGCAAGTCATTCTGAGGTGGGAGGATGAGGTCCACCTCCGAGAACTCACGGATCACTTGGAGGAAGACTTGTTTACAGAGAAGTAGTGCGATCTTTATTGCTGTTTATTTTCAGAAGGTGCTAGATCAGCCTTTCCAAAAGTTGTGTTGTGGGATTTTTGACAAACTAATTCTGTAATCAGATGGGTATGGGATATGTTGTGCACCACATCCCCCTCTTGGGGGCATCATTATGCTCATTGGTAAACTAATGGCACTGACAGTCCCTGTGCTACAGGGACTTATGTATTCAATTTTGTTTCAGCCAGGATTGTCCAAAATCTTTTAACCATAAAATTATTAACCATAAAATTATTTTTTTCCTCCATAAGTCTCAGTCTCTCTCTCTCTCTCTTAAAGATTTATTTTATTTGAAAGGCAGAGTTGGAGAGAGAGAGAGGGAGAGAGAGATCTTCCACCCACTGGCTCACTCGCCAAATAGCTGCACCGGTTGGTGCTAGGCCAGGCCAAAGCTAGGAGCCTGGAACTTCACCTGGGTCTCCCACTTGGATGCAGGGGCCCAAGCACTTGGACTATCTTCTGTTGCTTTTCCCAGGCACATTAACAGGGAGCTGGATCAGAAGTGGAACAGCAAGGACTTGAGCCAGTGCCCATATGGGTTGCCGGCACTGCAGGCAGTAGCTTTACCCGCTACGTCCTAATACTGGATCTGATTAATATCTGTTAACATCTTGCAGAACACTCACTGGTCAAATGCCCTGTAAATACAGAACCTGACCAATGGCAGAAGGAAATGGGTATGAACTTGGCTCAACTCTAAATTCTAAGCTCACACATGTAGAGGACCAGAGTAATATCCAGTGCTTCTGAAACTCCTTTGGACAGCTTGACATGCGGGTGCCATATTAAGATACTTTGCTTAGATTCCTTCCCTTGAGCCTCTATAGCATAAGAATTTGGAAGACTTGGGTGAATTCTTGTGGATGTGGCATTTTATACCATTTTAGGCAGAACCTTTGGGACCAGAGATACCAGGATATACTTGAGAAAGTTTGTGGAAATAGGATTAAAGGTTAAATTTATTTTGGTGCAAACATTTTTTTGAAATGTGTGCATAGTTTTTTTCATACTGCATATTTTCCATGAACTTTTTTGAAGACCCTGTGTATTGTTGGAAGTGAGACTTCCCAAAGGGAGAGGCATACTTTTTGAGAACTCTTGCGTCAGCAGTATCTATCAATGTACTTACCATATTAGGATGATGGCTCAATTTTTGTGTTTCAGACATACCTTTGTATAGTGTTAGCATTTTGGATACTACATGAAAGGATTAAAGGCAAATGAAAGTATCAGGAAATTGAAAGCCCTACCATGATTATTTATGCCCCTGCTGTATTCACTTTCTGTTGTGTTACTGTTTGAGTAGCTCTCTTTTTCCCCGACCTTGTTCTCTTGTATTCTCTGAAACGAAGCCCACACATTTCCTTTGAACATGCTGTATTCCTCTTGTCTGCAGAAAATCATATATAGGCCATATTATGGTTTAGTATCTAAGAGCAATCCCTGTGAAAGTGTGGAACTTGGGTTCAGCGTTGAGGTGTAGTGGGTTAGGCCGCTGCCTGCAGAGCTGGCATCCCATACAGATGCTGGTTTGAGTCCTGGCCGTTCAGTCTCCCTCCCTATCTCCACTCCCTCCCTTCTTTTATTCCTGGATTTTATTTATTTATTTATTAGAGAGGCAGAAAGGTCTTCCATTTGCTTTTTCAGTCCCCAAACGGCTGCAGTTGGCCAGAGCTGGGCCAATCTAGAGCCAGGAGCTTCTTCTGGGTCTCCCACATGGGTGCAGGGGCCCAAGCACTTGTGCCATCTTCCACTGCTTTACCAGGCCCTCAGCAGAGGGCTGATTTGGAAGAGGATCAGCCGGGACAGGAACCAGCATCCATATGGGATGCCGGCACCGGAGGCAGAAGCTTAGCCTACTGTGCCACAGTGCCGGGCTCCTGCTCCATTTCTGATCCAGCTCCCTGGTAATGTGCCTTGGAGAGCAGTGGAGGATGGCCCAAATCCTCCCAAGTAGGAGGCTCATATGTAGCTCTTGGCTCCTGGCTTCAGCCTGACCCAATCCTGGCTGTTGTGGCCATTTGGGGAGTGAACCAGCAGGTAGAAAACCTCTCTCTCTCTCCTTTTTCTCTTTAACTCTGCCTTTCAAATAAATAGAAATAAATCTTTTAAAAAATAAAGTGTGGAATTTTAAGTTTTATTTATTTATTTGAAACTGAGAGCCTGGAACCTAATCCCTGTCTTCTACATACGTGGCAGGGACCCATCCACTTGATTACCTGCCGATTCTCAGGTGTGTATCAGCAGGAAGCTAGAATTGCAGGCAGAGCTGGAGCCCTAACCCAATACTCAGATATGGGATGTGGGTGTCCCAAGTGGTGTCTTAACCACTATACTAAATGCCTAACCCTGAAAGTGTTGATTGTCAAACAGATTCTAGAAATAGTTCAAAATTTGATGACACACTTATTCAGGATTCCTGGTCTAATGCTAGTCTGCAGAATGCTGGTTGAGAGCCACTTTTTGAAGCATTAAGAGGCTTAAGATTTGATCCCTGGAATTTATGACTATATTGGACAAAAAAAGATATATAGCTGTGAAAAGCTAGAAATGAGTAGGTTTCTGGAAGGCTCGGTCTAAGAGCCCAAATGATGTGGAGAGGGATGTTTAGAGGAGACAGGGAAGTATCGGCTTTAGCTGGATCTTGAAAATGAGTGAATTTGACAAGTCCCCAGAAGGAATGAGCATTTGTCAGAGAAAAAGATAGGTTGGCACTGGCATTAGAGGCGAAGGTGTGGATACAGGGGTGAATGCAGAAAAATGGGCTCGGCTAGAGTCCAATTGCATAGTGTAGAGTATGATGGGAGATGGAATGGGTTAAGTGGGTTGATGTTTGGGGCCACTCAAGGGAAGTGAAGATTGGTTCTGCCAGCCCCACACCCTCATTGTACATTGACCTCTCGTGATGCTGCCACTCCACCCTGTGTGCTGGGGCTATCCCCCATTCCCATACCAGAGGATAAGCCATGTAACACAGTGTGATTTTTCGTTGGTGTTATTTTTTGGGGGGAAAAGGAGGACCGCTACTGCTGAGGCTCTTTGAGTATTCAGTTGAATTAAGTATAAATGAGGGTTACAAGTTTCTTACTTAAGGCAGCTTAAATACTTTGTGAAAACTAGATTCTTAATACTGGTAAAGGAACTAGGGGGTACAGGCAATATAGGGTACTGGTGGAATCTGCTTTCGGAGAAGAAGGTGGGAGAAATCAAGAGGCAGTATTAAGTTAAAATTCCAAGCATCATTTTGTATTGCCCTGTCCCTCTCCTCGGCCCAGTGCCCTTGCCATGGCCTCATTCTACTCCTGGGGACAGATACCCTTCTTTCCTGAGTTCCCAAGTCCGCAGAAAGCTGTACTTAAGGAAACCTTGCCAGGTGTGCAGTGAGGCAGCCTCGGTGACAGCAAGGGGAGCCAAGCTTCGGGATGGTAGAGGGAGGGAAATTGATCTGTGTTCAGGAGTTTTCTGATCTTAGAGATTATGTGGGTTTAAGGCTTCTCCGATACACCCACACATCCCCCTGCTGCCCCGAAGCCATTTTCTTGCCAACTAAGTTTATTTATTTGCTTTTGGTTTTGGGGTGTGAACAAGGAGAGGGGAAATGAAGGGGGATTCTAGATAACTGCCGAGATTAATTTCTGCGCTCTGGACTCGCTCACCAAGATTTCAGGGGCCAGATAGCTTACTGTGGGTGCGCCTTGTGCTGTGTTTGTTTAAAATAGGTCCTGTGCCCAGGAATGCAGTCAGACCCTGATGGTGACTAAGTGCAGGAAAGCTGAGAGGGAGAGCCCAGGTGGAAAAATGAGCCGGAGGCAAGAGAAAGCAGGCTGGGAAAATGGCGCTAAAGCCAGGCCCACAGGCCAGGCCATAATTTCCTCTGTGCATTAACAGTCACCAAGAGATTATTTACAGGGCACTAACCACTTTTCTAGGGGAGCACCCTCACTTCACATCACTAACGATGTAGGAGAATTCTCCGGGGCACCTGCTCCTGTCTTCTCAGGCCCTTTTTTCTGCCTCCTTTGATGGACTCCCTGTGACAGGACAGTGGCAGGGCTCCCACAGGGAGGGAGAGAGACCTTTTTCAGAGTAAGGAAGTTTTCTTAATTTCTCTGGCTTTTTCTGGTGCTGAAGTCAATAGAGACATAGATGCAGTTTGATTACCAGCGAGGGAATTGACCATCCAAGATGCTTGGACAAAAGGAATGAAAAAGTTGAACTGCTGGGATGCTTGTAACAAAGTGACACTTTCTCAGGTCAAAGCCAAGTAGAACTTTTTTTTTTTTTTTAAGTTGAAATTTGCTTTGAAGGAGCACAGCCAAGTATTTTGATTGTGGTGCTTATCTGAGAGGATGCCTGCACCTGCTGTGTGGTAGCCTGTAAAGTTCAACTTTGAAAGTTTCTTGCTGCTGTAACCAAGCCCTCTGGGAAGTGCTGTGACCCTTAGTGAAGTGTCACTAAATAGCAGTTAAGTGATGATAGAGATGTTGTCCTTATCCCAATTTAGGAAATAGGCTGATTCCTTTCTCCCTGTTTGCTTCCTGCTGTGCTCCAAAATATTCCATTTTTAATTTCACCTCTATCAATTAGTTCAGAGCTACAAATTATCTCTTTGATATCTGGGAGGGATTTGCAGGTAACAGTTGACAAGGAGTACTTTTGCTCCGGATCTCCATAAACCTGATAGCTCAGGTTTCTCTGTAGTAATGTGAGACTAGAGACCACACTCACCCAATGGAAGAATTCAGTAGAAATTTTAGCCTTAACAGGTGTATACCCAAGTCCTAATCATTAAGCCTAAAAGATGACAAATGTTTGCCATGAGAGGAACAGTTTTTAATACTTGTAACTAAATTAATCGGAAGAAAAAAGAATTATTATTCATTTTGGTGATGATCTAGGTTTAAGTCCTAAACAATGAATATTGACTGCCACAAATATTTAGATTCATGTAAAAGTAATGAACCTTTTTTAGAGATGTATAGCTTACACTGTATTTTGTTTTAGGTGTCACCTTTGAAACATTGCAGTTGTTAAAGTATTATCCTCATTTCTTAGCTGAAGAAATGGACAGTTAGAGAAATTAGTTACCTGGGATTGTCTGCCTTTTATGCCTTTTCTGTAACCTTACTTAATGTACTATTCAGTTAAGGGTAAATAGATACACATAGCTTTCAACAATCTTGTGATACATTTTTAAAAAATGGGCCGCTTCCTAGAGCATCATCATCTGTTTATGTCTTCTGAGCTTTTATAGAGACATAATTTATTTTTATTTTTTAAAGATTTATTTATTTATTTGAGTTATACAGAGAGAGGAGAGGCAGAGAGAGAGAGAGAGAGAGAGAGAGAGAGAGAGAGAGAGAGGGAGGTCTTCCATCCCATGGTTCACTCCCCAATTGGCCGCAACAGCCAGAGCTGGGCCAGCGCTGCGCTGATCCAAAGCCAGGAGCCAGGAGCTTCTTCCAGGTTTCCCACATCGGTGCAGAGGCCCAAGGACTTGGTCCATCTTCCACTGCTTTCCTAGGCCATAGGAGAGAGCTGGATCGGAAGTGGAGCAGCCGGGTATCGAACTGGCACCCCTATGGGATGCCGGTGCTTCAGGCCAGGGCGTTAACCCACTGCACCACAGTGCCAGCCCCTTATTTTTATTTTTTAAAATATTTATTTTTTTGAAAAGCAGAGTTACAGAGAAGCAGAGACACACACAGAGAGAGAGGTTCTGCATCCGCTGGTTCACTCAACAAATAGCCACAATGGCTGGAGCTGGGCTGATCCAAAGCCAGGAGCCAGGAACTTCTTCCAGGTCACCCACATGGGTGCAGGAGCCCAAGCACTTGGACCATCCTCTACTACCTTCCCAGGCCATAGCAGAGAGCTAGATCAGAAGTGGAACAGCCTGGACTCGAACCTGCATCTGTATGAGATGCTGGCATTTCAGGCAGCGGATTACTTGCTACACCACAGCGCCAGCCCCAGAGACATAATTCTGTTCCATATATCCCCACCTCTGGCTTTGTAAATCTGACTTAGTTCTAACATTTCCACTATTTGCTATACAGTAGTTGTTTAAAAAATGCTTTACAGTCTTCACATTTGTCATTTCTAATGACAGTCTATTCCATTCAGTTACTATACCATTCTCCCCCACTGACGGACATTTGGGCTAGTTCCAGATTTCACCTCCAATATATTATACAAAGCTGCAGCTATAAATATATTTGTAAAAGTGTTTTTTTTTATTTTGAATTATTTCTTTGCAATACATGGCATGAAGTAAGAATGCTAAATCAAAAGCTGCCTTTTAATGACTTACTAGCAAATTTCCTAGCCAGCTGAGCCTGTTCACAGCAATATGTAAACTAAACCTAAAATTTTCTATCAAACCAAAAGCTAGTGTTGGGTTTTTCCACTTAATATATGTGACGTGGTATGTTAAAAGTTTTTTTTAAGGTGCATGTCTGTAAACTGCTATTATGGGATGTTTTCTCCAGTGTTTTATTGAGGGAACACCACGTGACTTTTCTTGTCCTCCATTAGACATGGATGACAGAGTATTGAGATAGGATGTTAGCTCAATAGATTTTTATCAGTTCTTTAAAGTTTTAGAGATAAACTTAACCTATAGTGTTAATTTTTCTCTACTTTGTTGTTTTCATTTTAATCTCATTTTAAATTCTGTGTACTATATCCAGTTTAATAGAATCAATGCACACATTATATTGCGTTATGGGTACATTTCTGCTGTTTTTGTAATCAAGAAATTCTCTATTTTTCATTGGAATATGTGTATATTTCATTTTCTTCTACTTAAACTACCTCATTTAATTTTTTTTTTTTTTTTGACAGGCAGAGTGGACAGTGAGAGAGAGAGACAGAGAGAAAGGTCTTCCTTTGCCGTTGGTTCACCCTCCAATGGCTGCCGCGGTCGGCGCGCTGCGGCCGGCGCAGCGCGCTCATCCGATGGCAGGAGCCAGGTGCTAGGTGCTTTTTCCTGGTCTCCCATGGGGTGCAGGGCCCAAGCACTTGGGCCATCCTCCACTGCACTCCGGGGCCACAGCAGAGGGCTGGCCTGGAAGAGGGGCAACCGGGACAGAATCCGGTGCCACGACCGGGACTAGAACCCGGTGTGCCGGCGCCGCAAGGCGGAGGATTAGCCTGTTGAGCCACGGTGCCGGCCTCTCTCTCCCTTCTTAAGTCAAAGACATGCAATACAAAGCTAAAGCACTAAGTAAGCAGTAATTTTTTTCATTAGCTTAAATTTTTACTTTGGTCATTATGGGTTTTTTTTTTAAAGATATATTTATTTACTTGAAAGAGTTACACAGAGAGAGGAGAGGCAGAGAGAGAGAGAGAAAGAGAGAGAGAGAGCTCTTCCATCCACTGGTTCACTCCCCAGTTGGCCACAACAGCTGGAGCTGCACCGATCCAAAGCCAGGAGCCAGGAGCTTCTTCCGGGTTTCCCACGTGGGTGCAGGGGCCCAAGGACTTGGTCCATCTTCCACTGCTTTCCCAGGCCACAGCAGAGAGCTGGATCAGAAATAGAACAGCCAGGACTCAAACCGGCGCCCATATGGGATGCTGGTGCTTTAGGCCAGGGCGTTAACCCGCTGTGCCACAGCGCCGGCCCTGGTCATTATGTTTTAAATTCATATCAACCTGAGCCATTTCTGGATTTTTTAAAATCACAGGCAATTTGCTTACTGCTCATTTCCAATGTATTCTAGTTGAACAAAGCTAAGAATATGGGAAGCATAATTTCTTTATCAATAAGTACTTAATGATATGTATAAGGCATTGGATAAGTGAAAACAGTACCTGGCACGTTGTAAGTGCCACGTTAAATGTTGGTTAATAAACTGTATGTTGAATTATGATTGGGAGAGAGGATAACATTCTATATCACTTAAAAATAGTATTTGGTTAACTAAACTCTACTTACTATGTTGAAAAGATTTCCAATAGTAGAGTTTGAAATAAAATATTCCTCATGTTAACCTTCTGTTACCCAGAAAAGTACAGCAGAAAAACTTTTCCTAAGGATTCATACTCTAAAATGTTCAAAATATTGACATGAAACCACAGCTGTAAAAGTCTCACGTGTCTGCATGGATAAAATACTATAAATTAAATGAAAAAGAATGATTAAGTTGAAAAAAGTTATAACACAGAATATAAAAAAGAGGCATCACAAACTCACAAGAGAAAGACAATGTGCTTAACAGAAAGTTAGGCCAAAGGACATGAGCAAACATTTCTCAGGAGAAATGCTGATGGATTTAGAACACATGACCAGGGGCCAGCACTGTCTGTAGAGCCAGGATCCCGTATGGATGCCAGTTCAAGTCCCGGCTGTTCCACTTCCTTTCCAGCTTCCTGCTGATGCACCTGGGAAAGCAGCAGAAGCTAGCTCAAGTGCCTGGGCCCCTGCATGCATGTGGGAGACCTGGATGGAGCTCCTGGCTCCTGGCTTCAACTGTTGAGGTGGTTTGGGTAGTGAACCAGCTGGGAGATATCTCTCTGTCCCTCTCTCTCTAACTCTTGACTTTCAAATAAATAAATAAATAAATCTTAAAAATAAGAACTGTGTGATCAGATATTCAAAATTTTTCACAATTTTAAAACAATTTTATATGTTTAGAAACAGGTAGAAGAATTTTTAAATTTGGAATTGCAAAGATAAAAAGAAATTGTAAAACTTGTCAGGACTGGGGGCCAGCATTCGGCCTCACAGCTAAGCTACCAGTGAGACACTCACATGCCTGGGTTCTGGTTCCACCTCCCTCCCAGTTCCAGCTTCCTGGGAGGCACCAGGTGATGTGTCCCTGCCACCATGTGGGAGACCTGGATTAACTTCCTGTGTATCATGCATCTGGGGAGTGAACCAGCAGATGGTAATTCATTCTTGCTTGCTCCCTCCTTCTATCTCTCCCCGCCCCCTCCCTTTTTGTTTCTTTCTCATTGTTTCTGTCTCTCGAATAAATAAATACTTTTTTTTTAAAGTGCTAAGATGATGAAAAAAGTAAGGAAAGACTGAGAAACTTGTAAGGAGAATAACTACAGTGAGGTATCCTGGATCAGATCCAGAACAGGAAAAGGCATTAGTAAAGAAATTGTTGACTTCTGAATAAAATCTGGAATTTGTTGATAGAAATGTACCAGTGTTAATTTCTCAGTTTAGACAAATATACCATGGTTTGTAAGTTGTTAATACTGGGGGAAGCTGAGTGAACGGTATATGAGATCTCTGTAGCAGTATTTGTAGCTTTTTTGAAATATGAATATGATTTTATTCCAAAATATCAAAGTTGTTTATTTGAAAAAAAATCAAAGAAATTTAGAAAAAAACACACAGGATTATGATATTAGAAGTGGAAGTTGCTGTATCCTCCTTTGAATGACAAGTTTGCAATAACTGTGGAAATAAAAGTACAGGAAACACTTTCATGGAATGAAATACCGCTCGACTCTAGAATAACAGAATAAAGCCAATTAGATCTTTTTTAAGGTGCATAGTTTCCCTCGACCTATTCAAAATCATTTCTTTTTTGTTTTTGTTGTTTTAAATATTTATTTCATGTATTTTAAAAGGGAAGTTACAGAGAGAGCGAGCGAGAGAGATGAGAGAGATCTTCCATCTGCTGGTTCACTTCCCAAATGGCCACAATGGCTGAGGCTGAGCCAGGCTGAAGCCAGGACCCTGGAATTGCATCTGGGTCTCCCATGTGGGTAGCAGGGATGCAAGTACTTGGGCCATCTTCTGCTTTTCCAGGTGCAAGAGCAGGGAGCCAATTGCAGGGTTCGGGAGTAGAGGAGCCAGGACTTGAACCAGTACTTGTATGGGTTGCAGGCAGCAGCTTAACCTGCTGTACTACAATGTGAGGACCTCAAAATCATTTCTGATGTATTTTTTCTCCACATGTAAATAATGGTATTTATTGCAACTTGTCTACAGTGGCAAAAGTCAGTAAGTAGATGACTGATTAAATAATTATGATGGCATCACACAATGGAATTTTGTGCAGCTGTTAAAGAGATTGCAGTGCTATAAATGTGTTCATGTAGAATGATTTCCAAGGTACGTCGTTAAGTAAAGTAATGGTTGGGGCCTGTGCTGTGGTGTAGCTGGTAAAGCCACTGCCTCCAGTGTTGACATCCCATTGGGTGCCGGTTCAAGTCCTGGCTGCTCCATTTCCGATCCAGCTCTCTGCTGTGGCCTGGGAAAGCAGTACAAGATGACATGAATCCTTGGGCCCCTGCACTCGTGTGGGAAACCTGGAGGAAGCTCCGGGCTCCTGGCTTCAGATTGGCGCAGCTCTGGCCATTGTGGCCAGCTGGGTAGTGGACCAGTGGATAGAAGACCTCTCTCTCTGCCTTTCCTTCTCTCTCTGTGTAACTCTGAATTTGAAGTAAATAAATTAAAAAAAAAAAGTAATGAGTAGCATAATATGTATATTCCATTTTTTTAATTAAAAGGGGCTATATATGGGAAGACATAGATACCAGTATATATGCATCTTGATGGATATCTAATTACTTCTGGGGATGGAGTCTTAGCCAGAGGTTAGGAGAATGACTCACTTTTGTATTATTAACCTTTCATACTACATGTTTCTTATCCTATGCAATTAATATTTTAGCAACCAAAAATAATTATCCTTTATAAATAAATAAATGAAATAAGGCCAGGATGCAGAGGATTATTTATCTAGAACAGAATAATCCTCAACGCAGGACCTTTTCTTTGCTGGCTTTCAGGAAGGAATGGTGACTGTGGAGGTGTAAGTAGAGGCTGGAATGATGTAGGTGGCCAGCCTTGGCCAGGGGCTTTCTAGACACACATGGCTGTTGTTCTGTATACCAACCAGGATATCTTGTTAGTGGAGCAAGCCAAGAACACAGAGGAGAGTTGTGGGGGGTCTAGAGTTGAATTTACAAATTCCTGCCTGTGATTTCAAAACTCTATCCAATGTTTGTATTCTTAAGGCGTTTGGAGTTCTTGCCCCTGTCCTGTGCTAACCTGCCTCCAAACCATGCCATTCTTCCTGCTGGGATGTTCCCTCTTCTCCAACTGCTCTTACCTTCCTCATCTGATTGACACTTGCTACATTTTTTTATTTTTGCTTTTTAAAGTTTATTTTGTTTTTATTTATTTGAAAGGCAAAGTGACAGAGAGGCAAATAAATCTGCTGGTTCACTCCCCAAAATACCTGCAACAGCTGAGTCTGGGATAGGCTGAAGCCAGGAGCCAGGAACTCCATCCGGGTCTGGTCTCCCATGTGGGAGGTAGGGACCCAAGTTTTTGAGCCATCACTTGCTGCCTCCCAAGTGTGCTTTAGTAGGAAGTTCTATGGGGAGCGGAGGTTGGATCCAGTCCCAGGCATTCCAATGTGGGATGCAGGCATGGCAGCCTAACTGCTGTGCCACAATGCGTACTACTCCAACTTGTTTTCAAGTGAAAAATAGAACCCATAGAAAAATTGAGTGAATTGTACAATGAACCCTCATATACTTACCACCTAGTTTCTATAACATTTGACTATATTTGCTTTCTCATGCATTTCAAAGATACAGATTTCAGTAAACTTTATTTAATTTTTTAAAGATTTACTTATTTATTTGAAAGAGTTACACAGAGAGAAGAGGAGGGGCAGAGAGAGAGAGAGAGAGAGAGAGAGAGAGAGAGGTCTTCCATCCGTTGGTTCACTCCCCAAATGGCTGCAGTGGCCAGAGTTGGGCCAATCCAAAGCTAGGAGCCTGATGCTTTTTCCAGGTCTCCCATGTGCCAGGAGCCCAAGGACTTAAACTTTTACTTAAACTTAATCTTTTACTGCTTTCCCAGGCCATAGCAGAGATCTGGACCAGAAGTGGGGCATCCAGGACTCAAACTGGCACCCATGTGGGATGCTGGCACTGCAGGTGATGGGGTTTACCTGCTATACCACAACACTGGCCCCTATGATTTACTTTTTAGAGCTCTATTTATTTGAAATGCAAAGCAACAGAGAGGGAGAGCCAGAGATTTTCCATCTGCTGGTTTGCTCTTCAAATGGTCACAGCAGATGGTTTTGTGCCAGATAAAAGCCAAGGGCCAGGAACTCCATCCTGGTATCTCACATAGGTGGCAGAGGCCCAAGTACTTGAGCCACCTTCTGCTTTCCTAGGCACATTAGCAGGGAGCTGGATTGGACACAGAGTAGCTGTGACTCAAAGAGTAGCTGTGACTCAAACTGGCACTTAGATATGGGATGGTGGTGTGCAAGTGGTGGCCTAACTAGCTATGCCACGGTATTGGCCCCTATGATTCTTTGTACTTATTTTTCTTAAGATTTATTTTGCGGCTGGCGCCGCAGCTCAGTAAGCTAATCCTCTGCCTGCGGTGCTGGCACACCAGGTTCTAGTCCTGGTCGGGGCGCCAGATTCTGTCCCGGTTGCTCCTCTTCCAGTCCAGCTCTCTGCTATGGCCCAGGAGTTCAGTGGAGGATGGCCCAAGTGCTTGGGCCCTGCACCCGCATGGAGACCAGGAGAAGCACCTGGCTCCTGGCTTCAGATCAGTGCGATGCGCCAGCTGCAGCAGCCATTGAGGGGTGAACCAACAGAAAAGGAAGACCTTTCTCTCTGTCTCTCTCACTGTCCACTCTGCCTGTCAAAATTTTTTTTTTATTTTGCTTATTTGAAAGAGTGACAGAGGGAGGGAGAGACAGAAATAAAGATCTTCCATCCATTGGTTCACTCCCAAATGGCCACAATGGCCATGACTGGTCCAGGCTAAAGCCATGAATTAGGAACTGAACCCATTTTCCAGGTATGAGGCAGGGACCCAAGTACTTGAGTTACTGCTTCCAAGGGAGAACATTACTGAGAAGCTAGAATTGTAAGTAGAGCCAGGACTCAAAACCAGGCACTCTGATTTGGGATGCAGGTGTTCCAAATGGCATCTTAACCACTACACGAAATGGCCACTCTGATTTTTTTTTAATATTTATTTAATGGGGCCAGTGCTGTGGCATAGCAGGGAAAAAAATATTTATTTATTTGAAAGAATTAGAGAGGCAGAGGCAGAGAGACACATAGATATTTTCCATCCACTGGTTCACTCCCCAAATGACTGCAATGGCCAGGGCTGAGCCAGGCCAAAGCCAGGAGCTTAGTCTGGGTCTCCCACTTGGGTGAAGGGGCCCAAATACTTGGGCAATCTTTTGCTGCTCTCCCAGGCACATTAGCATGGAGCTAGAATGGAAATGGAGTAGCTGGAGCTTGAACTAGTACCCATATGGGATACTAGCATTGCAGGTGGCTGCTTTGCACTGGCCTCAATAGTTTTTTTTTTTTTTTAAGAAAAAGTTATACATAGTGAATTTATATTTGGGTAAAATTTATACTTGAGTGAAATGCTCAAATCTTAATTATATCATTTTATACTTTAAAAAAGTTATTTGAGAAGAAGAGGAATAGAAAAAGGGAGATCCCTCCCACTGCTAGTTCACTTCCCAAGTGACCTTAATGGCCAGGCCCATTGGGAGCTAGGAACTCAATCCAAGTTCTCCATATGAGTGCCAGGGATCCAACCCACCAAGCCACCCTTGCTGCCTCCCAAGGACCACATTATCAGGAATCTGGAATTGGGAGCCAGAAATGGAACCTGAACCAGGTTCCCTGATAGTGATATGAGACAAGAGTGTCTTCATTTTATGCCTTTTTGACAGAGGTATGCACCTTATGTAACACAAACTTCCTTTAAGATTTAAATTTAGAGACCGGAGCCGTGGCTCAACAGGCTAATCCTCCGCCTTGCGGCACCAGCACACCGGGTTCTAATCCCGGTTGGGGCGCCGGATTCTGACCCAGTTGCCCCTCTTCCAGGCCAGCTCTCTGCTGTGGCCCGGGAGTGCAGTGGAGGATGGCCCAAGTGCTTGGGCCCTGCACCCCATGGGAGACCAGGAAAAGCACCTGTCACCTGGCTCCTGCCATCGGATGAGCATGGTGCGCCTGCCGCAGCGCGCCGGCCGCGGCAGCCAATTGGAGGGTGAACCAACAGCAAAGGAAGACCTTTCTCTCTGTCTCTCTCACTGTCCACTCTGCCTGTCAAAAATTAAAAAAAAAAAAAAGATTTAGATGTAGAACACAACCTCAGAAAGTTTCCTCATCTTCCTTCCCAGTCAGTTCCCATATGTACTCTGGTGGTAATCACTGTGGATTAGTTATTCTCAAACTTCATGTAAATGAAATCATATAATATGAACCCTGTTTCTTTCATTCAGCATAATGTATTTGTGATTCATCTGCTTTCCTGTGTGTCTTCTTTTTGTGGCGGGGTAATACCCCATTATATGAATGTTACAGTGTGCTTCTCCATTCTCTGCTGATGGATGTCTGTGCTGTTTACAGCTTTTGGCGATTATAACTAAAGCTTCTATGAACATTCTTGGTAAGACTTTTTGTGGACATATGCTCTTGGTAATTACTAGGTTGTAGAGCAGGTGTATATTGAGATTTTTTTTTTAATAAACTGCCAGATCTTTTCCCAAAATGACTGTACTGTTTTGCTTTATCATCAGTGTAGGAGAGTTCCTTATTGGTGTTGCAAAAAATATAAGAACATATGCAAACATTTTCTTTATCTGGATATAAGCCCTTTGTCAGATAAAAATTTTCTGATCATTTTCTTCCAGATTATAGCTTATATAATCATTTGGTGTGCAGAAATTTTTAATTTTTGTAAAGGCTAATCTATTGGATTTTCCTTCTGTGTTAATGCTTTCTGTGTCCCTAAAGCCTTTGCCAATCTCTGGTCACAGGGATGTTTTTATATATTTCTTCTGATAGCTTTATAGTTTTAGATTCTATGTTTAGGCTTATAATCTATTTTAAACTACTTTTCATGTGTGGTGTGAGCTTCCTTTTTTTCTGAATGGATACCCAGTGATTTCAGCACTACTGGCCATCCATCTCCCACTAGATTGCTTTGGCATCACTATAGACGTTTCTAATGGTTTAAAGGACAGGCTTTCTTGGTTATCCAAACAGAGAGAAGAGTTAATCCATCCTTGTCTCCTAAACCCTTACTTATGTAGTAGTCTCCCTTATCTGCAGGGAATTTGGTCCAAAACACCCACTGGGTGCCTGAGACTGAAGATATTGTTAAACCTTATGCACACTATGTTTGTTCCAATTTGTACGTGCCTTTGAAAACAGTTGAGAGCTGTTACCTTTTTGCTTAAAGGAAGCACTTTACAGATTCTCTTTGGCATATCTGAATTTCCAGCATTGCTGCTGTTGCACTTTGAGGCCATTATTCAAGGTTGCTTGAACACAGACTGTGACACTGCCACAGTGGGTCTGATAACTGAGATGCCGACTGAGTGGGTGGGTAGTGCACACAGCGTGGATACACTACAAAAAGGGATCAGTCATATTGTGAGCAGTATGGAGCAGGACTGTGTGAGGCTTCATCCCACTGCTCAGAACATGTAATTTAAAACTTACAAATGGTTTACTTTTGAAATTTTCCATTTACTATTTTTGGACAATGGTTGATTGCGGCACATTGAAACCTCAGCAAGTGGAACTGGGGTGGGGGGCTTGTATTCTAGGGAGTTTTCTGTGGTTGGCAAGGAGTGGTAGTGACTGGATTATCTGTTCTATCTGGACATAGGATGACCAGTGTCCCAGTGAAGGAACGGGTGAAGGTGTCTCAGAACTGGAGGCTGGGGCGCTGTCGAGAGGGGATTCTGCTGAAGTGGAGATGCAGGCAAGTATCCTCTTTACTCTCCTGAAGCTGCCTGGGGCAGAGAAGCATAGTGGCCAGTGAAAAAGCTGGTTCCAGCCAGAGAGTGACTGGGCTCTCTTGGGTGGGGTGGTCCTGGGGATCCTTCAGACACCACAAAGAGGGACAACTGCTTTTCACATTGAAAAACAAGAGTACTGGAAAGGTACATTATTTTAGAAAATTTCATTTTTTATAATCACTAAAAAATTTATTGTAGAAATGTTTTAAAAATAGAAGTTTCAATCCATCTGCTTTTACAGTTTTTTTAAATAGACCTTTACTCTAGGGAGTTGCTTCTCTTTTGGTTTCCTTTAGCTCTCTCTCTCTTTTTTTTTTTTTAAAGATTTTATTTATTTGAGAGGTAGAGTTACAGACAGTGAGAGGGAGAGACAGAGAGAAAGGTCTGCCAAATGGCCGCAATGGCCAGAGCCACACCGATCCGAAGCCAGGAGCCAGGAGCTTCTTCCAGGTCTCTCACATGGGTGCAGAGGCCCAAGAGCTTGGGTCATCTTCTGTTGCTTTCCCAGGCCATAGCATAGAGCTAGATTGGAAGTGGAGCAGCTAGGACTGGAACCGGCCCTCATATGGGATGCTGGTGCCACAGGTAGAAGACTAACCTGCTGTGCTACAGCACTGGCCCCTCTCTTCTTTATTAAAAGCCAAAATAAGAATTAAAAGTTTGGATATGTATGGTTAGGTATTAGGAGGTAGAGCTTGGGAAAAATGCCAAGAAATTTAGATGATGTTGGTGCTCTGCTAATGCCACAAATTTTATGCTTCAGTAGTGCTAACTTATTTCATAGAGTTTGATTCCTGCCCCCGAAGTGTTTCTTGAAGATTGGTTGCAATGGGAGGGACCCTCCTGACTCCTCGTTCCAGGCTGACCTGTACCTGTACTGCCGGACGGAGCAAGCTCCTCCTGTCAGCTTTCCCTCTGGCTGGTGTCCCTTGTCCACTGGTTTCACTGACACCAGTTGCTGTGCATCCTGTGGTGATGTTAGTGATAGCGGTAATGGCAAAGAAACTTCAGGAGAGAAAGATGGATTTTTAAAATGAAGAGTTTATTTCACTATCAAGGTTTTGCCCCTGACGTTGTCTTTTTGGGCTGGTTTCAAGCAGTCTGGCAAATAAACACACAGAACAGTTAGCAGCAGGCTGCCCTGGGATTCTCCACTGTTCACCTGGCATGAACCTGGTTTCTTGTCCTAGGCAAATGGCTGTTTACCAGATGGCTCTAAACACATGAATTCCAGCTTCTTCTGTTTGTTGCCTTCTTGACTGTCCCGCACGCTCATGCAGGGGCTGTTGAAGAGAAAATGTGCATAATGAGTGGGAAATTCAGGCATCTGTACACACTCTACACATGTTCTATATAATATATGCGTGCACTTAAACCTCTTGGGTAGAAATTCAGTTACTACAAAGTCCAGGCTGCATTTAATGGGCCGTCAAGTCAATTTGTGGAACTTTTCCACATTCCCATGACGCTTGTATTAAGGAGTCTGGGGAAGAAACAGTCCAGTTTGCCCAGTCTGCTTAGACAGGCTTGGCAGTGGGAGATGGTGTCTGTACACGAGGGTGAATCGGCTGCCCATGTGCTTTTCCTGGGCCCTGGGAGCTCCAGGATGCCTATGCAGAGTGGGACAGGTGGGCTGTTTTTACCCTGGGCGTGGGGCTTAGTCCCCCACAGAGCCAGGTGCCTGGCAGCCTTCTTTCTTCTTAAGACTGATGCTGTGCCATGGGACAGGCCTATCATTTCTTTTTTTTTTTTTCACCCAAATTTATTAAGAGTTACAGGATTGGCGGGAGAGAGATCTTCCATCTGCTGGCTCACTCCCCAGATGGTTGCAATAGCCAAGGCTGGACCAGGCTGAAGCTGGAAGCCTGCCTGGAACTCCATCTGGTTCTTCCATGTGGGTCGTAGGGGCCCAAGCACTTGGGGTCATCATCTGCAGCCTTCCCAGGCACATTATTGGGGAGCTGGATCAGAAGTGGAGCAGCTGGGACTCAAACCAACGCCCGTATGGGATTCCAGTGTTGCAAGCAGTAGCTTAACCTGCTATGCCACAATGCCTGCTCCCAGGGCTGTGATTTTTTAAACTATTTATTTATTTATTTGAAAGTCAGAGTTATATAAGAGATGAGAGGCAGAGAGAAAGAGAGGTCTTCCATCCGATAGTTCACTCTCCAATTGGCCGCAACAGCCAGAGCTGGACCGGAGCTGTGCCGATCCGAAGCCAGGGGCCAGGAGCTTCTTCCAGGTCTCCCATGTGAGTGCAGGGGCCCAAGAACTTGGGCCATCATCTACTGCTTTCCCAGGCCATAGCAGAGAGCTGGATCGGAAGTGGAGCAGCTGGGTCTCGAACCAGTACCCCTATGGGATGCCAGTGCTTCAGGCCAGTGTGTTAACCTGCTGAGCCACAACACCAGCCCCAGGGCTATGATTTTTAACTTGTCTTCCTCCTACCAGATTGTAAAGGGACTCTTTAACTATTTGTTGCCTCTGAGAGCTGACTTTGTCCTTAGCCTTTGAACTGCAGCAGACTTTTTCTGTTGCCACTCCTACCCTCTAACACAGAACCTAGATATCTCTGTGAGGATCTAGGTATCTCATCAGCCAATTAGCATTCTTTCCTTATAGCTTTATTCCTTGCACTTAAAAGTGGCCCTTTTGCTCTGGTTGGGTAGGGAATGGGGCTTCCTAAGGGGTCACTCCTCTCTTCCATCATGTGCTAACTGACTTATTGAAAAAGAATGTGTATGGGAGCTTTACAACATTGAAACTTAACACCTCCAATCAATAAGGACGCAGAATAAAGGACAGTTATTTCACCTGGCTGGAAGATTTCTTTTGGCCATTGAATTTTGTAAGCTTTACCTACCCATGAAAAGTCCAGCTATCCAGTAATTTAGATGTTAAACATTCTATTAAAATGATATTTACTTGGTCTTCTACTTTTGATTCTTTTGGAAGGCCTAAGGATTAGGTCATCAGGAAGCTCAATCACTCTAGTTTGCTGAGGAAAGCACAGCGTGGGTAGTTCTGAAGGAGGGCTAGCTTAAGGTGTAGGCTATTAGCTTTAGAGCTTACCCGTGCTGAGTTGGGGATTGGTCAGCTTCTTAATGATTCGAATCGGGTTTTCTTGCTGTCCCTTCATGATTCTTTTATGATTTCATGATTCTTCATGATTTCTTTTATGTCTCTGTAGTCAGATGCCCTGGATGCAACTAGAGGATGATTCTCTGTATGTATCCCAGGCTAATTTCATCCTGGCCTACCAGTTCCGCCCAGATGGTGCCAGCCTGAACCGTCGGCCCCTGGGAGTCTTCGCGGGGCATGATGAGGACGTTTGCCACTTCGTGCTAGCCAACTCGCATATTATCAGTGCAGGAGGGTAAGTGCTGCGGGTTCCACTTCCCCATCTACCCCTCCCGCTGCAGGCGCCTTCTGCAGGCACCTTCTGCAGGCTCTGACTCTCCTCTCGCAACTCGGAAGGAACGAGGAGGGAAACTAGAAGAAGAGGTTGTGGCTTTTTTCCCCACTTAAAGCAGAGATTTACCAGAAGAAGTTAATAGGGTTAACTGGAGAGGGAAGATAGGAAGAGCCTTTAATGAAAAGTGAAGCCAGTTTTGATACTCTCCAGGAGGAAATTAATTTTGTTTCCCAGCTCTGTTCAGCACCAACTGAGCTGAAGAAGAAATGGTATCTAGAAGTTCAGCACATTATTGGGCTGAACTGCCTAACACTTAGCAAATTTGGATATCATTGCAGGCTTGGGTTGTTTCTGTAGGCTTGTCTCTCCCTACAGAGAGAATAATTGACTCTTGGGGGTGGGGTGGGGGCTCATTTCTCTCCTAGAGATGGGAAGATTGGCATTCATAAGACTCACAGCACCTTCACTGTCAAGTACTCGGCTCATGAACAGGAGGTGAATTGTGTGGATTGCAAAGGGGGCATCATTGTGAGTGGCTCCAGGGACAGGACGGCCAAGGTGAGGTGGTCTCCCCTTGACATACTGTTGTTTGCGCCTGTCTATAGGGAGTGGGGTGGGAGAGGGTGGATAGAGCCTTGAGTCCCAGGATTGGCTGAGAACGCTGGGTGGGGGCAGGGGAAACGACACAATAAAGAACTCACTTATGCCTCTGGCATGCAGCTTGCCATGCCAGCTGGTGTCCCTGCCAGCTGGACTGGGCAAGGAGTGGACAGTGGCTGGGAAGCTTGCCACTCACTTGAAATGTGGCGTGAACTCAAAAACAGAGGGCCTGGCCAGCTTTTCCTCCCTGAGCTGAATTTCCTCAAGTTTGTGGGTTGAGTTCTGACCCCAATATTTTATTTTAAAATCTTCCTTCTTTTGCTTGCTCCCTGTGTAGGGAGGTTAATTTTTCACCACCTTGTTTATAAGCAATCAGGCTGATAATTAAAATATGTTTTTGCTGTGCCTCTGGAGAGTGATGTGGTCAGTAAGCAGTAGAGATGCTGAGAAAAGGGGGTTGTTTGTTGTGTCATTGCCAAGTTGCCTGGTCCGCAAACATCTGCCAAGGCATCAGAGAAGGCTGATGGTGTCCCCCAGCTTTGCGGATCCAGCTCATCCACGTCTGGGTCGAATAGTTTCCCATCCATAAGACAGAGAAGAAATTATTTCTCCAAGGCTGTCTCCAGCAGCCCTAGCCAGGGTCTACGGGGCCTGGCCCTTTGGGGCTGCCTTAGGAAATTTGCTGGCAATTGAGTTGGTGGTACCAGAGGTGCAGGAGCATCTTGCTTGTTTCCCAGCATCTGGAGCCTCCTTAGTGCTAACAGGAGCAAAATGTTTGTCGGTGTCAGCAAATGGGTCTCTAAGACCCACAGGGAGAAGATGGGGGAGAAGGAAGTTGCAGTCTTTATAAGCTAACTTCTCTGACTCTGTATACCCGTCTGGTGCTTACTCCTTCATGTGGAAAATGTTGCTAATGGATGTGATAGGGGGACTAAATACACTGCCTTCTGTCTATGGAAGTTTCTCCTCCCTTCGCTGTTTTCTGCCTTACTCTTTGTGTTCTGTCAGAGACAGTGCATATAGCACAGGAAGCCAGAGAAAATCCTAGCCTTTGGAAACAACAAGAAACTGAACTCCCTGCCCCCTGCTTCACAATGCTTAACCCCATACTACTTCAGGTGTCCGATTGGTCACTGCCTTTGTACCAGTCAGGCAATGATACTGGCTTTGTTGGCTGTACTGCCCAAAAGTCAGTTTGCTGCAAACCTTTTGTGGCTTGTGTGACCTGAATGTTCCCACCTCCTTCTAGCATCTCTGGTCACGTCATTAGACTCCCCCTCCATTTCTTTCTTCTGTTCTCTGTGACCTGACACTTAGTGCAGTATAAAACTAAGCTCCATGATCACAGGTAGCAGTCTGAGGGTACAGCAGTTTTTTTGGTGTGTTGGGTTGGTTTTATATTTAAGTACTAATTCATCCCTATGTAGTAGGTTAGATTTTATGAAGATTTAAAGTAAATACGTTGTGTTATCACCACAGCCTCTTCTTCGTTCTGAAGATTTCTTTTAAGTCAGCAACAGAATTCAATTCTGTTCACACCTGAAAGCTGGTCAGGTGTTTCGGGCCTCCCCAGTGACCTCTCAGCCCACTCATCTTGTCTGGCTTTCTGGATGCTGCTCAGGCTTCCTCCTTGCTTTTGTTGAATTTGATTCCACCTTCATCTTCTGGCCCATTTCAATGTTACTCACAGTGTCTTTCATAAGCAACTCTCTTTTCGGTAGCATCCGCCATTCTGTAGCTGCTTCTTCAGACTTCTGATACACCTAGACCTACATCAGAATCTGCAGTGATGTTTGCCTTCTGTAAATATCTGTAGCCTAGACTTTGGAAGTTCCTCAAGTACATACTGTGTTTTAGGAGAGATTCATTTTATAGAATGAAGGGAACGAAAACATTCCCTTTGCAAAACTTCTGAGCTAAGGCCTGCCCAGAGAGCCCTTCTCCCCTCCTGCAGCCCAGTTCCTTATTTACTGTGACTTAGCTTGGTTGCCTCTGTGGGCTTTAGTCGGGCTGGTCCCATCCTGAGATGTGAATGGATGCTAGCTCAGTTCTTGTTGGGCCTGGATGGTACTGGCTACTCCTTCATTTCCTGCTTTATTTCTCTCTCTTCATTTGCACCAACAGGTGTCTACCACATGTGAGGCTTGGGCATGAGGCACCAGGTGGAGGCCATGGTGAGGCAGATACAGCCTGTAGAGGGGTGCTGAGAAATGTGTGCACCTGACTGTGAACCTGCTAGGAAGTGGCCCACACTGGGAAGCACATAAGGTTCTAGGAGGGAAAGGAACAGGAAGTTCAGATGGTAGAGAGGCCATATCTGGCTCGGAAGAGGAGACTTTATGAAGGAGAGCGTGTTTGAGCTGGTTATTTTTTCTCATTTTAGTTATTTTTCAAAGTATAGATCTGCTTATTTGTAACAACGTAGGTTGTAACCAGGCATTGTGCTAAGCACCTCATGTATTTAATTTGTTTTTCATTTTATCCTTCAAGGTACATTTTTCTCCTGCATAACTGTGCTTATAATGTACTTTGGACACCCAGAATACCTGCCGTATTTACTCTATTACTCTATTTGATAAGGTGTTCCATTGTTACAGATTGTTCATGTCATCCTTAATGGCTTCCTAATGGGCTATCATAATTTACTTACAATTTTTCCTGATGTGTGGGTGTGCACATCCTGGTCTTCCTAGAGTCATAAGAACCACCATCATCAAAGGCCCAGTGCTTAGGAATGCTGTGCTCCTGGGCTGGGTGCTTTGTATTCCACTTTTGCATGCTACCACCCCAAGAGATAGTCACATTTCTCATTTGATACATGAGGAACCTGAGGCTAAGAAGTTATAAAACATCCCTGAGTTCAAACATAGTAGGTAACAGCGAGGAATCAAGATTCCAGTGTCTGCATGGTTTTTCTGCCACCCCGAGCTGCAGAGAGTATTTACCATTTAGGTTTTCTTTGCTTTTGTGTTGTTTTCTCAAGATAGATTCTCACTGAAATTGCTGAGTCAGGCTTTGGTCATTTTAAGGTTCTTCACATACACCACCAGTCTGCCTTTCCAGGGGCTGTATAAATGTGCGCCCCCCGGGAGTCCTTCCTAGGGTTAGGCCTTTTTGAATTTAGCCATTGAGGATAAAGGTATGATCAGCAAATTGTTGTCGACTCCTGTCCCTCAGGGGCCATGATACTTACATTCCTGGAGAATGGTGCACTACAGGGGATGCTTCCTGAGTCGCTCCTAGGTACTCCATGCCAGGACCCTTGTCCTGTGGTTTGCGGGATCTAGGAATCCACCAGCCAGTTTTGTGGAGGGTGCTAGTGTGTTCAGGGGTAGGCTGTCCTCAGGTTTTGGACTGTAAGCATTAGAGTCCTTAGTATCTCCCCACCCCAAAAGCAAGAACGCACCTCCCAGGGAGTTTGTATCAGGCACAAGGTAGGGCTCTCCTCCAAGCTGGGGCTGTATAAAAGAGGAAGTTAGTGCATCTAGCTACTGCTGAAGGGGACTGACTGGGGCCCAACCAGTAAGCCAGAATCAGGGCCCTCCAGGAACAATGATATTTACCCTCCTTGTTCAGGATCCTCTTGTTAATTTCTTTTCCCTGTGTTAGGAAGAATTGCTCTTACCTTCCCCCATCCCCCATCAGACACATGCAAACTCTAAGAAGCACTTTCTCCTTTTATAGGGAACAGATACCATGTGACCCTAAGAAGGGAGGACCACACCCACTCCATCACCAACCCCTTAAATTCAAGGAATGTTTTCTTAAAGTTCTTCCTTCTAAGGTCCGGCCTGCACTTCTTGTGTTCCCCTTATAGCACTACAGGGACCTTGAGAGGTCGTTGATCCATCTGGCAGCCTCAGGATCCTCTCTGTGCCTGCTGTCTGGGGACAGCCCTGTAGATTGGAGGTTTCCTTTCTGTTTGGTTAGGGGCTTATGTCCCTGTGTGTGTCATCTGGGCCAGGGGGAGGCGAAGGGGGGGTGCCCTGTGCTTGATGGGACAGTTGTAAGTGCACTGACTGCTGAGAGGGCTCAGGGAGTGTTGATTAGAGCTAAGCCCGAGTGGCTGCTAATGTACATTCCTGACTGATAGGGACCAGATAATGTGCTCTGAGCAATATTTTTAACCTGTAGGAGATATGGAAGCTTAAAAGAGTTAAGCTTTTCTGCTACTTTTGGTGACACTAGGTGCTAAATTCCCTGCTGACATGAATAGCATTGGGTCCTGCTCGTTATCAACAAACAAACAACAACACACCACCTTCTTGCTTTGAAGTCTTCTTCTTCCACTCTGTCCTTCCTTTGCATCTTTCTTCTTATTCTTTTCTCTAATTCTATTGCTGTGCCTCCCATACTGAGCCTTGATCTTTCTTTCTCTCTCTACCCCCCCCCCCCAAAGTAAACTCTCAGTGAGTGAAGAGAAGGGAAAATCTACAAATGTGGGGAAGTTGCTGAGAGAAGCCCCATCTCTCCACCTCTGCTCAGTCAAAACTGAGCTGAGGAACTTCTGACTGCCTGATATAAAGTTGGCTAGCAAGTTCTGGCTCTCCCTGGAGCTAGGATCCGTGTGGGTGGCAGGATAGCCGGAACTGGAGAGGCCTCTCTGTTGGTCCCTGGAGCTCTGTGTGTGCAGGATGGAAAGATTCTCCATTAGCTCATCCCCTAGGCATAGTCACCAACTGGTGCACCTGTCCTCCTCCCTGATTCCAGGCAATGCCGACAAGAACGTCTCTTCTCCCGTTTCCAGGTATGGCCTTTGGCCTCAGGCCGGCTGGGGCAGTGCTTACACACCATCCAGACTGAAGACCGAGTCTGGTCCATTGCTATCAGCCCATTACTCAGGTAAGGGAGATACGTTTGGATATGATTTTGTTCCATACAGTAATGCTTTTCTTTTGCTAGGTAAAGCGAACTAGAAAATCTGCCACCAGGTTGCTTTGAGATACTCTTGGAGAGTTTAGATTTGTCAAGTCCAGAGACTTGAAGCTTATTTAGGTTACTTCATATGTCCATGGGGTTGAGATAACCACTCAGGTACTCCTTCGCTCAGCACCAAATCCCAGCAATGTTCAGAGAAGTATTCTGTATTGGAATCTCTAAGAACCACACTGTAAACTGGGAGCAGATACACTCTAGGTTCACTCCCCAAGCAGACACCTCTCGGCACCCCTGAAAGATAACAGCACAACCTATAGCTCTGCTCCGTGCCCCTGGAAGACATCCTCGGGAGGGTCCCTGGCACACTTGAGTCGTCCAGAGAGGCTTGGAGTCTGTGACAGTCAGGCTCTCTTCCAAAGAAGGATATGCAGGAATGGAGACATGGACAGTCAGAAGTGTGAAGTTTATTTTTTTTTTGAGAGACCTGGGGGGTGGGGGAGAGACAGAGAGAGAGATATCTTCCATCTGCTAGTTCACTCCCCAAATGCCCAGAATGTCTGGGGCTGGGCCAGTGCCAAGTGCAGGAGCCAGAAAGACCATCCACGTCTCCCACATGCATGGCAGGAAGCCAGTCACTCCAGCTGTCACTACTGCCTCCCAGGGTATGCATTAGTAGGATACTGGGGTCAGGAGCCGGAGCTGGGAACTGAACTTGGGCACTCCACTATGGAAGGTGGGAGTCTCAACTGCGGGGCTAAATGCCCAACCCCAGAAGTATGAGACTTTTGATGATGGCTGTATCCTACCCTTTGGCCTGACTGGTATTCTCTGGCTTTACCTCTGAGCAAGTATACTCTGTGTCCTGACTTTTGCTTTTAGGCTCTCTTGAGTCAAAGCAGAGCCTCCCTCCTCCCCAGTAGATTGCGTAGACTCTGTCCTATACCTGTTCTGTCACAGTACTCACCTAGGTCTTCCCCCACTTCCCTTGCCCCTCACTCCTCACCCAAATGGAAGTGGAAAGCTGTAGGGCTGCCGCCCTCCATCACTGGGTTTAGTCACTCACTTGTTTTATGAGCATGATGACCCCCCCTTTGCTCAGCCTCTTTTTCCTCACTCCAGGGAGCCTGCACCCCTCCTCCTGCTCCCTACCACAACTCCCTTTCAAATTTTTTTCTTCCTAAGAATTAGAGCCGATTAGCCACGTCATTAATTCTTCAATTTGACGGCTGATATAGCAGGACCTGAAACACATTGCTGACCCCAGAGAATGGAGACCCCATTCCTTAGCATATTGACGATGGGAGAAGTTAATTAAAATTCCACAGAGCAGAGGTGTCGGCTAACCTATAAACCTGTCGCTGTTCAGAACAAATCATTCTAGCAATCCTAGGAAAGAGGGAAGGAAAGACCAGCAGGGAGTGGAGAAGCTGAGTGTGTGGGAGCCGAGGGTGGAAAGGGGAGCCCTTGGGCTTGGTCTCCTCCTCAGCTTCTTCCTAATGCTGGCCTCTTTAAAGCCAATTAGCCAGACCTGGGGGTGTGTGGGCTAGATGTGTGTAAAGATCGGAGCAAGGTGGGCCGCCCGTGGGAGGTGACAGGTGTTCTAGTGACCCTTAGTGGTTGCCTGTGGGTTTCCACTGGCTTCAGGAGACCAGAGTGGAGTTGGCAGTAGAGGGAAGCTCTTAAATGCTGGAGTTGCTCCGGAGTTGCTCCGTGGGCTTCTCACCTAGGGATTGAGGCCAGACAGCACACACAGGCTCTGTCCTATACCCCCAGCCCCAGATTCCTCTATTCCAGCAACTGCTGTTGAATGTGTTAGGATACCTCTTAACAGAAAAGAGCACAGCAATTTTTTTAAAAAAAGATTTATTATTTGAAAGGCAGAGTTAGAGACAGAGAGGGAGAGTTAGAGAAGTCTTCCATCTGCTGGTCCACTCCCCAAATAACTGCAGTGGCAGGAGCTGATCTGGTCCAAAGCCAGGAGCCAGGAATTTCTTCCGGGTCTCCCACATGGGCGCAAGGGCCCAAGAATTTGGGTCATCTTCCACTGCTTTCCCAGATACATCAGCAGGGAGCTAGATTGGAAATGGAGCAGCCAGGAGTTGAACCAACGCCTGTATGGAATGCCAACACTGCAGGTGGAAGCTTTACCTGCTGTGCCACAGCGTTGGCCCCATCCAGAGCACAGCAATTTTTAAAGACATTGTCACTAAAGGGATGGAGGACAGTCTGCCCTTGTTATTAAAAAGCAGTTGAGGGCCGGCGCCGTGGATCAACAGGCTAATCCTCCGCCTTGCGGCGCCGGCACACCAGGTTCTAGTCCCGGTCAGGGCGCCGGATTCTGTCCCGGTTGCCCCTCTTCCAGGCCAGCCCTCTGCTGTGGCCCGGAGTGCAGTGGAGGATGGCCCAAGTGCTTGGGCCCTGCACCCCATGGGAGACCAGGAAAAGCACCTAGCACCTGGCTCCTGCCATCCGATGAGCGCGGTTCGCCGGCCGCAGCGCGCCGACTGCGGCAGCCATTGGAGGGTGAACCAACGGCAAAAGGAAGACCTTTCTCTCTGTCTCTCTCTCTCTCACTGTCCACTCTGCCTGTCCAAAAAAAAAAAAAAAAAAAAAAAGCAGTTGAGATCACAGTAGACTGAGTTTGGAGCTTTTGACCACCATATACAGGCTGGATTTTGGGAAAGACCTAACTAACTTTTTCTTTCTTTCTTTCTTTCTTTCTTTCTTTCTTTCTTTCTTTCTTTCTTTCTTTCTTTCTTTCTTTCTTTCTTTCTTTCTCTCTCTCTCTCTCTCTCTCTCTCTCTCTCTCTCTCTCTCTCTCTTTCTTTCTTTCTTTTTTTAATGAAAGGTATTTATTTATTTACTTACTTACTTATTTGAAAGTCAGAGATACAAAGATACAAGGAGAGACAGAGAGGGACAGTCTCTCTGCTGGTTCACTCCCCAAATGGCCACAACAGCTAAGGCTGAGCCAGGAGCTTCATCCAGGTCTCCCACATGAGTGTCAGGGGCCCAAACAGCTGGATCATCTTCTAGTGCTTTTCCAGGTGCATTAACAGGGAACTGGATCAGAAGTGAAGCAGCTGGGACACAAACTAGCACCATATGGGATGCCACGATGGCGGGGAGTGGCTTTACCTGCTACACCCCAACACCAGCCCAGGACCTCACCCTCTGATATTACTGCTGTCACAATGTGACTGCCACTACTGTTAGCAGTTAACATTTACTAGTCGCTTGCTGTGTGCCAGACCTTCCTTGACGTGTCTCATCCTCGGAGCAGACCTGGGCTGTGTTTTCTGCAGTGAGTTTTCCGAGTCTCCTTGTCCTCTTGGTGTGTGTCGGACAGGAGTGGTTCTGGGACTTGCGGTTGGCTGGCTGTTCAGCTCCTGCCCCACAGTTACTTGAGATGGTCTTTTCCCCAGTTCTATGGATATTGTCTGAGACTCCTTTTACAGAGAGTTTGTATTTGGAATTCTGTTTTTATGCTAAATGACCAGGGTCTTTTGCTGGTTGTGTCTCTATATCTTTTTCTCTTACAAAAGAATAACCTAGGATAGGATCTGTTTACCTTATTAGATTCATTTCTTCTCATTGTTGAACCTCTCAGTACTCACCATTTTCTCAGTTGTGGGACATGCTACCTCCTAGCCTCAGGATTTATTCCTTTTTTTTTTTAATTTATTTTATTTATTTGAAAGCATGCGCGAGAGAGATATCTTCCATCTGCTGATTCATTTCCCTTATGGCTGCAACAGTTGGAGCTGAGATGATCTGAAGCCAGGAGCCAGGAGCTTCTTCTGGATCTCCCACGTGGGTGCAGAGGGGGGCATCCTCTATTGCTTTCCCAGGTGCATTAGCAGGGAGCTGGATTGGAAGTGGAGCAGCTGGGACATGAACCTGTGCCCATGTGGGATGCCAGCGCTGCAGGTGGTGGCTTAATCTGCTATGCCACAACATTGGTCCCCAGGGCTTATTCTTTAGAGCAGTCCGGGAGATGAGTTTTGCTTTGCCACCCACTAGTAGGATGGCCTCCGGTACATTGTTCCTGTCTCTTTGCCTCATCTATTAAATTTGACCACTATTTCTTTCCAGAAATCACTGTTTTTGTGATGCTGATGAAGAAACATATCTGAGAGTACTCTGCAAAGCCAGAAGGGCTCTGTGATGACCACAGAATCCTCTCGCCTGGTGTAGGTTTGGCTTGGTGGCCTCGGCTGTGCTCACGTCCATCCCCTGGGCTTCCTGGGGCTTCTCCTGCTCTTCGCAGTCTTCTTGAGGCAGAGGCTCAGTGGGAATCTCTCTTGCTGCCTTTCTTCCTGGAGTGTCCCTGCCTTCCAGGGCTGCCTTCTGGTCCCCTCCCTGCCAAGTGTGATGCAACCGCAGGCCCCTCAGGAAGACGACGAGGGGATGCGGGCAGCAGCTGTCCTCCAGGGCCGGTCCTCTGGCTCGCCTGACAGTGTCTCACCTCCTTGTCTGCCTTGTGCAGTTAGAAGGGACCTGGACCCAGCGCAGCTCTTTTCTCAGTTATCTCTTCTGCTTAAGAGAATTTGTCAGACATAATGATTTTACTTGTCTTTGATGTTTGAACTCTTCTACCTTCTTTTCTTGTGTATGCGCTCAGACGCTTGTATGAAACGTGAGACCTTAAGCCCTAAACTTAATCTGAGGTGCTCACGCCTGGGAGGAAGCGGGTATTCTGTCCTGTGTCCAAATGCCCGCTTTCCTTCCTTCTGTGGTGTGAGTTCTTAATTCGGGAACAGTTGTGGAGGGCAATATTTCATACCAGATATGTGCTTGGAGCAGTGTGTATATGCTCAAAACACAGAAGGAAAGCAGGGGAAGGTGGCAGGGAAGGGGCAGGAACTGCCTCCCTCACAAACCCTCCTGCCCATCTAGTGCCCCAGTGCTGGTGATCCTGTTTTTAAGATTCACGACGTGCGAGTGGAGCCCTCCTCCTTGCAGATGAAGTCATTTCTGGAGTTGGTGCTGAGTGGAAGAAAGGCAGGCTGGGCAGTGAGGCAGGAAGGTTCGCCAGAGAGGTACCTGGGGTCAAAGGGCACGAATCTGAGTCCAGCCCACGTAGCCTCAGCGAGACAACCTCCCAAGGCCACGTTGAATTCTGAGTGCCTTCCTGTGACTAACACAGAAAAGCAGATTTTTAGAAATGTGTAATATGTTTTATTGTCGTTTAAAAATTCTTTCCAGCTGACTAAAGTTAGTAAATCCTCAAGAGCAGAGGAATGTGGCAGTGCTGTTAAAGGCTTTGTCCCTCTCTCTCCACCTTGTGTCTTCTCATCCCCTCTCTCCCCGTGCGTCTCCTGAACACGTGTTCTGTGGCAGCTTCCCCAGGATCTCGTGCAGCCCTGGTCATCACATGGGCACAGCACTGGCATGGCTGCTGGACCAAGTGCTGAGACTGGGCTGGCTAGCTCCAGGGGGAGGGGAGAAGTGGAGCCCAGGGAAGGGCAGCGTGGGCCCTCATGTGGCCGCGAGGCAGGCAGCTGCATCATTGTCCTGCCTTACTCACCAGCATCTTGGACAGTAGCTGTGGCCCTTGAAGGTGTCTTCAGTGACCTGAGAACATTCTCTCCTCCCAGAGGCCAGAGCTGAGATGGAGAGCAGAGGGAGAAGGCAGCCCGTGTGTAAGGCCAGGGTTCTCTCGGGTAACATGACTGCGGGTGCCATTCGAGCCGCATGAATACGCACAGGTTTCAGGGCCTCCTCCAAGCCAGCCCTCCCTGCCCTGCGTGCCAGGGAGGGAGGGGAGAGGAGCCCTCAACTCGTGCCTCTGCAGACGCCGTGTTTACTGCCCTCCGAGAAAAAGATGGCGCTCGGTGGAGCCCTCTCGCCATCCTGTGAGTGAGTGTGGTCAGGAAGGCTTCCCGGGATACTTGGGCTCTAATCCCTCTTTTCCCTCTTTGGTCATTAGGGAGATAGATGAGTGGTGTAGGTGTAGAAACTGGACTTAGCTGAATACAATGTAATTTTGTGTAGCTTTGCTCACTGTGGCAGCCTGTTTGTTTTTGAGGGGTTAGTCCAAGTCTGCATGAAATGTCCCAATTCAGATTTGTAAAGTGGGTTGCAGCCTCTGGGGGGTTTTGATGGGGAGCTGCCCCTGCTTGCTTCATTTCTCCCAGAGGGGAGGCGAGTCTGGAAGGAGAGCAGTCACTGTGCACTGTTTGGTAAGGGGGTGGGTATCGGGAGAGCGAGTGCTGGTTCCAGTGGCCGCAGGGCTTACTGGGTGTTGTGTGTGATAGCTGTATGCTCACCAGCCGGGTGAAATGCATCTTTCTTTAGTGAAAGGTGATTACATCTGGAGTTTGCTCTGACACAGAGGGCTGAAAGACTGCAAAGCAGCAGCCAGCTTTCAGTTGGTTCCCAGGAATGCGGCAGTCGTTTGGCCCTGGGCTTCCTGACAGTGCTTTTGAGGGAAGAAGGGTCAAAAGTCAAGATTGTACCTGTGAGATTTTCTTTTTCTGGTTGGTGTTGGACAGGCTGGGTGTGAGGGGAGATACCTAATCCTGAGCACCCAAAGGAAGCCTTGAATGGATGACTTTGGGTGCGTACCCTTGGAGCTGTCCTCCCAATGGTGTGCATGGTCCCTGGCTGACTTGGGGATCTCTCTGGTCTCCCTTCCCAGAAGGGAAATCCCCATCAAGGCCCAGCTGGGGGAAGGAGAACTGACGAGCAGAGTGGCTTGAAGAGCCCAAGAGGGAGCTTCTTGCATGTGGTGCCCCTGGAGGAACCTGCAGAGCCACAGAGACGCCAAGGAGGGTCCAGGGGCATCATGACAGCTGAGAAAGATGGAAGCTCCGGGTAAGGCTAGTTAGGCCCACTGGTCCAGCCTGAAAGGAGTAAATATTGGCAAGACATCAGTGTAGAGCTGCCATTGAATTGGAGTTAGGTAGTGCTAAATTTCTGTGCTGTGCCCTTTACCCTAGAGTTCATTGCCTGTGCAGATCCAAGCCTCATAGGAGGTCATATCCATCAGTAACAAGGACCAAATACCACAGGGGTGGGTTTCAATTCCTCAAGACCCTGGATTTCTGCCATTATCCAGAGCAGAATGGACACAGGGAGGCTCATGTGTGAGCTGTTGGCGTGGGACCAGCACCTGGCCAGCCCTAGCTGGCCTAGAATCTACATGTGCAGGTGTCTCCTTTGGCCAGCGTGGTTGGCTCACTTGTCAGGAGCTGACTGTTAAGACTAAAACACTCCAAATAGAACCAGGCTGCTGCTGAGGGCTAGATGCTGGGCTGGGAGTTGCGGGTGCGGAATTGATGCACTGAGACCTGCCCTGCCTATGGCAATCCCTCTCCACTGCTCAGCCTCAGCGTCTGAGTTCTGGCTTTCTTCATCCTTGCCCCATCTTTCTCCAGTCCAGTCCCTCACTCCATGTCCAGATACTGCTTAAGCATTGTGTTCTAGTCACTCTGGAGACACAGTGAACTAGATGGCACTGTCTGACAGGACAGACAGACCAGCAAAATCGGCCTGGGAGAGATGCGGTGGGTTCTCAGATGGGGCCTGGGGAGAGCTCTAGGAGCACACCTCAGAGATGGGTCGTCATCCTCGCGCTCCCACTGCCGCTGCTCCCGGCCCCAGGCCACACCTGCACTATTTCCTTTACTCTCCGCTCATCAGGAAGTGGGAAGGGAATTTTCCTGCCTCAGCTGCTGCTGACTTTTGTGGGTTGTGTGTGCAATGTGCCTGTGTTTTTCCACCTTTGATCACCGTTCTGCCAACAGATAATTTAGCAATCACATCCCAAGGTGGAAGCATGGAGTTAATGTTAAATTTTTTTTTTTTTTTTTTTTTTTACCCTTTAAACTTCAGTGGGTGATGAGGCAGAGAAGGAGGTGGGAGGGTAAAGGAGCCATAAATCCTGTGGCTGGCATGGCTGTTCTCTGAGCAGCCGGGAAGCCTCTGATGTCGCCACAGCACTTTCATTAACATTTAAATTAAGGGTTTGTTTTCCAGTCTGTTTTATAGGCAGGGACCTTTCATGGCCTGTCACATGCAGCACCCACCCCCCCTCCCCAAGCAAGTGTGTAATTGTAGCCACTGCTCTATCCTAACTCTGGGTTGCAGCCGGAGGTTCAAAGGGAATTCCTGGAGATGGGGCTTTGGAGGTACAAGATGCAGCAGTCAGGATGTGGGTGTTACTCCTCAAATGAAGGTGCGGCCCAGGCGCTCCTTCCCTTCTTATCCGCCCTGTGCTTTTCTCTGCTCTTCAAGGGGCACACACTTCTCCTGACTCTGACCCCTCCCATCTTCTTTCCCTTGGGCCAAGGGGCAGGTGGGAAAGGGTGCAGTCTCTCCCAGTGGTTATTAGGGCTTGGGACAGATCGTTCTAAGATGTAGATCTTCATGCTCACCTTCCTTCCTCCTTTCATGATGATTGTTTATTTTTAGCTCCATGGATACTTCCTCCTGTTCTACTCATGCAGAAGTAACAACATAAAAAAGATTAGCATCTGAAGAGTGCATATAATATAATCACATAGACATATGTATGCACCCCATTTGTAGTTGCCAGCTCGGAGTGTACCTGTGTTGGAAAAAGCTGATTTAGGAGCTCATTTGAGGAGATTGTTCTCCCATATCTCCACAGTCAGAGGAAGCTTCCTGCATCCTCCAGAAGTGAATTTGGTAGCAAGTTTCTTTCACCTAAGAATATCAGATGTTTGGAAAAGGCATATGTGCTCCGTCTCCTTTCCATCCACTTCCTGTTGATTTGTAGATGACAAGTATGTGTACGCAAACACATGAAGCATCTCCTTAGCTCATAACCTCTGAGAGCTTAGCTCACCCACTGCTGGCCTCTGGCTAGGTTCTTTCTCTGGATTGTGATGGGAGGGCCATTAGGGACCTCCTCACCTTGTGTTCAGGGGCTGAGGATTTTCTCCCCTGAGCCCAGTTTCACTGCTCAGGTCACCACATCTTTCTTTGTTTCACTAAGCCGCCCAGAGGTCCATGACGTATCTGCAGGGGTGAAGATGGTTGACTGTCTTGCCCTTCTGTTCCAGGTAACCTTGTCAACAGGTGGACACCTTCATGCCCTGGGGTCCTGCCCAAGGGGAGTGAGGGAGGTGCCTGGCAACCCTCTGCAGGTGCTGTTGGGGCTCAGGTTGCAGGGTGGTGTCCAGGGCCTGCCTGGTGGTGATTAATCTGGGACACGGGCCAGCAGAGGCCCAGCCAGGGCAGCTTTGGTCCCTCACTGTGAAGACCTTTGGCTCAGAGACTGAACTGATCTCTCTGGCCTGCTTCGGCTTGGGGTTTGATCTGTCAAGGCTAAAGAGGAACCTGATGGTGGGGCGGAAGCTTCTAGCCCTGTCTGACTTATGGCACTGATCCATTCCAGTGGCCTTGTCATGGTAATACTCGTATATTAAAAAGATTTCCCCACCTGTTAGCTGAACACTCAGATCACTCACAAGAGGGATTTGTGAAAGGTTTATGCTTTTTGTGTTTTGAGCCAGTAGAGCTTCCTCTTGTCAATAGCTTCAGGCCTGGGATGGGATTTGAGGTGAAAGTGAGTAGGAAGGGCAATATTGGGGTGTGGTTGGATCAGTAGTAGAATGTATGTGGGTGTCAGGGGGCTTATGTCAGAAGTAGAAGGCTCATCCCATACTCCCACAGTTAGGTGGCTCTCACGCCACTTGGGGCAGATGTCAGTGTTGCAATCTGGAGTCAAGTCTCAAGTTCCTTTTCATGTCAAACCAAAGTTTTTGAAAATGAGCCCTCTGCCCACTTCTCCATCTACCATAGCCCTAGCTTCTGGGACCTCCAAGTGGCAGGCCTTGGTGCACACTCTATTTCTTCCCTTCTCTTGAGATCAGGACAGACACACACGACTACCTGGTCGTTCTTGGGCTTAAGGCTCAAACATAGGAGTTCCACTGCCCGTGATGATTTCCCTGTGCCTGTGAGTCTCAGTGCATCCCTTTATTGTAGTAGCTGCATTTGGCAGCAAGGAGCTTGGGACCCAAGAGCTGGAACATTTTCTTCACACTGTCAAGAAAGAGAATGGCATCCTGTGTACCACCCACAGTGGGATGTTGCTGACCTTGTCACTTTGGGACACTGGCTATTCTTGGAATTCTGGCTGGGATTCTGGGAACCCTATCAGTCTAGTTGATTCTGAACCCCGCTGTACTGACTAGTGTTCTATGCATAATGACAAGAAAGCATGTGTTTATGTGTCAGCAAACCAACTGGCTCTTCAGACCAATACCAAAAGTTCTCCGTGGGGACCAGACACCTACTAATCCCTGGTCTTTGCACCAGCTTCTTGAAGAGGACTCTCTAGAAGTTCCAGATTGTGAGCTTTGGGGAGCAGGGGTTTTATTCCTGTCTTGCGTATGAGTTACATGCCTATGTGCTGCAGACAGAAGCCTTGTGCATTTGGGGTACCCTGTTGAGCTGATGACCCGAGATCCTTGCCTCTTTCCTGAGCTGTGCTTGCGCTCGTGCGCTCTCTCGCTCTTGCACCAGGACATTTCTACAGGGCCTCGTGTGTGACCGGGTCTGTGGTGCCATGTCAGGGAGATGTGGTGCAGGCCTATCTGAGGTGCTTACAAGGGTGGGAGGAGTGGAGGGAGGAGGGAGGTGAGAATGTGCATGCAGAAGCCGTGGTAATTGCAAAGGGAATGTTAGTCCTGGAGCTGCTGGCCCAGGAAATTGCTTTCTGCAGAGCTTTCTTTTCTTCATAGCTTGCAATGCAAATTAAAACCGTGAATGGGCACAAAAAAGTACAGGGGGGATAGGTGGGGTGCCAGTTGGGATGTGACAGCATCCAAAATCTTCAGCAGAATCTTAATTTGCAGGGGAGAATTTAAAATAATGACAGAATTTTTTTAAAGATTTATTTATTTGAAAGACAGAGTTAGAGAGAGAGAGAGAGAGAGGTCTTCAGTCTGCTGGTTCATTCCCAGATGGTCTCAACGGCTGGAGCTGTGCCGATCCGAAGCCAGAAGCCAGGAGCTTCTTCGGGTCTCCCACATGGGTGCAGGGGCCCAAGGACTTGGGCCATCTTGTACTGCTTTCCCAGGCCGTAGCAGAGAGCTGGATTGGAAGAGGAGCAACCGGTGCCCATACGGATGCCAGTGCTTCAGGCCAGGGCTTTAACCCGCCGCACCACAGCGCCAGTCCCAAGAATTTTTTTAAAAAAGATTTGTTTATTTACTTGAAAGTCAGCTACAGAGAGGGAGAGGCAGGCGTGAGGGTGAGGTCTTTCATCTGTTGATTCACTCCCCAAATAGCCACAATGGCCAGGGCTGGGTCAGGCCAAAGCTAGGAGCCAGGAGCTTCTTCCAGGTCTCCCACATGGGTGCAGGGACCCAAACACTTGGGCCATCCTTTGCTGCTTTCCCAGGCACATTAGCAGGGAGCTGCATCAGAAGTGGAGCAGCTGGGACTCGAACTGGCACCTATATGAGGTGGTGGCGCGGTAGGTAGCGGCTTTACCCACTACACCATAGTGTGGGCCCTGAGACAATCTTTTGGAGGACTGAAATGATTGTAACTCATAGTTTGCTGCCCCCCCCATCTTTTGTTATACTTGGGTTCAGACTTGTTTCTGACCCTGTTACGCTTGCCCTGCTGTCCTTTCTTCCTGCACCAAGTCCCTCATCCAGCTTTTAGAACAGTGGTCTCAGTGTCATGGCGTAGGATTTTGGTTTTCTCAGCCTGCTGGAAAACAGCCCCATCTGCAGTCAGTGCACTTTACAAAACGTGCACCTTGGTCCTGGGGCCTGGAGCCTCCCTGTGCAGGCTGCAGAGCATGCATCTTGGCGGCAGGATCTTGCCTGCTCAGAGAGGACATGGACACCAAGGCTCTTCATTTCTGCTTCCGCTGCTCCTCTTAGCACTGGTGTGTAGCCTGCATGAAGCAGAATGTGAAGGCCCCAGGCCTGTTCCCCTCTTGGTTTCCCAGGCTGCATGTGTCCCACCTAGAGAGGTGTGGCTTTCCGCTTCCAGGCTGGGGATGCATATGTCTGGATGTGTTGACAATGCTAGAAGTGAGGACAGGCAGGAGGCAACATGCTGGCAATGGCGAGTGACTGGTGAGAAACTTCAGACTGGCTTCTTTCCAGCTGTTAGTTAGACAGAAAGACAGCATGGAGGCATAGCTTCTCCAGTAAGAACACACCTGTTAGCAGAGACCACTGAGTTTCAATGGGGGCTCCTTTGCCTCCTTTATGTGGGGCTTTATTACATATGTGATGTGCATTGGCTGGAGCAAAACGGGAGCAGTGCAGGGTAAAATGAAATGTGCTGTTTATGCCTGTGGTCACCACGAAATGTCCCTCCCTCCCTCCTTCATTGATTGGCGAATTTTGAAAGAGAAATCAGCTTGAGTCTTCAGGTCAGTCCTGTGGTGGCTGCCCCCAGGGTGCCATCAGATCGAACCAGCTTTCTCTAGCACAGGCTTCTGCCCCAGGATTCTGCACCATGGGCTTCAGGGCCCGTGGAGTGGGCCAGCTCGGAGCACGTGGCCCATCGCCTCTTTTCCTGAGGACTCTCCTCTTGCGGGACGGGTCTCTTTCTGCTGGCGCTTTGTGCCTTGTTGCAGTTGCAGCACTGGCTGTCCTGGACAAACCTGCATATCTTTCCTCCTGTGCCTGATGGGAGGAGACCCAGTGAGGGATTGGGGTGGGGTAAATGACCCAAGAGAAGGGTCATCTGGACAGGAGGCTGAGATCTGTAGCATTTGGTAAACACATGGACACGTGGGTTAATGCGTTCAAAGTGTTCTCCTTTAATGCTTACTGGTACCTAGGGTGAATTGAGAATTTAAAAAAAATAAATAAGTAATAGAAAAATACACATTATTCAAAGGATTCTTGTACTTGGAAGTCCGTGGCCAGGAAAATCCTTCTTACAGGCTGGTAAGGGCATGTCCAAGAATAAGGAGAGGAAAAGTTAAGAGTTTTTAAAATTGCATTGGGCAGTAAGTATCAAAATAAAAATGTGAAAACCTTTTAACACATAAGTTTCACTTCCATGAATTTACCCTAAGGCAGTAACCAGACACGCATACAAGGTCTGTCTGCAAAGACTTCTATTAACACGAAATTATTCACTAATACAGATCTGGTGAAATCTTTCTTGCTATGTAGTTGTTGAGACAATGATACAGGCTGTACTTATTGATCTCAAATGTCATAACAGATTGTGGCATAAAAAAAGTCACAAAATAGTCTAAGAGTTCGTGTGTTTCCAGGACGACTTCTTACTCACATGGTGGGTTTTTGTTGACATTTACTTTGTATTTTTTTGTATTTATATTTTTATAATGAGAATACTTTACAAAAACATTGAAATAGACATTTAAATGTACTTTGTATCTGTTTTTAAGCATTTATTTGAAAGTCAGAGTTACAGGGAGAAGGAAAGACAGAAAGAGAGCTCTTCCATCCGCTGGTTTACTCCACAGAAGGCCGCGACAGCCAGTGCTGGGCCAGGCCAAAGCCAGGAGCTTCTTTCTGGGTCTCCAACATAGATGGCAGAGGCCCAAGCACTTAGGCCATTAACAGGGAGCTGAGTCAGAAGTGGAACAGCCAGGACAGAAACAAACACCCATGTAGGCTGCCCACGTAGATGCTGGCATCATAGGTGGTGACTTTACCTACTATGCCACAAAGCCAGCCCCTACATTTAAAAAAAAATTTTAAATAGCTTTAATAAAGTATGATTAAGATATCATAAATTTCACTCATTTAAAATGTACAGTTTAAGTGTACAAGTCCATGATTATCAAATTTACAGAGTTGTACAACCACAGCACAATTCAGTTTTAGAACGTTTCTGTCATTTTTGAAAGACCCTGCCTTACATTTACTTTTGCAATGTTAAACATGGTTTTGTGCTTGGGACCTTTTCTGAAAAAAGAAACAAGTAAAAATACTAGAATTTTAAGCAAAGACCGTCTAAACCGAGACACGGTTTCTTTGTAGTGCATGTCCCTGGGTGCTTGGCTCACGGCTGCACTGAATGCCGTGGTGTGCAGGATCACACCGGGGTATGGAGCGCTGGAGAAGCTGTCTGCCCTCTGAGGGCACATCGTGCAGTGAGGGAACCAGCGCGTGTGCTCTGACAGCAGGGAATTCCCGGATCTCCGCAGTGTGAGACCCGGCAGCTGCTGGGGTTGTCTACGGAGAATCAGAGGAAAGCAGTAGCATTCTGGGGCTGGGGGTGGGGGGCTGCCTGGGTGATGTGGAATTTGAGACTTACCTGAGGCCCCTACTTGAATTTCAGAAGGGAACTTCAGGCAAGGGGCTGGTATGAGTGCTGGCATAAACAGGGCTGAGGAAACTCAAGGTACGTTTGGGGTGGGGATTAGACAAGTTTGCCTGGCTGGAGGGCAAGTTTGGGGCCCAGCTTTGGAGGCCCAGCACAGAATTTGACCTCAGCGTGAGGAAAATAGGGAACTATGGATGGTTTTTGACCAGACTGAAGTAGTGAAGTGGTTAATGAAGTGGCACAGTGTATAAGGTGCTTTGGAGGCGGGAGACTGAGGTTGTTTGGATACTTCTCCAGGACGTACTTTGTTAGCAGTGAGGGGTTAGATGGCTGGGAACAGTGGGAAGACAACCTTGGAGTCTGGAGAACCATGGAGGAAACCCAGCAGGCACATGGGACTGTGTGTGTATGCGAGAGAGGGAAGAGGCCAGGAGGACAGTCTCGGAGCTTGGTGATGGCTGGGCCCTGGTTTTAGAGGTCTGAAGTCTGTCTTAGGGGGTCATGGTCAGAGATGAGCGGAACTGGAGCTCAGACATGAAGCCCCCGCATGGAGTCAACAGTAGAAATCCTGTAAAGGATTAGCTCTGAAGGAGAATTCAGGAATAAAGACAGTGCTGCCAGGAGAGACCAAGAGGGAAGAGGGACAGTTGGAGGTGGAGGGCCGAGCAGGACCAGGGAGAGTAGTGCCCGCCATGGCTGATGCGGGCACAGGGGCATTTGGGGGCAGCTGACTTGACTGGCCACTGCCTTGCTTGTTCTGCTTCTCTCTGTCCCGAGTGATAGTGCAGACAGGGGAAAGGCGCAGCCTCCACCTTGCTGTGTGCAGATGTGTAAGTGGCTCTTCGTCCTCGCTTGGCGCTTTGGTTTCCGAACTGTGTAAGTTGCTTTTTCCCCCGAGTTCTTCCTTCTGGCTCTTGTTCTGCTTTCTATTTTCTTTTTTTTTCTTTTCTCTTCTTCTTCTTCCTCTTCTTCTTCCTCTTCCTCCTCCTCTTTCTCCTTCCTCCTCCCTCTTTTTTAACATCTACTTTTTTATTTGAAAGAGTTACAGAGCGAGAGAAGGAGAGACAGAGAGAAATCTTCCATCCACTGGTTCACTCCCCAAATAGCTGCAACAACCAAGACTGGGCCAAGCCAAAGCCAGGAGCTCAGAGTGTCTTCCAGGGCTCCCATGTGGGTAACAGGGGCCCGAGTACTTGGGCCATCTTCTGCTGTTTTCCCAGACACATTAGCAGGGAGCTGGATTGGAAGTGGAGCATCCAGGACTTGAACTGGCACTCCTATGGGATGCCAGCCCTGCAGGCCATGGCTTAACCTGTGGCGTTGCAACATCTGCCCCTCTGCTCTCTATTTTCTACCCTCTGGTTTCTTGTTTTTTTGCCTTGAGTGTTGCCTGCCTTGGGCTTGGTCATTTCCCTCTCCTTAGCTAATAAAACCATTTAGTATCAAATGGGATTTGGAGGGTCAGCAAATGAGCCAGAGAAGCTCAGTGACAAAGTGAGGAGATAGCAAGAGTCCCAGTTGTCTCTTCTGTGCCCACTGGTGTCCAGGGCAAAGCCTGGAAGGCCAGATTAGGAGTGAGGAAAAGGCTCTGGCCATTCGGAGTGATCTGGCATCGGAGCCATAGAGGCTACCCAAGTTCTGTGCTTGCTTGGGTAACTATGCCTGTCTAAAAACTTTTTCTGTAAAGAGAATTAAATAAAAACCTTGAAATCCTCCTCGAGTTCGGGGGCAGTCATTCCACAGGGCTTGTCATTTGTGTTTGAAGCCCGTGGTGAGGAGGGCGGAGTGAGGAGAAGCGAGGGGGTGGAGATGGGAAGCAAAGAAGGAATCAGAGAGAGAAATTTTATTGAGGGAGAGTTTGCTGGGTTTATGGGAGGGAATCTCTCCCCTCCTCCCCATTCGGGTTTGAAAGAGCCGGTGAATCTTTGATTAGGTGCAGGTCAAAAGAATTTACACATTGTGACCTTAATAACTAGAGGTGATTGGCAGGCGGGTTGTGGGGAGGGGGCCTCGGGCCCCTTTCATCTCACTTAGCACAGAGGAGAGACAATGGACCAGCCGATTTTCCTTGTTGTCCCTTGTTTGAAAAGGTCTGGTGTCTCTACTAGGTACCTGTGACATGGGGGTCTTGATTGGGGTCTCATAAAGGCCCCTGTCAGTATGTCCAAAGGCCAAGAGTACAAAAGCAAGCAGTGGGTGGGGGTCTCAGCTGACCACTGAAGAAGGGAGGGGAGGGCCGGGAGGCAGTGGAGGGAGAAGCAACCCCCGATGGGAGCCCTTAGAGAGGGAGCGGAGGAGGGGGCAGAGAAGGGCCATTTTTGTCCCTAACTCATCAAGCACATCTGCAGAATTGTCCAAGCTGCTGCCTCCCGGTTTCAAAAGGAAAAAATGATCGTTTGATAAACCGTCCCCGATTCACCACTTTCTCACAAGGGTGGGAGACCCAGCCCTGACCTCTGTATGATTTCACATCAGGACCGGGCTTTCTCTCTCCACCCCCAAATTGCTAGAGAAACTTTGAAATGTATCCTGTGGCTTTCTCTCTCCCTTCTTCCACCCCCCCACCCCCAATTCCCACCGTCTCCACCCCACTGGCCTCTGTTTTCTTGCTGGGCGCTCCAGAGTGTAGGCGAGTAATTAGTCCCCTCTTTCTGGGGCACAATGAAGCTGGGGAGTTTGGCAGGCCCCTTCCCACCGCTCACAGAGCTGGGGGCCTGGGGGGCAGGACCAGGTGGCATGTGCAGTGTGCTCCAGGCCCGCGATCGCTGGGGGACAGAGCGGGGGGCTCAGGGACTGGTGTGCTCCTGCTTCCTGAAGGAATGTGCACAGGCGCGTGTATTCACGGTCCCCACACAATGCTTGCATTTTTTTCCAGGCAGAGCCATCTTCCCGGTGAAAAGGCCACTGAGCCGGAGCCCGGGTGGGAGCTCTAGCCCCGCGGCGGCGTTATCTCCCACCCTGCGCTTAGTCACTTGGAGCTAACATGGGAGACGGACCGGCCGCGTCTCCCGAGAGCCCGATCTTTGTATCCGACGTGTCTCCCCCTCTGCCTTGTCAGTTTTGTGTGTTCACGGAGTGTTGATTTTAATGCGGGCCTGTGTGGGTCTGGGAGGCCAGGCTGGGGGGCCTCGGGTCTTTGTCTCGCTGGGCCTCTTCTTCTTGGAGGGTCTTCGGCCCTAGAGGCTGGTGGCAGATTTGAGAGGTAGGGTGAGATGCCAACTCTGGCTGGCAAAGGATTCCCCCATGTGTGCGTCTGTCACGGACCACAGTGGGGTGCCTGGGAAACAAGAGCACCTTGGGATGCTCGAGCACACGCTTGGTTGGCACCCCACCACCCCTAGAGGGGGGCAGTTAGTTCTACCCTGTAAGGCTGCCAGCTTGAAAGGAGTTAAACCCCCTCTGTGACTGAGTCTGGCGGGAGCACAGATTGTGAGCCTCAGGGAGCCAGGACTGGGCCTTGTGTGCAGAGGTTCGGGGTGGGGGGGAGGTGGGGGTGGGCAGGACGGGTACCGGGAGGACACCAGTCAGCTGCAGAGACTTTCCAGCCATTGTAAGGGTTGGGAAGGAACAGGAGCAGCTAGAAAAGAGGCAGAGCATCTTCGGGGAACCTCGGCAAATCCAACACATGTGTTCTGGGAAGTGGAGGGCAGAGTCCTTGCAAACCAAGGGGCCAAATGGGCCGCGTTTTCCCAGGTGAGGAGAACTGGACACGGCCCCAGGTCAAACCCTTGGGGATGTGAACCAGGAGCTGGGGCACAGGGTCTGTCCCCTGCCTGAGCATGGCCTCTCGCTTGGAGGGAAGATGTAGATGAGTGACTTGAGCAGGAGGAAATGGGGGAAGCTCAGCCCAGTTGTGGCCTGCCCTGCTTCTGGGGAGAGACGACCCCCTGGGCACTCCCTGGCAGTCAGGGAGTCAGCCCTGCCTCCTCGCCAGTCCCCCACGCCCCCTGTAATGGCCAGGCCCTAAGGGAGGGGACCCTCATCCAGGGAATCAGGTTTTTAGAAAGGGGCTGTGTGTGTCCTCACTTTCTGTGTGGATCAGAAGGCGGAGATGTGTGCCGGCCACTGAGATGAGGTGGCCCTGGGGAGGCAGCCAGCCAGGGTTCACCGAGCACAGGACTTCTCTGTGTGGCTGTTGGCATCCTTTAGCCCGTCTCGGGAATTGGTGCCAGTCACACTGCCAGGCCTGGCTAAGGGAGAGAAGCTGGGGCTCTGAGGCCTTGGAGGGGCCTAAGTGCCAAAGGGGGCCCCCGTCAGAAGCAGCTGTTGGGCATTCCCAGTGATACCTGTTCCCTCTCTTTTATCCTTTTATTGTTCCTTTCTCTTTAATTTTTGCAAATGCTATTTCTCCCTTCCCTTCCATTTTTCAGAAAGCCAGGAGAGGGAGAGCTTTTGTGTGTAGATGTGATGCTGGGGGATATCAGGGATGGCCAGACTGGGGCTCTAAGATTGCGGAGAGCTCTGTTACCCCCCGCCCCTGGCTGTCCTGCCAGGGCCCGCCTGGGAGGGCACCGACACATCATAACCTTTGAATGCAAACTCGATGAGGAGAGAGATGAAAGCATGGAAACAAATTAGATAGATCTATAGGGGGTGTTCAACTGGAGAAAATGAGCATTTCTTGCTAATTGGAGTGCAGGGCATTTCATTATTAAGCTTCATTACAAGGGGAAGAGTGCAGCAGGCCTCTTTGGGGATTCCCTGGGCTGTTTTTTCCCTTTTTAAAAGTATAATTGTATTTAGGGTAGGAGGACAGAAATTGCTCTTGGTGACTTTGTGGAGCATTCAGGAATTGAAAGTAGTGTTTGAAGCCAGGTAGAAGAGGAGGAGAGCTGGCCCGAGGGAGACTGCCTAGTGGCCTCGTGATAGTACAGAGGAGGTGAGAGGGGCAAGCGTTTGGCCTAGCAGGTAAGATACCACTTGGGACTCCCGCATCCCATGTTGATGCCTGGCTCTGAATCCCAGCGCTGCTCCTAGTTCCAGCTTCTCGACTGTGCTCACCCTGGGAGGCAGCAGGTGATGGCTTCAAGTACTTGGGTTCCTGCCACCCATGTGAGTGACCTGGATTGATTTCCCCTTCTCAGCTCCCAGATTTGTCCTGGCACAGCCCTGCCTGTTGTGGGCATTCAGAGAGTGAACCCGCAGATGAGAAATCTGTCACTCAGTTTCTCTGTCCCTCAGATCGAATAAAATAATAAAAGATTTATTTAGGGGTCGGTGCTGTGGCGCAGTGGGTTGAAGCCTGGCCTGCAGCACTGGCATCCCACGTGGGTGCCAGTTTAAGTCCCGGCTGCTCCTCTTCCTATCCAGCTCTCTGCTATGACCTGGGAAAGCAATAGAGGATGGCCCAAGTCCTTGGGCCCCTGCACCTGCATGGGAGAACCAGAAGAAGCTCCTGATTCCTGTCTTCGGATCAGCTCAGCTCTGGCTGATGTGGTCATTTGGGGAGTGAACCAGCAGATGGAAGACCTCTCTGTCTCTCTGGTTCTACCTCTCTAACTCTGTATTTCAAATAAATAAAAATAAATCTTTTTAAAAGTTTTATTTTAAAAAGAGGCAAGAAAAAGCTTGGGTGGAGATGGGAACCTCATCTCTGAAGCCAAGTCTGAGGAACTTGGAATGACAGGAATACTGTTGATCGGAAAACTGTCTTCCAGGAAGACTTGATTCTTGTCTGTTTTAACCTGTATATGAAAAGGACACAGTGGTGAGGTGCAGGTGCCAATGGTGGCCCACACATCTCTGACTTCTCCTTATGCACAAGACCTTATGGTCCAGGGCAGGGGTGCAGGTGGGGCCTGGTCAGATACCTATTAACTTCTCTTCTTGGTGGAGCCGTGGTGGAGCCAATAATGACCTTGGATTTACAGTTCTGATTCTTTTTCTTTCTGCTGCTGCCAGCCCAGGAATCATGTCTGAAGTGCACTTGCTCCCAGAACACTCAGATCAGGTTGCTTGCTCGGAGAATTGAGTTGTCCAGGTTCCATCCAGGTAGTCCAATCTGGTGTTCCGTGTGCTCAGGAGCGCTAAGAGAAGATACTGGTCTGACACGGGAGAGACATGGGGGGCAAGCATGTTAAATCCCAGTCATCTTGAATCACAGTTTTTGAGATTTCATCAGAGGCCCAGAAATGTCTGCTTTTTTCTCACTCAAATTATCCTTTGCTTTTACTAAGTCTGCTTGGTTCAAGCTCTCGGAGGTCCTGGGAGTTGAAATACATGAGATTCCTTTCCTGTGGAAGGTATAGGCCTCACCATCCTGGTGGCTGGGCAATCCTGGGATTTATAAGCCCACTGAGCATCTGTCTCCCTGATGCCTGCTGTCCCTTTTCCCCTTCTTCTATGCAAAAGGGAAAGTATCCCCCTGTGCACTCTCTGCTTCCCCCAAAAGTAGAAGAGGTGATCAGAAGAAGCAGTCGGCACCTTAGGAAATGAACAGAGTGAGAGATGGCCTGTGCTGTTATTTTGCAGGCACAGATCCTGTACCCTTTCCCCTCCTGGCTCTGTGTCTAGGAGTGTCTATTGTCCATTTCCAAGTGTGTGTACGTGTAGTGGTGGTAGGCAGTGCCTTGGTCCCTGGGGCCCTCCCCTAGGCCAGAGCAGTGGCTGCTGAGGTGAGCTCCACACAATCTTCTGCTTCTGCCTTCGTCATTTTCTTTTGGTGGCATTGCTGCTTCTGGGTCAGAATTGCTTCCAGTAGAAGCCTTGAAATCAATGAGTGTGTGCCTGGGTGTGGTTCCGCTGTTCGCTTTCCCCTGGAGCCCGGAGAGGAGCTGGGAACCCACTGGCTGAGTTTGGGACAGTTACTGTGTTTCCTGAAGTTCTTTATTGTCCTCTAGGTTGTCTTTTGTCCATTCTTTGCCTTGGGCTCCCCTTCCCTGTAAATTCTCGTCCTACTGGTGGTAGGGTACATGCGGTGTTGTTTTCTAGAAGATGTGTGTGCTTCTTAAGCCATTCATGGGAGCTAGGGTTGATGGGAGGATGTGGAACTGTGGCATGGAAGGGGACAGAGCTGTGGAAGTGGCCGCTGGCCTGCTGGTTCCGAGCAGGGACCCTCACTGTCTGAGCTCCTCGGCTTCCCACAGAGAGAGAGCAGGGTACTGGAGGAACTTGGGAGTTTGATTTTCTCTAGAAACTTTAAACGTGAGGGTACCTCCAGGTTGCAGCTAGCAGTGCAGACAAAGTCTGCAAGAAGGTGTGTCACCCAGCCAGTAAACCAGACATCCACATCACTGTCAATTGTATTTGCCAATTTGTGTCAATTCTTTCTGTTCTTCCTGCAGATTTATGACCCATCCCAAGTGGCTTAGTAGGAAAGAAAGGTGTTCTATGGAATGATCATTCGAGTGTCTGTGTCCCTCTGAAGAGCAAGCCCTCTAGCTTTGTAGTTTGTGATTTCATAAATGCAGGACAGAAATGTGCCACTAGGAAAAATCTTTTCCAAAGCAAGTGTTGGTCTGGTGCGTGTGAGTGTGGTGTGTGTTAAACTGGACTTGGAGGGGATGGGCAGGTGGCTAAAGGGATTCCTGAGTCCAGCACTCGTTCTGCTCCGGCGTGAAAACCTTTCCTGCTTCAGAGGCCCAGTGAGAACAGTTCCCCCCTTGTGTTTGAGTAGCAGTCACAGAGAAAGGTGCCAGACACCTGGGGCCTGGAGGAGAGGAGCTGACAGAGGTGGACGAGAGCTCCCATCCCTGGGAATAGCAAGGGGGACAGGAGATTTAAGGTCACTACTGGAATTTCATCACTTTGTAGGAGTCCCTGCTTGGGCCTGGCACCAGCAGGACGTGATTCTTGGGCATCTGTGAGCCCTGGCAGCCCCAGGTGTGAAGCCGTGCGTACGCCTGACTGCAGTTCTGCGTGGGGCAAGTGGATACAGGGGGCTCTGGGGTGGGGCTGGCTGAGGCCATGCTTGGGCCCCATCCCAAGTCACTCCTGTGTTCCTGCCAGGAGACAGAAACTTCCCTCCAGCCTCTTGGGATCGATTCGGGCTACCCTGGGCCTTTGTGCTGTGGGATCACTGGTGGCCATTTATAAGCTGAGCCCTGGGTTTGAAACTAATTGGGTTGGAGAAACAATTTCCTTTTATTATTTTCTCGAACCAGCTAGATTCCCCCCAAACCAAATTGTAAAACCCCAAGCTTTTCATCTTCTTTCCTCTCACTGTGGCTTTCTTGCTGGGTAGTAAGAAGTGCTTTCCCTGGCCACCTTTGGGTTGCCATGCTGAGCAAAGTGAGAAACCCAGGCAGGAGGGAGCTGGTGCCAAAAGGGCTGGTCACTGCCCTGCCCAGCTCTGTATCCCTGGCCTGCCCCAGCCGCCTCTCAGTCTGGGATGCAGCCCAAGCAAGCAAAGACGCCTTGACCAGCAACAAACCCCAGCTTTGTTGGGCCCAGGGGGAGATGATTTCTGGAGCCCAGGGATCTCCTCTGAGAACCACCTGTGCCTCCCTGCCTCCTGCCTAGTGGGGCCTTCTGGCCCAGGAGCCCCTGCATTCCAGCCCACAGGCTGAGGGGCAGGATAAAGGGGAGGGAGATGGCTCGAGGGCTCTGGTCAGCTTGTGGGAGCTCAAATTCCAGTGTGTCCCTTTAAGGTCCTCAGTTGGCTGGGGCTCTCCAAGGCCCTGGCCAGGTTAAATCTGTCTTGTCTGTGGTCGGCACTGACAGCAGCTCTCTGAAGGGGTCTGCGGGAGTAGGGCGGGGAATCTGGCATCTCATGCCCCCCGCTGTTCCGGAGCTTCCCAAGGAGACAGAGTGTGCTCCTTGACCAGGGCTCCCAGGTGACATTCTGTTGACTCATCAGGGACAGTGGTGATGAGGATGAGGAGAGAACTAGCACTTTGTGAGCACCAAAGTGAGCCAGGCCCTCTCCCAGAAAGGTACATCACCCTCAGTTTGTAAGTAAGGAAACTGAGGCCCCAGTGAGCTCAGGTCACACTCCCAGAGTCATGTGGCTTGTAACTGATACTGCCATTGTTTGGGCCCCGGCACTGGACTCCACACTCCCTGCCTTCTCACTGCTATGCTATGCTGTCTGCTTCCCCATCCCACGCTGAGTTCTCATTTGGGGTCACAACTTGCTCACTTTCCTTTTTTACTTTAAAAAAAAAAAAAGATTTATTTATTTGAAAGGCAGAGTGACAGAGGGAAAAACAGAGAGGTCTTCCATCCACTGGCTCACTCCCCCAAATGGCCACAATGACTAGAGGACTGAGCCAGGCCAATGCCAGGAGCCTGGAATACAGGTCTCCCATGTGGGTGGCAGAGGCCTAAGAGCTTGGACCATCATCTATTGTCTTTCCAGACTCATTAGCAAGAAGCTGGATTGGAAGAAGAGCAGCTGAGACTTGAATTGGTTCTCTGGTATAGGATGCTGGCATTGCAAGTGGTGGCTTAACTCACTGTGCAGCAATGCTCGCCCCAATTTTTATTTTTAATATGAATTCAAGACTTGATTTCCTGGCTAGACATTAAGCTGTCTAAGGGCAAATCTATGTGTATTTTCTTTCTCTTAAGTTCTATTTGTCTGAAAGACACAGATCTTCTATCTAATGGTTTATTCTTCAAATACTAATAACAGCCAGGGCTGGGCCATACTGAAGCCAGGAGCCCAGAACTCAACTTGGGTCTGTCTTGTCTGTGGTCGGCACTGACAGCAGCTCTCTGAAGGGGTCTGCAGCAGTAGGGCGGGGAGTAGCCAGGACCCAAATGCTTGAGCCATCACCTGTGCCTTCCATAGTGTGCATTAGCAAGAAATTGGAATTGGGAGTAGAGCTGGGACTTGAACCAGGCACTTCAATATGGGATGCAAGTATCCCAAGTAGCATCTTAACCACTGTGCCAAACATATGCCCCAACACTTTTCCTTGAGGCCCTCAGTACCTAGCACAGTACTGGCTTGGAGGGCCCTTGGGTACTTGTTGACACCCATGTCTTCTGCCTCCAGCTTGGGGATCTCCCAGGCAAAGCCTTGTTCTGCACCAGGGATGCTCAATGCAAGGGAGGAGTCTCCCACCTGTCCGAGGGATGCAGCTTCTGAGTGTGTCTCAGGAACAGGGGAGGGGAGGCTGGGGGGGACACAAGGCTGATGCAGTGGCAGTAGGAAGATGGGGAGACAGCCAGCCTGCGGGCCCCACGTGACTGGAGAGCTGGGCTGGTCGTCCTCAGACACAGTGGGCCTCCTGTCGTGCAGGCTTGCTGTGTGCTACAGGTGGTTGGACTGGGCTGTCCCTGAAGGGAGGAAGCTGCTCCAGGAGTGGGTGGCAGGGAGGCAAGGGCAGAGGCTAGTCAGCTCTGTGTTGTTAGCTGAGGTGTTGGGACTTGGACAGAGAATCTGAAGCTCTTGGCAAGGTTTGAAGTGGGGGTGAGGGTGAGAGGTTCGCAGTGACCAGCCCTGGCTGCAAAGCAGAGGGATGGGGAGCTCAGGCTCAGTGTTGGGGAAATAGTAGGGTGATCTGACCACAGCTGCAAACCACGCGCCAAGCTGCTGCGGCTGTGCGTAGCCCTTGCTGCCCCTTTGTGCAGTCCTGGGCTCCCAGGGACGCCGTTGCCTGTGTGGAGGTTTTGATGGCGGATTGGGGCTGTGATCCCATATTTTTGGAGGCAGGGCGGAGGAGCAGTGGCTGATGCCGTGCACTTCTTTTCCGTCACTCCTGGGTTCTGCTGGATCATAATCTTAATAGTAGAGTAGCCATGGAGGGCCTCTGTTTCTGGAGTTTCCAGACAGGGCTCTGGCCAAGGCAGGAGGGTCAGGAGTCTCCCTACTGTGAGCCTCTGCTTGAGCAGAACTGCCCCTCAGGCCTGCATCATGAAGTGCTTCTGCAGGCGAGCTCACAGAAGTCTTCTGTGGTTTTTCTCTGAGTCTGTTGAGAAATGTCGCTCTGGTTGGAACTGCTTCCCATTTTATAGACAGCCTGCGAGTGCCAAGCTGGCAGTGCAGGCGAGCCCGCCGAGCCCAGCTCCACGCCATGCCTGTGCACCACGGTCCCATGGCCTAGGGCTGCCCTGGGGTGCCCACCTGGTGGCTGTCTCAGGTCCTCATTCTCTTCTTTCACCCACGCACGGCTCGTTTGTCAGTGGCTCTTCTGTTTCTGTCTTGTGGTTTTGCATCTTTCAAGGAGCACAGCATCTCCCTCTTGGGGGACCTTGGGTCAGGGCTGCCCTGGGCTGGCTGTGAGAGGCTGGAAGGTTCGCTGATCACTGTCTCTGTGGTTGCTTCCTTTGCTGGAGTCTTTGTCCACCTTGACCCTGACCCAGAGAAGCGGCGGTGGTGGCAGTAGAATGTAGCACCCCAAGAGGCTCCTGAGGCTGCCTCCGTCCTTGCACTCCTGAGGTTTCTTTCCCCTGGAGTTTCCTGACTCTGGGGGTGTCCACGAAAGCCCAAAACTCAAAGGGCGCTCCACTCCCAGCTCTGCCACAGGGTCACCTCCCTTGTCCCACCACTTCCCATGCTCTGCCACCACCCTTCCTTCGGTCTCTGGTTCCTCTCTGCAGGGCTGTGGTGCTGACCAGGTCAACACCTGGTGTTGAGTGCCTCCACCTCCCGGAGAGCCCTCTGGGTCCTGTCCCTGATTGGGAGACACGGGTCCAGTGGGTGACAGTGTAGGTGAGGGTTGGCAGCACCTTACTGCCTTGTCATGGCCCCAGGCCTGACTGCCCCCTCCAGCCCTGGTCTGGCTCACCACGGGGCCGATTCAGAGGCCTCTTTTGTTTGGCGGAGCAGAGCAGCCCTGGCCACCGCTCCCACATGCCAGAGTTTCCCCACCACTCACTGGGAAGGCTGAAAAGCCCTCAGCTAATTGCGTTGGGCTGAAAATTACCACTTCCCTGCGTTCCCTGCTGCTGAGGACATTTGTGTCACTGCTGCATTTAGGGGGAACAAAGGCCCCCTGTGGGGAGAGCCCAGGTACGAATGTGGGATGGGGGAATAATTGCCCGCTCTCCAGGTGAAAGCCCCTGTTAAACTTCAGTAAGTCAATTAGGCTTGGGGGGAGGGCAGAGACCCCCACCATAAACTGTTCCCACTGAGCAATTAAAGAAAATCATTTTAGCTTTGAGGAGAGAAACTGCTTATTAGAAATTTTGTGGGCCCCCCACCCCTCCCCTGCCCCAGCTCCCGTCCTGGGGACGAAACAACAAAACGCCTTCCTCAATAGAAGGGCTTCTCCTCCTTCCACTCACTGTGTGGCCTGCAAGCGCTTACTGTGGGAGGCCAGAGATGGACAGAGCCGGTGACAGAGATGGGCTGGAGGGGGAGGAGACCACAGGGCTGCCACACCTGGCGGGGTCAGAATCACAGCTGCCCTGTTAGGTTGGGTAGAGAGGCTCCTGGGGGAATGCGTGAGGTGGGTGCATGTGTGGGACACCTGTGTGCCGCTCAGCACAGGCGGAGACGTTAAGCAGTCTGTACGAGTGGGTGCGGCATCCTGGGTGCCCCTCCCAGAGGGAGCAGACACAGCCCTGTGTGTGTGTGTGTGTGTGTATGTGTGTGTGTGTGTGTGCTTACCTGTGCCTTCTCAGCAAAGGATGGCAAGGCCAAGGCAGTCCAGCTGGGTGTGCACCTCTTCCCAAGGCTGTGACTGGGCCCATGTTCTGTCTCCTCCCGGGAGCCAAATACCAGCCCCTGGGAGTTGAGCCACCACATAGCTTTCCACCTTAGACAGTCGGCAACTGAAGGCTGCATGGCCAGCAGCCATGGACTGGCCCTGGGCTTGGAATGGTTTGCAGAGAATGAAGGGTGGACTTTCTAATCTCCGCAGCCTTTTGCCCATGTCGCACGGGTTGGGCGAGGCATAGAAGCTCAGCAGGAAAGAAATCAGTGGCCTGGATGCTTTGGGAGCCTCCAGGCAGCAAGCCCTCCCTTCCCCGATTTCGGGGGAGAAGCATGACTTGGGAATATTAAGGTGATCTTTTTCTCTTCCCTGTAGAGGATGGCAGACAGGGAAGTAGACTTGTGCGTGGACAGTCATAATTAGGCGGTTGACCAGTGGGTGTCCGTGTGAGCTACCTGTCACAGGTACTGTAGGCCCCATGCTCTACCCTGCCCTACATCTTGGCACTCCAGAGGAAAGCTGGTGGCGCTGATGGTGGGCATGGCATCGAGTCAGGCACTGCTCTGGCCCCAGCGCTTCCCTGGGGCTCTTGATGTGTTTGGCCTTTATTCCAATGTTCCAAAGGGATGAAGTTAAACATCGAGGGGTAGACTTTTCCCAGAAACCAAATAGGCCAAGTTATTTGCCTACTCAGGGACCTTAGTGGGTAGAATTTGATTCCTACAGGTTGACAGTGGGGAGGTGAGAGCTGTTGACACAGTCCGGGGCAGCAGTGTGGAGGTGAGGTTTTAGGGAAAGCAGGGGCTGCTTGGGTCTGGAGGTCGTGGGAGGGCGCTGGACCTTGGAGAGGATCAGGAGGCTGTTCTCTGGGCAGCTCCATGCAGTGGCTGCCGGTGAGGCTGTGCTCTTCAGTGCAACCCAAAGCTCAAATGCTTGTTTCGCTTCCGTTTTTAAATGTGTCTGAAAACGCAGGCTCGTACCCCGCAGCGTGCACACGTGCCTCCACTTGGGTCTGTGGATATTACTTCTTCTTGTTATCCTCCGAAAATGATCTTCCATGAAGGGGCTTTGGTCTCCTCAGACTTAATTTCTGATTTATGGCTTCCAGTGTCTATCTTATCTGGGGCCAGCTTCATTTAAAAAAAAAAAAAGGTTTTGGGGGACTCCTATAGGTGTATATGTTTTGTCTTCTTTCTTTCTTTTTTTTTTTAATGAAATGTGTGGTGTTGGAGTTTTCTGTTTGGCTCCTCATGTGTGTGTGTGTGTGTTTGGAATTGAGAAGTAGAATATTCATGTTTTCTCATACAGTCAGATTGATTTTTTCCCCTTGGTTTTTGGGTCATTAATACCAGGTCAGAGTAGGGAAGAGATAAAAGAAGTTGCAACAAAGGAGTTGCTTAGTGTTACAAAGAGAGATCATAGTCAGTTAGTTTTAATTGTTATGTACATTTAGTTTAAAAATTTTTGAAAAATAGGGCCGGCGCCGTGGCTCAACAGGCTAATCCTCCGCCTTGCGGCGCCGGCACACCAGGTTCTAGTCCTGGTCGGGGCGCCGGATTCTGTCCGGTTGCCCCTCTTCCAGGCCAGCCCTCTGCTGTGGCCCGGAGTGCAGTGGAGGATGGCCCAAGTGCTTGGGCCCTGCACCCCATGGGAGACCAGGAAAAGCACCTAGTACCTGGCTCCTGCCATCGGATGAGCGCGGTGCGCCGTCCGCAGCAGCCATTGGAGGGTGAACCAATGGCAAAGGAAGACCTTTCTCTCTGTCTCTCTCTCTCACTGTCCACTCTGTCAAAAAAAAATTTTTTTTTTGAAAAATATACAAGGAGAGGAGATAGGAAAATTAGCCCCTATATTTCCCATCATTATCTTCATTATTCTGTGCATGACCTTCAACTCAAGTCAGATGAATCTGTGGAAAGGATCTTTAAATTCTCTGTCTCTCAGATGCCTGGCAGCAGAACACTGAGAGTGACCCAGACTGTGTGCTATCTTAGCTTTGGGGTTCAGCAGAACTTTCAGTCTCAGTAGCCCAGAGGAGGGAGCCAGGGCCTGAACCTCTGAAGACCGAGGCTTGTCCTGTGGGAACTGTTGCACCCTTCAGCTGCTGTCTGCTCTGTCCAGACCATCTCTGAACCCCTGTTAGGAGGGCTGGTGGGTTCACCTTTTTGGGTCTCAGGACAAGGGAGCGCCTCATCTCTTTCTGAGTTCCAGGCCAGCCTCAGCTGCTGTGTTCCATTTGCTCTCTAGCAGACCCACCGGCTGTTGATTTCATGGTTGGGTGTCCCGTGGATGCCTGGCACAGCCCTTGACTCATCTCTCTGTGAGGGCATCCAGGTGGGAGAGAAGCCTGGCAGCTGCTGACAGAGACTCTCTAGTAGTCAGGACAAGCTGGTTGTAAGTGACAGAAAACAGATTCAAATGAACAAGACTGGGACTGAGTGAAAACAGCCCACAAGATCTGAGGGAAAAGCTGGATGAGCTCAAGTGCAGTAGGTCTCAGTGGTGCCAGGACTTAGTCCCTCTGGGCCCTCTCCCTGTTTCCCCAGATGTCCATGCCTGACTTCCTCCTGGTAGACCAGCGTATTCCTCCAGGCTACCAAGAGCTCCTGCATTGGGCAGCTCATCGCTTAAGTCATAGAAAGTGACTGGCTGCCAAGGCTCCCTGTGCAAAGACTTACTGGTCCACTTGGGTCCTCTGTCCACCCCTTGGTCAACTGAAACCAAGAGAGGGGAGTCCTGTAAGAACATGGCTGCTCCCTCAGGAATCACACGTATGGAAGGAGAGGTTAGGCATATGGAACAACAAGTGGCTACTGTTTTCATCCAGGGCTAAGTACTCTGTGTGATGCCTAGTCCCCAAGTGTCTATGTGAAGGGGACTGAGCTCAGAGACCCTGGCAACCAGCTTGCAGACAAAGAGTCTACAGCTTTTAACCTGCCCCCTCTCACTTCATTATTGGATAGCCTCCTCTGTAAGCTGTTGATGGCACCAAAAAACCTGCCATTTCCCAATGTGATATACACAAGGGAGCGAGCCTGGCTGTAGGCACATGAGGTTGGATGAATGAGCAGTGGCCCAGCAACCTCTCCAAGCAGAGAGAGTCTGGAACCAAATCCTGGGACAGCACAGGCCTGACCTGGCCAGGTGGCCTCCAGAGGAAAATGCCTAGTAGACTGCGTGATTTGGAATTGGACTCCAGGAATACTGCTTACCTCCTAGAACAGGACGCAGGACAGGGACTCCTGCCTCTTCCCTTCTTAGTGTTGTTTTTCAAGAGGACAGGAAATCTTTTTGGAGGCACGAAGTTCAAGATTAAAGTTACCTTCCTGAAAAGCCATGTAGTGGGAGTCTTGCAGAACAGGATTTCTCTGTCTCAGGCCTTAGGAGTTTCCACTTCCCCCATAACATAAGCGTCAGTCTATGTGGGTGGCGCAAGGACTCTGGGGAGAGAGGATGACTGGATTCACATACCAGGGCCTGCTGATGGCACTCCTGTGCCAAGGTAGCACTCCTCGGGTGCAGCACTCTTTTCTTGAGAAGTAGGCTTTGCCTACTGTGTACGTAGATATGATGTCTTATTGTCATAGAGCCTACTTTTTTTTTTTTAGGATTTATTTTTATTTGTTTGAGAGGCAGCGTGACAGAGAGGGTGAGATAAAGAGATCTTTCATCTGCTGGTTCACTCTCACAAATGGTTTAATGGCTAGGGCTTGACCAGGCTGAAGCCAGGAGACAGGAACTCTATCCAGGCCTGCCCCATGGGTGGCAGGAACCCAAGTACTTGGGCCATCTTCTGCTGTTTTCCCAGACACATTAGCAGGGAGCTGGATCAGAAGTGGAGCAACTGGGACTTGAACCTGCACTCTGATATGGGATACCAAGGTTGCAGGCAGTGGCTTAACTTCCTGCACCACAGCACTGGCCCTGGGTCCTATTACTTCAGCCGTGCTGTGTAATATTCTTGATGAGCAGCAGGCCCTGTTGGCCTGTCAGTCTCATAGCCTTCAGGGTGGTGCAGGAGAAAGTACTGCAGCAGTCAGACCAGGGTGAGTAATATAGAGCCTTACCCCTACCCCTACCCCTACCCCTACCCCTGCTCCATCCATCTTGATGGAAGGGGAGCAGTTCAAGGATGTGGAAGGTGATGGTGAACCCACCAGTCAGCACCTTCCCCCGTCTTCCCTTTTTCAGCTTGCCGGGTGTCACCAGAGGACTCTTTTTCACTGGTTGTTCCTCAGGGCTTCTTACTAAAAGCCCTGCCATGGTTGTGAGGCTACTGGATGAGGCAAGCCGCATACTCATGTGACGAGCAGTGTGGTTGAGCCCTGGCCCCTTGTCTCCTCTGAGAGAACATCCTGTAGAAAGTCTTGAGTGTGCTTTGATGCTTGCCCTGTGAGAGTGCCCCAGGGTTGGTGCTTAGCAAACATGGAGAATGCGAATTTCTAGGGCACTCTGCTGGCTCTGCCTAGATGTGAGGCTAGGTCAGGGCTGTCAGGCCGTGATCAAAGATCAAAGATCTCACACGTACCTGTCCTCATCTCTCTCCTCTGTGGGTCTTACAGAGACTTGCTGCTCGTAGCTAAATCGGGGCCAAGCCTGAGTCTCTGAGTCCTCTGTACTTTTTAAATTGGGTGTGTTTAGAAAGAATCAAATTTTAAAGTAAACTTGAGTTTGTGTCTGGCTTATCTGCACAGCTCTCTAGTTGGGCTCTGCTGTCCTCTTGGTTTGTTTGTGGAGCCACCGTTGACCCTCATGGTTCTTGCCACCTCCTGTGCTGTGCCCTTATCCACATCAGCAAACCTGAGAAAACGCCAGAGCTTGTCTGGCCTCAGCCTCCCCAGACAAGGCTAGTAGCAGCCTGATGGCTTAGGCCTTAGGGCTGACCACTACCATCGATGCCCAGATGGACAGCCTAAAAGGAGAAAAGTGTATGTGTGTTGGAAATGTAGTTTTGTGCTTTAGGCTTGGCCATCTGCAGCAACAGCAGTCATTTGAACACAGGTATGAATAGGCCACTGTTACAGGGTTTGCCCCAGGCTTAGCCTTCTATGGGCTTCACCTGTTGGAAGAACTGTCCTGTTTGCCTCTTTACAACAAGATTCTGGAACAGGTCAAGGGTAGCAGTGTTGGAGTGGCAGTGAAACTGGGGGTTCTCGGAGGCAGCTCTTCTCCCATTTATCACTCAGAAACCAGCCAGGTGAGAGGTCAGGTCCAACGTGGAGCAAACAGCTCAAGTGGTTAGAGCAATATTCAGAATCACAGTTAGCTATATTTTTACAAATTCCTTTCTCATTTGTATTTTTTTTATTCAGTCATTTTTATTTATTGAAAGGCAGAGGGAACGTGGAGACAGAGGGAACTCTTCCATCTGCCGGCTGACTCCCCAGATGCACCAGCTGTGGCTGGGCCAGATAGAAGCCAGGAGCCAGAACTCCATCCGAGTCTCCCGCATGGGTGCAGGGATCCAAGCACGGGGCCATCACCCGCTGCATCTAGGGTGCATTGGCAGGCTGCTGGATTGGAAAGAGAGGTGGGACTGGGTTCCAGGCACCCCAGTGTGGGATGCGGGCATCTCAGGTGGTGGCTCAACCCTCTGTGCCAAAACACCTGCCCTGAGAATCATTTTGAATTCAGTTTGCCACCAATAGGTGACCTATATTTCAGACAGCTTCAGAGTGACTATTTTGATAACCATCTTCCTTTTAACTTCTCTTTATATTTTTCATAAGCAATATAGAAATGTTTTAATTATAAAAAGTTCAAAACAAGTTAAAATACATAGACCATAAAATACAAATCCCCTTCAGTTACCCATCCCCTGTTCCTTGTTGGTAGGAATTCTGATCTGTCACTCCGACTGTCTTCATTTGCAGCAAATAGCAGACATCCTATGATTTTACAAATCTGTGTAGGTCGACAAAGACTCACATATGGTTTGCTTTGGTTTAGGTTCCCGTTATGTGTGTGTTCTGCAGCGTGAATGCCTCATCTCCCCCGGTGGCTCGGGGCCCTCTGCGTCAGAACACTCAGCTCCACAGTGATCTAGGGACGCACTCTCCGTCAGTGGGCACGCCGCTTTGCCGGGCTTTGCTTTTATGAACTGTCCTTCAGGAAGCAGCCGCACTTGCCGACTTGTGCATGTGGTCAGGTGTTTTTCTAGGAAAGATATTTAGGAAGGTCAAGCTGGATTCAGGGGTGGGGGTGAATGTCACGATTTTAGATGCTTCTTGATTGCCCTCCAATTGGCCTGTATCAGAGTAGGCACTCAGAAACCATGTGCACAATCATCTGACACCTCTTACCCTTCTCACTACTGGGTAACATCAGGCTTTTGAAAAATTTTGCCACTCTGTTGGGCAAAAATATGAATATAGAATAGTGATCAAGATGATGGACTTTGCAGCCCGACTGGATCTGGTCAGATCATGAGCCCCTCCTGCTAGCTGCGTGACGTTGATGGAGTTCCTTAACCTCTCTGTTCCTCAATGTTCTCATCTGTAAAAGAGGGATAATATTGATAGTACACGCCTCAGAGTGACTTTTGAAAAACTTTATTGTGGAAAATGCCAAGATTACAGAAAAGGAGAATAATTACCAACTCCTGTCTGATCTTCATCGACATCCCTTATAAACTTTCCCCTTCCGTATTATTTTATAGCAAATATCAAACATACACTTTCATCCACACATATTTTGGTATGGTCTTTAAAAGACATGGTGCTTGGCTGGCGCCATGGCTCACTTGGCTAATCCTCTGCCTGTGGCGCCAGTACCCCGGGTTCTAGTCCCGGTTGGGGCGCCGGGTTCTAGTCCCGGTTGCTCCTCTTCCAGTCCAGCTCTCTGCTGTGGCCCGGGAGTGCAGTGGAGGATGGCCCAAGTGCTTGGGTCCTGCACCTGCATGGGAGACTAGGAAGAAGCACCTGGCTCCTGGCTTTGGATCGGCACAGCGCCTGCCGTGGAGGCCATTAGGGGAGTGAACCAACAGAAGGAAGACCTTTCTCTCTGTCTCTCTCTCTCTCACTGTCTATAACTGTCTGTCTGTCTCTCTCTAACTCTGCCTGTCAAAAAAAAAAAAAAAAAGACATGGTGCTTTAAAAATGCAATCACAGGGGCAGACATTGTGGTGTAGCAGGTAAAGCCACTGCCTGCAATGCCAGCCTCCCATACGGGCACTGATTTGTGTCCCGGATGCTACCTACTGATGTGCCTGGGAAAAGCAGCAGAAGATGGCCCAAATGTTTGGACCCCTGCCAACCATCTGGGAGACCTGGATGAAGCTCCTGACTTCAGCCTGGTCCAACGCTGGCTGTGGAGGCCATCTGGGGAGTGAACCAGTGGATGGAAGGTCTCTATGTCTGTCTGTCTCCCTCTCCCTCTCCCTCTCCCTCTCCCTCTCCCTCTCCCTCTCCCTCTCCCTCTCCCTCTCCCTCTCCCTCTCCCTCTCCCTCTCCCTCTCCCTCTCCCTCTCTCTCTAACTCTGACTTTCAAATAAAATGTCTTTTAAAAAAAAAAAAAGGTTTATTTTATTTATTTGAAAGAGAGGTAGAACCAGAGAGAGAGAGAGGTCTTCATCCACTGGTTCACCCCCCAGATGACCGCATTGGCCAGAGCTGAGCTGATCCGAAGCCAGGAGCTTCTTGCAGGTCTCCCATGTGGGTGCAGGGGACCAAGGACTTGGGCCTTCTTCTACTGCTTTCCCAGGCCATAGCAGAGAGCTGGATCAGAGTGGAGCAGCCGAGACTCAAATTTGTGCCCATATGGGATGCTAATGCTGTAGGCCAGGGCCTAACCCTCTGCACCACAGCACCAGCCCCCAAAATAAGTCTTTAAAAAATGTAATTACAATACTATTATTGTACCTAGAAACTGTTGTCAAATGTGTGGGAAATATATTTTGAGGGTTAAATGGACTAATCCATGGGAAGTACTTAGACCAGCACCTGGCGCATAGCAATACTACATAAGTGTTTTAATTACTTTTGTTGTTTTTCTAATTAACAGTTATTTGGTTCTTGGAAGTTTCATGTTATTTCATGTTTTTTTTTTTTTTTATTTTTTTTTGACAGGCAGAGTGGACAGTGAGAGAGAGAGAGACAGAGAGAAAGGTCTTCCTTTTGCCGTTGGTTCACCCTCCAATGGCTGCCACGGTCGGCGCGCTGCGGCCGGCGCACCGCGCTCATCCGATGGCAGGAGCCAGGTGCTAGGTGCTTTTTCCTGGTCTCCCATGGGGTGCAGGGCCCAAGCACTTGGGCCATCCTCCACTGCACTCCTGGGCCACAGCAGAGGGCTGGCCTGGAAGAGGGGCAACCGGGACAGAATCCGGTGCCCCGACTGGGACTAGAACCCGGTGTGCCGGCGCCGCAAGGCGGAGGATTAGCCTGTTGAGCCACGGCGCCGGCCATTTCATGTTTTTAACCATTGTGTTTCTCCTGTAAGTTGCTTCTTCAAATTTTTGCTCATTTATTTCCTGTTTTCTTTGTGATTTATAGGATTTCTTTGTATATTCTGGATATCAAGCTTTTGGTTGTTTTATACCTGTATGTGGTATTTCCTTCCAAGCTCCTGATGCTGTCTTCTGTTGTGCTTTGTTGTTTGTAGTTAGTTCTGTCTCCTCTATCTTTACGGCTTCAGAGTTTTGTGTTTATCTGAAGAATGTCTTCCCAAGATTATTAAACTATTTTTCTATTTTCTCCTTACACTTTCATGCTTTTTCAAGTACTCCTAAAAATGTTTCTCTCTTTAATCTATCTGGAATTGATATCTACTTGGAGGCAGGGCTCTAATTTTATTTTTCTTTTTACAAATGTGTATTCAATGATCTCTGTACTATTGATTCATTAATTATTTATGCATTCTCTTTATTTGTTAAGGTTTATTTGAGAAAGGGAGAGACACACAGCACTCCCATCCACTGGCTTATTACTCAGATGCCTGCAATGGCCAGGACCGGGTCCAGCAGAAGCTGGGACTGCGAACTGAATCCAGGTTTCCCAAGTAGGTGGCAGGGACGCAACCATGTGAGCCATCACCTGCTGCCCCTCAGGGTGTACATAGCAGGAAGCTGGAATCGGAGCCAGGACTCAAACCCAGGCACTCCAGTATGGGACGTGGGTGTCTTCACCAGTATCTTAACTGTTAGGCCAAACACCTGCCCCTATCCACGCTCTTTAAAGGCTCTACTTAGGTGTTTGATGAGTGGTCAATATGCTGCTTGAGACACCTGGATCCCATATTGGGATGTCTGGGTTTAAGTCTCCCTCCTTCTAGCTTCCTGCCAGAGCATACCCTGGGGGGAGGGGGCTGCAGGTGATGGCTGAGTCACCTGGGTCCTTGCCACCCACTGGGAGACCTGGATTGAGCTCATGGCTCCTTGTTTGGCCTGATCCAATCCGGGCTGTTGTGGCCTTTTGGGGAGTGAACAGCAAATAGGAGATTTCTTTCTCCATCTCCCCCATCCCCCATTCCAAATAAAATAAATAAATAAATAAATAAAAAAATAAATAAATAAATATTTTTTAAAATACACACTTGGGATCTGATTGACAACATGATGTGGCTTTGGATTCTCTATCTTGAGCCATTGCTCAGTTTGTCCTTGTGTGAATATTGTACTGTAGCTTTGGACTTGTGGGTTTTCCAGGTAGACAGTACATTGTACATAGCAGCCATGTATAACTTGTCTTTTTCCATGCCTCAGGTTGGTCTCTGAATTTCGTGAATTTGGGTTGTCATTTCTCAGGAAGCCTGATCCAATTGCTTTTTCCTGTAGTGCTAGAACACATTGCTAGCATTCCCTTCAGAAACAAATGCTCATGTTTAGGGGTCACAGAGATGGAGAGTCTAGTCTAGAAACTTCTCTCTGCAGCTCCCAGCACTCCTTGGTAAATTCAGTGGATTGAATGTTGTTCACTCTACTGTGCGTGTTTGGTTTTGATTTTAATTGCTACACCTCCACCCCAGTTAATTTGGTCCTTTCGTTGCTCAAGTCTTTACGTTTCTGATTCTTGAGTGGAGTGAGTGCATTTGGGAAAAGTAGCTTCTACCTCCAGCCTCCTCCTGTTTAGCCTAGGTCAGGTTCTTACATGCTTTTACCAGTGGCTGAACTGGAAAACAGACCATTTTGTGTCTCTGTAGGCGGGCCTGCCCCGCCCTGTGTGTTGCGGTTGTAGTGGAACAGAGTGAGAGGAGCTCCCGCCTCTGGACGTCTGGCCAGAGCCTGACCTTCTACGTGCCACTTGTGCCCTCCTGTGCAGGTGTGCTTGGGCTGAGAGAGGCTTGGGGTGCGCGCGCGCCTGAGTGTGTCAGTAACTAGGAAAGCCATTCCAACCTCTGCCACTTGGAGTCAGCCTCGCTGCCGGCTGGCCAGTGCCACGCTGGAAGCTGCGGCCTGTGGAGCAGCTCCCTGTGATCCCGGCTCCCTGGCTTGACCGCAGCTCTGAGTCCGTCTCAGCCCTTCAGCCCAGGATGTGCCAGGGTCACCACTGTTGTCAGGTCCGCCTGCTCTTGTCCGCCAGTCATGGACAGGGGTTCCATTATCTTATGAAATGTAAACAATGCTCTTCCCTTTAAGAAGAACAAGATTTCTTTGTCTTTTCCCCTGTCTCAAATCTTCATTAGGAAGATGTAGAAAGTAAGAAAATTTGGAAGAAAGAATTCTGGCTCTCCTGCCCAAACAATCATTTTTAGCATTTAGTATGTTTTGTCTGTGCTTTTCTACTCACAGGCTGCTTTTTAACAGTTAAAGTAATGGTGCCTGGATCCTGTTTCTCCCCTCATCATAGTGCATCTGAACATCTTGCCCACGTTCTTGGGGAACATGATTTTAAATGACTGTGTAATATTCCACTGAGCAGATGGACCGTTTTTGCCCCTTGAAGGCGAGATGTGTCTTCCTTCCCCAGCTAGCGCGCTGTCATTCAGTCATCATGGTATCAGCTCAACGTCTGCGTTTCTATTTTCTGTCTGCAGCGTCTCTCAGAGGCGGTGCTATGCCTGGTGCTGTGTGAGATGCAGCTTCTTATCTGCCTTGAACTTTATTCATCCAAGCTCGAGACGGGCCTCTCGGTCTCGTCCTTAGCTTGATTGACAGAGTTGCATTTCCTTTCGTCTCCCTGGTTTTACCGCTTCGGTTCCAGGGACTGCCCCCCCTTTCTAGATGACCCACTGTGGACAGCGGCCGCCAACAGCGCGCTCTGTCCCCCATCACGGGTGTGACTCGCGGCCTTCTATCTGAGTGCGGCATACAGATGGAGGTCTCCCCAGCTGCAAGGGGGCTGTTTGCTGCAGAGAGCGCCGGATTTCTTTGTCTTTATCCCCTTTCCCCAACACATCTGTTTGCCGACCCCCTTGGTGGCCCAGGGTGCCCCGGCGGCTGCGTCTTCGGAAGCGGCCGCCTCACGCGTGCGCTGGCCCCTGCCTGCGCTGTTCCCCTCGCTGACTTCTGTTGACCTCCGGTTCCCGCTCCACCGGCCCCTCCCTGCCGGCGCTGCCACCGCAGCGCCCACTCCGGGCTTCCCTCACCAAGCGAGTTTGTGTGACCTTCGCACTGTATTCATGCTTGGGGACGGACCCGCTATAATGATGTCAGCGGCGGAGGCAGCAGATGGCGGCAGCAGCAATGAGACCTGACATGTCCTAATGACTCCCTCCTTCCCACCCTTGTGGCCCAGCCCATGGAGGGGCAGGGATTTTTCTTGAGGTATTTAAGGCGGGGGCCCAGGGAAATCGGGGCGGGGGCGCCCAGGTGCCGAGGAGGCCTGTGACCTTTGCTGCTATAATATCAGTGTTTCACAAGCAGGGCGGTTCGGGAGCCCACTTGCAGCCCATCAAAAATTGATTTAATTGCAATTTTTCCTCCAATTAGGAGCACTGGAGCCTGACTAATTGGAGTAATAGAGAGTAATAAGGCTCAGATAAAAAGCCTTCCTCGGCCGCCTTTGTATCTCGTGTCAGTGCCTGTCAGAGGTCAGAGAGCTTGCATATTCTATTAGGCAGCCTGGCCTTCATTTGTACAAATTAGTTTACCCAACAGTAATTAAAATGCCAATGCGGGTTGAAGAGAACTGAATACACTTGATGGGCATGTTGGTGAATGATGTGACAGCTCTGGTGGCCTCCCTTGCCAAAGTGTGTCAGCCCAGACTCTGAAGCTGCTGGGACCTGGGCCAGCTGGGCGGCTCCAGGCCAGCCACAGGCACAGCTGCCGAGCTCGCCCCGCCCGCGGCCCCGCCTCAGCCTCTCGCTGGCTGCTTGCTTCTTCCAGCAAGCATTGTCGATTCACTCGTTCATTCATTCCATAGGCGTTTGCGTTTAGGACGTGTCAGACATTACACCCAGTGCTAGGGGCACAGCAGGACTCACTCTTGCAGCCGGGGCTGACTGCGCTCCGATTCCACTCCTGCTACTGTGCCTGTGTGAGCCAGAGCAATGGGCACTGCTTCTCTGAGCCTCAGTTTGCCCATCTGTGAAATGGGGAGCGTGGTGCCCACTGCCTGGTGTTGTGAGGACTAGATGGGAGAGTGCTCCCTCAGTGAGTTACCAGTGTGTGAACTGGGCCTGAGCAGGCCACACCTTCCTGCCTTTCAGCCTGCTACCCCGGCTGATCCCTGTTTTCTATGTCTTGTTACTTTCTACTCTTCAACTTAGGTGTGGCGCCCCTAAACCTTCTGGTGTGAGGGCTCCTCTTCTCCTCCGGCCTGGTGATGGTCTCTGTGATGCTTACCTGAGCTGGTGCCAGGGGCAAGTAAGGTGGGTTGAAGATAGGGGCAGCGTCTGGGCCAGGGTGAGAAATTGTAGGAGGCTGGCTTTCTGATTCAGAGAGAACAGAGCCGACAGAACACGGGGCCCCTGCATGGAGCGCGCGTGCACATGTGTGTTTTGACAGTAATTTTTAGGAACTGTTGATCTCTTATCTGGTCATGGTATGCTTCTCTTTCCCCAGCAATACACGCGTACATGCGTATGCTTCCCTGAGGTTTGGACCTTTGGTGATTTGGGAATTGTACTTTTAAGGCACAGAGGGGCATGAGCCAGTTAGGTGCTGCTTGGGACACCCACGTCCCATATCCGAGTGCCTGGGTTTGAGTCCCAGCTCCACTTCTGTTCCAGCTTCCTGTTAAGCCACACCCTTGGGGACTACAGGTGATGACTCGAGTACTAGGGTCCCTGCCATTCACATGGGAGACCTGGTGGAGCCCCTCGCTCCTGGCTTCAGCCTGGCCCAGCCCTGGCTCTTGTGGGCCTTTTGAGGAATGAACCAGTGGGTGAAAGATCCCTGTCTGTGTCTGTCTCTGTCTTTCAAATACGTGAAAATAAATCAATAATTCTTTTTAAGTCAAAAAAAGAGAAAAGCAGCCGAGGGGACCAGCTTCCCGGGCCATGTTGGCTGTGGGCTCGGGAAGGCCCTTTCCTTCCATTCTTGCTCTGGGCTGGGCACTGTGTAGGCACTGGAGTATATGATGACAAAGGAAGAGAAAGCGTGTGTTTGGTGCACAAGCATGGTAGGGACTCAAAGGAAAGGGCCAGCCTACCTGGGGACACCAGCTCCTCCCTTGGCTGTCCCCTGCAGGTTTGGCATCTTTGACCCTGGGCTGTCACTGAGAGGGGAGTTGGAACTGAGTCATTTCCAACTCTGAATGGAGGTTCTAGCAGAAGCCTTGTAATGGGGAAATTCTGAGAGCCAGCAGAGCAGGACTGGTACCTGTTTTCATGTAGTTGACCTGCGAGCTGCTTAGCTGGGGCCCCATAGTGAGGGGAGAGGGCCTGGGAGACGCAGGCTGATGCCCTCGGAGCAGACCAGGAGCAGAGTGCGAGGTTCCGGTGCAGTTGCCACAGAGGTTGGTGAACTGAGGGCGGTGCAGTGTGTGTGGTGCACAAATCGTACCCCACTGGCTCCTTTTCAAAGCACTTCATCTGGTGTTTCTCAAGAAAGGACTCTGGGTGTGTGGGCAGCAGCTCCAGGGTACAGCTGCAGCGCTTGGAGTCAGTTCGCAGAAGCTTTGGCTGTGGCTTTCCATTCCTTCTGCCTCATGGACTCATTGTGGGATATGGTGCAACCTGTGGGTGTTCCAGAGTGGGGAATTCTCACCTCCCTGCTCCACGTGTTGGCTGTACGCTCTGGGGACACTGCACTTGGACGTGCCTTTTAAAATCTTCTGACTTGGAACGTAGCTGCTCTGCGGTTTTTGCCTCATTCTTCCCAGTGACGTTGGGAATTGGGGAGTGGGGAGGAGACAGAGAAGTTACGGGTGGTGGTGAAGCCAGTCCAACCCCCAAGAGCCCTGGGCAGGCCTATGGTTTGGGTGTGAATCCTGGTGAGTGTTTCCCCCAATAGGACCTGGCTCAGTTCTGCTTGACAGTTGCTCAGATGGATTTTTTTAAACATTTATTTATTTATTTGAGAGAAAGAGCGACAGATAGACAGAGGGAGAGACAGAGATCTATCCGCTGGTTCACTCCCCAAATGGCCACAACGGCCAGGGCTGGGCCAGGTCAAAGCAGGAGCCAGGCACTTCTTCCAGATCTTCTATGTGGATGCAAAGGAAGGCCCAAACACTTGGGCCATCTTCCACTGCTTTCCCAGGCCCTTAGCAGGGAGCTGGATCAGAAGATGAGCAGCCAGAACACAAACTCATGCCCATATGGGATGCCAGCGCTGCAGGTGGAGGCTCAGCGCCAGGCCCTGGATTTTTTTTTTAAACTGAGTATTAAATGTGATTAAATTCTCAGGTCTGCGTAAGTGCCAGGAAGGTCCTCCCCCTCCCCCTCCCCTTGTGCAGTGGTAAGGCAAGCAAACAAGGCAGGTTGTGGAAATAGAAGTTTAGGTCATCGTGTCCCAGCCATGAAGAAAGCCTCTCACGAGGTCGGAGGGAGGGACACTTGTCCTGGTGTCAGGGCCAGGTGTGGGTGGACTGAAGAGAGGACGCCACAAGTCTCTAGCAAGAGAGTTTGCAGCCCCCAGCCCAGCCCTGCCCCACCTGCTGGGAGGTCAGAGCTGTGGGAGTGGCGGGGATTAAAGTTCCAGGTTCCTCCCGCCCTCTCGCTATTGATTTCGGCCTGCGACCAGTCAGAGGCCTCCTCAAGAGGCCGCTGTGCCTGTGCTGGCCCCTTCACCTGGCCCCACCCCTCCAAAGTCTGAGAGCCCACTTGCCCGCTCGAATGGTTTCCAAGTGTCCATTATGTTTCCAGCCCAGGTAATTGGCTTTCCTAGTTATTAATGGATTACCCTAAAGAGAAGAATGTCCAGGGAGGTGAAGGCCACACCTCCTGACTTTGTCATTTGGTTCTTCAGTGTCCTGTGGCTGCTTCCCAGGCTGGGAGTTGCTTGTGCTGTGGCAAGAGTGACCGGGCAATGTAACAGGCCCGGAGCAGGTCCTTGGCAGGTCTTGGCTTGAGATAGGAGAGCCCCAGGTCGCTCATATGGCCTTGTTGCAGCCTGGGGCTGAAAAGCAGTTACCTCCATTATAATTGTGATTGCAAACCAGTGACTTGGCCAGTGCCTGCCCTCTGCTCCCTGGACAGCAGCTGGCAGTCAGCTCCACCCGGCCAAACCCACTGGCTTCCTCCGAGCCTTTCCTGTGGAAATCCAGCTCCTGCTGACCGCTGTGGGAGCAGAGAGCCACAGGTGCTGGGCAAGGCAGCTGGGCAGCAGCCCCCCTTGGCTGACGTCATCAGTGTGCCCAGTCTCCCCTCTCACACGACACCTGTAGGGACATGGCGCAGCCCTGCCCAGGGATCCTGGATGACAGACTGTTTTCGACCCTCCTGCTAGTCCTGAAAGCTTCCCCTCCCCACCTCTGCCACATCCTTGGACCAAGGAGTGGTCTGGTCCTAGCGCAGGGGCTGCCCTGGCGCAGTGCACGGATCCTTCACACTGTGCTTGCGCTGCCACTCTGAAGGATTCTCTGCAGATCACGTGCATTGACCTTTAGAGTGTTGAAGGGACATTCTGGGGCGATGCGGTGAGTGTATCACCCTTACCTCCTCGCGGGGCATTTGTCATTGTCCTTAGAGGACTCTGCCTGACTCCCAGCTCACTCCCAGCATCCCTGGCTGCCTGGCCCCCGCAGTCCTCACCCTGCCCACCCCCACACACTGGCAGACACCCCTGTGTGGGATTGACTCACCTTTCCTGCTTCGCTTTTCTGTTTGGTACCTTTAGCCTTTTCTGTTTGGTACCTTTGCCTGCGCCACATTGCCCTAGGGGTGGAGGCAGGCCCAGGGGGTTAAGACACTGCCTGGGGCTCCTGTACTACATCAGCACCCTAATGATGCACACTCTGGGAGGTAGCAGGTGATGGCTCAAGTGCTTGGGCCCCTACTACCCACGTAGGAGACCTGAATTGAGTTCAAGCTCCTGGCTTTGGCCTGAACCAGCCCTTTCCGTTTTGGGGAGTGAACCAGTGGGTGGGAAATACCTCTCTCTCTCTCTTTCAAATAAAAATAAACTTTTAAAAAATTATTTATTTAAAAGGCAGCATTAGAAGAAGAGAGAGAGAGAGAGATGAATGAATGAGAATATCTTCCATCTACTGATTCATTCCGCAGATGGCTGCAAAGACCAGAGCTGAGGCAGGCCAAAGCCAGGAGCTTCATCTGGGTCTCCCACATGAGTAGCAGGGACCCAAACACTTAGGCCATCTTCTGCTGCTTTCCCCAGGCCATTAGCAGGGAGCTGGATCAGAAGTGGAGCAGCCGGGACATGAACTGGCGCCCATTTGGGGTGCCAGTGCTGCAGGCAATAGCTTTAGCCACTGCTGTACCACCACATCAGCCCCAAACTTGTGTTCTTAAAACAGCTTTCTTCCTGCCTTTTGCCAAGCAAGCTCTCTGTTTCTCCTTTGGACACCCCAGCCACAAAACATGGGCCTTCAGAAAGGCCAAGGGCAAGGGTGGCTAGGAGTGTGGTTAACAGGAGACGGACTGATGAGACCCCAAGGAGGTCTCTTTTCTTCTGAATATTCAGAACCCTAACCCTCCCCCTCCCCAAGTCATGGGGCTGACCCCCCCCCCCCATTCTGTTCTGTAAAGGGAGGCTCCTCGCCTGGGAGATGCAAATGCGCCACCCCAGGGGAGGGTGTGGCACCCAGAGAGTCAGGTGCACAAGCCATTAGGATGCCACCCTGAGGAGCCTTGCCTTGGTTCCTGGTTTTAGCTCCTGACTCCAGCTTCCTGCTGGTGCAGGCCCCGGGAGGCAGCTCAGGTGGTGGGTCCCTGCCACCCAGGTGGGAGTCTTGGGTTGAGTTCCTGGCTCCTGGCTTTGGCCCACTTCTGGCTATTGTGGTCATTTGGTGAATGAGGCAGTGGATGGAGCAGGGGTCTCTTGTCTTCCTCTAGAATAAATAAAAAGTCCACCCCTTGGGGTGTGTGTGTGTGTGTTATTTATTTATTTTTTAAGATATATTTATTTGGAAGGCAGAGTTAGAGAGGGAGAAAGGCAGAAAGAGAAAGATCTTTTGTCCACTGATTCACTTCCCTGCAATGGCTGGAGCTAGGCTAGACCAAAGCCAGGAGCCAGGAGTTTCTTCTGGGTCTACTACCTGGATGCAGAGGACCAAGCACCTGGACCATCCTCTGCTGCTTTTCCAGGCCATTAGCAGGGAGCTGGGTCAGAAGTGGAGTAACAGGGACATGAACTGTCACCCACATTGGGATGCTGGCATTACAGGCAGTGTCTTTACTTGCTAAGCCACAGCACTGGCACAATAAATAAATTTTAAAAACCTGTCAGAAGGGGCCAGTGCTGTAGTGTAGCAGGTTAAGCCTCTGCCTACAGTACCAGTATCCCATATGGGCTACCAGTTCGAGTCCTGGCTGTTCCACTTCAGATTCAACTCCTTGCTAATGGCCTGGGAAAGCAGCAGAGGATGGTCCAAGTGCTTGGGCCCCTGCAGCCACGTGAGAGACCCGGAAGAAGCTCCTGGCTTCAGATCAGACCAGCTCTGGCCATTGCAGCCATTGGGGAGTGAGCCAGCTAATGGAAGTCCTCCTCTCTGAAACTCTGCCTCTCAAGTAAATAAAATCATTTTAAGAATGCCCCCAGCCACCCCAACTTGTGACCAGGGCATCCCTCTTCAGCCCCCGGGAGCTTTCTGGCCTCTCGAGCAGACGTCTGAGTTGCCCATTCAGAGAGCCATCTTTCTGGCGTGCAGAGCCAGCACCACTGGCCCAAGCAGCGTGGACCCCATAGGTCCTCAGGGGCTGTGGTTCTCAGCAGCTGCGTCAACCCCAGAGTCCCCATCTCCCAGGGAGGGGCACGGCTTTTGCAGTTGTGTAGCTGTCCACGCGAGCTCCCACAGGCCAGATCTCACTCTGCCCTCCTCTTCCTTCGCAGCTCTTTTGTGACTGGAACGGCTTGTTGTGGGCACTTCTCACCCTTGAGAATCTGGGACCTCAACAGGTAAGAGATTCCTGAGCCACTGTGGCTTCCAGTGGGGGTGGGCTGGGGTGGCCCAGGGGTCCGGGCAAGGCTGGGAAACGCTCCTGCCAGCCTCGGCCTTGCGTGGTGCCTTCTCACGTGGAGCCCTTCGGGGCCGGCTTGAGCAGACCACTGGAGCAGTTTATGGAAGGGAACTGCTCTCACGTGGAACTCAGGGTCACGATCTGCGCTCGTTCTTCCTCTGAGGAGTGCCTGACTCTCAGAGATGACTTGTAAAACAAGGAAGTTAAGGTGACCCGGGGACCCATAAGTGGAATTGCACACCGTGGTTTAAGCACGTCTAGGTTCTAGTCACATCCGCTGCCATGGCTGCCGTGACATCCTGCCATCTGATGACCCGCCAATGTTGGTTTTTGTTTTTTAAAAGATTTATTTATTTATTTAAAAGGCAGGGTTACGGAGAGGCAGAGGTGGAGAAAGGTCTTCCACCTGCTGGTTCACTCCCCAGATGGCTGCTATGGCTAGAACTGTGCCAATCCAGAACCAGAAGCTTCTTCCCAGTCTCCCTCATGGGTACAGGGGCACAGGCACTTGGGCCATCTTCCACTGCTTTCCCAGGTGCATTAGCAGAGGTGGATCAGAAGTGGAGCAGCTGAGACTTGAACCTGCACCTGTATAGGATGCTGGCACTGCAGGCAGAGGTTTAACGTACTAACCCACAGCACTGGCCCATCCTTTTGAGTTTGAGCACATGTGTAGTCATGGAACCATTCACTCCATTGGCACAGAAGTCCCTCCCCGCAACTTCATCAGCAAAGCCCAAAGCCTTTTACCTCCCCTCCTTGTTCCTAACTCTTGGCAACCACTTTGTTCTCTATATAATTTTGTTATTTTGGAATGTTAGATAAATGGAAGTGTCACCTTTTGCGATTGCATTTTTTAAGCCTACAGAAGTATTTGTGTGTGTTAATAGCTCATCCACTGTGGCAGAATAGTAAGCTATGGATTACCACTCAAGGACATTCAGCCGCTGAATAACTACTGCAAATACAAGCGTTAGGGAATCCGTGTACGGGTTTTGGTGTGGGCATACATTGTCATTGCTTGAGATAGATGCCAAGGAGTATAATCACTGGGTTTTTGGAAAGTGTATGTTTAGTTTTTACCTGCCAAACTACTTCCAGAGTATTATTTAAGTTTAGCTTTTTCTAATAGGTGTGGATTTGCATTTCCCTAATAGCTAATGATGTTGAACATGTTAAGGGACTTCAAAGGGTCCATGGAAAACTGGAATTGAAAGAGAAGTTTGGGTTGAGTGTTTAGCCTAGAGGTAAGGCACTGGCAAGTGTCTACCACTGGGATGCCTGGAAACGGGTCCTGACTCTGCTCCTGATTCCAGCCTCCGGGGGGGTTCTGGGCGGGCGGTTCAGAGACAGGCCAGCTACTGGCATTGTCACCTGCTGCCTTCTCAGCTGTGCTGTAACACAAAGCCGATATCAGGAGTGGGGTGACTCGAACCCAGGTGCTCAGTAAGGGATGGGGGCATCCCAAGCAGTGTCTTGAATGCTATGCCAAATGCCCATCCCTCAACATGTTTTTGCACCAAAACAAATATCTTTTAGTTTCATTTTCCATTAACTTTTTGAAATACCCTCATATTCATGTGCATATTTGTCATCTGTATATTCTCTTTGGCAAAATGTCTGTGACTTTTGCCTGTTGGATTGCTTGCTTTCTTATTTTCTAATTTTATAAACATTCATTTGGTCCGTTTATCCATTTGCTGGGTGTGGGGGAAAAACAGAAGAAAAATTATTTGGCTGAGTCAGAGGAGGAGACAGGGAAAGAGAGAGAGAAGTTCCCATCTACTGGTTCAACCCCGCAGATGCCCACGATAGCCAGGGCTTGGCCAGGCTGAAACCAAGAACCTGGATCCCAAGCCAGATCTCCCCTACCTGAGCCAACACTGCAGCCTCTCAGGGTCTGAACCACCAGGAACCTGGAATCAGGAGTGAGCTGGCAGCCAAAACGAGGCCCTCAGATGTGGGACACGTGTGCCCTAAGCAGTGTCCAACCACCATGCCCAACACTCACTGTTTTTCTTCCCTGCTGGGTTTAGTTCTTTGTCAGATGCACCGTTTGCAGTGACCTCCCAACCTAGAGCTTATCTTTATCCTCCTAACAGCATCTCTGCAAAGCGAAAGTTGTAAATTTTGACGCAGTCCAGATGCCCAGTATTTTCTTCTATCGGTTGTGCGTTGGGTGTGAACTCTAAGAACTCTGCATAGCCTAGGCCCCGTGGTCTAGGTTTTAAAGGCCATAACTTATAGCAGCAGGGAACATGGATGTTTCTTTCATGCTTCCTGCCTCAGTTGCTCTGACCTTGTCTTCTTTATCCTCATCTCCTTAGGAAAGTGTTAGCTGTATCTTGTCTGAAAAAATGCATGGATAGTTTTTCCTAAAGATTTACTTGTGAAAAGAGATTTTTCTCTTTTGGCTGCTGTTTTATATTTGAGAGGAAAAGAAACCAAGAGAGCTCCCATCTGCTGGTTCACCACCCACATTGCTGACTACAGCCAGGGCTGGAGCAGGCTGAAGCTAGGAGCTAGGAGCTCAATCTGGGTCTCCGACATGGCAGGCAGGGACCCCAGTGCTGGAGCCCACTGCACCCCAGGGTGTGCTTCAGAAGCTGAGTATTGAACCTAGGCACTTCTGTATGCGATGTGGGCATCTTAAGTGGCTTCATGCCCATCACACGGGTGGTAGTTTAATTTTTAATTTTCTTTCAAACAGAAGTTTTTATTAGCAATTAGTTTTCTTCTGTAATGAAAATGATCAGAATAAGGTTTACCTTGTCATTGTGTCATATGGAAGCAACAATACCAGGCTGTTGCTGAAATTCATTTGATGAAACTGCAATGCAGCTGCACTATTTTTGAGATGATGATACTATTTATTATGCACAGCTAGAGGATTTTTGGCTGATCCAGACAATGAAAGAGTGTGTCTTTCTTTTCTGATAAAACATTACCTAAGAAGCTAATGATGTGTAAACTGCACAAGTGGAAACTCAGGACTTATATTGGCCCAGTGCGCACTGTACCAGCTTAGATCCGAGGTGCTGTGAGCAACCTTGGAACGCGTGCTTTGCGACTGACTGACTTTTTGAATGGCTGCTTTTGGGCTTCACTAAGAGCATCTTAAACAGAGGAGAAACTCTATCAGTACTTACATAGCATTCTTTGAACTGCTCTTGTTAGGAAAATGTCCTGCAGTACTTAGAAGATCTTGTAACTGTACTGAGTCCCTCCTGTATCTGCGAGACACTTAAGAAACTGTCACACAGATTGCCAAACATGTGAGTGTGAAAGCTTAGAGAAATTTAGCATGCTGCAGGTACATGAATCCTGTCCCAAATCATAGTGTCTTTGTTTGCACCAACAGTTGGGGCTATCGTGTGTTTTAGAAATAGAATATTCCATGGCTAAAGACAACTAGGAGAGAATGTGTTTAGGTCTTTGCTATGGGAGATGAAGGGGCTCCTGGGAGTGGCGGACAGAGACTCTGCAAATGCTGTGCATTTTGTCTTACACAGAACATCAGGAAAAGCAATGCTCTTGTCTTAAAAAAACACAAAAGGCTTTAGAACTTCTATTTTAGCTGGGAAAATAGTGCACGTTCCAGGTACGAGGACAGAGGTTTCTAAGTGAAGGGCCTTCCCTGCTGCTAGCCAGTGCTAGCCATTAAGTTCTGCTGAATCCTTTTCTGGAAATCTTTGTGTAAAACGCACATGCAGGTCCTCCTACAGATGGGAAGCCGCATCCCCAAGTATTTCCCCTCGGTAATATATCCGGTCATTTTCCAGTGTCCTGACTAGTTCACTGTTTGTTGCTATCGCTGTTTTCTGATTTCCTTTTCTATCATCTGTTAGTTTTAACAGTGCTGCAGTGAGCAATCTGTGATCCATTCTGTGTGGGTGGAGTCTGGAATTTTGGACCAAATTCCTCAAGAGTACATTTGCAGGGCCACAGGCTGTGTGCGTGGTAGATGTGGATAATGACTACCAAGATTCACTTGCAGCCGGTCGCCCCAGCGTTCACACTGCCAGCAACAAGGACAGAGGGCGGCCGTTCTGGGCTGAGACTCTGGGCCAGCATCAGCCGCAGCCCTAGCGCCGCGGAGCACGCGCTCTGTCTGTCCTCACTGCCTAACGCTCGCAGGGGCTGTGAGCCAGGCATCCTTTTTACAGATGAGGAAACGAAAACTTAGTTGCAGAATGGTTGCTTACCTTGCCTGCCTACAAGTCACAGGACGAGTTAAGTGGCTCAAGATTCGGGCCTTGTCTAAGGTGGTGAGAGGTGGGGCCTGCAGCCAGCGTGGAAGGGGACAGGTTCCAGGATAGATGTAAACGTCTAACTCAGCAAGAGGGAAACCAAGAAACCATGCAAAATGTGTTCCTACGGGCAAAGCGCTGTTGAGAAAAGCAAGCACACCCTCAAGGGAAACATGTTTTGCTGACAGTTCTCGGGAGGGTCATCGAAGGACAGGGTTAGGAAACTTGCTACTCCCCAGGCGGTTCACGGCCTTGAGGGATGGAGGCCTGCCCTTCTCAAGGGCACGATTGCTTCCAGGTGCTGTGCAGGTGAGCTGAACGCAGGACCAGCCGTTCCGGCCGGAAGCCCTAGGTCATCAGTTGTCCTCACAAAGCAAGTCAGGTAGCCGCCACCTCTGTCAAAACAGCTGGAAGTGCTGGGATGATCGCGGCCTTAGAGACACGGAGCACCCAACTGTGTGCCTCCACAGGGGTGGGCTGGGGCTCAGTGAGCCAGGGCTCGGGTCTGCTCGGTGCCGCCTCCCCATCCTGGCCGTGCTAGCTTTCGCTTGTGCGCTCAGGCTGGTTTAGGGGAAGAAGCAGAGGCCCTGCGCTACCTGCCACCCTCTCTGAAACGAGGAGCCCCTGACCAGACTTCTGCAGCTGTGTGCCACTGGCTGCCCTGGCCCAACCCTGGCAAAGGGAATGGAACGACCAGTACAGCAGGAGACAGGAATGGCTGCGTGGGCAACCTACGTTGTAGGCTCACACTGGCCCCAGACCCCGTCTCCTGTGAGGTCTCCTCTGACTTCTCTGCCTTTCTCCCTCTAGAATGGAGGTGCTCACAGCTCAGTACTGGAAGGGCTGGTGTGGGCTGCAGTGGCAGGTGCTCCCACCTCCATCATCTCCGTCTTCTGCTTTGGTTCATGGGCCAGCAGTCACTTCTTGCTGGTGTCGGCCTGGTGGACACTTGAGTGCCTGCAGTGTAGGGGTTTCTATGGCTGCGAGGCTGAGCTCACGTGAGCATACCCCACCAAACCTGCCACCGCCCTTCCCGCTCTGGATGCCGCTGTGCTGCGAGGGTCTCCTCCTTCTGCTAGGGCATGTGGCGGGAGGCCACGCTCCACGACGGCTCTGCAGCTTCCCAGCTCCGTGATCCGGGCCTCCCTGCGCTTGTCTCCACACTTGTAAAGTGGGAATTCATTCTCTGCCTAACAGAACTAGCGAAGAAAATTATTGTGAAAAGCACCCCAGGGCACCCGTCCCCTTGAGGGCACTGAGTCGGGACAAGCCCCATCATCCTTTCTCCTCCCCACCCACAGGCACCTTGTGTGCTAGTACCGTGGGATCTGTGAGGCTCACACTGTCTGTGGCCTTGTGAGAGGGGACCTCTGACCATGTAACAGAGGGTTCTTGCACCAGGGCTGTAGCTCACACAGACAGGCACTGCTGCTGAAGGCCTTGGCCCCAGGCTGGCACGCAGAGCAGGGCGTGGTCCGGGCGCATCTCCCCAGCCAGCTTCGGCGCGAAGGGTGGGTCACCCGAGTGGCTTCTGCATGTGGCTGCCTGGTCGGGGTACTCCTAGCCTCAGACTCGTGGTCCAGGGGAATCAAGGCGCTGATTTCTTTGGATGTCCTTCTCTTGAGAAAACCTTAGATCTCACCAACCCCCCAAACACTACGTCTGCTCACCAGGAATGAGTGCAAGCCAGAGTGGGCCGCAGACAGCAGTGGCCTCCAGGCTCACTGGAGCCAGAGAAAAGGGCCCCTGCATCCTCCGCTGGCCTGCCCATCACTTGGCACCACCTCCTCCCTGCCCCTCCCCCCGGGAGGAACCAGGAGGCCCTGCAGAAACTTCCCTCCTTCCCCAGGGAAGCTTGGGGACCAAGGGCATGAGGACAGAGCCTTGTCTTGGTGGAGGAGGCTGCCTCTGGTGGGAGGAAGTGAATGGATGAGACGATCCTGGAGCTGTCTCTCCCAGAGAAGCCCGAGCAGATAATAAAGCCATGTAGAAAATAGGATTAAGGGAATGAACAGGCAGGACCGAGTTTGATCTTTCAATAACCCCAAAGCCTGAGTGACAGGCATTCTGCCAGGTGGAGCAGCATCGCCAGCAGGACTCGGGCTGGGCGGCGTGCGCATGGTGCCACTGGATTCCTTGCTTTGAACCTGTCCCCGCTGAAACCTGAGCAGCGCCTTGATTTTCTTTCATGTGTGTGCTGACTTGGGTAGAGTGGAGCCCTGGAGGGGCAGTTGTGCCCTGAGCATCGGCCTCCAGGGCCCTCCCTCAGGACAATAGGGGACTGGCACCCTCAGAGGCACCCTGCCAGACAGCAGCATTCCCACTGCTGGAGCCACCCGTCTCCACACGTCTCCAGCTACCTGTCCCCAGACAGCCTACACTACTCTTCAGAATGCCTGGGCACCCCTTGAGGGTCATCATGGCTTCCTCAGCCCATGAAGGCCCCTTGAGACTGTTCTCCCAGTGGGCTAGGCAGGGGGTACTGGCTAGAGCATGCAAGATGGAAGGTGGCGTGGGTAGTCACTGCCCAGGTGGCAGGGAGCCCCTCCATTTGTCTGTTTCTTGGAGCTGGGCATCATGGGTTGGGGCCAAGGACAGCAGATTTCTAACTGGTCTAAACAAGGAAGATAGAGTCCTTCACCCAGCCTTGGGGCTCCAGGGGGTTCTTCTTCCAGTGCAGGCGGTCTGAAGGCCCAGCCTCCAGCCTCCGAGCCCTTGGCATCCTGCGCCTCACGCTGCCAGGCTGGGCTCACAGCCATCCACTCAAGCGTCTTGAGGTCGGCCTGGTGGATCCGTCAAGTTCTGAGCAGCCGAGCCTGGGATCTTGTGTTCTGTTTGTGCTGCAGCAGCCCCCATGGCAGCACCCAGTGTTGACTCTGTGGGGCATACGTCCTGGTCACTAGAAGGCTGAGGTGAGTCCGACAGCCCCATGGGCTTGCTCTTGTGTGGGTTTTATGTTTTTGGCCAAAGGGACATTAGAGTTGGATCTAGCATTGGTATCCTGAGAGCAGAGCATGACTGGGGGCAGGTGGGGTTCTGAACAGAGAAGCCCAGAATCCCAGGCCTGAAGGTGTCACAATGGCCCCTGCTACAGCCCTAAGCCTTCCTGGGGGCACTGACTCCTTGGGGGGGCACTGTTGCCCTGCTTGTGACTGTATGCACAGCCCTGCACAGTCCCCTTCTCCTTGGGGCCAGGGTCATCCTTGTCCTGCCATTACGCCTCCCCCCGTACCTCGGAGCCCTAAGTCTCTTCCTTCTCAACAGTGGTGGGAGCAGAATGGGCCTCTCACCATTTTGATGGGTCCTGTATAGCTTCCCCCCTGAGCCTGGAATACCTTGTCTCTGCCTAATGAAACCCGCCCCCTCTTCAGCATAAATAGCAACTCCAGCATGCAGGCTCCGCTCTCCCCCTGCTCCTGACCCTGCGAGACGAGTCTGTGGCCTTTCCCTTGCATGCTGTTACGAGCACCCACAAGGGCGCATGGCTGTCAGGGTGTGGCCTGCATGGCTACTCTCTGGGCTGGAAAATTACCTTGGGTGCCCCACACTGGGCACAGGGTAGAATATTAGGGCAAGTGATGGTATCTGGCACAGCAAGGGGCACCCGGCTGGAGGGAAACCGTGTCCGGAGCATCAGCTGAGCACCTCTGAGGGTAGGATCAGTGCCCATCCTGCCCAGGTGTGGCTGTCTCTGCCCTGTGCCCCACCCCCACCCATGCAGGGGGCCCAGCCCGTCAGGGTGATTACAGGAATTGCCCCCTTTAAAGTACCTGCCTCCTCCTTTGAAAGTATTACTGACAGCTTTTCTCATTCTCTTTTTTCTTTACCTCTTTAAGGAACCCTGTAATTTCTTTTTCTTTCTCCCCCCTTTCCTTTTTTCTTTCTTGTCCCTTCTGTCCCCCGAACTCTTTGAAATTGGCTCTCTGCCTGCTGACACCAAACTGATACTTTGCGTTTCACTTCTCCTTATCCCTTTATGGCAACAGATGTTGAAATTTTGTATCCTTTTATCTGCCCGGCTGCCCCTTCCTGTAATTACGGTCCCCTTGTTAGCAGTACAAAGTGGGCTGCCCAGCCGCCTGGCCTTTGAGCCATTGTGTCTGAACACGTGTGCGCGGGTGGGAGCTGGGGGCTGCGCGCGCACCCAGCCCTCTCACCTGAGGGGGCTGGGCCAGGGATTCATTTGGTTTCTGGGGTCTGTCTGCTCCCTTGATTCTCACTCCAGTGAGGAGGAGGGGCCTGCGGATAGGTAAGGGCTCCAAAGTGGGCAGGGGTCTGCTGGGGCAGGTCCTGTGGTGCTCCTGAGCGAATGGACCCGACACTTGCTCGGGTGCATGGGAGTAAGGCGCACCCCTGGCCTTCTGAGTGCTGAGTTGCTCTGTGCAGAGCGCTTGGCGCACAGGATGGATTCAGCAGCCTGCATGGCTGTGTCATCGGGGCCAGTGGTTGCAGAGCAGGCGGTGCCCCTCTGTGAGCTCCCAGCCCACGAGCCGGACCACCCTCCTCAGTCCCTTGCCCTGGGTCTTTATGAAAGCCACTTTTCCTCCATAGCCTTGCTTTCCTCATCTGTGGTCAGGGCTGGCCCAGGACAATCAGTCCCTGTCAGAGCCTCCAGGCGCTCTGCCACTCAGTGCCCCAAGGCCCACCAGGACCAGAGGCCAGATCCTTCCGGCCTCAAGCTGGGCCAGATTGCCAACACTGCCACAATCTAGCCTGGTCGCCCTTGTTCTGCACTTCGATGCTGCTGTTACTTTGGCCTGGGCCATCCCCCTCCTGTCACAATCCTGTCACTTCCTAAAGTCAGTACCCCAGCCAGAGATGTTCTTCCCTTATCTGTCCCTCTCAGAGCCCTGTGGTAGCTCCCAGGCCACACTCGGTACTGCGGGGTAGACACACGAGGCACAGTGGCAGCACGTGGCCCCTGCAGTTTCTGTGCCGCACAAGGCCTTGTACTGGTTGCTGACAGAGGGAATGGAGGAGGAGCCTCCCATTCGTAGTGATCATGCTGGGGCCAGCCTCTGCCTTCAGGCCTCTGTCCGTGGGGAGCAGAGGAGCTGTAAGAAGGTGAATCGTCACTTTTCCATCCTCTCTCCCCAAAAGCAGTTGCCAAGTTTTGGGGTAGAACATGCTAGACATGGTGTCTTCGAAGCCAAAGGGATCCAGGAATGAGTACCCAGAGGGTCTTCAGGGAGGTGCGGCAGCAGCGGGAACCCAGCCTGTTTGAATGGCTGAGCCAGAGTGGGAGGCACGCTGCGGGCTGGGAGGTGGGGCTGGCAGTGCCCGAGGAACGCTCTGGTACAGGAGGTGTGTGTAGGGGCCACTCGGGCCAGGGCAAGTGCGTGGAGCAGGGCTCCTGGGTTCCGGGTCCTGCGAGGCCCAGACTCGGGCAGGGCTGGGGTGCCAGCACCTTCCCCCAGGGCCTGACTCCAGCTTGGCGCTCGGGGCATCTCCCAGATGGGGCATCCAGGTCTCCAAGGCCAGTACCTACCCACAGCTAGCTGTCACACAGATGGTGACGGGGATGGGGTGTTGGGGTTTTATTTAGACTTCCCTCTTCTCCGACTGGCAGGGGCTGCTTCGCTTCCCTCCAGCTACAGTACAATGCCCTGGCACAGCGGGGTGGGTGGGGACAGGAAGACCAGGTTCCTTTTCAAGGGACAACTCGAGGACGTGGCCACACTCTGCTTGCTACTGCCCAGGTGCTGGGGTTCCCGGGGAAAAGCCCGCACACAGCCAGGGCCAAAGGGAACCAGTCTGCAGGCGGCCCCTCCCCAGCCCTGCTCATTCACCAGGCTCACACAGGCGGCCCCATCTGTCTTTATCTTTCCCTGGGTGGAGGGAGAATTGCTGGAGTCCGGCTCAGGGGAGGCTGGGGTGTGCAGGCCCCCCAGGCTTTGTCCACAGGAGCTGGAAGGGAATGGCCTTTTTGTCTGGCCCTCTGGAATGACAGAGCTGGCCCTTGCTCCGTCTCGGGCCTGGGGCTCTGAGCGGCAGCCCTGTTCCCACACAAGTTGTGCAACACCAAGGCTCTGCATCCCGCCCACCCCCCTAGAGGTCGAGAAGCATTCTTAACATTCTTTCTAGAGAAAAGGGGAGAACTGTCTGAATTTGGGGGTTGCCACTTCATACAAACTGCAATCTAATCGTTTTTACAAGAACACACTTGCAGTAAGAAAAGGAGCCCAGGAGGAGGGGAAGAGGAGACAAACAGCTGGTTTTGTACCAGTCCCCCAAAGTTGAGGGCTATTGTCACCATGGCTCCCCCTCCACCGCAGCAGTTGAGCTAGCTTTCTAGTTAAATTGGGCCGGGGGATGGGGTGGGGGCTGCCCAGGGCCCATGGTGCCATTTCTGTTTGTTTTCCCAAATCAAAGCCCCAGCAGGGCTCCGATGGCACTGCTGGGCTGCTATTGGAAGGGCCGGCCCATTCCCCAGGGCCTGGTGCGTCAGTTTATGCTCTGAACTTAACCTCACGGGCACGCACAACAGAGCTTTGAGGGTCCAGGGCTCTGAGGCAAAAGAAACTGTATCTTTTTATTGGCCCATTTACAGTGTGTGTGGCCATTTCAGAGTCCAGGGCTGGCCCTCAAGGCACGCTCTGGCCTGGTCCTGCTCCCCGGGGCTGGTGCTCACTTGGGCCTCTGGCTCTTCCCCACAGCACAGGGGTCCTTGGGACTCCTGTTGACCAGAGCCATGGCATCTTCCAATGCAGACTCAGATGCTAAGGCAGGGGCCCAGGTCTCCTTCCCTCAGGACCCCAGGCCTGGCAGTGGGCAGGCAGAGCCATGCTGGGCTTCACTCCTCCCAGCCCCCACAGCCTTTCATCTTCTATTTCAAACAAACATGAAATTACTTCTGTAGATTAAAGGGGAGAGCTCCTCAATCATTAAGGCCTCACTAATGGAGGGGGCAGAGCCCCCAAATCTAGAGAGGGAGACCTGTGGAGCAAAACATCCCCTATGTGGTATACACGAACGTCCCTGTGAAGGGGGCTCAGGCCTGCCAGGGTGGTGAATCGGGCTGGCGGCCTATCCAGGAAGGCAGGGCTCCCCTGGGGGCTGAGCTCTGTGATCTCCAGAGTTTGCTGCTATGGGGAGGCAGTTTTCTGTCTGGGCCACCAAGAGGACGATGAGCACTTCTCAGTAGGGGGCGCTGAGGGCAGGAGTGCCTCCCTGGGGCCTGACCTGCCACTGGACAGCAGCTGCCCAGAGCACACGGGGGAGGCGGGGGAGGCCGAGAGGAGCCCTGGCCTCTCCCTTGCCACTTTCGGGGAGGAGCCTGGGTGAGGTGGCAGCCCTGGAGCTGACACCTGCCTTCAGACCATCCACCGTGGCTGGCAGCGCCGTGAATCCTCTCCACCGCACAGCCTCCTGTCTGGGCGTGGTGTGGAGGGCCCGTGGCCTTGTTTCTCATGTGTTGCCACAGGAGAGCCTAGGTCTCAGGGGTGAAGAACACTGAGGCGTGGGGTCTGCAAGGTACCCCCCCATCATTCTGCAGAAACTCAACACTTCCACCGTCCCCTGACCGCAGGGATTAGCGGGTGCACTTGATGTTGAGGGGTAGTTGCTAGGGCCAGGAGGCCCCCCTATGTGGTTGCTAGGGGTCTGGCATCAGGGCGCGGGGTCTGCCCACTGCCGCGGTCACGGAGGGAATTACACAGTCACAAAGCAATTGTTCTTCTCAGTAATCTGCTCTCGGCCACCGGGTGGAGTGAGGGCGGGGGCAGTAGGCTGGAGCCCAGCGGGCTGGGGGCTGTGATCACAGAGGCGTGCTAGCCCCGGGCTGGGGGCCAGGCGGGCCAGGAGCACCAGGGACCGGCCCGCTAAGCTGCTTTCTCAGCGATTTCTCGCCCCAGACACAAAGGTGTTTACTTGTTTTAACATCTCCTGGGACTCCCCTTCTCCCTTTGTGTGGTCTTTATCCTCAACGAGGTTTGAGCCCCAGATTACAGGCAGGAATTAAGGCATTGGACTCAGGCAGCTCAGAACTGCATGACCTGCAGGATCAAGGAGTATAAAGTAACCAAGTGTGTGCGAGGGAGGGGGCCGACCCCTTCAGCACGGCCCATTCATCGTCCTGAGAAGGGGCGGCCAGCGGCCGGCTCGCAGGTGTGATGGAGGGGTTTGCTGGCGTCTCACTGAGGCTTTCAGCTGGGGGCTGTGACGCTGGGGGGAGGGGTGGGGCCTGGTACTGGCTGGGTGAGCAGGGTGGGAGGCTGAGGCATCTCTTCCCTCCGGGAGTCTAACAGAGCAAAGGGGGGCCGCAAGGGCCCAGTACCCACCTGCAGGGTAGAATGCGTCCCCAGGGGGCAGGGAGCCCGACTCTGCCCGTCCTCTCCACAGTGGGCAGCTGATGATGCACCTTGGCAGCGACTTCCCCCCAGGAGCGGGGGTGCTGGACGTCATGTACGAGTCCCCTTCCACGCTGCTGTCCTGTGGCTATGATACCTACGTTCGCTACTGGGACCTCCGCACCAGTGCCCGGTGAGTGTGCTGGACAGGTGGGGGGAGCCCTGTGTCAGCCTCAGTTCTGGGCTGTCCCACAGGACAAGACACAGTCTCCTTGTCGGGCTGGGAGGGAAGGGAAGGCAAGGTAAGGTAAGGTAAGGTCATACTGGGCTGAGACGCCCCTCTCCTTGGGTAGCCTTGGAGACTGCAGACAGTTCTTAGAGCCACCAGAGCTGTCCCTCAGCATCCTGTCCTGGCCTCCTTTTTAATTAAAAAAAAAAGTATTCATTTCAAGACAGAAACACACCCCTATCAACTGGTTCACTCCTCAAATGCCAACCAAAGGACCCAGCCAGGCTGAAGCCAGGAACTCAAGCCTGGTCCCCCATGTAGGCGCACTGTCACCTGCTGCCTCCCAGGGTGCACACTAGCAGGAAGCCGGAGCTGGGCCTCAAACCGCAGCATTCCAGCAGGGGATGTCGGTGTCCCACTGCACCGCACATCTGCCGCCTGCCAGCCTTTCATCACTTTTCCACATCAGGAGGCCGGGGACCAGTGGCAGGCCACGTGAACACCTACATGAGGGCGTCCTCTGTTCTGTGGTCTAGGGCTTGGCAGGAGAGCCCTCTACGGGGGAGGCCTTCTCAATTAAGTTTGGTTTTTTAAAGACTCTGGTGATTCAGGCTTCTCTCCCAGCCCAGAGTGGCTCCCGACCCCTCCCCAGGACCCCCGGGAAGCTGAGGTGGAAGGTTCCCAAATCTGTCCCTGCATCTTTTCTTGGGACAGGAAATGTGTCATGGAGTGGGAAGAGCCCCACGACAGCACCCTGTACTGCCTGCAGACGGATGGCAACCATCTGCTGGCCACGGGTTCCTCCTACTATGGTGTCGTCCGGCTGTGGGACAGGCGCCAAAGGGCCTGCCTGCATGTAAGTGTCCTGCCCACTTCCCACCTCCGGGTGCAGGGCTCACGGCTGCATGAGGGAGTGGGTGACGTGGAGGGGGTGGCGGAAGGCTGCAGTGGCACAGGTCCCTGGGTCCAGGGACCACTTGGGAAACTCATCCCTCCCTCCCGCTAGGCCTTCCCGCTAACATCGACTCCGCTGAGCAGTCCTGTGTACTGCCTGCGCTTCACCACCACTCATCTCTACGCTGCGCTGTCTTACAACCTCCATGTCCTGGACTTTCGAAATCCATGACAGGCCCCCTCGCCTGCGGGCCATCAGCTACTCAGGGACCTCTCTCGTCTAGAGGGTGCAGCGATACCTCCTCCCCCACCCTGCTGTGCTCCCAGACCTGTGGCCACCGTGTTCAGGCACTGTAAGCTAGAAGCCATGACTGCTGCGAACCCTGAGGGCAGCCCCCAACCCCGACTGAGTGTGCAGCTGAACTGGGCCTCCTGTCCCTGTCTGGCCAGATTAAGGATCTAACTGGCAAGGCTCACCCTATACCAACAGCCTACAGCCAAGGGGGAGGCGCTCACTCCCTGTCTGCCATTCCCTGAAGCAGAGGGGATCCCTGCTGGCAGCAGCTAGCTCCTCGGTCAGACCCTACCGTCTAGGGGTGGCATCTTCATTCCTGGGGCACTGGGGCCTGGTTCTGCTTTGAAACCAAGACAAGACAACGGGAATCCAGCCATTCTGAGTGAGTTGCTGAAGCAGGCTGTGGAGACATGCTACCAAATTCCCAATTTTGTAAAAATAAAGCTTGATTGTTCACAGATCTGGTTCTTTACTGGCTAGACAGATGAGAGGGAATATCAGGGACACAGGCCAGCCTCACGTTCTAGATCCCAAGGACCAAGGTTTATTTTTTCAGGAAGCCCACCCCTGCCTTTAGCTCTGGTGGTAGGGTGGCTGTCACCCTGTGAGGTACAGGGAATGGATTGTGGCAGGGCCAAGTCTCCCTTGCCCGCAGCCATCTTAGGACCTTCCGTGAGCTAAGACAGCACAAGGTCTCTCTGAGGCCAGTCATGACTGAGGACAGGCAGCTTACAGAGGTGGGCAGGGGGCAGACCATCTGCAGTAACTCAAAATGACTTTACTCAGGAAGTCAGTCCAGGCATGACACAGGGGCTAGGAAGGCCCTACTGTCCAGTTCCTATGGACTCTGGGTAGCTCCTGAAAGAGAGGAGGCTGCCCCCTGCTGGAAAGACCCAAGCCTTGGAACCTCACAGCACCCTCCATGCTGCAGGTGCAAGGCTCCAGGGCTGGCTACTGGGTCTTGCAGTCCCCATCACTGCCGTGGGCCGTCTTTACCTTCTTGAGTTCCTTCTGTAGCTCTGATTCAGCCACCATGACCTCCTTTGGCTTCTGATACTGCAGATAAAGCCAAGCAGATGACACATTCAGTCACTGGTGCTGTCACTCTCACCGTACACCCCCCAACACACACACACGGGCTCCTTCTGGTCATCTTATTTGTACATGAGGAAATTGAGGCCTATGATGTGGAATGATTTGCTCAAGGTCATGTGGCTGCATAGAAACGAACCTTGGACCAAACCCCAAGCCCCATAATTTCCACCACTTCCCCATCAATCACACGATCAGGTTCCTCCCTGAACCTCTCACTGCCCTCCCCGAGGCTGTCAGATGCGTGTTTTCTGAGAAGCACACACTGGGGTTGGGCATTGCTATGGGGTAGGGGATGGAGAGAAGATGGAGCCTCTTCCCTGATGCAGAGGCCAATAAATCCGAGAACAACTTACAGAGATGATCAGGGTACAGTTGGCATGAGCAATGCTCAGCGAGGACTCCTCCAGGGGTAGCTGATATCTGTCGAGGTCAGGAATGGAGAACTTCTTGTAGTACCTGTGGGGACACCAAGAGGCCATTGGGGCAATCAGGGCACCAGCTTCCCTGCTGCCAAGCTTCCTCACACCTCCCAGCATAGCCAGAGAGGGCAGAGGAACAGCTAGAACACCAGTATCTGAAGATCTCAGTGGCCCTGGGAGGAAGATGCCAGTCTTCTGGCTAGTCCAGTGGAATAAGGGTAAAAGCAGTCATAGTTCTGTGATTAGACCACACACCTAGGTTAAGATTCCCAAAGGGGGCCAGCGTTGTGTTGCGGCGGGTTAAGCCACTGCCTTTGCATCCCATATGGGCACCGGTTCGAGTCCTGGCTGCTCCACCTCTGATCCAGCTCCCTGCTAATCCTCCTGGGAAAGCAGTGGGAAGATGGCCCTGGCACCATCTTTGGGCCCCTGCACCCACATGGGAGACCCAGGAGGAGTTCCAGGCTTCTGGCTTCCACCTGACCTGGCCCTGATCATTACAGCCATTTGGAAAACAAATCAGCAAGTGGAAGATCTCTGCCTTCCCTCATCTCTCTGTAAGTATGCCTTTCAAATAACAAAATCTTAAACTAATAATAAAAAAAGACTCTCACAAATAGGTAGAAGCATCCTGGAATACACAGAGCCCGGCCCCCTGGGTCACTGTACCCCCAGCATCAGGGGGACACCAGAAAATGGGGCACAGCATCTAACAAGGGACAGAAGAAGGACATCTAGGGCCCTCCAGAGCTGGGGACCTACAACTGCCATTTAAGTGGAACTTCACTGAAGGCTCAGCTACCATTAATGCCTTCAGGGTCTACTCGTAGGCCGAGGAGAAAACTACATCCCTAAGAACACTCCTTGAGAAGAGAAACCCTGAGACTCACCGTGGAAGCTGGCGCTTGGGCTCTGGACTACCTTCCTGGTCCTGGACACCACTCCTGTTGACAGACCATGTGTGCTGCCGGCACTCCAGGCAGGAGGGTGCTTCATGTCATAGCTATGGGTGCTGGCCTAGGGCTGAGTGATCTTTTAGAAAAACAAGACACCACTCCCAAGCCTGCAGTGTAGATAACTGGACTTGGTTTTGCCTGGAATTTGACCTTTACCTAACAGGCCACTCAGGCTGAGAAAGATGGAATATCAACCTGATTTCCCAGCCAGGTGTCTGGCAGTGAAGTCAGAGTGAAGGTCAGAAGGAAGTTCCTTACTCTGGATCTGAGGCTAACACGGCCCCCTCATTTCTCCACTACAGACCCACTGGCATTTTCCTTGGCGGAAGTGTAGCTGGGTCTAGGCCAGGGGCTGCCAGACCTGCCACCTGGGCAAGGCATCCCTCTCTGCTGCACAGGTTGTGTGGGCTGTGGAGGGAACGCCTCAGGCAGGTGCAAACAAACTCAAGTGAGGGCCCTGCAGAGGAAGGGCTTTTAATACTTCACAGGGGCCTGGTCCTTGTGGTGACAGCTGCCCCAGTCCACTTCAAAAGCTCCGATGCCCTGGGGATTGAGAGAGCTGACATCAGGGAGGCACTTCTGCCCCTGGTTCTCCCTGCCCAAATCCCTCCATTCCACAGAGGCTCTCAGGCCCCTCTCCTCGAAAGTTCCCCACTCCCCATCAAGGTGTTGGGACCCTTGGCAGGAAAAGAATGTTTACTTAAAGGCTGACAGTTCAAAAGGAGTGGGGGCTGGGGGTCCTAATGGCACCACGAGTTACTTTGGTTTCCAAAGCTCTGCCCCAGGGAAAGGCGAGCCATCTGCCTGCTAGGCGGTGGAATGCCTGCCTCACCCCTTCCCAGCCAGCCCAGCTCAAGGCTCTTCCTGGGGCCTTTGCTCTGGCCAGCAAAGGTGGCAGCCACTGATAATAGAGGGGAGTCAAAGGTTAAACAGCAGAGATTAGATGAACACAAAGGCTTGTTAGGAAGTGTTAACATCCTCCCTGCAAATATACACAAGAAGCAGAACCAGGAAAGAGGCAGGCTGGCAGAACCATTCCCCAGGCTGGGCCAGTGGGACTGGAGGGTAGGAAACTCATCATCCCTGTGCCCCATCCCCCCATCGCCTGGGGCCTGGCCTCCAGGGCAGTGGCAGGCAGGAGGCTTCTGGATCTTACCCCCACCTCCAGGCCAGGGGAATGGAGGCCAGCAAGTCCAGAGGCTCCGCTTTGTTTCCCCTCTGCTGTAATGGATTTAATTCACTGGTTGAGGTTAAAAACAACTTTTCCTTACAGGCAGTACTCAAGGGAGTAGGGGGCATCTGCTTTCTCTTTTCAGGAGCCAGCCCACCCCCTTCTCACTTCCAGTCCCCCCAGCCTCAGGGTTTGCCAGAATGGGAACTGCACTTGACTTTCTCGCCAGCACCTGGACAAGGGATCTCACCATGCTTCTGGAAGTCAGAGTATTGTCTCACATGGCTTTAGGTGGCAGCAGACATGGCACTGCACCATCAGCTATGGCCCTGGCCCTGGCCCTGGGCTGTGAGCTGGAGACCTAAGCACGGAGGAGAAACAAGACTACATCCTTGCTGAGCACCCCTTGCTTTCTCTCGGCTGACACCAAACCCTGGCAGCAGGATGGCTCCTGGTGCCTTGCAGGTGCCCAGCTCTCACCATCACAACCTCCTTCAACTGTTTTCTGTCCCAGCCACAATGGAAAAGTGAGTGTCTTTCCTAATGCTTATTCGGTGGCAGGCTCTGGTCTAAACACACTTACCTCTCAAAACAACCCTCCAAGTTTGTTCCTTCAATTATCCTCTTTGACAGAAAAGGAAATCGAGGCATGGAAATGTTAGGTAAATGGAGCGGTCCCTTTACATGAGATAATTCTCCAAAGCACCTGACCCTCCACCTCTCCACATTCTCACCAGAGTAACAGATTCCAGCTTCTGTCCTAGGATGGGGCAGATGTGGGAGTGGCCAGCAATGAGCAGGTTAGTCTCCTTTGTGATCCACCTGTCCTGCGGGTCCCTGGGTATATTCTCCAGCACACTGCTGCCAGTCCTATCTGTGCATCAAAAGTCTTCAAAAGACTTACATGGAAGAAAGGCTGGCAGTAGGACTTCTGGCCCTACTCTATCGCCCTGGGACACTTCTGGTCCTCACTTTCTTCCTTCAATCAAGGAACTGACCTCCACGAATTCATGTGATTCATGTCACTATCAAAGGGTCCAGAACAGGCCCGCTCTGTACTTCTCTGCTCCCAGTGCCAGACAACAGCTGCATTTGGCCATTTCAGAATACAAATCCCTGCCATCACTCTCTCCTTTATTTCCTACCCAATTCCTGGCCCTTCCTCAATCAATCTCCTTGCAATGAACTGGGCAAGGCAGCAGAGGCCAGGCCTCCAGTGAAAGCACACCCCTGGTGGCCTGCCCAAGCACCACTACTCCTGCACACCAGCTTGGCCAGAGGCATCCAGAGAAGCTTCCAGCCAGTCCCACTCTTGACAAAACTGGCAGGCAAATCCTCATAAAGACCAAGGCTCTAGGCAGACTGGACACTCTCACTTCCAGGAGCCCAGCCAGGCAGCCACGATATAAACGTGCACAATCCAGGTCTCAGGGCCCTATCAAGGACAGGCCTGTTGAATCCACAGTTCCTAAACTGTTTCACCACAGAATCCTGTTTCCTAGTGATACCTGTTAACACCTACCACAGTGCTTGTATCACTGATGTCAAATCAGCCAAGCTAAGCTCTCTTCAGACTCCAAATTCCCAAAGAATTGTTGGGGACCTGCGTCAGGCTTGCCACAGCACGGAGTGCTTGTACATACTCGATTCCATCAAATCGCCCAAACAGCCCGTGAAGTAGGCATGCATGTTCCCTGACAGATGAGGAGGCCTTGCCCCACACACTGTAGATCATAAGTAGCAAGAGGCCAGGTACACCAACTTTTCCCAACTCCAGCCCCTTGGCTCATTTTGCTTCCAGGCGGAGGCTAAGAACCTTTCTGCACAAAGACAGATAGTGCCACACGGCCATCATGGACAGCACTCTCTTCCTTCCCTGACTCATCCCTCACTGGTATCTGAGGCCAGGAACACAACATGATACAATCAGTTTCTTCAAGCAAAGCTGCCAACCTAGTTCTCTGGGAAACATGGGTATGAACAGAGGAACTCTGGCTTTAGTCAGTGACCACCTTCCAGAATAGTAGAACTGTGGCAGGCACAGAACCTGCAGTGACGGGAGAGGTAAATCAGACAAATGTCGTATGTGGTGGCGGTGTGGGGAGGACTACAGATGGCTGTGCACGTCACTTTCAACAGGTCAGTTCATCACATGGAGTTTTTTTTTTTAAACACATTTAGGTCATTGTTAACATGTAACACTCGAATAAACAGAAAACCCAGGAGCAGATGTCTGGCCTAGCAGTTAAGCCACTGGTCGAGACACCTATGTCCCGCATTAGGGTACCTGGGTTTGATTCCTGGCTCAGGCTCCTGGTTCCAGCTTCCTGTAAGGCAGACCCTGAGCAGCAGCGGCGATGACTCCAGCGACTGCATCTCTGCTACCCACACGGGAGGCAGGGATGACTGAGCCCCAGCTCCGGGTCCAATCCCAGCAGGGGGGTGTTACGAGCATTTGGAGAGTGAACCGGCAGATGGGAACTCTCTCTCTACCTACCTGTCTCCCTACATCTCGAAGTTTTTCAATGTTAAAAAACAAACAAAAAAGGTCTCTGGATGGTGGGATGATCAGATAACAGATACTGAAAAGTCTCCTGAGTTAAACGCCACTCAAAGGAACAGCCATTGAGTTCAGTTTAATGAACGGAAGTACAGGTACAGAACACATTATTCCAGGTAGGAGGTGAAGATGCCCTTGTGGCTTAGGCAGCCCCAGGTAAGAGTGTAGAGGCCTCCCGCTCTACCTTCCAGCGGAGGGGGCTGAGCCAGGCTGAACAGAACCAAGAGCTCAATGTGAACTCCAAAATGGGCACAGAAACACTGAATCCTCTTCTGTGTGAATTCCACTTCCAACCCTAAGCTCTCGGGGTACACCACTCCCATCCCTCCCGGGCCTCATCCAGTATTTTAGAAGTGTGGACCAGGCCTTCCAGGCGCTAGAATGGGCCTCTAGCCACGGAGTTCCTGGCCAACAGTGCCACCTACAGACGGATGCGTGCAGGAGATAGGACCCAGAGGACTGGCAGTAGATGAATTTTGTGGTGAGCTAGCTGGCCCCTCTTCTCCCACTCCCTGGTAATCACATTTCTGCCTGATATCTGTATTCGACAGTGACCTCTGGGGGACAAAAAGGAGGCAGCAGCCAGCTCCACAAAGTGCTAGGCTGCAGATTCAAGTGCTATCAGAAGCACTTTTGTTCCTAGTTTGGACCCAGGGCCTTGACGCCAGGGAATGCTTGCTGAAGCATGGAGTTTGTTTTCCTACAGGCAATTTCTCCGTGGTCTGAAATTGCTAAATTCCACTTTAGGCACTGACTCCCATTAATGATGAGCACAATAACGGGAATAAACTGCCTTTTATCTGAGGACTTCAAAGTGCTTTATAAACGCAAACCCTTATTGTTATGACTTTATATTTATAGACAAGGCCCACTGCAGGGGCTGTTGGCTGCATGTACAGCAATAATCCTGAAATTAATTCATTCATCTCCAACCCTTCCCCTGTCCCCTTAACCCTGCCAAAGTGCTGGGGTACAGGGGTCTTAAGAGGAGGGCAGAACCCAAGGCTGTACTAGGGAGCCTGAGAGCTTTCTGCTTCCCTGTGGGCCTCAGGGATCTGACAGGGCTGGAGGAGGCTGGTCCCCAGCTCCTGAGAGGATGGACAAGGAGCTGGGTCCTCCTGACCATGTAGAAAGCAGCGGGTGTAGAGGGGCACCTCTAGGTTAGGGCCAGAGCCCCTCGAGAGTGCAGGGTGACTCCCAGCTCATGGCAGTTGGCTTTATCCAGTCACCTCTCTGGCCTAGGTCAAGGCTATTCATTTCAGGGCTATTCTGTTCTGTGAGCAGTCAGAATTCCAGAAACCCAAAAGGATCAATGCCATTTCCAAGATAGGAATGCGCCTCGGCCACCGTCTGTCTTTTCAACAGCCCTCCCCACACCCACACCCACACCCACATGACTCCCCCAGCAGACAACAAAGGGAAGTTGAGTACCCCCTTTGAAATATAATGCAAGAGGCTTCCAATAGGCCAAAGCATCTGTCTACTGTCCTTGAGTCCAGGGAGAGATCAGGTTTACTGCTGTTCAGCCCAGGACTTTAAAGTCCTGTAACTGCCACCTCAGACAGGTGTGCCTCCCGGGATATGGCTCCCTGCCGGCTGTGACAGTGATGTCACCAGGCCAAGTTCCATGTTGACTGGAACCAGCCAGTAGGTCAGTCATAACATTACAGCAGAACCACCTGAAATCACAAGTCAACAGCCTGGTGATTCCCTCAACTCTCATTCATCCAACAAATATTTATTGAACCCCAGTATATGCGAGGTACTGCACTGTACACCCATTCAGATTCCCTGCCCCGATGGAACAGACCACCGTGCTAGCTGGTCCCGCAGAGGAGACGCCCTTCCAGTTAGTGCCTCCCGCGCTTTCATTCAGAGGAGGAGGAAAAGGCTTCTTTGCCTTCTGGGGTAAGGAGAAGTTTGAGATCTAACCCCAACCCACACCTGCTCACATACAAGACAGTTGTCCGTTATGCTTCTCAGTTTTTTTAAAACACTTATTTGAAAGGCAGAGACAGGAGACAGAGGGAGAGAGGAGGAGGAAGCCAGAGATCCCCCAACTGCTGGTTCACTCCCCCACAACAGCAGGGGCCGGGGCTGGGCCAGGCTAAAGCCTGGAACCTCATTCAGGTCTCCCATGTGGGTGGCAGGGACTCAACTACCTGGGCTATCGCTAGCTGCCTCCCAGGGTGTGCATCAGCAGGAAGCTGAGCTGGGATGCGAATTCAGGCTTTCCGCTACGGGAAGTATGGGGAAGGGCACCTAACCACTGCACCAAGCACGCGCCCCACTACTTACTTCTTGTTGCTTGTTCTGACAACGATGCAGCGTTCCTTCGGATCCACACAGACACTATAGACATCCTTAGGGTAGGGGAGGTTCCGAATCCGCCACTGGAAACTCATCTTGGTGTCCTTGCGCATGAAGATGGGCTGCAGAAGGCAAATCAACTCTAGGACTGTTCTTGGGGAGGGGCAGACATTACTCAGGGGCATGGTGGGAGGCCCTCAGCTCCTCTCCACACTCCCCCTGGGCTGTGTTACTCTTTCAGCCGGGCCTGAAGCCCTCTCCTTGGGATGATCAAGCGAAAACCCTCCAAGTGTTCCTTCAGACATTTATAGTGCTGTGTGCAGATGGGCACACTGAGACAAAGAGGGGAACAAAGGAGGATCCCTGCCTTCAAGGGTCAGCAGCCCACCCCATCTCAGCCCCCACATGTCAGCTGGACAGACAGACATACATTGGCATTGTTTTCCTTGATGAATTCAGGCCCCAAGCTCCCTGCTCCTGGGGGCGCTGGCTCTCCTACTTCAAGCTGCCATTGGCCCAGGGCTCCTAGGGCACTTTTCACACGCCACTTTCTCACTGGGGAGAGAAGCAAGCAATGGCATTATAGGGGAGAAGAATTCCTGCTCCAACACCAACATCACATTAGGTAACAAGAACAGGACAGAGGCCAGCACCGTGGCGTAGTAGGTAAAGCTGCTGCCTGCAGTGTCAGCATCCCATGTGGGTACTGGTTTGAGTCCCACCTGCTCCACTTCCTATACAGCTCCCTGTTAATGTGCCTGGGAAAACAGTGGAAGAGGTCCAAGTCCTTGGGCCTTTGTACCCACTTGGGAGACCTGGAAGGAGCTCCTGGCTTCAGATCGGCCCAGCTGTGGCCATTGCGGCCATTTGGGGAGCGAACCAGCGGATAGAAGACCTCTCTCTTTCTTTCTGCCTCTGCTTCTCTGTACCTCTAACTTTCAAATAAATAAATAAATAAATCTTAAAACAACAACAACAAATGGGATAAAAGTGGGAGCTTTGGGCCTTTATACTGGGCTTTGTCCGGGAACCTCTGAACTCTCAACAAGGCGTTTCAATGAGACAACCTGCACAGGCCGCTTTGTGGAATGAAGCTCTGAGAGGCAAGTGCAGTCAAACTCTAGATGCAGCAAGGACAATACACAGATCTTGGGAAAAGGTGAGTTTCTGGTGATGGGGAAAATCTGGATCCCAAAAAGGGAGATGGGTACATTTTTTTCCCTCTAAAAAAACATGTAAAGGAAAAACTAAGAGCATGAAAACTGTTGGGCAGATTTACCTCATGATTCAGAGTCCAAATAAAGAAATTCACTCCTGTGGCCGGCGCTGTGGCTCACTTGGTTAATCCTCTGCCTGCAGCGCCAGCATCTCATATGGTCGCCGGGTTCTAGTCCCGGTTGCCCCTCTTCCAGTCCAGCTCTCTGCTGTGGCCCGGGAGGGCAGCGGAGGATGGCCCAAGTCCTTGGGCCTTGCACCCTCATGGGAGACCAGGAGGAAGCACCTGGCTCCTGGCTTCAGATTGGCACAGCACTGGCCATAGCGGCCCTTTGGGGAGTGAACCAACGGAAGGAAGACCTTTCTGTCTCTCTCACTGTCTAACTCTGTCAAATAATTTAAAAAAAAAAAAAAAAAAAAGGGAGGGGGGGAGAAAGAGAGGGGAGAAGGGACTATTATTTAAAAAAAAAATTTAAAAAAAGAAAGAAATTCACCCAGGGTGGGCACTTAGCATAGCAGTTAAGATGCTGCTTGGACACCCACATCCTTAACAGAGTGCCTGGGTTCAAATTCCAGTTCCAGCTTTCCAGCAGGTGATGGCTCAAGCACTTGGGTCTCCACACGGGAGCACAGGTCGTGTTCTGGGCTCCTGGCTTCGGCTTGGCCCAATCCCAGCTGTTGCAGGCACTTGGGAAGTAACCAGCAGATGAAAGATTCTCTTCTCTGCCTTCTGAATAAAATGAATAAAAAATTTTTAAAAAGTCACTTCAGATATACCTGGTTTTTAAAAATAGCCCAAAGGCTATATTTAAACAAAAATCTTTGGTACCAATTAAAAAAAATGTTAAGGGTTTATTTATTTGAGTATCAGCTGTAGAGGGAGAAAGAGAGAGATTTCACCACTGGCTCAGTCTCCAGATGGCTGCAATGGTCAGGGCTGCGCCAGGCTGAAGTCAGGAGTCTCATCTGGGTCTCCCACGTGGGTTCAGGGGCCCAAGCACTTGAGCCATATCAAAGCTTTCAGGATATGAACCACCGCCCATATGGGATGCTGGCATTGTAGGCGGTGGGTTTACGTGTTACACCACAACAACGCTGCCCCCCCCCATTTTATTTATTAAAATGGCAGGCAGATAGAACTCATATATACTGATTCCGCTGATGCTCTCTCCAAAAGTCCACAATGTGAATTTAGTATAAAATGGAATCATGTTACATTTGCAAGATTATAATGCAAATAACCATCTCTCTTTTCCCTCATTTTACAACCCAGATGTTTGTGTGAGATTTTTTCCTGTAAGGCCCTCCTGGAAATGACAAAGAAACTGGGTCAGTGGACACTGCCTGGAAGGGCCTCCAGGATCTTCAAGGACCTGGCTCGGCCTAGGGAGAGGGACTGCGGCCCTGCAGTCCAGCAGCGCGGGAAGTTGGTCGGAGCCGCAGCCACACTTCTCCCCTGCCTGCGGCACTTGAAGTCACCGGCACGGCTGGCTCTTTGCGTCCTCCAGGCTGAGCGGCCAAGTTGCTGCTAAACATCAGCAGCCTGAGTGGCTGCTTCGAGGAGCCGGGGTTCTGCTGCCATTGTTTCCTTTCCCCAGGCCGAGGCAAGACCTGCACCCTCGTTCTCAACACCAGGCAGATGGACAGTCTGCCTTTGGACCTTTGGAGTAGCCGTGCCCACCCCAAACACCCCCAACTGCTAATACAGAAAGCACATAAGCTGAACACAAAGATGTGCTGTAAAATTAGAATTTTCTCTTGAATGTGTGCTTTTATAAGGTCTGCTGCACGCTTTTGCAATGTGATTTTATTACATTTTAGGGTCAAATATTCTCCCGAGAAACACATTTCCAAATTTATAATGAAAATTAATAAGGAAGAGTAAAACCTGGAAATATGCATCATAGGCAATTTTCCTCCTCCCACAAATACTTCTCTCTTAAGTGAACACACTGTAACCAGGAGTATATCAACTCCACGCACTGTAATGCCTCACTTAGCTGGAAGCCAGCCTTCTGGGGCCTCTGTCACAGTCACAAACTCAGAAACGACAAATGCCCCAGAGAAGCAGCTGATGACGACGACATCCCATACTTTAGGAACGATCACTCCCATGTTCTCAAACTATGCACGAGGATGTCAAAATGTTTGTGGATGGAGCAGGCAATTGGGCTGGAGGCTCAGATGCTGGTTAGAATGCCTGTGTCCCATAGCCTAGTGCCTGGGTTGGTTACCCAGCGAGTGGTTGGGCTCCTGCCACTCATGTGGGAGACCTAAAACTGAGGTCCCAGTTCCTGGCCCAGTGCTTGCGGGCATTGAGGGAGTGAACCAGTGGGTTGGAGCTTTATCTGCCTCTGTCTCTCACATAATTAAAATATTTTTCTTGGTTTATGGAAAACTAGAATTAAAAGATACAATGATTTTGGTGCAAACATTTTAGAAACAAATAAAAAAAGGTCACAGAAAATGTATATTTTGAAAATTGCAGATTAAAATTATTTTACGCCAAAATCAACTTACCTTTTAATTCTTCCCATGAATTTACTGTGGGGTGTGTGTGTGTGTGTGTGTATATATATATATATATATATGAATGACAGGAAATTGCTTTTCCCCAAGCATGCTGACAACAGTATCAGGGGACAGCTCACATCAGAAGACAGGATCAAAACTACAGAAGCACTTGGGACCACTGAGTATGATAGCAAACACACCCGCAGGCCTGGTGTCACGCTGTGTAAGAACACATCGCCACCGACTGGGAAGGTGGAAGCTTCTTCAGAAAGCATCTTAGCCCATGCTGGTATCTTTTTCAATGAGAAACAGCATTTCTTCCCTGCCTGCTCCCCTCAACTCTTGCCTCTAACATTCCAGGGGCAGAGAGATGAAGAATCACTAAGGGTCTGAGAGAAAACGCAACTTGCAAAAGCCACAGCTAAATCCAGGACTCCTAACTCCAAATCCAAAATCTGATTCATCAATGAAAGGCTAAGCTATATTCTATGTTTTTAATAGGAAGAACTACTTGAAAACAGAAATCTAGTTCCTTATAGTTTGCTCTTTTTTTTGACAGGCAGAGTGGACAGTGAGAGAGAGAGAGAGAGACAGAGAGAAAGGTCTTCCTTTGCCGTTGGTTCACCCTCCAATGGCCGCCGCAGCCGGCGCACCGCACTGATCCGAAGCCAGGAGCTTCTCCTGGTCTCCCATGCAGGTGCAGGGCCCAAGCACTTGGGCCAGCCTCCACTGCACTCCCGGGCCACAGCAGAGAGCTGGCCTGGAAGAGGGGCAACCAGGACAGATTCCGGTGCCCTGACCAGGACTAGAACCCGGTGTGCCGGCGCCGCAAGGCGGAGGATTAGCCTGTTGAGCCACGGCGCCGGCCTATAGTTTGGTCTTAAAAACCTGAGCACTGGGGCCGGTGCTGTGGCTCACTTGGTTAATCCTCCGCCTGAGGCGCCAGCATCCCATATGGGCACCAGATTCTGTCCCGGTTGCTCCTCTTCTAGTCCAGCTCTCTGCTGTGGCCCAGGAGGGAAGTGGAGGATGGTCCAAGTGCTTGGGCCCTGCACCTGCATGGGAGACCAGGAGAAGCACCTGGCTCCTGGCTTCAGATCAGCATAGCTCCAGCCATAGTGTCCATTTAGGGGGTGAACCAACGGAAGGAAGACCTTTCTCTCAGTCTATCTGTCAAATAAAAATTAAAAAAATAATAATAATAAAAGCTTAAGCACTGGTTATCTGAAGAAGGTGCTGACGAGGAACACCTAACTCTGCGAGCTGGTTAAGTGGGGCGTCCCTGCCGTCGTGGGCCCTGTTCAGTGTGCTTCCTAAGGCCCGGAGCAGCAGTCACCACGCCAGGATTTCTCTGTCCGCTCTTTTATTTCAAGGAACATCAGGTTTGCCACAGAAACCTTGCCGTGGTCCTCAGAGAAGGCAGGCGCAGCTGCTGGCTCTCTCACTTCGGACCCCAGAAGCCTCTCAGGTCACAGGAACTTGGCGCCCTTGGCAGCTTCAGCTTTTCCTCCCCTTTGTACACCTTGGTGATTCAAGTCTTTGTAAGGACAGAAGAAAATTTCCCTTCCCATTCCCTCAAGAGCTAAGAACCAAGAAGCGATTCTGGCCAAGTCCTTTTCACTTTTCCCACGCGCGTGGGCACAAGCACACTCAGCCTTGTCTTTCTCATCCCCATCTTTGTTCCTGATCTGACTATGTGGTAAAACCCAAACTGGTGCACGCAAGGAGGCAGCTAGCTCCCCGGAAAGGACCCTGGGAAGGGTCTGCCGGGGAATATGGCGGCGGCAGCCCTGGGGGCCTTTTCCCAAGTCAGCAGGAAGTAGGCTGACATGCCAGACTGCTGGAAGGAGGCCCATCTTTCAGGTGGGCTGGGAAGTGGAGGTCCTCGAGGCCTCCTTCCCCACAGCTCCGGGCCCTGGCCCACTTCCAGCGTGGATAATTACATTCCCCCTTCCTAAATACTCCCTGCAGCTTCGACTGGATGCAGGCTTCTTCTTTTCTGCCCTAAAACACTGCACACTGCTCTGTGGCTATTAAACAGCTGCCACGTCCCATCCCTGAGGAGGCTGAAGGGAATCGAGTGGGTCATTTATAAAGCCGGTGAAGTGCTTGGGGATGAAAGTGCTCAATATCCTCCAAACGCAGCCCGCCGTGGTCAGGCTGGCGGTCAAATACCAAAGCAGATTAAGCCGGTAATCCGAATGTAATCGCTGGGGGATGGCCTGCCCTTCAGCCTCTGCCCCCTGGACACGCTGGTTTGATGTTCCGATCATTGTTAGGGGCCCTTCGGTTTTTCCTCTATGAATACATACAGCAGTCACTGTGGGGGTGGGAATGAATAGCACTGAGAGGACAGAAAAAATATGACACTGACATGCTTGTTAACGCCAACTGCAAGAACCCAGTCCCAGGGAGAAGCATGCCTGTCGACAATTCTTCCTCTGCAAATGGCTTTGAGTTTTGCTAACAAACAAAAAAATAAACAAAACCTAAAAAAACAGTTTGGCCAATGATCAAATGTGTATAATTAATTGGAAGCATGGAAACCACTCCTACTTACGGCCATAGAAAGCAGGTTCGTATTTCACTTCAAAGAACATGCATAACCAGCTCAAGTCCTGGGATCGTTTATACTTAACAAATTAATGAACAATGTTTTTGCAAGGACAGCTGCGGGGTGGGGGGGTGGGGACAAGTAAGAAACAGCCCTGCTCCCAGGCTGGGGCCAGTGACTCCAGAGGGTGTCGTCTATGCCCACTAGTCCCCATCCAGGCAAAAGCAAAATATGGGAGGAAGAAAGAAAGTTGGATTTAAATATTCTGAACTCCCAACATTACGCTGTAAAGACTAGGCTCTTGAACAGAACTAGGCTTACATCCTGCCTCAGAAACCAGCTAGCCGTGTGATGCTGAACAAGGTGCTTGACCTCTTTGAGCTTCTGCTTTCTTCAACTGTGAAATGGGGACAACAGTCCCTACCTCTTAGGGCTTGAACAGGGATGATTAAAATGTGTGAATTCGTGTAAGGCACTTCGCATGGTGCCCAGTAAGAGTATTAATATCACTATCAAGTAACTTAAGCCAAACAGTGTTCTTCTCCACTTCTGGTTTTTAAGAAAAAGGAGTTGAGGCCATGTCCACCTGTCATCAGAAGTGACAGTGGGCCACTGGGACAAATGAAGCAGTCTGGATTAGCTTTTCATTTTAATTTCATGCCCAAGCACAACAAAGAAGCCTGCATTTGTTTGTTTGCTTTCATAGCCACAGCAGCTCTCGCTGTGTTCTTTGCTCTGTGCGGCGGAGAAAAGAGGTGACAGCAGGGCTGGGGCGTGGAGCTGCGGCTAGCCTCTGGCCTAGTTATGGTGGTGGTTAGCCCACGTGACCTCTGCTTTTATAAGTTCTCCCCTGTTAGGCATTCCAAGGCTGTCACCCCCTGGGAGCACTATAAATTACAATGCATTGTGAGGATATTACTACTGTATTGGTTTCCACCGAATCAGTGTCATATGCTAAACACATCAAGATTTTTAATAGCACCAGACTAAACCAATTGGGACTGGAGCCCAAGCAGCTCATAATAGGGAGGGATCAACACTTCACTCTGCGACTGAACATGCGCAGGACACACATTTTAAAACTGGAGACTAAGAGAATGCAAACCAGTATAATCCATGTTGTCGGTTCCGGACATTTATGAGCTGTCAGAAAAGGGGAAAAAGAAACTCCCTCGCCAACACTACCTGTCGATCAGGCCCAGGAAGAAATTAAAGTCAAGAATAATGACAAGAAAATAACCCAGCCCATGATTCCATCCTCGGTCTTAGCATTTCAGGTGAAACTTAATAAAGAGGCCAAGTCCCACTGCTGACAGCTTTAGGCCCTGGGTCAAAGAGTCAGCCACCTAGCTCTGGGAAGTGAGTTAATGCTGACGTGTGCACCCGGGAACAAAGAATGGACAAATCAAATAATTCCCAGAAATCTGAGCTGCAGCTCCTACTCACAAGCCTGTTCTTAAGAGGAAAAGAGCTACAGGAATCAAAATGCAATGCTGCAAAATCACCCTTCTGCTTCCCCTGACTCAGACACTCTTCAGGATGAGGGTCACCTTGGAGGCAAGGTCAGAAGCTGCGGCCTCCGATCCTTGCTCCTGGCATGGCTTCAGAAAACAAGCAAGCAAGCACAGTGAGAGGCTGCCCTTTCCCTCCTCGGCCTGCAGGCTCACTCCCCGCCGCACAGGTACTGCCCAGCTTTCTCCACATCTCGACTCCTGGCCTAGATTACTCAGGCCTCCTTTGTTTGGGGGAAGCAGTGGGATGGGGTCCGCTGGTCAAAAGGACTCCTGCTCTGCCTCTGGTGTCCAGATTATTCTCAGGGACAATTCTGTCTCAAGGTCCTCAGGCTCTCTAAGCGTCTACCATTTCGTGCTGGACACCTCGCTCAGGCCTAAGCCAGGAGGGTTCACCTGAGGTCAGTCCCAGATGTCCTGAGCGCCAGCGGGGAGCCCGTCACTCACCAAGTAGTTCACTCGTCTTCTCGTCGTATTCTTCAGCCATTTCCTTCCCGTCTGGGAACAAATAGTGCACCTTCCTTCTCCCTACGCACAAAGCAGAGACTGTCTTACCTCAAAGCCTGGAGCCTGCGCAGGAGACAGCAGTCTGGGTGCTGTGAAACCCTCACGGCACCTCCCACAAACTCCTCGCTCGACGTCGCTCTGAGACATGGCGTGGGCCTCCCTGCCTTCTGAAGAGCCTCTAAAGGCATCTTTGCTCCGCTGCTTCCTCTAGCAGCAACAGTTCCACCCTTCTGCCCATCTGTGGAGCTCTTCTTCATCCTTTAATATCCAGCTTAAATGTCACCTCCTCTGTGAAGCCTTCCTTCACTATCACCGCTAGGGGCTCGCACTGTGGTATGGAGGGTTAAGCCACTCCCTGTGACGTTGGCATTTCATATTGCTGCTGATTCAACTCCTGGCTGCTCCACTTCCGATCCAGCTCCCTGCTAATGTGCCTGGGAAAGCAGTGGAAAATGGCTCAGCACCCATGTGGGAGACCCAGTTGAAGTTCCTGGCTCCTGGTTTCAGCCTAGCTTAGCCCTGGCTGTTGTGGCCATTTAGGGAGTGAACCAGAGAATGGAAGATTTATCTCTCTAACTCTGCTTTTCAAATCAATCAATCAATATTAAAAAGCAAAGCAAAACCAAAAACTATCCCCACTAGCCATGCTGGCAGAATCAGCTACTCCTCCTCTGTGTCTCGCTAGTGCTTTGCTCATACCCGCCGTGGAACACTTATCACATCCTAGGATCCTTTGAAATGTATCTGTCTCCCCTACACGACATATTTCTTTTTCTCTTCCAGCTCCCAAAACCAAGCCTGCGTGCCCAGGATGTGGAGCTGGGCTTCCTGACCCAGGGCTCCCTGCACTCCCGCCAGGCCTGTGCCTTCTCCTGCACACCTCTAGGTCATTCCCACGACACGGCCACATGACGTTAATCCCCAAGTGTTCTCCCTGGTACTTACTTTGCTTATTAGTTTTTCTGGTGCCTTTTTAAGATTTATTTATTTATTTGAAATCAGAGTTACAGAGAGAGGAAGGGAAATACAGAGAGATCTTCAATCTGCTGGTTCACTCCATAAATGGCTGCAATGGCCAGGGCTGATCCAAGCTGAAGCCGGGAGCCAGGAGCTTCATCTAGGTCTCCACCGTGGGTAGCAGGGGCCCAAACACTTGGGCCATCCTCTGCTGCTTTTCCCAGGTACACCAGCAGGGAACTGGTTTGGAAGTGGAGCAGCTAGAACTTGAACTGGCACCCATATGGGATGCCAACATCACAAGTGGCAGCTTTACCCACCAGGCCACACTGCCAGCCCCCAGTTATCATTTTAAGTTTACTTGTTGTGCCTGCCTCCTCTAGTACACAGGAGAGCCTTTATCCCCTGTGCCTGATTTCCCTAAGATACAGTATAGCATTGGTATATAGTAGGATCAACAAATACTGATTGAAAGAATGAATAAACAATGATGCATCATTCATGAAAGGAAAGAACCCAAGGGAGTCTCCCAGCCCAACACCTGAACCTAAGTAGCATAACCACAGCATTTGCTCAGAAGCAGCTATGCAATTAATTCCCTTTTTCATTTTACAGACAGGTAAGCAAATATAGGTAGGTTCCTTGGTGAGAGTGATAACAGGGTACTAATGCCCAGTACACAGGCACTCTATGTAAGTTTCATGAATTAACAGCCCCAAGGTGCATTTTTTCCTGTCCTATTCACTCCTTTGGGACACAGTTTCCTTGAGTCACTGCTAAGTCATATCCCAGTGGAACTCACCCCCAAATTTGCAGGGCCACTCAGCAGTCCAACATCAGCTGGGTCTTTAATCACTCGGTGGCCCAGAGGAGCTGAAAGGGGTCAGGACATGGGACAGGAGCTGCCGGCAAGCAGGTGAAGCTGTATGGACTAACCACTTCCCCTCCAGGGGGAAGTGTCTTGTCCTGAGTCCAGGCAGGATGCAGTGTTTACTGTCAACCAGGCACTTTGTATGTTTCATCAAATTCAATTTTCACAATAATCCTACATGTCCTCATTACCTATATTTTGCAGAGGAAAACTGAAGTTTAAAGGTCATGCAACTTGTCCAAGGTCATAAAGTTAAGATAGGATAGACCCAGACTTAAATTCACTTAAGGTCAAAGTCCTTGTTCTGATTCCTATACTAGGATGGTCTGCGTATTGTTCATATTTTTGTCACTATAATAAATATTTAAAACAAATTACTTATGAAGGAAGGAGGTGCAGCTTGGCTCAGTTTTTGAGGTTCATAGTCCAAGATCAGGTGGGCTCTCCTGGTTCAGCCTTGTCTAAAGGATCTCATGGTAAGTTAGGAAGCACAGAGAATGGCAGGCCCATCAGCTTTTAAAACCAACCCTCTCGGGGCTGGCACTGTAGCACAGTAGGTTAATCCTCTGCCTATGGTGCCAATATTCCATAGGGGCACCGGTTCTAGTCCTGGCTAGTCCTCTTCTGATCCAGCTCTCTGCTAAGGCCTTAGAAAGCAGTAGAAGATGGCCCAAGCACTTGGGCCCCTGCACCCACGTAGGAGACCTGGAAGAAGCTCCTGGCTCCTGGCTTAGGATCGGCCCAGCTTTGGCTGCTGCGGCCATCTGGGGAGTGAACCAGCAGATGCAAGATCTTTCTGTTTTCTCCTTCTCAAATAAATAAATAAACTCTTAAGAAAAAAAAAAAAAAAACCAACCCTCTGACAAGAACTACCTTCCAAGTACATGTCCCCAGGAAGCTAAGGATCTCACACTAGGCCCACTTCCCAAACACCATAATCGGGTTAAGTTTCCAGTCTCTTGGTATCATCAATTTATAGGTTTAGGGATTAAACAGCTACAGAAGTTAGTGGTCACAGCCTATTCATACCAAACATTCTATCCCAGCTCCCTGAAACTTATGTCTTTCTCACATACAACATACACTCATCTCATCTTCAATTGTTCCAAGTGTTAACTCAGTCCAACACAAATTCAAAAGTCCAAAGTCTCATGTGAGCCCCCGTAAAATCAAAAACAAGTCACATATTTCCAAGACACAGTAGTGAAGAGGCACAGGGTAAACATTCCCATTCCAAAAGGAAGCGACAGGGAAATGGAAAGAAGAACTGGTCCAAAACAAGACTGAGACCCAGGGCCGGTGCCGTGGCACAGCGGGTTAAACCTGCTGTCTGTAGCACCAGTATCCCCTATGCACACTGGTTCAAGTCCCAGCTGCTCCACTTCTGATCCACCTCCCTGCTGATGCACCTGGGAAAGCACCAGAAGATGGCCCAAGTACTTGGACCCCCGCACCCATGTGGGAGACCCGGATGAAGCTCCTGGCTCTGGTCTGGCCCAGCCCTGGCCTTTGTGGTCACTTGGGGAGTGAATCAGTGGATGGAAGATCTCTCTCTTAGTGTCTCTCCTCTTTCTGTAACTCTGCCTTTCAAATAAATAAATAAATCTTAAAAAAAAAAAAAAAAAAAAAAAAAACCAAGACTGAAATCCCCAGGGCGGGCATTACATCCTAAAGCTGCATGTCCAGCATCTGGATATGCTGTGGCAGGGGATGAGCTCCCTACAGTTTGGGCACCCCTGCCCATCTGGATAGTCACAGTTCTTACACGTTGGAGTCTTACCTCTGCAGCTCCACTAGGAAGCACCCTGGTGGGGGCTCTGCAGCAGCTCTGATCCCACATTTCTTTTTTTTTTTTTTCTTTTTCTTTTATTTAGGATATAAATTTCCAAGGTATGACTTATGGATTACAATGGGTTTCCCCCCATATTTTCCCTCTCCCCCCGCAACCCTCCCCCCTTGCCCGCTCCCTCCACCCTTTCGTTCACGTCCAGATTCGTTTTCAATTTTTTTTGTATACATGTGATCAATTTAGCATGTGTTAAGTAATGAATTCGTCCCTTTGCCCTCATATAGTCACACAAAGTGGAATCTACTCTTTGAGTTCTCGTTTTAGCGTTGAGTCACATTGTACAGCACATTACGTACAGAGATCCTACATGAAATATATATATATATATTTGAAACTAATTTTTTTGATGCAGTTTCCAATGTAACACTGATTTTTTTTCTTTCTTTTTTTTTTTCCTTTTTAATTATCTTTATATAGAGAAGATCGGTTCAGTATGTATTAAGTAGGAATTTTCATCAGTTTGCATCTACACAGAAACACAAAGTGTAAAAATACTGTTTCGGCACTAGTTACAGCGTTACTTCACATTAGATAACATAATAAGGACAAATCCTCCATGGGATATAGGTACACAGTGACTCCTGGTGTTGATTTAACAATTTGACACTCTTATTTATGGCGTCAGGAATCTCCCTAGGCTCTAGTCATGAGTTCCTGAGGCGATGGAAGCCTTTAGGGTTTGCCGATTTTGATTCTGTTCCGACAGGGTCACAGTCAAAGTGGAGGTCCCTTCCTCCCTTCGGAGAAAGGTACCTTCTTCTTTGGTAGCCCCGTTCCTTCCACTGGTCTGATCCCACATTTCTGCTTGACACTGCCCTAGCTGAGGCTGTCTGCTGTGGCTCTACACTGTCTACCTGTCCACCCCCAACACCTGTCTGAAATCTAAGCGGAGGCCGCCGTGCTCCGTGGCTCTGCTGGTCTCTGTCCGCACAACTGCTCCCTGAGGCTGCGTGCTAACGCCTGCAGTCTTCCCAGGCTTGCCCAGCACACTGCTTGCAGCTTTCATTCACAGGTGACTCAGTTGCCAGTACCCTCTAGCTACCTGAGGTCTCCACCATGGCATTACCCCCGTCAGTTTCTCCACACACGGGCTCCAACCCTGCAGCACAACTGACTTTTCAGGCTTTCTTTTGAAATCTCAGTGGAAGGTGCCAAGACCCCTAACTCTTGCACTCTACATGCCTGCAAGAACCAGAATTACATGGACACCAAAGTCTACAGCCAGCAGGGGCTGCACCTGGACCCACCTGAAGCACAACTACAGCCCAGAGTGCTTTGCCAGCTGAACACAGGGAAACAAATCTTAAGTGACACAAAACAATGCTGCCCTTCCAGAAAGGGGCAGCCCTGATGACATCTGAAATGTCACCAGGGTCTCTCTCCTACTGCCCTGTCCATTAGCACATGGCTGCTGACGGAATCCCCAGGTGACCTACAACTTATTATCATAAGATTACCATGCTGACACTCTTATTCCCATCATGTACCCAATACCATGACACTTTTTAAGACTTCCTAAAAAGGCCAGAAAATGGGCAGTCACTAAATCCCTGGGTATCTGTACTTTGCTGGGACAGTCCGCCCAAAGCGACAAGAACTGAGTGTCTGGATCACATAAAGGAATGACCCTGACCCTGGTGGGGCGCAGCTCACCTCTAAGTGCACCTGCACTCCTTGAGCACACTTTCACTTTGTTAATAAATCTTATTCCTTGCCTAACCTTTATCCATATCTCATTTTTATTCCTTCTTGCATCAAGACAAGAACCTAGGCCCAACCATCCCATGACAAGCCCTCAGCAGAATCACCTGCAACACTCTGCTTACAGCACTCCAGGCTATCTCTCTTCCAAATTCTTCCAACCTTTTCCAGTAAACCAACCCCAAAGGCACAGTTAATAACGACTCTGCTCCCCAGTACCAATTTTATCAGTCAGCTCTTTGTCACTATAACAAATACCTGGGCCGGCACCGTGGCTCACTTGGTTAATCCTCTGCCTGCGGTGCTGGCATGCCATATGGGCACCGGGTACAAGTCCTAGTTGCTCCTCTTCCAGTCCAGCTCTCTGCTGTGGCCTGGGAAGGTAGTGGAGGATGGCCCAAGTGCTTGGGCCCTGCACCCGCATGGGCAACCAGGAGGAGACTCCAGCTCCTGGCTTCGGATAGGCATAGCTCTGGCAGTAGCGGCTAATTGGGGGGTGAACCAACGGAAGGAAGACCTTTCTCAGTCTCTCTGTCTCTCTCACTGTCTAACTCTGTCAAATACATAAATAAAAATAACAAATACCTAAGACAAACTACTTATGAAGGAAGGTGGTTTATTTTGGGGCATGGTTTTGGAGGATCACCGTCCAAGATCAGATGGGCCTCACAGATCCGATGAGGCTGGAGGTTGGCAATGGGGAGGAGAGATCACGTGGCAAGCCAGGAAGCAGAGAGAAAGCAGCTAGGCCCAAGTCAGTATTTTTAACTAATCCTCTGGCAAGAACTATCTTCCAAGGGTACGCCCCCACTGACCTGAGGAACTCCCATTAGGCCTACCTCCCAAACACTGTAACTGGATTAAGTGTCCACTCTCTTAGGACCATTAACTTATGACTTTGGGGATTAAATATCTACAGGAGCTTGAAGCTGTATTCTATTCAAACCACAGCAATTTTTTAAAGACTTATTTGAAAAGCAGAGAGAGAGAGAGGAAAGAGAGATTTTGCATCCTCTGACTGACTCCCCAAATGTCGGCAACAGAACTCCATTCTTGTCTCCCACATGGGCAGGAGGGGCCCAGTTACCCGGGCATTGTTCACTGTCTTCCCAAGCACATTAGCAGGAGACTGGAACTCAAACCAGTGCTCCAATATGAGATACCGGCATCATAAGCAGCAGCTTAACTTGCTGCACCATAAGGCCAGATCCAAATCACTGCAATTTGTATAGCTTTAAGTATATGCAAGGTTGAATGTTGCTGCAAGGTTTTACTGGCCATGTTTTCAGTAAATTACCTGTTTATACGTTAGCCTATTTTATTTTTTCTAGTAATGTATGTGCACATGTATATAAAAAGTTTTAAGTATCTTAGTATGCTTTGGCAAAAAATACATATTATGAGTGTCTACATATGAAAAAATACAGTTTACGCATAAAACAAAAATTGTGATTTCACAGGTAATCATGGTAGGATTGTACATGATTTTTAAAATTCATTTTTCCTAGGGGCCAGTACTATGGCATAGTGGGTAAAGCCTCCGCCTGCAGTGCTGGCATCCCATATGGGCACCAGTTTTAGTCCCAGAGGCTCCACTTCCAATCCAGCTCTCCACTATGGCCTCGGGCCCCTGCATCCTTGTGGGAGATCCGAAAGAAACTCCAGGCTCCTGGCTTCGGATTGGCCCAGCTCCAGCCAATGAGGCCATTTGGCGAATGAACCAGCAGATGGAAGACCTCTATCTCTCTGCCTCTGTAACTCTGCCTTTCAAATAAATAAAATCTTTTTTTTTTAATTAATTAATTTACTTTGAAAGTCAGAGTTACACAGAGAGAGAAGAAAGGTCTTCCAGCTGCTGGGTTATTCCCCAATTGGCTGCAATGGCTGGAGCTGCACTGATCTGAAGCCAGCAGCCAGGAGCTTCCTCTGGGTCTCCCACGTGGATGCAGGGGCCCAAGGGCTTGGGGACATCTTCCACTGCTATCCCAGGCCAGAGAAGAAAGCTGAATCGGAAGTGGAGCAGCCGGGTCTCGAACCAGCACCCATTTGGGATGCTGGCACTGCAGGTGGCGGTTTTACCCACTACACCACAGTGCCAGCCCCATAAATAAAATCTTTTTAAAAAATTTTTCCTATTTACAGAATGAACTATTTCTGAAAAAAAATTAAAAGTTCACTGAATTGTCACCACCAATAGCCATGATTCTTGTCGAGGAAGTCTCTCTCTCACACACACACTCGTACCAGGAGAGTAAATCCTTGGGAGTTCTGATAAGGCATATCCATATAGGCAATACTGTTTTATTTTTTGGTTTGGAGAAAAAAATAAACCAACATCATCATTCTGTGATGCTGCTACTAACAACAACAACAAAAAACCCTGGCTGCTGAAATACCTGCTACAACACTGTCCTGTGACCAAAGGAAGGGAAAGCAGGAACTCGAACCGCTACCTGTACACGTGCTCACAGCAGCATTATTCACAAATGCCAGAAGGTGGGAACAGCCTAACCAACCATCAACAGACAAAGGGGTACACAAAATGTGGTACATACATATTATGGGATATTTTTCAGTCTTTAAAGGAAAATTATGACACATGCTGCAACACAGAGGAACCTTGAAGATATCATGCTAAGTGAAATAAATTATTATTATTATGCTAAGTGAAATAAATCACAATCAAATGGTGTGTGATTCCACCGTGGACTTAAGAGTAGGATGGAGGCCCAGCGCTGTGGCATAGTGGGTAAAGCTGCTGCCTATGATGCCAACATCCCATACGGCACCGGTTCGAATCCTGGCTGCTCTACTTCCAATCTAGCTCCCTGCTAATGCACTTGGGAAAACAGCAGAAGATGGCCCAAGTCCTTGGCCTCTGGATCCATGTGGGAGACCAGGAAGAAGAAGCTCCTGGCTTAGGGTCAGCCCAGCTCCCACTGTTGCAGCCATTTGGGGAGTGAACTAGCGGATCGAAGATTGCTTGCTCTCTCTCTGCAACTCTGCTTTTCAAATAAATAAACAAACACAGTAGGATGGTAACTGTAGAAGCCTGAGTCAGCCAGGAAGCTGTCAGTGCCATGGAGACGCTCTGCAGCTGGTTTCCTGGTAACATGGCCTTTCAACAAACTTTAGCCTTGACCAGGGAAACATCTACTGTGCCTTAAGAAGGAGTAAGCATTACATTTTAGAGCCACTGTTGTGGGAAGAGGGATTGACAGTATGATTACAATTGTGTGGGAATGGGTCTGAAAATGTAATGCACCTCCTTAAGCAATAATCAAGTCTGTTAACTATTACCAGAAGTTCAATGTGATTAACAGTCATACATAAATCTATCTTCTTTAAACCTCATTCAATATATGTACTCAGCCTCTAAAAAACAAAAACAAAAAAAGTATAAAACCCGTAACCAAACTTGGGCTGTAGAACAGCCAACTCGGGCAACTGATCAGCTCTTTCTGGGTTCAAATGCTTAGTTTGACTTGAATAAATTCAAACTTCAACTTCAACCAGATTCTGATTATTTTGGTCAACACCACTTTTCTGAGGTCACAAAAGGCCAAAGTCACCGAGGCAGAAAGTGGAATGGCGGCTGCCGGGAGGCGGGGGCAGTTTTTGTTTCATGCTTGCAGAGTCGCGCTGAGGAAGAGGAGAATCTGCAGGTGAAAGTGATGGCTGTGCCACAATGTGACGTGCTTAATGATACTGGGCTACATACAGACCTTCAAACGGCTACAATGCTTACAGTTCTAAACATATTTTTACAATAATACAAAACCAAAACCCACTGCCTGTGAGATAACGTCTAAAATCTCTAGCATGGCCTAAGCGAGCTATTCCAATACACCTCAGTTGATACCCATCCCATCAGATCCTAGCATTTTCCCTCTCCGCCCCTTGAGAAATGGGTCCTTCTGTCCACCCTGTGTCCCAGCGCCTGACACCGTGTGGACAGGTGACTGCATTAGCATCTCTAAATGCAGTGACCAGCCCTAGATTCTCAGCCCTCCTCGACCTCCCATGACCAGCTCCACCCTCTCTTCTCCACTTACAAGCAAACACTCATTAATTCCTTAGGACCCAGGAACATCACCTCTTCCACTGAGTCTCTCTCCAAAGACATGATCGCTTCGACTTGAGGCTCTCCTGGCCTTGGATACAAGACTCCCTTTCGGGGCCGGCGCTGCGGCACAGTAGGCTAAGCCTCCGTCTGTGGCACCGACCGCATCCCACATGGGCGCTGATTAGTGTCCCGGCTGCTCCACTCTGCTATGGCCTGGGAAAGCAGGAGATGGCCCAAGACCTTGGGCCCTTGCACCCACGTGGGAGACCCGGAAGAAGCTCCTGGTTTCTGGCTTCCCATCAGCCCAGCTCCAGCCACTGGGGCCATTTAGGGCGTGAACCAGCGTTTGGAAGACCTCTCTCTGTAACTCCACCTCTCAAATATATAAAATAAATCTTAAAAATAAAAAAGATTCCCACCTCTATTTAACCAACACTAGCATTTATATTCACGTCTTTTACAGGACGTGAACTCCTGGGCCATGTCTTTTACTTTCCATCTACTTCAGCACAAAGCTTGGCATTAAGCAAAACCTTCCCACACATTGCATCAGTGAGCAAGCAAATGAGCAGCTGATTCTAACCTCCACAAACTCCAGGCTTTCCTGATTGGCTGTACAACAGTCCCTGCCCGCCCCCACCCATCAGCTTGAAAGTCTCAGGAATTCAGACCTAATTCACCCTGGCTTCCATGTGGGTCCAGAAAAGGACCCCAAAGCACAGGGGTCCTCATTGGGGAATCTAAGGTGGGAAAAAGTCAAGACCCAATTCCCTGTGTCCACCTCTTCCTGACACAGAACCTTGCTCTTGGCTCTAAAGACCTCGGAAACATTTAGAGGGTCCCATTGCGCAGCTATCAACACAGCTGAAAACAATCCCAGCGGTCACAGCGGTAGCACACCCGCCTTACAGATGAGGAAAGTCGGCGGGCCGAGAAGCCCACGGGGCATTAACGGCGGACTGAGACCTACAGCCCAGTCTCCCGCTCCCCGACGGCACCTCCACACTGAGGTTCACGGGGTCCCCGTCAATATCCAGCAGACTGGCTGAAGGAGCTGGGGCCGGTCTAAAACCGTGCGTTTCTGCTTTCCCCTTCTGTAAAACGGGGTGGAAAATCAGCAGCGTCTCAGGACGCCGGGGAGGAGCAAAGGCGTTCACAAAACCCACAGCGGAGCGACACGGGGCAAACGATACCAGGAGGTGTCCGGGGACACCTGTTTCAGTGACGTCACCTCTCTGGCCTCAGTTTCCTCCTCTACAAATGCAGGCCTGGCCCACGGTCGCGACCCTTCCACCTCTGCCGTCCCGGGACCTCGGGCCCTTCCCGGGGGCCCCAGAACGCGGCACCGGACCCTGAGGGAAAGGGCGAGGGAACTCGCGAGGGCCCTTGAGTTACCGTCCTGCAGCAGCGCCGTCTTCTCCGCAGCCCGCAGACACTCTAACCAGCCGGTCACCGCCATCTTCCCTGAATCCTGCGGCGCGCCCGGCCGCTGTCATGGCAACCGTTCTGCTGCTGGGCACTTCCGGGTGACCCGGAAGGTGTTCCCGGGCATTTCCCTCCCACCCCCTCCCACCTCCGTCCGCGCTCATTGGCGCCCCTGGTAAGTCTTTTACCCCTGCCCGTGCTTGGGGCCGAGTCTGGGGGTTGCGTGGGAATCTAAGGCCTGGTCCGTACATTCCAGCTCTCCTCGGGCCCGCAGCTGAAAGTCCCTGGCCCTCGCCAGCTGTGCTGCTGTGGAGTCCCACACCTGCCCGGGTCTTCACCCCCAGCTGTGAGGCTGACTCCCCCAGTCCCTGAGAGCGCCCACACCTGCTGCGGTTGTGTCTGATCTGCCCGCAGCCGCAAGGCTCAGCACCCGCAAGCCGTGGCCCACGACAAGGGCAGGTGCAAGGCTTCCCCACTGCCCCTGCCTCACCCTCCTTCCGGCTTTTCCTCTGAAGAGTTGGTGCTAGAGAAGGATGTGGGGTGCGTGCAGGATCCCCTCCTGCTGCGCTCCTCTGGGAGGCCAAGACCTTCCTAAAAATACAGATAGCTCCGTTGTCTAACCCGGCACGTTTTGATAAAACCCTTTGGAAGTGGGATGCGGGAGGTAAATCCCCCTTTGACACTTCAGTATCTCCCACACCTAAAAAGAACACTCTTTCCTTCATTGCCCTTTGTGCGCCAACTTTGAGAGGCTGGGGAGTGTACAGCAGGCTCGTGTTTGAGAGGCTGGGGAGTGTACAGCAGGCTCGTGGCACTAAAATGTAACTGAGTCGTGGGAGACCCTTGGGAACCAAGTGGCTGTCAACAAGATTTGGTAGGTAGAGATCGTGTCCCCGTAGACCAAGAGGTTCCACGTGACAGCTGCTCTGACCAGCCTGGGACAGAAAAGCCAGGAGCAAGCTTCCATGGACCCCGGGGGCATCTTGAAGGCATTTCCCAAGCGGAAGAAAATTCATACGAATTCATCACCAAAAGCGTTTGCAAAAATTCCCAAGAGGGAAGAAGGAGAAGCAGCAGGAGGTGAGCTGACTCTAGAAACCCTCGTGTGCTTGAACCCTCAGCCTTCTTCTAGCCAGCCCTCCATCGTTGATGTCTAGAGCTGGAGAGTAGAACTGACTCTTCCGGCCCAGGGGCTGCAAGTCTGTCTGCACCTGCCTTGTGCTAAGCTCCGTCCCCTTCTTTGACAGGCTGCTTGCTGCCTTAGCATCTTCCCTACCCCAAGACCTTCATAAACCAGAAAATACTCCCCCGTCCCTCAGGAAAAGACCAGTAGAATCTTCTCTTTTCTGTGTGACAGCCCTGGGGGGCAGGACAGAAATCCCACTCACTTGCCCAGGCTTGGTGTAGGTCGTTTTGTCGCCAAATTGACCAGTAGCTACTGGAGTCTTTGAGGAGGGGTTGACAAGGACGGTGTTAGATCAGCCAGACAGTAAAGGCAAGAAGCTCTTCCCCTCCCCCCTGCCCCCCTCTTTCTCTCCTTCCCTCTTTCCCTCCCTCTCTCTTTCTCTTTTTCTTCCTCTCTTTGTAACTCTACTTTTCAAAAACCAAAATAAAACTCCCTGCCCTTTCCATTTACATGATGCCCAGGAGGCAGCCTGCTGTGTGCTCAAAGAGCAGGCTCTAAGAGGCAGGCTTCTGGAGGGAGCGATTGATCTGGGAGGCGGCGAGCAAATGGCTCATTGAGGCCCTGTCTGAAAGTTATGACCACGGCATCTGGATGTCCTCTCCACAGAGTGGTTCCACTCCCTGCGGGTCCACGTTGTGCCCACTGGCATCGGACGGGCCCGGGCAGAACTCTTTGAGAAGCAGATTGTCCAGCATGGTGGCCAGGTGTGCCCTGCTCAGGCCCCAGGGGTCACTCACATCGTGGTGGATGAGGACATGGGCTGTGAGCGGGCCCTGCGCCTCCTGAGACTGCCCCGGCTGCCCGCGGGTGCTCGGCTGGTGAAGTCGGCGTGGCTCAGCTTGTGCCTGCAGGAGCAAAGGCTAGTGGACACGGCTGGATTCCAGGTCTTCATCCCCAGCAGGTGGGCTGGCCCCAGGCATCCTCAAACCCTATCTCGCAGCATCTTGGGTGCCTAAAAACAACTAATATTTTCTTAACTGGACATGTTTGGAAATGAAGGGCTCAGAGTGGAAAATGAACAGGAAAAGAGAAAAGGTGAGACCTTTGGTGTCTTAATCTCCCATCACCATCCCTGCAGGTACTTGGACCAACCGCAGCCCAGTAAGGCAGATGGAGACTCATCTCCTCCTCCTGGCGCCCACGAGGCTCTGCTTAGAACAGCCCTCTCTCCTGCGTCCCCTCCCACCAGACCCGGATCTCCTCCCCCAAAGGCAGGAAAGGCACCAAGCACCCAGGCCCAGGTCAGGAGCCACCCAACCCCCACAGCTTCCTTCCCCTGGGAACCAAATCTCAGAATGCGGAGGGGCTGGTGGGGTGCAGGAGGTTAATCCACCACCTGTGATGTCGGCATCCCACATCAGAGTGCCGGTTCGAGTCCAGCTGTTGTGCCTCCCATCCAGCTTCCTGCTAATGTGCCTGTGAAGGCGGTGGAAGATGGCCCAAGTGCTTGGGTTCCTGCCGAGTGGAAGTGGAACTCATGGGCAAGACCAGAATAAGGCTCCTGGCCCTGGCTTTGGCCTGGCCCAGCCCTAACTGTTAACCATGTAGGGAATGAATCAGCAGATGGAAGATACCTTTCTCTCTCTTTCTTCCTCTGTTCCTCTTTCTTTCCCAGTTGCCTTTTCAAAATAATCAGTTTTTTAAAAAAAGAAAGTCCAGGGCTGGCACTGTGGCGTAGCAGATAAATCCTCGCCTGCAATGCCAGCATCCCATATGGGTGCCGGTTCAAGACCTGGCTGCTCCACTTCCCAGCCCATTCCCTGCTAATGTGCTTGGGAAACCAGCAGCGGACAGCCCAAGTCTGTCTGTCTCTCTCTCTTTAACTCTGCCTTTTAAATAAATGAAATAATTTTTTAAAAAGAAAGCCTCAGGCCCCCGAGAGAGGAATGCTCTCTTGGTTGTGAAGCCATTTTTTTCTTCCCAACACTCATCACCCCTGCCTTCACCTAGGCCGTTCCCACGCATGCGTGCAGATCCTGGGGCTCGCCACTCAGGGAAGCTGTGAGTTACACACCCCAGACTTAGGGAGACCCAAAGCCTGATGCAGAGGCCCAACCTCACTTTTGGATCTGGCAAAGGGGACCCCTCCACACACACACACACAAAGCCAACCTCTACCTTCGAGGAGCCGCCCTCCTGGAGGGCCAGAACTTATCTGCTGTTCTCCTTCCCTACCTCAAGCCTGCCTCTGATGATGAAGCCAGCGATGGGGAAGAGCCCCAGGTTAGCGCTGCCGATCTGGAAGCACTGCTCAGCGGCCACTACCCTACCCGCCCTGAGGGAGATGCGGAGCCCAGCCCAGCCCCGGAGGCCCTGGAGAAATGGGTCTGTGCGCAGCCCTCGAGCCAGAAGGCAGCCAACCACAACTCCCACATCACTGAGAAGCTGGAAGTGTTGGCCAAAGCCTACAGCGTCCAGGGAGACAAGTGGAGGGCTCTGGGTTATGCCAAAGCCATCAATGCCCTCAAGAGCTTCCCCAAACCTATTTCCTCCTACCAGGTACCTGGGAGCTGAGGGGCAGGGCTGGGGCCTCCCCTGCTGGGGGCTCATGGACGCTAGTCCACTTGGGGATCAGCTGTGGTGGGTACGATCTTATGAAGTCTGGGATTTACACAAATGCCACAAAACAGAAGACTGGGAAAGCAGCTGGCAAAATCTCCTAGTCATTGAGGCTGAGTGCTGGTACCGAGGGGTTCCTTTTACTGTTCTCTTAGGTTTGAGTTTGTTACAGAGTCAAAGGGTTGTCTTTAAGTTTCGACTCTGGAGCCCAGCAGACCAGGGTTTGAATTCCGGTTGCCATCAGTGGGACCTTAGGCCAGTTTCTTAAACTCTATGAGCATTTGTTATCAGCACAAAGGGACTAATAACGTAACCCATTCACAGTGTTCTTATGAGGGCAAACTGAGACGGTGCCTGTAGCACAGGACCTGACCCGCCTGAGGAGCCCCGCCCTGTAAGGTCAGCTCTGGCCGCTGTGGTGGTGACGATGGTACGCAGTGTCGTCATGGCTCCCTGCTTAGGGAGCGCCATCCCTCTGGGAACCCAAAGGCAAATTATTGAGCCCCATTCCTTCCAAACTTCTCATCTTCAGCCGTGCCCACACGTTACACAGCCAAATGGTTGCCACCCTCCAGGCTGCGTCCGACGCAGACATCTGCTGAAGGAGTCAGATTCCCTTAGCGCTGGCTCTGCCCCCATCTGCTCACTCTTGGTCCTCCAGGAGGCCTGCAGCATCCCCGGGGTCGGGAAGCGGATGGCTGAGAAGATCGTGGAGATCCTGGAGAGCGGGCACCTGCGGAAGCTGGACCACATCAGTGACAGCGTGCCTGTCCTGGAGCTCTTCTCCAACATCTGGGGAGCCGGGACCAAGACCGCCCAGATGTGGTACCAACAGGTCATGCCCTGGCCAGAGCGCCTGCCCCACAGCTCCCTAACCCTGTGCTGTGACGGTGGTGAACCCAGACCATAGAGACCACTTTGCAAGGGGCCAGTGCTCATACAGACCCTTCCAGACTCCCAAAGCAGCCCTGTTGCTTGGTATCCTCAAGGTATAGGCCGGGACAGGGAGTGCGTTTTCTCTGTCCCCCAGACCACAAGGCCTTCCTGAGGCACCCAGGCCTCAGGGCTGTGTGTCCAGAGCAGTGGTTCTCAAAGCTGGCCGTGCCCAGCATTGCCTGCAGAGCTTGGCACCATGAATATACCCTGGCCTGTTGCCCAGTGGAACCAGTACTTAAGGGCTGTGGGAGGAGTGGCTGGGGACGTGTCTTCCATAGCCTCTGCCTTGCCCAAGCCCCACTGAGTAGAGACCCAGCCGCCCCTGGGGTTGGTCCTGCTCAGGCCTTGTGTGCTGGAAGCCTCATAGGAGTGCTCGTTCATGCCTCTTCATTGATCCTGGATCCTCATAGCCTCCCCACCTGGCTGCTTGTTCCCAGGGTTTCCGGAGCCTGGAAGACATCCGCAGCCAGGCCTCGCTGACTACCCAGCAGGCCATCGGCCTGCAGCATTACGATGACTTCCTGGAACGCATGCCCAGGGAGGAGGCCGCAGAGATCGAGCAGACGGTGAGCAGGTGTCCTGGAGCAGCGAGGAGAGCTGCCAGGTTCTGGCGGAAGCCAAGAACCCCTGAGCCCTCCGCTGGGGAGCGTCAGGCAGAGGCAGCTGTGCGTCACCAGAGGTTGGGGAAAGAGCCAGTTGAGAGCAAAGCTGTACATCCGGGGCAGGGCGTGTCTCTGGAATGAGGAGCTCCAGGCAGCCCTCTGGCTCAGTTCCTGGCAGTCGGGCAGAGACAGCGCCGGATTAGGTGTCAGAATGGGTTAGGGCCGGGCTCCTGGCCAAGCCAGATTCAGGTGGGCTGTGGTTTGAATTACTGGAGGGCATTGGAGTTTGCGCGGGGCTAGGCTCCAGTGGGTCAGGGCAGAGGTTCTCAATGGTTTTCTGAGTCAGACTTCTTTGAGAACCTTATGGAAACCATAGGCTCTTTTGCCCCAGAATGCACAAAGGTGGAACATTTTACATCAGGATGTGCTGGCCTTCCGAAGCCCAGCCCAGGCCGGCTCAGGAGTCAGGGCAGAGTTGTTAACAGGAGCACAGGGCCAGTAGGGCCAGGTTTGGGGTTAGAAGAAAGCTCAAGGAAGATTGAGTCAAGGTTGGGCCTCAGGAAGGTGCTAGTGTGACTGCTTCTGAGTCAAGGTCTATAGTTGTCCTTGAGCTACTGACTGCTTTTCGAAGATCCGGGTTTGGTTTAGTGTTGGGTTAGAGATGAGGGTCATATACAGCCTAGATTACAGAGAGACTAGGACCCACATAGGACCAGACGTATCATTTGTTCAACTGGCTTTAGGGTTAGGGACGCTCGTTGTGGGCACAGTTTGCTGCCTTTGGTTGAGGGTGCTGGCTGGGTGGAATGTGGAGACTCCGGCCCAGCTGGGTTGAAGTCAGCCACCACCTCCACTCCAGGCCATGGGGCTGAGGCCTGCGTGGGACAGACCGACAGCCCCTTTGTCCACCCATCACCAGACTGTGGTGCGAGTGGTGACGCCGTCACTCAGCCACGGTGTTTGGGCACAGAGAATGCCCCAGCCAGCCACCTGGCCTCCTGTGCGTGCCTCTGCGGAGCCCCAGCTGTGGGAGTTTTGATGGGATTACTCATCTGGACCTCCTCCTCCTATTCTCTTGGGAGGCTCAAAAAGGGAGCGAGGGGATTAGTGTGTTGGGCCTGTCAGGAGGATTGAGGTCTCCTGGCTGCCAGTGTCCAGGGCGGGCAGTGGAGGTGGGAAGCCATCTGCATATAAAAGGCCTGGTGTCTTGGAGTGATGAGAATGGGTTTATTTCTGCTGGGGGAGAGGATCCTTCGGCCCACCCAGCCCTGGTGTCCTGGCTCCCTCCCCTCCAAGGCAGGCTGTGGGCACTGGCTCAGGAGCCCCTCTGCTCTCTTTCCATCCCCACAGGTGCAGTCATATTTCTCTGCTCCATCTTCTCTAGGCTTGGGCCCAGGGCACGCTGCCAGCCACCTGCCCGGGCCTCAAGCCCCAGTTCGCACGCTCTGCCTTTAGCTCCAAATCTGTAATATCTGGGACTGCCGAAGCCTGGTGGGAGCTTCCAGGCGCCTGGTCCCTCCTCCTGCGTGGATTTTACGGCCCTGGGTGGAGAGCCCTGGGAGGGCAGGAAGGGTCAGAGTCTGCAGAGGGAGAGGTCAGGCCTCCTTCCGAAGTGGAACCTGCATCTTCTCTCTGCCAGACGTGCCTCTGGCAGGGCGAGCTTTCTCCCCTTTCTGTGCCCGTCGGGCTAGAGAGCAGCAGCTCCCCAGGGTAACTGGTGTCCGGGGATGGGCTTGGGCCTCAGCTGTGCGTGCAGGCCCCTGGTGCTTCCCTCCAGGGCCTGAGGCCCACAGCCCCTCACCCCCACTGCTCTTGCCCAGGTCCGGGAAGCTGCGCAGGCCTTCAACCCCGGGCTGCTGTGTGTGGCCTGCGGCTCGTTCCGGCGGGGCAAGGCGACCTGCGGCGACGTGGACGTGCTCATCACTCACCCGGACGGCCGGGCCCACCAGGGCATCTTCAGTCGTCTCCTTGACAGCCTTCGGCAGCGAGGTACGAGCTCGGGTCTGGGCAAGCGGACCCCAGAGGGTCGGGAGGACTCCAGAGTCGCAGTCTCAAGCAGGAAGCAGGGTCGGTGCCTGGCCTGAGTCCTCTCCGGGAGACAGGGAGCAGCCCTCCGCCCTTCCTGTGAGGCTGGGGGAGATGGGGAAGAGTCCTGCGCAGAGGTCAGGGTCACCTGGCCTGGAAATGGGCGAGCTAGGAGCAGAGGCAGGACAGCTCAGGCCGGCTCCTGCCCTCCCAGCAGCCCCCTGTGTTGGCCAGGGTTCCTCACAGACGACCTGGTGAGCCACGAGGAGAACGGCCTGCAACAGAAGTACCTGGGCGTGTGCCGGCTGCCGGGCCCCGGGCGGCGGCACCGAAGACTGGACATCATCATCGTACCCTACAGCGAGTTTGCCTGCGCCCTGCTCTACTTCACTGGCTCTGCCCACTTCAACCGGTCCATGCGGGCCCTGGCCAAGACCAAGGGCATGAGCTTGTCGGAGCACGCCCTCAGCATGGCTGTGGTCCGGAACCCCCGCGGCTTCAAGGTGGCGCCTGGCCAGGTGCTGCCCACCCCCACCGAGAAGGACGTCTTCAGGCTCCTAGGACTGCCCTACCGAGAACCAGCTGAACGGGACTGGTGACCTGCGGCTGCCCAGCCAGGTGCTGCTCCCTTCCAGCTCAGCGGGCCCCCAGCCGTCCTTGGTGAGCCTGAGCTTGGGGCTCCCGGGCCTGAGGGAAGGGGCCAGCGTGGCCCCTGAGGCCGGCCTCGCCCTCTCCCAGACACACAGCACCGTCTCCCCGTTCCTTCTGCCTCATCACGGCCCCTGGTAGGGTTGGCACACAGTCCTTGCCCCGTTTTCAGCAGCAGCAGGTGGCTGGGTTGCTCCCTTCCCTGCCTGGAGAGGGTCTGGCTGCCGGGATGGGAGGGAAGCAGCTGGGCCCCCAGCGTCGTCCGGGACCCTTTGGAGCAGAGAGTGAGGCATTCTACACATATTCCCTCCACACTCCACTTCCTGTGCAGCTGGAGGAGCTGGGAAGGGGGCGCCCCAGGCTCGGTGAGGACAGCATTTGAAGGCCCAGGGGCCCAGTAAAGTGCATTTGACATTGAACCTGCCTGGTGTCTGTGAGTTGCTACATCCCCCGCCTGCCTTCTTTCACCTAGGCGGGGGTGGGGCCGAGAGCTGAGTGGGGGTAGCTTAGAAAGGCTGCATTCACTGTCCCCCGCCCCCCCACCCCTGCCCCATGGACCTGGTCTGAGTCAGCTCCTAAACTAAGAATGGGAGCAGGGGTGGGTGGAAAAGCGAGAAACCTGGGGCAGGCGTTTGGCCTAGTGGTTAAGATGCAGGTCAAGGTGCCTGTGTCCTGTGTCTGAGTGCCTGGGTTTGAGTCCTAGCTGTGTTCCGATGCCAGCTTCCTGCTGGTGTGGGCCCTGGGGAAATAGCAGGTGATGACCAAGCGCTTGGATTCCTGCCACCCATCTGGGAGATCCCGGTCGAGTTCCCGGTGGCCCAGCCCTAGCTGTTCCAGGCTTTTGGGAAGCAAGTCAACAGATGCAGGCTCTGTCTCAGTAGAACTGGGTGTGTGTTGGGGGGGGTTGTCACAGAGTCAGCCACTGGAATTCACTGCCCATCAGCGTCGCCTGTCCCGAAACAGCTGCTGGGGAACTGAAGCCAAGGTGGCAAGACTCACAGGACACGATTAGCAACAGCTGAACAATGGCCCACGTACCTCTGCGGCAGTGAGGAAAGACTGCCCGGGGGGGGGGGGGGGGGCAAGGAAATGCTCACCAGAGAAGGGCCCACAGGCCGGGGGACAGCTAAGGCCACTGGAGGGTGGGAGTGGAGCAGAGAGGAGCAGAGCCAGCCAGTGCGCTCGGCTGGTTTCCTGAAGCTGGGCCCTGCAGCACAGGCTAACACGGGAGGCTCAGGGAGGGACAGTGCGGACGCCTTAGGAGTCTCTTCTCTCCGCCTCAAGCCCCTCCCCCACTGCAATCACTGGAAGTCAGGGCTGCCTTCAAACTGCACCCACCAGGGCAACCGGAAATCATGGCGCCTGGAGGGGAAGTGCTCACCCCTGCAGAGAGCCAGCCTCCTGGCTGGGGAGGAGTTGGAGGAGGGGTTGCCACGGCTGAGAGATGCTGCCCACTTTAGGGGCCGGGACGGTTCTCAGAGTCCAATCAGCAAGGACTGAGTGTCAGGGCTTCCTGGGCAGGCTTTTGTCCAGCCCCCACCCCCGCTGGGAACAGAACCTGAGGTTCAGAGCCCCGGTAGGAGCTGGGGTCCCACCAGCAGCCAGGTGCCCCCACCCCATCCTGAGGAGGAGGGGCCCCCGCATACCTGCCTCCTGCTGGGCCCAGGCTGTCCTTCCCTGGCCACACACAGGGTGGTCCCCAGATGTCCACGTCCTAACCCCTGGCACCTTGGAACATCTGCAGATGTGATGAAGCTTAAGGAGTGTGAGAAGGGGCGAGTGTCTTAGATTAGCTAATGTAAATCGAGACCTTAGCAGCTTTAGGAAAGGAAGGGCCGAGAGAGAGATGCATTGTGGCTGCACCTGGACGTGGGCTAAGGGGCCGCCAGCCAAGGACTGTGGCAGCCTCTGGAAGCTAGAACAGCCAGGAGGCAGATTCTCCACCAGGGGCTGTGCAGCCCTGCCCATGCCAGAATTTTAGTCCAATGGGACCTGGGATTGAGTCGGAACCAGCGGAAATGAGACAGGCACTGTGGATTGTTTACCACAACAGTGGAAAGCCACTGAGTGCATCTTGGTCTCTCCCAGCAGGAACTGGGCCATGGGTCAGCCATGGGGGAGGCCGGAAGTCCTCTGAAGGCAACTGGGGGGTGGGGCAGAGCCCTGGGCCCCAGCCCTGTCGCACTAGCTCGTGTCTGCACGGCCCTCCAACGCTCTCTCTCCTCTCCGGGCTGCTGCACCCCAACCCTGCCCGGCTGGGAGCCTCCTCTTTCCTTGGGGCCTGGGTAAGGACGGCAGTCCCAGCACTGCCTTGTACCATAAGGGAGCCAGCTAGGCCCCACATCCCTCCTAGGCCTCGCTGTACACAGGAGCGGGCGTGCGCACAGGGCAAATGGCTGGAAACAGAAACCCATTTTCCAGGACCCTCCCCCTCATCTCCGAGACAAACCTGAGCACGCTGCCGCCCCCAGGCCGCCATGCATTCAGCCCGAGACCTTTGGCCTTGTGTCCACTCTGCCCTTGAGCCTGCGCGCCAGCCAGCCGGCTTTCCAGAACCCCCAAGCTGCCGGGCAGCCCCACTTCTGAGCTCCGGGGACCCGCTCCGTGTTGAAGTGCCATCCAGGCCTAAGACTCTGGGCCAGCTGTCATCTCCACCATTCCAGCCCTGGGGGCTCTGCACTGGAGGTCAACCCCCACCCAGGGAGCAGCCCCAGGAGAGGCCCCAGGGACCGGAGACTGTGGGAGGGCTCTGAGGCTGCCACTGGGGATGGGGGTGCGGGGACCTCAGCCCCACGGAATCCAGTTCCGTCTGCGTGGCTGTCCCTGTGTGTGTGCAGGTAGGCCATGGGGGCTGCTTGGTCCTCCTCCATGTGCCTAATGCACATTCCTGGGCCCTGTGTCTGTGGGATGCCTGCCCAGGATATGGGATCTGAGCACGTGTGTCCCTTGTCCCAGTGTCCCTAGCCATCTAAGCCTCTGGGGGCGGGCCCCTGTGGGGTCAAGGGCTCTGATGGCCCATGGGCTGGAAGGGGGGTGTCCCTGGGAGCCCCCAGTGGTGCGGGCGAGGACTGTGGAAGAAGGCGGGGCCTAGGCCCTCAGGTCCCTGAGTGGTGGAGGAGGCCGCAGGGCGGGCCGCCTGCGTCAGCCTTGAGCGGCCATCAATAGCGCGCGGTTAATTAATTTGATGGGAACAGCAGGGACCGCCGTTTGCATTTAGTGAAGTTCCAGGAACTTCCAACCTCATCTTCATAATTGGCCTCATAAATTGTAAGAAAGAGAGAGATCAGCAGAGCGGGAGGGAGGAGGGGCCGCCCGTCCGTCCTTATTTAATTTTATTGCTGAAATTCATCTTTTTAGCCTCCTCCGCTGGAATCGGCTCTCCCTGCCGGATTTGCCTAATCATGATAAATTAATATTCATTTCCCCGCCTCTCACCCAGCTCCCGCGCCTGCATGGAGTCAGGAGAGTCCCCTTCCAGCCCCTCTGCTGGGCCTTGGCGGGAGCCTGGCGCTGGGGTGAGACCCCTGAATGGGAGCCTGTGTGAAAAACTGGAGGGCCACCCCCCGCAGGGCAGGAGGGGAGCCTGGGAGTCACCGGCTGTGTCCTGGGGAGGGGCCCAGGGGCTGCCATCTGCTCCCCTTGCCTGGTTAGGATTGGCTGGAAGGAGGCGGAAAGGCTGAGGGGCCCAGATTGGGGGCACACAAGTGGGTGTCGGAAAGGGGCAGGCGGCAACTGGGGTGGGGTGGGGGACCCTCCGGCCCAGCCAGTGGCAGGCCACACTGCCCTGGGCAGACCCCGGGTGGGAGCCCTGCCGGTCTGAGGGGCCTTGAGGCACCCCTGGTCTCTGGCTTGGGCTCTGATGGGTGGGCGTGGCCTCTAGGCACCTTCAGTAGGAGCCCAAAGGCTCTGAACTCCCCCAGCGATGCCTGGGAGGGTCCCTCGAGTCACCAGCCTCTTGCCCCAGAGACGGGTGGGACAGCGGATCCTGGGGAGGGTGGGGGGTGGGACCCGGTGCCCACCCCCCCACCCTGCTGCGGGTCTTGAGTTTCCTTCTCCCGTGTGTCACGGTAAGGGGTTCCCCTGTGGCAGGGGCAGGCTGAGCGGCCAACAGGAAGGGTGCGGGGGGGGGGGCGCTCCACAAACCAGGCTCGGCAAAGGCGAGCCGCCCCCAGCTGACCGGATGCAGCAGCCCACGGACCTCAGCCCCACAGCCCTTGAGCGAGGCCAACAGCAGGAATGAGAGCGCAGGCGCACACTCATCCCCAGGGCTTCCAAAGAGGTCCCAGGGGGTCTCCCAGCAGAGGGTGCGGCTGAAGCTGCCCGCGCCCACGGTGGTTCCAAGGGGCTGGCTTTGTGATCCTTTGTTATGCAACAGTGGGAGACAGGTACACAGGGCTCACCCGGGATCTGTCCTAGGGCTCCCTCCTAGCGCCACTTCCACCCCCACAGTCCCGCGTGGCGGTCCTGCACTCTGCTCCCCTGTTGCCAAAGTCCTCGCTGCTTCCCACCGCTTTTCCTGGGACCAAATCCTCGCCCAGGCAGAACCTTCCAGTAGGCCCTTGGGGCTGGCGGGTACCTGGTGCCTTTTCAAACCAGAGTTCTCCAAGATCTTTCTCTTGGAGACCAGTGTGGGTGCCAGGGGAAGGTGTTTCCGATTCCCACGGTGGGCACAGCCTCTGCAGCTTGGGGCAGACATACGGACATCCTGCCTGTCCTGGTAGGCGCCTCCCGGGAGAGCTGAGCGGCTGCACCAGATGTCGGGGGTATTTCAGCCAAGGTTAGCAGCAAAGTGACTGACCCGGGTCACCCTTCATCCTGTCTTGCCCACATATGGCATCATTGTATCACAGAGCCCAACTGCATGTTGGGTAGCTGCAGTAGCCCCCCCCCCCTTTTTTTTTGCAGGTGAGGCTCAGAGAGGATCATTTACTTCTCCTAAGTCACACAGCTTGTGAGGAACAGCCCTGGGTCTCAGTTCAGATCTCTCTGGCCAGGCAGCCTGGCTGGTATCCCTGAGTCACTCCCATGTTTCCTCAACAGAGATCCCTGGGCTTCTCTCAGCCTGCAGAGGACACAGTCCCAGCCCTGAGCCCTGGCGCTGTAAGTGGACCAACACCTGCTTGCTGCAGCCACACCCCCCCCCCATCCCCTGGACCGAGGAGCTCTGGGAGCCCCAGCCCTGTGGGAGGTGGAGCCCTGGCTCCAGCGCCTGTTTTTATCCCCACACATGCCTGGCCTGTCACCATCTGCCCCACCATCTCCCCTTGCACGGGGCCCTGTGCACACTGCGTGTCCCTCACAGTACCCCCCTGCCTGGCTGCTCCCCGCAGGGACTCCAGCCCCGGGCCTGACTGAGCACCTGAGCACCCTCCCCTGCTGTGACCTTGGACTCAGGACTGAATGGGGGCGCTATGGGAGCAGTGTGTCTGCTCAGGTCATGCTCCCGCGCCCCCGGGCTAGGACTCACCCCTGCCTGCCCCTCTTCTCCCAAGCTGCAGAAAGGGGCTCCCTCTGCCTGCCAGGGAACAGTGCTGCAGTGCTGGGCAAGGCGGCCGGCCCATCCCTGATCTTCCCACCCAAGTTCCTGCAGAAGCCACGGAGCCTCCGAGGCCTGGGGGAAGCACCCTCGCTTCACCAACTTCAGTGCCTGCTCCCCAGACCCGAGCCATGCTGCTGCCCCCCACTGCGGGGGGGGCAAGTTCTCCTCCTGGTCCTAACTCCTCTCATCATCTAGGAACAGACAAACGGGTCCCTTTGGACCTGGAACAGGAGCGCCTGCTGCACAGGCGCTGAACGATGGCAGAACGGTCGTGTGCTCCATGGACGGGGTCGGGTGGCCTGGGTCTGGGCTGAGCAGCTGCCGCAGGTGCATACAGCGGGGGGGGGGGGGGGGGGGGGAGGACGGCGCGATTCCCGGGGGAGGCCAGCAGAGGGCGCGCGAGGACCGGCGACGAGGCGCGGGCGCGGGAGGACTGGGGATCCGGGTGAGGTTGAGGGCGCGGTGGGCGCCGCGAAGGAGACCTTGGCCCCGGGCTTCTTTCCAAGCTCGCGGGTGGGCAGCGGTGGGTGGAAGGGCTGGGGCTGTGCTGCGTCTGGAGGCGGCAGGGCGATGGGGCGGTGGGTCCCGAGGTTGCGAGACCTTCCCCATCACCCGCCCGGGAGCGGGAACTGCGGATCCGGGATCCGTGACCTTGGTGGCTGAATCGCGTGGGGGCCCTTTTCTCCCAGACTCACCTCGGATCAAGACTCCGTGCCTCAGTTTCCCCTGGGGCAGTTCTGTCCTTACTCGTGGGAGCGCTAACGTGGGAGACCAGGTGGGGTGATGGCTGGATGAGCCGGAGCCAATACCTGCGCGGCTCCCACACCGCCCCCTCCCTCGTCAACCTGGGCGAGGGGGAAAGAGAGCGATGAAGACGCGAGGGGCGCGGCCGGGGACTGGGGGCTCTCCCACGGCGGGGGCACCCGCGCCCCCTCCCACTCCGCTCGCCCGCAGCCCGGCTCCAGCCGCCATGATTTATGGCTGGGCCAGGCCTGGCGACCTTGGATGGATAACTAATGACGGGTCAATCACGCTACAGAAAAAGTGAACTGGCGAGGGGAGGAGGCGCGAGACCCGGCGGCCTGCCCAGCCCCTCCCGCCAGACAGCTCCTCTCTCAGCTCCGCGCTCCCCCTGCAGCCGCCGGCCGGGGGCTTCCGGGAGGCGATGGCGCTGAAGTAAGGGGAGGCAGGGACTGGAACGCGTCGCCCAGGCTCAGGGGATGGGGGGGAGGGCGCTCCTGCCAGCAGAGGCCCCTCCCACGCTGCTGTTAGGAGAGGGAAGCGGCCATTGGCAGGGGGTCCCCGCCTGGCAGAAGGTGGGGGGCCCCGAGGTAGGCAGACTGAGCACCCCCTGGCGTGCCTCCTCCCACCTCGGGCTACCGGAGGTCAGAGTGTGCACTTTGTAATCATTTGTATTGGTTTGAAAGGCAGAGAGAGAGGGAGAGGGAGAGAGAGGTGAATGCGGGAGTATGCTCCATCCACTGGTGCACCCCCACCTGCAGGCAAGGCTGGGGCTGGGCCAGACCAAAGCCGGGAGCCTGGCGCCACCTCAGGTTCCTAGGCGGGGGCAGAGGCCCAGCTGCTGCCTGCCACGCGGGGCGCACCCGGCCCTGGACTCAGGTCCCTTAGCCTCTGTGGCCAACGCTGGCTCCAGAACGCCACTTTGGTTTGGGGGCTGCCTCGCCCTTGTGTTGTATCTAGCTTGTGGGAGGCCAGGCCCTGAATCTCAGCTCCTGTATCCCCCGGTCCCCGCTACAAGTCAGCCACAGCCGCCTGCTGCCTGTCCGATGTGCCAACTCCCTTGCCCGGGTCTGAGGTCACTTGCACCACCCCCCGGACCCCCACTCTGCGCTGCGCTCCAGGACACCCCGCTGACCCGGGGCAGTACTCTGCCCTGCACAGTGTGTGTCGGCCCGGGGTCCCGGCAACAGGGCATCCACCTCGCAGCCCCATCGGGGGTGAAGGAGCTGCAGCTCACAGAGGGGCGCGGGCAGCAGAGGGAGGAGCTGAGGCCCACAGACAGCTCTGCCTCTCCCAGCCCTGCCCTGCCAGGGATTCCCCTCCACCTGCTCGCCCTGGACTCTGTGTGCAGAGGTTCCATCCAGGGTGGTGGCGTGGGGTGGGGGAGCGCTCTTAGGCTGCATGTGCCCCTGGGCGCCCCGAGTGTGTGTGTGGGGGGCTGGCATAGGCCCACCCATTCTCACATCCACTTAGTCACCCAACAGACAGGTACCAAGTGGCTGCCACGTGCCAGGCTCTGGGGAGACAGGGCGACCCTGGGAGCTTGGGTTCTAGCAAGGGGGCGTGCATATGGTAAGTGCCCGCTGGCTGGGGGTATCCAGGGGCACCCAGCGGGCGTGTGGCGGGGACTGGCTGCTGAGCACACACCACGTGGGCAGAGCACGTGCGAGGCAGCCGCTCCCGCTCTGGGGATGGAAACGCTAGGCCTCCACCCCTCACACAGCCCGGGCTGCACCTGCGCGCATCCCTGTCGTCCTCGCTCAGCCTGCAAGTGTGAGCCATCCCAGCTCCAGGACTGCCTGCAGTGCAAACCAATACACAGGACTCTTGACAAACAAAAAACCAGAGACAGAGACAGCGGCGCATTAAACCGAGCCCAGGGGCTCTGCCTCTCTAAGGCGCACACCTAGGGAGCCCTGCCTGCCCCTCCCCTGTGGTCCCGTTCTCACTGACCACCTCCCAGCCCTCTCCTCGCCCGTCTGCTGGGAGACCAGGCCTCCTGGTCTCCCACGTGGACCCAGGCCCACCTCCTCGCTGACTGGCATGCTTCATTCCTGCCACACTCAATACCATTCAAACAGGCACATGGCCCAATGCTTTCTACACTTTCCCCTTTCCCCATCTTACGTTTGGAATCCAATTCCTCTAGAGAATTCTCTCTTCCATTAGCCACCTCCTCTAGGAAGACCCCCCTGATTTTCCAGATGGAAATGTCACATTACAAACTATATACTCAGATCAAAGCACAAATCACCTTCTGGTTTCCTCCGGGAAACTGAAACTCCAGAACACAGGGATGTTGGCGTTCCTCATCCTGGCGCACACACTAGGGGCTCAGGTAATGGTGCTGCTGCAGCTTTGGGCCTCTTTTGTACGCGTGTGGGGTGTGTTTGGACAGCCTGATTTGTATTTAGGGCTTGTGTGCACGCCCCAGCATCTCTGCTTAAGGCTGTAGTATTTCCACGCCCACGCGTGTGCAGTCCTATTGGCACATCCTTGTGTGTGGACATACGGGGTTTCTGCGGGCTGGCAGATGAACTGGAGGGGCCATGGACTTAGGTACCCAGGTCCAGCGGCAGAAGTGTGCCCATGACGCGTGTGTGGACCTGCGAGGTCAGGGCGGTACCTGGACAAGAGCTGCAGGTGCACAGCACCAGGACACAGGCGGCTGGCTCGTGGGCAGGCCATGTGTGCACACAGCTGCGTGTCCTGGCCGCGGGCAGGCGGGCGCCCAGCGTGCGCGTGGAGCGCTCGGCTTTGTTCCTCCACCGCTGGCAGCTGGCAGCGTGGTCTCCTGTCTCCCAGGCCCGGGCGTCCCGGGTCCCGCCGCGACTGGCGACCCTGGTGGCCCGGCTGCGGAGGCTTGGCTCCCGCAGGCGGGTGGAGCCGCCTCGCTCCCGTTACCGGCGCGGGGCGCTTTGGGGGGGATGGGGTGGGGGGGCTGCCAGGCCATCCATCTTCTGTTATTACAGCGTAATGGGGCTGCTCGGGCGCCCGCGCATTTGTCATCGGCCTCGTTCGCTGATAACGGGCATTTGTCATCACTTTCCTCTGCGCCAATGTCATCAGCGCCGCTGACAGCGGGGAGGGGTGGGGCGGGGGGAAGGGCGCGCACACGCACATGCGCCTGTTGGACTGGCACTCACGGAGGACCACACGTGCACACGGCACCCGAGGGGACACCCTGACCCTGGGGGGCCCAAGGCTCCCTGGAGAGGGACAGGCGCGCGGGCGCACGCTCAGAGCAGCATCTGTCAGGCAGCTCAGCAGCGTCTTGCCCAGTCAGGAGCCGTGTTAGGGCGGGAGGGGGTGCTTGGCTAAAGGCAGCAGAGCGCGGGCGGCCCCCTGCCAGCTCCCTGCACGCACACGTGTGCCTGTCTGGGGCTATGTGCCCCAGCGGCAGCACAGGGCCTGCCAGAGGATCATCCAGGCCTCCCGGGACTGGCAGACGGGAGGATGTAGGGGGCATCTGCAGGGTCTGGTCCCCTCCTCCCCGCGTGCCTTTCCTCCCGCCCCTCCAGACACAGTGCAGCCTGGGAGTCACCCTTCATCCATGCTTGTCTTGCTCAAGCTCTGAGCCTAGGCTGACCCACAGCAAGAGAGACTCGGGAAAGACTCCAAAAAGGACTTCCTGCCTAAAAGGGGAGCAATGCAGAGCGGGGCAGGAAGAGGGGAGTTTGGGAAGGGAAGACCCTTTGTCTGTGTCCTGTGCCCTCCGGGCTGCACCGGGTGCCAGCCCACCTGGGAGATGAATGTGCCTCCGGGCATGCCCTGCTCAGGAGGGCAGGGTGGCTCCATTAGCCCTCATTAGGCAGAGCCTCTGCCCCCAGCTCTCAGGTCCCTGGCTGCCTGGTGTGTATATTAGGTGCTCACTAAATTGCTGTTGCATGAATGAAGATGGCGTGGATGGGGGAGGTGGGGGTCCTGCTAGACCCTCCCAGAATGCTCCCAGCCAGTGATGGCCCAGGTCCCCTCTCACGGCCTCCCCCGCCCTTCCTCTCTCCTCCACAGCCTCCCCCCCAAATTCCCTTCTCCCCCAGCCTCTCCCTCCTGGGCTGAGGGGGAAGGGGTGGGGGGAGGTCCCCTGGCAGAGCAGGGCTCGCTTGTTCCTTGTAAATGAAGACCATAATTAACATTAAATTAAGGTAATACAAATGAAGGCAACATAGAGGCTGACAAGATGGGCGTTTGGGGAGGCAGTGGGAAGAAGTGATTCATATTTTTAATTTACTGTACGGTGGGCCGTGTGGCTGGGGAGCGGGGGCTCGCGCGGAGGGGTGTCGCCCCGCGATGTTTGCCGGGCTCCGAGCGAGCACACAATGACTATTAAAGCCAACTGTCCATATAATGGGACAGAGCCGACATGGCGCCCACCGGAGCACCAGGGCCCGGCAGGCCCGGCTGTAAATCCTGCCTGCACCGTGCCCGCTGCCCGCCTGCCCGCGCCGCGGGCAGAGTGGACACGGGCCTCCAGGGACCTGCTACGGGTCTTGGACCTGAGGGTCGGGGGCAAAGAACGCCCAGGATCCTTACCCCAGCGGTGCTCAGGGTGGGGGTGCTGGCAGATCAGGTCTTGACCATGCAGGGGGTGAGCCGGGCCCTGGGCAGGGACCTTGGGCCGAGATTCGCTGCAGCTCAGCGGCGCCACACGTGGTTCATTCTGGGCATTGAACACAAGGTGCCAGAGCCCCATCCGCCAGGGGGATCAGTCACAGTCACCAGGCCTGTCCTCATCACGGCCCCCTAAGCATCCCTAGCGATGGACAACTCCCTGGGCGCTCACAACCGTTCTCGATGGGAGGCATCATCCCATTTCACAGGTGGGGAAGCTGAAGCTCTCAGACAGCGAGCGACTCGGGCACAGGCACACAGCTTATAAGCGTCTGCTCCCCAGGTAGGAGTGCCCCATCCCCCACTCCGAACCCAGAGTCTGGACTCCCTCCTCCCGGACCCCGTTAGCTCCGCAAGAGGCAGACAGGCCGGTACCCCAGGCAGCCCGCACCCCCTGGGCTGAGGCCTTAGACACGGAGCTGTCCGGTGCCATGTGTGTGGGGGCCGCCTCCCACCTGCGCCCCTGCTGGAAGAAAGGGGCCCACACATCCCGAGCAGGCAGCCAGGGAATCCTGCTTACTCACTCTGCAAACGGAGCCGAAAGCTGTGCGGCCCTGGGACGGGAGACGCAAGTGTAATTTAGGTTCTGATATTATGAAAGTCTCGCTGCTCTAAAACAGCGGGGCACTCGGTGCCTCATTAATAAAGGATAAACTCGGAGTCTATTTACAAGGCGCTTTTTGGGGTTATTTACTCTCCAATATACATATGTAATGCTGCGCATACTTACCGCTAGGTACCACTCAGCCTTCCAGCCTGGGCTGGGGCCTCAGCCCGCGGAGGGGTCCCTGCTGGCCAGAGAGCAGCCCTGGGAGAGAGGGGATGCTGAGAGGAGATGCCAGGCCCTGTGCAGGCAGGGGAGTCACTGACCTGTGGCACCGCAGGGTCCCCAGGGTGGAGGGCACCCCCTCTGCCTCCCTCCACCCCTCCTCTTCCAGCAGCTCACTCGGCGCCAGGCCTGCTGTCTCCAAGGCTGGCCCCTGGAGATTAGACACAGGCTCAGCTCCCCTGCCTGCATCGGGCCAGGCCAGGACTGTGCCCTCCCCAGGGCCACACCTTGGCCCCACCCTAGCCACATTGGGAGAGTCCCCCCTCCACCCCCACCCCCGTCCTGGAGGGAGGCCAGCCAATTCCTATCAGCAACTACCATGCCCCCAGCCGCCGCCCCCATCCCACGCCGAGCAGCGCTGGAGGTGGCAAGGCCTTCCTTACACCAAGGCAAGGTGCCCCTGGGCCAGCTCCTTGAGCCCAGCTGCCCAGCTGCCCAGCGGGGCGGCCAGGATCGGCTCCCACAGCTGCACCCCTCTTAGCCTGCCGTGCTGGTTGGCTTTCGGTCACCACAATGAGGACCTAAGACAAGTTGCTGGGGGGGGAGGGCACTTATTGTGGCTCACGGTTTTGGAAGGTGCACAGTCCAAGATCAGGCAAGTGCCATGGGTTTGGCCGTCTGGTGAGCCAGGAGGCAGAGGGCAGCCAGGCCGGACCCCGCCTCTGTGAACAAGAAGTGCCTTCCAAGAGACAGCCCCGCGGCCTGAGGACAGCCCACGAGGCCCACCCTGGAAACACCAGCATCGGATCAAGCCCCCTCCCTCGCAGCACCCTTCATTTCTGACTCTGGGGACTGAATCCCCTTCAAGCTGTAGCAGCTGGACTTTCTCCTTAGCACGCATTGCCTCTGGGTGCGGGCCTTGTGCCCCCTTTATGAGGGAACACGAGGGTGGAGGAACTCAATGTCACACGGCCCACTGGGTGCCACGCTGAGGTTCTGACCCGCATTAGGGCTGCTGGAGGTTCCAGCTTCTCTCACTGAGTCACTGGACTGCAGACCTGGGCCTGGCACACACGTTGGGAGTGGAGGGCCCACTAGGGAAGGGACCCTGGTTAAATCACGGGAGACTGACTGGAAGGAGGATGCGTGTTCACGGTTGAGGGTGGTGAAACTTTTTGCCCTCATCAGCTCCCAGGGACACACGAACATGTAGTCCATGGCCCACTCAGTCTGGGGCGGGGGAGGTGCAAAGCAGGCCACCCCCCATCTCCCCTATCCTCCCCCCTCCCCAGCCTGGCCGGTTGGGACCAAGGAGACATCTGGTGGCCACTAGGAGACCTGCAGCCCTCTGACAGGCAGCCCTGGGTGGAGGGGCCAGGGTCTCTCCAGGGAGTCCCCCCAAGGGTCCAAAAGGACATCACCCCTCCTTGAGCAGAGCTCACAGCCACCCCAGGCCTCAGGGCGTGGAGCCCAGTGGGATGGGAGCTGGCCGAAACAAATTCTGTCCAACCCCAAGACTGGGGGAGAGCCGACCTGGAGGTGCTGGACAGAGGGAGGATCCGATACATCACTGCTGGTGAACAATGAGCCGTTGCCACCCTAATTAAAGATCTCATTACAGCAAACACATCCTGGGCTGAGAATGAATGATGGACAGCAAGAAGGCACCTTGGGGCCAGAAGCCCGGGGCTGCTGCTCCCCCAGAGCTCCCACTCTTGAGCTGGGGGACCCTCCCATCAGCCACCCTCCTGTAGTTGGCTCCAGGGCACCAGACAGGAAGGGACTGAGACCAGAGCTGGGGCCACTGGGGGCCCAGGGCCTGGCTGGGGGAGCAAGGGTGGGAAGGAGGCTGCAAGGCCACGGCGAGAGGCACTGGGCTGCCTGGTGTCAGCGGGGCCGAGCTACGGAGAAGGCAGCTCTGTGAGAGCAGAGCACCAAGCGGCAGGGCCTCCGGGCACCCCGGCTGGGGGTGGCCCGGACCTGCCAAGGCTGGAGAGGGTGGGTGCAGGGGCCAGGCTTCGACAGCCTGGCTGAGCATATGGCCGGCTGCAGGGAGGAGAGGTGGGCCCCTCCGACCAGGCTGGCTTCTGTCCTCACTCCTTCCGCAGGGCAGGTCCTGGTCACTTGTCACTGCTGCCTCCTGCCTAGGACCACGTGAAAAGCTGTGGGCACTGGTTGTCCCCCGTGGCGGGGGGGGCTGGGCCTGGGACCTCTCTTCCTCTCCTGGAGATTCCAAGGCCTGTTTGCCCTGGGCCCTACCCTGTTACCCCAGGGACCAGGATCCCCAAACCCAGTGTCAGCTCCCTCTGGGGCCAACTTGTCTGCGGCCACCCATGGCCAAGGCATGACAGCCTGCTGCAGCGCCCTCAGCCTCTGGGTCCCATCTGCCACAGGGGGTGTGGGCTGACCCCAGGGGAGAGAGAGGCTGGGGAGGGGTGGGGAGCCCAGGCAGGCAGCGGGGAGGGAGGAAAGGACACTGACAGCAGAACAAATGCGTGTAATTTTATAACCAATCTCAGCGTGTCCGTGGGGGGCCGTTTGTGCCTCCACTCAGGACCAATCAGCCTGACAGAGCTATGAGTCTGGCTGAGTGCATGTGAGCGGCTCCCCCCGCCCACCTCTCATTGCCTTCTCATTACCCACCCAGCCTGGCCCGGCCAGGGCACAGGCACGCCGGCAACGGGGAACCCGCCCAAGATGGGGCAGAGCCAGGCTGGAGCCAGGGCCCGGTGGGGACAGGTGAGCTCCCAGCAGGTGCCAAGCTGGTAGGAGCCAGAGGGGGCATAGTCCCTGCCCTCAAGGGGCCTGCAGGCTGTAGGCAGGCCCCGGGGAGGTAGGCGTGGAGAGAGAAGTGGCCAGAGGGCGAGAAAGCAGGACAGGCAGAGGGGCAGGGTCGAGGGGAGACCAGGGCCAGGGGGGGAGGGAAACGCCCACCCAAGGAGGGGCGGGGAGGGCTGCTGGGGGAGGGGCCGGCCTGCGGTGGGTACTGGACGGCCTTGCTGGGGATCTGGCTCTGGGGATGGCTGTGTGCCCATTAGTCTCTCTAATTGTCAAAAATCTAATTTAGTGTCTGGAGCCCTGGCCGGCCTCGGGTTAAATGGAGGAAGGCAGGCCTCACCATAAATCTGCCCTCCCAGCCTGGGCTGGCGCTAATTCTGCAGTTAAGTGAGAGGCTGAGGAGGGCAGCAGGATGGGACAGGGAGGGCTCTGGAGAGAGGGTGTCCCTGGGGACCCTGCGTGCTAGCCCCAGTGCCGGGTCGCTGCCTGGGGCTGCACTGGACCATCCAGGGGGACCACCTGAAACATGAGGCCAGGGCATCAGGAGTCTTTCCCGGGGTCAGCCTGAGCGGGACACCTGTGCCAAGTGACGGAACTGCCCCTCCAAGTCCTACGTGTTACCTGCCATGCGCCTTTGCTGAGAGGAAGGGGACACGGACTCGCATCATGTGACCAAGTCCCAGGTCACCATCTGCCTTAGGTGGCTGTGATGGGGACCCGTGACGTCACAGCAGGTGCACACGAGTAAAGCAGCTTTCCTGGGGCGGAGGAACACTCCTTACTGAGCTGCTCAGCTTCTCTGGCCCCAGGCAGTCCCAAGGGGCTCCTGCAGCCTGGGGGGGGAGGGGGCTCTCCGGTCTGGGCATGGTAATGTCCTTACTCCTCTCAGAGCAACTAATTGAAAGCAGGGGGGGCAGCAGGCACCACGGGAGGGGCCGGGGGCCCAAGGGCTCCCTGAGAGGCCTGGCTTCCACAGGGGAGGAAAACGGTTTCTCCTGGCTTCCGCCCTATCTCAGCAGGCACCCACTCGGCCGCTCCCGCTGCTAACCAAGTGCCTTTAATTAGCAGCCTAATAAAATGCTCTTAATTGGCAAGAGCCAATCAGGAAGAAGAGAAGTCTCCCTCCCCTCAGTCACTCTGAGGACGGCCTGGCTGTAGGTGTAGAGTGGAGAGGATGCCAGAGCAGGTCTGCCAGGGCCCACCCTACACCCGCCCTCCCGGGAGCAGGGATCTCACACTGGGTTTGAAGCCAAAGACCAGGAATGCTCAGGCCCGGCCTCTGCTCAATTCTGTGCGCAGGAGCATGGATGCTCAGGGACACTGCGTAGATGCTAGCGGCCTCAGGTGGCCTCTGCAGACCCCCACCTCCCTGCCGGCTCAGCAGGCTGCTGCTCGTCCTGTTATGCAGGAGACGGCAGTGGACTCAGGCGCTGTTCCCCTCTCTGCCAAGGCTGCTGTGCCTGGCGCACTCACACCCTCCCCGCTCAAGCAGGGAGCGCTCAGCTCTGCGCAGGGAACTCGATGTTGAGCACAGCCGGAGACTGCTTTAATGACCACATGGTCAGCCCATGCGAGACAGCAACGAGACCACAGGGAGCCTGGCCAGACAGCGAGGGCCATTAATCCTGGGAGCCCAGGTCTAAAACAAGGGCGGGTCAATTCTGACAAGGGTCCTGCCATGACACAGGAGGAGGAAGAGGAGGAGGAGGAGGCGGCAAAGGGGAGGGGAGAGCCCCTTTCTGTCACTGCCTTCAGCCTCGTGCCCATCTCCCTAGATCTGGTTCGAGGGAAGGGGCTCACTTGGGAACAGGTGGCCAGTTCCTCTTGCTGGGAGTCTCCTTGCGGGTCGCTTCTCACCGTAAGCTCAGCTGTCAAGAGGCTGAGCAAGCAGGAGGCCGAGGAAACCTCAACCTTCTCACTCACCTGAAGCAGAGGGAAATTTAAATTCTGGGCCCAGGCTGAGCTGTGGCTGGCTACGGTGCACAACTCAGAAGGCATCACTTCTGCTTCGATTTAATCCAACACGAGTGTGGCTGGTACAAGCACCCGAGGAGCCCCGGACTTCCTCACGTCTCGCAGCCCTGATCCCCTCAACCTTGTTTTCTCATGCCAGGTTCACTTGATTTCTGTGTTGGAAAACTTGTCCTTCTGATGTTGGGGCAAAGAGACATGACACTTAGAAAGTTCACTTTAATCTTGTATTTGTAATTTAAGTTACTTTTTTCCTGAACAGTTAAAAACAAAACAAAACAGAACACACTCTATGACCATGATCCTAGTTGTGAACATACTGGTACATTGACTACACATCACCATAACATAATCACAAAAGTCAAAGCAACCAGTACTTGCGAACCTAGAGAACAGAGCAGGATGGACCCAGCACTCTCAGGGACGCCCACATCAGTGGCCAGGCCTTGCCCGCAGCTGGAGTCCACTGAACATCGCTCACATCAGCCTGGGCTGGGCTGACTTGGGAAGGTGTTAGCGTCCTTCGTGTCCAGAGGTCTAACCTCCCAGTTGGTCTTTTCCTTCAGCATCCACGAAGGGGAGGGGTTAGGAGGGGAGATAACACTTTAGAATGCCATTTGCCACACCAGTCCTTGAGAGCACACGCATACACACACAGCCAGGGAGGCGCCAAGGGAAGCGGGCTAGGTCTTCTGGGAAGCACGTATTTCAGAGGTCATCTGCCTCCAGGAACTTAAGATCATCAGCACTCCACTCCCGTTCTAGAGATCAACACAGTGGGTTCCACCTGAAATCAGGCGCTTTTGGTTTCTTTCTTCAGCTCCAAAGGATTCTGAAGTCATAAATGAACTATAGGTAACAGGAAGCAAACCTCAGTTTTATTTCCCTAAGAGACGGCTGTCTTTCCGGTTAAAATAAGGGGCTCTGCTCTGCCGGCTGTGTGGATGCAGCAAGGGAGCTTAGTGTAGCCAGTAATCTTTGGGCACATCTGAAAGTCTGCCGAACACATTCAAATGGGGAAGGTGATCAGAAATGCGGACCTAGGTCAAACGGTAAACTTGATCATCAAAGACTGTGATGGTCGCATGGGGCAGGTATCTCAGCATCCCATTTTTCTACCTGTTAAGTACCTTGGATTATTCCAGAAGGCTTGTACCTAGCTGGCAGGCCTCACTACTCTGGGCTGGAAGTATCATCTATGGGGAAAGGAAGATGCTAAGAAGGTCAACAATACCAAGGTATCTGAGCCAATTTTAGGAAAGAAAAAACACCCCTAATTATTGCCAGAATTCTTCAGCCCTCTTTTATTCAAGTCCTTTTACTTCCGCCCACAGTCAGGGGCCAAGTGAGCAGCAGCCCGCTGATACTGTAAGCCAGCAAGGGAGGCAGCTTGTTTCCTCCTCTGCAGCTCTCGATTATCCAAAAGAAATGGGGGGGGGGGGCCTTACTCAAGCGAAAAGCAGAATGACTGCGAGGCTTCAGTGTCTTTTCCAATTGAGAATCAAGCAATGAGGGCCAGGATACCAGAGAGCGCCTAGGTGTGTAACTTGTCAACAGGATACCAGAGAGCGCTCTGCTTCTGGAGTTAGGAGACAGCTGACAGAATCTCACCCAGGGACAAGTGTAAGAAGTCTCCCACTCATAATTCCTGTGGACTTTCACACTGCACATAGAAGGTAAGACAATGCTGTCAGCAGTGAAATACACACACACACACACACACACACACAGTAAGGCATGCTGGGCGTGTCCAAGCAGCCCCAGTGCCAACCAAGGAGGCACGAATGGGGGCAGCTGCACACTGCTCCTCTGCCTCCACAGGGCTTCCCGCCCCACCTTAAGAAAGGCTCACAATGGAAAGTGAATTTCAGTGAAAGCAGACTAATCCTCAATGGGGACACTTCACCTCGGAGCCCCGGTTCCTCCAGCTCCTTCTCTACCATTCCTTTAAATGCGGCAAGACCTTCTTTGTTTCCTTTTCTTTTTAAAAAGGTCAAACTTTGCATTTATTCTAGCCCAGTTGGGGATTAGTGATAATCAATTCCCACTGAAATCATGCAGAGATAGTAAGTGGGGTTTACCTTCTCTGGAAATGAACTTCCACTTACCTGATTGTTTCTTCTACAATGAACTGGTAAATGACCCCCCGAGCTGAGAAATGTGAACGCTCCAAGTTTTTCAGACCACTTCACTTCATTCCCATTTCCATCAGCAACAGAGACGACGACTCAGAGAATACCCTCGCCCGAGCCAACAGCTCCATCTCTGCGGGGCCCACCCTTGAGCTCGTGTCCCAGGTTGGGACAAGGCTCACAACAGTCTGAGCAACAAAACACCTTTAACCGAGCTTGGATGGGAGAGCAAAATCCAGGGTACCAACGATCGGCCATGGGCGCCCAATTCTAAGCAGCAGCATACAGCAGAGGGGTGAGACAATATTTTGAAACAGCCCGAGAACCATGCCCCTTTAATGTCTGACCTGTGTGTTTTCCAGAGCTGACAGCCTTCATCTGTAGCAAAATTCTTAGCCAATCAAAAAGCCAGGAAGAGTCGACACAACACACAAGGAACCCTAATAGTGGCTAAGTAGAAAACAATTCTCTGCAGCATTTGGCTTGCTGGGAAGGGAATTAGAAAATATTTTCCTAGCAACAACATACCATTATACTGGAAAATATTTCTGGAGAGAACTTGGATCTAAAATGTAAAAGCACTCATAAAGCTGAAAAGGAAAAATGCATATGTATAACCTGTCTCTCAATATACAATAACAAAATCCCGCCTGGAAGGAGGGTGCCTTCTTGCAGATCAGAGGGAGGAGTGAAGATGCTTCCCTCCTCCTCCCTCTTGAAACTAAAGGGTGCCTGGCTACACGTCATTGGAACTGGCTCCTACTTTGCTGTTTTAGAGCAGCTGGTTAGAAAGTGGCTTTCTTAAACTCAACTGCATTAAGAATGGGAACAATGGGCCTCACTGCCCAGCTTCCAAAGGAAACCGGAGACTGAACTGGGGCCTCTGGGCCTTTGGCACCCATGGTGGCTCAGGCCTGAGGAAGCATGCCTGAGGAAGGCTCGCAGTGAACAGTATCCCCACATGTGTGGCACATGTGCCCTCACATTCGTGAACGCCCATAAGCTGACTTGTGCATGGCCAGGTCCACCTGGCCCTTGCTGAGGTCCATTTGTTTATGTTGTTCACTGACTGCCAGAGAAGTTTCACTGCAGGGGGAAAAGTGGAGAGCAAATTAAGGCCAGGAGGAAGAAGAAATGAAAGAGAAGGCAGTTTCTGCCCCATCAATAGACCCTGTGTGCCAAACTTCACCCTGATCCTCTCTCTCCGGCAGCTCCACCCTTTTGCTGAAACCAGGCTTGGGAGAAGCAGAAGGCAGGCTCTGCAGTGCAAGGTGCGCAGGGTCAGATCTGTGTTCAGAGGTGATATTTATTGGCCTAAACGATAAAGCAACCAGCTTTTATCCCTGGCCATCTCCTCAGCCAGTTCAACTGCAGCTTGGTAAAGGCCCAGGTGCTCGCATGCTCCCGGGCTCTGACAAGGAATCAGAGATGGGAATCATTATGCAGAATGCACCGAGTGATGGCTCTGGCCATTCCAAACCCTTCTGTAGGCTGAGCCCTACTAGTGATTTAAGATGAAGTGCAATGCTTTTTATTCCACATCTAATTGGTAATGAGAGGAAATGCAATCAGCAGCTCCGTTCCACACTCTACATGGAGTCAAGGAGACCGCTGAGTCCAGGAAAAACGCAGCCACTGATGGAGCCCAGGCAATGCTGCCCCCCACCCCCTTTCTGGGTCGGGGGAAGAAGGAGAAGAGAACAGAGTTGTAAAGAGGATGGCAGCATCAGGTAGGAGAATCCAGTGTCACCACAGGGCCACCTGCAGCAAAGACTATGTTTGAAATTGTGACTAACAGCACTGAACTCTGTCATGGTCGCATTTTCTAGCTGGGCTGGTGCATGCTAACTGACGGCACTCCTCTTCACACACTCTCTTCTCAGGGCGGGGAGAGAACCGGCTGAAGGTGCTGGGGCGGCAGGGAGGAAGAGAGACGCAAACGGAGACACAGAGGGAGGCAGGAGGCCCGATCTTCCGGGGTGTGCGTTCTTGTCTTCTCTCTCTATTTGCCTGGAGGCGACACAGAGAGCTCTGTCTCCTCAGCGCAGCGGGGCCGGGTGTTGGGCTTCCTGCAGCTAACCAGGAGGCACTGGGTGCTGACGGCCTGCACCCCTGTCCCCAAGAAATGGGTCTCTCCCAGTAGGCTACATAGCGAAATTAGTTCTTCTGCTTAATGGCAAAGCAAGAGAGATTCTGGCAAAACACTAAATATATTTATAAGTCATCTTTGTCTGGAACCAAATGGGGAAAAAACAGGTGCAGGGGGAAAGGAGGAGGGGCGGGAGGTTGAAACGTTCGATCATTCACAAAGAAAGGAGACATCTTCCAATAGCAGCGCTGGAGCAGGCAGCTGCGCGGGGGAGACTGGCCCGGGCCCACTGCAGACCAACTGTGTCCCAGCAGGAGTCGTGCAGCCCCGCTCCTCGGCTAGTCCGGGAAACCGGGAAGTATTTTGATTTTACTGTTGTTCCTCGTCCTGGTATTGGCAGATACGTTAAATACCGCAACTTTAATGAGTCCTGTGTGAAAACAGAGCAAACAGGCATTGGTCCCTTTCCCCATATTTCTCACTTGCTCTAGGAGGGAAAGAATATTCACTTAGCTGTCAACTGGGAGAAAGGCTGGGGTTCCTTCCTAATATCTACTCTCTGCTCATGCCACCCAGGAGCTTCTGTCAGAGGCTACTAAGGACGACAAAAGGCGAGAGTCGCTATGACACGCTCAGGGCCATGGTGCTCAAGCAGAGGTCCCTGATGTCTTGCGGCTGCCAGTGCTCACGACTTGTGTAGCGTCAAACTTTTTTTTTTTTTTTTTTTTTTTGGACAGGCAGAGTAGACAGTGAGAGAGAGACAGAGAGAAAGGTCTTCCTTTTCCGTTGGTTCACCCCTCAATGGCCGCTATGGCCGATGCACAGCGCCAATCCGAAGCCAGGAGCCAGGTGCTTCCTCCTGGTCTCCCATGCAGGTGCAGGGCCCAAGCACTTGGGCTATCCTTAACTGTCTTCCCGGGCCACAGCAGAGAGCTGGACTGGAAGAGGAGCAACTGGGACAGAATCCAGCGCCCCAACTGGGACTAGAACCTGGGGTGCCGGTGCCGCAGGTGGAGGATTAGCCTATTGAGCCATGGTGCTGGCCTGTAGCATCAAACTTTTACCTGCTTCCTAGAATGGCAGAGCAGGCAGGGGTGGCTCTGAGACTGGTGGCATAGCTGGGAACACAGCAGTGCCATTAACAACCAGGGAGACACAAAGCCAGCCTGACAGTTTGGCTGCAGAGTCCTGGTGGTGGCAGTGAAGGGGACGAGCACCAGACGTGCTCCTGGTGCCTCCAAGGACAGGTGTGCAGGGGGTGGCTAGCTGAAAATGTACCTGGAGGTTAAGGCACAGGTCGGGACTAGAGACAGAAATTTGAGAGTCATCGGTATTGAAATGTGAGCTGAAGCCCTGGGACTTGATCATGGAGCCAGAGGGGAGCAAAGGTGAGGAGAAAGGGCCTGAGACGGGCTCTTAGGGGTATCTGCATTTTAGGGATGAGAGAGGGAGACATAAACACTTCGAGAGCTGCAGAGACTAACACGGGCAAGATGCCACACGAAATAAGGCAGAGGGGCTGCTGGCACAAGGAGGGGTAGGCACATGCAGGCCGCAGCATCGAGAATCGTGAGCATGTTTTAGAGGGCGCGTGGCCTTCGGGAGCCCTGCGAGGTGGGTCCACGCCCCTCTTTACTCGTCAGGAAGCGACTTGTCTCCAGCAAGAGGGGCGCTGTTCCTGGGGAGAGCCTGGCCAGATTGAAGCCACCCCTCCGAAGGAGCAGAGAGGAGGTGCAGGCGCGCAGCGATGTGTGCGGGACGTGAGGAAGCGTGCTGGCAGCCAGGCTCCTAGCAGCTGGCGCAGTGCCCCCGCCTCCCAGGCGCTAGGCTCTTCTCCGCCTCCGAGAGGCTGCAGACCTAGGTGGTGCTCGCACTTCAGAGCTCCTCCCAGGTCCAAGACAGGTCGTCTCCGTTGGCAAGAAGGCCAGGAGTGGGCAAGGATTTTAAAATCTACCTTTTCTAACTGAGTGACACTGACAAGGCAGGGCTCTGAGATGTCAGCGGGAAATTCCACCAAGAGATGTTGCCTTCCACACATGAATTATCAAACTGACTTGAAAGGTCTCATTAAAGGCACATGTTTGACCTGGGAACTAGAAAAATCACACACTTCTGCGTTATAATTTAGTTTTCAACCTAGTTCAAATCTTGCTTTATTTTTATAATAATCCTACCGGGGCAGGAACAGTTAATTCTACCACACAAGTGGGACCCTAGAATTACCACAACTGAGGCTGGCTACCTCGGTGAACAGCACTGTCTCCATCTTGCTTCTATGTCTCTGCTTTACAGAATTTGGTAAGATACAGGGTGTGACAAGGCATCACAAAATTAGCAGCTCCTTCCAGAAAGAGTCTGTCACTTAACCATAGTCCTCTCCTACCCAGGATATTCCATCTCCTCCCTCTGTATGCTATTCTTTTTCATACCTGGGCAAGTACGAGGTCAGTGTATGCATATTTATCTGGAGATGTAGGTGTATGTTCGAGAAGGGGAACGCGGAGGCTCAGCTTGGGCAGCTGGATCATTTAGGAAGTCCCAGATGAGGATGGTGTCATCATGTGAACTACTGACAATCTGGAATTCATCAAACTGGAGTCGGAAGACTCTTCCAGAATGCTCCTAAAGGAACACAAACAAAAAGAGTAAGCATGTGAACTACTCAAAATCAAATGGACACAAACTCCCCAGCATGTCAAAAGGAGTCCCTGGAGTGCTGGGAATCTCCACTCTACACTTAGTCGTTGCAAAATGAGAGAAACTGAATCTGGCTGAAGGCACGATGGGAAGTCAAATACTGGTCAGCCAATTCCATGAACAAAACAGACACAGGAACATCCTCTCATTGAGACGCGTTAAAGAGCAGCTAGTTTCTCACTGCCGAGCTCCTCACCTTAGGATGGCTAAGAACATTCCTTGGTACCTCCATGGCCTTATTCTTTTCGTGTCTCTGAACTACAGAGGCCACGGGTTAGAATAACGACAAGCGGTGTGCTGGCCAATGTCTATCAGCCATGCTGCTAATTCGTAAAACCATTTTCGTGGCATAGAAAGTAGTACTATGGCCTGTTTCAAGTTATCTGCGTGTGGTTAACTGGTTTGGAAAATTCACGAAAACCTACCAGTTGGTCCTCATATACGACAGGAGTGTTCCAGCACAACACCGACAGAAACCAGCACCCAACCAAGATGCAGAGCATTTCTTGCATCCTGAATTATCTCTGGCCCCTACCAGCTGACTCTGCCTTCACTCCAAACCTGCCATTCATTCATTTGGACTGTTCTTGAATTCCATATAAACAGACATGCGCAGACTGTATTCTCTCTTGAAGGCTTCTTTCATCAGACACTGTATCTACAAGATTCCACCCTATTACTATATCTATAAAACTGTAGTCTACTTTCTTTGTATTACTGGTTAATATTCCTCCATACAGAATACTACAATTGATCTATTATTCTCTTGCTGGTGGACATACACGTTCTGATTATAGTTTATGGCTATTTTAAGTAAAGCTGCTATGAACATTTTTGCACATGTTTTTTGAGGGATACATGTACTCATTTCTCCTAGGAGTACAATTGCTGGCCATGGAGTAGGTACATGTTTACTTTGACAGATGCCATTATGAAAGTTTTTGAAAAGCTGTGTCAGTTTGTTTATACTCCCACCAGCAGTATGAGAGTTCCAGTTGCTCCACATTCTTACCAACAACTAACACTGTCAATAAAAAGCATTTATATGGCAAGTTTTAGCGGTATGTTATTAGTTCTCTTCTATTCCTGGTTTTCTGTTGTTGTTTTTTCCCCTTAATTTGAAAGGTACAGTGACAGGAAGAGACAGAGACAGAAAGAAATATCTGAGGCTGGTGCTGTGGTGTTGCAGGTAAAGCTGCTGCCTGCAGTGCCGGCACCCCATGGGCACTGGTTTGAGTCCCAGCTGCTCCACTTCTGATCCAGTGCTCTGCTGTGGCCTGGGAAAGCAGCAGAAGATGGCCCAAGTCTGTGGGACCCTGCACCAGTGTGGGAGGTCTGGAGGAAGCTCCTGGCTCCTGATCAGCTCTGGCTGTTTCAGTCATCTGGGGAGTGAACCAGCAGATGGAAGACCCCTCTCTCTCTGCCTTTCTGTAACTCTGCCTTTCAAATAAATAAATCTTAAAAAAAAATAAAACAGAGATATCTTCCATCTGCTGATTCACTCCCAAAAGGTCTCAATGGCTGGGGTTGGGCCTGACTGAAGCCAGAGGCCCGTAACTCCATCTGTATCTCCTACAAGGGAGGCAGGAGCCCAAGTACTTGCATCATCATCTGCTGCTTTCCCAAGTGCATTAGCAGGGAGCTGGAATGTTAAGTGGAGCAGCTGAGACTTGAACTGGTGCTCTAACACGGGATGCTAGTGTTGCAAGTGGCAGCTTAAGCTGCTGCATCCCAAGGTTACTCCCTTGCTCAGAGTTTTATCATGAAATCATGAATGGGTGTTGCAACACTTTTACTGCATCTAATGATGTGCTCATGTGATTTTTCTTCTTTAGCCTGTCGATGTGGTAGATTACATTATTAGATTTTTTTAATGTTAAAAGCAGCTTTGCATATTGTACCTGGATAAATGTTATCTGGTCATCATGTACCATTCTCTTTTATACATTTTTATTTTGTCTTTCAGATAAGTCTTTAAAAAATAATTTTAAAAAAGTTTTATTTATTTATTTGAGAGGCAGTCTGACAGAGAGAGAGAGTGAGACAGAAGGAGAGACAGAGAAAGAGGTAACGGCTATCTGCAAAGGCACAGATGCTAGGAGCCAGGAACCCTTGAAGCCCAGTTCCTGGGCTCTCATCTGCAGGCCTCCAGGTGCATTCGCAGGAAGCTGGGTGGGAAGTAGAGATGGGACTCAATCCCAAGCAACAACTTAACCCACTGCACCACAACGCTTACCCCGCTTTACATTCAAGATCTAGAGGCACTCAAACACGAGCACCTATGTTCATGAGAAATACTGGTCTGTACCAAGTTGTTCCTGTGGTACCTTTGCCTGGTGTGGGAATTAGGATAATGCTAGCTCCACAGTGTGGGTTAGGAAACATTCTGTCTCCTTTTATCCTAAAGAAGAAATTAGAAAATTGGTGAAATTTCTGTCTTAAATGGGGCCTGGTCTCAAAATGTTTTAGAAGGCTACTACCTACTGACTCCGTTTCTTCAATAAGTACAGGCCTGTTCAGATGATCTAGTGCTTTACGTGTGAACTGTGGCACTGTAACTTTCAAGGAATTATTCTGTTTCACAGAGGCGATTAAACTGCGAGCATCAAGAGTTGTGCACAGTATTTCCTCTATTATCCTTTTATTTTTTTTTTTGACAGGCAGAGTGGACAGTGAGAGAGAGAGACAGACAGAAAGGTCTTCCTTTTGCCGTTGGTTCACCCTCCAATGGCCGCCGCGGCCGGCGCGCTGCGGCCGGCGCACCGCGCTCCTCCGATGGCAGGAGCCAGGAGCCAGGTGCTTTTTCCTGGTCTCCCATGGGGTGCAGGGCCCAAGCACTTGGGCCATCCTCCACTGCACTCCCGGGCCACAGCAGAGGGCTGGCCTGGAAGAGGGGCAACCAGGACAGAATCCGGCGCCCCGACCGGGACTAGAACCCGGTGCGCCGGCGCCGCAAGGCGGAGGATTAGCCTGTTGAGCCACGGCGCCGGTCCTCTATTATCCTTTTATTTTTAATTTTTATTTTTTGGACAGGCAGAGTTAGACAGTGAGAGAGAGAGAGACAGAGAGAAAGGTCTTCCTTTGCCATTGGTTCACTCCCCAAGTGGCCACTACAGCTGGCACGCTGCGCCGATCTGAAGCCAAGAGCCAGGTGCTTCTCCTGGTCTCCCATGGGGTGCAGGGCCCAAGCACTTGGGCCATCCTCCACTGCACTCCCAGGCCACAGCAGAGAGCTGGCCTGGAAGAGGAGCAACTGGGACAGAATCTGGCGCCCCGACCGGGACTAGAACCCGGGGTGCCAGTGCCAAAAGTGGAGGATTAGCCAAGTGAGCCACGGCGCCGGCCTCCTCTATTATCCTTTACATGTTCATGAAATCTGTGGCGATGCCCTTTCACTGCTAATACTGTAATTTTGTTTAATCTCTCTTTTCTTTATCCTGGCTAAAGACTTATCAATTTTATTGATATTTTCAAAGAATCAGCTTTTTAGTCAATTTATGTATTTGACAGGCACGCGCACGCGCACACACGCACACACACACACACACTCACAGAGACAGAGAGAAAGTTCCCATTTGCTGGTTCTCTGCACAAATGCTTGCAACGGCCAGGGCTGGGCCTGGGGGCACGGTTGGAAGCAGGGAACCTAACACAGGTCTTTCTTGTGGATGGTAGAAACCCAATTACAAGAGTCTAATCCAGGCATTCTGATGTAGGATTTGAGTATCTTAACTGCTAGGCTAAATAGCCACTCTCCCAGCTCTGGTCTTACTGATTTTCTTGCCTATTTCATAGATTTCTGCTCTAATTTTTTTCATTTCTTTTCTTCTGCTTACTTTGGATTTGATTTGATCTTCTAACTTACTCAAGTAGAAACTTAATTATTGATTTCACAGCTTTCTTCTCTAATACATGCATTCAATGCCATATATTTCCCTACAACCCACAATTTTTAAATAAGCCATATTTTCATTTTAATTTAGTTCAAAATATTTTTTAAAGATTTATCTATTTGAAAGTCAGAGTTACACAGAGAGAGGAGAGGCAGAGAGAGAGAGAGAGAGAGAGAGAGGTCTTCCATTTGCTGGTTCACTCCCCAATTGGCTGCAATACCCGAGCTGCGCTGATCTGAAGCCAGAAGCCAGGAGCTTCTTCTGGGTCTCCTACATGGGTGCAGGGGCCCAAGCACTTGGGCCATCTTCTACTGCTTTCCCAGGCCATAGCAGAGAGCTGGATTGGAAGTAGAGCTGCCAGGTCTTGAACCGGCGCCCATATGGGATGCTGGCACTTCAGGCCAGGGCGTTAACCTGCTGTGCCACAGCGCTAGCCCTTCAAAATACTTTTCAATTTCTCTTCAGAGTTCTCTGACCCATATGTTACTCAGAAGGATGCTGATAATCTCCATGGATGCTCTGACATTTTGCAACTATTTCTGTTTTCCTGTTATTGATTTCCAGTTTCATTCCATTGTGGTCATTGTGATCTGAGAACCCATCTTCACCCCTGGTAAGAGTCCTTATTCTGAAGTCTGCTCTCTGAAATTAATACAGTTATTTCAGCTTTCTCCAGATTAGCATTAGCATGGTATACTAGTTTGCTAGAGCTACTATAATAAATCACCACACATTAGGTGGCTTAGCAACAGAAAATTTTTCCTCACAGTGTGGAGGCTAAAAGTTCAAGATTCAAGGTGTTGGTAGGTTAGGTTTCATTCTGAGCCTTTTCCTCTTGGCTTGTAGATGGATGTCTTTTCCTTTATTTTTACATGGTCTTCCCTCTGTGTGTGTCCTAATCTCTTCTTATAAGGAAAAAAGGCACACTGGATTAGAGCCTCCCCCAATGACCTCAATATGACCTTAATTAACTCTTTAGAGACCCTATCTCAAAATAGCTACATTCTGAGGTATGTTAAAACTTCAACATAAGAATTTTCAGTGGACATAATTTGGTCCATAATATATGGTATATTTTTTCAAACTCTTTTAGTCTGTATGTGCATTATACTTAAATACATTCTTTTTTTTTTTTTTTTTTTTGACAGGCAGAGTGGACAGTGAGAGAGAGAGAGACAGAGAGAAAGGTCTTCCTTTGCCGTTGGTTCACCCTCCAATGGCCGCCGAGGCCGGCGCACTGCAGCCGGCACACCGCGCTCATCCGATGGCAGGAGCCAGGTGCTAGGTGCTTCTCCTGGTCTCCCATGGGGTGCAGGGCCCAAGCACTTGGGTCATCCTCCACTGCACTCCTGGGCCACAGCAGAGGGCTGGCCTGGAAGAGGGGCAACCGGGACAGAATCCGGCGCCCCGACCGGGACTAGAACCCGGTGTGCCGGCGCCGCAAGGCGGAGGATTAGCCTGTTGAGCCACGGCGCCGGCCTTAAATACATTCTTAAAGACAACACACAGGGCCGGCACCTCGGCTCACTAGGCTAATCCTCCGTCTTGCAGGACCGGCACACTGGGTTCCAGTCCTGGTCGGGGAGCTGGATTCTGTCCCGGTTGCCCCTCTTCCAGGCCAGCTCTCTGCTGTGGCCTGGGAGTGCAGTGGAGGATGGCCCAAGTGCTTGGGCCCTGCACCCCATGGGAGACCAGGATAAGCACCTGGCTCCTGCCATCAGATCAGCGCGGTGCGCCGGCCAAGGCATGCCAGCCGTGGTGGCCATTGGAGGGTGAACCAACGGCAAAAGGAAGACCTTTCTCTGTCTCTCTCACTGTCCACTCTGCCTGTCAAAAAAACCCAAAAACCAAAAAAACAAAAAAAAGACAACACACAGCTTACTCTTGCTCTATGATCCACTGACAATCTATCTTTTAATCCCAACTAGGAAAAACACAAAGAAAGTCATGCCAAGATACATCATAGTCAACTTGCTGAAAATCAGTGATAAAGAGAAAATCTTAAGAGCAGCCAGAGGAGAAAGATACATTATGTACAGAGAAATGAAGATAAATGACTTCAAATTTCTCATCAGAAACCAAGCTAGACAAAAATGGAATGACAACAGTAAAGTGCTGGAAGATATTGTCAACTTACAATTCGTTTTCTTTTTCTTTTTTTTTTTTTTTTAAAGATTTATCTATTTATTGGAAAGGCAGAGTTAGAGAGAGGCAGAGCAGAGAGAAAGAGACAGAGAAAGGGGGGTGGTCCTTCCATCTGCCGGTTCACTCCCCAAGATGGCCACAATGGCCAGAGCTGTGCTGATCTGAAGCCAGGAGCCAGGAGCTAGGAACTTCTTCCAGGTCTCCCATGCAGGTGCATGGGCTCAAGGACCTGGGCCATCTTCCACTGCTTTCCTAGGCCCTAGCAGAGAGCTGGATTGGAAGTGGAGCAGCTGGGACATGACCTGGCGCTGCAGGCAGCGCCTCTATTTGCTATGTCACAGTGCTGGCCCCTAGAATTTAGTTAGCAAAAATATCTTCAAAAAATGAAGGTAGGCCAGCGCTGCGGCTCAATAGGCTAATCCTCCGCCTGTGGCGCCAGCACACTGGGTTATAGTCCAGTGTTCTAGGGTTCTAGGTGCCAGATTCTGTCCCGGTTGCCCCTCTTCCAGGCCAGCTCTCTGCTGTGGCCCGGGAGTGCAGTGGAGGATGGCCTAAGTGCTTGGGCACTGCACCCCATGGGAGACCAGGATGAGCACCTGGCTTCTGCCTTCGGATTAGCGTGGTGCGCCGGCCACAGCGCACTGCCCATGGCGGCCATTGGAGGGTGAACCAATGGCAAAGAAAGTCCTTTCTCTCTGTCTCTCTCTCTCACTCTCCACTCTGCCTGTCAAAAAAATAAAATAAAATAAAAATAAATAAAATGAAGGTAAAATACAGGCTTTCTCAGGCAAACAACAGCTGAGAGCAGTTGCCACCAGTAGATCTGAGTACACAAAATGTTAAAGGAAGGTCTTGAAGCAGAAGGAAAACAGTATCAGATGGAAACTTAGATTTTCTACAAATCAACAGAAGGCAACAGAAAAGGTAAATATGTGGGTAAAAAAAGTATATGGGTAAAACTAAACTACTCTTTTCCATTTAAATATTTCTTTGAAAGATAAATGATTATTTAAAGCAACAATAACAGTGTATTATGGGAATCAAAATATGTAGAAGTTAAATCTATGACAACAGTCAAAAGAATTTGAGGGAGAAAATGGAAGTATAGTGTTTTAAGTTTCTTTTCAAAAAAGTTTTATTTATTTACTTATATTTACTTGAAAGGCAGAGCTATAGACAGTTACCCTATCTGCTGGTTCACCCCCCAAAAGCCCAAAAAAGAAAGAAACAGGTCAGGCTGAAGCTGGGAGCCAGGAATTTCATCTGGGTCTCCCAAAAGGGGTCCAGGTGCAACCTCACCTCCCACGGTGTACACCAGTAGGAAGCTGGATTGGAAGTGGAGTTAGGACTGAAACCCAGGCACTAAGATATGAGATGTGGTAGCTTATCTGCTGAGCCCATGTTTTATGGTTTTTAAAATTTACCACATGAAGGCCGGCGCCGTGGCTCAACAGGCTAATCCTCCGCCTTGCGGCGCCGGCACACCGGGTTCTAGTCCCGGTCGGGGCCCCGGATTCTGTCCCGGTTGCCCCTCTTCCAGGCCAGCCCTCTGCTGTGGCCCAGGAGTGCAGTGGAGGATGGCCCAAGTGCTTGGGCCCTGCACCCCATGGGAGACCAGGATAAGCACCTAGCACCTGGCTCCTGCCATCGGATGAGCGCGGTGCGCCGGCCGCAGCGCGCTGTCCGCGGCAGCCATTGGAGGGTGAACCAACGGCAAAGGAAGACCTTTCTCTCTGTCTCTCTCTCTCACTGTCCACTCTGCCTGTCAAAAAAAAAAAAAAAAAATTTACCACATGAAATGGTACAATTTTAATAGGTAGACTGTAATACATTAAAGCTTATGTAAAACCTAGATTATCTTTCTTCCAAATTAGAGAGAAAACTAATGATACTAAACTGGAGATAAAATAATCCAGAAAATGGGAAAAAAACAAAGCACAGGGTCCAGTGCTGTGAAACAGTGGGTAAAGCTGTGCGGTGCTGGCATCCCATATGGGCACCAGTTTGAGTCTTGGCTTCTCCACTACCAAACAAGCTCCCTGCTAATGTGCTTAGGAAAGCAGCAGGAGATGGCCCAAGTCCATGGGCCCCTGAACCCACATGGGAGACCCCTGGAAGAAGCTCTTGGATCCTGGCTTCAGATAGGCCAGCTCTGGCCACTGTGGCCATTTGGGAAATGAACTAGCGGATGGAAGATCTCTCTCTGTGTGTCACTCCCTTTCTCTTTCTGTACCTCTGCCTTTCAAATAAATAACTATTTTTCCCCAAACACTTATTTATTTATTTGAAAATCAGAGTTACACAGAGATAGGAGAAGCAGAGAGAGAGAGAGAGAGAGAGAGAGAGACACAGAAAGAGAGAGAGGGGTCTTCCATCTGCTGGTTCACTCCCCAATTGGCTGCAATACCCGAGCTGTGCTGATCTGAAGCCAGGAGCCAGGAGCCAGGAGCTCCTTCTGGGTCTCCCACATGGGTGCAGGGGCCCAAGGACTTGGGCCATCTTCTACTGCTTTCCCAAGCCATAGCCGAGATCTGGATCAGAAGTGGAGCAGCTAGATCTCAAACTGGCACCCATATGGGATGCCAGTGCTTCAGGCCAGGGTGTAAACCTTCTGTGCCACAGCGCCTGCGCCAATAAATAACTCTTAAAAACAAAACAAGAGAACAAAGCACAAAAGGAGAAAATGGAAAATAGAAACAGATTTAAAACCAACTGTATCAAAATTATACTGTATATAAAGGGTTGAAAAATGACAATAAAAGGCAAGATGGTCAGACGGAACAAAACCAACACACCAATCAAGACTACAGTATATGTTGAATATGATAAATTCATTTTAAGTATCAGGACATGGATATGGTAAAACTAAAAAGATATACTGCAAAATACTACTAATAAAAAAACAGATTGTATATCTTAATATCAAGCTTTTTATTCCTCAAAACAAAGGATATTACAAACTTCAAAGAGAAACATTTCATAATGTTAGAAGGGTCAATTTATTACAAAGACATAATCCAAAATGTACATGTGGCTCACTGATTATATTTTAAAAACACAGGAAGACCCTCTCTCTCTCTCTCTGCCTCTCCTTCTCTGTGTAACTCTGACTTTCTAATAAGTAAATAAATAAATATCAAAAAAGAAAAAAATATAAAAGGGGCTGGCACTGTGGCATAGCAGGTAAAGCTGCCGCCTGCAGTGCTGGCATCCCATATGGGCACTGGTTTGAGACTTGGCTTCTCCACTCCTGATCCAGCTCTCTGCTATGGCCTGGGAAAGCAGTAGAAGATGGTCCAAGTCCTTGGGCTCCTGCACCCATGTGGGAGATCCAGAAGAAGCTCCTGGCTCCTGGCTTTAGATCAGCACAACTCTGGCTGTTGCGGCCAATTGGGGAATGAACCAGCAGATGGAAGACCTCTCTTTCTCTGCCTCTCCTTCTCTCTCTGTGTAACTCTGACTTTCAAATAAATAAATAAATATATAAATCTTAAAAAAAAATACATGAAGGGGCCCACACTATGGCGCAGTGGGTTAAGCTGTGGCTTGCAGTGCTGGCATCCCATATGGGTGCCAGTCTGAGTCGCCAGCTGCTCTACTTCGGATTCTGCTCCTTAATGGTTGGGAAAGCAGCAGAAGAAGGCCCAAGTGCTTGGGCCCCTGCACCCACATGGGAGAACCGGAAGTAGCTCCTGGCTCCTGGCTTCAGCCAGGTCCAGCCCAGTCATTGCAGCTATTTGGGGGAGTGAACCAGTGGATGGAAGATTCTCTTTCTCTTTTTTAAAAAAAGATTCTTATTTATTTATTTATTTGAAAGGCAGAGTTACAGAGAGGCAGAGGCGGGAGGGGGGGTGTCTTCCATCTGTTGGTTCACTCCCTAGAAGGCCACCAATGGCCAGAGTTGTGCCAGTCTGAAGCCAGGAGCCATAAGCTTCCTCTGGGTCTCCCACGTGAGTGCAGGGTCCCAAAGACTTGGGCCATCTTCTACTGCTTTCCCAGGCCATAGCAGAGAGTTGAATCAGAAGTCGAGCAGCTGAGACACGATCAGTCTGGTGGGATGATCCAAAGTTGGATCCACATCATGTTGGAGCTGCAATCCGAGTCACGGTACCAAAAAGTGTTACAGGAAAATGGCGGCAGAGAAATTGTTATCTCAGTTTTCATCTCACATGGAAGAATTTCCAAGCAGATGGCACAGAGATTTAAAAGTATTTTTTTAGAATCACGGACCTCCAGTCAGAGCAGCATGGAGGGGGGCATCCAAGAGAGGAAAACCCCATAAATAAATCTTAAACAGAAAAACCTCAGAGCTATCTGCTATATAAACTATACTTGGTCTGTTCATTCATTCAGCCAGTCCAGCTACCTTCATTTATATTTGCTTATTTTTTAAAGGTCCATAGCTTTCTTTCTTTCTTTTTTTGTTTTTTTAAAGATACATGAAGCAAAAGCTGTCTGAATTAAAAGTAGAACTAGAGAAGTCTGTAAGTGGGGACTACCAAAACTCCTGTCATAACTGGTAAAACAAACAGAAAACCACCAAGCATTCATAAGACTGAGTACTATTACAAACCAGCTTGACTTAACTGACATTTTTTGGGATGTAACTAGAGCAGTGATGAAAGTTAATTCTAGCCAACTTCACAGTTACAAATGTTTATATTAAAAAAAAGGTCCAAAATCAATCATTTATGTTTCCACATAAAGAAACCAGCAAAAGGAGAAAAAGTAATGAAATACAAAAAAGAGACCCAACTCTAACACCACAGTTAATGTGATGGGGCTGGTGTTGTGGCACAGCAGGTTTGGCCACTGCTTGCAACACTGGCATCCCATATTGGAGTGCCACCAGTTCAAGTCCTGGCTACTCTGCTTATGATCCAGCTTCCTGCTAATGTGCCTGGGAGAGCATGGGTGACAGTCCAAGAACCTAGGCCACTGTCACCCATGTGGAGACCTGTATGGATTCCTGGTCCCTAGTGTCAGCCTGGCCCAGCCTGCGTGGTTTCAGCCATCTGGGGGAGTAAACCAGCAGAAGGAAGATTCTCTCTCTATCTCTGTCTCTTTCCTTCTGCCTTTCAAATACATAAATTTTTTTTAAAAGATTATGATGGGTAACTTTATTTCAGTGAATTTGATAGATGAAACAGCCAAAGTACTTGAAAGACAAGTGCTGTGGCATAGTGAGTAAGCCCACTGCCTGCAAAGCTGTCACCCCAAACGAGCACTGGTTCAAGTCTTGGCTGCTCCACTTCTGCTCCTGTTCTCTGTTAATTTGCCTGGGAAGGCAGCAGAGGATGGCTCAGCTCCTGGGCCCCTACCACCCACATAGGGAACTCAGAAGAAGCTCTTGGCTCCTGGTTTTGGACCGGCCCAGCTCTAGTCACTGCAGCCATCTGGGGAGTGAACCAGCAGGTGGAAGATCTCTCTCTCTCTCTTTGTAGCTCTGCCTTTCAAATAAATAAATAAATTTTAAAAGAACAAAAGAAAAAAAAAACAATGCCAGAAGAAACATTAAATATTAATAGCACTCTATCTATTAAGTAAGTTGATCTTGTAATTAAACTTTCCACAAAGAAACTCCAGGCCCAGATGCTTTACTAGTAAATTCTATCAAACATTTAAAGAAGAATAAAGTCACTGCTATACAAATTCTTTCCGCAAAGAGAGGAGGGAAAATTTCCAAAATAATTTTATGAGGCCAACATTACTGTGATTAGCCAACCAGAGACATTAACAAAATTGAAGCAACAAACCAGCATCCTTTGGGAAAACACACACACACACACACGCACAGACGCATGCACACACAGACATCCTTAAGAGTTTACAGCAGGGGTTGGCACTGTGGCTAAACAGGTTAAGCTTCTGAATGCTTGCATCCTGCATGAGCACTGGTTTTGAGTCCTGGCTGGTACAGATCCCATTCAGCTACCTGCTTATGCACCTAAGAAAGCAGCAGAACACGACCCAAGTACTTGGGCCCCTGTCCCCAGGTAGGAGACCCAGATGGAGTTCCAGGCTCCTGAATTTGGCCTAACCAGTGGTTAGATGATTTCTTTCTCTGTCTCCTCCTCTCTCTGTAACTCTGCCTTTCAAATCAATCAGTCAATCATTAAAAAAAGTCAGGGACAGGGAGAAAATATTTGCAAATCACCTGATAAAGCATTTGTAATTCAGAATATGCAAAAGAATCACAAAACTCAATAATATGAAAACCACTCAACTGAAAAGGATGAGCCAAAAACCTTAACATTTTTTGCCTATATCAACAAAGTACATATACAGGTGGCAAATAAACACATACATATATTCAAATTAAAATCAGAATGAGATATCACTATTGGTCCTATACTTATCAGAATCACTAAAATTTTTAAACACTGTGCTAAGTACTGGCAAGGATGTGCAGTAACTGGAACTCTAATGTATTACTGTCTTGTAACAATACAACAGTATCTTAAAATTTTAAACATTCATTATTATATGAACCAGTCATTTTCCTCCAAGGCATTTACCCTAGAGAAATGAAAGCATATGTTCATTTGAAGACTTGTACACACAAATATTTCTAGAAATTTTATTTGTAATAGCCAAAAATGGAAAACAATAAAAAATTTTGCTCCTAGGTAAATGAAAGCATATGCTCACCCTAAAGACTTGCATGTAAATGTTTACAAGAAATTTACTTGTAATAGCCAAGAACGGAAAACAACTGGAAAATGGTTAAATAAACTGTGGTATAGCCATACAGGGGAATACTACTCGGCAGTTTTAAAAGAGGAATGAACTACATGTACACATCAACAACATTGGCAAATTTCAAAATAATTATGCTTAGTGAACAAAAGAGAGCATGCACTGCATCACCTGCTCCTGTGAAACCCTTGAAAATGAAAACTAATCAGTGTTGCCAGGAAGCAGGTCAGCGGCAGCCCAGAGACTAGGGTTGGGGGAGGGAGGACGGGAACAACGGGTTACCCAGGAGCACAGCTTTATCTTCATTATCTATAGTTTCACTGGTGCATACATACATCAAATCTGCTAAGTTATACACTTTCAATGTGTCTATTTTATGCCACTATACTCCAATAAGTCTGTTTTGAAAAACGACTCAATAAATAAAATGTTCATAAGATCTGAATGGATAATATACTAAAGAAGATAAACATGAAAAGATGGTCAATATCATTAGTTACCACATAAATGCAAATTAAAACTGCAAGGAAATACCACTGCCCACACACTCAACTACCTGTCATTTTTAAAAATACTGACAATTGTACTGTCAAGGACATGGAAAAATGGAACTCTCACACCTTGTCAGTGAAAATGCAAACTGCTGTCCCTAAATGCCACTTTGGGAAACAATCTGGTAGTTTCTTTTAAATTTAAATATACACTTACCAGAAGATCCAGAAATAATATTCCTGGATAATCACCCAAGAGAAATGAAAACAAGTATGGACACAGAAAAGCCTGCACAGAAATCAACAAAAGCTGGAAACATTCCTAAAACCGTAACTGATGAATGAATTAACAAACTGATTTATCTACACAATGGAATCCTTTTCAGCAATAAAAAAGTATTGACACATGCAACAACGTGGATGAATCTCAGATGAAGCGAAAAAGCCAAACACAAAAGGCCACACAGAGTATGGCCTTTAAGAAGGTGAAGCCGTAGGGAGAGAAATCAGATGAACATCTGTGAACAGCTGTATGCTGATATGGGGTGTACGCTAATACGAAGGGGCATGAAAGTATGGGGGGGGGTGATAGAAATGTATTATACCCTGGTTGTAGTGGTGGTTACACAACTGTAATTATCACGGAATTACATTTTAAGAGGGGTAAATTTTGTTGCATGTAAATTACAGCTCAAAAACCAGATTTAGTAAATGAGTGAAAGTGTGTATTTTAAAAGACAGGTGTTGAACATGCAAGTATGTCTGGTGATGAAAGAATAAACTTTAAATCCTACAAGATAGACAAAAGCAGTGTCTCTCTTCCCCAGAGACAGGACCGCCTAAGCGCTGACTCAGGATCTAGAACACTGGGCTTCAAATGCTTGCTCCCGTCTCCTCCCTGAGGCATGCGTGATTCTGTCCACACTGCTGGCCTAGCTATTTTCTTTTGGAAGCAGCATTTACAAACCCAGGCCCTTGGCTTACAACACATTAAAGAATGTAGTGCTTTTGAAGGTGACATTCCCCCATTTGCCTCACTCCCTTTCCCAGTGTCAAACTGGTCAGGAAGTATACAGGGAACAGAAGACATGGGACTCAGGTTGCTGCAGGGAGTTCACACAGATTCCCAGGGCACTTTTTGCATGCACAGGTGTGCAGGTCCTCAGATTCTGGACAGGTTCCAATCTGAGTAATTATATTCTCTCTCCCTTAGTACCCCCTGCTGCTTCTGGTGGAAACAGAATTCTTATTCACTTCCTGTTCAATTGTTGTGCGAAGTTGCTGTGCACCTGTTAAACAGCTGCCACATTCCTCCCCCATACAGTCTCTAACCCACTTTTGGATGAAAGGCACTAGATCAACGTATTTTATCGTCAAGGATCGGTTACATTTCTACTTAATAGTAGATTTTGAGGGTTCTAAGTATCAAATCCAGGTCTACACATGCTATGGAAATAGCACATCAATGTTCAGTTTCTTGCCCTACCTGCTCTCCAACCTTCTTAAACAGAAAAGTTCTTACCACAAGGGTCCGCAGACAGAGTGTTCCTGCAGGAGCACGGGGATCTAAAGCAGCCACAAGATCCCACACTTTAATTTTCCTAAAGATAAAAAAGGGACAAAAGTTTTAGCTAAAAGAAAAGTTAAGGGAACACAGGGAAGAGCAACCAAAAGTCATGGTTTAATAAATACAACAGTTAGTATAGTTTAGATGCTAAAATCCAGCTCACAGGAATATATATGAACTTACTGTTCTAGAGACTTAGTCCTTGCTAAGTTTCATTCTTGGATAAAGGTTATTAATAAGGGAAGATGTATTTATTTAACCTAAACATGAGAATCTGGTCAGCTTTAACCAACTGAAGACAGTTCATGGTAAAGTTATGCCTTAATTTGGAGTCAAGAGGGGATCTTGTACATCTGACTTAGATGTTAAAGACTTAACATTGTTACTTAGACCTAGAAACCTGCAACTTTGAGCCATTCTCTTTCAGGCCAGTTCTAAGAATGGTCTAGGTCACATGTAGCACCTCCCGGGTCTATAGAAGCAAACACAAATTTTGATCTAAGTAAGGAAAAGTCTAGCCCTTCTAGAAATTATTTATAGGCCATGTATCCTCAAGGTATCCAGCAAACAAAACCCAAGAGAGGGGAGTTCAGATGAAAGCCAGGGCAATGGGAAAATACAACTTTGACCCAGCTGTAATATGTCATTGCACTGTGAACAATTTCCCAAGGGTATGACAGCGATGTCTGACTCAAAACAGAGGAAATAAGTTGGTCATACTTCCGTTCCTTCAGTTAGCTTAATACATCAGAAGAGCCAGCTCATGGACTAAAATTATGCTGAGTTAATTTTTGATATTTACAAAGCTGCCAACGTTTGAACTGCAGTCTTCTATCCTCCAGAAATCAGCCACTTTGATGGGAAGAAATGATAAAGAACGCTTCACAAGTGACTATACTTTCTTCTGAATGTACTCTGTGTAGAGTATTCTTAGGGATCCATTCATAACATGAGTGGATTCTCTAAACATTAGACTGATTGCCGAACTCATTACAAATGAGATGTTACAAAAAATGACAAGAGAACTAGACTTTCAGGAATTATTCAGAGATCAAAGTAAGAAAGATCAAAATTCAAGACCTCATTACACTAAGCCTCAAAGACAATGACCTCCAGTGCTTCCATTCTACAATCAGTTATCATTTTACATGCATATCCTGTTCAACTGAGTTTGTCTGGTCTTTTGCCTTAAGAGAGAAACCCAAATCTATAACCAAAATATTAATGAATATCATGTGCAAACAAGTGCAATAAAACGCTGATAAGGATGTTTTAGAAAACAGTAAACAAGGAGAGACTACTATAGAGAGACAAGAAATATTTTATCAAAGCTTTTCTGTGTCATCTATTAGCTTTGAGAGACAAGAAAAGGTACTATTTAACATTGAAAACCACAAAGGATTAAGATGTGCATTTAAGCCTGTTAGCAACTCACCCGTCATAGGCCCCGCTGACTATCCTCTTGTTATCAAACCGAATACAACGCACCAACTCTTCATGGCCTTCTAACACTCGCAAACACGCGCCACATTCTATGTCCCACAATCTGGAAGAGAACATTGAGTCAAATTAATTTCCATCTGTTCTTTTCTGAGCCTGGAATGTTATAATAATACACTTCATACATCTTTTCAAAATCCACAAAAAGAAATCAATCACCACCCATATAACAATGCAGCACTTTCAACACAATTTATTTTCTTTCTGGCACAGAACTCAGGCAGAAAAATGTGTAAGTTCAAACATAGTATGCATTTTCAAAGCACAATGCTTTATATAATTCTGTAACCAGGTTCTCACAGATATAAAAGGATGAATTCCATGCACACGGTTGCATGAGAATTCCATGCACACAGGAAGGAAATGACCCAGCCTAAAATCACCAATAAGAATGTGACGCAGAGCATCAGTGACATGTGGCCCTCACAAAGCACTCCTACTTCTGCAAACTTTACCCAGCATTCAGGCCAGTCTTTCTTATACCATGGGAACGCAGTCAGCTCTCAACTCCGAAACTGTCTGCTTTCCTTAAATGTGAGGTTAGTAACTTGATCTTTTTGTTTTTAGTGTTTTTTTTTTTTTCATTCTTTTAATATTTCACTGAAGGGAAAGGATAGAGAAATCTTCCATATTTTACTATCTGTACCATTCACTTTTGTAATCTGCACCATAATTTCTTTTTTTTTTTTTTTTAAAGATTTATTTATTTGAAAGGCAGAGTTAGAGAGACGCAGAGAGGAGAGAGGTCTTCAATCCACTGATTCACTCCCCAAATGGCCACAAAGGACAGGGTTGAGCTGGGCCAAAGCCAGGAGTCTGGAGCTTCTTCCAGGTCTCCCACGTGGGTGCAGGGGCCCAAGCACTGGCCATCTTCCACTGCTTTCCCAGGCCATAGCAGAGAGCTGGACTGGAAGTGGAGCAAGCGGACCTGAACCGATGCCCATATGGGATATCGACACTGTAGGTGGCGGCTTTATCTGCTACACCATAGCGCCGGCCCTGGAATCTTCATTTCAAAGACAGGAAACTCTGGTCAGTCATGAAATGCTAAGACAAAACTTCATGAAGCTGACATTGCCTTATAAATAAGCAGCTGCTTGCAGCGCCAGCATCCTTTTTCGGAATGCCAGATTGAGTCCCGGCTGCCCTGCTTCTGATCCAGCTCCCTGTTAATGCACCTGGGAAAGCAGCAGAAGATGGCTCCAGTGTTTGAGGCCCTGCCACATATGTGGGAGATGGGGATAAAGTCCTGGCTCCTCACTCTAGTCAGGCTTAGCCTTTGTCCCAGCAGTTGTGGCCATTTGGGGAGCGAACCAGTGGATACATAAGTGGCTCTCTCTCTCTCTTTCTCTCTGTTGCTCTGCCTTTCAAACAATAAGTATTTTTTAAAAGAATGAAATCTGACAATTTCTAATGGGAAAACAAATCGTTTTCCCCTTCTTTTTCTTTTTTAATAAGTCATGGCAAAGAGAAAAAACTTAGTAATTTACTAGCATTTTTAAACTGTTGACAGGAGAAACTTGTTTTTTATTTATTTCACAATTTATTTTATTTACTGGGGAGACAGATAGACAGAGATCTTCCATTGCTGATGCACTCCCTAAATTGCCTATAACAGCCAGGATGAGGCAAGGCTGAAGCCAAGAGTCCAGAACTCAATTCAGGTCCATCACATGGGTGGGAGGGACCCTAGCACTTAAGCCATCAACCACTGCCTCCCAGGGTGCACATTTACCAGGAAGTTCACATTAACAAGAAGATGGAGTGGGAAGAGGAGCTAGGATACCACTCTGATGTGGGATGCAGGCATCCCGAGTGACATGTTAACAGCAGCACCAAATGGCCACTCCAACAGGAGAAATTTACAAGAGAGGCTTCAGCCTCTATCTATGTGTCTGTCTGCCTTATTTCCTTACTCAAGCAGTCCCTTTGAAACAGGTCTACCTGGTGATATAACTATTACAGGAAGGCAACACACCAACAAAATCCTGAGTTGTGCTGCTTCTCCATTTGGGGCAAACTTTTGAGCCATTAATAAGCGGTGGAAAAGGTGCAAACATAAGCATGGGCGAAGAAACTGTACAATTCATGCCCAAGTAACGAGTGGGAAGATAATATGGATCCATCTCGGAAAGAGCACCTGCCACTCACCTGATAGTGTTGTCAGAGGAGCCGCTCACAACCAGCCTGTCTCTGTACTGCAAACAGGCAATGCCTCGTTTGTGTCCATTTAAGGTCCTTACAAATTCACAAGTACTTGTGTTCCATACCTGAAACAGAAAATAGCTTTGAGCAGTTGATTTGATATGTTAACTGGTAAGATATATGGCAACTGGTGTCTTGGAGAAACAAAGAAACAGGAATGAACCAATCCAGGAAGCCAAAATTTCAAATAAACAAAGCAAAACAGAAGACAAGTTTAATTCATGGTAACTTAAGGTTAATTTTTAGCTGGCTGTTACCATTAGAGGATTCTTCAAATTGATTTATGGAGTTAGTCCACTCTTACAGATTTATTTTCTTGAACTTATATTTATCCCTGTTCTCATACTTACCAATATTTACAGGAAATATTTAGTCAAAATTGCTAGTCTGAACTAAATCAAGTTATTCTACTGTGACATTTAAATATGAAATTGTCCTTGATCAAATTTTCATATGAGCTCCCTTATCCTTAGTTGAAGATTTACTGAAAAATGCCTCATTACCTTTATAGTTCTGTCCCCAGATGCAGAAACGATGTACTTGTCGTCAAAATCTACAACATTGACAGCAGCTCGATGTCCGACCAGCACCCTCCGGAGGGTAATGTCAGTTGGGGACGCCATATCCCATACAGCAATGGAACGATCTTTGGAGCAGGTCACCATCATGCCATTATTGAAACGCAAGTGCAGAACTGCTTCACAATGGTGAATCAATGTGTTTAGCATTTCACCTGTATTTACATCCCACACTCTGAAAGGGATATCTGAGATTTAGATGGTGCTCTACTACTGTCTGTTACTCGCCCATCACGCTCCCCCCACCTCCATATTTTCGTGGGAAGTGTTACACCTACTGCTGCTTCTGCACACTGAGGTTGAGCTTAGGTAGAGAAGTACCGATGGACCACAGGGCAATGGTAGATTGAGACTGGGCTGGATGAGGAGAATGGGAAAAGGAAGGGGATGTGATGCTGACAGTGTGGAATCTTCAAGATACACCACTTGACATCGGGCAAGTGGTGGGGGGTAGGAAGGTAGCAGCCACTATCACCTAAGAATTTGGCTGACTACAAGATTAAAAAAAACTTCTGACGTTCAACTTGATACCATTAATATGATATACATTTTAAACAAGGAAATCTGGCTAACAACGACAGCGATAGTGCTTGTCCCACAAACAGCTTCATGAACATTAATGACATAGGCCAGCCACAGCTTAGTAATGTGACCTTGGGTTTGATTACCATGGATCTTAGGTTTCACACATAAGGCCAAAGGGCAAGATTACCCAGACTCTGAGCCCCCATTTCTGAGCTTTGAAAGGGGCAGGGGTCAAGAAAAGCCCTTTCATTGTAAATATGGGACCCTTGGATAGCTCTAGAATTTTGTGTGACAAGGTTTTTTTACTTTGTTTTTCCATATTTTTGTGTACTTCAGTTTTATAACATTTTATCTCATCTTTCCAGTTCAACCCTCTTTTTTAGAAAATCATTTTTCCTCTTATCCTATAGATGATTTGGCATCTATAATGGCTCAGGCTCCACGAGGCACTCCACAAGCAATGTTAAGCATAGAAAACTATGAGGACTGAGTTTACTATGCCTGCAAGTCAAAAGAAACGGGATCAGCCTTTTCTATTCCCAAAGGTTAACTGGAAATGGTAAACATTTAACTTTAGAGAATCTAACAATTTTTAATCATTTTTTCCTAGTATTTTTTAAAGTTACTTTTGATGCATTGTGTTTGCTAAATCCTTCAGCTTAAGGTAAAATCCCTAAAAGAGGTTTCTAGCATGCTGCTGGCACCCCGCACGCAGCTGTGCTGGACTCCAGCAGTACAATGGCCATGTCATCGAATCCCTGCCGCCCCTGGGAGTGGAGGGGAGAGCAGGGGAAGGGCTGGCAGAGGGGGAGCATCGCCCACCTGTGCACATCTTAAAGGAGATGAGGCATGCCTGTGACACAGTTACAGCCACCAGGAAGGAAATCTTCATCCCATTCACGCCATTCCCTGGTGAAGTGGGTTTTTGTAAGGGATGTAAGGTTTGCCATACAGACAAGAAAGGTTTCTATAATGGATGATTTTCCAAATTCAAATAGAATGTGTAGTTTTTTAAGATGTGCAAGAATGTAAACTTAATCATCCCTAAATCAAATTTTTTAGTTTTAGATTCACACAAATGTTGGGGAGGGCGCACAGTTTATTCTTCAGTTTCAGAACTGCATTCATGAAGACACATACAAAATTACTAACCATGACAAAGAACAGAGCAGATCTGGGGTTTCAGAGTTCAAAAGAGCATTTGAAATTTTCTACCTGACCGTGGAATCCGATGATCCAGTTATGATCACCCTCTCGTCATACTGCAGACACAGGACAGAACCCGTGTGGCCCGTGAGAATTCGCTTGCATTCCAATGTGCTTTTATCCCATATCTAGGATGGCAAACAAGATCCTTTTGATCACAGTGATAATGGGGTGCTGTGGAGACTTGTTGGCTGTATTATGTGGTTGATTCCCCCAAAGAATCAAAGCCCAGAGGAGTGTGGAATGCATTCTTTTCTATAGGTATGGTTAAGCACCTATACATATGTAGCTTCAGCACTAATGCAAACTTTATCCTTTTCATTAAGTAACAGGGCAGCCTATAATTACGTGAGGACTCAAAGAGCAATAGCTTAATCAGTTTATTTCAAGAAGAGAAGTTAACCCTAGCACTCTTTTTGTACGCTCTCCTAGGCAAAAAGGAGATGTCTGTCCTTTGGTGAAGGGTGAACAATCTAAAATGCCTGCCTACTTCCTAGAAATAATGCTTAAGAGATAACGCCTGGGCTGCGTTTTTAATGTAGTGACTCTCACTCTCTTAGCTACCCTACCGCAACTGAAGGGACTTTACCTTGATTGTGTTGTCTCGAAGGCCGCTTACTATTTTCTGATCATCGTACTGTAAGCAGTAAACTCCTTTGCTTGTTTCACTTCGGCAGTGAATTCTCTGTAAGCTATGTCTTCCACACCTCCAGTTAGATTCTATTGTCTGCGGGGTAGGAACAGTGAAGAGGTAGTTGGCAGGAAAGGACCACACCCAAACTCCTCTGACTTTAATGGCAACAATGGCTCAGTGTTTCAATCTATGGACTACATAAAACCTAGGGCAAACTACAAATGCCATTTTACAAAGCTACAATTTAAACTTCTAAAACATCTTTCAATAGTGAGATAATTTAAAGTTTATTTTCTAGAACTTTCCTGCATATAACTCATTCAGTTACATAATACATCTGGTAGAGAGAGACTATTCACCCAGAGAGGGCAAACTATAAATGAAGTGAGCTTATGTGTGCAGTGTTCCTCTTACACCTGGCGGCCATTTCTACTAATGAACTTGCATGAAGGTTCAATTCAGAAGACATCTGAACACCAGCTAATGAGTGCATATTTACCAACCTCACTGCTATTGTGTGAAGGAATCTGTCTCTCTCATTTATTTATCTACCAGAAAACAATGTTTAAGAGTTTCACAAAATCTGCCTGGCAACTTACTATATTCAACTTACCTACTCAGTTGTAAAGATATTGGTTTTTAACACCTATCAATAAGCTTTAATGGTGTAACAATGACGTTATTGAAGAATGCTGATGACTCTCTACCATTTGGCAAATACCCAAAAAATATACAGCTCCTTACCTCAATGTCTTGTATAATTTTAGGATAAAGTGCTCTATAAAAAGAGTTAGGAGGAGCATTCCCATCAGGAGGTTTGTTTTTGAATAAATACTGTCCCCTAAAAAACAATAAATATTTCTCAGTGAAAAATCATAATAGTACACACTGGCAAAGAGCTTCATTATTTCTTCAGGGTGTTTTCAGTCACCATTCTACAATATTTCCCCAAGAAGCTGGGAGAAATATGAGGTTAAGCCTGATTTCAGGAGTCCCATGTCAAGAAGTAACTTTCTAGGCTCTATGGTATTTGGCCAACATTGATTTGCTTTTGAGTAAAACATGATTATTTCCAGCAGAGTGCATCAGAGAACTAGGCCTTTAGGAATATTGTGTCAACAGAGTATGTATAATCAGAATTCACCTATTAGTCTATTAAACTTCTATACAAATTCACTGGCCTTATTAAAATTGTGTTAGTGATCGTAACTATTATGTTTGAATTAACACATGCCCCATGGCCTTTTTCCCTTGAGTGAAGTGGTACCAGTGCCAGTAGAGCCCAGCATGGTGTGGCAGTAATGCCGCTGCATGGACATCACTTTTTCTAGGTGCTCATTTGTGTAAGGTAAGGGGTGTGGGCTGTTCAATCAAAGCTGCTGGTGATCAGTGTAGCCATGCTTTAAGAAGAGTGATTTGGTTTATTTCAATAGAAAATGAAGGATCACAGGAGTGTCCAGCAGCAGGTAGGAAAAAAGATGCAAAGAAATGCCTCAGAATGCTGTGCTGTCAGGTGTGGGGCAGGCAACTGACTTTCACAGGTGTGCTCCTGGCTATGCGCACACACACATATCCACTTTACTGCCTTTCCTTGATTCCAAAGAGCAATATTTGTTAGCATCCCCTTCCCTATGACAGCACATCTCTGGAATACTCATATCCCAAGCTAGATCTTTGCTACAAAAAAAAATCAGTAAATGGCAATCACTTCCTGCTGGGTAAAAAATTTAATTCCTCATCCTGAAGTTAAGGACCCACCAAACACGGTGTGGAAGCTAGTAAACCCCACTATGGGTGTACTAACTGCTGTTCTCACTGGCACTGTGCCTTGCAAAGTGCAGACAGGCAGAAATGCCTCTGAGTGTAATCCTGGCACCAGAGAAATCATGTTTTCTCTGGGCCAGTCATCCACTCCTCCCTCAATAGCTCCATTACAATATAATTAATTGTTCAATGTCTCCAGGAGTGCTTCTTCTCTGCCCTCTCCCTATTGTACACCTTGAATATTAGTTGAGGAAATGTCCTATCAGGAAGATAGTTGGCTCTGAGTTCTATATTAATATAGAAAAGAAAATCTGCAATGGAAAGGCCAAAATACTTTTTTAAAAGGGGACTAAATGAAACATCATAGATCAGTATAAAGAAAAGGGCAAATCAGGTACAGTATAAAATAGTTATGGACTGAAGTTCTCTTCCATGAATGATCTTATTTCATAAGCACTGTGCAGGCAAAGAACAGACTTAGAATGAGAGCATTCCAGGTCTGAGTCCAGGTCTGAGACCAGAGCCCGACCTGCTTTCTGCTTCTCAGTGCCCACTATTCTTGAGATCTTCTCTTCCTTTTAATCTATGGCAATCACATCCAGGCACTCCAGGTTCCTCTGCATCAACAATGGCACTATCTCTGTATGTTAAGTAAAGAGACCCATATGCATTCTTGATCACTGTATTTACCATGCCTTGCTAAAGTGTTTGAACTTCTTCAAATCACAGGTGCTAAAAAGGGGGGGGGAGGTTAGGTGTTGAAAACTGGCTTATCTTAGTCTATTTTAAGTCAAAACCTTTTATGATAGAAGCTCTTTGACAACTGGGACCACTTCTATGTGAAATGCCTAGTACCTATGAGAGTGTGAGTACATGATAAATGTTAAATATTAAATTTAGAATGTTACCATAAAATGTGATCTGCTGATTAAAAAAATGGACTTTTCCCAAGTGGTCTTTTATTATACTTTTAAGAGTTACCATTACTGAGGGAAGAGAACAGAATCAGTATTATTTAAGAGAGAAAACAGCAGAGTTCATGTCCTGGGGCAGACTATCAAATCCACCTAGACATAAAACACAGTGGCTGGGGCCTGTGGTGCAGTGTAGAAGGTTAAGCCTCTGCCTGCAGCGTCAGCAGACGTTTGAGCCCCCGCTGCTCTCCACTTCCAATCCAGCTCCCTGCTAATGCACCTGGGAAAGCAGCAGAAGATGGCCCCAAGTACTTGAGCCCCTGTATTCATGTCGGGGACACAGAAGCAGCTCCTGTCTCCTGGCTTTGGCCTCGCCCAGCTCCGCCATTGTGGCCATTTAAGGAGTGAGCCAGATAGGTACAATTTGAGACAAACTCAATTGGACTTGCACCAAATGATGGAGTTAGAAACACGCCAGGGGATCCCAATACAACCCCATCAAGATGGCATATACCAATGCCATCTCAACGGCCCAAGTAAACAATTTCAGTTCACAACCGATCACACTGAAAGGGCTAAGAGTCAAAGGGAATATACAAACAAGACTAGTTTCTACCAATATAAACAGATAGGACCAGAAAGGGAGAGGACGATCCAGCATGGGAAGCAGAGTCACAGAAGACTCATAAAATGACAGAAGTCCTAAATAACACTCTGGCCTCAGAATCAGCCCTTAGGGCACTCAGATCTGGCTCAAGAGCCCATGAGATTATTATAGGCATGGAAAGCCAAGACACTCTGAAAAAGGAAAAAAAGAAGACCTAAAGGGAAGACCTCAGTGAGTGAGATCCCAGTGGAAGGAACGGGGCTACCAAGGAAGAAGGCACCTTTCTCCAAAGGGAGGAAGGGACCTCCACTTTGACTGTGACCCTGTCGGAATAGAAGCAAAATCGGCGAACCCTAAAGGCTTCCATAGCCTCAGCAACTCATGACTACAGCCTAGGGAGATTCCTGACGCCATAAATAAGAGTGTCAAATTGTTAAATCAACACCAGGAGTCACTGTGTACCTATATCCCATGTGGGATCTGTCCTTAACATGTTATCTAATGTGAGGTAACGCTGTAACTAGTGCCGAAACAGTATTTTTACACTTTGTGTTTCTGTGTAGATGCAAACTGATGAAAATTCTTACTTAATACATACTGAACCGACCTTCTCTATATAAAGATAATCGAAAAGGGGGAAAAAAAAAAAAAAGAAAAACTCAGTGTTACATTGGAAACTGCATCAAAAAAAATTTATCAGTCTCAAATATATATATATCTCATGTAGGATCTCTGTCTTTAATGTGCTATACAATGTGACTCAATGCTAAAATGAGAACTCAAAGACTATATTTCATTTTGTGTTACTATATGAGGGCAAAGGGACTAATTCATAACTTAACACATACTAAATTGATCACATGTATACAAAAAGAATTGAAAACGAATCTGGATGTGAACAAAAAGGTGGAGGGGGCGGGCAAGGGGGGAGGGTTGTGGGGGGAGAGGGAAAATATGGGGGGAAACCCATTGTAATCCATAAATCGTACCTTGGAAATTTATATCCTAAATAAAAGTTAAAAAAAAAAAAAAAAAAAAAAAAAAAGGAGTGAGCCAGTGAGTAGAAGATACTTCCTCTCTCTCTCTCCTTTTCTATCTCTGCCTTTCAAATAAATAAATGAATAAGTCTAAAAAAAAACACAAGAAATAAAACCAAACACAGTGGCAGAGTGGAAGCTAAATCTTAGCAATCCAAAGCTTTATTACAAAACTGTAGGGGCAGGTGCTGTGGCGTGGTGGGTAAAGCCTCTACCTGCAATCCTGGAATCCCATATGGGTACCAGTTTGAGTCCCTGATGCTCCACTTCCGATCCAGCTCCCTGTTAATGTGTCTGGGAAAGTAGTGGAGGATGGCCCAAGTGCACCCACGTGGCAAACCCAGAGGAGGTTCCTGGCTCTGGACTGGCCCAGATGTAGCCACTGTGGCCATTTGGGGAATGAACCAGCAGATGGAAGATCTCTCCCTCTTTCTCTATAACTCTGGTTTCCACATAAATAAATAAATTTCTAAAAACAAAACCCTGTATCTGTTTATTCATTTCTGGTTAGAAGAAGTGGGAGACACTTTCACAGACAGCACATGGGGCAGGGTATAACCAGAAAGGCTTTGTTAATGCAGCAGGCTTGCTAAGACCACTTCAGAGAAGAAATTGAGAAGCCGAACACAAATTATTTTTCAAAAGTAAATTAGGAAAACCAACAGGGAAGAAAGGCAACATGTAGAAATGGAAGTAGCAACAAGAAGGTCAAGTGAGTACTGGAGGTCTTAACAGGGTGAACAAGCATTTGCAACTTCATGGGGCCGAATCAAGAAGACAAATGTGGTCAAAGACAAAGAAGAAACCTGGCAGGCACCGGTTTCTGAGAAGAGACAGGAAAAGAGTGGCAATTGGTGCTGAACCCTGGATAATTTTTAGCTAGACTACCACACACCTTTTTCAAAGGCCAAACGTCATCTTTCCAGTGATACTAGTTTTGCGTTCTCTGTAACTACTGTAGATTTCTGCTTAGTGCCAGCTTTAAGCAAAACTGGGGAGCCTGCTTTTACTTCTGGCATTTTCACAGCCATCTGCTAAGACTGCCCATTTCCTGTTCTCCCTGCCTGCAAAAGCAGACTTCATAAAGTCTCAATGTCTACTGTCATTTACTGTTCAAATAGGAACGAAGTGTATTTTAACAGGGAACAAAACCTTTATACCCCAGGGGATGAACCTCTGTAACTGAATTCCAGGTCAGTAGTTAATTGGAAAACAGTTTTTTGTGATGTTCTGAGGGGTAACGAAATTTTCCCAGCTGCTCTAGTCTTCCCATGGAAGCAACTGCTTGCTGTATTTCTAAGGCTAGTGCAGGTACTTAAGCAAAATGGACTCTGAATGTCACCTAACTGTATACTTCGTTTCTTTGTTATACACTTAAGAGTTTATTTTCTGGACCTAACTGTATACTTAGTTTCTTTGCTATACACATTAAGAGTTTATTTTCTCCATGGGTGTGGCACAGACAGTTAAGCCACAGCTTGTGATACTGGCATCCCACATCAGAGTGCTAGGTCAAGTCCTGACTATTATTCTTCTGATCCAGCTTTCTGCTAATGTTCCTGAGAGGCAGCGGATGATGGGCCAAGACCTGGGTTCTCTATGAGGGAGATCTAGATGGGAGTTCTGGGCTCCTGGCTTCAGCCTGGCCCAGCCCTAGCTGTTGCAGACATTCAGGAAGTGACCTTGAGGACAGAAGATCTCCTCCCCTCACTCTTGGTCATTCTGTCTTTCAAATAAATTTTTAAAAAGATTTTTTTAAAAAAAAGTTCAAATTACAGAGAAAGATGGGGGGAGTGTGTGTGTGTGTGTGAGAGAGAGAGAGAGAGAGAGAGATCGATCTTCCATCCGCTGGTTCACTCCCCAGACGGTCACAATGGTCAGGGCTGAGCCAAGCTAAACCTAGGATCCCAGAACTCCCATCTGGATCTCCTTCTAGGGTGGCAAGAACCCAGGTTTTTGGGCCATCATCTGCTGTCTTCCAGGAGCATTCTCCGGTCTCCCACATGAGTGGCAGGGGCCCAACCACTTGGGCCATCTTCCGCTGCTTTTCCCAGGCCATTAGCAGGGAGCTGGATTGGAAATGGTGCAGCCAGGATACAAATTTGCACCCATATGAGATGACGGAGTCACAGATGGCAGCATTACCCGCTATGCCACAAGGCCACATCTTTTTTATACAATTATTACACAAAGATCTGTTTGGTGTTTCATTCCCTTCATTGAGAGGAAAATTTTTTAAGTCTTTTTAATAGCTAGAATGATTGAAATCTCTGAAGCAGTTGGTACATATATATATATATATATATATATATATCATATGTTAATGAATTTCAAAGAAAAAAAGGGGGCTAATTAGATTTTGGTGAAAATTCTAATCAAAGTGAATCCATATGAGTATTTTGAAAAGTATTCTCCATTCTTAACTGTTTTAGATCTCTTTATGATCCAAGATAAACAACTTAAAAATTAAGTTGGAAGGGCAAAAATGAATATGCATATACCTATTATCAGTCTTTCTATCAGCTAAAACATTGATTATGTCATCTTTCTTAATGAATGACTCATGCTTGACTTCATATAGTACCATTCTAGAAACATACTTAGGAAGAAAATTACATAAAGAAAGAGGTTACCAGAAGTTCTAATGAAATGGTTAACAGAACAACAACAAAACTGGTGAAATCTCTTAGGCTGCTAACTACATGAGGGTACTTCAAAGTTTACAGAAAACAGAATTAAAGATAAGTGTATCTTGGTAAAAAATTTTTTTAGATTCATGCATATGAGTATAATACCTTAGTGAATTCAAAATCAAGTAAGAAATCATGAGAAAACCCAAATATTAAGAAGAAATAATGATTTATACTATTTTTTTAATTCTTTCTGACAGCTAGAGTTCTTATTTTAGTTGGACATAAGATATACTCTTTTGTTACAAAGGTTAAAAAAAAAGGAGGAATGGGCTAAAGGCAAGAAATCTTCTGAAAAAACAAAATGATCACTTGTCCTGGGTTTTTACAGAGGAAAGCTGGATCTGATGCTTTCATGTGATTCAAACTCATTTGCTTGCCTTATAAATTACTCATCAGCCCTTCTGCAAGATACTAATTTCTGCCTAGAGAAGACAATGGTTTAAACAGGATGGCTCGTCAATGTTCTATTATTTTTTGCCAAGCAATATTAACACAATGTGATGTCATTTTATGAGTGACGGGTCAGAAGAAAAACTGCTGAGTGCATGAGCAACTATTTTCTATTTTTAGCTGCAAATCAGTAAAATCAGTGTAGTAAGTGGTAAGCGATTGGTTCACTGTTCCCAACAACCTTCCAGTGGCAAGATGGCTGGGCCCTAATGCTCTCTAATGGTGAAGCAAGTTAAAAGGCTCACCACCCTCTTCGTTCTGCCAGGCCTCTCCACAGAGAATCTGTCCTGACCATTCTCTCGATGAGTTTCTTCCATAACATGCCATCAGACGTCACTCGGTACCACTCCTTGCACACAAGTTCAGCAGCACATAACGATTTGGCATCCAGGTATGACAGAATGTTCTCAGCAATATGATCCAAACCCCGTGCTTTCAGTGGGGAGGGGAGAAGGCAAAGAGAAAGAATAAAGGGGATAGTGAATGATTTTTCACAAAAGGTCCTTTAAAACAGAATAGCATTTGTTCTGTTATGAAGGCATATCATTGTCCCCAGCGTAGTCCAGTTGCTCTTTCAAACAGAGGCTTGGGTAAAATGATTGTCAATAATTTTTCCATAAGGTTACAGAAATGAACAGTATTTTCCATCTTCCTTTAGATAAGGAAGTTAAAGCTAACAACCAGCAACCCCCCCAAGACATTAAAAATAAAAAGGATTCCAGAAAACAATTCACATCTATCTATATGGATTTCAGCACTAGGGTATGTTCTATGGATGGCATCTCAAACTCTGTGATTCAGACCCCCCCAAATCTCTATATTAGGTCCATTTCTCATTCTGTTTCTATTACTGCTGCAGTTCCAAAGCTATTCAGTAAAAGAAATATCCTTTAAATGTACTGGGGGAGAAACACTAAGGCAGAATGTGCTGGGTTATAGAATTTGGGGCATGCAGAAAGGAGGACAAGAAGGAAATACAGAATGGTATAGGAATACCCCAAGAGGAAAGAAAGTGAGGTATGCTTCATTTCAGATGTTTCAAAAAAGAAAAAAAGAAAAAGAAAACTGTATATGAGAATAGCTGCTGCTATAAAACCGAAATGACAGTTGACCAAAAATGGGAAAAAAAAAAATCCAGACCAATAGACAACTTGGTAAGCATCTCAGAGGATATTCTGCAGGATGCGCAGAGGAAAACAGTAAAGAGTAGATCTTGGCTTGGGTAAACCTGATAGCCACTCAAATCTGTACTGGGGTCCCAGTGGAAAAGCTCCTACACGACAGGATGATCGCACTAAAAAAATCTTTAGCCTTCTGTTCTAAGTTCAAAAATGAGTCAAAAACAATGAAGGCTATTTCTCTTTACAGGTTATATATTACAAAGACTTAAATAGTTCAGAAGGATTCCATTATGCCCTGACTCCAGTAGACATAAATTTAACAAACAGGAGAGCACCACATTTCATTTTTGTGCCTTCCCCCAAATTATACAGACACACTTTGATGTGATTAGCAACAATCCAAATATGCTTAAACATTTTTCTAATTATAAAGATTGTATGGATATCAGTCACATCTTCCAGCAGACTTGGGAAAGAAGGCATTAAATGGATCTTGTTTGGCTGGCATCACATGTTCGTATTTAAGCATAAGCAGATGGAGGCATCCATCACCTAATTCTTATTAAAGAAACATGATGATAAGCCAATTACAGACACAGGACTTATAAAATGCATCATGTAAAATCCAGTGATGGCACAATTCCTGAATCTTTACACTGGAAGTTTCTCCACCTCCACCATCACAAGTTGCCGAAACGCCTTCCTGTGTTTTAATAGCTGACATCAAGTTGCTCCTGATCACTTACTATGTACCCATAAGTCTTGGGAAGTAATTTCACCAAACACTCCAAACAAAACCATTACATTAATGGATTAGAGGCACTTCTGAAGTAGATAGTTTACTAAACGCAGCCAGACGGTGTAGGTTTCTAAGTTTAAATGTCCATACAGCATTAAACTGATGATTTAATACCTCACCGAGTGGTCAGCAGACACATTGTGGGGATCAGTATGGAACAAAGAATACGCAGGTCTCATCAACTCCTGTTCAATTCTTAGCAGTGTAAGCTTGAGATAGTAGTATGTCTCAGTGATTGGGGAAAACATGGTAATGAGGTACACACAGACTGTACAAAGAAAACTACTCACCTGTGGCTAAAACAAAAGCCAGTGAGTGAAGAGGGGACAAAAATCTATTTAATAAAAGATACAGATAAAATTCAGCTTTAAGAAGTGGCTATTTTCTGGGAAGCCAGCACTGTGGAGTAGCGGGTAAAGCTGCCTCCTGTAGTGCCAGCACCCCATATGGGTGCTGGTTCGAGTCCTGGCTGCTCCTCTCCCGATCCAGTTCTCTGCTATGGCCTGGGAAAGCAGCGGATGATGGCCCAAGTGCAAAACATTTTTTTTTTTAAAAGATCTCCTAAGGGGGTTCAGGAGCCCAAGCACCTGAGCCATGTTCCACTGCTTTCCCAGGCCATAGCAGAGAGCTGGATTGGAAGTGGAGCATCTGGGACTTGAACCAGCACCCAATTGGGATGCCGGCACTGCAGGCAACGACTTTACCTGCTATGCCACAGTGCCAGCTCTTTTGGAAGACTTAATAGTAGCTCTCTCTGAATGGCGGGATTCTGGGACATGTTATTTTTATAGTTTATACTCTTATTTTTACAGTTTATACTCTCTCTCTCTTTTTTTTTTTTTTGGACAGGCAGAGTTAGACATTGAGAGAGAGAGAAAGGTCTTTCTTCCGTTGGTTCACCCCCCAAATGGCCGCTACGGCTGGCGCACTGCACCGATCCGAAGCCAGGAGCCGGGTACTTCCCCCTGGTCTCCCATTCGGTTACAGGGCCCAAGCACTTGGGCCATCCTCCACTGCCTTCCCGGACCACAGCAGAGAGCTGGACTGGAAGAGGAGCAACCGGGACAGAATCCAGCACCCCAACCAGGACTAGAACCCGGGGTGCTGGTGCTGCAGGCGGAGGATTAGCCAAGTGAGCCGTGGAGCCGGCCTATAGTTTATACTCTTTAACACATAAGAGAATCTTTTATTTTCCTACAAAAACTTTCCCTCCAAATACTGGTAACTTTGTAGTGTTCTAGAATACCAGTAAGCATTCAAAAAAATCCTCCAGAAAAGTATTTTAAGTATCATTTATATAGAGCCGCTGCCTTTTTTTTTTTTTTTTAATATTTATTTATTTGAAAGGCAGATTTACAGAGAGAAGGAGAGACAGAGAGATCTCCCATCTTCTGCTTCACTCCCCAAATGGCCACAATGGCCGGAACTGGGCTGGTTTCTCCTGGGTCTTCCACATGGGTCCAGGGGCCTAAGAACTTGGGCCATCTTCTACTGCTTTCCCAGGCCATAGCAGGAAGCTGGATTCTAAGAGGAGCAGCCAGGACATGAACTGGTGCCCATATGACATGCCAGTGCCAAGGCAGAGGCTTAGCCTACTGTGCCATAGCACCAGCCCCTAAACAGAGCCTTCTAAGTATATAAATTAACATAACCTTGAAACTAAGTCACATTATAAAAGACAAACCTCTAAACAGTGACACCTTATAAAAAGTTTTATGTAGTTCCATGTAAGGGTAAAAAGAAGGTGAACATAAGGGCACGAGGTAAGAAAGACAGGGTAAAGAAGAGTCTATTTCAAGAGCTTGATTTTTTATTTTTAATTTCAAGAAGATACAATTAAATAACTAAACTTGTGAAATTAAGACAAAAATACAGAGAGAGAGAGAAATGAGGGGGCGGGTGTTTGGCCTACCAATTAAGATGCCTATGTCCCATGTAAAGGTACTTCCGTTCAAATTCTAGCTCTGCTCCTGACTCCAGTTCTTGCTGATGCAGACCCTGGGAGGCAGCCATGACGACTCATCTAGCCAGGTTCTTGCCATCCATATGGCAGACATGGATTGAGTTCCTGGTTCCTAACTTTGGCCTGGCACAGCCCCAGTTGTGGGCATTTGTGGAGTATAACAGTTGATGGGAGCTCTGTCTCTCCTTTTGCCTCCAAAAAATTAAAAAGTGGCTTTAACAAAAAACAGAGATGTATAGCAAAAGATTCAGCTCCACCATCATTGTAACAAATTAATAGTTTACAAACACAGGTACACACCCAGAGTAACGAACAAAAAACCCAAATACATATATACATACATACACACACACACATACCTGGCAAAGCAGTTATAAAATCTCTCTGCAACATAGGTTTAAGATATGAGTTTATGTGCCCATGCTGGTAATGACACATTTGGGATATCAGATGTTCCACAAACTCCACTTGATCAGATTCTGACCACTGCTCAAAATACTTGACACAGAGTTCCTTTTCCTTCTCATAGCTTGCTGAGAGTTTCCGTTGCTTGGGCACAATCATACTGGAAGTGCCATTGGCAAGTTTTGTCTGTGGAAAAGGGAGATGAAAAGAAACATAAGGTAAGTATGGAAAATGAAGCAAACATTTAATTTTATGTTGTGGCACGCTATGTTATGTCTATATGATTTTTTAAAAAGATTTATTTATTTGAAAGGCAAAGTTACAAAGAGGAGAGACAGAAAAAGGGTAGAGGGTGAGCGAGAGAGGGAGAAATATTTTCCATGTGTTGGTTCACTCTCCAAATGGCTGCAGTGGCCAGGGCTGGGCAAGTCCAAGGCGGAAGCCAGGAACCCCTTCCTATTCTCTTACTTTTACTTGGGTGGCAGGGGCCCAAGCACCTGGGCCATCTTCTGCTGCTTTCCTAGGAGCGAAGGGGGATTTGGGTCAGAATTGGATTAGTGGGCCGTTGAGCTGATGCCCTATGGGATGCCAGTTAATGCAGTTGGTGGCTTAACCCACTGGGCCACAACGCTGGGCCGGCCATCTACCTGACTGTGCCCACTCTCACTCTGTTAGTGATTACACATTTGTGAACAGCAACTACAGAGATACTGAGGTACACTGGTAAGCCAGAAATGCTGCTGAAGACTAAGCCATTTCCAGAAGTTCACAGCAATACGTTACTATCTGGAGGTATACAGATGAAAACTGAAAGCTGAAAACATCTTCTCAGTCCTAGCGAGCTGAAGAGCGATTCTACTTTCCTTGCATGTATCAGTGACGGGACATTTAGACAATTACTTTCTCAAAACCTTGTTTTTAATAGTCAAATAAGATGTCCTCCACAGAAAGAAAGGTCAAGGAATATTTTCAGACACTGTGGTACTTCTACTTTTTTCTTCCCAAAATCATATCTCCACAGTCAACAAATTATATGCCATAAAACTGTTAATTTATTCATTGTGGGGCTGGAGTTGTGATGAAGCAGGTGAAGCTGCTGCCGGCATCCCATAGGGGTGCTGTTTCAATTCCGGTCTGCTCCCTGCTGATCTCCTGCTAATAGCTGCAGGAGATGGCTCAAGTGCTAGGGCCCCATTATCACATGGGAGACCCGAAAGAAGCTCTTGGCTCCTGGCTTTGGCCTGGCCAAGCCCCAGCTGTTGTGGCCATTTGGCCAGTGAACCAGTGGATGGAAGATCTCTGTCTCTTCCTCTGTGTAACTCTTTCAAATCAATAAATAGTTTTTAAAAAATAATTTATTCGCCGGCGCCGTGGCTCAACAGGCTAATCCTCCGCCTTGCAGCGCAGGCACACCGGGTTCTAGTCCAGGTCGGGGCGCCGGATTCTGTCCCGGTTGCCCCTCTTCCAGGCCAGCCCTCTGCTGTGGCCCAGGAGTGCAGTGGAGGATGGCCCAAGTGCTTGGGCCCTGCACCCCATGGGAGACCAGGAAAAAGCACCTAGCACCTGGCTCCTGCCATCGGATGAGCGTGATGCGCCGGCTGCAGCGCGCCGACCGTGGCAGCCATTGGAGGGTGAACCAACGGCAACGGAAGACCTTTCTCTCTGTCTCTCTCTCTCACTGTCCACTCTGCCTGTCAAAAAAAAAAAAATAAATAAATAAAATAATTTATTCATTGTTTCTAAGCATGTACAAAGTGTCAAACACTGTCTTTGGTGCCAGAAATATAACAACAAACAAAAATGACAGCCTATCATCACAACATATATTCTAGCACAAGGGGCATATTAAAAAACCTAAGCAAATATGGGGAATGACATTTGGCATAGGAGTTAAGATGCCTGTCTCCTACACTGGAGTATCTAGGTTCCATTCCTGACTTAGGCTCCGGATTCCAGTTTCCTGTTAATGATGACTCTGGGATGCAATTGTGATGGCTCAAGTAATTGGATTCTTGGCCACCATAAGGGAGACCTGGATTGTGTTCCTGGATCCCTAGCTTCAGCCCTGACCTAGCCCCCAGTTATTGGAGGCATTTAAGGAGTGAACCAGCAAATGAGAGTTCTGTCCCTTTTTCTCTCTGCCTCTAAAACAATAAAGTTTTAGAAAATAAAAATACAATGTAGACAGTGCTGTGAAGAACATTTTTGATAAGGAGGATAGCAGAAAAAGCAAATGTTACTGTAGACAAATTCACAGCCTTGGTGAACATATACCTTCTCTCACTCAACCAAACAAACCCTAAGGTAGGTACTGCTGTGATTAAAATTAGGACCCAAATCAGCTTAAGATAGAGATTACTCAGGAGAATCAACCCAATCACACAAGGCTTTTAAAAGTAGAATTTGCAAGGCCAGCGACGTGATGTAGCAAGTTAAGTCGCCATCTGCAGTGGCAGCATCCCACATGGGTGCCTGTTTGAGTCCCAGCTGCTCCACTTCCAAATCAACTCCCTACTGATGCGCCTAGGAAAGCAGCGGAAGATGGCCCAAGTGCTTGGGCCCCTGCATGCACGTGGAAAACCTGGAGGAAGCTCCTGGTTCCAGCCTGACCCAACCCTGGCCATGTGGCCATTTGGGGAGTGAATTTCTCTCTCTCTCTCTCTCTCTCTGTAACTCTGCCTTTCAAATAAATAAATCTTTAAAAAAATTTTTTTTTTTTTTTTTTTTTTTACAGGCAGAGTGGACAGTGAGAGAGAGAGAGACAGAGAGAAAGGTCTTCCGTTGCCGTTGGTTCACCCTCCAATGGCCGCCGCGGTTGGCGCGCTGCGGCCGGCGCACCGCGCTCCTCCGATGGCAGGAGCCAGGAGCCAGGTGCTTTTCCTGGTCTCCCCTTGGGGTGCAGGGCCCAAGCACCTGGGCCATCCTCCACTGCACTCCTGGGCCACAGCAGAGGGCTGGCCTGGAAGAGGGGCAACCGGGACAGAATCCGGTGCCCCGACCGGGACTAGAACCCGGTGTGCCGGCGCCGCAAGGCGGAGGATTAGCCTGTTGAGCCACGGCGCCGGCCAAAAAAATTTTTTTAAAAAGAATTTTTACCCCTGGTTGCAGAAAAGGAAGGAGGCTAAGGAATGTCGTCAGCCCGCAGGAGGTAAAAGTAGCCTCCAGCAGGTAGACAGCAAGGGGAAGGGGACCTGGGTCCTACAATGGGAAAGGACTGAATTCTGCCAACAGAAGGATTTCCCCTAGAGCACCTTGACTGATTCCAGCCTGATGACACCCTGAGCAGAGAACCAGCCACACTGTACCAGACTTTGGAGCTACAGAACTAGCAGCTAGTAAATGGGTATTTATTTTAACCTGCTATGCTTGTGACAATTTGTTACACAGCAATTTTAAAAGTCTAACATAGTTATTTAAGTCTAAGTGGTCACAGTTTCCCTCAAGAGCTAACAGTGGAATGGGGCTAGGAAAGAAACAGGAGAGGACTCAGCACTCTGCCACATGGGGAGGAACAGTCTAGGCAGCAGGAGCTGTGAGGGCAAAGGTCCAGGGTGGCAGTCTGTCTGGCATGCTCAAAGAACAAGAAGGCCTGGTGTGACTGGAATGAAGAGAGCAAACACAAATAAGGCTGCAGAAGTAGCCCAAGATGTATCACACCAGCACAGGTAGCCAATTTCCAAAGATTGTCCCCCAAATAATTCTAGCCCTAATGTTGTTCATCACATCAAGGGGTAGAGTTTATGTCCTATGCTGTGAATATGGAATTTGACCAACAGAATGTGGAGGTCACATTATAGGATTCTAAGACCCAAACAGGTTCAGTTTATTCCTTCTTACAGCCTTGAACCATGATGCAGGAAATTCAGGCTACGCTGCTGGAGAGACGTCTCAAGGGTAAGCAGCTTTGGGGGTAGGGGTGTGGGAGAAACACACACACACAACAGAGAGAAGCACCAAGAAGCCTGAGAGTGACACAGTCTTTTTTTTTTTTTCCAAAAGATTTATTTTATTTGAAATTTGGAGTTACAGAAAAAGAGAGACAGAGATTTTCCATCCGCTGGTTCACCCCTCAAATGGCTGCAACAGCCAGGGATGGGCTAGAGTGAAGCCAGGAGCCAGGAGCTTCTGGGTCTCCCATGTGTGTGCAGCAGCCCAAGGACTTGGATCATCTTCCACTGCTTTCCCAGGCACATTTGCAGGGAGTTGGAATGGAAGTGGAGCAGCCAGGACTCAAACTGAAGCCCACGTGGATGCTGGCGTAGCAGATTGCAGCTTTACCTGCTATACTGTTACAGTGCCAGCCCCACAATCTGACATCTTTTAAAATGACCACTGCTGTATGGAGAACAGATCATAGCAGAAATGACTGGAAAAGGGAGGTCAATTAATATTCTAACAATTGAGATTCAGTGGATAATCTCAAGGCAGATCCAACTGAAATTTCCTGATACACTGGATATGAGGGAAAAAGGGGTGGGGTAATAAGTACTATAACCAAGGTTGAAGCTCGGAGACCCTGGGAGAAGACTCAGACACCAGGAGCACCTTTTGATACTCCAAAAAAGCCTGATTTTTCCTTATTTTAGAGGATAACCACAAATTTGTACAACTGGGTGCTTTTGATAGTGATTTGATGGCTCTTTGGCATATTTGCCTGAGTTGACCCTACTCTGGCAGGGAGACCTATGTTACCACAGAGTTCATCTTTGCCTCTGTGTACTCAAAGTGTCACAAAAGTACCAAATCTGGATAATCCATTTCTGCTATTTAAGGCATAGGTTTGCCCTACTACCTAAATATTAAATCCGATCTGTAGGCCCTTTTTACAAATGGTTCCCGATACACAGCTGAATGTAAGTTATCAAGAATGGCATTAAGGGGCTGGCACTGTGGCAGGTAAAGCCGCTGCCTGCAGTGCTGGCATCCCATATAGCTGCTGGTTTGTGTCCTGGCTGCTCCACTTCCAATCCAGCTCTCTCTATGGCCTGGGAAAGCAGTGGAAGATGGCCCAAATCCTTGGGCCCCTGAACCCTCGTGGGAGACCTGGAAAAAGCTCCTGGCTTTGGATTGGCCAGTTACAGCCATTGCAGCAATTTGAGGAGTGAACCAGCAGACAGAAGACCTCTCTCTCTCTCTGCCTCTGCCTTTCAAATAAATAAATCCATCTTAAAAAAAAAATTAAAAGAATGGCGTTAAGCTATTCTGTTTACACAGAAAGAGCTGACACCTGTAAACAGCAAGCTCTGGTGTGCAGAGCTGGAGGTTTGCTGGCATAAATGCCACTGTTGTCTATGATACAGACTAAAAATGATTAATAAGAACCTTGTTGGACACAGGCCTTGGGGGACTCCAGGGCTGCTTTTTGTGTAGGTTATTTGTTTGCATCTCAGAAAAGGAAAACTCATGAAACATGGAGTGAGCTTAGAGAGAGCTAACAAATAGGTGGGTTTACAAGCTTGACCAAATGCCACTTCTCCCTGCAATGAAAGCCTCTCACTCCATCAGCTTTTATACATTTGCTATTTGTCTTTTTAAAAGGTGGAAACAGCCTCAAGTTGGGTGCTACCAGAGTGCTGCTTTCTGGATAGAGATCAGAAACACAAGTACCTAAGAAGAACAATCAGCAAATCAATGAAACGATTCTGTTTATATTTTCAACAAACTAGACATTGATTTCTATTATCATGCGGAGTTATGCTTTGATCAGTGGCTGTCAGAACATTAGATAAAGCTGCCTTAGGATTTAACAGTGTGATTACCCTACTGGAAGAACTAAAGTTCAGTCTTTTGCTTTCAATGATCTTAACAATGAACAACATCTGGCTATTAGGAGTGAAGAATAAACTGGGATTTCATGTGTTTGCTATTTGAGCTGGTCCTGTTTTGCCACCACTTCTCCAACCTAGAGTAATCTCCCTATGTAGAAAAGACATATACCTGTAGATCCACTATGACTTCAAATCAATGACTCTGAGTCCCTCCCTCTTATTGTATTGTTTTAAAAGCTTTGGCCCTGGAATAAAAAGCCTTCAGATTCTAACTCCTCAATTTACCAACCAAGTGATATGCAATAAATAATTTGGTAGTTCTGAAACATTCATCTGTAAAGTGGGATACTTATATGTTTCATTGCAGTTTATGAGGTTCAAATAAAAAAAGGCTATGACAAGAATGCTTCATACACGACCTCGCATGCAGGAGTACATCAACTTAATGAACTTGTGACACTACTGAAGCTGGACATGCTCCCTCTTTGAAAACTTACCCTTCTTGCTTACTATGTAACATGTAACTTTCCATTTTAACTATCAATGACTATACATAAAGGGGTATAATCTTAAGTGAACAGCTGAATGAATTTTCTCACGATGAACATATCCACATAACCAGGATCCCAGATTAAGGGGCTCACAAGCCTCCTCTGTGTCCCTCTGAAGGTTACCAGCTTCCCTAAGAGTAACCACTATACTTATTTCACCTAAAAAGATTTTTTTTATTTGAATGCCAGAGAAATGAAGAGGAAGAGAAAGAGAGGGAGAGAGGGAACAAGCATGCAAGCACTCCCTTTTGTTGATTCACTCTTCAGTTACAAGCAACCCGATCTCCTAGGTGGATGGCAGGAACACAATACACTGACCCATGAGTGCTGCCTCCCAAGGTCTGCAGTGGCAGGAAGCTGGAGTCAGGAGCTGGGAATCAAACCCAGGCACTCTGATGTGAAACAGTCTTAACTGCTAAGATAAACACTTGCTCCTTCATATCCATATCATTAAAAAAAAAAAAAAGGCCTACCTAAAAAATTTCAGTAGCATGATAAAACACAAAACACTTGGAAAAAAATTGACAAAATATGTGTAACACCTGCAAATTACAAAACATTGCTGAGGGAAATTTTAAATAGACTTGAATAAATAGGGAGGAAAATTATGTTAATAAATTGGACTTAATATTGTTGAGATGTTTATTCTTTCAAAATATATAGAGAGAGTTAGTGTAATATCAGTCAAAATCTCAGCAAGCAAATTTACACAGATTTTAAAATTTGTATGGAAATGCAAAAGACCAGTCTTAGCTAAAATACTCCCCCAAATAAAGAAAAAGATGGAGGTCTGTAATACGGAGTTTTAGGTCATGCAATATTAATCAAGACTGTTATGGCTTGGTATAAGGAAAAAAGTACAGATCAGTGGAAAACAATATAAGGCAGAAATATACTCACATATGACCAATTGATTTTTTAGAAACAACTAGGTATCCATATAGAAAAAAATGAATCTTGTTCGTTACCTCACACCACATATAAACATTAATCTAAGTGGATTCTGGATTTATAAAACTATGAAACTTCTAGAAGAAAACACAGGAAAAAATTTTGGGGCCCTTGGGATAGGCAAATATTCCTTAGATAGGGCACAAAAACATATAAACTCTTTTAATAAAAGAAAAAAAGCTGATAAATTAAAAAGAGGCAAAATTGAAAGCTTGATTTCCAAATGAATCCAAATATGAAAATAAAGAACACGATTTTTTAAGTGGGGAAAAAATTTGAACAAATATTTCATTAAAAAAAACCATGGATGGTCAATAAGCATATGAAAAGATGTTCAACATCAGGAGTCACTGGAAAATGCAAATTAATATCTCAATGAGATACCACTACATATTTAACAGAATAGCTAAAATTAAACACTGACCATACTAAATATTGGCAAGAATGAGGCACAACTAACTGGGTCTGTTTTCCATTGCTAACAGTAATGTTTAGCGGCACAACCACTCAGGAAAACCAGCTGATGGCTTTTTGGTATTACTACATATATACTTACCATAGGACCCAGCAATTCCACTGAAGTTATTTACCACCCCCCAAAAAAGAAACACAGTTCCATACAAAAACTTGCCCGTCAGCATTCAAGGGGGCTTTATTCACAATAATCTGTATTACAGTATTCTAAATGTCTACAGGAGATGAGCAAATTGTAGTATATCTATACAACAGAACAGTATAAAAAGAATGGACTATAGATACACAAAAAGACAAGGAAGAATTTCAAAAACATGAATAAAAAAGTACATACTTTATGGTTCTACTTATATGAAACTCTAGGAACAACAAATCTTAGTGAAAAAAATAGGACAGTGGTTGCTTGGAGCTAGATGTGGGGATGGGTCTGACTGGGAAGGGTACGAGGGAACTTTTGGTACAATGAAAATTTTCTAGGGCCAGCACCATGGCTCACTTGGTTAATCCTCTGCCTGTGGCGCCGGCATCCCATATGGACGCCAGGTTCTAGTCCCGGTTGCTTCTCTTCCAGTCCAGCTCTCTGCTGTGGCCCGGGAAGGCAGTGGAGGATGGCCCAAGTGCTTGGGCCCTGCACCCACATGGGAGACCAGGAGGAAGCACCTGGCTCCTGCCTTCGGATCGGTGCAGTGCACTGGCCGTGGCAGCCATTTAGGGAGTGAACCAATGGAAGGAAGACCTTTCTCTCTGTCTGTCTCTCTCTCACTAACTTTGCCTGTCTAATAAAAAAAGAAAAGAAAATTTTCTGTATCTTGATTATTATACAAATGTATTCAACTGCCCAAACCCATTGAACTATATACTTAAAGTGTGCATTTTATTGCATGTAAACTGTAGCTTAATAAAGTCAAATTTAAATAAATCTTCCAAGGACAGAAGAATATTCCTAAAGATAAATGTCACTGCAATACTGATTTCATTTGTTAACAAAGATGGTAAATTTGCAAAAGTTCCTACAGATAAAAGTCTTTGTTTTCAAGCTTCTTCCTTGTACCATCCTCCCATACAGATTCTTCTATAAATGGCTAAAGTAAATGTAGCAAAATTTCAATTTGAGAACCTCTGAAAATCCACAAGGGCACAGTGAAGTTCAATATTAAAAAACCAAAAGGGTTGTATATTAGAGTGTATGGGAGACAGGGTAATGGTTACTGGTGTTGGTAGAATTGATCTGACTTTCCCAGCAAAAGCCTGATGACTCAACCACTGCTGTTCAGATGTCTGAAAGCTGACAAACAGCCTCAGTTTAATGTCAACACTGACTTTCCGCCACCCCACACATCTCCCCTTCTGCTTTTCTGTTTAGAGTGAACTGCTGTCTCTAAAAGAAGAAAGAAAGAAGCTGTCAACTGACAAGCACACAAAATGAAAGGAGTTAAGTATTTAGAGGACTGTCCCTCAGCTAAGTCCTCAAAGGCTAAGGGCTAACATTTTTACCACCTCCAAAATTGCCATGAATTTCTCCAAAGCTGCAGCCTGGGGAGGAGAGGAAAATACACACTTGCAGACAGACACCAACTGGCCTAACCACCACCACTGTGCTACTATGTGTGCTTACTTGCTGATTGTATTATTGGCTGGAAAATACATCATGGGCTAGTGAAATCCTATGGTAAAATGACAGTTGATTCTGAATTGCATGCTACTCCACTTTAACCAAAGAGGAGGTGTGGTTAGTAGAGAAGGGAGAAGGCTGCAGCCTAGGAGGAACAAGACAAGAATTCTGACTAAGGCTGGAACTTTAGCCTTGTCAATCAATGAATGAAACATCTGAAAATGTTGAATGATCTCTGTGTGTTGGCTATTAACAGCAGGTGCTGGGGAAATCGCAGTGAATGTGCAGTTTGTTTTGTAGAGGAGGGTGGTGGGAACACACAATAAATTTTAATTTCAGAAACCAATAGGGATTGTGAAGAAAACAGAATTGGGAACGAATAATGAAGTCTACTTTAACTAGGGTGGTTCAAAACTGCCTTTGAAGGAGGCGACATCTGAGTGATGAGAGGGAGTCAGTGATCTGGGAGAAGTGCCTTCCAGGAAGAAAGAAGAGCAAGAGCAGCATGGCTGGGGCAGTGAGAACGCGGGAATAGTGGGGGGAAATGAGATGGCCTCTGGGCTGGGAAGGAGTCTGGATTTCAGCTGAAGGGTAAAGGAGAGTCCTTGAGGTTTTTGATTTTTTTTTTAAAAATATTTATTTTATTTATTTGAAAGAGAGAGAGAGAGACAGACAGAGAGGTATCTTCCATCCTGTTTTACTCCCCCAGACAGAGATAGGTCAGGCTGAAACCAAGAGATTCTTCCTGGTCTCCCATGTGGATGGCAGGGGCCCAAGGCCTTGGGCATCTTTCCGAGGTGCCCATGGGAGATACGGTGCTACAGGCAGTGGCTTAACCTGCTGTGCCTCTGTGCCACCCAGCTGCGATTTTGAAGTAGTCAAGTGCCTTATCTATGCCTTAGTAATACTTATACTAGCTGTAACACAGAGAATGGACCAGGGGTAAGGAGGGTTTAACAAGAGAAATTATAATAGAGGAAGGAAGGCCAATAAGAAGGCTGATCAAATAATCCAGGCAAGAGGCAATCATGGATAGGATTAGGACAGGCAAATCAGGAAGTGTTTAGAAGAAAGATATTTTACCCTCACAAAAGAGGAAGAAGGAGAAAGGGCCTCTTGAGAATTATGTCTGAGTTGTAATATACATCTTAGTGCCATGATTAAGAAGGATTAAAGGATTATTAGGATTTATTATTTAGATATTTAGTTTGACACGTTGACCTGGATGTGGATAGAAACAGAGTACTTGGGCCAGCACTGTGGCACAGTGGGTTAAGTCACCACTTAACAACACCGGCCTCCCACATGTGTGCTGGTTCTGGTACTGGCTACTCCTCTTCCAATCCGGCTTCCTGCTAATGGGCCTGCGAAAACAGGGAAAGATCTCGCAAGTGTTTAGGCCCCTGCACCCATGTGGGAGACCAGGATGAAGCTCCTGGCTTCAGCCTGGCCTAGCCTCAGCCATTGTAGTCATTGGGGGAATGAACCAGCATATGGACAATCTCTTTGTTGCTCTCTGTAACTCTTTCAAATAAACAATAGATGAAGATGAAGATGAAGAAGAAGAAGAAAAGAAACGGGGTTCTTGTTCCTATGGCAAGAAGAAATAAGGCAAAACTTATAAGAGTTTTAAGATAGTTAAGGGAAAGATTTTTTTTTTAAATTAATTTATTTGAAAATCAGAGTTACACAGAGATAGAAGGGCGGGGGGGGGGGGTGGTCTTCAAGCCATTGGTTCACTCCCCGATTGGCTACAACGGCTGGAGCTCTGCCAACCCAAAGCCAGGAGCCAGGAGCCTCCTCTGGGTCTCCCACGCAGGTGCTATCTTCTACTGCTTTCCCAGGCCATAGCAGAGAGCTGGATTGGAAGTGGAGCAGCTGGGTCTCAAACCAGTGCCCATATGGGATGCCGGCACTGCAGGTGGCGGCTTTACCCACTATGCCACAGTGCCAGCCCCAGGAAAGATTTTTTTTAAAGGTCTTTATTGTTAATGAACTATTGCCAGGCTGTGGTTAAATCAGAAGTCAAAAATATTGATGTAAAAAGTTTTTCTTTCCTATTATTTCCCCTTGATTACTTTGTAAAAACATCTTTAAAAAAAATCAGCACCGTTGTGGTTGGACTGAGAGGAAATGGGATTATTTACATTTTGATTAAGATAGACACAAAAGGAAGCATGTGAGGGATGGAGAAGGCAATGGCAGGGAAACCCGACAGCTTGAGAACCCCAAAGAAAAGGAACCTGGAAGGTAGAGTGCCCAAGTCAAAGCAAACTGGGAATCCTCTTATAAGGGGATTTCAAGAGAAAGAGAATATGGCCATAAATTGAACGTACAGAGAAAAAGTAATGAAAGCTCAAAAGTGGGATCCTAACTATTCCCATTCAATTTTGGGCTCTTAAAAAACTTTGTAACTTTCAGTGACAAAAGCAGCAGTCCGTTATCTTTACTGGGGTAAAATGGAGAGTGGGAGACCAAGCAGAAATGGAAATGGTGGTTATATGTATAGAATGGGGCATACATTTTAACACAAGTGAATCTCACATTTCTCAGTGGAATTATTGCATTAATATTTTAACAGCTCCTATTAAATATGATTACATATTAGGTGAACTCATAAATATGTCAGGTCTGATTAGTGAATGTGGAAGACAGGTGGGGCAGATTTGTCGGTAGAGGGAAAGTTCACATTATGAATCTGACTGATTTAAATAACCAACAAGGAAAAGGTTGCAATCATGCCAATTCTTTTCAATAAAACTCACTAGGAAATGAACTCACAATGTCGCAGGATACATGCTTATTTAAAGACCAGACATTTGCTAATCTTTATTTCCCCCTGTTTATTAACTATAGGAGAATCCATATAAAAATTCAGCAAAATCAAAAGAAAGCTATTTTTATTATTTCTTGATTTTTGACATAAAGGGACAGGATAATTAGTTAACATTTTTAGGTTTCAGAACTCAAGTCTCCTGTTTTCTTTAGTGGGTCTCCCTTCTGCAACTTTATTGCTTCCAGGGTGATAGGCTCTTTTGTTGTAAACCAAGAAACTCACAGCAGTTTAATTTACTGCTGCATTATTGCAGCTACTAACTACACACACACCTCCAAGGCTGGTAAACCCACTGATGTAGACAGTGCCACCTTAAAAGGATTTTTGGATGGGTCCTAGTGATGGGGGGGTGGGGGAGAGGAGAGGACATAATGTTTAATTATAAGAAATGATTGAAATAGGCACAGACATACCCCGGGTGCCTCTGCACTGCAGCAAGCTCTAAACTTGTTATCGTTAATGGTTTAAATTTCACTGTGCTAATCATTTCAGGACACCAGCCTTTCTTGATAATCTAATGAATTATTCCAACATCCTTCAGCAAAAAAAAAAATCCTCCATGACAGCACTAATTACAAGACGTTTTCCCAGTGCTTATGTAAAATATGACAGAGCAGCAGCTTAGGGAATTGCAGAAAACTGCTTCTAATTTCCACTGAGAAACTGACAAACACCTCTCTTTCATCTCTCCCAGCTCTCAAGTAAGATTTAACTTTCTCATTTAGTTAATTACCGAGTGAGGATCATCATTTCCCCGGATCGGAGCGGCACAGAGCCTTTATCGTGTTAACTTGTGAACTTGATCGATGGCTGCTGCTAAAACTTAATAACTTCACCCCCTGGCAAATTGTAAGATAAATATAATAGGAGAAACTCTGACAGTAAAAACCTGCCAGAAATGAGTGCTGTGTTTATGTTTCTTTGCAGGCAGCAAAAAACAACCGAAAGCTTATTACTGGTTGCGTGTTACTTATATTTAAAAGACTCCAGGCAGTTAACTTTCTACATACTGTTAAAACTTTGCTCACAAGATGGGAAAAAGGGGAAGAAAGCACTAGTGATGCAGATGTGGGGAAGTGAGAGGAAAAAAAAAAAGCAAGAAGGGCAACACACCAAATAAATCATGTAAAATCTTTGGGTGCAGCATGTTTATCACATAAAATATCCAACCAACACAAATAAGAATAGAATCCTTTATTTTAAACAATAATTCTGGAGTTCTAGAACATGTATGAACTATTATCTTGGAGGAAGGCGAGAGAATTTTGTGCGAGTTTTTTCGATGACTATGGGTCTGTGTCTGAAGAATTCAATTAACTGCAGAATTCTAAGATCTCTTTTCAAAAACCCCTGCAGCTAGGAAAACATTCACCAACATGCCACTTAACCCTTTGTGAAACAACGTGTTTACACTATTGGTATTCTAGAACACTTCATTTAGTCTTTTTTAAGATTTATTTATTTGAAAGGTAGAGTTACAGAGAGGCAGAGGCAGAGAGAGGGAGGTCTTCCATCCACTGATTCACTCCCCAGATGGCTACAACAGCCAGAGCTATGCTGATCTGAAGCCAGGAGCCAGGAGCTTCTTCCGGGTCTCCCACATGGGTGCAGGGGCCCAAGGACTCGGCTCATCTTCTACTGCTTTCCCAAGCTATAGCAGAGAGCTGGATTGGAAGTGGAGCAGCCGGGACTCAAACAAGTGCCCATATGGTGTCAGCCCCGTCATTTAGTCTTATATTGATTGATCTTCTACCTCTATGCTAGTCAACCAAGAAAAGAGTAGCCTGGTCAAAGTTTTCCGTTTGGTCAAATCTGAATCTGAGCTTGGAATTTTAACATTTAACTGTCCCAGGGTTGGTACCATAGCCTTTTATAACTAACAGTTATAAAACAGACAAGGATAACAGACAATGTATAACCACAGTAGAACCTTTGCTCACCAATGCCTGACCCCTCTCACTTCAGTGACTGACAGTAAGGCTGAAGGGGCCATTGCTGTGGTGCAGAGGGTTAAGCTTCTGCCTGCAGTGCTGGCATCCCATATGTGCCCGGGTTTGAGTCCCGGCTGCTTCACTTCCAATCCAGCTCCCTGCTAATGCACCTGGGAAAGCAGCAGCAGATGGCCCAAGTGCTTGGGCCCCTGCACTCACATGGGAGAACTGGAAGAAGCTCCCGGCTCTGGTCTGGCCCAGCCCTTGCTATCTGGGGAGTGAACCAGCAGATGGAAGATTGATCTCTCCCTCCCTCTTTCTCTTTCTGTATTTCTACCTTTCAAATAAATAAAGAAATCTTTAAAAAGGGAGGGAAGACTGAAAACAAATCTGTATATAAACTGCCAAGCCTATCACACTGACCACTCTAATAGCACAGAGCTATTATAAAAAATAAAACACAAGGGCCAGCATTGTGGCATAGTGGGTAAAGCTGCTGCCTGCGATGCCAGCATCCCATATGAGCGCTGGTTTGTGTCCCGGCTTCTCCACATCTGATGTAGCTCCCTGATAATAGCCTGGGAAAAGCAGTGGAAGATGGCTCAAGTGCTTGGGCCCCCTGCCATCCCCGAGGCAGACCTGGATGAAGCTCCTAGCTTCCACCTGGCCCAGCCCTGGGAAATGAACCAATGGATGGAAGATCTCTCTCCCTCTCTCTCTTTCTCTCCCTCTCTCTCTGTAGCTCTGCCTTTCAAATAATTAATTCAAAAAGAAAAGAAAATACAAACTAATTTTGCGGGAAGATAAGAGAAATTCAGGAAAGACCTTCCAGGACTTAAGCCTCATTTATGGGACTGAATTTAACATTCACCACGTTCTATGACGTTCTATGACAGTGCCAGTGAGCTCCAGGTTTCACACTGTATTCCAAAGACCCATTTGAAAAGTTGAAAGGATTTGAAAAATTGTAAAGTAGCAAACAAATTCATTTTTACTAGAAGATAAAGTCTCACATACTTTGTTTTTATTTTTTATTAGATTAGGATCTACTGGGTTCAAGCAAAGAAAGATCAATAGATTTTTTAAACTATATTGACTATAGACACATTTTAGATAATATGAAAAAATATAGAATCAAAGAACATAAAAACTGTCCATAACTTCCATTATCAACAAACAGTGCTCACATTTTAGTGAGTATATATCTTCCTGGTCTTTAGAAAGAATTATTAGTCAACTATTCAATGTATGTGAGGAGGAGAGCGTATTTCTATGCCATCCAGAAGATTTTTTGTCCATAATATCAAACTAATCAGAGCAGGCAAAATTTATCTACCTTTGCTGAATACCTTAGAGAAGTCAAGATATGATCTTGGAAGATAGAGAATTATAGGGCATGGCAGTTGTGGGAAGGAGAGGGAAGAGGAGAAAAAGGAAGGAAAAAGAAAAGGAGAAAGAGGAGGAGAGAAATGAGACGAAGGAGAGGGGGAGGGGAAGGGGAAGGAGGGGAAGCTGGGGGGTAGATGCTAGGGGTAGATGCTAGGGCTAGGAGAGGGAGAGGAAGGAGGAATGACAGGGGAGTGGGAAGAGGGAGAAGGAGGGAGAGGGGAGAGCAGGGGAGGGGCAGAGCTGATGCACTGCAGAAGAGATGGAGTGATGAAATGGAGCTAAGTGGGGTGGGAGGGGGAAGGAACGGATACAACCAAATGCAAAAGGGACTCGGCATTACCAAGCTCACATAGTCTAAGAGGAGCACTATGCTTGTTGGACAACAGGTCCTCTCCTACACGGTAAACAATAAACATCAAGAGGGAGAAGAGATGAAAAACTATTTTTTTTTCAAAGCCATGATCTAATGATGTTTCAGGCAGAGTAATAATGTTTAATAATCTGGAATCGGTTTGCTCTTTCTGAATAGCTTCCACAGAAGTCAACACTCTGGATGTTGAAGGCTATTATTATTCCCAACAGAAAATTTCTGTGATGGTGAAAATTTAAACTAAGAGTCTTCTTCCCAGCTTCCCACTCAACGCTCCCTTTGTTTATCACAAGAAAGCTAAGCTCTATCATAAATAATAGGAAATGATGGAGGCACTGCTTGCCAGAGGAAAACAAAGACACGTGATTACAACACAATTAAAAGGTATGCAGGAAAAAACGCAGTCAGCTTTAAAGGAAGAATGAAAGGGGGAAATGTCCCTCTCCTCTTTGTGCTCTAATCCTCAGATTTCTGTGTCTTACAACAACATCTCAATGACTTGGTAAAACTGGTTCCTGAAGAAAGCTTTATCCAAAACCTGGATTAGGAAAATACAAGGTTTTGGGGGACAGGATCTTAAGAAGCCAACTCAGCTCTCTAGGAGAAATCCAACTCTTCCCAAATGCTTGTTAATGCATGTTAAATGCAGCAAGAAACAATCCTGTGAGGCAGCCGCACAGGCCTCTCTCAGCTGCAGTGAATGAAGTAAATGCCTTGTAACTTCTGGAAGTCTTGGTTTATGCAGGTAAAACTTTAATAACCCTTGGAGCATCAAGGGACTCAAGACATTTCTCCCTGGAATTCTTTGGTAATTGTTTTCTTAATTTATCCAGGAAAAGCTTAGTTTGGATGCAGCATCTTTTTTTTTTTTTTAAACAGAGGCGATCAAAATAACTTGCTCAGATTCACATAAATTAGTAGAGTTCAAACTAAATTTTGCAAATTAGCTGTTATATAAACAGTATAGCTTTTCTAAAATGAACTTGTGGCTCTTCTTTTTAATGACAACTGAGCTCCAAGTCAATGAAAACACCGGGATTGCTTTGCATAGATGGAAAAATGCATTTTTTATAACCAAGAAGTTTACACAAGCACCGAAACTACAAGGTGCCATTCTGAAGCTAGCCCAAATGTCTTTCTGAAGAACGAATTAGAATAGAATCAAAATTAGAATAAGGTAAAATATCACCAACATGATTTGGCACCGATCCTATCCCAGATCTACCATTTGCTTCATGTGTGGTCTTGGTTAAGTTACCTAACCTCTCCACACTTCAAATTCTTCATCTATAATATGGGGATATTCATGGTAGGTATCTGGAAGGGTCAACAATAGGATAAAAATAAGAAAACACACGGGGCCCGGCACCTTGGCTCACTTGGTTAATCCTCCACTGGCATCCCATATGGGCACCGGATTCTGTCCCAATTGCTCCTCTTCCAGTCCAGCTCTCTGCTGTGGCCCGGGAAGGCAGTGGAGGATGGCCCAAGTGCTTGGGCCCTGCACCCACATGGGAGACCAGGAGGAAGCACCTGGCTCCTGCCTTCGGATCGGCGCAGCACTCTGGCTGTAGCAACCATTTGAGGGGTGAACCAATGGAAGGAAGACCTTTCTCTCTCTCTCTCTCACACTGTCTAACTCTGCCTGTCAAATAAAAAAAAAAAAGAAGAAGAAGAAAAAGAAAAGAAAATGTACATAAAGGCATTTAGAAGAATACCTCACACAGTAAGGGCATAAAGTGTCAATACAATTTTAACTAGGAAGGTTTGTAATCTACATGGTTGCAAATATTTATTAACATTTTATTAAATGCAATCTTCTTTGTTTTTGTGATAATTTTATATCCAGAAACCTCCACTTCTGAACCACATTTTAAGCCCTGGAACAAAGATCATGACATAAGTGTGTGTGTGTATAGCAAAAGCTCAAAAATATTTGGTAAAGATAAACCAAACTTTTAATCCAAACTGATGTAAGGGGTGTGCATTGCTTTTTAGGAATACAGTGATAAAATGCATTGTGATGTAAGCATATGAGTATTGAGGCCCTTTCTTTTATTTTTTTTAAAGATTTATTTATTTAAAAGTCAGAACTACACAGAGAAAGAAGGGGCAGAGAGAGAGAGAGAGAGAGAGAGAGAGAGAGAGGGAGAGAGAGGTCTTCCATCCGATGGTTCACTCCCCAATTGACTGCAATGGCCAGAGCTATGTCAATCTGAAGCCAGGAGCCAGGAGCTTCCCCCGAGTCTCCCACATGGGTGCAGGGGCCCAAGGACTTGGCCATCCTCCACTGCTTTCCCAGGCCATAGCAGAGAGCTGGATCAGAAGTAGAGCAGCCAGGTCTTGAACTGGCACCCATATGGGATGCCAGAGCTTCAGGCTAAGGTGTTAAGCTGCTGCGCCACAGAGCTGGCCCTGAGGCCCTTTCTTTCAACAAAAAGGATACTATCAACACTATATTAATGTTTTGTCCATAGGTAGTCCAAGTTTTCTTACAGATGGTACACATGTTTTCATACAATCCCACAGCAAAAGTGAAGCAGCATGACAGAGAAGAGGTGTAGGCCCAGCTGATATAATGAATTAGTTATGTGATCTCACCAAGTCTGAACTGGACTGGAACCTCATCTGTAAAATGAGAGGGTGGATGGGATCATTTGAGGATCAGTCTGGCTTTTGCATTTTGAGTCTGTAATTCAGTTCCACAGTAAATTAAATACAGTAAATTCATTTAAAAACAAAGATTCTTTTTTTTTTTTTTTTGACAGGCAGAGTGGACAGTGAGAGAGAGAGACAGAGAGAAAGGTCTTCCTTTTTTTTTTTCCCGTTGGTTCACCCTCCAATGGCCGCTGCGGCCAGCGCATTGCGCTGATCCGAAGCCAGGAGCCAGGTGCTTCTCCTTGTCTCCCGTGCAGGTGCAGGGCCCAAGCACTTGGGCCATCCTCCACTGCACTCCCGGGCCACAGCAGAGAGCTGGACAGGAAGAGGAGCAACTGGGACAGAATCTGGAGCCCTGACCGGAACTAGAACCCGGGGTGCCGGCGCCGCAAGGTGGAGGATTAGCCTAGTGAGCCGCGGCGCCGGCCACAAAGATTCACTCTTCATACTTCCTTACTAAAAGTCAATGTATCATAAAAAAATTTTAAAACCCAACACATTAGACTTGATGTATACACCTAAAGCTAGAAAAATATTTCTCATAATATGACTTGGCCAAGCCAAGCAGTTAGGTTTTGTTTCTGTTCTAAAGATTTATTTATTTATTTGAAAGCAGAGTTACAGAGAGGCAGAAGCAGAGGAAAAAAGAGAGAGGTCTTCCATCTGCTGGTTCACTCCCCAAATGACTGCAATGGCTGGAGCTGGGCCGAACCAAAACCAAGAGCCAGGAGTTTGTTCTGAGTCTCCTATGTGGGTACAAGGGCCCAAGGACTCAGACCATCTTCTACTGCTGTCCTAGGCCATGGCAGAGAGCCAGATCAGAAGTGGAGCAGTGGGACACAAACTGGCGCCCGTTTGGGATGCCAGCACTGCAGGTGACGGCTTTACCCACTAAGCCACAGCACTGGCCACAACAGCTATGTTTTTAATGCAAAGAAACACTATGATTCTGAATGAGAGCTAAACAGGTAACATTATTCTGACTTTCTATACATTTAAAGTTCTTGATGTTTTTCTGTCTCAATATGCCTCATCTCTTTCACATTCATTCCCTTATTTCCCGAGTCTCAGAATTTAAAAAAAGCTTTTCCAGAAAACTATCAATAATTAAATGTACCTCTCTGCAAAAAAATCCCTTTATGGCACACGAAGACAAAAAATTTTATATACCAATTAGTTTTATTTAGGGTCAAATCATGGAAGAATCAACAGATATGAAAAGAATCCACTGGAATCTTCTTAATGTTTTATCAAGGTGATAGTGGTCAGGATCAGATGGCTATGATTTTCCACCAGTTTAATTTTCAGTATTTTTTAAAAATATTTATGTACTTGAAAGAGTTAGAGAGAAGGAGAGACAGAGAGAGGTCTTCCACCTGTTGGTTCAGTCCCTAAATGGCTGCAAAGGCTGGGACTGGGCCAGACCAAAGGCAGGAGCCAGGAGCTTCTTCCAGGTCTCCCACATAGGTGGTAGGGGTCCAAACACATGGGCCATCTTCTGCTGTTTTTCCCAAGCCATTAGCAGGGTGCTGAATCAAAGGGGAGCAGCTGGGTCTCAAATTGGTGTTCATATGGGATGCCGGCAGGCAGCTTTACCTGCTATGCCACAATGCTTGTTCCAATTTTTCAGTGTTATGATTCCCATAGCCGATTGTACTACACAGACCTTTCAGATTCTAAAGGCCACCAAGTGCCTTTAAGGTATGAGTGGCAGGCTGGCGCCGTGGCTCAATAGGCTAATCCTCCACCTTGCGGCGCCAGCACCCCGGGTTCTAGTCCCGGTCAGGGCTCCGGATTCTGTCCCAGTTGCTCCTCTTTCAGTCCAGCTCTCTGCTGTGGCCCGGGAGTGCAGTGGAGGATGGCCCAAGTGCTTGGGCCCTCCACTTGCAAGGGAGCAGGAGAAGCACCTGGCTCCTGGCTTTGGATTAGTGCGGTGTGCTGGCCGCAGAGGCCACTGGAGGGTGAACCAACGGAAAAAAAAAAAAAAGGAAGACTTTTCTCTCTGTCTTCCTCTCTCACTGTCCACTCTGCCTGTCAAAAAATAAAATAAAAAAAAGGTATGACACATTACCTACTTTAATAAATAAGTGAATATGGGTCATTATTTTCATATGAAAGAAATGTTTGACTGGAAATTAGAAGCAGACTTTGTGGTATCATCTTCAAAATGATGATAGCATTTTCCAATAGACAGCACTATAGTGAACCTACATTATAAGTAAGACCTAGAAAAGTAGGTTGATTATCAGAATGGACAGGCATTAGGACAGCAGTGGTGAGAACGAGGGAAGGGGATGTTTCTCTCTGTCCCTCTCCTTTTTGTCTTTCTGTCTAACTAATTGAGATTTTGATAAAGAACCATACATATATGGGCATGTAATCTATGATAAAGAAATAATCCAGTACAATGGGAAACACATATTTCTTTTTTTAAAGATTTATTTATTTGAAAAAAAGAGTTGTACAGAAACAGAATCAAGATATTTTTAGAGGTTATTACCAAGCATCCTAATGCAAGAGGAAGTTAAAATTAGTTAAACTGTAAAGGTAGTACTACATGGAATCAGATAAGCCCAGGATCAAGCCCTGTGTCTGCAACACACAAACCATGTAGGCTGGAGCAAGCTACTTGACTTTTTTTTTTTTTTTTTGACAGGTAGAGTTATAGACAGTGAGAGAGACAGAGAGAAAGGTCTTTCTTCTGTTGGCTTACCCCACAAATGGCCGCTATGGCTGGAACTATGCCAATCCAAAGCCAGGAGCCAGGTGCTTTCCTCCTGGTCTCCTATGTGGGTGCAGGGCCCAAGCACTTGTGCCATCCTCCACTGCACTCCCAGGCCACAGCAGAGAGCTGGAGTGGAAGAGGAGCAATTGGGACCAGAACCTGGCACCCACATGGGATGGTGGCACCACAGGCGGAGGATTAGCCAAGTGAGCCACAGCGCTGGCCCCCACTACCTGACCTTTTTAAGCCTCAATTTTTATTTCACATACAGAAAGTAACATCACATATTTCCTATGGTTGTTCTAAGAATAGCAGACTATGTATATAAAGTGTCTGGATTAGGTTCCAACACATACATGCTCAATGAAGGCAGCTATTACTGATTTCTAGCACCAAGAAACAATCTCAACAATTAGAGAACAACTGAGAACCTGTATCAGGTTCTCAATTAAATTTAAACTTCAATCTGAACTAAAATTTAAAACTGAAGTTTTAACTAACACTTTCAATCAAATTTGCCAGAAAGGGGAATTACAAATTGGAATACTTATTAAGTATGCAAACTTGTAGGGCCATCATTAATAGGTAAGATTTGGGGACAGAATTGTGGAGAAAACAAATAAAAATCAAAAAACAATTTGAATTTTAAGAGCAGCTTAGCAGAAACAGGCTAAAAGGCTCTCGGAAAAATCACAGAAAATTACAATTTGGGGAATTTTGTGTGGGTGTATACAGTTCTTTCTTGTATGTGCGTGCTTGTTCTCACACACACATATACCACTCAATATATTTAAGGAAATATTTTGAAGACCTTCCATGCACAAGTGCTATACTAGTCAACAGAAGAGTCACATAGAAGCAAACACTGACAAACTGATTCTAAAATTTACATGGAAATGCAACTGGCCACGAATAACCGAGGTAATTTTAAAGAAAAACAACAAAACTGGAGAACTTAACTACCAGAGTTAAAGATTCAGTTATAGGGGGGCTAGTGGTGTGGCACAGTTGGTTAGTCTGCAGTTTGTGATGCCAGTATATCATACTAGAGCGCCAGTTTAAGTCCCAGCTGCTTTGCTTCCAATTCAGCTTCCTGCTAATAAGCCTGGGAGGGCAGTGGATGATGGCCCAAGCACTTGGGTCCCTGCCACCCAAGCGGGAGACCTGGATGGAGCTCCTGGCTTTGGCCTACTCTAGACCTGGCTACCGTGACCATTTGGGGAGTGAATCAGCAGATGAAAGATCTTTCTCTCTGTCCCTCTCTTTTTGTCTTTCTGCCTAATTAATTAATTGAGATTTTGATAAAGAACCACACATATATGGGCATGTAATTTATGATAAAGAAATAATCCAGTACAATGGGAAACACATATTTCTTTTTTTTTAAAGATTTATTTTATTTATTTGAAAAAAAGAGTTACACAGAGAGGTAGACAGAGAGAGAGGTCTTCCATCCACTGGTTCACTCCCCAGATAGCCACAATGGCCGGAGCTGTGCCGATCTGAAACCAGGAGCCAGGAGCTTCTCCCGGGTCTCCCATGTGGGTGCAGGGGCCCAAGGACTGGGCCATCTTCCACTGCTTTCTGAGGCCAAAGCAAAGAGCTGGATTGGAAGAGGAACGGCCAGGACTAGAACCGGCGTCCATATTGCATGCCTGCGCTTCAGGACAGGGCTTTAACATGCTGCGCCACAGCGCTGGCCCGGGGAAACACATATTTCAATACATGGTGTTGGGTCAACTGAACATCACACTGAAAAATATAATTCTCACATCTACTTCATACCACACGCAAAAATTAAACGGATTACAGATCTAAACATCAAAGTTAAAACAATTAAAATTTTAGAAGAAAACATAAGAGAGTGTATTATCTTCATGACATTGGGGTAGGCACAGATTTCTTAAATAGAAAGTAAAAATACTAATCATATGAGGCAAAGATCAATAAACTAGATTACAGGGGCTGGTGCTGTGGTGCAGTGGGTAAGGCTGCGACCTGCAATGCTTACATCCCATGTGGGTGCCAATTTGTATCCCGGCTATTCCACTTCTGATCCAGCCTCTGCTACGGCCTGGAAAAGCAGAGGAGAATGCCCAAGTGCTTGGGTCCCTGCATGCACCTAGGAGACCTGGAAGAAGCTCTTGGCTCCTGGCTTCGGCCTCGCCCCGCCCTGGCCATTGAAGCCATTTGGGGAGTGAACCAATAGATGGATGATCTGATGATATCTCACCCCCCCCCCACTTTTCTAATAAATAAATAGGAGCACATTAAAATAGACATTATGGAACAAGTGCAAAAGGCAAGTCACAGAGTAAAAGAAATTCCAATATGTCCATCAAAGGATCTGTATCCAGCATTTATATAACATTCATATAAATCCTCAAGAAAAATACATAAAACCAATAAGAAAATGGGCAGAAGACAAACAGACATTTTACATCCAAATGCCCAGTCAACAGGAAAAAAAAAAGATAGATTTGGAAAGCAGAGTTAGAGAGACAGACAGACATCTTCAGTTTACTGGTTTACTCCTCAAATGGTCCCAGCCGGGAAGGGGTGGGTAGGATAGGCTGAAACCAGGGGACAGGAACTCCACTGAGGTCTCCCACATGGGTGGCGGGGCCCAAGTACTTGGGCCATCATCCACTTCCTTCCCAGGTATACTAGCAGGGAACTGGATTAGAAGTAGAGCAGCGCCCCTCCAGCTGGCACTCGAATATGGGATGCCAGTGTTACAGTAGCTCAGTCGGCTGCACCACAACAGCAGTGTCAATCAACATCTAAAGAGACACTCAATTTTAATAACATTCAAGGAAATTTCTTTAAAAAAAAAAAAGATTTATTTATTTATTTATTTGAAAGAGTTACACATCCGCTGGTTCACTCCCCAATAGACCACAGTGGCGGAGCTGTGCTGATCCGAAGCCAGGAGCCAGAAGCCTATTTCGGGTCTCCCACATGGGTGCAGGGGCCCAAGGACTTGGGCCATCTTCTACTGCTTTCCCAGGCCATTACCAGAGAGCTGGATTGGACGTGGAGCAGCTGGGACTTGAACCGGCACTGATATGGGATGCTGGCACTTCAGGCCAGGGCGTTAACCTGGTGTGCCACAGTGCCGGCCCCTCAAGGAAATTTCATTAAAAACAGAACAATATGAAGATAATTAATACTACTGAATTGTATATACAGAAATGTAAGATGGTAAACTTTATATTAAGTGTTTTTTCCATAACTAAAAGTTAATGGAATATGAAATACTGCCATAGAACCCAGAACAGCTGTAACAAAAGAACCAAACAGTGCTGCTGAGAAAAAAGAACAAGTGGAATTCTAAATCACTGCTTTTGGGAGTATAAATTTGTAGAGTTGGAAGTTCCAGTTCCTCCCCTAGTTAAATATCCATTTGAATATGTTCAATATACATACATACTCAAGACAGGTACAAGAATTTTTGGTTATCAAAATCTGAAGGAAGGGGCCAGCACTGTGCGTAGCAGGTAAAGCTGCTGCCTGCAGAGCTGGCATCCCACACAGGTGCCAGTTCAAGTCCTGGCTGCTCCTCTTTCAACACAGCTCCCTGCTAGTGTGCCTGGGCAAGCAGTGGATGATGGCCCAAGTACCTGAGCCCCTGAACCCTTGTGGGAGACCTGGGAGAAGCTCCTGGCTCCTGCTTTTGGATAAGCACAGCTCTGACCATTGCAGTCATTTGGGGAGTGAACCAGTGGATGGAGGATCTCTGTCTCTCCCTCTTTCTCTGTAACTCTGCCTTTCAAATAAATCCTTTTTTAGAAAATCTGAATGAAACCGGGGCCGGCACCGTGGCTCACTTGGTTAATCTTCCACCTGAGGTGCCGGCATCCCATATGGGCGCTGGGTTCTAGTCCGGTTGCTCCTCTTGCAGTCCAGCTCTCTGCTGTGGACCAGGAAGGCAGTGGAGGATGGCCCAGGTGCTTGGGCCCTTGCACCCACATGGGAGACCAGGAGGAAGTACCTGGCTCCTGGCTTCGGATTGGCACAGCACTGGCTGTAGTGGCCATTTGGGGAGTGAACCAACAGAAGGAAGACCTTTCTCTCTGTCTCTCTCTGTCTATAACTCTACCTGTCCAAAAAAAAAAAAAAATCTGAATGAAACCAAAATGTTCACGTATAGTAAGATGGATAAATTGTGGGACATATGCATAAAGAAATAAATCAATGAGAGTAAACAAACTACAATTATATGCAACAAGAATGACTCTCAAAAACATGAATCTCTCTCTCTCTCTCTCTTTTTTTTTTTTTTTTTTTTGACAGGCAGAGTGGACAGTGAAAGAGAGAGAGAGAGAAAACGGTCTTCCTTTGCCATTGGTTCACCCTCCAATGGCTGCCGCGCTGCAGCCAGTGCACTGCGCTCATCTGATGGCAGGAGCGAGGTGCTTCTCCTGGTCTCCCATGGGGTGCAGGGCCCAAGCACTTGGGCCATCCTCCACTGCACTCCTTGGCCACAGCAGAGAGCTGGCCTGGAAGAGGGGCAACCGGGACAGAATCCAGCGCCCCGACCGGGACTAGAACCCGGTGTGCTGGCGCCGCAAGGCGGAGGATTAGCCTATTGAGCCATGGTGCCGGCCCTCAAAAACATGAATCTCAAGGCCAGTGCTGTGGCATAGCAAATAAAGCGGCCACTTGCAATGCCACCATCCCATATGGGTGCCAGTTCGAGTCCCGGCTGTCCCACTTCTGATCCAGATCTCTGCTAATGTACCTGGGAAGAGCAGGGAAAGATGGCCTAAGTATTGCCCCTGTACTCATATGGGAGGCCTATGTGAAGCTTCTGGCTCCTGGCTTTGGCCTGGCCCCAAATCTGGCCATTGCAGACATCTGAGAGTGAAACGGTAGATAGAAGATCTCTCTGTCTCTGTCTCTTCCCATCTGTAGCTCTTTCAAATAAATAAACTAATTTAAAACAAACATAACTGAGTGAAATAAGGCAGGCAGGAAAGCACACGTTTGAATACTGTATGATTCATATATAAGGCTCAAAACCAGGCAAAACTAATTATGTTTGGTGTTAGAGGAAAGGATATTGGTTATGTTGGAAGGGGAGTGAACTACAAAGGGCAGAGTGACTCTGATGATGTCTTTTACCCTTTTCTTTTTAAAGATCTGAGGGGTGGTTACACAGGTGCGTTCACCTTGTAAAAATTCATGGAACCAAATTCAGGATCTCCTGAATAGGAGTTAGGAGACGATTATTCAAAGAGAGAGAAATAAAGGTGAATAAAGTTCCATTTGGTTACAGATAGACTGTCCTCACCCTTATTTTCTGATATAATGGAAACAGGAACTTCTAATAAAAAAGATTTAAATTTTGGTCAGAGAAGAGCCCCATGGTCACACACAGATAATTGTTTCCCCTATGCCACTGCTCTGACCAAGGTTAGAGCTCCCTCTAGCATTTTTAACTAAGGAATAACACAGGCCCTTACAGAGCTGACACAGTTTGGTGCTGCCCATGGTTAAATGCAATATGGTGATTTTTATTTTTAATTTGCTTTAATTGTTGCTATGATATGAATAATTAATAGGCTTCCTATGCTAGTTTTGTAAAGTTCACAGTATAGAAAGCCAGGAAAGAAATATCTATTTAGAAAGGAGGCTTAAAAATGGTTATAACTGCTATAATCTTAGAGAATTCAGAATATTTATTCATGATTTGTGGCAACATTATGTTTTCCACCAACAAAGAAACACACTACTAAAAGCACTTCCTACTAAAAAAATCTCTCCAGTCTCATCTATTTTTCTCTTCATGACTGCATAACCACTGTACCTATAGTACTGTATGAGAGCAAAGTGGGTCAGTGTTAGGAGAGAGTTGTTTGAGGGAACAGAACAGAAAGGTTTGACTATAAACACTTAACCTTGTTCCATCTATTCTAAAGTATTTATTAGCATGAAATAAGCCCCTGGACAATAAGGATCTATTCAACTTGAAGCCTGTTTTCTTTGCCCATGCTTGTAAACTCCCCCTCTCCATTGGCATCTTAACCACTAGAAATTATGATGATATCAATACCTGCACCCAACCATGTCAATTTCACATTTGGATATCACATGAATGCATAATTTAGGTGTGATGCTGTAATCATACCCAATCCACATAAATCTGAGCAGGTGCTAAAAGTTCAATGGCTATAACATGCACACAGCATTATGGGAAAGCAGATAGTTAACAGGGGTTTCGGTTTTCAATCTGGATTTAAAATCTTCTCCCCACCCTGAAAGAAACATTGCTTTTCAATACTCTTGTTAAAATCAATACACATTTCAAACCCCTAATTAATTAATAAGTTCCTTCAGTCAAGTAGTAAGGATAAGAAAAAGAAGAGAATGTAGAGTCACCTTAAGGAAGAATATTATGAGTTATTCATTATATTTTGCACTCTTCCAACTAAGAAAACATTTTTTCATTATAATATGAGGCAAACATTTCCTATTAAATTTTTTGTCGTGGTGGTACAATGGGTTAAGCTGCTGCCTGCAATGCCAGAATCCCATCTCAGAGCACCAGTCTGAGTCCCAGCTGCTCTGCTTTGGATCCAGCTCCCTGTTAATGTGTCTGAGAAAGCAGCTCAAGATGGTAGAAGCACTGGGAGACCTAGATGGAGTTTCAGGCTCCTGGCTTTGCTGTGGACCAGCCTGGGATGTTGTGGTCATTTGGTGAGTGAACCAGTGGATGGAACATCAATATTTCTCTCTCTCTCTCTCTCTCACACACACACACCCCTCCCCTCCTCATCCCCATTACTCTGCCTAATAACTTTTTTAAAAGATATATATATCTGAAAGGCAAAGTTACAGAGAGAGAAGAAGGAGAGGGAGAGAGGGAGGAGGGAAGGGAGAGAAAGAGTGAGAACGAGCGAGAGAGAATCTCCTATCCACTGGTTCACTCCCCAAATGGCCGAAAAGGACAGGGCGGGGCCTGGCTGAAGCCAGGAGCAGCTTCTGGGTCTCTCATGTGGGTGCAGGGGCCCAAGCACTTGGGCCTTCCACCGATGCTTTCTCAGGCCATTAGCAGGGAGCTGCATGGGAAGTGAGACAGCCAGGTCTTGAACCAGTGCCCATATTTGCATGCAGGCATTGCAGGTGGCGGTTCTGCCACAGAGCTGGCCCTGAAACTTCTTTTCAAATTCTATTTTCTGTGAACTTCTAGAAGCACACTGCTACCACAAAGCCAAGATCCTAAGTGATTGCCTTAGTTTGGTTGTGCTGCTTATCTGCTGATCAAATTAACATGGCCAAAGTCATTCCAAGAGCAGTTCAAACGATGGATGAAATATTGTCTGCAAACAGTTATTCATTAACCTACTGAGAGCCTCAATCATGAGCTGTGTTTTTCCTAAGACAGGATTCACTATAGCTTCTCTCTCTGTTCACCCACTATCTGCTGGGAGCAGTATATCATGGACTAGAATGAGACTGACAGATCTAAATTAACATGACAGAAAAGCGATTTGATGTGCCTCTAGTTTCTCAACTGCACTCTCTTTTGTGGCATCCAAAGGCTTCAGAACCCTGGCATTAATTAAGCAACAGTTTTATTACACATAATCAAAGCCTGAAAAGAACAGACAGCGAGAGGAGATTACAAGTTTCAATTAACAGTTTAACTTTTTTGTGGCTGCTAATTGAGGTATTTTTAAATTTTGATCATAGCATATAGAATGCTGAAAAGGAAAATTCTGTAAGTGTAAGAGAAATAACAGGCCAGTGCCGCGGCTCACTAGGCTAATCCTCTGACTTTGGTGCCAGTACTCCGGGTTCTAGTCCCGGTTGGGGCACCGGATTCTGTCCCGGTTGCTCTTCTTCCACTCCAGCTATCTGCTGTGGCCTGGGAAGGCAGTGGAGGATGGCCCAAGTGCTTGGGCCCTGCACCCCATGGAGACCAGGAGGAAGCACCTGGCTCCTGGCTTCGGATTGGCATAGTGTACCAGCCGCGGCAGCCATTTTAGGGGGTGAACCAACGGAAGGAAGACCTTTCTCTCTGCCTCTCTCTCACTGTCTAACTCTGCCTGCCCCCCTCCCAAAAAAAGAGAATTAACAAATCTAAAATGTATCACCATATTGTAATTTTATATAGTCAATTTGCACATTTCCATGATTTCCAAATGGCTAGTTGTTAGTAAACTACTAATATTCAATAGGCAGCATAGGGAACTTTTTAGATAACCCCCCTATTTACTACATCTACTTAATTTCTATGTTTTTTTTTTTTTTTTTTTGGACAGGCAGAGTGGACAGCGAGAGAGAGAGAGACAGAGAGAAAGGTCTTCCTTTGCCGTTGGTTCACCCTCCAATGGCTGCCGCGGCCGGCGTGCTGCGGCCGGCGCACTGTGCTCATCCGATGGCAGGAGCCAGGTGCTAGGTGCTTTTTCCTGGTCTCCCATGGGGTGCAGGGCCCAAGCACTTGGGCCATCGTCCACTGCACTCCCGGGCCACAGCAGAGGGCTGGCCTGGAAGAGGGGCAACCGGGACAGAATCCGGCGCCCCGACCTGGACTAGAACCTGGTGTGCCTGCGCCGCAAGGCGGAGGATTAGCCTGTTGAGCCACGGCGCTAATTTCTGTCTTAAAATTCACAGACAAGCGCCGCAGCTAGATAGGCTAATCCTCCACATGCAGCGCCGGCACACCGGGTTCTAGTCCCGGTCGGGGCACTGGATTCCGTCCCGGTTGCTCCTCTTGCAGTCCAGCTCTCTGCTGTGGCCCGGGAGTGCATTGGAGGATGGCCCAAGTGCTTGGGCCCTGCACCCATATGGGAGACCAGGAGGAAGCACCTGGCTCCTGCCTTCAGATCAGCGCGGTACGCCGGCCACAGTGCACTGGCAGTAGAGGCCATTGGGGGATGAACCAACGGAATGAAGACCTTTCTCTCTGTCTCTCTCTTTCACTGTCCACTTTGCCTGTCCAAAAAAAAAAAAAAAAATATGCAGCCAGTTTTTGAAAGCATGGGGCCTTAGGCTCAGCTGGTGTAGTTCAGTTGGTCCTAGTTCTGCAACTCGCTAAGAGACTCAGGGCAGGCTGCTTGATGGGTAGTTCTCTTCTAATCATATGTAAAATGGCGTTATGAGAATGTACATAAAACTCTTGGTGAGATATCTGGTACTCTACAAATGTTCAGTAAATAATGGTACAAAAAGCCTGTCAATTTTGATGACAGAATCTCCAGATCTGTAATACTTTAACATATTTCACAACTTTTTTTGTTTTAAGTCAATCAGACTCAACAAATACAGTTTAAGAACTTACATTATGCAAAGCCAGAAGGCCACAACTCAATCTAGATCTCCCACCTGGGTAGTAGGAAGCCATGGCTCCCAGGGCCAGCATTAGCAGGAAGCTGGATCAGAAGCCAAGGCAGGACTTGATCACAGGCACTTGGATACAGCATCCCAATGTTTGCCCAAACTTTACTACTACTACTACTACTACTACTACTACTACTACTACTACTACTTCTTCTTCTTCTTCTTCTTCTTCTTCTTCTTATTATTATTATTATTATTATTATTTGAGAGGCAGTGAGAGATTGAGAAACAAAGCTCCTATCTGCTGGTTCACTTGCATAAGGTAGGTTTTTTTTTTTTTTAATATTTATTTATTTATTTGAAAGTCAGAGTTACACAGAGAGAGAAGGAGAGGCAGAGAGAGAGAGAGAGAGAGAGAGAGAGAGATGTCTTCCATCCAATGGTTCACTCCCCAATTAGCCACAATGGATGGAACTGTGCAGATCCGAAGCCAGAAGCCAGGAGCCAGGAGCTTCTTCCAGGTCTCCCTGGGTGGGCACAGGGGCCCAAAGACTTGGGCCATCCTTTACTGCTTTCCCAGGCCATAGCAGAGAGCCCATTTGGGATGCCAGCGCTTCAGGGCAGGGCATTAACCCACTGCGCCACAGCACCGGCCCCAATAAGGTAGGTCCTTAAACTGTAATGTTTTCAGGCTAGATGTACGGATTTACACTGCTTAGCATCCAAACTTCTGAAGAGCATGCCATATGCAGAAAACTATCACTGCAAATGGAATCAACCGTAATCTATGGATCCATGCAGCATCTACTTAACTCTTTATCTTTTCAAAACAAAATATATTAGCAGTGGGTGCTGTTCCGTAGTGGTTACAGCTGCCCCTTAGGATACCTGCGTCCCATGAAGCAGGAGTACCTGGGCTTCAGCTGCACCTTCACCTTCTGATTCAGCTCCTTGACTTTGTTCCTGGTAGGCTGCACACAATGGCTCAAGTACATGGGTTCCTGCCACCCAAGTGGGAGACCTGGATGGAGTTCCTTGCTCCTGACTTCTGTCTGGCCCAGCCCTGGCTGTTACGGCATTCTGTAGCTCTGCCTTTCAATTAAATAAAAATAAATAAATGAAAATTTAAAAATATTCAAGGGGCCGGCACTGTGGCTTAGTGGGTAAAGCTGCTGCCTGCAGTGCCAGCATTCCATATGGGCACCAGTTTCAGTACTGGCTGCTCCACTTCTAATCTGGCGCTCTGCTATGGCCTGGGAAAGCAATAGAGGATGGCCCAAGTCCTTGGGCCCTTGCCCCCGCGTAGGAGACCTGGAAGTAGCTCCTGGCTCCGGATCAGCCCAGCTCTGGCTGTTGCAACCATTTGGGGAGTGAACCAGCAGATGGAAGACCTCCCCTCCCATGGCTCTCTGTAACTCTGCCTTTCAAATAAATATATAAATCCTTTTAAAAATTTCAAAAATCTCCATTTCACAGGTTTAATGAATTTCAGAATCTACCTTTTCTCCTTAATTCCTATCCACAGAAAACATAAACAAAACAAAAAACCTCCACAAACCTCAATCTATCAATTTTAAAGGCTAAAATGACACTAAATTAATCTCACAAAAAATAACATATAAAGCAAGACTTTCCACGATAACAGTTTTTTAAAAAAGTTTTCCAATTAAACTGTCAGGTTTTTAAGTACTCCAATCAAAACAATAGGAGAAAATACACAAACTGAAAATGAACCTCACACATGGATGTAAATAACGCCACTCTTTAGGTTGCCCATTAATCCACAAGTGGCATATTCATCTTATTTACAGTATTATACCCCCTGCCATGATATTCCATTACAGAGTCACGCTACAGACTCCATAGTTAACACTGTAGGAACCATTTCTTTTTAAGCATGGTTTTCTTTCTATATTTCCCTTTTGGTTTGCTCCCAGGTTTTTTTTTTTTTTTTTTTAAATACTCATATAATTAAGTTCCTCATGCTCTTGGATATTCCTAGAAAATGTGGATTAATTTAGAGAAGTGATGTTTGAGATATAAACCATAATTCAATTTATATTCATTCTTCTAGAAATATTTTAACGTTCCTGTTTGTCAAGATTTCTTTTTTTAAAGATTTTATTTATTTATTTGAGGGGCAGAGTTACAGACAGAGAGATGTAGAGACAGAGAGAAAGGTCTCCTATTTTGCTGGTTCATTCCCCAAATGGCACAATGGCTGGAGCTGGGCTGATTTGAAGTCAGAAGCCAGAAGCCAGGAGTTCTTCTGGGTCTTTCAAGCAGGTACAGGGGCCCAAGTACTTGGGCTACCCTCCACTGCTTTCTCAGGCCTTAGCAGAGAGTTGGATTGGAAGAGGAGCATCTGGGACACACCCATATAGGATGCTGGTGCATAGGTGGAGGCTTGACCTACTATGCCACAGCACCAGTCCCATTTGTCAAGATCTTAATGTTCCATGTGAAAAAGTACTTCTTGCATAGAAAATGTATGCTACCCTCAACTGTCAAAAATCTTTACTCTTTCCATTAGAGAATACCTAGAGACATATATATATGTGTGTGTGTGTACCAAAAATAGTGATGGTTGTTTGCTTTTTATTTTTTATTTTTTGTTGATTTCTTTTTAATGAACTTGTTTCTTATTCACTCATTCCTGTTCCAAGTCTCTTCGGTGAGACAGAAGATTTCAAAGTCCAACCAAATCCTGATACTTGGGGTGGTGCTCTGGCATGGTGGTTTAAGCCTCTGCCTGCAGTACTGGCATCCCATATAAGCAACTGAACCAGTGAATGTAAGACCTCTCTCTGTTTCTCCCTCTCTCTGTGTATAACTTAGCCTCTCAAATAAAGAAATCTTAAAAAAAAAAAAAAAATCCTGACACTCTCATCTTCATAGTCACTAAACCATCTGCAAGCAATATAGTAAATATAAAAATATTTACTGACATATAATCAGAGAAACCTGGGTTATTAAGTCTTAATGGACATTGTTTTCAACTGACAAGATTAAAAACAGAGCTTAAGCTGGAAAAATAGATCTTCTGGCATAAAAGGACTATTAATGCATGCTTATACTGCAAATCCTGACACAGACAATAGGATGAAATCTCTATTTCCAGAATAACTTCTAAAACTTAATTACTAAGGTATGAGTTACCACCTGGAACCAGTTGTTTAATATTGTCTATTCATTTCATACACACAAGAATGCAACATGGAGCCATGAAGTCATCTCAGATCCTTTAAAGATCTGTTTACTGTGTTTACAAGGAAGGTGATTATCATTTAGTATGCTTTTAAAGCTATACAGGATTATTGACTAGGAAACCCAGAAAAGAGTTAAGTTTTCTCAACATAGTACTTGGCTCAGTTCAGCCTGATCAAGGTATTTTATAATCAGTTAAGAATGGGAGGAAGGGGAAGAGGAGGAAATAACATTTGCTAGATATCAGAAATGCTACAGAAATTAAATAATTCTAAATATCAGAAGCACTGTAGAAATTAAATAATTCTTTTTTTTTTTTTTTTTTACAGGCAGAGTGGACAGTGAGAGAGAGAGACAGAGAGAAAGGTCTTCCTTTGCCGTTGGTTCACCCTCCAATGGCCGCCGCGGATGGCGTGCTGCGGCCGGCGCACCGCGCTTGTCCGATGGCAGGAGCCAGGAGCCAGGTGCTTTTCCTGGTCTCCCCATGGGGTGCAGGGCCCAAGCACCTGGGCCATCCTCCACTGCACTCCTGGGCCACAGCAGAGGGCTGGCCTGGAAGAGGGGCAACCGGGACAGAATCCGGTGCCCCGACCGGGACTAGAACCCGGTGTGCCGGCGCCGCAAGGCGGAGGATTAGCCTGTTGAGCCACGGCGCCGGCGAAATTAAATAATTCTAAATAATAAATTTTACACACTAGGGGAGACAAGTCTCCTGGTAGGAAAGTCACAGGGGACCTCCAAACACTAGTGGAGGGGCAATCTGGTGAGCAAAGACTAGGAAGAGAGATCTGGATTCAAAACTTGACTCTACAACTTAAAAATGTGAAAACTTCTCTCAGAGTGTTGTCCATCTCATCAGGTTCACATAAGGACTGAAACAACATATACCTAACACAACTGTGCCTGAATACAGGGGCTCAACTTACTCTCTTTTTCTCTTCAAACTTTGAGTAGAAAATTGAAAAGAGAAAAGGAAAAAAAGGTAGAAGTCTTCCATTTTGAAGATACATGAGAAAGAAAATGGAAATTAAGATTTTTTTTTTTTAGATGAGAACATATCCCAAATCTAAAAAAATGGTATAAGCCTCATAGATTCAACTGGTTCCATATCTAAGATTAATAAAAATTTCTCTAAGGTAAACCCAATGGTAAGCCTCGGGATTAGTGGAATTTAAGGTGACTTGGTAATTTTAGTTCACTCAGGAATTTAAAAAAGATTTTCTTGGTCATTAAGTCAATTGGACATTTCTGGGATTCCTAGTATAAACAAAAACAAAAGGTTCCCTCAAAAATGCGACATCTATTTTAACACTGATCTCAAGGAGCAAATTGTTTTGGATAAGAACTCTATCAACAGGATCAAATATTGGCAGGATAACTAAGTTGATGGAATGCCAAATTCAAAGAACAAAGGGAAAATACAATTTCATTTTTACAGAAACTTGGTAGAGTAGAAGAGTCATTTAAACTCATAGCTCATTTGCCTTACAAGCTGAAGTCACGACACAAGAATAAAACTTTACATGTATGCTTTCTGAGCTCATGGGTACTGAGAGGTTCAAAAGCAGGAATCAGGTTTCACAAGCTTTGTAAGTGATCTTTTTACACCATATGAGTAAGGACATATTTATCCACAAACAGTTTATGAGACCAGGCTTCTGAAACTCTTAAACTAAGAGAGAAGATAATGTCTACACCTATGAACAGCTACAACAATCCATAAAAGTTCAGGACTTAAAAAAAAAAAAAAAAAAAACTGAAATAAAAAAACCCAATATTCTGTCTTCCAGATGAAGAAATGGAGAAAGATGTCCTGTGAAAGTATAATAAGTGGACTTTAAAATAGTAATATCCATGGTAGCACTAGGGTTTTTTTTTTTTTTTTTTGAAAGAAAGTGTGTGGGGGTGGAGTCCTAGACACTATTTGGTATTAAGTTACTAATGCTAAAATACTGATGCATAGAAGCTAAATGGATATATTCAGGAAAAATACACTATCAAATAATAAAATAAACAAAAATCACATTTCTGCTCAGACAGCCCGAGCTGTATGAAGGAGAGTTTTGGTGGAAGGGAATAAGGAAACAGTATTAATGAGAAATGAGGTGTTTATGTTCTATGAGTTTTGCACATAGCCATAATATCAGAAACTCAAGTTTGTGAAAACACAGTTATCTTAAAAGCTGCAGGGCAAGACAGTTATATATGATATGTATAATTTACATGAATCATAAATATGAAAAACATCCTATTACTATGATGATAAAAGATCACCTTATAGCTAACCTAAATATTTTCAATTATACTTAGGGTTCTTACTATTAATACAGTATTTGGATAGGGATCTGATAACCAGCTTTTACATATTACTACTTTAAGTAATATGCTTAAGTCAATTAATTGTTCACATCAAGATAAAAATTTATTTTATCTTTGAAAGATAATCTGAATTGAAAGATAATTTAATCTGCAAAGCCCACACTGTATTACTTGTTGTTATGGTCAGTCACTAAGCTTAAGGTGCAAAGAGGAAAAACTACAAATCTTGATGACCTCAAATACTTTACCCAACGTTAAAGCCTTCCAAAAAGTCTAGAAAATAGGAGCTGATTTGGTACAGAAAATTTAGCTCATTAATGTTTTCCATGGCCTTATGCCATTTTTTCCAATATGATAGGGATGATTAACAAGGTTATAATTTCACATAACTGAGTTTTAAACGGATGAATCAGCTTTTAGTTTCAGTTACTGCATAGGTTATTTTTCCTCTTTCTCCTATAAAGACCACACTTGATTGATATTCCATTCTCAGTTGTATAAACTGGAATAACACAACCCAAAGCTGAGAAGTCAGTGGCATAGGAAATATGAAAACAAACAAAACAGCAAATTTCCTAATAAACAGAACCAGGAAAGGAATACAATTTAAATATGCCATAGCTTAATGCCTGGATTTTGCTCCTCTATTGAATAACTCAAAGTGACAGAAGCGCTCCAAACCAAAGAACCCTCATGCTGCTTGTAAAGAAAACTCTACACTGGAGGGATGAAGTAGGGGGAAGCTGACAAGGCAGAACTTTTAAAATTTACCTCCTATGGCTGTCTGATTTTTAAAAAGTCAAACTGTGAGACCCAGAGAATGATGCCAAAGACAGGGTGCTGGGAACCAAATCCTAAATGACCCCTGACAGATCTGCAGTCAGCAAACTAGGTATTCATCAACTATGCTTTGTGGTATCACTTTGGAAAGTAGATAGCAGCTCTTAAAAGTCCGTAAATCAGCTAGCTCTAGCATGGAAACACAGCGCTTGGCAGCAAGAAAAGGGTAATGTAAAAATCACAGATCATTTTTTTCTTCTTCCCATTTATAGAAACCGTGCCTGGCATTGTGCAGCTGTGGTGTTGCCTTCATCACTCCCTCCATTTCCAGTCCTGCTAATTAAAAGGTTGATCACAGAACAATGCTCTTCTCATTAATTTCAGTGTTCCGATTGGGCAGGATCCCTGCTTACCCCACCTGATCTTTTCACACTGCTGAAGTTAATGTGACAGGAGCCCGAAGATGGATTACCTGCTGCCATATTGCCCATCGCCTCCAATCAGGAGCTATCTGTGTAAACTGATTGTTCTAATTTGCTCTCATTATTTTTACAATATCAGGAGAAAATAACGCACACAGCTCACTGTCAAAGCCATGAAAATCAGCCATTAGTTAAACCCAGACACTGAGTGGCTTTATTAGAGGCACTGCAGTTTATTGATGTAGCTCCAGTTAAACATGGCAGCATTTGCTTCAGTAGATGGAAATGTTAACACTCAAAGTGAATATTTCCTGTGATAATACACACGGCAACAGGATATTTTCACGAATACAGTTCCTATTTGAGAAGCTTGGTTCTGACACAAATTACATAGCGATAAAGGGTTGGGGTGGTGTAAGAAAGTAGGTAACATCTGATATACTCAGTGTGAAAATCCCTCTATTAATTCCAATCTATAAGTACTCTTTGCCTCCTATACTTTGTGTAAATAAGAAATCCTAACCTGTGACTATAATTGCTAATCAATAAATAAAAGTGGTTCTATTTTGCTCCATAAACAAATATTTTTACAAAATAGAAATTTTATTACTTAGGAATCAAAATGTTTTCTATAAAGATCACACAGGTATAATTTTAAATAAGACTATTCTTATACAGTGTAAGTTTTCAACAAGATTGGTTACTAATCCTAGTGTCACTGATATTCACGATGTATTTCAAAATTAGAAAATAAGCAGCCTAGTAAAGCCAGCTAACAAACAAGCTGGGTTGTAAAGCCTTCAGTAAGTAATGACTTAAAGCAGATGGAAGGACTGGGCAGAAAGGTCTGATACTCAAGATTTGTCCTGGGCACAAAGAAAATGTATTTTCATGTTGTAAAGAAAATGCTGAACTCCAGAAGAAAAATGATTTAAAATTGGCACTCTAGACTCTTCGAGCTATTAACATTTTGCAAAAATGTTAGCTAACTGCTGCCTGAATAGCATTTAGAGGGCTGGATAAAGCAGACATAATAGAAACAGATGCCTTTTAAATACAAGAATTTAACTGATTCACACTCTTTTCATCTCCCCTCTTTAGTATTAGAAGGAAACATGGCTTCCTCCTGTTTCCTTTCTACTCTAAGATTCCTAGGTAATGTGAAGGCAAGAGTATGCCCTTCTTGCTGCTCCCCTTTTAATAGCCACTTTTCTTTTTCAAAGAAACGTGTGCCATGCTTTTCTCCTTAAAATTCCTGCACTAAAAGACTGCACCATACTGCACTCTGCAAAACGTGCTGATGGCGCCAATTACAAGCCCCCAGCCGAACGCGCCAGCCCCCACCATTCGGGCAGATTTATGCGGACTCTTGCCGACGTTATTACAAGTCAGAGTTTATTGGGAAATTGTTACATTATGCGGAGTGTCTAACAAATTGCTTATGCTGCTATAATTGGATTACAACAGCCGCTTGCTCCCACCGGTAAGATTAGGCAAGTAGGACTCCTGCCGATCTCTGAGCGTTAGCAGTAATTTTATTTGCCTTGCCTCTCTCTTTCCTAACAACATGCCTCTCTCCCTGCCAGCTGTCTGCTGAAAAGGCACAGGCTTGTTCCTTGGCCCTAACAATGCAATTACAGCCCCGCAGATCGCACTGTTTGTGCATTAAGTACAGAGCCAAAACGAGGCGAATTGATCGTTTGACTTTTGGAGAAGCCATGTGATCTCTCCGAGCGGGTGATCCGACATGCATCAGCAGGCAACACTGCAGTCAATTCTTGATGAAGAACTTTCTCCTTTCACCTCTCTTTCTCCCAACCTTTCCTTTTCCACTGAGGAAGACACTGACTGGGCTCATCTCATGCTGATCTAGATCAATTCACAAAGCCAAACCTGATCTTATTAGCTCCCCGGCTTGGCAGAAACATGAAGAGGCACTAGCATCTTGAAGCGCCTCAGTCAGACAGATCAGTGGTTCCCAACAGCTGAACCACTGCTGCTGCAAAGAAAAAAACAGGTTCATAAAGAGTTTGCTGAGGAAGGAAAGTTGTATTTCTTTGGAACTACAGAAACTTTTAGGTTTTGGCAAATAAAACTGCCTTGCGATGGCTTTTTTACAAGCTCTGTGTGTATTCAAGGGCCATCGAGCACCAGCACTGAAACTGGTGTCCTTTCTGTGCAGATCGCTCTGCTGGAGATGCTGGCGGCCAACGCGCACAATCAATGTGCTGGACTTCGGGCTTCAAAACCACCCATCTGATCCCCTCTCCAGGCAAAGTTTTAAACACACTTTGTTGACAGCTTTCAGCTTCTTGCTTTTTTTCTCGTATGTTGAACAATGAATGCCGGTAGCAAAGAGACCATGCAAGCAGTTACTGTGATCCCTGGACACAGTTTGTGAGAACTTGAGGCTGGGGTCTGGACTTTTCTCTTAGGTTGAAAATAGTTTGAATTTTACCAGTTGTAACACAGATCAAGGTTTCTCTTTACATTTTCTTCATCAATGCCATATGCTCTGAGCGTTCCTGAGGCTGGTTATACAACAAATGTGCAATCAGTGTACTGATGCCTTTTGGTGTCCGATGTCTGGCCCACCCAGCTGTGCCCCAGTGCTGATCCTTGTCTAGATTCTCAGCATTATGCACACCTGGAAGGGAATGCATGGTTTATCTTTTATTGTACAAACATATGCAGTCTTGTCCATAAGAAAGGTCCTTGCTTCTCTGATGAATTCAAAGAGTGATCTTGGAAGACTCACTTTACTGTGTATTTCTTGGAACCTCTGGAACCCAATTAACATATTACATTCAAATGACAATTTTCTGAGCTTCACTTCTGCTTTTTGAAACAGCAGAAACTACTGTGTAGCGTGTTATACTCCACAGTGTCTCCAACCATTGGCCTCAATGATATGGTTAAATCTGAGAATGTTTTCCACAGAGCTAACATTTAGACCTGACAGGCGCCTATGTGAAGAATGGACCATCTGACATGCTACTTGTGGAACAGTATATTAAAGAAGCCTGTTAACATGTAGTTTAGAACTCAAAAGAAACTCTGAACAGCTGAAATGCCTTATAAATAGCGCAGACCCAGAGGAAGTGCAAACGTCTGCATTGTGAATTGTAGATCTTAATTACCGACAATGGCTGGTACAGCAAGTAGCATGGAAAAAAAGTGAAACAGTTGCACTGTTCATGGTTGGCAATAATTCTTCAGGAAAATATTTACTATCAATCAGTTATGAGAAAAGGGACTCTGTGCTCGTAAAACAGCACGTTGCTTCTCATACCAGGACCATTTTGCTTCAGCATAATCTGAATTTAAACAGCTTGTTTCCTGCGGATATAATTTTGGAAATAAATAAAACAAGTCTTCTATCAAAATCTGGAGTGAGTGGAAAGGAACAACACATTTTTCTGTCTCAGTCAGTTTCAAACAGATTATTAGTCTCAAGTAAAAAAAAATAAATAAAATAAAGCAACAACAAAGATACAGAGCATCTATGAAAGGCTATACTGAAGGGGTTTATTTTCCAAACATAAAGAGGCAGCACTTCTATCTGGGCCATAAATATAGATAGACGTACTCAAAAACTCAATTTTAACTGTACGTGTTTATACATGTATGTGGGTGAGTGTATAAGGGCAAATTAGGGAAATGTATAAAACAGAAAATCTCAAAAGATTTTAATGCAGTTAATAAAAATATAAAACATAAATGCTCTTCAGTTTTTAACATTAGTTTTCTCTACTATTGCAAAACATTGCAAAGGATGACAATTAGGCACAACATGATTATAGATTTTAAAGACTAAGTTGACAGTCAATAATGACAGTCCATTTAAAGCTACAATAAATACAGAGCTCATCCTGTTCCAAAAACAAATCTTATGAACTAAAGAGCTATAATTAGAAGAGAGGTGTTTGAAAAACTAAGACATTTCAACGCCTCCAAATGTTATTTGGATTAAGTTATACCGATAAAATGAACCACCCGCACATACCCCTCATTTTTTATTTTTAGATTTTCTCTTAGGCTTCTTTTTTCAAGGTAAAGAGTCAGAAGATGATTGTCAATCTAGAGTGGCTGTTTGTCTTACAGCTTCGTTTTTTGGTATTCGAGAGAGGCCTAGTGGATACTCTCTCTATAATGGGAACTTTTGGCAAGGAAGTCCTAAACAAAGCAATAAAGGGGCCTGAACCTAACAATATTGTTGTTTTTAAGAAAATAATTGGTATTGACATCTTCTCTAAAACTCACACAAACAGTATTCAATAATGAAACTTCTAGTATCTTTATCCACACCAAAGTCGCTCTTTATTAGAATTCAGTAGCTCTGAACCAGAAGATAAAAACTGCTGATATCACTAAATTACAGTCTCTCTTGCATGGAGATGGTGGACATTCAAGTCACATTGGAGCACAATCTGAATCAACAACAAACACTTGTATCAAGTTAAATTAAAAAAAACCCACTTTGGTCATATCAATGCAGCAGATGGAATCTATTCAGTTAAGGGCTAAAGGTGAAGAACAGAAAATAAGGATACATGTGCACACCTACAAAAATAATGGCAAGCCATTTCTTTCAAAGGTCAAGCTATAAATGAGGCCAAGAGAAACAGTATGGAATCATGAGACACACACAACACATGTAAAGAAAGAAAGGAACTCTTGGGGCCGGCACTGTGGCTTAGCAGGTAAGGCAGCCGCCTGTAGTGCCAGCATCCCATATGGGGGCTGGTTGGAGTCCCGGCTGCTCCACTTCCAATCCAACTCTTTGCTATGGCCTGGGGAAGTAGCAGAAGATGGCCCAAGTCTTTGGGACCCTGCTCCTGCATGGGAGACCCGGAAGAGGCTCCTTGCTTCAGATCAGTACAGCTCTGGCCATTGTGGCCAACTGGGGAGTGAACCAGCGGATGAAAGACCTCTATCTCTTTCTGCCTCTACTTCTTGTTCTGTGTAACTCTTTCAGATAAATAAATCTTAACAAAAAAAAAAAAAAAAAGGAACTCTTATCACTATCCCTGTTTATTGTTACCTCACTGGAGGCTGTTACAATAAAGAAATTTTTTCTCTGCAACAAGTTTTTGCCATTGATCAACTTATTATCAGGCTCAGATCTGAAGCAATGAACCACAGACAGAGTATAGGCCAATAAAAGGGACCAAGAAGTTAGCTGAGTTCCAACAGAAAGTGATATAAATCATTAGAGCATTTAAGGGGACAATGAAAGGATTTAGGTGTCAGAATAATGTTAAAATAAGCAAGAACGGGATGAGAGGGTCACCATATGGGAGAAGTGAAACATACAGATGAGCAGCAATGAGCAAACTTATTTTCTCACCCAATAGCATGTAGAAATTATGCCACTGTGCCAGATGCCAGAAGATTTCTAACTATGCACTGCTGAAGTAAAGGGTAGGAGAACAAACTAACCAACTCCACAACATACAGATACACAGCAACTATGCTGCGTAGAGATCCTGGCTGACAGAGAATGGGGAAAACAAAAGGAACAGATGCTCACTTGGCCAGCTCTCAATGAAACTCATTAAAATTGTCACCTTGTCCTTGGATTGGTGTTCATGCTAAGATTTTTGCATTGTTTAGCCAGAAGTCATCCACTTGTAATGCAACTGAGAGCAGTGTGGCCAATGAAAGAGAAAGGCCAAAGTAACAGTACTGCTGCCTCCACGTACAAATGCAAAATAAAAGATAGGGTCAATAAGCACTTGCCAATCATGACTGACAACTTAAACATATATAATTTATATCATTTTGTAGCAAATTATTGACATTTGAATTTAACTAACACACTTTACCTCTCAAATTATAACTATTACACTTGATCTTAGCCAAAAGGCTGAGAAGCAATCAAACTATTAACTATTAATAAATTTTGACATTCATATATCTCCAATAGCTTTATTTTGTATGATATTCTTTCAGTTGCTAAGTAGGCCCGGAGACTAATGCATGTTTTAAGAGGTAAAATAGGGACTGGTGCTGTGGCACAGCAGGTTAAAGTCCCAGACTACAGCACTGGCATCCCATGTGGACATAGGTTCAAATCCAGGCTGGCTCACTTCCAATCCAGCTCTCTTCTATGGCCTGGAAAAGCAGTAGAAGATGGCCCAAGTCCTTGGGCCCCTGCACCCACTTGGGAGACCTGGAAGAAGCGCCTGGCTTCAGATAGGCACAGCTCCGGACATTGTGGCCATTTGGGGAATGAACCAGTGGACAGAAATCTCTCTCTCTCTCACTCTGCTTCTTCCTCTCTGTAACTCTGCCTTTCAAGTAAATTAAATAAATCTTAAAAAAAAAAAAAGGTAAAATATTGTTGTTGCTAGTGTCTGAATGTTTACATTCTCCCAAAATTCATAAAAGCAGAGCCCTCAAAAATGGAATCAGTACCTTTAAAAAAAAAATCCCAGAGAGCTAGCTGATTTCTTCCACCATGTGAAGATGTAACAAGAAGGAAGCATCTATGAAGTAAGGTGAGGACCAGACAACAAATCTGCTAGCATCTTAATCTTGGACCTCCCATTATCCAGATCTACAGGAAGTAAATTACTGTTGTTTATAAGCCATTCAGTTCATGGTATTCTTGTTATAGCAGCCCAAATGGACTAAGAAAAACTATCCTTGGATTTTTATAGCAAAGGAGAGTGACTACATGACAGCAGCTCTGGCTCTAATGTGACAGTGAAGCAACTCTAGGTCTGGATGGGTAATACAATAGATTACTTTCTTTTTTTTTTTTTTAAGATTTATTTATTTTTACTTGAAAGTCAGAATTACAGAGAGAGAGAAAGAGAGAGAGAGAGAGAGAGAGAGAGATCCTCCATCCGCTGGTTCACTCCCCAACTGACTGCAACTGCAATGGCTAGAGCCGTGCCGATCAGAAGCCAGGAGCCAGGAGCCTCCTCCAGGTCTCCCATGTGGGTGGCAGGGACCCAAGGACTTAGACCATCTTCTACTGCTTTTCCAGGCCACAGCAGAGAGCTGGATCGGAAGTGGAGCAGCTGGGACTTGAACCAGCGCCCATATGGGATGCCAGCACTGCAGGCAGCAGCCTTACCCGCTAAGCCATGGCGCCTGCCCAATAGATTACTTTCAAATAGTCAAAGCTTGGAATGTTGTCACAGGGATAAATACCTGAATGGTTTTAATGGCAATATTTTTGAAGATAAGTAAAATTCTAGAAACAGAGCCCACATTGAATTTTACTTACTCCTGGAGTAATCAAAACAGCTGAAACTTGAATTCAAAGTTCCAAACTAAGTACTTGGAAAACCTGAGTCAAGACTGGCAATGAAAAACCTCATACTTAAGGTTGCTTGTGTTTCCAGGCTACAGACAGGCCACACATTTACACGTGAAAGAGGTAACTCATATGCATGACTAAACACACCTGTCCACTCAATATCACTGAAAGGCACTCACTCAATAAACAAAAATGATAGAACAACTGGGTTTTCTAAAACATATATCACAATCCTTGCAAGGATGTTCTTTATACTGAATCACTTTAAAAACTGGGAAATTTATAAAAATAATTGTGTATTATCTCATACAAATCTTACTGATCTGTGATATCCTATAACTAATGCCAGACAACATGTTGAATCAGTCTCAAATGTGAGCAGATATATAATCAAAAGATTCTGCTGCACCTGACCAAATGGGGAATCCAACTTGCAATCTGCTCAGGATAAAACAGTGCCTGCTTGCTCTCTTTTCTTAAATATACAATACAATAGTCTTTAATGGAACTGAGAAAAGATGCCTACGACATAGCATTGTGATGATGTGGTATAATACATATCGATGAGCAATACTGCTTACCTTGGCCACACAATTCTCAGTCTTCATAGCCGTGCTTGCTAGACATACTGTTTCTTGGTTTAAGCAGAGTCTGGCACAGCTATTATAAGTCTGTAAGAGAATTTTTTTGAAATGGATTTGTTAGATATTGAAATACTGCTATATACAGTTTTCAAATCAACACACAAATAGACTTGATCTGTAATTTCCAGATTTATAGGAACTGGGGAACAGGGAGCAAGGAGAGAGCCCACAAAATCCAGTGATATGCCCAGGTATAAGTAGATGAGCAGCACTGGCTTTGTTGCACACATGGAAAGTGCAGTGTTGGTACGTAGCATCTTTTAAAGGCAAATTTATTACTTTATTTTTTAAAGCCATCTTTTTGGTTTCTTGGTTTTCATTTAATTCGAAAGAGAAGCAAAAAGAAAGAGACAGACAGAGACAGCTTCCATCTGCTGGCTTACTCCCCAAATGCCCACAACAGCTGGGCCAGCCTGGAATTCAATCACGGTCTTCATGTCGGTGGCAGGGACTCAAAAACGTGAGCAATCGCCTCCCAGGGTGTGCATGAGCAGAAAGCGGGGGTCAGAAGCAGAGCTGGGGGCCAGTGCTGTGGCACAGGTTTATCTTCCGCCTTTGGCACTGGTATCCCATATGGGCACTGGTTCCAGTTCTGGCTGCTCCTCTTCCCATCCAGCTCTCTGCTATGGCCTGGGAAAGCAGGAGAAGATGGGCCAAGTCTTTGGGCCCCTGCACCTGTGTGGGAGACCCAGAGGAAGGTTCTGGCTCCTGGCTTCAGATTGGTGCAGCTCCAGCCATTGTGGCCATTTGGGGAGTGAACCAATGATGGAAGACCTTTCTCTCTGTCTTTCCCTCTCACTGTCTGTAACTCTACCTCTCAAATAAATAAATAAAATCTTAAAAAATAAAATAAAAAGAAGCAGAGCTGGGCCTTGATCCCAGGCAATTTGACATGGATGTAGGAGGCTCCACACTGCACCAACACCTACTAATAATATCAAGTTTAAAGAATATAATTATGTTTAAAACAATAATTACTCTTTTGACAGAAGGTTTACTTTTGATATTTTTCCATTTAAATCTTCAAAACCAGTAAGACCTGAACACAGGGAGAGAATGTTTCTCAGAACAGTAAGAAATTTTTAATTATCTAAAAAAAATGAATCTAAAACCAACGGTGACATCTTCTAAAGTAATTTTGAGGGATTGGCACTGCAGTACAGAAGGTTAAGCCACAACCTGAGGCACCGACATCCTATATGGGCACTGGTTGAGTCCTGGCTGTTCCACTTCCAATACAGCTCCCTGATAATGCATCTGGGAAAACAGCAGAGGATGGCCTAAGTGCTTGGGCCTCTGCACATACATGGGACACCCAGAAGAAGCTCCTAGCTTCAGCCTGGCCCAGCCCTGGCTATTGTGGCCATTTGAGGAGTAAACTAGTAAAATAGCAGATGGAAGATACCTCTCTCTCTATCTTTCAAATAAAAAAAAAAATCTAAAAAAAAAAAAAAAAGAATTTTGATGAAAGCACTACATTAAGCTTTGATTTTTTTGTTTGTTTGTTTAAGAAAAAAGGGGGGCCGGCGCTCTGGCATAGCAGGTAAAGCTGCCGCCTGCAGTGCCAGGATTCCATATGGGCACCAGTGTCAGTGCTGGCTGCTCCACTTCCGATCCAGCTCTCTGCTATGGCATGGGGAAGCTGTAAAAGATGGCCCAAGTCCTTGGGCTCCTGCACCCGTGTGGGAAACCTGGAGGAAGCTCCTGGTTCCTGAATTTGGATTGACGCAACATCCAGCGGATGGAAGCTATCTCTGCCTTTCAAATAAATAAAATGAATCTTCGAAAAAAACATTTTAAAAATACAAGTTGCTAGGTGTCATGCGCAGAAAGTCTGAGAATATGTTATTTTAAATTTTATTTTGAATACCTCCCCAGTAAATATAAATGCTATTGGTCTGGGGAATATTCTTCTTCTTTTTTAAAGATATTTATTTATTTCAAAGGCAGTGTTATTGAGAGGCAGAGACAAAGAGAAAGAGAGAGAGAAGGAGAGAGAGAGGTCTTCATTGGCTGGTTCACTCCCAAGATTGCCGCAATGGCCAAAGCTGCACCAATCCGAAGCCAGGAGATAGGAGCTTATTCCTGGTCTCCCACTCGGATGCAGGGGCCCAAGGACTTGGGCCATCTTCTACTGCTTTCCCAGGCCACAGCAGAGAGCTAGATCAGAAGTGGAGCAGCTGGGACTTGACTGGCAACCATATGGGATGCTGGCACTGCAGGTAGCAGCTTTACTCATTATGCAACAGCACAGGCCCCAGTAATATTCTTTGAGAACCACTAGAGTGTGTGAATGCTTAGGTAGGAATTAAAGAGATAAACCTTATGATAGCATAATAAGAATCAATTTTTTAAAATTTTAAGATTCCACTTAAATTTTTTCTTTACTTGTGATTAATTTGAGAAGCAAACAGAGACATGTTTGTGCTCTCATCTTCTAGTTGACTCCCCAAATGCCTCCAAAAGCCAGGAACTGAATCCAGGCCTCCCAGAGTCCTGCCTACCAAGGTCTGTATTAGCAAGAACTGGAATCAGGAACAGAGCATGAACTCAAACCCAGGCTCTCTGATATGGGATGCAGTTGTTCTAAGCAGCAATTTTACTGCTAGGTCAAAAGCCCAGCCCAAACTTTTAAGATAAGTTTGGATTTACAATACCAAAGACATGGGGCCAATGTTGTGGTGTACCAGGTTAAGCTGCTGCTTGCAAACCAGCACCTACATCACAGCACCAGCACCTTGGTCATTCCTTGTTTTCATGACTCCAACACTTCTGAAGAGCACTGAGTAGGTAACCACTCAGTCTGGGTTGGCTTGATGTATTCTCGTGATCACTGGGTATGAAACTACAGAGCCGATATACCCTTCTCGGTTTCAAATCAGGGCATACATTAGTGTTTCTGTGAGATTTTTTTTTAAAAAAAATTTATTTAGTAAAGGTTTATTTATTTATTTATAGGAAAGGCAGAACTATAGAGAAATCTTCCATCCACTGGCTCACTCTCCAGACAACTGCAACAGCTATTGCTGGACCAGGCTGCGGGGCATGAGCGCGGCCATGGTGCAGCCAGGCCAGGCCAGGCCCAGGGGCTCCGCATACGCAGCTGCCCCCAGGTGCCCCCGCCCGAGCTGCGCAGAACGGAGCCGCACGGAGCCAGCCGGCGGGTGTCCAGGGGATGGCAGTGCAGGGAGGGACCCGGTGCGCGCGCATGTGGCCCCAGACACCGCCATGGCGGACAGCGACCCCGCGGGGTGCGTGGCGGTGGCAGCTCCAGCCCCCGGACCGGGCGACGCCAAGGAGGGGCAAAGAAAATGGTGCCCAGAGGAAGTAAGATGGGCAGAACTCAAAAGCTAATTGGCTACGCAACATCAGGGGAGGTAACAAGACTAGTAACAAGTGTATAGACATAAGGCTAGTCCTATAGAAATCCCCCCCACCCCCTGTAAAGTGACCGTTTAAGTGATTGGTTGGTCCTTAGCCCTGCCCCAATGACTCTGCAGTTTTGTGCTATAAAAGGTTCTGTTACGCATGGAATAAATGAGTCCTTGCTAGACTTGGCTCCCCGCTGCATCTGATTGTCTCCAGGATCAGGAGGCTGGGGAACGGGCGAGCGGCGCACTCACCTTTCCTCGGACCCAGTCCATCCTTGTACGGGTGGACTCAGACCCTGTACCAGGCCAATGACAGAAGCTTGGAACTGAATTTGGGTCTCTTTTGTGGGTGGTAGGCACCCAAGTATTTGGGCTATCAATGACTGCTTTCCATGGTATGCATTAGCAGGAAGCTGAACTGGAAGTGAGGAGCTGGATTTCAAACCAGGTACTCTGACATGGGACCCAGGTGTCCCAAGTAGTGCCACAACTCCTCCCCTACGATGTTAATCTTGAGTCTTGATCATGTCATTACTATAATGCCTTCCAATATCTGTACTGTAAACTTAGTATTTTTCCCTTAGGAATGACTAAATATATCAGGGGAAAATACTTTGAAGGTATGCAAATATTCTGTTTCTATCTCAACTTCAGGCTGTTTTTGGTGGATTTTTTACTTCTCTCTTTCCATCTTTATTTTCTTATTTGCAAGGCAGAGTTACAAAGTGAGAAGCGGAGATGGTGGAGATGGGGAGAGGGGAAGAGAGGGAGAGAGAAACTATCTTCCAACCGCTGATTCACTCCCCAAATGGCTGCAGGGCCAAAGCCAGGAGCCAGAGCTTCTCCCTGGTCTTCCCATGTTGGTCAGGGGCCCAGGCACTGGGACCATCTTCTGACACTTTCCCAGGTGCATTAGCAAGGAGCTGGACTGAAAGTGGATCAGCCAGAGCTGGCACCGTGGTATAGTGGGTAAGGTTGCCGCCTCTAGTGCCAGCATCCCACATGGGTGCTGGTTCAAGTCCCAGCTGCTCCACTTCTGATCCAGCTCTTTGCTATGGCTTGGGAAAAGAGTGGAAGATGGCCCAAGTCCTTGAGTCCCTGTACCCACATAGGAAGCTCCTGGCTCCAGATTGGCACAGCTCCGGCCATTGTGGCCAACCAGGGAGTGAACCACAGATGAAAGACCTTTCTCTCTCTTTGCCTCTCCTCTCTCTGTGTAACTCTGACTTTCAAATAAACAAATAAATCTTTAAAAAAAAAAGAGAGAGAGAGAAAGTGGATCAGCCAGTACTCAAACCAGTATGCATTTGGGATGCCAGTGTCACAGGTAGAGGTTTAACCTGCTATGCCACAAGGCTAGTCCCTCTATCACATTTATTACCTGGAATTCTTATGTAAGGAAGAGTTTAGATTTGTCTCCTCATTTGTTTATTTACTCATCTGTGGTTATGTCAACATGGATATATATTTTTTTTAAATTTCTTTTTGGTCAACTATAATTCTTCACAAAGAGATTTGGTACATAAAAATAAGGGGCTAGAATTGTGGCACAGCTGTTTAAGCTGCTGCTTCAAACACTGGCATCCCATATCAGAGCACCTCAGTTTTGAGTCCCAGCCATTCCAGTTCCTATCCAGTCATCTTTCTGCTGGAGCTATTAGAGAATAGGGTTCAGGATTGTCACGACTGAGATACAATGGCTGGCAACTGAGGAATTTCAAAAACAAAAGAGAACCATGAGAAATGGACAAAACCTCAAAAAACATAAAAAACATAATGAAATTCCTCAGAGTGCTTGGATTTGAGCCCTGGCTCTGCTTCCAATTCCAGTTGCCTGCTAGCATATACCCTGGGAGGCAGCAGGTGGAAGCACAACTACCTGGGCCCTTGCCACACACGGGGGACTTAGATTCAGTTCTAGGCTCCTAGTTTTGGCCTGGTCCAATTCTGGCTATTGCAGGCATTTGGAGAGTGAGCCAGTGGATGGAAGATCCGTTTGTCTCTCTGTGTCTCAAATAAATTAAATAAATAAAACCTAAATTCTCCTCCAACACACGACTAAATCCCTAAGTACACATGTGAAAAGGGAGATTCCAGGATCCCACTTCTGCCCATGAGGGCAGACAGTATTCAGAATTTGATTCCTACTCAGCTAGAGGGGATTAATAAGCATCCCAGGCTTTTCCACTGACAACTGAGAAAGACCATGAGTTCAGACTAGAGTATGTCTTAGGACTACAGGCAAAACCAAAACACACCCAAACTTAACAAAGGTAAAACCAACTTCCACAGGATCACAATGATCAGCAAGTAACTTAATCAGAGTAAAGAAAAACAGTTCAGAATTTCTGAAACATATCATTTATAGTGTCTACTATTCTATCAAAAATTACTGGACATGAGAAGAAGCAGTTAAATGGGACTCAACGTCAAGAGAAAAATAAATAAAAAAAAACTACCCTGAGATGACCTAAATAATCTAAAATGTGTATTAGTACTTAAAAGCTCTAAAGAAGCTACACTAAGCATGGCTTAAATGAAAGATATGATGACAAGAAAACAGATGGAAAATATCAACAGGAAAAAATGAAAACCTAAAATGAAACAAATAAAGTGACCAAAAACTTCCCAAATTTATTTTTTAAAAAACTGTCTATTGATCAGCAAACCCTAGGCAGATTAACTACAAAGCAGACAACATCTAGGCCCAGCACAGTAAAAATTGCTGAGTACCAGTGACAAAGACAAAATCTCGAAAGCTGCCACAGGAAAAAAAGGATGTTATATACTCAGGAGCAACAATATAAATAATGGCAGGCATTTCACCATAAACAATGCAGGCTGGAAGACAAGGGAACAATATTTCAAAAGTGCTGAAAGGGGGAAAAAAAACCTCAAATCAGGGTTCTCATATTAGAAAAGAGAATTATAAATATAGAAAGGAAGAAATCTAGAACAAACCCTTTGGTGTTGAATTTTAATTAGAAACATAAATATGAATTCATGATTTTCAAAATATACTTGTAATTAGTACAGTTGTAATAGAAAAATTAGTGCTTAAATCTTGGCTTCTAAACACCATTCTGCTTTCAAAGGAACCAGTGATCACTGAAGAAATGGCTGGTTCCAGCACTAATTATGGAATATACAATGGAAACCTGGAAAATACTCAGAGAATGATGGAGATACATCAAGCAGGCACAAACGCCAGCCTGAAAAGCCTTTCATTAGTCCAGTATGGAACACTAGGAGTTTAAAATATATATATATACATATATATATATATATTCATTGATTAAAATTTATTGATGGGACATATTTCTTGAAAGACACAAATCACCAAAACTGACACAATATGTGATACAATATGAAATGCATAACATGAATAGCTCTAAGCCTATTAAAGAAATTGGAATTGTTATCAAAATTATTTCCACATATATTTAAATACTGCACTTTAAAATCTTCCTTTGTAAACTCCAGTTCTGAATGATTTAATGAGTGAATTCTATTAGATTTTAAAGATTTATTTTATTTATTAATTTATTTGCAAGACAGAGTTAGAGAGAGGTAGAGACAGAGGTCTTCCATCCTCTGGTTCACTCTGCAAATGGCTGCAATGGCCAGAGCTGAGCTGATCCCTGAAGCCAGGGACCAGGAGCTCCTACCGGGTCTCCCATGTGGGTGCAAGGGCCCAAGCACCTGGGCCATCCTCTGCTCTCCCAGATACATTAGCAGGGAGCTGGTTCAGAAGAGGAGCAGCCAGGATTTAAACCAGAGCCCATATGGGAAGCCCGCACTGCAGGCCGGGGCTTTAACCCACTGCGCCACAGCGACAGCCCCTCTATTAGATTTCAAGGAAGAAATAACACCAGGATTATATAAAACTGCTTTCAGAAGGGAACTCATTTTATGAGGCAAACATAACACTGACACCAAAATCTGACAGACAATAATAACAAAACTTCAGATCAGTGTCCCTCATGAACACAGATACAAAACTCTTAATGAAACTAATTAATGTCATTTACCATATTAACAGAGTAAAGGGTTAGTGGTAAGAGAAACTGTATGACAAATCTCAGATTTAAAAATAGCTTTTGACAAAATTAAATATTTATTCATGACAAAAACCATAGCAAGCTAGGAATAAAAGGGAAATTAATCTCATAATAAGCATCTAAAAAACTTTCAACTAACATTGTTAGTGGTGAAAGACTTACACATCCTCTAAAGTTGGGGAAAAGCTGAGGATGCTCCCTTTACACATCATTCAACATTATAATGGAGGTCACTGTCATTAAAATAAAGCAAGAAAAATAAATAAAAGTTGGAAAAGAATAAATAAAACCACCTTTACTTATAGGAAACAAAGTCAACAGTAAAAAATCAAGTATATTCTATAGTCCAGCAATAAACAGAGAATGAAAAAATGTTGTAATAACACTGAAAAACATTAAATACCAAAGGAATTTAACAAACTACGTGCAAAAATAAACACTGAAAGCTACCATAATTAGAAAAACATGAATTAGGCCGGTGCTGTGGCTCAACAGGCTAATCCTCTGCCTTGCGGCGCCGGCACACTGGGTTCTAGTCCTGGTCGGGGCGCCGGATTCTATCCCAGTTGCCCCTCTTCCAGGCCAGCTCTCTGCTGTGGCCCAGGAGTGCAGTGGAGGATGGCCCAAGTTCTTGGGCCCTGCACCCCATGGGAGACCAGGAGAAGCACCTGGCTCCTGCCATCGGATCAGCGTGGTATGCCAGTCGTGGCGGCCATTGGAGGGTGAACCAACGGCAGAGGAAGACCTTTCTCTCTGTCTTTCTCTCTCACTGTCCACTCTGTCAAAAAAAAAATGAATTAGAAAAATGAAAAACATATAAATGGGTATATTTTATATGTGTGTGTACGTACACCAACTAGAAGGCTCAATATTGTTAAGATACTAATCCTAGCGGCCAGTGCTTTGGTACAATGTGTTAAGCTCTCTGCAATGCATGTATTCCATACAGGTACTGATTCCAGTCCCAGCAGTTCCATTTTCCACCCAGCTCCCTGCTAACACACTTGGGAAAGCAGCTGAAAATGGCCCAAGTTCTTGAACCCCTGCACCCATGTGGGAGACCTGCATGGAGTTTTAGGCTCCAGTCCTGGCCACTGCAGCCATTTGGGGAGTGAACCAGCAAATGGAAGATCGATCCCCCCTAGCCCCAACTCTGCCTTTTAAATAAACAAACTTTTAACAATAACAAGATAATAATTCTAATCAAATGGGTATATAATTTCAAAGAAATCCAGAGTGCCTCTTCTTAATAGGAACTGCTAAGTTAATTGTAAAATTTATAGAGTTCAAAGTATTTAGATAATCAAAAGAAAATTAAGAATAAAAACTAAGAAGGGCTCATTCTACCTCATATTTCAAGACTTATTACATAAACATAATAATCAAGAATGTTTGGTATTTGATACAGAGACAGACATCTATCATCTAACTGTCTACAGGGACATGAAGAATGAGTCAGTGGCTCAGCCACTTGTCACTCATTGTTCTGTGTCCAGCAGTAACACTGTGTCATTCAGAAACAGACTACATTTACACAGTTAACTGGTTTTTGGTAATTCGATGGGGTAAACAAATATCTTTTTAAAAAATTTTTATTTAATTAATATAAATTTCCAAAGTACAACTTTTGGATTATAGTGGCTTTTTCCTCCCATAACCTCCTTCCCACCGGCAACCATCCCATCTCCCGCTCCCTCTCCCATCTCATTCACATCAAGATTCATTTTCAATTATCTTTATATACAGAAGATCAATTTAGTATACACTAAGTAAAGATTTCAACAGTTTGCACCCACATAGGAACACAAAGTATAAAGTACTGATTGAGTACCAGTTAGAGCATTAATTCACATTAATAACACATTAAGGACAGAGATCCTACATGGCGAGTAAATGCACAGTGACTCCTGTTGTTGACTTAACAATTTGACACTCTTATTTATGACATCAGTAATCACCCAAGGCTCTTGTCATGAGTTGCCAAGGCTATGGAAGCCTCTTAAGTTCGCTGACTCTGATCATATTTAGACAAGGTCATAGTCAAAGTGGAAGTTCTCTCCTCCCTTCAGAGAAAGGTACTGCCTTCTTTGATGGCCCATTCTTTCCACTGGGATCTCACTCACAAAGATCTTTCATTTAGTTTTTTTTTTTTTTTTTCCCCAGAGTGTCTTAGCTTTCCATGCCTGAAATACTCTCATGGGCTTTTTAGCCAGATCCGAATGCCTTAAGGGCTGATTCTGAGGCCAGAGTGCTGTGTAGGACATCTGCCATTCTATGAGTCTGCTGTGTATCCCGCTTCCCATGATGGATCGTTCTCTCCTTTTTAATTCTATCAGTTAGTATTAGCAGACTCTAGTCTTGTTTATGTGATCCCTTTGACTCTTAATCCTATCATTATGATCAATTATGAATTGAAACTGATCACTTTGACTAGTGAGATGGCATTGGTACATGCCACCTTGATGGGACTGAATACAAATCTCCTGGCATGTTTCTAACTCTACTGTTAGGGGCAAGTCCTATTGAGCATGTGCTGAACTGTACATCTCTTCCCTCTCTTATTACCACTCTTATATCTAACAGGGATCACTTTTCAGTTAAATTTAAACACCTAAGAATAATTGTGTGTTAATTACAGAGTTCAACCAATAGTATTAAGTAGAACAAAAAAAAAAAAATACTATTCGGAATAAAGTAGTACGTTGTTCCCTGACAGTCAGGACAAGGGCTGATCAAGTCATTGTTTCTCATAGTGTCCATTTCACTTCAACAGGTTTCCTTTTAGGTGCTCAGTTAGTTGTCACCGATCAGGAAGAACATGTATTTGTCCCTTTGGGACTGGCTTAATTTACTCAACATAATGTTTTCCATATTCCTCCATTTTGTTGCAAATGATCAGATTTCATTTTTTTTAACTGCTGTATAGTAATCTATAGAGTATATATCCCATAATTTCTTTATCCAGTCTACTGCTGATGGGCATTTAGGTTGATTCCAGGTCTTAGCTATTGTGAATTAAGCTGCAATAAACATTGAGGTGAAGACAGCTCTTATTTGCCAATTTAATTTTCTTTGGATAAATTCCATGAAGTGGGATGGCAGGATTGCATAGTAGGGTTATATTCAGGTTTGTGAGGAATCTCCAAACTGACTTCCACAGTGGCTTTACCAGTTTGCATTCCCACCAACAGTAGGTTAGCGTCCCTTTTTCCCCACATCCTCGCCAGCATCTGTTGTTGGTAGATTTCTGTATGTGAGCCATTCTAAATGGGGTGAGGTGAAACCTCATTGTGGTTTTGATTTGCCTTTCCCTGATTGCTAGTGATCTTGAACATTTTTTCATGTGTCTGTTGGCCATTTGGATTTCCTCTTTTGAAAATGTCTATTGAGGTCCTTGGCCAACAAATATGTTTTCAAGAATAGAACTGAAAAAATGGCAAAAACAATTAACCCAAAACTATTTTATAGTGAGACAGGATAGAATGGGACTCACTAAATCACACCCTTCCTAACCTGACCATGAATCCATCTCGGGAGCAAGGACTATTCAGACCCAAGTTGCAGAAAGACCCCCTACTGTCCCTGTAGGAACTACAGCACCCCACCCACAGGCCCAGAATAGCCCAGTACCGCCAATATATTATTACTTTACTGGAGAGGCAGTAGCCAGCGAACAACGCTGCCATTTTGAGCATGTGATATTTTAGCATATGCACCAACTGCACCTGTGCAGAACATCAAGCTGGTTGCAAACAAAAGTGCTGTGTGCCTAAGGATTTGTCAGAGGATGAGAGGGAGTAGCCACCTCTCCCCAGCCTGATAAAAGCCCCCATCCCATTCCCTCTGAGGAGTAAGTAGAATCCCTCTATCAGGCTGTCTCCCTTATCTCCCAAGTGAGTCAAAGAACCTCCAGTTGGCAACAACAGCAAATACAAGAATGAACTTGAGGAGGCCAGCACTGTGGGTAGCAGTTAAAGCTGACGCCTGTAGTGTCGGAATCCCGTGTGGGTATCAATTTGAGTCCTGGCTACTCTACTTCCGATCCAGCTCTCTGCTGTGGCCTGGGAAAGCAGTGCAAGATGTACCCATGTGGGAGACCGAGAGGAAGCTCCTGGTTCCTGGCTTCAGATCAGCCCAGCTCCGGCCGTTGCGATCATGTGGGGAGTGAATGAGCGGATGGAGGACCTCTCTCTCTCTCTCTCTCTCTCTGTGACTATTTCAAATAAATAAATCTTTAAAAAGAATTAATTTAAGATGGATCATGAATTTAAACATAAAAGCTAAAATTTATGAAGCTTTTAGAAGAAAATTTAGAAGAATATCTTCACAATCATTTCAAAGGCAAATATTTCAAAGGATGCAGGAACTCTAGAAGAAAAATAGATTGAACTTCATCCAAAAACTAGAAACTTCTCAACAAAACACCATGATTAAACAGGCAAGCTGCAGGATATGAGAAAGTATTCAGAACACGTATCTCTGACAAAGGACTGGTACACAGAACTCAATATAGTTGAATCTATAACTCTGTAAGTTAATAAAATGATAAATAATGAAATTTTTAAAGATTTATTTATTATTTACTTGCAAGTCAGAGTTACACAGAGAAAGAAAGAGAGGCAGAGAGAGAGAGAGAGGTCTTTCATCCACTGGTTCACTCCCCAGATGGCCGCAATGGCTAGAGCTGTGCCGATCCAAAGCAGGAGCCAGGAGATTCCTCCCAGTTTCCCACGCGGGAGCAGGGGCCCAAGGACTAGAGCCATCCTCTACTGCTTTCCCAGGCCACAGCAGAGAGCTGGGCCAGAAGTAGAGCAGCCAGGACTCGAACTGGCACCCATATAGGATGCTGGCACTGCAGGCAGCGGCTTTACTTGCTATGCCACAGCACCGGCCCCAAATAATGAAATGGCTATAAACCTAAATAGATACTTCATAAAAGAAATCTAAATAGCCAATAAACACACAAAAAGAGTACTGAACATATGCTTATCAAAAAGCTTTATATCAGAGCATTTATACTAATGTTAAAGATGGAAACAGCTGAAGTGTCCACCAAAAGGAGAATAGAAAACATACTGTATTGTGCTTGTTCAATGGAATAAAATAATAAAAGAGGATAAAGTATTGATATACACAGCAACATGAGACTCTCATAAACAGCATGTTGAGTGAAAGACCTCAAAATGTATGGTTCCACCACAGGAAATTCTAGAAAAGGAAAAACTAATCTACAGAGTCAATACTGACCAATGTTTAATTCATTGGTGGTGGAGAAATTTTGGAGGGAGACCAAAGGATTTTCCTAAGTAATTAAAGTGTTCTAAAGCCGAATTAGGGTTAAAGAGGTGAACAGATTCATCAACTAAAAAAACAAACAAACAAACAAATAAAAACAAAAAGCCCTGTTCCTGCCATGGAGGAGTTCCTAGAACAGGGCTATAGGAGTACTTAGGCCTCTATTTTCTAGACTTTTCATCTGTAAAACAGGCATGTGACCTTGCTTATCTCCCAAGGGAAGAAACACAGATCAGTAAACTAAAACTTGCCACAGTCCTTTTGACCATCCTGGAAAAATAAAAAAGCTAGAACATTTGATATTTTACTATTATAATATTCCTTCCAGTTTAAAATCAAATTAGTGACTATAACAGCCGCAGGCAAGACAGGTTCTGTGCCCATGCAGCATCAGAAAAGGCAGCATCACTGCCGAACCAGAGGCAGAGTTCTGCGCGGGAGTACTTTAACACATCTTTATATTGCATATGAAGCACACAAGCATAAACCAGTAAGATGCCTTGCTGAAAACTACCTTCTTTGTGAAAGCAGGCTGTAATTCTGAACAAGTTTTCAATTTTCACACTGCTGCTAGGGTAAAACATTTTAAAGAGTTTAATTTTTTACAATGGAGCCAATGACATAGGATTATCTAACAAAGTAATGGCTAATCAATAGAAGGTTTAGTTGTCAGGTGAAACATATAACACACTAAAAGGGATTGATTGCCAGACTTCTCCTTATTTACTAGAAGGTATATATTTAAAATGACACAAACTTGTTACCAGACTGCATTCTTTTAACCTTGCAAAAAGCTGCTTAAGAAATCTGTTCAGCAGCCCTATAGCAAAACAAGATATAGTATAATGAAAACAGCTAGGGATAGGGGTGGGGGTGGGGGTGGGGGAGGACAGGGACCTTCAAATATATAGTAACATCAAACCACGTCCTGAGTAAGAATACAGGATAGGAAAAGCAAACCACAAAGCACCATCCAGGGAAGCTGGAGCTTGGCTTTAAAAATCGCCACACAGATGCTTGGGAATCTCATTTGATAGATGCAAAGCTGTATCTGATCTCACTGCATGTTGTTCTTAGGGCACATTTTTTAGGACTCATGCAGATTACAATAGGCTTTCCCCCCCTTTTTCTTCTCTTCTTAAAAATGTTACATCAGATTAAGCACTCAACACAAAATGAATTGGGTCCATATGGACTTTGACCAACATGAGTGTTTCCTTTATAATTTATTCACAGTATCTCAATTCTCTATATGAAAATACACTTTTTATGGCCATTGCAACCCAGGAGTTCAATAATATTTTTTCTACTAAGTCAGTGATTACACAATTTATCAAAGAATGATTACACTGAAATAAAAATAAAACAAAACACCAAACCCCTATACACTCTTCCTTCCTCAAAGTAATTTTAAGAAAGCTGGTTATTAAACTGCTTCTTTTTGAAGAAGAGTTTTTGTAGCTAGGCACAAACTGCCAAACCATGTTTTGTTTTGTTTTGTTTTAAAATGTTATTAGACTCTGAAGGATTCAGCAGGAGTGGAAAATTATGTAAACAAATCACTTCTTCAGATTCAGATAGATCACTTTTGTCTTACTTAAGAGACCTACATTAATTACCTTTAAGGTCTTTTACATGGACTATTTAAAATAAGTACAATTTATTTATTTATTTCAAATGAGGTGCTTCTTCCAAAGTATTAAATAATGTCTACAAATGCAAAACCATTTTTATAAATAGGTAATTAAAACAGATGACTAAAATTAAATCAAGCTGCAAAACATTACCCAGAATGCACTGATTTTTTTTTTTTAATAAACGTTTCAGGCAATTTTTTTCCATCCAAAGCCCAAAGCACTTGGGGGTGGTGGAGCAGATAGGAGGTAGGAAATTTTATAGGGTAAAAAGAAAAAAAAAACATATATAATGAAATAATGCCAAACCCAAAACTAAAGTATTTACAAGATAGTCCCTTAAGCATAGTTTGTCATACTGCAATTACACCTTGCCTACTGCCAAGCCCAAGTGTTTACTATTGCCACTAGAGGGAGAAGTGTCTCAATAAAGCAACGGCAGACAGAGAATGGATTTTCTTGAGCAATTATCAGAACAAAGCTCCCTTGGCTGTGTGTACCTTCTAATTACTCAATACAATTAAAATGACTAACCTAAAACAAATAGGAAAAAAAACTGCCTGCCTGATACCAGAGACTTCATTAAACCTTTTCCTTTCATCAATCAAATAAGAAAGAAGGGAATGTCATCAGATACGAAAATTACCGAGCTATTAAAGGAAGTAGAATCTGTATTTTTTTTTTTTCCTAACGAAAAGAAGTGGCTCTCTTGGAAAAAAAAAAAAATCAGTGTCGTGATATTTACCCATCTGGATGCTGCTTGCAAACAAACTGTCCTCTCCAAAGAGCAGAAATACAGTATGTTTCCTCCCAGTTCACTGGCTTGTGCATGACTTGTTGTTGTTGTTTTGGTAATACACACTCTCATCTCATTTTCCATGTCAGTGATGACCTCCTTCTTCCTACTCAACCAACCGTATAAAGGAGCTATGCCCCTCAGAGTTCCACGCTTATACCACTGGTTTGAACTTTCCCGTCCTTAGGACTGCTTTTTATAGATCTACTCCAAGGTGATGTTCAGAACAATATAGGAATTTTTTGAGATGAGAATATAATAGGCAAGGAAAACAGCTACTCATTCCTTCTAAAACGCTTATGGAGTTGCTTTTATAAGGCCCAGTCATTAACAGAAGATGACAACAGGGTCATTTTTCTTTCCGCTGACAATTGTGACATTTTTCCAGCAGTGTGCAAGGTGTTGAAAACCTGGCAGCTGTTACCTCCTGGGATGAAGACACTTTTTTATCCTCCCTTGACAGTTTAACTCAGTGGGTCAGCACCTTTAAAGACTGCAAAGTATCCTTGAAGAGGATGGAAGCTTGAGTTACTGCTCCCTCCCTAATCAATGTAAACCCTCACTGCAGGTGAAGTCTCCATCTATAGCGGTGCATGGGGGAGGAAAATGTAATGCCCTGAGCCAGATGGTTTTTATCTTGTTTTTAAAGAATAAAGGAACAAGCTAACAAGGGAGACAGCTACTTTGTTAGATTCTTGGCCTCTCTCATGGCTTTGCATCCCCAGGGTTCCAGCTACACAAGAGACAGAATACAGAAAAACGTAAACACTTAAAGAAATATAACTAGAGGGCTGGCATCATGCTGCTTTCAAAGAGTTGAGAGAGCTCTACTCAATGCTTTATTTATCACTGCCCACGTTCTCAGGATGGTAAGTGGACACATACACAAAGGGAATGGGGGATGGGGGGAGGATTAGACAGCGGTCACAATTTACTCAATTACAGAGAAAGGCAGGGCTGACAGATCCTATTAGCACCAACGAGAGGCGAAGAAGAGTTGCATGTTGTAATGCCACATTTTCAAAAAGTAATGATGCTTCCATGCATCATCCCAGGCCTTTGCCATTGATTACAGATATGAAAACATGCTATGAAAGCAATGGTGATGGTTTCCTTGGTTCCGCAAGTTAGGAGTAAAAGTAGAAGTAAAATTGTAGCTACTTCGTACAAACTTTAAATAAAAAGTTCACACATTACTTAATGCCAGGAGATGGGAAGATCATTCTGAAAATAAGGAAACGGACTTTACAAGGATACACTCCCGACTGTCCCTCCTCCAGATGTTGGGAATGAAACAGAAAAGCAGTTACACAAAATGATGCAATGACGCAATGACACAGGGGGTGGCAGCTCCTGACTTTGTCCTTCAGTATTTCTGTTTCTAGTGATATCCTAGTCAGGTTTGGGAATTACTGTCATGGTGGTCTCTTAAGCCAGAAAGTATTCTTTCCTCTTCCCTTTTCTTGTATTTCTGCAAAAGACTGGTCTTATTTCCTTCCGGAAGTGTTTACTGAATTCACCAGTGAAACCACATTGCATTCTGATAATTACATTTCTTTTTCTCATCTTTTTAACACTTATAAAACAGATATCATGTATTTTATATATACAATGTTGAACACATAATGATACTTCCTACCACCATCCCTCCATCTCACCTCCTTCCTTTTTTATTTCCTTTTAATTTTTGTGATAACATACTATAAATATACTTTATAACAGACATAGGGCTTTTCAAATTTGTCTCACCTTGTCTGAGTTTTGTTAAGTGTCATTTTCAAGAAATTATCAGAACATAACAGCATTTTATAATCAAAGATGAAAGAGTTCCTGGTATCCCATTGGTAATAACTGTAAGACAGTCTCAAGCTAAGGCACTGGCCCACACCACACAAACCCTACCTGCCATCAGCTCCAGTTCTAGGGTGGCCGCGATATCTTTGTCTACAGAACATGACTATGTGGGGGAAAGACAACAAACAACAACTGGCACTTCATTACTGTTGTATGCAACAGAGAAAAGGGGAAGTTTAAACAGCTTATGTATTATATCCTACCTTTAAAAAAAATCAGTAGTGGGGTAATCAAGTTCAGGGCAGCCCTGGACAGCTGCCCTGTGACCCGCTTCCATTGACCCCTGCTATTCATCACTCTTCCTGGGATTGAGAGGGCAAGCTCCTAGGGAGTGGCCACCACAATAGACAGACACAAGCCAACAGTAATCTGGTTCAAGCAAAAAACCAGATGGCACTGCAATAAATTTACAAATCTGCATTCATGGGGCTGCTAAAACACCCAGAAGCTAAAAGAGTCTGAGGGCCCCAGGAGGATCTCCTACTTCCCTGTTTCTAAAGGCCATTTCTCTCTCCAAGAGCATTGAGTTCATGCTCTTCACAAAGAGAAAGGAGATAAAACCCTTTACAAAAAAGGGAGGGGGGAAGCCTCATGACCTAATTAATCTCCAGAGCTTGGATCTCAACCCTGAATGACAGATATTAGAAGAATCATTCTGGAGCACTAGGAGTAGGGGGGCTAGGGGAGGCAGGAGTGGAGGTTGTTAAATTAAAGTGGAGGGGGGTGAGGAGAATCTGCTAAAACAGCAATGAAAAAACAACATGAAATCTCTTTCAAATACTGCACACAACAGATATTACAAGTAGAAAATGATTCAATAATGCATGCATTTATTTTTAAAATGAATCAGATTAGTCCCATGTGTGACCTGCTGGTCCATCTGTATGTGCTGGACTTAATAGGCACAATTCTCTCTCTTGCTTCAGTTTGAAGTATGAGAGAGATAAATTTAGTTTAATTTTCAACAGATCAGCCTATCCATTTTCCAAATGGACCATCTGGATCAGCCTATTAAAATTAATTTATAACTTTGCAGAGTGAAAATTCGTTTGTTAGCTTAAATAAAGTTGCCAAAACTTTTTGTCGTGTCATTGTTTTCCGACAGTTGTTTCTCTACGGTGGGCAGAGTATATCCACCTCCAGATTTATCTTACTCAATATTCTTCTGTTGATGTAGATTTACAGATCAGGTGTTTTATCTCCAAATAGTTAAAACCATTTCTGTTTCAACATCAGTCACTGATCAGTTTGTTTTGTTCTGTCCCGTTTTTAACAAAGCTTCCTGAAGGGATTCAATTCCATTTAAAAGAATTATTTTCATAAAAAGAGAGGAAAGTGCACCTATCCAAACATTTTAATGTAGACTAAATTTAAAAATGACTATGATGTGGTTTTAAGTGCTTTCCCTCTAAATTAACACTGTATGCAAACTGGAGTAAGATGGCAGAAGTAGCAACACTTTGGCAATGCTGAGATCTCTGCTTCATATAGTTTCCTGCAGCTCATCTCACCTCCCAGCCTCCACAGTCTTCATCTACAGATTGCAAGTCACATCATATCTAGCAACCTTTCAGGGTCACTGTTCATGGTGCACACTCAACAATTACGTCTTTTCTCCCACTTCCTAAAACAATGTCATACATGCAAGTAAACTAAAATTATTTTACTGCTGCTGGTGCTCATGTTATCCAACTTTATACAGACGATAGGTGTCACACTATTTTCTGACAACACTTAAGAACTTATTCTTTTAGGCCGGCGCTGTGGCTCAACAGGCTAATCCTCCACCTTGCGGCGCCGGCACACCGGGTTCTAGTCCCAGTCGGGGAGCCGGATCCTGTCCCAGTTGCCCCTCTTCCAGGCCAGCTCTCTGCTGTGGCCAGGGAGTGCAGTGGAGGATGGCCCAAGTTCTTGGGCCCTGCACCCCATGGGAGACCAGGAGAGGCACCTGGCTCCTGCCATCGGATCAGCACGGTGCGCCGGCCGCAGCATGCCGGCCGCGGCAGCCATTGGAGGGTGAACCAACGGCAAAGGAAGACCTTTCTCTCTGTCTCTCTCTCTCACTGTCCACTCTGCCTGTCAAAAAATAAATAAATAAAATAAAATTTAAAAAGAAATAAAAATAAAAAAATAACTTATTCTTTTTTGCTAGTGAATGAGGAGGTTATTAAAGACTGCTACAGGTAGGGAGAAGAATAAATTTTCAGCCAGTGTTTTTGGACATTTTGATGTTTAAGAAGTAATCACCGGGGACAGCGCTGTGGTGTAGAGGGTAAAGCTGCCACCTGCAGTGCCAGCATCCCATATGGGCGCTGATTTGAGTCCTGGCTGCTTCACTTCCGACCCAGCTCTCTGCTGTGGCCTAGGAAAGCAGTAGAAGATGTCCCAAGCCCTTGGGCCTCTTCATTCGTGTGGGAGACCTGGAAGAAGCTCCTGGCTCCTGGCTTTGGATCACCCACAGCTCTGGCTGTTGTGGCCAATTGGGGAGTGAACCAGTGTAACTCTTTCATGTAAATAAATACATCTTTAAAGAAGAAAAGAAAAAAAGAAGTAATCACCACCAATAGTGGTCTTTATCTCTAAAAAAACCCAAAATGAAATATTGCTCAAAGGAACAGATTTCATTACAAGTAGATCGGTGTTGGTTATTAATTTTTAAAAAATATGAAGAATCTTAACAGAAAAATAAGGCCATGTGCACTTAAGAAGCATTTAAAATTACCTTTCCTGAGCAAGAAAACTTTTAATTTTATATTCACTACACTTAACCAACTGATTTTCCTGTAAGTTGTACAACAAGGATGTTTTTTAAATGGGAAAACAGTATTATCTGATTGAAACTGATGGCTATGGCCACTAACTTTGGAATATAATACTATTAATTTAAGCTCCAGTGTCTAAAAAAATGGCAAACCAAGCGTTTCCTGTCTTTTGTTTTGTTATTGGCAGCTTTTTATTTTAAGTAAGACTAAATTTCATACCTGTCTAAGTGAATTCTTCTCTGGTATTATCTTCCTAGGGGGTTCGCCATTATTACAGTCTTCTCTCTCTGAGGAATTCTGTGAAAGAAAGTAAGCTTTAATTCAGTTCTCATTATCTTCAATCTTACTCTGTGGGAGTAAACTGAATTACACTACTAATTCTGTAAGCTAGAACACCATGTATATTTATGCATTTATTCATCTGAAGATTTATATACATACAGACATACATATGGGTAAAGAAAACCATATGCCTATGTATATAAATAAGTGTACGCAAGGATCTAGGTGGAAAGTATTTCACCTATGTTTATGCACTGCACAGGAGACCATATTTGTTAGAAATCTGGTTTATTGGCCTTTGACATAGGTTGACACTTGACACAAGGAATTTCCAGTATAAAATTAGTAGATCACAACTTAAACCACAATTATTACTTTCTCTTTTACGTAACTATTTTCTTTTTTTTCTTTCTCTTTTTTTTTTTTTTTTTTTTGACAGGCAGAGTTAGACAGTGAGAGAGAGAGACAGAGAGAAAGGTCTTCCTTTTTCTGTTGATTCACCCCACAATGGCCGCCACGGCTGGCGCAACGTGGCCGGCGCACCGTGCTGATCTGAAGCCAGGAGCCAGGTGCTTCTCCTAGTCTCCCTTGCAGGTGCAGGGCCCAAGGACTTGGGCCATCCTCCACTGTACTCCCGGGCCACAGCAGAGAGCTGGAGTGGAAGAGGAGCAACCGGGACAGAATCTGGCTCCCTGACCAGGACTATTTTCAAAAACTGTAAGTGCTTGGTTGATAAAGAGCTTCTGGTTTGGCTCCTAAAAAAAACCATTCTTTCTCTTCCTCTTCTTTTCAGATTTGATTTTCTTTTAATAAAAGTAGCATACAAAACAACTTTTAATCAGTGGTTTAGGATTACAGTCCCTTCCTGTCATTATCACCTCAAAAAGCAGCTCAACAAGAAGACTTTAAAATGTCAATGGAATTTTAATATACTTGGGGGCAGAGTGTCAGATAATCTAAAAGCCCCGCAGTGAACATGTGCAGATCACTATCTGTGAGGCAAAATACACAAACCCTAATTGCATATTATTTGAATTCTATTTTTTCTTTTCTTTTCTTTTTTGTTTTTCTTTTTTGACAGGCAGAGTGGACAGTGAGAGAGACAGAGAGAAAGGTCTTCCTTTGCTGTTGGCTCATCCTCCAATGGCTGCCGCGGCTGGCACTCTGCGGTCGGCTGGCGCTCTGCGGTCAGCACACCGCACTGATCCGAAGGCAGGAGCCAGGTGCTTATCCTGGTCTCCCATGGGGTGCAGGGCCCAAGCACTTGGACCATCCTCCATTGCATTCCCTGGCCACAGCAGAGGGCTGGCCTGGAAGAGGGGCAACCGAGACAGAATCTAGTGCCCCGACTGGGACTAGAACCCAGTGTGCCGGCGCCACAAGGCAGAGGATTAGCCTATTGAGCCATGGCGCCGGCCTGAATTCTATTTTCTGCAACTATATTCGTAGTACTAATTTTAAAACTTGCAGTTGACATACTCATTACATTATATAATCATGGCATTCTAATTGGAGAGTTAAACTTTATTTTTGTTCTAGAAATTATTTCCAACCTACAAGTTTATCAGAAAACTTTTTGTGCAAGTATGAAATTATTATATAGTAGCTACTGTTTTAAACCTATATATAAGTTATACTTTTTTGGTTTAATCAAATTTTGTATTTTAAAGCATACTGAAGGATGAAAGTATGTACTGTCACTCTATCAGGCCCTTCTATCTCTATGGCCAACATCTACAAGCTCTGGGTGTCATCTTCAGTTGGGGCATGAGGCCAGTACCTCACATGTTCTCCATTTGGACTGAAATCTCTAACTTGATATTTTATATTTGTGATAATCACTTTATGGTGAAGTTCCCTAAAATTAAGACAAACCAAAAGTATGCCTTACCGCAAGCAAGAGACTCAAGAACTTCAGAGCTATAACTTCTTTCCTCTCCATTTGGAAAAAGAAGAATGAAGACTATGTACCAAAAACTAAGGGAAGGATATACCTGAGTGGGTGATTAGAGAAAGCTAGTGATACACTGCTATCATAAAAGAGAAAGGTCAACATTAAACCCATGCAATACTCAATCTGCTCTTTTCTTGAAAGTACAGATCAATGTTTTAGATGTCAAAATTAAACATTTTATATAATAAAAAAATTAAGCTAGTATCCAATTACAACCTTATAATTTGCAAGTAACTACTCCTAAGGTCATGAAGCTCCACTCCTTTAAATAAAGTACTGTCAGATAATCTAAACCTGTTTATTAATTCAATGCAAGGTCTTATATTTCAAAAGTAATTGTTTTGTTAAAACGTTAATATATAACTTGGAAGCCCAATTACTTTTTTGGTGGAAGTCTGGTGTACTGAAACATTACAAATCACATTCTTACCCTACAAGTGCTTGGGCTGAAACAGAAGTGCTGGTAAGCTCCTCCATACTGAAATATACAGTGCAGTGACCCCAACCTAACAGCATGAGTAATGCTTAGCTGCTATCAACAGTTTTCTTCCTCCTAACTCCATTTCATCTGTGTATATATATATATATATATATATATATATATATATATATATTTGAGAGTCAGAGAGACAGGGAGTGAGCTCCCGCCCACTGGTTCACTCCCCAAATGCCCAAACAGCCTCCAGCTCTGGACTGAAGCTGTGAACCTGGAATTCAATCCAGGTTTCCCACATGGATGGCAGGAACCCACTCACCTGGGGCATCACCACTATTTCCCAAGGTCTGCATCTGCAGGAATCTCCTAAGTCAGGAACTGAAGGTGTGTGATGAACACAGGCATTCTGATATGGGACGTGGGCATCCTAACTGGCATTTTTTTTTTTTTAGTTATTAGTCGCATTTTATTTGAAAGGCAGATAGAGGGAGAGGGAGAGGGAGAAAGAAGAAAGAAAGACAATAGAGAGCTCTCTCACACAACTGGTTTACTCCCAAATTGCTCTAAATAGCCAGGGTTGGGGGCTAGACTGAAGCCAGAAATCAGAAACTCAATATAAGCTTCCCATGTGAGTGGCAGGGACCCAAGTACTGGAGTCATCGCTGCTGCATCACAAAATGCTTTAGCAGGGAGCTGAATCAGTAACAGGGACAGGATTTGAACCCAGACACTCAAGTATTTGATGACGGTGACCCAAGTGGCAAGTTAACTGCTGTGCCACACACTTACCCCACGGCAGAGATCTTCAACATTCATACGCCCATTTCCTTTCTGAAACCATTGTCCTCATAAATAATATCATCGGGGCCAGTGTTGTGACAGAGTGGGTTATGCTGCCAATTGCAGCTCTGGCACCCCCATATCAGAGTGCCAGTTTGAATCCTGGCAGCTCTGCTTCCAATCCAGTTCCATGCTAATGTCCCTAACTGGCATTTTAACCACAAGACCTAAATGCTCAGCCCAGTTTCATCTGATTTTGATGAGTATTAGGAGAGCATCTAGGAAATGCAAAGCAAAGGGAACTAAGGGATAATTACTATCCGAGAGCAGAACACAGAGCTCCTTCACATTCTCTTCCCTCTGTCCCACCAGGACAAAGGGTATACCACATGGGTGATATTAAAAAGAGTACCTGTTAAAAGGAATAAAAACACACAACTGTTGTTACAGATACAAAGTAGTTCTTTTTAGCTTGAGCAATCCAACACTTTTACTTTGGACTATCAAAACCAAAAATTCAACTCTGTATATTACATAAAACAGAAGTAGCAACATTAAACAGTCATGTCAGAAGCAAGCAGTAGGTACCCTTCCACTACAGAAGAGAAGCAAAACTGCCAAAAAGAGACAAATTGCTCTTGAAGTAGCTAGGAATTATGAAATAAATAGCCGTTTGTACCTAAGGGTTCACCTTAATGGTCTGCAAAACCTCCCTGACATCACCCCAGAGAGTTCAGCAACAATTGCTCCTTGCATTTTTATCTGTTAAGAAATCACAGGACTGGGACTGTGGCTTAGTGAGTAAAGCTACCACTTGCAATGCTGGAATTCCATATGGGTGCTAGTTCCAAGTCCTGGCTGCTCCACTTCCAATCCAGTTCCCTGCTAATGGCTTGGGGAAAGCAGTGGAAGATAAGTCTTCATATTTGGGCCTCTGTACCCACATGAGAGAAGCTCCTGGCTCCTAGCTTCAGCCTGGCTGAAGCCCTGGCTTGCAGATACTTGAGGAGTGAACCAGCAGGCAGAAAAACTCTGACTTTCAAATGAATAAAATAAAATAAAATAAAATAAAATAAAATAAAATAAAATAAAGAGAGAGAGAGAGAGAGAGAGAGAGAGAGAGAGAGAGAGAGAGAGAGAGAGAGAGAGAGAAACTCCCGTAAGTTATGTGCATAACTGCCATGGGTCATCAAGCTAAATATGTCCAATAACTTGTATGTAAGGGTACCTGCTTGATGTTAGTAGGAATCATCAGTGGATGCAAAAATTAGATAGAATTTTACAAATAAAAGGATAAATAATCTCAAAATATTTCTTCATAATACAGAAATATGCCAGACACTGATTTAACATTATGAGCCTCTGTTCATATGATGTAATGTGAATACATCATTTATTTCTGAGGAATTCTTGCTCATCACAAAACCTTTATCTGATCAAAGGAAAAATCAGAAGGGCTGGTGCTGTGGCGAAGCTGCCACCTGCAGGGCTGGTATCCCATTTGGGTGCCAGTTGAATCCTGGCTGCTCCACTTCCCATCCAGCTCCCTGCTAATGTGCCTGGGAAAGCAGTGGAAGATGGGCCAAGTCCTTAGGCCTTTGTACTCACATGGGAGACCCAGAAGAAGCTCCAGGTTCCTGGGTTCCAATCAGCCCACCTCCGGCCATTGCAGCCATTTAGGGTATAAAACAGCAGATGAAAGATTTTTCTGTCTCTCCCTCTCTGTAACTCTTTCAAAATAAAATAAATCTTAAAAAAAAAAAAAAGACATGATACAATTTTGTCACTCTCATAGTTCCCTTGCAATGTTCCTCTACTGTCAACTTTTGCCACACTAAATACCAGCAAATTTGTGGCTCAAGATTTTGCCTTCTCCAGAGCGCCATATAAGTGGAATCATACAGTATTTAATCTTTTGAAACTGGCTACTGTTTTTTCATTTAATGTATTTCATATATTCATTTGCTGCATATCAATGTTTCTTTCCATTTTATTACCAAGTAGTATTCCCCTGCTAGATGTATCATAGTTTGTTTATCCACTCAACTTCCTGATTTTGTTCACTGGTACTCTGGTTATTTGAAGGAACCTGTTTGTTTTTAGGAAACATACATTGAAACATTTAAAAGTAAAGGGACCTATGCCTGTAGTGTTCAAATGGGTTCAGGAAAAAAGTATGTAAATAGATGTGTAAGAGAAGTAACATGCTAGCATTTGGTGAGTCGTTCATGGGGCTGGCATTGAAGCATGGCAGGTTAAGCTACTACCTAGCATGCTGGCATTTCATATGAGTGCCAGATTCAAGTCCTGGCTTTTCCATTTCTTTTGTTGTTGTTCCTGTTAAAGATTTATTTATTTATTTGAAAGGTAGAGTTACAGAAAGGCAGAGACAGAGACAGAGAGACAGAGAGAGAGAGAGAGAGAGAGAGAGAGAGGTCCTCTATGCATTGGTTCACTCCCAAATGGCTGCAAAGGTCTGAGCTGGGCCTATCCAAACCCAGGAGCCAGGAGCTTCTTCCAACTCTCCCATGTGGGTACAGGGGCCCAAGCACTTGGGCCAGCTTCTACTGCTTTCCCAGGTCACAGGAGAGAGCTGGATCGGAAGTGGAGTAGCAGAATCTTGAACTGGTGCCCATGTAGGATGCCGGCACCGCAGGCAGCAGCTTTACCTGCTACACCACAGTGCTGGCCCCTGCTCCATTTCTGACCCAGCATCCTGCTAATGCACCTGGGAAAGTAGTGGAAGACAGCCCAAGCACTTGGGCCTCCACCACTCACTTGGCAGACTGTTTTTAGCTTTAGCCCAGCCCAGCTCCAGCCACTGCAGTCATCTGGGGAGTGAACAAGTGTTTGGAAGATCTCTCTTTGTCTCTTCAATTCTGCTTTTCAAATAAACAAATATATATTTCTTGACAGGCAGAGTGGACAGTGAAAGAGAGACAAAGAGAAAGGTCTTCCTTTGCCGTTGGTTCACCCTCCAATGGCCGCCACGGTGTGCTGGTGCCACAAGGAGGAGGATTAGCCTGTTGAGCCACAGCGTTGGCCCAACAAATATTTTTTAAAAATACATTTGGTGAGTCTGTGTAAAGTACGGTATATGGAGACTGTTCAACTCTGCTGCAAATCTGAAATTATGCCCAAACAAAAATTAACATATCAAATGTAGAATATGCTAAGAAATGGGCTGAAAAGTCAGATAAATGAAAATAAATTTGAGGGGAAAAATAACCCACCAAAAATAATTAAAAATTATAGTCTACTGTTTAACCCTAAGCCAATGCTACACAAACTTGACTGCTCAAAACAATTCATTCCCAACACTCACATGAAATGTTTCATTTCAGTAAATAATTTGCAGAATGCATTTGTAGTCCCTGAGTAACAACATTCTACAAACAGCAGCATTATATTAAAATATATCTGAAAAAGATTTTAACTTACTACTTCTTAAATTAACTCAGTTATTTCCTAGTATAGCACTTACTAGGATAGAATCAAAAGAGGCAGAATAGGAGCTGGCATTTGGCGCCAGCAACACATATGGGTGCCAGTGCATTGTCCCAGCTGCTCCTCTTCTGATCCAGCTCTCTGCTTATAGCCTAGCAAAGGAGTGCTTAAGCTCCTGTACCTGCGTGGGAGACCCAGAAGAAGGTCCTGATGCCAGACTGGCTCAGCTCTGGCCATTGAAGTCATTTGGGGAGTGATGGAAGACCTTTCTCTGTCTCTCCCTCTCCCTGTCTGTAACTCCAACTCTCAAATAAATAAATAAAATTTTTTTTTTTTTAAAAAAAAGGACAGAATAACAGTTTTACTGAAAACTGGGTTTAACTTCAAGTTGAAAGCATCCACAGAAGTTCGAGTAGGGAGGTGTCAATAAATAAAATACTGCTAAAGCTTATACATTAGACCTTAGGGATATATTCTGGAGAGAACATTTCCAGACGTTAGTAACCTGGGGTAAATAAAAAGAAAGGATAATCACAACAAAAAAGTATTCAGGGACATGTACTTGGCCTAGCAGTTAAAACGTCAGCATCCCAAATTACAATACCTGGGTTTGATGCCTGACTCCAGCTTCCTGCTGAAGGCAGACCCCAGGAGGCAGTGGTGACAGCTCAAGTAACTGGGCTCCTGCTGCCACCCACATGGGAGATCTGGATTGCCTTCCAGCCTTCAGCCTCACCCCAATCCCAGGAGTGAACCATTAGATGAAAGCACTCTTGCTTTCATCAAACAAACCAAAAATTAAAGACTTGGATGATAAATGAACTGGGTCAAAATCAACACATACAAACTTAAATAACTCACAACATTTTCATCCATTTCTAGGTATTCTTTTCCTTCCAACTTTTCTTTTTACCCCAGACTTAAATCCCACAGCAGTTTTTAGTTATTCCTTTTTTTCTTTGAGCTTATCTAGCCAATTTTTGAACTACAGATTTTTTCTTTTGAATCATCTACTTTAATACATTTGACCCAGTTTTGCATTCCCATTGCTTCCCTCTAGTTCAGACCCCAAACACCTCTCACCAACATGATTATTATTGAGAAAGCTTTTTGATACCCTTGCCTAAACTGGTAACTGATACATTCTATACACTATTATCAGAATTGTCATCCTGGAAAGGTTACTTCTCTGCTCCAAAACGTATGGGAAAGGAGTATGTGAGGAGGGAGATAGGCAGGAGAGAGAAAGCAGAGAGCTCCCATCAATTTTTGGTTCATACCCCAAATGCCAGCAATGGGGTGCAATGCAGGTCTCCCACACTGTGACAGGAACTCAATCATTTGAGCCACCACTGTTGCCCAACATGGTGTGCATCAACAGGAAGATGGAATCAGGAGCAGGAGCCAGATGACCAAAACCAGGTACAGTGGTGCAGAATGGTGGCATCTTAACCCGTAGGTAAAACACTTGCCCTTCAAAAAACCATCTATAAATTAAACCCAAACTTCTTAGTATAGCATCTGGTTCCTTCAAAATCTCTGCACTGTTTACTTGATATTATTTATTATCCTTTTGCACTCTTATCCTTTTTGCTAATTTTATTCACTCAATAGCTTTCTTTCCAATCTCATCCACTAAAATCCAGATTCAAGAGTCAACTACTGGATGGGTGTTTATCTTAGATGGCATGCAGAAATTCCGGTGTTAGTACCTGACCAGCTTCCTGTCTCAGGTTTACTGATAAAAGAAAAGGCAGAGAAGACTCTTGGTACTGAACTGGGCTCCTAGAGGAAGAAGCCACCTGGCCTGCTTTGGGTAGACAGATGCCAGTTAACCAATCTCACATTTGTATCTGAGCACCTGGGTTCACTTCATAACTCCAGAACCCTGACTCCAGCTTCCTGCTGATGTGCAAAGTGGAAGGCAACAGTGGATTCCTGCCACCGCTGTGGGAGACCTGGATTGTGTTTTTAGTTCCCAGTTCCCACTCAGCAAAGTCCCAGGCTTTGCGGACATTTGGGGAATGAAGCAGCAGCTTTGAAAGGCAAGGAAAAAAGGACACACAGAGCACAAACATGCTCTCATTTACTGGTTTGTTCCCCGAATACCCAAAAGTGTCAGGGCTGGGCCAGGCTGAGGTCGAGAGCCAGGAATTCAATCCAGATTTCCCATGTGGGTGGTAGGGATCCAAGCATATCGTCTGCTGCCTCCCAGAGTGCACATGAGCAGGAAGCTAGAATCAGGAGCACAGCCAGAACTCAAACCCACATACCCCAAATATGGGGTCCCAGCAGCTTCTTAACTGTAACACCAGATGCCCACCCCAATATGATTATTTTGGGCAGAAGCTAGCAAGTTTGGCCTATGGAATGTTTTTGCAAATAATGTTTTACTGGTACACAGCCACACACGCTGATATGCCTTTCTTGTCAGGCTGCTTTTACACTACAGTAGCAGAGGTGGGTAGTTACACAAGAGACGTCACAAGCCTCATCTGTTTATTACCTGGCCCTTTAAAGAAGACATCTATCAACCTTCATTTTGGAGGACAAGTTCTTCTGTGGATAACCAAAGCATTCTTAACTTCAGAGTTTTGTTTTGTTTTGTTTATAGTGTCCAAAATAAGTAAAGAGACTTTAATGGTTACACATAGTGGGGTCATAGCTGGGGCAATATTCTCCACAACTTCTTAAGTGGCTTATTTACTGTTTTCAGTTATCTGTTTGAACACACACCACTCCTGATAACATGGATAATTAAGAGTTGATTATATAATCAAATGAAAAACTAATTTACATAGTGATGAAAAGTCAAGCCCCTCAATGACTTATAATAATCTTTGAATAAATATCGTGCTCAAGATTGGATGGTGCAACAGAGCCTGAACCTGTTTGAATAGATATCTATTATAAATAAAATAACCAGCTTCCAACTAGCAAAGAGCGTTTTCTGCCTACACCACATTCTTCATTGGAATAATTCAAAGGACTCTATAACTAGGATAATTATATCATTTTAGTAAAGCGGGTAAATTGTGGGGAATTATTACTCGGATTTTAAACACATTTTGAAAAAGAATGGCACTCTTTTCACCTCCAGCTGCCACAGCCCAAGACAGCAGCCACCACTATGTCTGCGCATCTGCAATAGATGCTCGTGTGCAACTGCTCCAACTTCCTGATCAACAGGAATAAGCTCCCAACCCAACAAACTAAAAGCCTGCAACGACTTCTGCTACAACGGGCTGACCGACCCCAAGACTGTGGATGTGGAGTGGAAGTGGTCACAAAGTGGCAATCAGGTCAGCAAAAGGCTGCTTCCTGCTAGGTGCGCCACCCACAGTAGCAACAGGCACACATCCACAAGAACAAACATTGCCCTGACCTGCACATGGCTGACATCCACAGAGCCAGTGCCAGCCATCCTGTGCGGATGGGGGAGAGGAAGCATGTCCACCCCTACAAGACCTCCCGAGCATCCAACTCCAAAATCAATAGTCAGACTTTTTCCTTCAAAAAAAAGGGAGGAATCTGCTCATCATCATGTAGAATGACAATCCAGATGAGGAAAAAAATCAAGACCAAATTCTAATAGCTTGTTGCAAACATCATACAGCAAGCATCATTGGTAAGTTAATAATTGAATTAATAATTTTCCCATTAACTTATAATGCTATTTAAAGCTAATTATGGCCTCCAAGTATCATGTTTTGCAAAAATTTTACAAAAATAGGAGTAACTCGTTCTTCTATAAGGTTAAAAGGTAGTTTAGCTACATGGATAAAATCATTCAAACTCTTCAATGAAAAGGGATATAAAAAAAACACTGTGTGTGTATGTGTATATATATTTAAACAAATTTTAATTAATCCTTCTAGGATACAATGGGGAGAAACACAGGTAATTTACAAGTAGAAGTCGACTGAAGAATTTGGGGAAGGACCTAAAGCGTCCTCACAAGATACTCCTCTCTGGTGTGTTTTCAAGCACACTGCTTCTCTAGCACGTTTATCACTTGCCATACTCGATTAAACCACAACCACATCAAAGCCTCTCTCTACTGCTAAACTTCAACAGATCCACTGCTTAAAACATCAAGGAGTGCTGTCTTCTAGTAATACACCAGTCCAGGCACGGTGCTAGGAACCAGACAGAACGGGAAAGCACTCTCTGGGACAACCAGACAAGACTTCTATTGGTACTGCTTTACTCCCCGTGACAGAAGTCAAAAAAACTGCCTAGTAGGTTTTTTCCCCTGCTCCATTGTCCGACACTAATTATAAAACACTACAGATGCAGCCTTTCTCAAAATGCAAAGGGATTGTGTATATTTGCAAAGAACAACTATTTTTTATGCTTCCAAATCCTTAATCCTGTTTGGAGCTGTCAGTGGGGGTTAATGGAAGCCTTGGATAGGAGAATTCCAATCTGGTTGGCAGATGGATAGGTTGGTTATAGCTGCATAACTATGTCTTGCCTGCAGGCACAATTCAGAACACTGTTAAAGCAATATAAAGTCTCTGTCAAGCTGAACCATTTGGATCAGTAGCAAGGAGAAATAATAATAAAAAAGAAGTTCATTTCTGGGCCTTGTGCATTTATGCTAGTATGCAGAAACTGATTAATTGTCATAGTGTGCTGGTCTTCTATACCTCGGATTTCTACTTCTAGAGTAGATTTTGCATGCTAATATAATCATTCTCCCTCTTGAGACATTAGCAAATAATCAAATGAAAAACAGGATCATAATTTACTGAGATTCGAGCAATTCTCTATGCAAATTTGACTTGTTATTGCTGCTGCCTCGTTAATCTGAATGCCTTTGACAAACTCCTTTGATTTATGAACTCGTGACAACTCCAATGTGTATATATTTTGCTAGATTGACATTATCATTAAGAGTGGGTGGACTGAGCTCACATGAATGGCTGATTTTATTCGCTGGTGTCTGCTGCTCAACAGCTGAGCATCTCCTCCTCACAAAGCCCCTGAGCGGCAGGCTCTTCCCATCTTCCCATCCATTCATCATCTCGATGTTAATTGGCCCAGGCTTTAAGCAAATTTTCAACACGATTTAAAGGCACGATGACACTGATTACTGACCCTCTGCCATACGGTGCCTATTGATTAACCTGACAGAGATGATGAGCTTGAGGGAAACTAGGTGTGTGGGGACCTCAGGGGGAAAAATATATTGTCTATGCAGGCAAACACTTGTCATTACCTCACTAGCCAGAATTTGCACAGCACACATTCTTGAAACACACTACTGTTTTACAACCTACCGCACACTCAGTGCTTTCTGAATTCAGAGATTACAGATATGTCATGTCAATGCACGTGATATATTCAGTACTTAGAAGAATGCCCCAGATAGATGGCTGCTTTTCAACCTATTATGCTTGTGCTGGCTAATATATGCATATTAATAAATACATATGTATAATTTTAGGTTAAATTTGAAGAAAGTATTGGATTGCCTGGTAAGTGTTATATCAGAAAAGAAAGAGAAAACAAACTAGATTCTTGAAGACACACCAAAGGAGAAAGAGAGGATTAAGCTTTTACTATAATAAACTGCCAACCTTCCCCATCAAAAGAAAAGGTACTCTTAAGAAAAAAACATCAAGATCATTTTACAGATTTTGTTTTCTGTTCTTCTAACCCAGCTACTGATTCAAAGCATCAAACTATCCCTGGCACAGAAATTATCAACAACTGAATATTTTAAAATAAGCAATATTTTAGTCTAATAAACATATACCTTAAACTCGTTTGTCCATTTGCAATAACTACTGTACAAACTGCTGTACTTAAGGACACTGTGCAGGACCTCTGGAGTTAAGCTTTGTTAAAACTTAAATGCTTCAAAATTAGAAAACATGAAAGTGAATAATTAATAGCTCTGAGTAAAAACATTAGTAACAAAACCCAAGATACTGCTAGATCTGTAAGTTTATACAAGCAAAGTCACAGCAGCACTCTATCATGGATCAGACAAAACCCATCTTCAGATAGGGAGAGTTATTATTCAAAACAAAGCCAACAGAATATCCTCCCTCTGGCCACACATATCACCTTGTTTACTTACGAGTCCTGGGGGGACAGCCAACACACAATTTTATAGACGGAGATTTTGGAGCAGCACTAACAGTTATTTCAAAGCTAAAATAATAGAAAACTGAACAGCAGCCCAGCTGTGGTCCCTATTACATTGACATGGGCTGTTAATGTAAGAGATCAAATGTTTTTCAAGTCAAACAGCATTGGTGCCTGTTATACTGGAACATGTAGCTTACTCCCTAAAAGCCTGCCTCCTGCTCTCTCAAGATAAACAAGCTCAACTAAGCACTGAGATGCTCTGATAAGAAGGACAGAAGAGATGAACCACACCAGGGGTGACAAGGCAAAGGCATGAATTAACAGTGCTGTTTTGCTCTAAAGTTCCAGTACTACACAATACAATATTTTAATATTTTACCTCTAAAAGTCTGGCTATAAGAAAAAGACAAATTCATAGTAACAAAAAGGGATCAAAACAAACACACAAACCAAAGGCTAAAACCATTATTTGTTTTGTGAAGACGAGATATTACACAGCTGTCTGAACATATTCAGCTTTGCGACTTAATCAAAGGTTTAAACATCAACTTAGCAGTGACTATGAGTAAATAAAAGAGTATGTAATTATGTTAATATGCTCCACATCAGAGTAATAGACCCTTTAAACTCCAAAGATTTTTTGGGTCAAAAGTTTTGATTTAAAGACAAACAAAAAACTTCATACCTCATCCTTTCAAGTACAAAGTTTTCTTTTTTTTTTTTAACATTTCATTCTGTTTACTATGTCAAAGAAGTCACCAAACCACATCTATTTATACAAATGTGTTTAACACATATATGTACATATATATATATATATATATATTTAAAGACCAAAACACATTCACAAAGCAGGCATCTGAATAAGCTGCCCCTGTACATTGTTTTTGTCAGAATTAAGACAAAAAAAAAAATTTGACATATACGTTTACACTGTTTAAAATGCAGAGGCAATGCACAAAGTAGCTAAATAAGCATGGTAAAATAATAAAAATTCACCAAGGGATTTTGGGACAGAAAGACATAATAATTTAATAAGCACACCTACCATGTGAACAAAATACACAAAATTACAACGTTATTTCTCTTACCTTTTTATCCAATGAATCTTAGAAGTTTTGTTTTCCTAATGATTTTGTGTTTAAGACAGATCCAGTCATGCCACAATTTTCTTGCTGCTGTATTTAAACAATCATCCAGAGATCCTCTACTATAGTTTTGTGTGAATTAAGAAGCAAACATTTGTGATTCTACTAATAAGGACAACTGCTTATTTTTTGTTAACTCAAAGACATCTACATTATGTAGATATTTTTGATTTCTCAAAATAGTGTTGAGAACAGAGAACTCTTAGAATATATGCCAAAATCCTTTCTTTCTGGGGAATTGTTATTTCAGTCACCCTTGGTTTTTTTTTTTTTTTTTTTTTTTTTGCTAGATGAATGACTTTGATCACCCTGAGTAGCTTCCTCGCTTTGGTGTTGCCATTCAACAATATCTTTAAAGGAATTTAAGGTTCCTTTAAATCTGATAGTATCTTCAAATGCCTACCCAGTCTGGAATGAAAATAAAACCACCCCAAGTCAGTAAGTGTGTTTCTGAAAACCAGACTGGGCTAGGTTAAGACTGGAAATTACTCTAGGCTCATTGTTATCCTGTAGCCTTTCCCACTGATTATACGGTCTTACTGTCTTTTCAGGTCTTTAAGATCACAAATACCAATCCTTTCACTGATTTTATAAATTTTTGGTTACCAAAGTTGAAACACATGGTGCACCAAAGGTCTTAAGGGTATGCCAAAAAGAACAGGAACATTTTAAAAAAATCATACTTTATATCACCTGCTTTTCTCTTAAAATGCTAAATAAATAATGTTCCTTATTCAGAATTCTTGAGTTTTATCAGTAACTTTTGCTTTTACTATAAATCCTACTTTCTCATTTTCTGTTCATCTCTAATGCTGAAATTTAAAAAAAAAATAGAGTAAGGGAAAATATATATATATATATTTTTAAAACAGCTAACACTACTTCACATTGACTGTATCCTCTTAGGTCTCTAAGTAACCAGACACTAAGGTAGAATTGGCCTAAATTAAGTGAAAAGTCTTCCATTTCTGAAGGGTCAAAGGTTATACATATTAACCCATGTCTTCAATTTTTAATTTGTTAATATTACCAAATAAGATGAAAACAAAACCAAAACAGATTAACTTGGAGTTCTACCAGGAGTACTTTAATAAATTCACTGGGAAGATGGCTAATTTTACTATCCCTGGGATAAACGACCTTGTATGTTTCTGTTTTTTAAAATAATGTTCTTTAATAAGAAGCAGATTTGAAAAGACTTTTATTATTCTCCAATAGGATGTATTTTTTTTCCTCCTACAACAATTAAAAGAGTTTCTATTTAAAGTGCACATTTTTGTGTTATCCTAACAAAATTATTTCTTTTTAGCCTAAGATCTTAAATTGTTGGAAAGTTAGAGAAAGGCTCTATATCTTGCACATTGCTAACCATGTACAATTCTGTTGATGTATTTTTGACAAATCCTACAATTAATCTGATTATGTGGATATTAGTTTGCATACCATAGCTGTCCTCAATCTAAACAATTACAAGAAATCTCCACTATTTTCTTTTCCAGATTTATACCATGAAGTAAAACAAAGGAGTTTTACTATCACTTAGCATTTGTAAAGAGTTCCTTTTGGAAATATTAATGATTCTTTGTTGAATAAAATAAGTAAAAATATTTTTTAAAAAGTCAGAAACATTCATCCAAATGTTCCCAAATTTTAAAGTGGCCTGTCGATTTAATTTAATGATCTTTCTAGCACTGGAATTAAAATTCGGCTAATTTTTATTAGTAACCTATTAAAATCTGTTATTAGCTATCATCAATAATACTTTGTTGTGTTATGGAATAAAAAAAACATTTCATACCTTCAGAGACTGGTAATGGAAAACTGGTTTGACAGCTATCAAACATCAATTTTAACACCACAGTACCTGTTCTTTCAGTACAGAAGCTGTGAATATCATTAATAGTCAAATTTGGTATTAAACTTTGTCCTGCTTAAAGTCTCTTTTTAGAAAACAATACACATCCTTGGCTCTTGCACACAATGAAGGAACAACGGACTTTAAAACCACTTGCCTATCACTGACTGCTGTACAAAGGACATTCTGGGTAGTGGTCAGTAGCACAGCCATTTCTAAATGCCAGTGGTTCCCAACATCTCCTTTCCTTTTGAGTGGAATGAAGTCTGAGAGCACTGACTGGTGGGTCATTCGACCCACGAGGGCCTGGAAAGGTTTCAAGAATAACAGAGGTCATGTAATTGCCAAAAGAGCATTAGCCACTCAATCATAATGGATAATTAAATGACCTACATGATTCCTGAAATAGCTGCTCTATATTTGGTCTATTACTTGTGTCCCTCAAGATAAGCTACTCCACTAGTCTGCCTTGACCCGCAAAGTCCAACCTGTGCCTGAAAACTAGCTGCATGCTTCTATTGCTTTGTAACACCTCCCCCTACAGCCCCCCACCCAGTAGTCATGCTCTCAAGAAGACACACATTTAAAAAAAAAAAAAAATCAATCTTGTATCCTTTTCCCTGTTGTGCTTTCTGGAATACAAATGACTAAAGCAAAAAAAAAAAAAGTAAATTCTTGGTTTAGATCTTTGCCCTATAGAAGGAAAAATATAATAGTTTAACTACAAAGAAAGTCCTGATTTTTTAAAAAAATTAAGTTTTGCTCATATGCCTTCAAAGATTTTTACTTTGATTACAAAGCTAGTCAGATATTTTGTGGGTTATAGTCATTAAAACTCCAATTGCCTAGACTGCATTTTTGATGGTGTGGGCTATTAGAATCTTTTCTGGCCTGGGCCTAGTTTTTCAGTTCATGAGGAAGGCAAACTGCCTCTCAACAAAATGAAATATGCATGGCACCAACTGTTTGTGTAACAGCAATAGCAAAAGCAGCAAGAATCTCTAGACTTCAAGTTTTTAACTATGACTAGTTTTCAAGTTTCACCATAATGTTTGATCAGAAACTAACCAAATAAAAGCCAGCTGTATGAATACCAACAATTATAGAGGATTTGCTTCTTTCTTTAGGAGAAAAACGTTGGCCTGTGGCCCTAAAGGTAGCTGTGCATCCAGCAAACACTACAAAAAAGAGGCAGGAGACAAGTAACCAAAGACAAGTCCACAGTAATGGCAAGGACAAGGGATGTGAGGGACAAAAGAGCTCACATTTAGAATACCTTGGAGGCTACGAAGATTTTTTTGTTTCTAAAGGAAATTATGTAGCTTGAGGCTACCAACCACCCTGATCTCTTACTAGTACATGAATGGCTTATTAAACCTAGAACATATCTGTTTTAGTTAACTTCTGGGCAGGGAGGGTGTTGGTGGGGGAGAAGAGAACAAAATGTACTTAAATGCTGAATTTTTTCTCCAGGCTGAATGCCTTTCATCCAATAAGACATTCAAAGCAGTGACCCAGCAAATGGATTGAAAAAGCAATCTTCCGTCCCAGTGCCACATTATCATTCCTATTCAGTATTCTCCATGAGATATCTCAATCAGCTGTGTGTAAGTGACAACGCAGCCCATTGCTGGGTTAATTAAACATTTGACTTTAACACCCTCCCCGTCATTAAGCAAATAAAAACAGATAATTCAAACTGCACTTCATCCTCAGGGTACACAACACACATGTCAAAATTAAGAGAGTCCAAGGCCCCTGGGGAATTCTGTTGGGGCTATAATCAGTTTAAATCTTATCTGGTTTATCAATTATTCTATTGATTAAAACAAAGCGATTATACACAACTCCTCTGCCACATGGGATTGATGTCAGCTGAGAAAGAAAATAACTCCAGGAGGTTCCAAACTGATTTAAAAAGAGACCAACAGACAGACCAATAATAGTCGATTATTACCTACCAGTGATCCATACACTGAAGAGTTGATTCTTAGTTTCAGGCGGGTGAAGTGAACTGTTTCCAATGGCTACGTCCCTCTGTTATACCTTACAGTTGGCTTGAGTAAATTTATGGTCTTGGAAGATCAACATATTTTCTACTGATTTAAACAGAAGCTAATGCACACAGCAGTTGAAGTATAATTCACAGACACTGATCCTGAGCTCTAAAACAATCTCAAACCAGGAAAACTAAAATTTTGTCTAATCTCCTTACTTATATGCATCCAACCAATAATTTGTAGGAATAAAAAGCAGTACACTTGAGAACTGATTCCCTTAAAAACTGACAATCACCTAATTTCCAGTGTCCTAAAACATTGTAATGGGGAAAAAAAAAAAAAAACAAGAAATTAGAAAGATCTTAGCACAGATATAGTCATGACTCTCTTTATTAATTCCAAGGACAGACATCATCAAAGGCATGAATAACACTGAAAATACAGAACTGCATCTTCAAAGGAAATGCTGATTTACAAATCCTAACACACCAAATTTCCACCAGAAATTTTAAACCGCAATATCCTTCAAGTGTCTAGAACCCTATCATTTCAAGGCCATGCCCTACTATATGAGAAAAGCACTAATAAAATCTACAAAAAAAGTGGGGTGCATGTTGGATTATGCCACACCTGAAATCTGTGCACTCACAGTCCAGCTCTTCAGTAAGGAAAATTGTTCACAGCTACGTTGCGCTATGCTGGCACCACATGTGCATTCAACCATATTTTAACTTATATCCTGCAGATTTTTGTTTTGTTTTGTTTTCAGGCAGACTCTGTAAGAAAGCTGCATTAGCATGCTGTATTCCACACTCACCACTAGAAATACTGAGGGTGCTATTTGTAATTGTATTCTTTTTAAGAGGTTTGTTCTCTGCAGCTGTTTTCTGCTTGCAGTGTATTTTGTGTAATCAGCACATCATCATAAATACATTGGCTGTTCCCCTGAGGGGAGCTGTCAGTGTTTAATTTACAGAACAACCTGGCCAATGTGAATTTTAACACTACAGCACTATGGCAAGGAGTTACCACACTCTGTGAAAAAGAGGTTTCTATGAATTTTTATATCAAGAGCAAGTCCCAGGACAATTTAGCTTCTAGAAATAGACTGTTTAAAGAAGTACTTTATACCTTAAATGCAATAGACTCAGTGCCTTTTTATAGCCTTACAAGCAGGCCCGAATCCAACCACAAGTGGGCACTACCAATTCCCGAGACAAGGAGTGAAAATCTCTGCTCTACCAGCAGGAGGCACTCTAACAAATGTTACCTATCTCTTAAGCTACATATAGAGCTATCAAAAAAAAAAATCACTTCTTCCTTAAAAAGCATGGAAAGACAGAAGGGAAAAACAATTAAGAGACACACTAGCCTGAAACATGCATATCACTATTTTCTGCTGATATATCTGATATAAATGTAAATAAATTGTTTCCTTAGGCCTATTGTTAAAAACTAATGGTTAGAAGGTAATTCCTCCAAAGTGTATGCATAGTGACTAGTACATAAGTTCTCAATAAATGGCTATAAGTAACTTAAGCCTCCGTGAATCTATTATAATACTGAATATCACAGAAAAAATTAAAATGTTTCTATGCTTTATACCTGTTCATATGATAAAACTGAAAGATACTTTTAGATGCTCAGGAAGATAACCAACAGCACTTTTCTATCATTGAAGTGTGATTACTTGCACATATACAATCCACAAATCAAGTAATTATACAAGGGGGGTCTTCATAAAATTCAGAGTAGGGTCATTTAGACCCCCATTTAAGACTCCAATGTTCACACTGGAGTGCCTAAGTTAAATTCCTGATTCTGGCTCCTGTCTTCAGCCTCCCGCCAATGCAGTTTCTGGGAAGCAGAAGTGAGAGCTCAAGTGCTTGGGCCCCTGTCAGCCATATCAGAGCTGTGGATTTGCATTCCCTAGTTCCTGGCTTCCTACCGGCTACTGCAAGCATCTGGGATTTGAGCTAGTGATGGGTGCTCTGTCTCTCAAATAAATAAATGAATTTCTTAAAGTTCATATCATGAAAAAAAAAAGTACAGATTTCAATTTTTTTTTTTTTTTTTTTTTTTGGTGACAGGCGGAGTGGACAGTGAGAGAGAGAGATACAGAGAGAAAGGTCTTCCTTTGCCGTTGGTTCACCCTCCAATGGCCGCCGCTGACGGCGCGCTGCGGCCGGCGCACCGCGCTCGTCCGATGGCAGGAGCCAGGAGCCAGGTGCTTTTCCTGGTCTCCCCACGGGGTGCAGGGCCCAAACACCTGGGCCATCCTCCACTGCACTCCTGGGCCACAGCAGAGGGCTGGCCTGGAAGAGGGGCAACCGGGACAGAATCCCGCGCCCCGACCGGGACTAGAACCCGGTGTGCCGGCGCCGCAAGGCGGAGGATTAGCCTGTTGAGCCACGGCGCCGGCCTTCAAATTTTTTTTTGCACCAAAATTATCTTTTAGTTCTATTTTTCTGCCAACCTTGGAAGTATCCTCATACATATTTTTTCTATTAAGGTTTTTTTTTTTTTTTTTTTGACAGGCAGAGCGGACAGTGAGAGAGAGAGACAGAGAGAAAGGTCTTCCTTTGCCGTTGGTTCACCCTCCAATGGCTGCCGCAGATGGCACACTGCGGCCGGCGCACCGCGCTCATCTGATGGCAGGAGCCAGATGCTAGGTGCTTTTTCCTGGTCTCCCATGGGGTGCAGGGCCCAAGCACTTGGGCCATCCTCCACTGCACTCCCTGGCCACAGCAGAGGGCTGGCCTGGAAGAGGGGCAACTGGGACAGAATCCGGCACCCCGACCGGGACTAGAACCTGGTGTACCGGCGCCACAAGGCGGAGGATTAGCCTGTTGAGCCACAGCGCCGGCCATTAAGGGTTCTTTTACAACTTAAAATGATTAAACTGAATCAAAATATATTTTATGTTCAATGGTCCTCGGCATATTTATTCTAATGTTGTACAGAATTATATTTTCATGGGGCTGGCATTGTGGCACAATAGGTTAAGCCACTGCTTCCAACACCAGCATCCCATATTACAGTACGCAGGCTATTCCACTTCCCATGCAGCTTCCTGCTAACACACCTGGGAAGACAGAAGATGGCCCACGTACCTGAGCCTCTGTCACCCATGTGGGAGAACAAGATAGAGTTCCTGGCCCAGATCTGGCTGATGTCACCATCAGATGTGAACCAGCAGATGGAAGATCCCTCTGCCCCTCTGCCTTTCAAAAAATAATTCTTTTTTCTTTTCAAGATTTATTTATTTATTTGAAAAACAAAGTTACAGAGAGGCAGTGGCAGAGAGAAAGAGAGAGAAAGGTCTTCCATCCGCTGATATACTCCCCAAATGGCTGCAACAGCTGAAGCTGGGCCCATCTGAAGCCAGAAGCCAGTTTTTTTCCGGGTCTCTCACGTGGGTGCAGGGGCCCAAGCACTTGGGCCATCATCTACTGCTTTCCCATGCCACAGCATAGAGCTATTAGAAGTGGAGCAGCCAGGTCTCAAACCAGCGCCCATATGGGATGCCGGCACAGGCAGCAGTTTTACCCGCTATGCCACAGTGCCAGCCCCATAAATCTTTTTTCTTTAAATTATATTGATTTTTATCAAAATCATTAAATTATAAGATACTTTTTTTAAAAAAAAGATCAATTTTAAATTATTAAGAGCAGTAGATTTGTAGAACCTAGTCAGCTATTGCTAAAATTCAAATATTTCTCCTATAACAATTTTTCATTTAATGAAAGTATAATCATATACATGCAGTTCTTCAAAACACCTTTAGATTGACTGACCTCAGTGTTTCAGACAACCATAAAGAACTTCTTTTTTAGGCCTTTAATAACATGTGTGGGAAAATGGTCACAGTGACCTTAGGATCCTGGGAACAATTTGTTTTTAAAAAGCAGATGTCAAAACTGCTTGGCTAGCCCCAAGGACAGGAGGTCAGTTTGGGGTATAGGACTTAGGGGGCTGGGGCTAAGGAAAGAAGGGGTCAGAGTGGGCCCTGGCTATAGCTTGGTATCCAGATCAGGGAGTTCAGAGAAGAAAGGGGGAGAGACCTGGAGAGGCAGAGGAGGGTCATGGTCAAGAGCACGGGCTCCAGGTCAGATCCTGAGCCTCCCGCTTGCATGCTTTGTGATCTCAGGCTGCTTACTTGATTCCCCTGGGCCTCCGTGTTCACATCTGCAGAGTGCATAGCCACTACCCACAGCACAGGGTTTAAGAGAGAACTAAATGAACGCACAAGTGAAAAGCGTGGGCCAGAGTGAGTCTTCTTCAAGTGGCAGTTTTTGTTACAAAGGCAATTTTGTCGTCGTCGGGGCTGGTATGGAAGAGTGGGCTCGTGGGGTGCAGCAGAGGGGCAGAGATGGCGGCCCGTCTGTGGGCTAGGGGGAAGGTTTCTGGTCTGTAGATCACCAGTGAGATCTGACTTGGAGAAACTGTTTTCCTCTCTGAGCCTCCCCTTTCCTTCCCCACAGGCAGAGGTGCTGATGTCTACCGGGGAGGGGTTGTGGACACGTTAGTCCTTGCAAGTTCCTGCTGCATAAACAGCAGCTGTTAGTCCAGAAAAAAGAAACTGCTTGGCTTCCTTCTACTTTTAAGTGGGCACACAGTTCTAGTGCACAAGTTCTGTGTACCTGAAATTAAAAGAAACATGAAGCCTTTGAGGAACAATATGCTCACAACGGGAAAAATACGGGAGACAGCTGGATAAAGGAGCTCTTGTAAAATACAAACAAACCCTGTATCATTCATCCTTTCTGTGACACTAAGACATTTTAAAAATGTAATTTTTTTCACATTTATGTCATATCAAAGGCAAAATGAGAAACAACGTACCCCTCCAACATAGTTTATTTTGATTTTGCTTCACCAATTAAATAAAAATTTAGAAATTTTTGATTCAGTTGAATGTTTGTAACCTACTATTTCATAAAAAAAACTTCATGCCTATTAAAACATATCTTAATTTTTAATGAAGAGATTCAGGATATTCTTTCTTCTTCAATTTAGAATTACAAAAATATATCCTGGGACCTTTCAAACTAAACTGGATGGGGTTAGACTGAGGTCACACTAGCTCAGATGACTGCCTTCTCTCTTCCCTGGAGACCATGTAGTAGTTCCACAGACTGCCATTAGATAGCAGCACAGTACACACCATCAGTCATGTCTCACAATTCCTCCCATTAAGGTTGGAATTACCTCAGTTACACACTCGCACACACATACGCACGCACACACACAGATTCTAATTCAATTAGTGCAGTCGGCAACTCCAGAAAAGAGTAATTCAATTAGTGCATTGTGGAGCTCTACAATACCTCGAAGCAGATGTTCACCATCTTCAGGAACTGGAGCTAGGTTTAAAATACCTGTACTACTCATATATGCCACTACATTATGTCATTTGTCAAAGTGCTTACATATGCTTTTCTGGTTTCAAAGAAAAGACAAGGAAACAAACTCAAGCTAAGTTTCCAGAAAATTTTTCAGCATCTACACCAAAGAAGTAAACGCAATTCTGGGCTGCAGTAACTACAACACATTATCCAAACTATGTTCAAAACAATTTGTATCCACATCATATTCTATATTATGACATACTTTATACACTATAATAACACACTCTTCCACAGCACTGCCTATAATATGGATGCCACACTGTCAGAGACACCGTCTAGGTGGAATGCATTTCCAAGGAAGGAAAACCAAAATAACACCAAAATAGGAGGTTCTGAAATATGACACAATAATTATTGATATTTTTCAAAGAAACACTCTTAGAACCAGAAGCAGTCAACCTAGGGAACAGCATAAATAAGCAACATGATAGTTATCCTCAAACACAAAAATATACTTGATATATATAACATGATAGTTATCCTCAAACAAAATATACAAGCGATTGGTTCCCCAATACCCACCACACACACAGATACCAAATTCTGTGGATTCTCAATTCCCATGTAAAAAATGCCATAGTATAGCCTATTCATATCCTCCCATATGCTTTAAGTCATCCCTAGATGACTGACAATGGCTTGTACAATGTAAATGCCTTGTAAATAGTTGTCCTACTGTGGCGTTTAAGAAACGACAAGGGGAAAACATGTTCTGTACAGATGTGACCATCAAAGACCTAACTACATTTTCCATACATGGTTGGCTAAATTTGGCATAGATATGGAGGGCCAACTGTATAAGAGAAAGAAAACAATCACTTTATGTTACTGCCAAAGGTAGAGTTAGAATCAGTGAATGAACAAAAGTTTGGCTTCTTGAGAGAAAACTTCCTAAGAAAACCAACAAAGAAGAGAAGCAGGTGACTCAAGAAGCTCAGCTCTGGGACAGGCATGTAGCACAGCAGTGAAGCTACCACCGTGAATGCCTGCATCCTTATACCACAGTGCCTGGGGCGCAGTCCTGACTCCACTCTACACACCCTGGGAGGCAGCAGTGATGGCTCAGGTAGTTGGGTCCCTGCCACTCAGTGACTGGCTTCTAGCTTTGGCCTAGCTCACCCTTGGCCACTGTGAGCATCTGGAGGGTAAGACAGCAGATGGGAGCTGTCTCTCTCAGTCTGTCTGGTTCTATCAGGCTCTCAAATCAAATTTTTAAAAAGTTCAGCTCACTAATAATGGTGGTGATCAAGCAGAGATTATTAGATGAACCTCTAGGAAACACATTTCATAATGGACTCCTGTATTTTGTGACATATGTAACTAGATGGCCTCTGGTGTCCCTTCCAATGCTAAAATTCTCTGGTTCTATAAATTCACTGATTTTTGCTCTTAGGGCAACACTGGAACTTAAGTAATAATATGGAGGTATGACCATAAAAGCCTATAGGCTGTGAAGCATTTTTCAACATAATTGTGCAGTATTAACAAAAAGGAAGAAGAAATTTTGTAGTTTCCCTGGATGAGGTCTGAGACTGCATATATGCACATATTTTTAGTCTCATTTCTTAGTTAAACATTTGTACTCCACTAAAGTCTTCCAAGATTGAAAAGAATGGTTTGTTTTCACTCATCCTCTGGAAATCAGCCTATGAGAAATCAATTTCTAGGAGAATGTTTTTTTAAAATTCCCCCACTGAGTCAAGGCAGTGGGTTCTCATAGCTTAGTGCAAATCTATGTCAATATTTATGCTTTAAAAAATACAGAGCAATACTTAAAAACAATAGTAACTCGTTCTTAATATCCCTCCCTTTGGTCTTACATTCTGAGCACTGTATTTCAAAGTAAAGACAACTGTAAATACAAGAGCACAGACAAGCGTGCAGGACTCTCAAATACTAATTCCTCCCCTTCCAGCATGATCTCAAAGTAGAAATTAAGAAATGCCAGGAATGATTACATCATTTTCCAGTGCATTTCAGTATGTACTCATAATATAGAGAATAGCTCTTGCTTTTCCCACTTGCAGAGGGGGCTAAGCCAACTAGCTATTCTTTAAAACCATTAGTAAGGTTAACTGAAGTACTTTCAACACAAATACTTGCTTTTCCACACTCCAGAAGAAATGCAGAAGCACATTCATTACAATAAGTTGCAAAGCAACTAAAAACAAACAGTAACAGAAAGTCCACTGTACTGCTAGAAAATATATTCCAACAAGTATATGGTGGCTTTTACAATAAAGATTTCCTGTTCATGTGTCATTAAGTTGGAGAAGCATAATTGTTCTTACATGTTAACAATTCATGAACTTTTTACTATAAATACAAACAGGCAATTAAAAATTTTTTTGTCAACATTTTATTCTTTTATAATTTGACTTCTTGTCAAACACATTGGCTAATTAGAGCAGTAAATAAAAGAGCTGGATTTGACACCAGCCCTCCACATCTGACCCCTAAAATTAAAAAAAAAAAAAAACCTGGATTAATTTTTATTTGACTGGCAATACTGTTAGATAGGCAGTCAGTTTAACAAACTAATTCACTGCATCTCTTCTCTTGACCCCCTACTGCTTTCCCAACTTCCTGCCCTCCAGCAAAACAGAAGCCAGATCTAAGGTGATTCCTCTTTCATAGGAAGGTATATTAATATTTTAATGTGTTGATCCAAATTTTAATCTCCTTTGAACCCAACTCACAGCCTGTATGCATGTTCCAGGGTTGCATTTATTTGGTTCATTCTCTTTAACATTATCCCTTTTCATGCATTTAAGACAACTACTTCCAACCCCATCAATGAAAGCAGACAAATGGGGGAGAAAGGAATGAACTGCAAACACCTCAAACAAGAAAGGTTGCTTAAAAAACCAAGTGTCACCTTCTGACAGTTCAATATTTCATAGCCAATACAAGGAATGTACAACGACACTGCAACTTTAAATCTTTTCCTCCTGTGTCAGTCTCTCTTTCTCTCATTGTAATGCCAACGGGAACAGCAATCAGAGTGGAGATGTTCAACGTGATAGAGGTCAGGACACCATCGGATCAACGTACCAGAAACACGACCTTGTTTATTTTTTTCCCACAGTATTATTGTTTACAGGGTGCTTTGCTCTTGTACCTTGTGGTTCTTAGCTAAAAGATGAAATTACAGCCCAAGATGAAGCGCTGAGGCACACATCCAATTTGTGTTTCCATCTCAGAAAACAAAAAGCTTCTAAGGCCCTCAGGCTGCCATTCAAACTTGGAGGCTGACATTTTTAACAGCATGAACCAGAGACTGGCAGAGAGAATGATCTAATGCATTTCTGACTTGTCAATCAAAGATCTCACCTCTGCTGTCTTGTAAACAGTTGGGGGCCATCTAACTACATTCATAAACCTAGGGAGAGCTTACTGCCAGCTGGGGTGCTAGAGCTACATGCTCTGGCTTCTATTCACCAAAATCATGATTCAGTTTTACAACTTCACTGTAAACAGTCCATAGGCACATTTCCAGGACTACTGGAATAGAACCAGAGTAGGGAATACAAAAGAGATTTTGGTCAAATACTGTATTATTTTCAAGCTGTTGGAATCCTGTACCCATTTTATACTCATTTTGCCAATTCCCCTCAAAGGACTGCATTATGCTACAGTTGACAAGCTTTAAAAAAATAATTTTGTCAGTTTAAAATTCTAGGGGAAATATATTAATATAAATTTCCCTATGGCTTATTGTCAGTTAAGAAGCAGGTACTCTCCCACAAAAATGGCTCATGTAAATCACAGACTACAATGAACAAAGGCAACAATATTTTACTAAATCAAATCATGTGCTTTCTTTCAAACAGAAAACTTCTCATGTTTATATATAAAACCTTTGTATTAACTATTTTGAAATGGTGTTTTGTGTGTGTGTGAGAGAGAGAGAGACAGAGACAGATATACAGACATGAAAACGTAAAATGAGATTACTTACCCTTCTTGGTCTTTCTCTTCTGTGTATGATCATCAAATCCAACACACAAAGTATTAAACTCAATCAGGCTAAGACAAATGTTTTGCTAAAGGATCCTGTATGAAAATGAATATTCCTTTTTTTCATGTGAATTTTACAGGGCACAGAATTTCAATTTAATTCTTACCAAGCCACAGATACTAGGTTTGCAACAAAGGTCTGGGGGATTTGAACAGTACACCTGAGAACTTTAAAAGGAAGATGATAGATAACCTAGAAGGAGAAGGCACACTGCAAAAATCCTGCTTCATCATGATGTACTATATCCAGGGCCCAAATAACTATTCCAAAATATAATAGACTTGATCTCCAGAGGATTGGCAGGAGAATATAGAAAAGCTCAAAGCTACTAAACATGACTCTCAGGAAAGACAAAACTCATGTGCATCAGTCCCCAACAGTACAGTACAGTGCTGTAGTTCTAAAAGGCCTAAGCAGCCGAAGACGACAAGGGAGGTTCTTTTTTAATTTTTCAAATGAGGCATTCTTAAATAACCTGGGTTTCCCTCTTCATGAAAAATGACAAAGGAAAGACCTGCCTCAGTGCTGCCTGTCTACTGAGATTACACATCTTGGCAATCCACATAAAAACCAAGTTTAGAAACTAATACAAGGAAAGAAAGCACAAGAATAAAACGCTACCGTATCAAGCAGCACAACAGTGAGAGAAGCTACAAATGGCTGTGGCAATCACAAAAAAAAAAAAAAACCAATAATGATTCCTGAACTATACAGAAGAACTCATGTGGTACTGTGGCCTCTACTCAATGTAAAGATGACAATGACAAGAAATCTCACATATAAAGAAAGCAGAGGATACAGGTGAGTCTTAACTGCCCACAGTAAGGATTTGTCTCATAAGGACAGGACACCCACACTTTCTCCCACCATCCTCTTCTAGTTCTCATTAATTCCGTTTTTCCAGTTGTGCTTCTTACACTGAGGCAACCTCAGGCCCCCTGGGGGTACCTATAACTCTCCCTTCTGCCATTTGAGTTATTGCTGAAGTTAAGGCAATCAGAGAAAATCCAACATTATTCAATACAAACAAAATAAGCAAGAAACTCTGTAGATTGAAGCTTTTCATTTTCAGATTTATCATGTAAAATAAAAAAAATTTTAAGGAAATCTGATTGTCTCACAATAATGTGATTTGATTTACTCTAAACAATGGATAATGGTACACATTACCCAATAAATATTAGCTGCTTCACAGACATGTCAAAACACTGTGAAACAGAGGAATCTACTATTACAATTGGAAATAAAATTGGAAATAATTACAGTATTCAAATAACCAAGCAGGAATTTGAAAAGACAAGTTAGTCTGAGACATTTCTCCAAGACAGACTATTTCCGAATAAGGTAAAATGTAGTGAATCCAGGTCATCTCTACTTTTCTTGCTAAGTATGTACATAAAAGTGTGGAAGCTAAACAACAGATTTCAAATGATAGCTAAAAATATTTTAAAATCCATAATTACATTCTCTAAGGTGTATATGGTCTTCAATAATATATTTCCAATATTTTGCACATGTGCTTTAATTTTGTACCGAATCAAGGCTAAAGGGCTACCTTGAGTGTGTCTAATCATTTTCATCTTTTCACTAGACTGCTGCTTATCAATATCAGCATTTTAATTTTGCCAGTGTCTATTTATTTTTAGAATAGGCGTAAGACAATAAAATAGTCAAATAATCACACTAACATACACTGCTGTGAAGATAAAGATATTTCTTTTTAAAGATTTATTTTATTTATTTGAAAGAGTTACAGAGAGGGGTAGAGACAGAGAGAGAGGTCTTCCATCTGCTGGTTCACTCCCCAGATGGCCGTAATGGCAGGAGCTGCACCAATCCGAAGCCAGGAGCCAGGAGCTTCTTCCAGGTCTCTCACAAGGGTGCAGAGGCCCAAGGACTTGGGCCATCTTCCACTGCTATCCCAGGCCATAGCAGAGAGCTGGATTGGAAGAGGAGCAGCCAAGACTAGAACCAGCACCCATATGGGACGCCAGCATTTTAGGCCAGGGCTTTAACCTGCTGTGCTACAGCGCCAGCCACGAAGATAAAGATATTGACATCATTGAAACTGAACTCTTAGCTGGCTAGCAGTGCCACTATTTCATAGCTTGAAATGTGCATTTTTTCATCAACTAGAATGCAAATTCAGCATACAGAATCCAATTCAGACGGGATTATCATAATATGAGTTGTGTGAAAGCCAAATGTATAAAACTTGAGACTGCCCATACATCAGACTCAGCATGTTCTCCTTTTGGTCTGTTTCAATGTGTGGCCTTTGGAATTACTGTTTAATTATCATCATTTCTTTCTGAATACAGAATGTCTCTGTGTGTGTGCAGGTACCACTAGCAATTTGTAGTTTATTTCTTCTTCCATCACGTATATGCCATTTGATAGCTTTATTCAAATAATCTAAGTCTAATCATTGATTAGTTCAGAAAAAGTATCACGTATTATACTTGACACTGGAAATGCAAAATGGACAAAACAATGCCTTATCAAATAACTCACAGTCTAATGGCGAAGAAAGACAAATCGACAAACCCAACAGTACTCAAGTATTGGTTCAATGACATGTAGCCATTGCATGCTCTGTCTAGTTTAAGGGGCAGAATGTAAAGATTTGGGAGGGCTTTTATACTGGCTCACGCTGAATATAAACTTCAGGGTTAGGAATTAGCCAGGTAGATAAAGGCAGAGGGCAGGTGATAAGAGAGGATAGTTATTCAGGATAGGGCAGGGAGAAAGGATATGCAGAACATGCGTTACAGGCTTTGGTGATACACTGTGTAATTTTGAAGCTGTAGGAATCCTGTGTCAATTTCCCACTGCACTATTCCTTTGGGAAACTGTAAAATTTGATATGTATAAGAATTACATGGAAGCAAAAGGGTGTTGGCTTTAGTTAGTTGGGTTGAACAAGCTCAAACTTTGCTCAACCTAAAAACATGTTAATGGGACCGGCACTGTGGAGTAGCGGGTAAAGCTGCAACTGTAGTGCCAGCATCCCATTTGGGCACCAGCTCCAGTCCTAGCTGCTCCACTTCCAATCGCGCTCCCTGCTAATGTGGCTGGGAAAGCAGCAGAAGATGGTGCAATTCCTTGGGCCCCTGCATCCATATGGAAGACCCAGAAGAAGCTCCTAGCTCCAGATTGGCACAGTTCTAGTCGTTGTGGCCATTTGGGGAGTGAACCAGCAGAGGGAAGACTCTCTCTCTGCCTCTCCTCCTCTCTCTGTGTAACTCTTTCAAACAAATAAATAAATCTTAAAATAAAATAAAATAAAATAAATAAAAGATAAAAACAAGTGAGCAACTAACCACAGTTAAAAGAGTGGCCAAAAATTAGTGTTGCCAATTAATGAATGTAGCATTTTGGCAACAATATGATGTAGATAACATTCAATGAATTCTGAATCAATGCAATGGTAATATATGAGAGGACATGTAAGATAGTTTCTTTCTTCTTTTTATTTCTCTGTATTTTCTACAATATTAAATTTTATAATTTCATAATAAAAAAATTCTAAAACAAAACTATTATTCATGTGGGCATGACTGTGTATACACATACACTAAATGCACAGATATTTCAGATAGAAGGAAACCAACATAGTAATATTACCTTAAAGTTAGAGGATTATTTGTGATATTTTCTTGTTTATATATTCACCAAACAATTCACTTATTTCACCATAAACAAAATTGTAAGCAGGAAAACAATTCCTCCACAAAATAAAACTTTTTGATTTGTCACTCTCTGAAAGCCCTTAATGTGAAAGGTGTAGCTGGGATAAATATAGGTAAATGTTAACACATGCACAGAAAAAACACAAGTTTGTTTTACCATACAGTAACTGTGCTGTGCTAAAATTATTTATAAATAATGGAAGGAGGGCAATTAAATAGTGCTTGATAAGCATTTTAGTCATGGGATAATTTCCCCCAGTAAGGTCTGACTATTAATTTACATTCAATGAGATAATCTATATTCTCTTAAAATCTCAAACAAAAAAAGAAGTCTTCTATTTATTTATAAAGTTGCTTGCCTTTACTAGTAAAGTTCCATTTCAACATACTACTCTGTAGATGCTAAGTAGACTTCTAAGTGTTCTTAAGCAGTAAAATACAGTCTTTCTCCTGAATTCAATCAACAACAATTTCAACCTTTGCCAAGGGATCCTAATTGTTTTTTTTTTTTTTTATAGATTGTACTTATCTATTATAGAGGTAGAGTTACACAGAGAGAGAGGTCCCTCATCCGCTGGTTCACTCTCCAAATGGCTCCAACAGCTGGAACTCGGCTGACCTGAAGCCAGGAGCCAGTTGTTTCTTCCAAGACTCCCATAGAAGTGCAGGAGCCTAGGAGCCTGGGCCATTTTCCACTGCTTTCCCAGGCCACAGCAGAGAGCTGGATCAGAAGTAGAACAGCTGGGAATCAAACTGGAGCCCATATGGGATGACCATACAGCACCACAGTGCCAGCCCCTGATAAATCTTTTTTCAAAACAAAATTTGACTCTTAAGATACTTTATGCTTACCAAAAGAATGCAGTGGGGGTCAGCGCTGTGGTGCAGTGGATTAACGCCCTGGCCTGAAGTGCAAGCATCCCATATGGGCGCCGGTTTGAGGCCCAGCTGCTCTTCTTCCGATCCAGCTCTCTGCTATGGCCTGAGAAAGCAATAGAAGATGGCCCAAGTCCTTGGACCCCTGCACCCACATGGGAGACCCAGAGGAAACTCCTGGCTCCTGGCTTCAGATTGGTGCAGCTCTGGCCATTACAACCAACTGGGGAGTGAACCATTGGATGGAGGACCTCTCTCTCTCTGCTTCTCCCTTCTCTGTGTAATTCTTTCAAATAAATAAATAAATCTTAAAAAAAAAAAAAGAATGCAGTGATTTCAAAGACAGACAAACCATGAAGGTATTGAGACACATCCTTAAATATATATGGCAATATTAACAGTAAGAGTATTTCTACTGAGACAAGTACATTGAAAAATTACTTGACTATTTCTTTAAACAGTTTAAAATATAATCAAAATGCCTATAAACAAACAAGTTATGGTATGCTGATACAATGGAATATATTCAGTAATAAACTACTTGAGAGAGATGTTTGGCAAAACAGCTAAGATGCCCCTAGGGATGCCTGCATATCAGATAAGAATGCCTGGGTTAGAGTCCTGCCTCCACTTCTAATTCCAGCTTCCTGTTTAATGTGCACCCTGGGGGGCAGCTTAGTAGGTTCATGCCACCCACATACATGGCAGACTGGGACCAAGTTCTGGGCTCCTGGTTCCAGCCTGGCCCAGCCTTGCCTGCAGAGGCAATTTGGTAGTGAACCAACAGACAGAGGATCTGTTTGTCTTTCTTTCAAATAAAATGGAAAAAAAAAATTACTACTAACATAACCCAACTCATAAGAAACTACTAATACACCCAACATGGATAAATGTCGACCAAAAGAAAACAGACACAAAAAGAATAATCCTGCAAGACTACATGTACATTAAGTTCAAGAACAGGCAAAACTAATTTTTAATGACAGAGCAGTAATCACATATGGGGAATGGGCACTGACTGGAAATGGTTATGAAGGAACTTTCTCAGGTTATGTAATATTCTGGATCTTGCCAATAAGGTAGGCTATACAAATTTATACATTTGTCAAAATTCATCTAAAAAAAAACAATTAAGATGTGTGCATTTTACTTTTTTTTTTTTTTTTTTTTGAAAGGCAGAGTGGACAGTAAGAGAGAGAGACAGAGAGAAAGGTCTTCCTTTGCCGTTGGTTCACCCTCCAATGGCCACCGCGGCCAGTGCACCGCGCTGATCCAAAGCCAGGAGCCAGGTGCTTCTCCTGGTCTCCCATGGGGTGCAGGGCCCAAACACCTGGGCCATCCTCCACTGCACTCCCTGGCCACAGCAGAGAGCTGGCCTGGAAGAGGGGCAACCGGGACAGAATCCGGCGCCCCAACCGGGACTAGAACCCAGTGTGCCGGCGCCGCAAGGTGGAGGATTAGCCTAGTGAGTCACGGTGCCAGCCATTTGTTAATTTAACCTAAAGAAAAAATTAAGTAAATAAGATCCAAACCAGAAAAATGTAAATGTAATAATAAGACTGTTGTAATTCCAGCAGTGGAAATATGAAAGTACGAAGTTCAAGTCCTGTTTCTGTCAGTCAGTCAGCCAGTAATATTTAGCACCTGTGTATGCTGAACTTGACGTAGAACTATTGAATTAACAGGATAAAACCAGAACATAAGCTCATTTCTGCTACATAAGACATAATAATCTCATTGAAGATAAGCAAAGTAATTATTTATACTTACAGCAATATGGAGAAAATTATCTTATCAATATCTGAATCAAGAATAAGGTTCTACATATTACAGAACTGTATTGTAGATTATGAGGAAAAAATAATATTTTTTAATAGTATACTGTTTTATACAGGGTGAAAAACACTATTTGATGAAAGCCTTTAAACCTAGTCCTCTGTGCATTTTCCTAGTAATATAAAACTCATTAATCTGCCAAATGCTGTTCTGAAGACTTAATATAAAATCAGCTCATTTAACTCTAGCAGCATTCCCAATTTAAAGGTAAGGAAATTAAGGTATGGACAGGTCACATTCTTATAAATAAGCCACACTGAGAAACTAACAAAGTCAGATCTGAATCCCAGGCAACCTGGCACCAAGGTCCATGCTCTTAATTATTACACCATATAGCCACCTTTAGGATTCTATCATAAGATGTTTCTTGAGCTTTTCGTTCCTGCCTATGCCACACAATTTCACTTCTGCAACATAATTCAAAGCCCATTTTGTTACTGAATTTTCAAGCAAAATTTCTTTTTTTAAAGATTTATTTATTTATTTGAAAGCGTCACACAAGAAGAAGGGGAAGAGAGAGAGAGAGAAATAGAGAGAGAGAAAGAGAGAAAGTCCTCCATCCACTGGTTCACTCCCCAAATGGCCACAATGACCGGAGCTGAGCTGATCCAAAGCCAGGAGCCAGGAGCTTCCTCTGGGCTTCCCACACGGATGCAAGGGCCCAAGAAGTGGGGCCCTCCTCCACTGCTTTCCCAGGCCACAGCAGAGAGCCAGATTGGAAGTGGATCAGCTGGGACCTGAACCAGCACCTATGTGGAATGCCAGCACCGCAGGCTGCGACCTCACCTGCCAAGCCACAGCGCCAGCCCCAGCAACAAAATTTCTTAATAAACCTTTCCCCAAACTTATTCTAAAAACAGTAGCCTATGAGGGGATGTGGCTTTATTTTTTTTAATATTTTTTGTTTTAAGATTAAACAAACCAAAGGTGAATTTGTTCATAATTCTCTCTTTCTTTCTTTATAAAGATCTTTATATAATTTATTTTTCTATTTGAAAGGCAGAAAGGCAGAGTTACAAAGAGTGAGGGAGAGAGAAAGAGAGACCCTCCATCAGTTGGTTCACTCCTAATATGGCTGAATCGGCCAGCCAAAACTAGCAGTCAGGAGCTTCATCCAGTGTCCCTCATGGGTGTAGGGGCCCAAGCACTTGGGCCATCTTCCACTGCTTTTCCAGGCTCATTAGCAGGGAGCTGGATCAGAAGGGGGGCAGCTGATACTTGAACCAGTACACCTACAGGAAGCTGGCACTGCAGGCTACAGTAACTCTCTTTGCCACAATGCCGGCCCCTCCTGTCTTTAGACTGCTTCAGTATCACCTCATGGAAGGCTTTTGGTGTAGCAGTTGAGATGCCACTTAGATGCCTACAATCCCATTTTGGAGTGCCTGGGTGTGAGCTCCAGCTCCATTTCCAATTCCAACTCCCTACTGATGTGCATTCTGAAGACAGCAGGCAATGGGGGCTGCCATTGTAGTATAGCACCTGCAATGCTAGCATCCCATATGGGCACAGGTATGTGCTCCACTTCCAATCCTGCTCGCTGCTAAAGGCCTGGGAAAAGTAGCAGAAGATGGCCAAGTGTTTGGGCCCTGCAACCATATGGGAGACCTGGGAGAAGCTCCCAGGCCTGACTGTTATGGCCATCTGGAGAGTGAACCTGCAGATGAAGAACTCTAACTCTTTGAAATAAACTGCTTTAGACCAAACGAAAATATGAATTTTTCTTGGTATCTTGGTGTCCAAGTCAGAAGATTTTAACTTGCATAGGTTTTAATTGTGTATGACTACCTTTATCATTTACCCAATACAGTTCAAACCATCATTATATATTGAGCCTCAATACCAAAGCTTCAATATGGGGCACTGTGGAGATCAATTAACAAGAGATCACAGGGCTGGCGCTGTGGCGTAGTAGGTAAAAGCTGCCGCCTGCAGTGCCAGCATCCTGGGCACTGATTTGAGTCCTGGCTGCTCCACTTCCGATTCAGCTCTCTGCTATGGCCTGGGAAAGCAGTAGAAAATGGCCAAGTCCTTGGGCCCCTGCACCTGAGTGGGACACCCAGAAGAAGCCCCTGGCTCCTAGCTTCAGATCAGTGCAGCTCCAGCTGTTGTGGCCATCTGGGGACCTCTCTCTGCCTCTCCTCTGTGTAACTCTGACTTTCAAATAGATAAATCTTTAAAGAAAAAAAAAAAAAAACCACTAACTAGTGTCTACTTAATTCTTATGCCCACATCTGGAGTGGGGAAAAGCAGCAGGAGGGGAGCAACATAGTAATAACTTGTGATTTACCTTGCACGACCAATACTAAAAGGACAGCAACTTCTCATGTGCCTTATTTGTCAATTGTGTATTTTCTTTGGTATTGCATCTAGACAAATCTTTGCCTGTTAATTTATGGAGCACTTTATCTTATTATGCTTTATATATTCTGAATACAAGTTTTTTTTTAATCAGACATGTATTTTACAAATAATTTAAATAATTTTACCAGTCTGTACCTTACCTTACCATTTTTAAAAAAGATTTATTTATTTATTTAAAAGTCAGAGTTACCCAGAGAGAGAAGGAGAGGCAGAGAGAGGTCTTCCATCCACTGGTTCACTCCCCAATTGGCCGCAAGAGCCACAGATGCGCTGATCTGAAGCCAGAAGTCAGGAGCTTCTTCTGGGTCTCTCACATGAGTGCAGGGGCTCAAGCACTTGGGCCATCATCTACTGCTTTCCCAGGCACATTGGCAGAGAGCTGGATTGGAAATGGAGCAGCCAGGACTCGAACCGGTGCTCATATGGGATGCTGGTACTGCAAATGGCAGCTTTACCCACTATATCATAGCGCCAGCCCCACCTTACCATTTTTAAACTGTGTCTCTTCAAAAGCAGAGAATTTGAAGAGTGATGAAGTCCAACATTGGTTATTTCCTTTATGGTTTATGCTTTTTGTGTATCATTTATGCCTAACCCAAAGTTTTATAATTTTAGCTCAGATTTAGGTCTCTTCTATATAATTGTTACAGTTCCCTGCATATTTCTTTTATAGAATTTATAAGTTTGGGAGAGTGTACTTTTGGAATTACATTATTTAACATCTCTTTTATTTCATAGAATAGAAATATAATAAACATGTATATAAAACAAGTAAAAATCTGGCAACATGTAAAAAACCATTAATTTTCATCAAATTTTCACAGTGGTCAGAAACGTCATCTCTAGGTCCCTGGAACGTCTCTCCTAACAGGAATATCTGTTGGCCTGGGGGCTTTATTTATTGGACAAAAGTGACTCACACTGGGGGCTCTGAACCACACTTTATCAGTTCCAATACCAGGAGGAGACAGGGACTAAAGGAACTAGCATGACCTATGGGAGGGGCTGGAGACTAAAGGTGAGCCAGGTGGGCAATACGTGATGGAGCCTTGGCTAGTTTCAAGCCTGGCAATCTCCTGTGTATGCTGCTACACACTATGGTTGGGAGGCAGTAACTCCATCCATGACTCCACAGGGAGAGGACGACAGGAAGCTCTATTTGGAACCTTCCAAGATTCTGCCCTATGTATCACTTCTATGGCTAATTTTAACCGGTATCTTTTCTCTATAATAAACTGAGTGTAACTGCTTTCTGTAAGTTCTTGAAGTCTTTTCTAGCAAATTATCAAAGTGATTGTGGAAGCCCTTAAACTCACAACTGGTATCTGAAGTAAAAGCAGTTTTGAATGACTTTGTCTCAGATGCTGCATACTGGCTAAACTCATTGCAACAACTTGTTCAAGATCATATCACAGGGGTTGGTGTTGTGGCCCAGTGGGTTAAAGCCCCGGTCTGCAGTGCCAGCATTCCACATGGGCACCGGTTTGAGTCCCGGCTACTCCATTTCCAATCCAGCTCTCTGCTGTGGCCTGGGAAGGCAGTAAGGATTGCTCAAGTCCTTAGGCCCCTGTGCTCGCATGAGAGACCCAGAGGAAGCTCCTGGCTCCAGGCTCCGGGCTTCAGATCAGCACAGCTCTGGCCACTGCGGCCGGCTGGGGAGTAAACTAGCAGATGGAAGACACCTCTCTCTCTCTCTGCCTCTCCTTCTTTCTCTGTGTAACTCTTTCAAATAAATAAATAAATCTTAAAAAAAAAAAAAAGATCATATCACAAAGATTTAAGACTTGATATAACCAACACATTTAACTATAGTTTATCTCACAGTACAAATCAAAATTTAATATTAGATCTTGTGAAAGAAAAATGGGAACCTCCAGCATTATCACTGATAAAGTAGTATCATAAAAGATTAGTAAACGTTAGGTGAGGAATGCAGAATACTTAAATTCCCTCCTTGAAACTAAGAGTTAGTCATAAGCACTCTAATACTTACAGCTTGCCTTTTAATTTCTTCCAAATAAAATATGATCTATTTAGACTAAAAACAAATAAAAACTAAGTTTTGTGTGTTACTCTAAAATAATAAGCACATTTAGCATTTAGGGGGACAGGTAACAATTCTGCCAAGAGAACAATCATTTGATACCATAATCTGTAATTAATGGGCACCAAGCTATTCCTCACATTTTCCCCTTTAAGTTTGCATGTTCTTTCTCAATAGTTTTCCTCTCACATTCTAGAACTCTTCTTATCTCTAGAAAAGGTCAGGGGAACTAGAATCTGTCAATCTATGCAAGACCAGCTGGACTGCTTTAAGCTGAATACTGTACCCAAAAGCCATTTCCACCTAGAAATTGGAACCATTACTCAAGATACTAAAACAACACTTCTTAAAATGTATATATTATATATATATATATATGTATAGCTGTATAACAACGAGGAGACACTGTGAATAGAGCACTTATATTTTTAGCAATTATAAAAACATAAGGTGATATTCAGGCAACTGATTGCAATTAACTGGCTAAGTACATTAATTGGCTTTATGTAGGTCCAGAACAAATATTACACATTGAATTGCTATTTACTTAGATTAAAATTGACTATCATATTTCTATTCAGATCTGAAAACCAATGGTCAAGCTGTACTATGTCAGTTTTCGCAAGTCAATCGTGACAAAAATGATCAGTCTGGATCTATATTAAAATTAATCATTAAAGGAGTACCGAGGGATGTGAAATACAGGCAATAAGAAGGAGAAAGGGTGAATGTTAAGTAAAGCATGGGAAAGAGGAGGGACAAACTAATGCATTACACATACACACTAATGCCCACAAATAACCCAGAGACAGAGAGAGTACCTGGAAAGCTGTGAGTGCGCCAGTCCCTGGGTTATACAGGCATCGCAGCGAAGGCATGCTGTCCGCCAGGCTGGAGCAGCCCAGCCACAGAGACCTGGGCATAGAGCACTGCAGAGAGAGGACAACTATGAGATGGGACAGTATGAGACAGGATGGCACAGATTACAGGAACTTTCAAGGCTTGCCTGAATGTAATATTCCATTTGCAGCTGGCCTTTACAATAGAAACATCTTCAAGAAATGGTACTACTTACTGGTTCTAATCCCAGAGAAAAACTCAGAAACATTAGTAGCCAAAAAGCAATAGGAATAAAGGTAATAGGTCAAAAAAACAAGTTTTAGTAAAAATTTGTGTCTCTATTCTTTGTATGAGTCTAAAGGCAATCTACTTCTTAATTCAATTGATTACTTTCCTTTACACACCTCAATTCATCTCCCATAAATTCAACCACAGGTTAAAACGTTGTGCAGACTAAGCAATAAGATAAATACTTCATGGTAGCATTACAATGTTAGGAATGGCAAATCGGAAAACAGAACACCACAGGAAGGTTTTTGTGTTTTTTGTTGTTGTTGTTTTAGAAGAAAACGTATTGTATGCCTCCGGCTTTGACAACAACTAACTCTCTGCACAGTTTGCAAGTGTTTTATGTATCTTGTTAGTCTGCTATTCATTAACCAAAATGCATAGTTACCATAGCAGCTGCCTCTTCATTTTTCCAGATGGGTTGGGGGGTTGGGAGGAGGGAGAAGCAAGGGCAAGAAACAACCCAAACCAGGAGGGAAAACAACAGCAGAGTCAGAGAGACAGACCCACTGCGGGTGGAGAGAGGGGAGATCAAGAAAACCACAGGTATTAAAGCCTTTCAAACAAAACGAGTGGGTGTGAGAGTGTAAATATGTACAGAATGTATCCTGACCCCCTCCCCAAAAAAAAAGGTAGCAATTCCAATTGCCAGTAACACAAGTCACAAGTAAATGGCACTGGTAGGCTACTGTGTGTTATAAAACACTGTACCAGGGCGGGCAGGTGTTATGGTACAGCAGATTAAGCCTCTATATGGGACTCCTGCATACCCTATTGGAGTATTGGTTCAAATCCTTGCAACTCCACTTCCAGTCCAGCTCTTTGCTTATGTGCCTGGGAAGCAGGGGATATTGGCTCAAATACTTTAGTGCCACCCATGTGGGAGACCATATGGAGTTACTGGATCTTGGCTTTGGCCTGGCCCAGACCTCGTTGTTGCAGCTATTTGGATGGAGAACCAACATATGGAAGCTCTCCCTCTCCTTCCCTATCAAATGAATAAGTAAATCTAAAAAGAAACAACAACAAAGAAACAATGTACCTTTCAGAATAATTTTTACAATTTTCCTGTTCCTCTAAAAATATCCCATCTTAAAGTTCTGTCCTTGGAAGTTTTGTCCATCAATTTGAATGCTATTAAAGTCTAATAAAAAGTAAAAACAAACCAAAAACTTAAATACCAAGGGGCCAACGTTGTGGCGCAGTGAGCTAAACTGCTGCTGGCATCCCACATCGGAGCACCAGTTCAAGTCTGAGCTGCTCTGTTTTTGATCCAGCTTCTGCTAATGTGCTTAGGAAGGCAGTAGAGGATGATCAGGTAATCAGGTCCCTATAATCCATAGGGAGACCCAAAGGAGCCCTGGGTTTCTGGCTTTGGCCTGGACCAGCTTTGGCCATTGTGGCCATTTGGGTAGTGAACCAATCTATGGAAGATGTCTCTCTCTCTCTCCCCACTTTTCTATCATTCTGCCTTTCAAATAAAATAAATCCTAAATAACTAAGAAACTAAAACTACACCTAGTTCACCTAGTCACAGCACATATTAAAAGAGGAGTACATGAGGCCCAGTGCTGTGGCACTGCAGGTAAAGATGCTGCCTCCAGTGCCAGCATCCCATATGGGCGCTGGTTCGAGCCCCGGCTGCTCCACTTCTGATCCAGCTCTCTGCTATGGCCTGGGAAAGCAGTAGAAGATGGCCCCAAGTCCTTGGGCCCCTGCACCCAAATGCAGGAAGCAGCTGGAAGAAGCTCCTGCTCCTGGCTTCATATCAGCACAGCTTTGGCCATTGCAGTCAACTGCAGAGTGAACCAGTGGATAGAAGATCTCGCTCTCTGCCTTTCCTTCTCTGTCTGTGTAACTCTGACTTTCAAATAAATCAATAAATCCTTAAAAAGAAAAAAGGGAGTACATGGATTAAAATCTAATATACGTATCACTAAGCTTTATAGTACAGATTTTGAAATATTTAATATTGTGGGCTTTTTTTCTCTCTAGTTATAGAAATTAATATTGGGAAGCAAAGTGGTGTTCATACTGTTCATATTGGGAAGCAGGAGTGGGTGTTTGGAATAGCAGCTAAGACGCCACTTGAGGCGCCAGCAATCCATATGGGGGTGACTAGGTTTGAGTCCTGGTTCTGTTTCTGATCCAACTTCCTGCTAATGCATACCCTGGGAAGGCAGCAGATGCTGTCCTGAATAGTTGAGTCCCTGACACTCACATTAGAGACCCAAATTTGAGTTCCCTGCTATGGATCTGGCTGGGCCCAGCCCTGACTATTGTGAGCATCTGGAGAGTGAACCACTAGATAGGAAACTTGTCGGTCTGTCTGCCATGAAAATTTAAAAATAAAGGGAAGTGGCTGGCGCTGCAGCTCAATAAGCTAATCCTCCGCCTTGCGGCGCCGGCACACTGGGTTCTAGTCCCAGTCGGGGCGCCGGATTCTGTCCCAGTTGCCCCTCTTCCAGGCCAGCTCTCTGCTGAGGCCAGGGAGTGCAGTGGAGGATGGCCCAAGTTCTTGGGCCCTGCACCCCATGGGAGACCAGGAGAAGCACCTGGCTCCTGGCTTCAGATCAGCGCAGCATGCCGGCTGCAGCGTGCCGGCCGCGGCGGCCATTGGAGAGTGAACCAACGGCAAAAGGAAGACCTTTCTCTCTGTTTCTCTCTCTCACTGTCCACTCTGCTTGTCAAAAAAAAAATAATAAAAATTTAAAAAAGGGGAAGCAATGTATTCATCATTCATATCACCTACAACTGATATAAGGATAGTGGATTGCAAAGGACTCCAAAAGATTATCTCATCTAGACCCCATTTTCAGATCATTATCCTCTTTTTATAGTTAAAGCAATTGATACCCAGAAGAAATTAAGTATTTGTTCATGCATTAATTTAAAAAGTAGAGAATTAAAGACTAAATTTCTCGCCCAGACTCTCAGTGCAGAATTCCTCTTGCCTCTATCCATCCTTAGATCCAGAGATATCAGACTTCAAAAAGAAGAGCAGACACGAATGGTATCACTGGGTAGCACAGCAAGCAAAACAGCTAAATTTTCCTAACTGCCACATAATCTCCTCTTTTTTTACTTGTTTCGATTGTTTCTTCACCACAAAATACAATCCATTTTGCAAATAGCAGATAAACAGAATAAATAATTATCTTCGCTGTTATCACGTCACTCTCATCAAAAATTTAGAATGGCTCTCTATACCACTGCATGAAATCCAAGCACACTATCAGTGTGACCTTTCCCCACTCCCTACTTCAACTGCCTTCTTTGTTCTTCCCACTGGTCCTGGCATTCCAGCTCATTAACTTCCTTACACCCTGTTCAATGCTCACCTTACCCCCATTTCCTTCTGTGTCACCCTGCCAATCCACACCCACTGTTTTTCTCCTCTGAACTATTTATACAAATTTCAGTCTCTTTCAGTGGTTTCCAGTACAACAGATTCTCATATTAAAAGGAAAAGGTAGGGACTGGCATTGTTGCATAGGGTGTTAAGCAGCTGCCTGCAATGCCAGCGTCCAATAGGGCCCTGGTTCAATTCCAGGCTGCTCCACTTCCTATCCAGTTCCCTGCTAATGCACCTGGGAAACAGTGCATTACCTCCAGAAGAGGTAGGTGGCCCTTGGAATCAAAGTACATGCTGACACCATCTGCATGATGTGCAACAGAGCCAGGTCTAGAAGCCAACCAGAAGCCCTTGAGTTGGGACTCTTTTTTATTAAAATATTTATTTTCTTTTAAAGATTTGTTTTATTTATTTGAAAGACAGAGTTACAGAGAGAGGGAAAGGGGGAGGGGTGTCTTCTATCCGCTGGTTCATTCCCCAAATGGCAGCGATGACTAGAGCTGGGCCAGTCCGTAGCCAGGAGCCAGGAGCTTTATCTGGGTTCTCCTTTGGGGTAGCAGGGGCCCAAGCACTTGCGCACTCTTCTACTGAATTTCCAGGCATGTTAGCAGGGAGCTAGATTGGAAGTGGAGCAACCATGACTCAAACAGATATCGATAAAGGATCCAGGGGTTCCAGGCAGCGGCTTAACCCACTATGTTGTAACGCTGGCCCTGATATATATTTATTTCTATTACTGAGTATTCCTTGGTAAGTTTTTAAGGTCTTCCTCCTGTGAATTATACGTCTTTTCCATTTTATATAGTAATCTGTTATTTTTACAGATTTGCAGATTTTTACTCAGATGAATTATCTGAGTTTCTTTCCTGTTATTTATTCATCCATATATTCCAACAAAATTCAAAACAATGAAAAATTTCAAAAGGCTTACTCCATCCTCTTAAACAAAAATTCCAAAATAAAATTATAATCAATAACGAGTCACATATACCCAAGAAAGCTGCTAGATATGCCAGTGTGATTTCCAAAACAGCATTAACTTGCAAATACCACACAGAGGATGCATTCTTGATTATTACAACAATTGGTATGGGTATGAAAACTACACTTGAATATAGTCAGATTTGCTAATTACCATAAGATTTTATATATATTATGGCTCAATTTAAAAATGAATTTTCAAATCAGTTTGCATTATAACAATTAATCTTAGCCATACTGGTAAGTGTCAGTTAAAAACATTGAGGAAAAATATAATTACAAAATAAATGGAGGAGGCTACCTCATTTACTTTTCCTCTTTCCCTTCTATCTTCCCATTTTGGAAAATTAGCTAAATGAAGGAGGGGAATCAAAGGCAATCTGCGCAGTAAGAAACAGAGTGGAAATTACGGTCATTTTTGTTACTGAACTCATATATTTTGTGTGTGCTTGTGTTTCAGGACCATTCTGATCATATATTTTGTGTGTGCTTGTGTTTCAGGACCATTCTGACCTGAGACTTTTCTGTCCCACTACATTTAATAAATAATGCTCTTTCAATTTTACCCTTATGGGTAGGTGTTTGGCTTAGTGTTTAAGACTCAGTTAAGTTGCCTGTGTCCCACACTGAGTAACTGTTTGATAACCAGCTCGGGTTTCTGACTCTGATTTCCTGCTAATACAGACACTGAGAGGCAGCACATGATGGTTCAAGTAGCTGGGTGGGTCCCTGGCACCCATGGGAGAGATGTCGATTCAATGCCTGATTTCCAATTTTTACCTTGACCAGCCCAGGAGTTGAGGGCATTTGGGGAGTGAACTAGCAAATGGAAAGTTTTCTCTCCTGGTCTCTCAAGTAAATTATTTTTTTAAAAAGATTTATTTATTTATTTGAAAGTCAGAGTTACGCAGGGGGGGGGGGGGGGTCTTCCATCCGACGGTTCACTCCCCAATTGGCCGCAACAGCAGGAGCTGCGCCGATCCGAAGCCATGAGACAGGAGCTTCTTCCGGGTCTCTCACGTGGGTACAGGGGCCCAAGGACTTGCGCCATCTTCTACTGCTTTCCCAGGCCACAGCAGAGAGCCGGATCAGAAGTGGAGCAGTCGGGTCTCGAACCGGCACCCATATAGGATGCTGGTGCTTCAAGCCAGGGCATCAACCCGCTGCGCCACAGCGCCGGCCCCCAAATAATTTATTTTTAAAGATAAAAATAAAATTTACCTTTAAAACACCCAGAACACACACAGCTTTCCCTTAAAAAAAAAAAAAAAAGACATATTTATTTGAAAAGCAGAGTGACAGAAAGAAAGAAAGTGACAGCCAGGAGTTTGCAACTCCATTCAGATCTCCCACGTGGGTGGCAAGGACCCAGGTACTTACGGCATCTTTTGTTGCTTTACCAGGCATATTAGCAGGGAGGTGGATCAGAAGCAGGGTAGTCAGGACTCAAACCAGCATTCATATTGGACAAAGGCACTGCAAGCAAGGCTTAATCTGCTCTGCCACAAGATCAGCTTCCAAGCATACAGCTTTCTACTGAGGGTTTGGGCTACCCTTATGGTTTCTCCTTCCAAATTATATTTAAATTACTAAGATTTTCTTTCTATATTTAAAAACTTTAATTAAAAAAAGAAGGTTCTATATTAAGATGCAATCCAGCAACAACACTTTCATGTTTAAATATTTAACTTCTATTATCTGTTAAAGAACTTTTGAATGACCTACTTCTTAAGCAGTTCCCCTACACAATCTGAAAAGCTACAGCAAGGATAGTTATCAGCCATGTCTCCGTTCTGTATGAATCCAGCCCTGCACAGCACCTATTTCTCAGCTCATTTTCTACCTAACCTCACTCCAAGAGACAGTTTTGAAAAATCAAAAAATTTAAATATTATAATAATTTATCACAATGATTGTTATTAAGCATACACAGTCCCTGCACACACATACACATGCACACACACAAACACACACGTGCTGGATCATCTTTCCTACTATCTGAAAATCAGAAAAAAAGATTGAAATGTTGCAACAAAGAGTCTGTAGTGATTCAGGAAAAATATAGTGTCTGCTGCCCATCAGGTTCAATGGCACAAATTCATTTACACAGAGAACAGTGAAAACTTCCTCTCCTCCTCCTGCACTTGGCTGCCTGGAGTAATGTCACAGATTCTCTTCACTGATAGAGAGCCCTACAGGCAAAGGGCTGGCCTCAGCATTTACTATATGAAAGCTGAATGACAAAATCTTTTAAACTCAGGTCCCTGTTGGTCAACTTCTAGGAGTAATAGAAGCTATAATGATCAACAATAAAAGGATTGCTGCATTGAGAGTTTATGTGTCCTTAAGCCATGGAATAGAAGAATTCCCTTTTCACTACTATATCAACTAAAAAATTCAGGCCAAGAGAACTGCAGTATTCACAGGCCATAAAATGTACATTTGGTTTCTACCTATACAAATTCAATGATCACCTTTAAGAATTCCAATATAAATCACTCCAAAAATAAACTCCCCTCATCACCTATCTGCCTAGGTTTAATTCACAAGGTTATAACAAAACCAATATAAAGGTTCTAAAAACTGCAAAGTATTAAAAAAAAAAAGCATAAAGTGGCATTATTATCAAAAACAGGCTTCCATGACTTTGGATTGCAAAATATCTGGGACATCATCATGAAACATGGATCACAGAATCAATAAATTCATACACCAATCAAATATTTATTTTTCATTACCAGAAATGGAAACAGGTAGAATACAAGGAGAGGGGAACTAAAGTTTATCAGGCAAAAATTATTTGGCAGACATTGTTCCATATTATTTAAATAAATTATTTCATTTACACATTATGGTCTTTTTTTTTTTTTTTTTTTTTGTGACAGGCAGAGTGGACAGTGAGAGAGAGACAGAGAGAAAGGTCTTCCTTTGCCGTTGGTTCACCCTCCAATGGCTGCTGCGGTCGTCATCCGATGGCAGGAGCTAGGTGCCAGGTGCTTTTCCTGGTCTCCCATGGGGTGCAGGGCCCAAGCACTTGGGCCATCCTCCACTGCACTCCCGGGCCTCAGCAAAGAGCTGGCCTGGAAGAGGGGCAACTGGGACAGAACCCGGCGCCCCGACCGGGACTAGAACCTGGTGTGCCGGCACCGCAAGGCAGAGGATTAGCCTGTTGAGCCACGGCGCCGGCCACATTATGGTCTTTCAAAGAGTGTTGTATTTTCACTTTAACAGGAAAATAAATCCAAGTTCAGAAAAGTTATAATGACTAATGCCAATGACACAAATAAGACCCCAATGTGTTCGTCTCTAAAATTTATAGACTCATTACTACAAAGATCTGCTCTGAAATAGTTTACATCCTATTTTAGGCAGATAAATGAACGCAAATAGCAACTATAGATAGGACAGTGTTCCATGAAAATGGCACTTTAAAAGTCAGACACTGTGGGGCTAGTGTTCTGGCATGGTAGGTTAAGTCTCTGCCTGCAGTGCTAGCATCCCATATGGGCACTCTCTCTCTCTGCCTCTCCTTCTTTCTGTGTAACTCTTTCAAATAAATAAATAAATTTTTTAAAAAATTATGGCCACAGAAGACATCAAAACAAGGACAACTGCAGGCATTTAGTATATCTGTTAGGACACCTGTCTCACATCGCAGTGTCTGGGTTCAATTCCAGGCTCTGGCTGCTGACTCCAGCTTCCTGCTAACACAGACCCCAGGAGGCAGTGGTGATAGCTCAAGTAGTTGGGTCCCTGTCATCCACCTGGGAGACCTGGAATGAGTTTGTGGCTCCCTGCAGTGCTGGCATCCCAAACGTGCACCTGTTCAATTCTCAGCTGCTCCACTTCCAATCCAGCTCTGTGCTAATGTGACTGGGAAAGCATCAAAAGATGGCCCAAGTGCTTGAATCTCTGCACCCATGTGGTAGACCCAAAAGAAGCTCCTGATTCCTGGCTTCTGCCTGGCTCAGCCCTGGCCACTGCGGCCATTTGGAGAGTGAACCAGCAGATGGAAGCTTGTTCTCGCTCTGCCTCTGCTTCTCTGCCTTTCAAAAGGAAACAAAACTTAAAAAAAGGAAGGGGAGGGGAGGAGTGGGGAGAGGAGAGGAGAGGAGGGAAAGAAAAAGGAAAAAGGAAAAAAGGAAGGAAGGAAGGAAGGGGAGAGGGGGGGGACAGAGAGAGAGAGAGAGAAATGGAGGAAGGGAGGAAGAGGAGTCAGAAGTAACTCCAGGATTTCAAACTTGAAAGACTGGAGAATGATACTACCATGCTAGACACTGGGAAATAAAAGTGTTGCAGGAGAAGAGGAAGGCAGGAAAGTTCAGAAATCATGAATCTGATGTGATGTTAAACCTCTGGTATGCACATAAGTAAAAATATAGCATGAAAGCACGGATATAAACGTACAATGATTTCACAGGTGTGGGAGTAACTCACTTCTGTATTAGTAAGAATGCACCAGGTTGAAAGCATGTGTTGGGCTGTACACTTGGCACAGGTTAAGACGCCATTTGGAATAATCTGCATCTCAGATCTAAGCGTCTAGATTCAAGCCCTGGCTCTGCTTCTGATTCCAGCTTCCTACTAAATGTGCACTGTGAAAGGCAGAAGACAACGACTCTAGTACCTGCATCCCTGTTACCCACGTGGGAGATCTGATTGGGCTCTTACCCTTTGGCTTCAGCCTAGCACAGCCCTGGCTATCATAGACATGTAGTGAATTAGCAAATAGAAATCTCCCCTCTCCCTCCCTACACAAATAAAATTTTTTAAAAAATGTTTTAAGCATCGGTAATAAAAATACTAGGAAGATTTTTAAAAATAATAATTGATACCCTCCCTCTTCTTTCCTACCTGAACAATTCACTTCAACAGCTAGGTGAATGTAGGCTAAGAAGGCATTATACTGAGTGGCAGCAGTGGTTACAGTGGTCTACTACAGGCTTTTGGAATTCAAGTAGTTTAAGAAAGATATTTCTGATGAATAGGAGCCTGGCACAGAGTTTCAGGGCCCACGTAGAATGATGGGAGGAAACATATGCCCAGGAGACTGACCCAGCATGGAGGACTGTGCCCTAGTGGAGTGAGCAAGGCTTATGGCCTTGTCTAAATACCGATGGAGTTTGTGGATTCAAAAGGCTTCCATAGCCTGGGCAGCTCATGTCAAGAGCCTCAGGTGGTCACTGATGTCATACATATGAATGTTAATTGTTAAATTAACAACAGGAGTCACTGTGCACTAACTCCCCATGCAGGACCTCTGTCCTCAATGAGTTGTATTATGAAAGATAACTGTAAAACTTGTTCTCAAAGTTTTTTGTGTGTGCTTGTGTGTGCAAATTGTTGAAATCTTTACTTAGTATATAGTTTTCTGTATACAAAGTTGATTGAAAATGAATCTTAATGGAGAATAGGACTAGAAAGGGGAGAGGGAGGAGGAGGTGGGGTAGGAGTGATGGTAGGGTAGATATGGTGGGAAGAATAACCATATTCCTGAAGTTCTACTTACGAAATTTGTGTTCCTTAAAAATAAGTGACCTAAAAGAAAGATCTCTGTGAGTGAGATCCCAGGGGAAAGAACAGGCCATCAAAGGACGTACCTTTCTCTGAAGGGAGGAAAGAACTTCCACTTTGACTAAGGCCTTGTCTAAGTAAGGTCAGAGTTTGTGAACTCAAGAGGTTTCCATAGCCTTGGCAGCTCATGACAAGAGCCTCGGGTAATTACTGACATCATAAATAAGAGTGTCAATTGTTAAATCAACAACAGGAGTCACTGTGCACTTACTCTCCATGTAGGACCTCTTTCCTTAATGTGTTGTACTATGTGAATTAATAGTATAACTAGTACTCAAACAGTATTTCTTATACTTTGTGTTTCTGTGTGGGTGCAAACTGTTGAAATTTTTACTTAGTATATACTAAATTGATCTTCTGTATGTAGAAATAATTGAAAATGAATCTTGATGAAGAATGAGATGGGAGAGGGAGTGGAAGATGGGATGGTTGCAGGTGAGAGAGTGGTTATGGGGAGAAAAAAACTCTATAATCCAAAAGTTGTACTTTGGAAATTTATATTTATTAAATAAAAGTTTTAAAAAATGAATGAATTAATTAATTAAAAGAAGAAAATGGTATAGTCCATGCAAAACCAGACTGGTCACAGCAAAGGTCAAGGCAATAGTTTCTGGGGATGTTCCAGGCCATTTTGCTCACTGAATTTCTGGAAGGCCAAAGAATGACAACATAAACTTATAATGAAAGTGTTTTGTGAGAGTTAGCAAAACAAAGCTTTAGCAGAAAAATGCCTAGGAGAGCTTCACCAGGCCATTCTTACACCACCATGATAAAGCTCCTGCTCATTCCTCTCATTAAACGAAGCAAACTATGCAAGAGTTTCAACAGGAAATCATTAAGAATCCACCTTACAGTCTCGATTTGGCTCCTTCAGACTTCCTTTTTCTTCTTAACCTTAGAAAATTATTTAAAGGGCACCATTTTCTATGGTTAATAATGTAAACAGAAGACTGCATTGCCATGGTTAAATTCACAGAACAACTTAGTTCTTCAGTGACAAACTAAATGGTATGTAATATCAGAAAACTATCTGGACTGCAATGGAACTTATGATGAAAAACAAAGCTTATAAGTTGCTATTTGAAATCCCCTTATATATAGGTTGATCATCTCTTATTCAAAATGCTTAGAACTAAAAATGTTTTGGATTTGGGAATATTTTCAAGCACATAACACTATCTTGGGATCCAAGTCTAAACATAAAATTCATTTTTGTTTTCTATACAATCTCATACATATAGCCTCTAGGAAATTTCATACAATATTTTTAGTGCACCTGTGTTTCGACAGTGACCTATCACATAAGGTTGGGTATGGAATTTTCCACTTGTGGCTTCATGTCAGTGCTAAATATGTTTTAGATTTTGGAGCACTTTGGATTTCAGGCCTTTGGATTAGGGATGTTCAACATGTAATAACTATTTGTCACTTCAAGTTTAAACGTATAAATCCTCCCCTAGGGCTGGCGCTGTGGTAAACAAGCTAAGCCACTGCTTGCAGCACCGGCATCCCATATCAGCACCAGTTCATGTCCTGGCTGCTCCACTTCCAATCCAGCTCTCTGCGTATGGCCTGGGAAAGCAGAAGATGCCCAAGTGCTTTGGCTCCTGCACTCACATGGGAGACCCAGAAGAAGCTCCTGGCTGCAGATCGGCCCAGCTCTGGCTGTTGCAGCCATTTGGGAAGTAAACCAGTGGATAGAAGACCTTTCTGTCTCTCCTTCTGTCTGTTATTCTATCTCTCAAACAAATTTAAAAAAAAAAAAAAACTTTTTTAAAAAGTTCACCCAAAAAATGAAAATATGTATGCTGTTATTGTAAGTCATTCAATTTGTGGTAATTTGTTATGTAGCAAGAGATCACTCATAAAATAAGCCACTGAAGAAAACAGAAATTCATGACTCCACTAATGGAGTTTAAGGAGGAATAGGATACTTACATAGTCTCAAAATACCTTTACACAAAATATTTACTCATTACAATGGACAAAACTAATTACACAGTGGAAAAAAGCCTGGCTGTCATCTTAATCAAAAGAATCACATTTATATTACCAATAATGCAACACATTAAAATCATGTGTCACTTCACAGTATGCAATAAGAATACAGTATCACCTCTGATATTCCAGTGAAAAACAACCTGGATCTAATCAAGAAAAACCATCAGAAAGATGCAAGCTCAAAAACACTACACAAGATCTGGCCTATAATCCTTAAAACTGTCAGTGTCACCCAAGTCAAGAAGTACTGAAGGACTGTCAGGAGACCAGAGACACAGCCACCAGATGGAACGCAGGACTCGCACTGCATCTTTTCACTGTAAAAGACATTTATTGAGATTACCAGAGAAACCTGAACAGGGGTCTGTGGGTTACATGACAATGATGTGTCATTATGAATTTCCTTATTCTGATGATTGTTATCAGGTTATGCAAGACTATGTTTTTGTTGGTAGGAAATAACACATCACTGAATTCAGGGGTGATGGAGCATTGTGTTAATACTTTACTCCTACATGGCTTATGGAAAAAAATGTTATTTCCATTTTAATTATAATTCTTCTGCAGTTTGAGAATGCTTAAAATCAAATGTGGAAAATTAATTAATGAAAATATACATATTTGGGATTTTGCTTTTGGCTATAATGTAGTAACTGTTACCAGACTAAATTTCTCTCTCTCTGCCTCTCTGCAACTCTGCCTTTCAAATAATAGATAAATCTTAAAAAGAAATGTTTAATAAATTATAGAAAACTGAAGATATTAGGCAACAACTAATGTAGCCAAGGCTTTAGGAGCCTTGATCCCAGGGAGAAGAGAAATTACAGTGAACCAGACATTCTATCAACAAGTTCCCCTGGAGGCATTTGCTGACTCTTAAGTTTTACATACACAGAGTAAGATGCTCAAGAACAAAGTCCAAAACATTTCAGCAGTTTCATGATGCTGTAGAAATAACTAGTAGGGTATATAGCTCATGTGGGATGAGGAACCCTGGTTAAAAAAAAAGACACACCGGCGCCGTGGCTCAACAGGCTAATCCTCTGCCTTGCGGCGCCGGCACACCGGGTTCTAGTCCCGGTCGGGGCGCCGGATTCTGTCCCGGTTGCCCCTCTTCCAGGCCAGCCCTCTGCTGTGGCCCGGGAGTGCAGTGGAGGATGGCCCAGGTGCTTGGGCCCTGCACCCTATGGAGAGACCAGGAAAAGCACCTGGCTCCTGGCTCCTGCCATCGGACAAGCGCGGTGCGCCGGCCGCAGCGCGTCATCCGCGGCGGCCATTGGAGGGTGAACCAATGGCAAAAGGAAGACCTTTCTCTCTCTCTCTCTCACTGTCCACTCTGCCTGTAAAAAAAAAAAAATAAAAAAAAAAAATAAAACACAAACAAGGGGAAAGCACTGTGGTGTAGCAGGTTAAGCCGCTGTCGGCAGTGCCAGCATTCCATATGGGTGCCGGTTTGAGTCCTGGCTGCTCCACTTCCAATCTTGCTCCCTGCTATTGCACCTGGGAAGTCAGTGGAGGATGGCCCAAGATCTTGGGCCCCTGCACCCAGAAGCTGCTGCTCCTGGCTCCTGGTTTTGGATCAGCTCAGCTCTGACTGTTGTGCCCACTTGGGGAGTGAAGCACAGGATGGAAAATCTCTCTGTTTGTAACTATGCCTTTCTTCCTTTCTTCCTCCCTCTCTCCCTTCCTTTCTTTCTTTCTTTCAGATTTTATTTATTCACTTGAGAGGTAGAGAGAAAGGTCTTCTATCCACTGGTTCACTCCCAAAATGGCTAGGCTGATCCAAAGCTAGGAGCTTCTTCCTGATCTCCCACACAGGTGGAGGGGCCCAAGCACTTGGGCCATCTTCCACTGCTTTCCCAGGCCATAGCAGAGAGCTGGATCAGAAGAGGAGCAGCCGGAACTCGGAGCCTATATGGGATGCTGGTGCTGCAGGTGGAGTCTTAGCCTACTAAGCCAAAGCAACGGCCCAGTAACTGCCTTTCAAACAAATAAATAAATCTTAAGGAAAAAAAGTCCTCGGGTGGCTTTCAGTTGGCATCATGGAAAGGCTATGAGAACAAGGAGGAGTGCAGGGGTGGGTATCAGAAACAGAACAGTCTCAACTGAGACAAAAGGATGTGATCATAAAAATAATATTCAACCCCCTTTGGCTTTAAAAGCAGTGGAAGATGACCCAAGTATTTGGGCCCTGCGCCCTCATGGGAGACTCATAGGAAGCACCTGGCTCCTGGCTCCGGATCGGCCCACCCCTGACCATTGCACCCATTTGGGGAGTGAACCAGTGGATGGAAGTTACCTCTCTCTGTATCTTCCTCCCTCTCTCTGTAACTCTACCTTTCTAAATAAATCTTTAAAAAAAAAAAAAAAAAAAGGCTATGGCCTGGGAAAGCAGTACAAGATGGCCCAAGTCCTTGGGCTCTTGCATCCATGTGGGAGAACTGGAAGAAGCACTAGGCTACTGGTTTCAAACTGGCCCAGCTTTGGCCATTGCAGCCATTTTGGAGAGTGAAGACCTCTTTCTCTGCCTCTACCTCTCTGTAACTCTGCCTTTCAAATAAATTTTAAAAACTTAAAAAAAAAAGATGGTTGCAAAGTAAAGATTATTAAAAACAAAGAAGGGCGAGTAAAAAATCACTGGATTGAAACAGAGATTAAAGATAGAAAACTGCAGAGAATGTAAGAAATAAAATAAATGACAATGATAAAGTGAAAACTGAACAAACATGTGTTTGGATTCCCAGAAGGAAAACATGAGAAAATGGGGCAAAAGCAACCTTGAAAAGATACTAAAAATTTTCAAAGCCTGATGAAAATGATTCCAGCACAGACTCAAAAATCTCCACAAACATACAAAGCAAGCATCTTTTCCATACCTTGGCAAACTTTTGTTCTAAGTTTAGATTAGCTTCTGACATTTCAATACTGTGAAACATCTCTAGGTCTTTTTTTTTTTTTTTTTAAAGATCTATTTATTTATTTGAAAAGCACAGTGACAGAAACAGAGGGAGAGTCAGAGAAACAGAGAGATCTCCCATCTGCTGATTCACCCTCAAAATGTCCACAACAGCCAGGCTAAGCCAGGCAACAGCCAGGATCCTCGAACTTCATCCTGATCTCTGATGTGGGTGGCAGGGGCCCAAGTACTTGAGCCATCATCTGCTGCTTCCGAGGGTCCATCAACTGGAAGCTGGTAAGCTGGTAGGAAATGGAATAGCGAGGACTCAAACTGGCACTCCAAAAGGGGATACAGGAGTCCACAAACGGCAGCTTAACTCACCGGTGCCACAATGCCTACCTTGTTCAGAAGATCAAGTTTTTCCTCTGGGACATCCACACGTTTTCACTACATCTACTTTGCTCATCTATGTTACAAGTTCACCTTCACGAAGTTCCTTTGGCTACATACCCAGAATCTGTCAACTGGTGGCAATGTCAACACTGCTATGCTCATCTCTTTCTTCTATAACTACATATACATTTTATTTTTTTATTTTTTTATTATTTTTAGAGAGAGAGACAGAGAGAAATGCCCTCCTTTTCTGTTCGTTCACCCCCCAAATGGCCGCTACGGCCAGCATGCTGCACCGATCCAAAGCCAGGAGCCAGGTGCTTCCCCCAAGTCTCCCATGTGGGTGCAGGGCCCAAGCACCTGAGCCATCCTCCACTGCCCTCCCGGGCCACAGCAGAGAGCTGGACTGGAAGAGGAACAACCGGGACAGAATTCGGCACCCGCACTGGGACTAGAATCTGGGGTGCCGGCGCCACAGGCGGAGGATTAGCCAAGTGAGCTGTGGTGCTGGCCTTCTACATATACCTTTAACTCAAACTTCAATTAAAGATTTTTTTTTTTACTTTACTTCACCTCAGCCAATTTCCACTTTTGGTTATTTTTATAAAATAGTATTACATGGGCTTAACACTGGGAGAGACAACAAAATTACACATTATGTTGTCTGTAAGTAAACTTAGTAACAAGATGTGCACCAACAGGCTGTTAAAAATATGTGATTATTAGCCGGCGCCGCAGCTCACAAGGCTAATCCTCCGCCTGCGGCGCCAGCATCCCAGGTTCAAGTCCCGGCTGGGGCGCCGGATTCTGTCCCGGTTGCTTCTCTTCTAGTCCAGCTCTCCACTATAGCCCGGGAAGGCAGTGGAGGATGGCCCAAGTGCTTGGGCCCTGCACCCGCATGGGAGACCAGGAGGAAGCACCTGGCTCCTGGCTTCGCTGGCTGTAGCAACCATTTGGGGGGTGAACCAATGGAAGGAAGACCTTTCTCTCTGTCTCTCTCACTGTCCACTCTGCCTGCCAAAAAAAAAAAAAAGATATGTGATCACAATATACATCTTTTTTTTTTTTTTTAGTATAACGATTTGTGGACTAGAGAACTAGCAATGAAGTTTGTACTTTATATAGTTACTCAGTTAACATATTTTTGAAATCCGAACCATCTTGTTGGATGACTTATTTAACTGTGCTAACTGAAATCTGTATACAGTGAGGCTGTAAAGTGAGGACTTCTAATGTATTAGAATTTACAAAAACTAGAAACTGAGTAAAAGCAAACACTATTAGGCCATATGTAAATAAAAATCAAATTTGCCCTCCCACCAAAGACAAGATAGCCGCATAAAACAGTAAAACATATATTTTAAGACAAATAATGCCAGCTTATAATCCTTGAAAGACAGGAAGAAACAGATGAGGTGACCCTTGAAATTGCTCCAGGCTTCTACCTGAAGGAACTTTCCAGTCTGCAGGATAATAAAGGAGAAAACAAACAGTAAAACAGGATCACTTGAGGAAAGAGAAGAGAATTGACAAAAGAAACTAGAATCGCTGAAGCATACTACCAGAGACGAATTATAGATAAAAAGCTCCAAATATCTGAACAGGGAACCATTACATCTGTTCCTGAATACTAAGCCCTGTTTCCATGTGGTGAAACTCCACAAAAGTAAGCATAGAACTACAACAGAGCTATAAGCTCAACAACTAAAAACCACACAGAAAATCTGGCTTTTCTGTGTTGACAAGCCAGATTACAGAAGCCTAACTGAAAACTCAGGACATTCAGCAGGAGCTCCCAGGAAGCTCACCTTTCAGTCGCAGGAATAAACTATGCCAGGGGAAAGAAAAAAATAAAAGGCTACAATAAATCTATTTTTTAAAAAAGTTTATGGGGTCAGCTCTGTGGTATAACGGGTAAAGCCACCACTTGCAGTGCCAGCCGGCATCCCTTATGGGCACTGGTTCGAGTCCCAGCTGCTCCACTTCTGATCCAGCTCTCTGCTGTGGCCTGGGAAAGCAGTAGAGGATGGCCTAAGACCTTGTGCTCTTGCACCCAACTGGGATACCCGGGAAAAGCTCCTCTCTCCTGCCTTCAGATCGGCTCCTGCCTTCAGATCAGCTCCAGTCATTGCAGCCATCTGGGGAGTGAACCAGCAGATAAAAGACTTCTCTCTCTCTCTCTCTCTCTCTCTCTCTCTCTACCTTCTCTGTAACTCTGCCTTTCAAATAAACAGATAAATCATAAATCTTAAAAAAATAATAATAATTAAATCACCCATAATATCATCAAGCTGACCTATAAGAAACTAAAAAAAAAAAAAAAAAAGACAAGCAAAACAATTTAAAAATGGGTGAAAGATGTGGATAGACAGATGTCTGATGAGGATATACAAATGGACAACAAGCACATGAAACAGCTATAATATCATTGGTCATTAGGAAAAATGAAACTCATAATAATGGCAACTAAAAAAACCCCACAGCTGAAAGTTAGAGTCCTCACATACTTCACAAGAGAACATGCCAGGAGATCTACATGCACTAGAAGGAGTTTTATCATCAAAGTCCTAGCCAGTCTCAAAAGCTATTGAAGGGGCAGGCACCGTGGTGTAAGCTGGCATCCCATACGGGTGCTCGTTTGAGAACAGGATGCTCCACTTCTGATCCAGCTCTCTGCTGTGGCCAGGGAAAGCAATAAAAACAAGAAAGTGCTTGGGTCCCTGCACCCACATGGGAGACCAGGAAGAAGCTCCTAGCTCCTAGCTCCTAGCTCCTGGCTTCAGATCAGCCCAGCCAACCATTGTGACCATTTGGGGAATGAACCAGCGGATCAAAAAGATAGGTCTCAACCATAACTCTACCTTTCTAAATAAATAAATCTTAAAAAAAAAAAAAATGCTATTGAAGTTGGTGCTGTTGTTGTGGTACACAGGTCAGGCTGCCACTTGCAACACTGACATTCTGTGTTTGAGTCCTGGCTGATCTGAATCCTGCTAACATGTCTGGGAAGGCGGTGGGTGATGGTCCGAGTACTTGGGCCTAAAACCCATGTGGAAGACCAGGATGGAGTTCTTGGCTCCTGGCTTCAGCCTAAACCCAGACCTGGCTGTTTCTGCCATCTGGGGTGTGAACCAGCAAATGAAAGATCTTTCTTTACCTGTCTTTCCTTCATCTCTGTCGCTTTTTTTTTTTTTTTTTTGACAGAGTGGACAGTGAGAGAGAGACAGAGAGAAGTCTTCCTTTTGCCATTGGTTCACCCTCCAATGGTCGCCGCGGCTGGCGTGCTGCAGCCGGCACACCCCACTAATCCGAAGCCAGGAGCCAGGTGCTTCTCCTGGTCTCCCATGGGGTGCAGGGCCCAAGCACTTGGGCCATCCTCCACTGCACTCCCTGGCCACCACTCTCCTTTCAAATAAATATATATATTTTTAAGATTTATTTATTTGAAACACAGAGTTACAGAGAGGCAGAAGTAGAGAGAGAGGAAAAAGAGGTCTTCCATCCACTGGTTCACTCCCCAAATGGCCACAATGGCTAGAGGTAGGCCGATCCAAAGCCAAGAGCATGGAGCTTCTTCCAAGTCTCCTACGTGGGTGCAAGTGCCCAAGCACTTGGGCATCCTCTGTTACTTTCCCAGGCACATTAGCAGAGAGCTGGATCGAAGTGGAGCAGCTGGGACTCAAACCAACACCCACATGGAACGACAGCAGTATAGACAGCGGCTTTACTTACTACACTACAGTGTCTACCCCATAAATAAATCTTAAAAAAAAAAAAAAGTTATTGAAGCTACACAAAACAAGCTTACAAAAGAAAACAATAAGTGTTGACAAGAATGTAGAAAAACTGGAGCCCTTGTTCACCGCTGGTGGGAATATAAAATGGTTCAGCAAATGTGAAAAACAGTTTAGGAGTTCCTCAAAAAGTTCAACACAAACCTACCATATAACCACTCCCTGTAATTCTACCTCTAGGCATATACCCAAAAGAACTGAAAACAGGCCGGCGCCGCAGCTCAACAGGCTAATCCTCCGCCTTTCGGCGCCCGCACACCAGGTTCTAGTCCCGGTCAGGGAGGGCACCGGATTCTGTCCCGGTTACCCCTCTTCCAGGCCAGCTCTCTGCTGAGGCCAGGGAGTGCAGTGGAGGATGGCCCAAGTGCTTGGGCCCTTCACCACATGGGAGACCAGGAGAAGCACCTGGTTTCTGCCATTGGATCAGTGCGGTGCGCAAGCCACAGAGCGCTGGCCGCGGCGGCCATTGGAGGGTGAACCAACAGCAAAGAGAAGACCTTTCTCTCTGTCTCTCTCTCACTATCCACTCTGCCTGTCAAAAAAAAAAAAAAAAAAAACTGAAAACAGGTACTCAAATACCTGTAGATTCATATGCCATTGCAGCATTATTCAAAAGGGCCAAAAAGTGGTATCAGTCCAAATGTTACATGTGAGTGTGTAAACAAATTGTAGAATACATATACAATGGGATATCATCCACAAAACCAAAGTATCTTAAAAATATGTTATATGAAAGATGCCAGGCACAAAATACCATATTGTAGGCTTACATTTATATGAAATATCCAGGATAGGTAAATATGTACAGACAGAATGCAGACTGGTGATTATTAGGAGCTGAAGGGAGGGAATAGAGAGAAATTGCTTAATGGATGAGAGGTTTAATACTTAGAATGGTGGCAGTGTTTTGGAACTAGACAGAGGCAGTGGTTGCAATAGCATTGTGAATGCACAAGATGCCACAGAATTTTTCACCTTAAAAATGGTTAATTTGGGGGCCAGCGCTGCAGGACAGGTTGATCCTCTGCCTGCAGTGCCAGCATCCCATATGGGCACTGGTTCTAGTCCTGGCTGCTCCTCTTCTGGTCCAGCGCTCTGCTGTGTCCTGGAAAAGCAGTGGAGGATGATCCAAGTGCTTGGGCCCCTGCACCTGTGTTGGAGACCTGGAGGAGGCTCCTGGCTCCTGGCCTTGGGTTGGCCCAGCTCCACCCACTGTGGCCATTCGGGGAATGAACCAGCAAATGGGAGACCTTTCTCTATCTCCCTCTCACTGTCTATAACTCTACCTCTCAAATAAATAAATATTTTTTTCAAAATTGCTTTAGGGGCCGGCATTGTGGAGTAGCAGCAGGTAATGCCACGGCCTGCAGTTCTGGCATCCCATATGGGCACCAATTCGAGTCTCAACTGCTTTTTTTTTTTTTTTTTTTTTGACAGGCAGAATTAGTGAGAGAGAGAGGGAGAGAGGAGAGAGAAAGGTCTTCCTTCCATTGGTTCACCCCCCAAATGGCCACTACAGCTAGTGCGCTGTGCCGATCTGAAGCCAGGAGCCAGGTGCCTCCTCCTGGTCTCCCATGTGGGTACAGGGCCCAAGCACTTAGGCCATCCTCCACTGCCTTCCCGGGCCATAGCAGAGAGCTGGGCTAGAAGAGGAGCAACCAGGACAGAATCCAGCGCCCCAACCAGGACTCGAACCCAGTGTGCTGGCACCGCAGGCGGAGGATTAGCCAAGTGAGCTGCAGCGCCAGCCACAGCTGCTCTACTTCTGATCTAGCTCTCTGCTATGGCCTGGGAAAGCAGTAGAGAATGAACCAAGTAGTTGGGCCCCTGCACCCAGGCTGCAGATTGGCACAGTTCTGGGGAGTGAACCAGCAGATGGAAGATCTCTCTCTCTCTCTGTCTGTCTCTCTCTGCCTCTCCTTCTCTGTGTAATTCTTCAAATAAATAAACAAATCTTATTTTTTAAAATTTTTTAAATATTTTTTTTGACAGGCAGAGTGGACAGTGAGAGAGAGAGACAGAGAAAGGTCTTCCTTTGCCATTGGTTCACTCTCCAATGGCCACCGCGCTGTAGCCGGCACATCCCACTATTCTGAAGCCAGGAGCCAGGTGCTTCTCCTGGTCTCCCATGTGGGTGCAGGGCCCAAGCACTTGGGCCATCCTCCACTGCACTCCCGGGCCATAGCAGAGAGCTGGACTGGAAGAGGAACAACTGGGACAGAATCCGGCGCCCCCACTGGGACTAGAACCCAGTGTGCCAGCGCCACGTGGTGGAGGATTAGCCTATTGAGCCACGGGGCTGGCCAATATACATTCTTTTCATACTTGCTACTTTCCCACAACAGTCCTTAAGAGGGATCATAAGGGCCGGCACTGTGACACAGCTGATCAGCAGTGCCAGCATCCCATATGGGCACCAGTTCATGTCCAGCTGCTCCACTTTAGATCCACCTCCTTGTTTATGTCCTGGAAAAGCAGTGGAAGATGGCCCAAATCCTTGCACCCCTGCACCCACATGGGAGACCTGAAAGAAGCTCCTGGCTCTGGCCTGACACAGCCCCGCCTATTGCAGCCATTTGGGGAGTTAACCAGTGTACAAAAGATCTCTTTCTCTCTATCTCTTATTCTCTAACTCTGACTTGCAAATAAATAATTTTTTAAAGATTTTATTTATTTGAGAGGTAGAGTTACAGACAGTGAGAGGGAGAGTCAAAATCTTCCTTCTATTGGTTCATTCCCCAGATGGCCGCAACAGCCGGAGCTTCGCCGATCCGAAGCCAGGAGCCAGGTGATTCCTCATGGTCTCCCATGCGGGTACAGGGGCCCAAGGACTTGGGTCATCTTCTACTGCTTTCCCAGGCCATAGCAGAGAACTTGACTGCAAGAGGGGCAGCCAGGACTAGAACTGGCACCCATATGGGATGCCGGCACCGCAGGCAGAGGATTAACCTACCGTGCCACAGGGACGGACCCCACAAATAAATAATCTTTAAAAAAAAAAAAATAGAACAAAGGTCCAAAAAAAAAAAAGTGCCATAAAACAAATTCAAAGGATGGAGCTTACATAGATTATGCTGTTGACTGGCATAAATCAATATCAAAAAGAAACTAGAATGTAAGATGGAATAGGTACATTCTCTTCTTTCTCTCTTACTGAATGCAGTTACTAAAAACGGACAGAGAAGCAAGCACTTAGCCCAGTGGTTAAGACACTAATGTTCCTTATCAGAGTATCTGGGTTTGATTTCCAGCTCCAGCTCTTGACTCCAGCTTTCAGCCATTGCAGACCCTGGGAAGCAATAACAATTATTCAAGTAACTGGGCTCCTAACACCCATGTGGGAGACCAGGATGGTGTTCCCAGACCTGGTTCTGGCCCCAGACCAACCACATCCATGGTAGGCATTTAGGAAATGAAAATGGACCAGCAGGTGAGACAGACATCTTTCTTTCTCTCTCTCAAATAAATTTTTTAAAAAATTAAGAAATGGACAAAACATAGGGGCAGCAACCTGAGATCTCTGTAAATACTAGTAGATGGGTTAGGGAATTTTGACATAGCACCGAACCAAAAATAAATTTACCTTTTTATCATTTTTTCAATATCTACCAGCCTGGCCTGCAGCCTCAAAGCCAAAACTAGGCTATCAGAAGTAGGGAGAGCTCTAGTACTAGCTCAATAAATGAAGAAAGAGTACCCTAATGCTCAGAGAATGGAAGATATCTCCCATTTTTCTTTAAAATTCTCACCATTCCCTCAAGCAATCCCATAATGAAAGCCACAGGAGATGCACACACCCATAGGAGCCTAAAATTCTGAAGGAAAGCTTCCTCTTTTATCAGAGAAGTTGTGATCCTAAAACAGTGAGCAAAACCCCATTTCTTTTCCCACTGCTTAGCCCCAGATGCAATAACAGATGCAAATATAAAGTCCTAGCTTTCCAGCTCCAGGACTGAAAAAAGGAGCCACCTTCTCCAAAGCCAGATGATAGCACGGAGGTAATTGGGGAGAGGAAGAAACTCAGGATAGAAACCCCATAAAGTGGTGAGCAAACTTCTCAAGCTGCCCATGAATAGACATAACCAAAATAGTAAGTCAGACTTTGAGAACTGAACTACAAGACAGACTTCCACTCAGACCCTGGGGCACATACCTGGGATAGATCTCAATAACACTGCAAAGGCTTTTTCAAAATGGAAGACATTAAAATCACAACCCTACAGAAAGTTGTTTGAACCTGTAAGCTGATCATAACCATGTTGAACACCTGCTACAACAAACACATCAACATACTCAAAGGGATTTAAACAAAACTCAGTCTTATAATCTTACAAACATGAAGGGTACAATCCCAAAATGACATCACACCAGAAAAGAGAAATTTTTCAATTTGCATCAACATATTCCAATATCAAAATGACAGACTTTGGAATGAATCTTAAAGTCAAAAACTTTAGGGGCTGGCACTGTGGCGTAGTAGGTTAAGCCACTGCCTGCAGCGTCAGCATCCCAAATGGGCACTGATTCAATTACCAACTGCTCCACTTTTGATCTGGCTCCCTGCTAACGCACCTGGGAAAGCAATGGAAAATGGCCCAAGTGCTTGGGCCCCCTGGTTTCAGCCTGATCCAGCCCCAGCCACTGTAGTCACTTGGAGAATAAACAAACAGATAAAAGCTAACTCCTGTGTCTGTGTGCCTGTCCGTCCATCTCTCTCTTTCTCTCTGTAGTCATCATCTTCTTCATCTCTCTCTCTGACTCTTTCAAATAAATAAGTTTTTAAAGAGTCAAAGACTTTAATATAACTGGATGTTATACCAACAATTAAGGGCAAATGTTTTTCAAAGAAAGAATCAGCAAAGAAACAACAGACACAAGAAGAACCAAATGGAAATGTTAAGAACTGAAAATAATTGAAATTTTAAAACTCATTGGAAGGGCTCAACAAAGCATGGAGATTATAGACCAATATCCCTCATGAACATAAGGCAAACATTCTCAAAATACTGGCAAAAATAAAAAAAATCCAGCAACATATAAAAAGGATTATACACCATGACCAAGTGGGATCTATCCCAGGAATGCAAAGGCAGCTGCCTTGAGTCCTAAACGTGTTCTAAAGCCTGCCTATAGGCCATGGCAGAACCTGACTGTGCATCTCCCTCTTCAGGTCCAGGAGCCAGCCCTATACCTTTAACAGTAGTCCTTTGCTTAAGGGGGAAATGAGGTGATATGTTACTTGAAACCAAAAGTACTTGTTGGAAACAGAAATATGATTCTAAATGAGTATTATCCCAGTAGTAGACAAAATAGGAAGCTACACTTATTCCAACAACGCCATGAATGCTCAGAAGAAAAAAAAAATTAAGCCTTCCAAAATGAAATTGGATGACTTAATGAGAAATAAATGAATCCCTGCTTTTTAAGTTTATAATCTAGAGACCAGCGCTGTAGCACAGTGGGTTAAAGCCCCATCCTGCAGCGCCAGCATCCCACATGGGTGCCGGTTCAAGACCCGGCTGCTCCACTTCCAATACCGCTCTCTGCTATGGCCTGGGAAAGCAGCAGAAGATGACCCAAGTTCTTGAGTCCCTGCACCCACATGGGAGACCCCAAAGAAGCTTCTAGCTCCTGGCTTCAGATCAGTCCAGCTCCAGCCGTTGTAGCCACTTGGGAGAGTGAATCAGAGGATAGAAGATCTCTCTCTCTGCTCTGCCTCTACCTATCTAACTCTGCCTTTCAAATAAATAAATCTTAAAAAAAAAAAAAAAAAAAAAGATATTTCTAACAGTACCTTACAGCAACAAAATTCCACAACTTTATGATTGAAGTACATCTACAATACTTCCAATATGAATTTTTAAATAGAAATTATTAGTTTCACTATGAAAATTTGGACTAAAAAAGAATGGATATCCTTTTAAACAAGAAGCGGAGTGAGGAGGCTCCTGATGCTTAATTTAGAACTGTTAAAATTCTAAGTTGGCTCCCTGTGAAATAAATTTTATTCATTATTACTTATTTAGTATGCAATTAGTCAAATATAACACTCTGATAAACTAGAATTTTGAGCAAACAAATGCTTTAAAATTCTAATAACTAGGCATAAGCAGTAAATTATTCTTACTTGAATTTCTACTGCTGTGTAGAGCAGGGTTACTAAGTACATAATTACATAAAAGAGCCACCCAACTTCCAAAGGAGCCATTCCAGTGAATTGTGTAAATAATATGCTTTAAAAAAACATAACCTCCTCACATATGAATTTAGATTTTCCAGATATGGAGTAGCTGTGTACCTGTGAGAATAGAAAACAGTCTTTAAAAGGCCTTCCTAATTATGAATTTACCAGAGAGACTAGAATGACCCAAAGCAAATTAATACAGTCTTTTTTTCATAACTTTCTATAAAACATTTTCACTATTACTGCAGTCCAGAAACAAAAGATCTTAAAAGTCACTGGCCTAAGAACTGCACAGTACAAAACAACAACCAGATTTCTCTAACGTTGACATTCAAGTTTGTTTCATTACTAAATATTTGTGTTTTATTTTTCTTTCTTTGGTATCAACACAGTAATTTCTAACTATCTGGCCTGTTGTTGATTTTATGGTAAAATTGTTGATGTGAAAGAATAAAATAAGAGACTGGCGCCACAGCTTACTAGGCTAATCCTCCACCTGCAGAGCCAGCACACCAGGTCCTAGTCCCGGTCGGGGTGCCGGTTTCTGTCCCGATTGCCCCTCTTCCAGGCCAGCTCTCTGCTGTGGCCTGGGAGTGCAGTGGAGGATGGCCCAGGTGCTTGGGCCCTGCACCCGCGTGGGAGACCAGGAGGAAGCACCTGGCTCCTGGCTTTGGATTGGTGCAGCGCCGGTGGCGGCCATTTTGAGGGGTGAACCAATGGAAAAGGAAGACTTTTCTCTCTGCCTCTCTCTCTCACTGTCTAACTCCGCCAGTCAAAAAAAAAAAAAAAAAGAAGAAGAATAAGAACAATTGTTTTTAATCACACAACAGCAGGAGGGCATCACAATAATGCCTAGATGCTGCACGTTTTCAGTACCAAAAAATTATTTTAGTACCCACCTACAGGAAACCAACTTAGAAAGCAAATTTATGCACATAACCAAGTGGTATCTTTATTCTACCACAACAGAACAAAAGGTAAAGGTGTTCACTTTCTTTGCCACATTATTAAAAATCACCTTGTACTAAGTAAAGATAACTCCCATATTTTGAAGTACTCATTTACTTGGTAAGTGTAAAACTACAATTTCCTCATATTTTCTTTATAGGTGTTCTATATATAGGATAATGGGACATAATGGGTTAAAGACCTTTTAAATCATCCCACAAAAAAAAATTCTTTGGTTATACTGGAATTTCACTGTATTAAACTCAAGTTAAATCCCATTGCAATAAGCTCTAAGGGACTGTCCAAATTCTTTTATTGCCCCAGAATTTATTGCATTAAATATTATTTGAAATAACTAGGCCACCAGCTGAGGCCTGGGAATCATGGGGTTACACAACAATTGTTGATGATGTGAAGTTGGCCTATACACAAATTTCAAATGATCACAGTGCTCACGGGGAGGATTAGGCTTTATGTATTTCTAAGAGATGCAGAGTATGGAAGGAAGAGGAGGAGTAGAAGAGAGAAAAAGAGGAGGAAAAAAGAAAACGAAAGAGGAGGTGAAGCAAGCTTCCATTTTGGTGAAAAGGCATTTGCAACACTCTTATTTTTCCCCCAGAGGGATTTACACATTTGTTCATAGCAGTTGCTATGACTCAACAGAGGCTGGTGTCATGTTAATAATCCACATATTAAGGCCAGGCTGACTGCCATAAGACATCAGAGCTCTTGTCCCTCATTTCCCAGGCAAAAAGAGCAAAAGAAGTCACAGAGTAAAACCCTTTGATAGAAAGAGGAGACAACCGCTCACACTAGACATCCTCCACAGATATGTCTGCTCTAACAATGAGTTCAAAGAGGAGCTTTCTGGGGCTTGCCTCTTAAGGAGAGGGAAGCTCTGCCATGAAAGGATCCTCTGTTATCAAACGGTATTTCAATGACTGCAAAACAAGTGTTCAGCCCTCTCGGGCACTCCTCAATTTAACTTTCATGTAGGAGTAGGGAAGAAAAAATTACTTGCTCATTAGAAAGAGAGTAAGTGCCTACATAAATAAATGCAACCATATTACATCTGATTTCCTGGGCACCACAGACAGAACCAAACTCGTCTTCAACAGTGTGTTTACTTCACTATTTGCAAATCGTTGACTGATTGGCAGCTACAATATATGAAATAAATAACCATTTCAAAGACCAAGTGTCATGGAACAAAAATAAACATTATCTCCCGTCCCGATCCAGTTTACGGAATTTAGCAGGAGAATAGGTTTATTGGTTATTTGATTGCTTGATATGTTGTGAAGACATTTTCTGTGATAGTGTGGTTATTACTGAGGTTAGATAAGAAATTCTCCTTTCTCTCAGGACATTAGTATTAAGAGTTACTTATTCACAAGAAGGATCCAAAATGAGTATTTCTAAGGCAAGTGAAATGTGACAAGAAATTGTGAAATGGGGAGTGATGAGTATACCTAATAATTTTTTCTTCCAAGAAAATAGAGTACTTGGATCTTTCAATCCAATTTATCAAAAGCCAAGATGTAAAGTAGTAAATCTCAAATGCACAACCTGATGATATTGCCTACTTTTAAATAGCAATATAAAAATCAACACACCAAATTTTAATGTAAAATGTTTTCACAGATTTAAAAACTAGCTTTAAAAACTTGTATTCAAGAATAAACTAGGCCGGCTCCATGGCTCAATAAGCTAATCCTCCGCCTACAGCGCCGGCACCCAGGGTTCGAGTCCTGGTTGGAGTGCCAGATTCTGTCCCGGTTGCTCCTCTTCCAGTCCAGCTCTCTGCTGTGGCCTGAGAAGGCAGTGGAGGATGGCCCAAGTCCTTGGGCCCTGCACCTGCATAGGAGACCAGGAGAAGCACCTGGCTCGTGGCTTTGGATCAGCATGGTGCCCCAGCCGCAGCCACCATTGGGGGGTGGTGCATTAACGGAAAAGGAAGACCTTTCTCTCTGTCTTTCTCTCTCACTGTCCACTCTGCCTGAGAAAGAAAGAAAGAAAGACAGACAGACAGACAGAAAGAAAGAAAGATAAACTAGAAGAAAGAGATTGAAATCCATACACTGTCACATTCTAATGACACAATAGCAAGGCACAATGGAATATGGGCACTTATAATCAGCTTTCATTTTCAAACTCCTTTACAAAATGTTAGCTAACTTGTTAGAACAATCTTTGAATTCAGTGGGCATCTGAAACATTAAATAGCCTAAGGTGTGTAATGTAACTCATGAGTCATAGATGACCTACTACCATTAAATAATACAAAAAGAAACGAGTTTTACAAATCCTTCAAAAACATAAAATCACTCTAGTTGTCTCTCCTCCAACTTTTTCTGCTTTTTAAAGAGGTTTTGAAAGGGCATTGTGGCACAGGGGGTTAAGCTACCCACCACTTGTGACAACCACATCCCACATCACACTGCCTGGTTAGAGGCCTGACTCCTTCACCTCCAATCTAGCTTCCTGCTAATATATCCTGGGGATCAGTAGATGATGGCTCAAGTGCTTGGGTCTCTGCTACACACATGAGAGACCCAGATGGAGTTCTGGACACTGGCCCAACCCTGTAATCAGGTAGTGAATCAGCAAATAGAAGCTTGCTGTCTCTCACTCTGTCACTCTGCCTTTCAAGTAGATAAAAATAAATTTTAAAATAAACATTTAAAGATTTATTTCCTAAATGCATGTGAAAGTTCAGATTTGGTTAGCCAGACAAAGCAATGAGGCTATTTGTGAAAATCAACTTATGTATAAGCAAAATCAACATCGATACTTGAATTCTGACTGAAAATACTCAATGGACTACTTTAAAATACTGTTCTTATGGCTGATCAAAATTATTTCTTGTGACATTTTTTTTTCTTTTTTCTTTTATTTATTTGACAAACAGAGTTAGAGAGAGACAGAAAGGTCTTCCTTCCGTTGGTTCACCTCCCAAATGGCCACTACGGCCGGAGCTACGTCGATCCGAAGCCAGGAGCCAGGTGCTTCCTCCTGGTCTCCCATTCGGCTGCAGGGCCCAAGCACTTGGGCCATCCTCCACTGCCCTCCCGGGCCATAGCAGACAGCTGGCCTGGAAGAGAAGCAACTGGTACTAGAACCTGGTGCCCATATAGGATGCCAGCACCGCAGGCGGAGGATTAACCTAGTGAGCCATGGCGCAGGCCCCATGACTTATGTTTATACCACAGTTTTCAACTATTCAAAAAGAACATTAAATAAGAAGAGTTCTATTAAAAGGCAACGGGTAGGGGCTGGCACTGTGGCATAGCAGGTAAAGCCACTGCCTACAATGCCGGCATCCTAAATGGGCACCAGATCGAGTCAAGACTGCTCTACTTCCCATGCAGCTCTCTGCTATGGCCTGGGAAAGCAGTGGAGGATGGCCCAAGTCCTTGGACCCCTAAACCTGCATGGGAAACCCAGAGGAAGCTCCTGGCTCCTGGCTTCAGATTGGTGCAGCTCCAGCCATTGTGGCCATCTGAGGAGTGAACCAGCAGATGAAAGACTTTCCTCTCTCTCTCTCTCTCTCTCTCTGCCTCTGCCTCTCTGTAATTCTGCCTTTCAAATAAATAAATAAATCTTAAAAAAAAAAAAAAAGGGTAATGACATCAGTGTAGGTAACTTGTGCTCAGGTAATTTTCATGCATTTGCACTTAAATGTGGATGAAAATATGGGAATTTAGGCAACTAAGTTTTTAGACAAAATCTGCAGTTTTATGGTTATTTATGTGTCCAGTCTTGCAGAACTCCATCTTCCTCCACCTCACTTTAATACACTGTTACTAGGATACTTCTTTTACACAGTACCTATCAACCAGCAGATCAATACTCTAATACAGAGATGCCAATTCCATTACCACAAAAACGTGTGCAAGCAGACAGCTGCTGAACAAAGACCACAGCTTTCATCAGGTTTCTTCCTAACACACCTCCACTCCATTGCAATGGTGGGCATGTAGAAGTTGAGAAAGAAATAACAGCATTTAAAGTAACTCTTAAGAAGCTTTGATTAAAGGCAAAGTTTGAAAGATACAACTAAAACATATTCTGTTACTCCTACAGAATGCTTATCATTTATTCTCAAATCCATCTTTTCACATACAACCACAATGCTGCACCTGATGCTTTACATACTGCCACAACACGAGATTTTTACACTGCAGTTCAACATGTACAACTGAAATAAGACAACAGATCATATAAAATGTGAAAATCAAGCCCTGGCTAAGAAACAGAGGAAAGAGAAAAGAACAAAAGGAAAACATTCTAGTATTTTAAAAGCCATTTTCAGTACAATTTTCTAATTTCAATTTCTTTCTAGATTTGCTACTAAGAATCTTTGTTCATGAATTTTCATAGTTACTACATCTGTTTTTCCTTTAGATCATCATTTATGACCTGAGGCAATAAAACCAAATTGAAATATAACTAGAAAAGGCACAGATCTGTTAAGACACAATGGGACTAACAACTTATAGCACCAAAGGGGCTTAATTCTTATCTAAAACCAATTCTCCTTGTCTTTTCTGACAATGTTCACTTTCAATGGACTAAAGCTGCAATACATCCTTTCTAGACCAGCTTTAATCATTTTCACAACTATGGTTGCTATGACAACAGGATGCAGCTTAACTGTGCTGTTTTCAGTTTCCCCATTTGAGTTGCCATGACAACACAATCATTCTGCCTTTCTCCAATACATATCAACTTTATTTGAGGATTGTATTCTTAAGGACACTGGATTTCTCCATGAAAATAGCAACCAACAGAATACAAAAATTTTGTTTAAACAACCTAACACCCTATTTTAAAATCTTTTCAGGGGAAAACTTACTTTGATGGGGACTTTTATCCTATAAAAATAAACATCAACAAATCCTAATATCTGCTGAAATTTAAAGACTACCATTATTAATAACTGATTTTTGCATAGACATCCCCAAGCAAAAGACAGCAATACCATCATGATTATATGAGCTTTGGGAAAGTGTCCATTAAATATCTGTCCCAACCAGAATAATCAAGAATAAACAGAGTTCTGGCTGGCGCTGTGGTTCACTTGGCTAATCCTCCGCCTGCAGTGCCGGCAACCCGGGTTCGAGTCCCAGTTGGGGCGTCGGATTCTGTCCCGGTTGCTCTTCTTCCAGTTCAGCTCTCTGCTGTGGCCCGGGAAGGCAGTGGAGGACGGCCAAAGTGCTTGGGCCCTGCAGCCGAATGGGAGACCAGGAGGAAGTACCAGGCTCCTGGCTTTGGATCGGAGCAGCGCGCCGGCCCTAGAGGCCATTTGGGAGGTGAACCAACAGAAGGAAGATCTTTCTCTGTCTCTCTCTCTCTCTCAATGTCTAACTCTGCCTGTCCAAAAAAACAGGCAGAGTGGACAGTGAGAGAGAGAGAGACAGAGAGAAAGGTCTTCCTTTGCCGTTGGTTCACCCTCCAATGGCTGCCGCAGTCGGCGTGCTGCGGCCGGCACATTGCGCTGATCCGATGGCAGGAGCCAGGTGCTAGGTGCTTTTTCCTGGTCTCCCATGGGGTGCAGGGCCCAAGCACTTGGGCCATCCTCCACTGCACTCCGGGGCCACAGCAGAGGGCTGGCCTGGAAGAGGGGCAACCGGGACAGAATCCGGCGCCCCGACCAGGACTAGAACCCGGTGTGCCTGCGCTGCAAGGTGGAGGATTAGCCTGTTGAGCCAGGGCGCCGGCCAAATGAACAGAGTTCTATACCACACACTTTGCTTTGGCAATTCAACATCATTTAAGAGTACCACAGAGAGAGCAGAGTGTTTTATACTAGCTAAATTCTGTTCAAAATTCTTTACATCACATTCAGGCTTTTCTGTCATAGAAGAATCCTGCAAAGATTCTGGGATAAACTGTGTATTCATAAAAACATTAATAGAAAATATTAAAGAAAAGCATTTATTGTTAAAAATTGGTAATATTAAAATTTTAAATACATTTTGGGGGCCAGTGTTGTGGTGTAGCAGGTTAAGCCACCATTTGCTGCTCCAGTATCCCACATGGGCACTGGTTCGAGTCCAGGCTGCTCCACTTGTGATCCAGCTCCCTGTTAATACGTCTGAGAAAGCAGCAGAAGATGACCAAGTGGTTGGGCCTCTGCACCCATGTGGGAGGCCTTGAAGAAGCTCCTGAGTTCTGGCTTCCACTGGGCTCAGCCCTAGCCCTTATGGCCATCTGGGGAGTGAACCAGCAGATGGAAGCTTGTTTGCTCGTTCAAGCTCGCTCACTCACTTGTTCAAGCTCTCTCTCTTTTTCAGTTCACTTCCCAAATGGCTAAAAATGGCCAGAGTTGGGCCAAAGCCAGGAGCCTCTTCCAGGTATCCCATGTAGGGACAGGTTCTCAAGCACTTGAACCACCTTAGCTGCTCTTCTCAGGCACGTCAGCAGGGAGCTGGATTGGAAGTGGAGCAGCTGGGACTTGAACCAGCACCTACATGGGACACTGGCGCTGCAGATGGCAGCTTAACCTGCTGTGCCACGGTACCAGCCCCAAAAGTGTGCTTTTTAAATAACTCAATTGTTGGGATGGTGCTGTGGTGTAGTGAATAAAGCCACCACCTGCAGTGCTGGCATCCCATATGGGCGCTGGTTCAGGTCGTGGCTGCTCCTCTTCTGATCCAGCAATCTGCTATGGCCCAGAGGAAACAAGTGGAGGATGGCCCAAGTCTTGGGACTCTGTGCCCATGTGGGAGACCCGGAAGAAGCTCCTGGCTCCTGGCTTCAGATCAGTGCAACTCTGGTCGTTGCAGCCGCTTGGGGAGTGAACCAGCAGATAGAAGACCTCTTTCTTTGCCTGTCCTTCTCTCTTTGTAACTCTTCCAGGTAAATAAATAAATCTTTTTTTAAAAAAAACCTCAATTGTTAAAACTCATTGTTATATCAGTAATTTGCTGTATACTAAAGCTTTGAAAATGTAAAAGATTATCCTGACAATCTTAAAATCACTAGGTTCAGATCCTTTATAGATCTGATCAGCTAATGAAGACTTACTAAAAGCTTCTCTCAGAGTATTGTCATACACATACACATACACACACACACCGGGGGGGGGGGGATTTCAAACTTATTAGAAATTGTATGAAAGTATGAGTTAAATTTCATGCCAAAAAACTTACATTCATGCATAATTTTTATAGTATACACAGAGTCCACCTATTATGAAAAAAATTCTGCACCAAAATCCTACCCTAAACTCTTACTTTTTTTTTTGGACAGGCAGAGTTACACAGTGAGAGAGAGAGACAGAGAGAAAGGTCTTCCTTCTGTTGGTTCACCCCCAAAATGGCCACTACAGCCAACACGCTGCACCGATCCAAATCCAGGAGCCAGGTGCTTCCTCCTGGTCTCCCATTCGGCTGCAGGGCCCAAGCACTTGGGCCATCCTCCACTGCCCTCCCGGGCCACAGCAGAGAGCTGAACTGGAAGAGGAGCAACCAGGACAGAACCGGCGCCCCAACCCAGACTAGAACCCAGAGTGCTGGCGCCGCAGGCAGAAGATTAGCCTAGTGAGCCTTTTTTTATGAACTTTTTGAAGTTCCCCCATTTGGTGCTTACAAACAAAAAACATGAAAATATTACTACCATTTAAGTAAAAAATATGCAAATGTTTCTCCATATTCCATTAGTCTCCTAAAGGCATTTAAAAGTTTTACAGGCTGAGGCTGTGGCATAACGTTAAGGCCACCACCTGCAGGTCCAATCCAGCTCTCTGCTGTAGCCTAGGAAAGCAGCAGAAAATGGCCCCAAGTCCTTGGGCCCCTGTACCCGTGTGGAAGACCAGGAAGAAGCTCTTGGCTTCAGATTGCCCCAGCTCTGGCCATTGTTGCCATTTGGGGAGCGAACCAGCAGTGGAAGACCTCTCTCTCTCTCTCTCTCTCTCTCTGCCTCTGCCTATCAAATAATTAAATAAATCTCTAAAAATAAAATAAAAGATTATAATACTATAATATTTTTGGCCGGCGCCGTGGCTCAACAGGCTAATCCTCCGCCTTGCGGCGCCGGCACACCCGGTTCTAGTCCCGGTCGGGGCGCCGGATTCTGTCCCGGTTGCCCCTCTTCCAGGCCAGCCCTCTGCTGTGGCCCAGGAGTGCAGTGGAGGATGGCCCAGGTGCTTGGGCCCTGCACCCCATGGGGAGACCAGGAAAAGCACCTGGCTCCTGGCTCCTGCCATTGGACGAGCGCGGTGCGCCGGCCGCGGCGGCCATTGGAGGGTGAACCAACGGCAAAAGGAAGACCTTTCTCTCTGTCTCTCTCTCTCACTGTCCACTCTGCCTGTAAAAAAAAAAAAAAAAAAAACTATAATATTTTTACAGAATAAAGTTAATTTTCACATATTAATAACAAGATATTTAATTATGATCAGTTAATTTAGTAAATATTCTAGTAATGCAATGAACTCAGAAACAATTTACTTAACTAAATCCGAGGATCAAAAACAAATTAAAGGTCTTTCATAGTACAAACACTCTTACAAGTTTATTTTTTTTAAAGTAAAAAACCCATGGCTACTCCAAATTCTGAAATACCAATTAACAATTTAACAGTGTATATTTAGCTTTTTTAAGCACAACAAAGGTTTGTAAATGTTAAGAGCCAAAATAATTACTAGATCAAGGTCTTTAAAAACATTCCCACACTCAGGAAAACAAGGAATTCCAAGACAAGGATAATGAAAATAAAGCACCTATAGCAAAAGGGTGATTACGCTACTTAGGGATGGGGTCCAAGTAGGGGGAATAGCAACACAAAGGGAGTTGAAAGAAAAAGACAAGGTAGAACAAAATAGATTCCAATGCTAGACACACTGGTTAGACCCTTACATGCAAATTAAGCCAATGAACTAGGCTAAAATAATATATCAAAAATCCATCTTTCTCCAGTCCTATTTTCTTCTTTCTTAGCTTGTTGTATTGGTAGGGAATCTCATGGAAACCTCCCTTAATGTAGCTTAAAACTCCCCAAGCAAATGCTACCTTGCAGTGAATTCCTTAAGAAAAAGAAAGAAAAAAAAAAGATTTATTTATTTATTTATTTGAAAGGCAGAGTTAGAGGGAGAAAGTGAGATTTTCCATCCACTGGTTCACTCTAACCATGCAGTAACTTCTAAATTAACTGAAGCTGGTAAATCCTATACTGTAAGCATGGAGATACAAGGTTTTACAATGCAATAATGAGAATTTAGGTGCTGATGTTGTTCAAATCATGCAAGACTGGATTTCTGTGATGCACTATAACAGGATCAGTGAATTATTTGGCCATGTGTGTCCCAGCATTGTTGATAACTGCTGTGATTCACCCAAGATCACCGCATACAAGAGAACCTCCGGCCTTATCTCCAGGGGAATCCACAGGAGCAGACATGCATTCAGATGTGTGCAGTTGCTGTTACACCTGCTGGAACTCATGGGTCAAATTGCTATTCCTACTCAGATCCGACATGTTTAGCCATGTACTCCACAGGGAATTGCAGACCAGTGGGACAAGTCCCTACCATTCATCTGAAGTGTGTGTTAGATATCCTGTCCAGACTGGTTATAGATTTTAACCCTTACTCTTCTGAGCGAGGGCCCTTGTTACTCCCTTGTTACTGAAGGAAATAAAAGGTACTTTGCTTTTATTTTACTTGTAACAGGGAGAGAAGTAAAAGAATGTACTTTTTAGCTTTACCTTGGATGCTAAATCATTGAATCTTTAAATGGACAAAACCCCTTATCTCAGGAATAAACTAATGTTCCCAACAGAAGCAAAGTAAAATCCACAAGCCACAGGAGCTATAAGCTGCAACAAGAGTACTTTTTCAATCACTCTGAATTCCATATCCAGGGGAAGGGATTTGGTGCAGTGGTATAGACGCTGCTTGGGATGCACACATCCCATGAGAGTCCCTGTGTTCAAGTCCTGGCTCTGCTCCAAGTTTCACCTTCCTATGAGTGCACATCCTGGGGGGTAGCAGGCAATGGCTCAAGTGATTAGTTCCCACATGGGAGATCCAGACTGAGTTCCAGGATCCTGGTTTCAGTCTGGTCCAATCTCAGTTGTAGCAGCTATTTGGGGAATGAACCAGCATATGAAGGTCTCTGTCCCTCTCTGTCTTGCAAATAAATTTATTAAATAAACATTTAAAAAAGATTTCATTTACAGAAAAGACATCTGCAGAGTCTATGTCTTCCAACCTCCAAGATACAAAATAGTGCCATTACATTTGTCACTGGCAATCACATAAGATTTCCAAAACACATTTGAAAATAATTTTATTATTTAATGAACTTTTGTAAACTGAAAATATGTATTATCATAAAAACTAAACTATGAAAGAGTCACCTACTTTTCGAAAAAAAAAAAAAAGTTTTTTAAGACTTATGTATTGGTGGGGCCAGCACTGTGGCGTAGCAGATAAAACCACCGCCTGAGGCACCGGCATCCCATATGGTCCGCGTGCTTGAGCCCCTGGACCCATGTGGGAGACCCAGAAGAAGCTACTGGCTCTTGGCTTCGGATTCTTGCAGCTCCGGCTGTTGTGGCCAATTGGGGAATGAACCAGCCGATGGAAGACCTCTCTGCTTCTCCTTCTCTCTGTGTGTAACTCTGATTTTCAAGTAAATAAATAAATCTTGAAAAAAAAAAAAGATTTATTTATTGGGACTGGTGCCATGTATAGGTTAATCCTCCACCTGCAGTGCCAGCATCGCATATGGGCACCAGTTCTAGTCCTGGCTGCTCCACTTCCAATCCAGCTCTCTACTATGGCCTGGAAAAGCAGTAGAAGATGGCCCAAGTCCTTGGGCCGCTCCAAACACGTGGGATACCAGGAAGAAGCACCTGGCTCCTGGCTTCGGATTGGCATGGCTCCAGTCATTGCAGCCATTTGAGGAATGAACCAACAGAAGGAAGACCTTTCTCTCTGTCTCTCCCTCTCACTGTCTGTAAATCTACCTCTCAAATAAAATAATTTTTAAAAAAAAGCTTTAAAAAATGAAAAAGTTAAAAAATATGTATTTATTTATTTGAAAGGCAGAGGTACAGAAAGGCAGAGGCAGAGAAAGAAGTCTTCCATCCACTGGTTCACTCCCCAAATGGCTGCAACAGCCAGAGCTGCGCCAATCAGAAGCCAGGATCTAGGAGCTTCCTCCGTTTCTCCCACACTGGAGCAGGAGCCAAAGCACTTGGGCCATCCTTTGCTGCTTTCTCAGGCCATAGCAGAGAGCTGGATCAGAAGTGGAGCAGCCAGGACTCAAACCAGCACCCATATGGATACCCACACTGCAGGCAGCAGCTTTACCCACCACACCACAGTGCTGGCCTATCGAAAAATTTTAATTTATCTTTAATCATAGATGTCCACCCTCAGCCATACAAAAAGAAGTTATTTCAAATAGAAGTGAGATGAAAATGTCTTTTCCCAGTAAGGTCTAAACTCTACAAAATCTATAGCTTAGGGGCCAGCACCATGGCACAGTAGGTTAATCCTCCGCCTGGGGCGCCAGCATCCCATATGGGCACCAGTTCTAGTCCTGGCTGCTCTTCTTCTGATCCTGCTTTCTGCTATGTTCTGGGAAAGCAGAATAAGATGGTTCAGGTCCTTGGGCCCCTGCACCCACATGGGAGACCAAGACGAAGCACCTGGCTCCTGGCTTCAGATCAGCGCAGCTACAGCCTTTGTGGCCATTTGGAGAATGAACCAATGAAAGGAAGACCTTTCTCTCTGTCTCTCCCTCTCACTGTCTGTAACTCTACCTCTCAAATAAATAAAAATCTGTAATTTAGTTACTAAAGCCTTGAAAGCCTGATACATTGATTCCTAGGTAACCATTTAGTTTTAGAGGGGCATGATATGCAATGTACGCCTGTTCAAGGATTAGTTTTCTCATTCAAATGCCTTGCAATGATACATGGGTACTTCAAAAAATTTTATGAAAAATATATGAATTGCAGGCGCTGTGGCTCAACAGGCTAATCCTCCGCCTTACGGCGCCGGCACACCGGGTTCTAGTCCTGGTCGGGGCACTGGATTCTGTCCCGGTTGCCCCTCTTCCAGGCCAGCCCTCTGCTGTGGCCCCGGAGTGCAGTGGAGGATGGCCCAAGTGCTTGGGCCCTGCACCCCATGGGAGACCAGGAAAAAGCACCTAGCACCTGGCTCCTGCCATCGGATCAGCACAGTGCGCCGGCCGCAGCGCGCCGACCGCGGCAGCCATTGAAGGGTGAACCAACGGCAAAGGAAGACCTTTCTCTCTGTCTCTCTCTCTCACTGTCCACTCTGCCTGTCAAAAAAAAAAATAAAATAAAAATATATATATATGAATTTCAAAACCTTTTTTACAAAATAAACTTAGCACTTTAGCACAGCAGGTTAAGCGGCTGCCTGCAATTCTCGCATCCCCTAAGAAGCCTGGCCAGGCCATCGCTGCCCTCTGGAGAGTGAACCAGCAGAGGGACAATATCTCTTTCTCTCTCTTTCCAACTCTGCCATTCAAAAACCAACGGCAAAACGGAAGACTTTTCTCTCTGTCTCTCTCTCTCACTGTCCACTCTGCCTGTCAAAAAAAAAAAAAAAAGAAAAAGAAACCATGCTAAGAAACAGGCAAATTTCTAAATATTATCTCTCATATCAACTGACTGATGGGGCTGGTGCTGTGGCACAGTGGGTAAAGCCGCCACCTGCAGTTCTGGCATCCCATATGGGAACGAGTTCAAGTCCCGGCTGCTCCACTTCCGATCCAGCTCTCTGCTATGGCCTGGGAAAGCAGTGGAACACGGCCCAGGTCCTTAGGCCCCTGCACCCAAGTGGGAGACCAGGAAGAAACTCCTGGCTTCGGGTCAGCACAGCTCTAGCAGTTGCAGCCAACTGGGAAGTGAACCAGAGGATAGAAGACCTCTCTCTCTCTCTCTCTCTCTCTCTCTGCCTCTCCTTCACTCTCTGTGTAACTCTGACTTTCAAATAAATAAATAAATCTTTTAAAAAAATTGACTCAGGGATAATTTATCAACCTAAAACACACAGCCAAAAGAAAAAAAATTTTATGAACATGATTAAATTTTAATACTTTAAACGCCATTCACTAGTAAATTAGAGCTCCAATTCCAAAATGACCAAACTTTATATATTCCAAAGTAACATATTTCAAACATAGTAGTTTTCTCACTTGAATATATTTCTTTTGAGAATAATTTTTCTAATTCAAAAATATGTTCTAAAGCTTGAAATTACACAACTTTCCAAGCTTAATACATCTCCTTAAAGGTTGCAATATTTGAATCACAGCAGGAGTTACCATATAAGATAAAAAACTATATGTTTTTGAAAGAAAAATAAAACCCTATGCCATATCATGAAATTCTGATTATATACAGATGAGTTTCAGGAAAAGTTCTATAGGCAAAGTTCTTACAGAAACTTTAATTATCAAGAGTAAAAATTCTAAATATGATGAACCATTTTTATATTTACCTCAAGCATCAAAATATATTTGTGAATTGTCCACAAGATTGAAAAAGTATAAAATTAATCTGTTCTGATACAACCCCTTTCAATGTATTTGGAAGAGAAAAATTACAATGTGCTGGACTTAGAGGCTGGTGTTGGAGCGTAGTAGTTAAGTCTCCTATTCGGGTGCCAGTTCGAGTCATGGCTACTCCACTTCCAATCCAGTTCTCTGCTAATGGCCTGGGAAATCGGTGGAAAATGGCCCAGCTGGATCCTGGCTTCAGATTGGCCCAGCTCCTGCCATTGCAGCCATTTGGGAAGTGAACCAGTGGATGGAAGACCTCTCTCTCTCTCTGTCTCTGTCTCTCCCTCAGTCTATAACTCTGCTTCTCCAATAAATAAATCTTAAAAAAAAAAAAAAAAAGAGGGGGGCCAGCACTGTGGCACAGTGGGTAAAGCCACCGACTGCAGTGCTGGCATCTCATATGGGTGCCAGTTCAAGTCCTGGCTGCTCCACTTCTAATCCAGCTCTTGACTATGGCCTGGGAAAGTAATGGAGGATGGCCCCAAGTCCTTGGGCTCCTGCACCCACATGAGAGACCTTGAAGAAGCTCCTGGTTCCTGGCTTTAGATCAACGCAGCTCCAGCCATTGTGGCCAATTTGGGAGTGAACCAGCGGATGGAAGACCTCCCTCTCTCCCTCTCCTTTTCTCCTTCTCTCCCTCACTGCCTCTGCCTCTCCTTCTCTCTTTGTAGTTTGTAACTCTGACTTCTAAATAAATAAAATCTTTTAAAAAAATGAATGAACTAGACAGTATATTAATGCTTAAAGTTTAAAAAATAAAGTTGCATAGGATGGCAAGGTGTTTATTTTTTTCTTTATTTTCTCAATTTTGTTTTAATGTCACAAAAAATTATTGGTGGGGTAGGGTATATAGCTTAACAGGTGAGACACCTCTTGGGACACCTGCATCTCATTTTGGAGTACCTGAGTTCAAGTACTGGCTCTGTTCCATTCTAGCTGTTGTACAGAAATTGAATTTAAACAGGAGAATAGTTAAAAGTTGTAATTTTCCATAAAAGAAATTAAAATAACCTATAGTCAGTTGATGGCAATGGAGACAAAGAGAAATAGATGAATATGAGATGTATTTTGGAATCTGACGACAGACTGGCTGTCACAGAAAGAAAAAGTGAGAAGTTAAAGATGATCCCAGTTTTGGGAACTGACAGCAAAGAAGATAAATCACAAACATACAACATTCAAGTGGCTAGTCATTTGAATACATAAAGCTAGAGGTCAGACTAGAAGGCAAATTTTGAGATTATTAGCACATTAGGAGTCACCTGCACACAGATGCTACTTCAAAGCTAAGGAAATAGATACTCACATAGGAACAAAGTAAAGACAAAAGTGGGCACAGGCCTATGTACTAAAAAACTCCAATATATAAAATCTAAGAGTCAAATGTTTATTAAATGATCTGGCTCAATCAGGTGTTCATTATTATATCCAACTACTTAACATTAAAACAAAACAAAGCCACCTTCCCTAGTCAATGGAAGTTTAGCATTTAATTTTGAAGTAACTCCATGTTTTGGTTTCTATCAATAATTAACCTGATGGGGCTGACGCTATGGTGCAGCGGGTTAAAGCCCCAGCCTGCAGCACTGGCATCCATATGGGCACTGGTTCAAGTCCCGGCTGCTCCACTTCTGATCCAGCTCTCTGCTATGTCCTAGGAAAGCAATGAAAGATGGCCCAATTCTTTGGGTTCCTGCACCCACGTGGGAGACCTGGAACAAGCTCCTGGCTCCTGGTTTCAGATCAGCTATGCTCTGGCCGTTACAGTCATCTGGAGAGTGAACCAGCAGAGGGAAGACCCCTCTTTCTCTCTCTCTCTCTCTCCCTCTCTCTCTTTCTGGCTCTACCTCTCTCTGTAATTGTCTTTAAATAAATAAAATAAAGCTTTAAAAAAATAACTAACCTGAGGCCGGCGCCGTGGCTCAACAGGCTAATCCTCCGCCTTGCAGCGCCGGCATACCGGGTTCTAGTCCCGGTTGGGACGCTGAATTCTGTCCTGGTTGCCCCTCTTCCAGGCCAGCTCTCTGCTGTGGCCAGGGAGTGCAGTGGAGGATGGCCCAAGTGCTTGGGCCCTGCACCCCATGGGAGACCAGGAAAAGCACCTGGCACCTGGCTCCTGCCATCGGATGAGCGCGGTGCGCCGGCCGCAGCGCGCTGGCCGCAGCGCGCCGACCGCGGCGGCCATTGGAGGGTGAACCCATTGGAGGACAAAGGAAGACCTTTGTCTCTCTCTCTCTCACTGTCCACTCTGCCTGTCAAAAAAAAAAAAAAAAAAAAAAAAAAAAAACTAACCTGATCCAAACAGGCTTATTATTTTGTTTGACTTTAAGGTTCCTGTTTCTGAATCTGACAAACCACCTGTAAAATATAAAGGTATAAAAAGCCACAAAGAGACAAGCAGAAAAACATGATAAAAACTATCATATACAAAGACTTATTATAAAGCTATGCAAAGATAGTAATGACACAGAGACAACAGAATAATGAATCCCAAAATAGACTAATGTATGAAAAGACATGATTTATGATACAGGTAGCACAGGAGATGTGTGGAGGATAAAGTCTTCTAATATGATGCAAGGAGCCACTAGAAATCCACATAGAAAAAAATGAAAACAAAAATTAATGCTAGCAAGACTAAAATTCTACAAGTGAAAAGTAAAACTATAAAGCTTCTGGTAGAAAATATGAGAGTATTTTCATGACCTTAGAGCAATGGAGGCTTTTTTTAAAAAAAAAAGCTACATTCCTCCATACACTCCTACATACACTCCTACATTCTCTCACTAATCATATCTAGTAGAAGAAACACAAGCTCAAAAACAAATAAAACAAAGAGAATCAGAACACCACCAGCTAGGCTTGGACTTGGGAAATCTGGGCTATTATCAATTGTGACCTTGAACAAACAACTCACACAGTCTCTGGTTCTCCATTTGCTCATTTTTCAAAGAAAAGGAGTATTCCATGATAATTTGATACCCCATAAAAACTTTTTCCAGAGCAAGTGTCTGGTACAGTAGTTAAGGTACCACTTGGGACACCTGCACCCCATACTGAGTGCCTGGGTTTGAATCCTGGTTCCACTCCCCATTCCAGCTTCCTGCTAACGTGCACCTGGTAGACAGCAGATGACAGCTCAGGTACCTGGGTCCCCTAACATCCCCACGGAAGGCCTGGACTTTCCCAGCTCCTGGCCTTGGCCTCGTCCAGCCCAGGCTATCATAGGCATTTGGGAAGTGAACCAGCAGCCTGAGATCCCTGGACTATCAAATAAAATGAAAATACAATTTTTTTTTTTAATTTTTAAACTGTTTTTCCCAGTGGCTTGTGGAATGCATATGATAAAATCCAAATGAAGTCTTTCGGTTAAAGTGTACTACTGATCTAAAATGATGACAAAATACTCTTTCTTGAATTAGTTAACTAGAAGAATACCATATGAGAGCTGGCGCCGCAGCTCAATAGGCTAATCCTCTACCTTGCGGCACCGGCACACCGGTCGGGGCGCCGGATTCTGTCACGGTTGCCCCTCTTTCAGGCCAGCTCTCTGCTGTGGCCAGGGAGTGCAGTGGAGGATGGCCCAAGTGCTTAGGCCCTGCACCCCATGGGAGACCAGGAGGAAGCACCTGTCTCCTGCCTTCGGATCAGCGCGGTGCGCCGGCTGCAGCGCGCTGGCCGCAGCGGCCATTGGAGGGTGAACCAACGGCAAAAGGAAGACCTTTGTCTCTGTCTCTCTCTCTCACTGTCCACTCTGCCTGTCAAAAAAAAAAAAAAGTCTATGATCCCCTAGGGGCTGGCTCTGTGGCACACTGGGTAAAGCCGCTGCCTGCAGGGCACCAGTTCAAGTCCTGCTGCTCCACTTCTGATCCAGCTCCTCTGCTATGGCCTGGGATAGTAGAAGATGGACCAAGTCCTTGGGCCCCTGCACCCTCATGGGTGACCCAGAGGAAGCTCCTGGCTCCTAATCGGTGTAGCTCTGGCTGTTGCAGCCAACTGAGGAGTGAACCAGAGGATGGATGACACCTCTCTCTTTCTGCCTCTCCTTCTCTCTGTGTAACAATGACTTTAAAATAAATAAATCTTTAAAAAAAAGTTAATGGCTCCACACAAATTTTGTATCATTTTGATATAAACAAACCAACAACTTTGGCAGGCATTCAGTAAAGCAGTTAAGGCACCATTTTGGATGTCTACATCCCATTTTGGAATGTGTGGGCTTGAATCATGGCTCTGCTTCGGATCCAGCTTCCTGCCAATGTACACTTGGAGGCACTTGAGTCCCTGCCACCCACATGGGAGCCTCAGATGGAATTCCTGGCTCCAGGCTTCAGCCTAACCCAGGTTGAACTGTTGCAGGCATTTGGAGAGTGAACCGGCAGACAGAAAATGTCTCTCTCTCTCTCTCCCTTTTCCTCAACTCTCCACCCCTCTTCCAGATAAACATAAATTTAAAAACTTAAAAAGCAAATAACTTACAAACTTTAAGGAAACAGAACTTTGATTCCCTCTAATTCAATACATTTACCCATCATCAAAGTTCAATAAAAGTCAGTCTCAATTTAAAATAAACTTTGAAACTCCATGGCTTTGGGACTAACATTATGGCACAATGGGTTAAGCTGCCGCCTATGATGCCAGCATCCTGTAAGTCTCAGTGTGGAGCCTATGTGGGAGAACTGGACGAAGTTCCAGGCTCCTGACCGTGGGCCTGGGCCAGCATTGCAACCATCTGGGGAGTGAACCAGCAAATAGGAGCCTGCTCTCTCTCTGTAACTCTTTCAAATAAATATATCTTAAAAAAACAAAACAAACAAGCAAAAAAAAGAATTAACAATTCAAATTCAAATTCAACATATTTTGCATATGACTTGCAAAATATATTATAAAAAGCAAATTTTAATTGTCTAAGTTCAAAAATAAAATAAAGATAAAATCCACCTAATGTCTTTTTTTTTTTTTTTTTGACAGGCAGAGTGGACAGTGAGAGAGAGAGACAGAGAGAAAGGTCTTCCTTTGCCGTTGGTTCACCCTCCAATGGCCGCCGCGGTCGGCGCTCTGCGGCCGGCGCACCGCGCTCGTCCGATGGCAGGAGCCAGGAGCCAGGTGCTTTTCCTGGTCTCCCCATGGGGTGCAGGGCCCAAGCACCTGGGCCATCCTCCACTGCACTCCTGGGCCACAGCAGAGGGCTGGCCTGGAAGAGGGGCAACCGGGACAGAATCCGGTGCCCCGACCAGGACTAGAACCCGGTGTGCCTGCGCTGCAAGGTGGAGGATTAGCCTGCTGAGCCACGGCGCCGGCCCACCTAATGTCTTCTAAAAATAGAGAACTGTCATTTGAAAGTCAAGGAGAAAGGAAAAAATAGAACTACCTAAAAGTAAATGGGCTGATGACAGAAGAATCATCAATGGATACTAAAACTACTGTGCAAAATAATGTTGGGAAACAAGATATTTGCACAGTCTCTAAGTTCATGCCACTAAATATTAATTACAAATATACTGTTAAATAAAATCGGAGACTACCATTTCAGACTAGCCTCTGGCACTCAGCCCCAGGTCTAACCAGAACGGAGTCATCATGCTGAGACAGATAATCAAGCTGAACTCTCAAATGAAGCAGATTTTAAAAATAAACAGCAGATTCACAATTAAAAGAAATCTAGTTTGCATGTGCTGGCAAGATTAGGACATTCCCTCTGTTTTAATTCCATAAAAAAGGAACTCTGAAACAACCAATCACTTTTATTCCCATTTGTGTTATCCTCAGCCTTTTTCTATCTATAAAGCCAACTTCCTCTGCTCACTTATTGGAACAATTCTATAATTACAAATTAAAGTCAATTAGGATATTTAAATTTGTTGCAATTTTGTCTTTGACTATCTGTACAATGGAGAAACTGGTGAATATAAGCTTAATAAAATGATCAAATTTATTATCACCAACAATGAAACAGACATCACGCATCTTTCTGATAGAAGATACTGAAAAAGAAATCACAACATATATTTTATTCCTGCCAAAAAACTTTTTTAAAAGATTTATTTTTTGCCAGCACTGTGGTGTAGCAGGCAAGGCTGCCAAGTGCAGTGCCAGCCTCTTATATGGGTGCTGGTTTGAGTCCCAGCTGTTCCACTTCCAATCTAACTCCCTGCTACTGTGCCTGGGAAAGCAGCATAAGATGGCCTAAGTGCTTGCACCCCTGCAACCACGTGGGAGACCTCAAAGAAGCTCCCAGATCCTGGCTTCACATCAGCCTAGCTCCTGCCATTGCAGCAGTTTGGGAAGCGAACCAGCAGGTTGAAGATAGTGTGCTCTCTCTTTAACTCTGCCTTTCAAATAAAGAAACGTCTTTTTATTAAAAAAAAAAAATTATTTGAAATGCAGAATGGCAGAAAGAAATCTTCATCCACTGATTCACTTTCCAAATGCCTGCAACAGCAGGGGATAGGCCAGGGTCTCCCATATGGGTACCAAGAATTTCATTAATTCAACCATCATCTGCTGCCTCCCAGGCACATAAGCAGGAAACTGGACAGGATACAGGTATCCCAAGTGGTGGCCCAAACCACTCCACCACAACACCCACTAAACTACCAACTATTTTTTAACCTAAAAGTAATTATGGAGAAAACAATGAGACAAATCCAAATAAAGGACATTCTGTAAAACTGCCTCAGACTTGGGGGCCAGAGATATGGCACAACAGGTTAAGCCACAGCCTTCAGTATAAGTGTCGTTTCGAGTCCCAGCTGCTCCACTTTCAATCCAACTCCCTGCTAATGTGCCAAAGAAGACAGCAGAAGATGGCTCAAGTGCTTGGGCCCCTCCCATCAAAGTGAGAGAATCCAGTAAGTTCCAAACTTCTAGCTTCAGCCTGGCCCAGTCCCAACTGGTGCAGCCATTTGGGGACTGAATCAACAGATGAAAGATCTCTCTCCTCTCTAACACTGCCTTTCAAATTTAAAAATCTTGAAAAGAGGTCAAGGTAGTTTACCTTTGAGAGAAACATAACATGTGCTTTAGAATTTATAAAATATCTTCACTACTTATAACTTCACTCAGTCTTCACACAGCTCTTTAGAGTACAAAAGTAGGCATTGTTACCTTTGCTTTCCAGATGAGGACAACCATGCTCATGTTAAGCAAGTTGCCCAACCTCCTAGGACTTCTAGAACACAGAACCAGAAAACCAGGTCTTTTTTTCATTATGGCAATATGTGAAGTTTATATACTAATCTAAACTGATTTCAAGGTATTTCAAAGAAAGCATACTAATAAGACAGGTAGAACTCTTGTATTGTCAGCTATAAACAAAAAAAAATTATCGCTAGTCCATTCAGCAAAACAGATGTCACTTTACAGAGCTTTGATATTTTTCTTAAATACCTTTGAAAACAAGGATCAAAAAATATGAACTCTTATAAAAAGGGCTTTATTGTATTTTTATAGCTTATTACATACCTTGTAACAATCATTTTGTTAAATGTGAATGTCAGTTTTATTTTCAGTCCCTTTTTTCCTGGCTATTTACAAGCTTTGTAAGAATCGTTCCTTAATTAAGTCTAAACATGGTTTTATATAAATGGATTCCTGGAAATAAAACGTTCAGACTTAAGAAATGATTGTTACAGAGACTGTAACAGGCCGTAAAAAAAGAATGCCACTTTAAACAAAGATTTCTCATTTTAATTAAAAAGATAATCATCAGAACATTCCTACACTTAACAGAACCATTTAAAGAAGCTTCTTTGGAAAAAAAAAAGTATGTAGTATCTTATGCAAACTTCCATTGTACAGTTTATACAATATTTAAATCAAATTCTCAGTTGATCTTATAATATGAAAACTTATGTATTGTACCTACATTTTAAAGATACATTGAAAGAAGACAGGTCCAGATGAGATAAACCTCATTTCTAATTCTTTTTAACATGAATGTCTTCAAAAGAGATACTGGTAGGGGCTGGCACTGTGACACAGCAGGTAGAGCTGCCACCTGCAGTGCCAGCATGCCATATGGGTGCCAGTTTGAGTCCCACCTATTCCACTTCCAATCCAGCTCTCTGCTATGGTCTGGGAAAGCAGCAGAGGATGGCCCAAGTGTTTGGACCCCTGCACCCATGTGGGAGACCTAGAAGAAGCTCTTGGCTGAGGATTGGCCCAGCTCTAGCAGTTGCAGCCAATTGGAGAGGGAACCAGAGGATGGAAGACCTCTCCTTCCCTCTCTCTATCTGTCTCTGTCTCTGAGAGTGAACCAGTTGTTGGAAGATCTCTCTCTCTCTCTCTCTCTCTCTCTCTCTCTCTCTCTCTCTCTCTCTGCCTCTCTGTAACTTTGCCTTTCAAATAAACAACAGGAGGAGGCAGAATTCCTTTCAATTAACATTTGACTGGAGCCGGCACTGTAGTATAGGGGGTGAAGCCATCACCTGCAGTGCCGGCATTCCATATGGGCGCCAGTTCAAGTCCCAGTTGCTACACTTCCAATCCAGCTCTCTGCTATGGCCTCAGAAAGAAGAAGAAGATGGCCCAAGTTCTTGGGCCCTGCACCCAAGTAGGAGACCTGGAAGAAGCTCCTGGCTCCTGGCTTCGGATCAGCACAGCTCCAGCCATTGCGGCCAATTAGGGAGTGAACCAGCAGATGAAGACCTCCCCCACCCCATTCTCTGTAACTCTGACTTCCAAATAAATAAATCTTTAAAAAATTTGACTAACATTTTTAAGAGATATATATATTTTGAAAGGCAGAATTACAGAGAGAGATCTTCCATCTGCTGGTTCACTCCCCCAAATAGCCACAATGGGGATGTTGGCACTGCAGGTGGTGGCTTTACCCACTACACCAAGCACTAGCCCCTTGGCTAACTTTCAAAACTGTTTTTCATTCAAATCTACCTAAAATTTGTAAATGTCAGGCAACAACCTAAGAGAAACTAAAGTAGAACTTTTCAGCTGTCATTATAATTAACTGCAACTTGAAAAACAGATGCATCAATGTTCTACTTATGTAACCTTTTCCAAATTACACAACACTGAACCTGCATCACCACGTGCTGGCCTATTTCCACAGCAATGTATTAACAGAAGGGGTGGATGCTGCGGCACAGAAAGCTATGCTTCCTCCGGCAGCACCAGCATCCCACATGGGCCCAGTTTGTGTCCTGGCTGCTACTCTTCCGATCCAGCTCTCTGCTATGGCCTGGGAAAGCAGCGCAAGATGGCCCAAGTGCTTAGGCCCCTGCACCCATGTAAGAAGCTCCTGGCTTCAGCTCCAGCGGTTGCCTCTCCCTCTCTCTGTCTATAACTCTACCTCTCAAATAAATAAAATTTTTAAAGAGTGTATTAACAGAAACTACTTCCAAGTGGATTATATTTTCCCATGGAAACAAGTTATAATCCAGAGGCTATTTCCTAACTGAGAATCTGGCATAAAAGAAAAGCAATGACAGGGAAGCCTGCGTTGCGGCACAATGGGTTAAGCCACCACTTGTGGTACCAGAATCTCATACTGGATTTCAGGTTCAAATCCTGGTTGATCTGCTTCCAATCCAGCATCCCAATAATGTTCCTGAGAAGGCAGCAGATGATGGCCTAAGTACCTGGGCCCTGCCACCCATGTGCGTAAACTAAACAGGAATTTCTGGCTCCTGGCTTCGGCCTGACCCAGCCACGGCTGCTTCAGCAGACATGTGTGGAGTGAACCAGCAGATGGAAGATCTCCGTCACTCTACTTTTTAAATAAATAAAAATTTTACAAAAAGAAAGTATTAACATGATTGATATCATCAAAATAACGATAACTATAAAACTCTACAATCTTAAAAAGAAGGAAATTATGTTTCTACTTTATAAAATGAGAATGAGGGGCTGGCATTGTGCAGCAGGTTAAGCCACCACCTGCAATGCCAGCATCCCTTATCAGTGTCAGCTCAAGTGCCAGCTGCTCCACTTCCTATCCAGCTCCCTGTTAATGCACCTGGGAAAGTAGTAGAAGATGGCCCCAAGTACTTGGGCCCTGCACCCACATGGGAGACCCAGACAAAGTTACAGGCTACTGGCTGTGGCCTGGCCCAGCCCCAGCCAATGCAGCCATTTGGAGAATGAACCAACAGATTGAAGAATTCTCTCTTATTCTCTCTCTCTCTCCCTCCCTCCCTTCTGTTCTTTTACTCTGCCTTCCATATAAATTTTTTAAAATCCTTAAAAAAATAAAATGGGAACAACATCAATGACCTACAAGCATGCATTCAAAATATAAAAAGCATAATTCTTTCACATTCACTCATTAAACAAATTTAACCCTCAAGCTAATAACCAATGAAAATAAACACTAAACATTTCATTAGCAATCATTTAGTTTTTTAAAAGATTTATTTACTTGAAAGGCAGAGTTACAGAGAGCCAAAGGCAGAGAGAGAGAGAGAGAGAGAGAGAGAGAGATGTCTTCTATCCACTGGTTCAGTCCCCAAATGGCAGGGACAGCCAGAGCTGGGCTGATCTAGAGACAGGAGCTGGGAGCTTCTGCCCCGTCTCCCACGCGGCTGCAGGGGCCCAAGCACTTGGATCATCTTCCACTGTTTTCTAGGCCATAGCAGAGAGCTGGATCAGAAGTGGAGCAGCCGGAACTGTGGTGGTGCCTTCACCTACTACAGCACAGCACCGGGCCCCAGCCTTTTAGTTTTACTTCTTATAATACAGACTACTGCTTGAGATGATTTACAAATAAGGAAGAGAAGTAAAAGAGACCAAACAAATATAGGAGCATTGTTCAAGGAAAAGTGTTCAATGCCTCTATCTAAATTACTCAAAATCATAGCATGGATTTGTTTTGTTTTGTATTTTTAAGATTTTTGCTTATTAAAATAATTATAGGATAGACTACATTATTTTTAATTTGCCTATCTCCTCAGTTTATTAAAAGCCACAAAAGATAGGAGTATTTGGCACAACCTGGGATGCCTACATCCCTTATTAGAATACCTGGGATCTATACCATCCTGGAAGGCAACAGGTGGTGGGGTCCTGCTATCCACAGGGGAGATCCGGATGGAACTCCAGGCTCCTGGCCTCAACCTGGTCTAGCCAGGACTGTTGCAGGCATCTGGAGTGTGAACCAGAGTGCATGGAAAATCTCCGTCCGTCTCAAGTCTCTCTCTCTCTCTCAAATAAGTAAATAAGAGTGAACAACGTAATTTTGTAAAAAATTAAAAATCACTGTTTTCATAAAATGGATTGGCTATACTTTTTGAAGACACCTCGTATACATGGATTTCAAAATTATTTTGTACTAAAATAAATTTATCTTTTATTTCCATTTTCTGTGAATTTTCTGAAGTAATCTTGTATAGCCTTTAAGTGGCCTCCTGCCTGTGTGTTCTCTCACCCTAATCTCAACCCCTTTAAGTCAAAGCACTAAGGTGTTCTCTAATCTTCTTTGTTGTTGTCATTGCCATCCTTTGAATCAGATTCAAATTACAGACCTCTCAGAAAAAAGTACCTCATGTGCTTACACTGTGTGTGGAGGCCATCGACCTCACATTAAAAACCTCTCCACTATCAGCAACAAAGAGAGAATTAAACTCTTCATCCAGCATCAAATACCTAGGAACAAGTCTAACAAAAAAATCACAAAAACCTCTACACAGTGGCACTGAAGGCCAAAATAAATGGAAAGACACAACATTTTTGTGAATGTAAAACTCAATGGTATTAAGAGCTCAATTCTCCCCAAATTTATATACAGATTCAATTCCAATAAAAATAATGGTAGGATATTCTGTAAAAACTGACAAGCTGATTCTAATATAAATATGAAAATGCAAAGGGCGAAGAATAGCCAATGTAATATTGATGAGAAAAAAGCTGAGGGGCATATGCTATCAGATGTCAAGAACTGCTATTAAAAATAGTGGTTAAGGGAAAGCAGCAGCACCAAGTCAAAGATGGCGGCCAGCGGGAGGCTGATGAGGGACAAGCCTCCATATGACAAGGGAGCCTTCAGAATCGAAATCAACTTTCCAGCAGAGTACCCATTCAAGCCACCGAAGATCACATTTAAAACAAAGATCTCTACCCAAACATTGATGAAAAGGGGCAGGTCTGTCTGCCCGTAATTAGTGCTGAAAACGGGAAGCCAGCAATCAAAACCGACCAAGTAATCCAGTCCCTCATAGCACTGGTGAATGACCCCTAGCCCGAGCACCCGCTTCAGGCTGACCTAGCTGAAGAATACTCTAAGGACCGTAAAAAATTCTGTAAGAATGCTGAAGAGTTTACAAAGAAATATGGGGAGAAGCGACCTGTAGACTAAAGTCTGCCAAGGATGATTCCAGCCAATGTGAGCAGAGACCCCGAGCAGTGCCCTCAGACACACCGCAAAGCAGGACTCTGGAAAACTGACACGTGCCACCGCCTGCCGTCTGCTCGTGGCAGTTACTTTCTACAGTTTTCTTAATCAAAAGCGGTCTAGGTAACCTGTAAAGAAAGGATTAAAAATTTCAGATGTTCTAGAAAAAAAAAATAGTAGTTATAAGAATATGGTGGGCCGGCGCCGCAGCTCAATAGGCTAATCCTCCGCCTGCGACACCAGCACACTGGGTTCTAGTCCCGGTTGGGGCACCAGATTCTGTCCCAGTTGCTCCTCTTCCAGTCCAGCTCTCTGCCGTGGCCTGGGAGTACAGTGGAGGATGGCCCAAGTGCTTGGGCCCTGCACCCCATGGGAGACCAGGAGAAGCACCTGGCTTCAGATCAGCGCAGCTCTGGCCATTGCAGCCAACTGGGGAGTGAACCATCAGATGGAAGACCTCCCTCTCTCTCTGCCTCTCCTCCTCTCTGTGTAACTCTGACTTTCAAATAAATAAATAAATAAATAAATAAAATATATGGTATTGCCACAACAATAAATAAAGGAATAGATCTACTCAGAAAGTCCCCGAAGCAGCCCCACAAATATATACCCAACACTAAAGTGATCCTGCAATGCAAGAGAAAAAAATCCATCTTTTCAATAAATGGTGGTAGATCAATCGCATATGGAAACAAAAAAGTTCTGACCTCTACCTAATATCATACACAAAAATTAATTCTAGATGAATTACAGGTATAAATGTAAAAAGTAACAAAGCTTTTTGGGGCTACTGTTGTGGTATAGCTAGTTAAGCTGTCGCCAGCAATAGCAACATCCCATATGAGCAGTGATACAAATGCTGGCAGATCCACTTCTGATCAAGCTCCCTGCTAATGTGCCTGGGAAAGCAGAAGATGGACCAAGTGCTTAGGTCCCTGACACTCACATGGGAGACCTGGATGGAATTCCAGGCTCCTAGCTATTGCAAACATTTGGGGAGTGAACCCACAGATGGAAGATATCTCTTTCTCGGTCTGCCTTTCAAGTAGATGAAGATAAACATCTTTTTTAAAAAATTGAAACATGACACTGTTTTAATTTAAAACAAAACAAAAAAACACTTCTCTTCAGTTTAGTCAAGGCCAAGCAGAATATTTGCAGAAGATCAGGTGGGCAATCTGTAGATGTCTAGTCCAGGTCATACAACTGAAGTGAGACGAGTGCTCAGGCAGTGGGTAGAAGCCGCAACCTGATTTGGGGTTTGGAAGCCTGAGTAAGAATAATGTCCACATGGTGAGTGTGGTGAACAGCAGCAGAGAGAACGGTCACACATAAGACAATTGATATAAGAAAAAATGTTCAGAAACTTGCTGTTGTGACGCAGCAGGTAAAGCCATCACCTGCAGCGATGGCATTCCAAATGAGCATTGGTTCAAGTCCTGGCTGCTCTACTTCCAATCCAACTCCCTGCTATTGCACATAGGAAAGCAGCAGCAGATGGCCCAACTACTTGGCCCCATGTGGGAGAACCAGATGAAGCTCCTGGCTTTGGCCTGGCCCAGCCCTGGCTATTGCAGCCATTTGGGGAGTGAACCAGTGGATGGAAGATTCTCTCTCTCATTCTCACTCTCACACTCTTTCTGCCTCTGTAATTCTGCTCTTCAAATAAATAAATCTTGGGGCCAGTGCTGTGGCATAGTGGGTTAAAGCCCTGGCCTGAAGCTCCAGCATCCCATATGGGTGCCAGCCAGTTCTAATCCCGGCTGCTCCTCTTCTAATCCAGCTCCTGATGCAGCTCTCTGCTATGGCCTGGGAAAGCAGAATATGGCCCAAGTCCTTGGGCCCCTGCTACCCTCATGAGAGACCTGGATGGAGTTCCAGGCTCCTGACTTCAGCCTGGCCCAGCCCTAGCTGCTGTGGCTATCTGGAGAATGAACCAGCAGATAAAGGATCTCTCTAACTGCGTCTTTCAAATAAATAAACAAATCTGAGAGAGAGAGAGAGAGAGAGAGCGCGCGAGAGCGCTGCACTGGTAATTACCACACAGTAATTTACAGACCCGTATCAGTCTATCAAGGAATTTTTATGGATCTGTGACAAAATGTGAAAAAAAAAAAAAAAGGCTAGTGAATATATTTATTTATCAAGTCATACACATATACTCAATTAAAGTAACTGTTCCATTGAGACTCTATATTTATAGTAAATGATCATATGTTATCTTAAAATAACATAAATTTATAATTTTATAGTTCTATAGCTTTTAGTCTGAAATGAGTCTCCCTGAGCTAAAAAATCAGGATTGTCATGGGGCTGAGTTCCATCCTGGAGCTGCTCACACCTCCCTTCTGCCTCATCTTCAAAGCCAACAATGAGTCGAATTCTCACACGGTATCACTGACCTTTTCTCCCTCCTTCGGACACATTTAGGGACTCTTGTGACTAAATCGAACCCAATCCAGATAATCTCCCTAAAAATTTTTTTAGTTGATTGGAACCTAAATTCTACCTCCTACCTTAATTTCCCTTTGCCATCCTTAGAATTTCCTTTATTCTGAAGTTATGTCCTTTCTACCTTTTTGGCATTAAAGTACTCTTTCTTTTAAAGTGATGGTGCTGACAGTGATAACTCTTTTTTAATATATTGGCATACATGCTAATGCTTGGACCTTGGTGGAAGTAACACAGTATCTTTTGAAATTTTCTATGGATCCCTTAAAAAATAAAAAAGCATTCTGTTCCATTAAGACACCATATCTGAGGAAGGAATGTATTTTTCAAAATATAAGGAGGGGCTGGCACCGTGGTTCACTTGGTTAGTCTTCTGCCTGCGGTGCCGGCATCCCATATGGGCGCCAGGTTCTAGTTCCAGCTGCTCCTCTTCCAGTCCAGCTCTTTGCTGTGGCCCGAGAAGGCAGTGGAGGATGGCACAAGTGTTTGGGCACCTGCACCCGCAGGGGAGACCAGAGAAGCACCTGGCTCCTGGCCTCAGAATGGTGCAGCGCTGGCCGTAGCGGCCATTTGGGGAGTGAACCAACAGAAGGAAGACCTTTCTCTCTGTCTCTCTCACTGTCTATGGCTCTGTCAGAAAAGAAAAAGGCATACAACCCAATAGGAAAACTGGCCAAGTTCACAAAAGAAGGAGTCTATAAACAGCCAATAAGCCTTAAAAGGTCCTAGTTTACAGCAGTCATTAAGGAAATGCACATTCAATGGGAGAGAGTATCATTCACCCACGGCTACAATGGAAGAGACTATGTCAACGAAGTGTTGCAAAAAACGTGCCCCAACTGCCAACTCCTATACAATGCTAAAGGAGGTGAAAATTAGAGGCCAGTGCTGCAGTGCAGCAGATTAACGCCCTGGTCTGCAGTGCCGGCATCTCATATGGGCACCGGTTTGAGGCCCGGCTGCTCCTCTTCTAATCCAACTCTCTGCTATGGCCTGTGAAAGCAGTGGAAGATGGCCCAAGTCCTTAGGCCCCTGCACCCACGTGGGAGACCTGGAAGAAACTCCTGCCTCCTTGCTTCGGACTGGCACAGCTCTAGCCACTGCGGCCAATTGGAGAGTAAACCAATGGATGGAAGACTTCTCTCTGCCTCTCTTTCTCTCTGTGTAACTCTGACTTTCAAATAAATAAATATTAAAAAAAAAAAAAAAGGTGAAATTTAGGCAAGTTTCAGATACTGAAGCTAAACATTTCGCACACTATAATTCAGCAACACTACTCCTAAGCACCCATCCACAGGTGTGTATGTTCTTGATTACTCATGGGGCTGCTGCCTGCATCCCATGTGGGCACCGATTCAAGCCGCAGCTGCTCCGTTTCAGATCCAGCTCCCTGGTAATGCATCTGAGAAGACAGCAGAAGACAGCTCAAGTGCTTGGGCCTCTGCACCCACATGGGAGAAGCAGCAGCAGTTCCCGGAGCCTGACTTTGGCCTGGACTAGCCCCAGGCATTTGGGTAGTGAACCAGTGGATTGAGGGTCTGTCTCTCTTTCTCTCCCTCTCTCCGTAACTAAATCTGCCTTTCAAATAAATAAATCTTTTTTAAAAATTACTCATAATAGCATAATTTACAAATTAACCCAATGTCCATCAAAAACAGAAAGCCCAAGTAATCTAAAGTGTATCTGCACAATGAAATAGTACACAGCAATAAGAAGGATCCTATTATACCTCACACAACAACCTGAATGAATCTTCCTAAAAATAACAAGACAGAAGACACTAAAGAATACATAATAGAAAGATTCCATTTATATAAAGTTAAATATCAATAAAGGTAAAATCAATCTATAGGTATTAGATCAAGGTAATAGTTTCCCTTGAGAGACATAACTAAAATGGGACATGAAGGAAACTTCTGGACTGCTGGTTATTTTCCACATGTTGGTTAAAATTCCTTGAGTCGGGGGCCGGCACTAGGGCGCAACAGGTTAACGCTCTGGCCTTAAGTGTCGGCATCCCCATATGGGTGCTGGTTTGAGACCCGGCTGTTCCACTTCCAATCCAGCTCTCTCCTATGGCCTGGGATAGCAGCAGAAGATGGCCCAAGTCCTTGGGCCCCTGCACCCACATGGGAGACCTGGAAGAAGCTCCTGGCTTCAGATTGGCACAGCTCCGGCCTCTGCAGCCAATTGGGGAGTGAACCATCAGATGGAAGACTTCTATCTCTCTCTCTGTGTAACTCTGACTTTCAAGTAAGTAAATAAATCTTTTTTAAAACTTTTAAAAACTCACTGAGTCATATATTTATGATTTGTATACTTTTTTAGATTTTTGGCTCCACCCCCACTAAAAAAAAGCTTATATAAACATGTGCAAAGTACACTGCAATTTCATCTTCAGACTGCCCCAATCTTTTCTTTCTTGTCAGCTATGCATCTCTTTTTAAGATTTTTTTTTTAATTTATTTGTTTGAGAGGTAGAGTTACAGCCAGAGAGAGGGAAAGTCAGAGGGGTCTTGTATCCACTGGTTCACTCACCAAATGGCTGCAACAGCCGGAGTTGAGCCAATCCAAAGCCATTGGAAGAGGAGCAGCCGGGACTAGAACCGGTGCACATATGGAATGCTGGCATCGCAGGTGGAGGCTTAACCCACTACACCACAGCGCCAAGCCCTCTGCTATGCATCTTATGTCCAACCCATACCTACCTTCTTATCTGTAACTCAACTTGTGCCTGTCCACCTCTTGATCTAGACTTTACCCCAAGATACTCTTCTTGGAACTTAACTTACCTCTTCTTGGAACTGTCCACCTCAGACACTTCTATCAAAATCTGTTCTCCAAGCTCTAACACAAAGCTTTCTTCTTCAAAGCTTCCAGAGAACTCTACAGCTAATACTAATTTCCCCTCCCTTTAGTGTGACACTTCATGTCTCCATTTTCGCACTTACCAAACTGTGCCTTAGGAGATATTTATAAATGCCTCAAATTGTGAAGCTCTGAAGTTTCACTTAATTTTCTATCTTCATCTTGTCCTTTCTGTACATGTAACACAATGGTTCGCACTCAATGCATGCTCTCTTTCCTTCATTAAAGACTAGTCAGGCTCAGCAGTGAGGATGGGGAAAGAGCAGAATGAGGAGTTCTAATATAACTGATGGAAAACGATCAAGACAACTTATTGTCTTCAGACCAGTCTATCATTTTTTAAATCAAATCCCATTACATGTCAACTATTGTGATCTTTCCTTCATTTTGTCAGTCCACTGATTTTCTAGACTTTATTGTTAAGTGCTATTTAATAGGAAAATGCAGTGCTCCAGTACAACTGAGGGTCATATAACTCCAAATTTCCAAGAAAATCTGATTTACATATAGAGGTTTTATGATATAAATTATCAATTAACACTTTCCTTATACATAGCAATTTATAATTTTAAAATGAACTGAAGGGCAAGCGCTGTGGCTTAGTGGGCTAAGCCTCTGCCCGTGGCACTGGCATCCCACATGGGTGCTGGTTCAAGTCCCGGCTGCTCCACCTCTGATCCAGCTCTCTGCTATGGCCTGGGAAAGCGGTAGAAGATGGCCCAAGTCCTTGGGCCCCTGCACCCATGTAGGAGACCCGGAAGAAGCTCCTGGTTCCTGGCTTTAGATCAACTCTGCTCTGACCATTGCGGCCATCTGAGGAGTGAACCAGCAGAGTCCTGAAAGAAGCTCCTGGCTCCTGGCTTCGGATTGGTGCAGCTCTGGCCGTTGTGACCATTTGGGGAGTGAACCAGTGGATGGAAGACACCCGCTTCCTCTGCCTCTAACTTTGCCTTTCAAATAAATAAATTTAAAAAAAAAAGGAATCACCTAAGTGATGCCTTCTGTATATGTTTACCAGCACATTTTCAGAATACCATTATATATTCTGAAATAGTATCCATAACCCAACAATTTACAGTCAACACATTAACAGTCTAGTGTCATACTCACTGAGTGTTTGGCATTATGTGCATATGTGCCACAAAAACATGTATCTACAAGCTACAGCGCTGGATGTCTGTCTCTATGACTTCTCAGTAAAAGCCTAAAAGTGCCCTAGAATCCAAAATATCCAAAATATTTGTAACTTTAAATTTCACAGCACAGAAGGGATTGCAGAGCTCTAAACCTGCTATCAGGAGAGTTGTTAGGGCATATGTATGACCTCGATACAAATTCTACTACAGTTCCAAATGCCACTGGAGTAACATCAACCTTATCCTTACCAAACACAGAATAGCACGGTGGTATTGCTGAACTTTTCAGGACATCACTGTGGAATAAAATCAAGATTCTGATTATTCCTTTATGATTTTTCCTATCTAACAAAATACAAAGATATCCACTGCATTAAATTGCATATTAAAACACAACATGGGAGTATCCAATCAATGCTTTTGTTCAGTAACTAAAATGACAAACTGCTGGTTAGGATGGCACTATCAACAGAGACCAAAAGCAAGCACAATGCTAACCACAGTAAGCATCTTACCATTCTTCTATATTTCAACTGTAACAGGCTGTGGTAGATCAGTATTACTGTAATAGATTATTATGCAAATTACTCCCTCCCCTGCTTGACTTTGAGCCTAACCATGTGACTTGTTTTGGTCAACAGAGTATTAGCAGCTGTGATACAACCAATGATGGAAAGGCATTGAACACTGAGCCCTGTGGGCTTGCTCTCTTTACATCTTTGCTACGGCTATGAGAAGGGCTTTGATTCGAAGTCTTGCATCTTCATCTAAGTTCCAGATTAACAAGTAGAGCAGTCCTAAGTGAATAACCAAGCCCTGAAAAATCCAACTAAACCAAGTCTAGATCATCCATATCCAACAAACTCACAAATTCATTGAGAATAAATATTATATGCCACTGATATTTTGCAGCTCTTTATTGAATGGTGGTAACAGCTAAGATACAATGACACTGTAACTGGTAAAGCCTCACTGCATTTCATCAGTAACTGGAATGATCAGGCAACCTATATGAAAATCTGGACAATAACTCTTCCTCTCTGGCCAGTACCCGGACCAGCCAGGATTTATGCCATTCTGTCATTTTCTTGCTCCTCTCGGATGAAGAGTACTGTAAGTGAGGTTCTCAAGTCAGACTGCACAGGTTTGACATCAAGTTTCTTGCTAGGAAAGTGACTTTGAGCTTTACTTAATCTCTCTGGAATCATTTTCCTTAAATGAAAAATGAGGATAATAGTAGTACTTAATCTATCTCACAGGAATATTGAGAGAATTACATGAAACATATGTAAAGGACATAGAACAGCACACAGCAAACACAACATAATTTTTTTTAAGATGTATTTATTTATTTGACAGGCAGAGTTACAGAGAGGCAGAGGCAGAGAGAGAGAAAGAGAGAGAGAAAGAGAGAGAGGTCTCCCATCCACTGGTTCAATCCCCAAGTCGCTGCAATGGCCAGAGCTGGGCCAATTTGAAGCCAGGAGCCAGGAGCCCCTTCCAGGTCTCCCATATAGGTACAGGGGCTCGAGGACTTAGGCCATCCCCCACTGTTTTCCCAGGTCACAGCAGAGAGCTGGATCGGAAGAGGAGCAGCCAGGACTCGAACCGGTGCCCATATGGGATGCCGGCACTGCAGGTGGCGGCTTTACCAGCTAAGCCAAAGCTCCAGCCCCAGCAAACACAATATAAATATCAGCTGTTAGCTACCGAAGGCTGACTGTATCAACAAAAAAACCACCTCACTTCTGTGTTTTCCTATATTGTCACAGCATCAGGGCAGGTCGTAAGCCTGCCAGCAGTAGGGCGAGAATATCTTGAAAGGACAGCAAGATAACAGAAAGCAGCAAGACTTCAGAGGAAACTCGAGCTGAAAGGTCCATCTCAGATAACCATTTTGCCTGGCGATTAAGATGCCACAATACCAGCCCCCCACACTGAGCACTGGTTTGAGTCCCCACTGCTCTACTTCCAATCCAACTCCCTGCTAATGCATTGGGAAGGCAGCTAAAGATGGCCCAAGTGTCTGGGCCCCTGCCACCCATGTTGGGAGACCCAGATGAAGGTCCTGACTTCAGCCTGGCCCAGCCCCAGCCATTGCAGGTATTTGGGGAGTGAATCAGCAGAGTGAAGATCAATCTCTCTCTCTCTCTCTAACTCTGCCTTTCAAATGAATAAGTCTTATTTAAAAGAAAGAAAGAAAGAAAGAGAGAGAGAGAGAGAGAGAGGGAGGGGGGGAGAGAGAGAGAGAGAGAGAGAGAGAGAAGAAAGAAAGAAAGAAAGAAAGAAAGAAAGAAAGAAAGAAAGAAAGAAAGAAAGAAAGAAAGAAAGAAAGAAAGAAAAGGATGCCACTTGGGACATACACATATCAGAGAGCCTGGGTTTAAGTGCTAGCTCTGCACCCAACTCCAGCTACCTGTTAATGCATACCCTGGGAGGCAGCAGGTGATGGCTCCAGGTTTAGGTCTCTGGCACCCATTAAGGTGACCTGGATTGAATTCCTGGCTCCTGACTTCAGCCTGGCCCAGGCCCAGCTATTATAGGCATTTGGGAAGTGAACCAGCAGATGAGAGATTTTTCTATGTGTCTCTCCGCCTCTCGAATAAATAAAAATGCTTTAGAAATAATAATCTGAAAGGATCATCTTAGGCAGGAAGGAATTCTCTCCCAGCTCTGGAGCTTTTGCTGTCTGGTTCCCAATCCCTATCAAGGTCACAAACAAAGGCAATTCAAGAACTAGGATGGCAATGCCTTGGAAATCATATTCTTAGTTCAACATCAAGCTCAGGACTTTTACCTGAGTCTTCTGTAAAATGTTCCAGTTCTGTTGCAACTGGGCTTTTGGAAACTAAATGAAAATGTTTCTGTCTATTCAAACCACCCAGAGATTTCCTAGGCACAAGATGAATATTGCAGAATACTAGTTGGAACTGTTCCGACACAGTGGACTGTTCCCAGAGATTTACCCCCTTCCATAGCTGATTTTAGAATGCTGCGATTGGCTTATTAAGAGGAGGTTTCTTTTTATTGACCTAGCTGTTAAGCTTTGGTATTTCCTATTTCACCCTCAGAGGATTCTCTCACTGTACACATGTAGAAAATACTAGGCTATATTAAAATATTATCACAAAGGATATTTTTATACCACAAGTATTTTTTTCTCCATTCTCACTTTTCTTTTTTATTATAATGCCATTTGCCATAAATTTTACCTAAAATGACCACGACCTTACATAATGCCCTGTCTTGGCACCAGTGCTGTGGCACAGCAGGTAAAGCCACTGCCTTCAGCGCCAGCATCCCATATGGACACCAGTTCAAGTCCCAGCTGCTCCACTTCTGATCCAGCTCTTTGCTTTGGCCTGGAAAAGCAGTAGAAGATAGCCCAAGTCCATGGGCCCCTGTACCCGCGTGGGAGACCCAGAAAAATCTCGTGGCTCCTGGCTTCAAATCAGCGCAGCTCTGGCTATTGTGGCCAACTGGGGAGTGAACCAGTAGATAGAAGATCTCTCTGTCTCTCTGTCTGTCTCTCTGCCTTTCTGCAACTCAGCCTTTGAAATAAATAAATCTTTAAAAACAAAAAAAAAGTAATTTGTTTAGCTATCCAAATTTCTCAAGTAGACAAAAGTTACTGAATCATTTACTGAATCATATTAACTCACCAAGTAGTATGTCAACAGTGACAACATTAAGGCAAGTCATGCAGGCAGATCACTTTAGTTGCTTGAAAAGTTAACTTCAAAAGAGAGATGCTGAGGTGGGTATTTGGTGCAGTCGTTAAGACACCTCTTGGGATGCCCTCTTCCCATACACTGATACCTGTGTTTGAGTCCCAGCCACTCCACTTCACTTCTGATTCCAGATCCTGCTAATGCACACCTTGGGAGGCAGCAGGTAATGGCTCAAATACTTGGGTCCCTGTCAGCCATGTGGGAGACCCAGATTGTGTTCCAGGCTCCTGGCTTCAGCCTGGCCCAGCACTGGCTCTTGCAGGCACACGGGAGTGAATCAGCAGATGGCAGATCTCTCTGCGTCTGTATCTGTTTCTCTCTCTGCCTTTCAAATAAATAAAAATAATAAAAATAAGGGAGATGCCTCCCAAGCATTCCTAGTGTTATTACCCACAAACGTGGCTAATCTCATTTGTACTGTGGCCTGAACATCCTACTAGAATAGCACTGACAGTGGCTAGTCTCCAACGAAGGCCGTCCACAGCTTCCCACTCCCTGCTTATGTTCATCACTCTTCACATTAACAGGTCGCAGTTATTTCCCCTCCTTCTGTCTGTGAGTTAGCCTTGGCTAGTTTTGACCAAAAGTGACATTCTTGGATTTCCAAATCCAGGACTTAAAAGGGACTGGTAGTTTCTACTTCCTGTCTCATAAAATGCTCCTTCTTAGAACCCAGCTACCAGGCTGTAAGGAAATCCCAGCAGCCACATGGAGAGAGGAACAGACGGAGGAGAGCTGAAGGCCTTTAGCCCTAGGTGGACTCTCAGCCAGCGGCCAGTCCTCTGAACATTCCAGCCATGCAGGCACACCAGCCAACATCAAGCAAAACCAAAAAAGGCATCAGATTTGAGGAAATCATAAATCATTTAAGTTATTAAGTGTTGGTTTGTTACCTTTTATACTGCTTAACTGACCTATCAGCCCCCCCCAAAAAAAGAAATTTCTATACATCCTAAAATTATTTCACTGAAGTTTCAAGTGTTATTCCACTTGATTCTGGCACTGGCTGGACAAGAATATATTTTTATCCTGGGGCTGGCACCGTAGCGTATCAGGTAAAGCCACCGCCTGCAGTCCCAGCATCCCATACGGGCACCAGTTCGAGTCCCGGCTACTCCATTTCTGATCCAGCTCTCTACTATGGCCTGGGAATGCAGTCGAAGATGGCCCAAGTCCTTAGACCCTTGCACCCATGTGGAGAACCTGGAAGAAGCTCCTGGCTTCAGATCAGCACAGCTCCGGCCATTGCAGCCACCTGGGGAGTGAACCAGTGGATGGAACACTTCTCTCTCTCTGCTGCTGCCTCTGTTACTTTGCCTTCCAAATAAATAAATCTTAAAAAATAAATATTTTTTAAAGTTTAAAAAAATATTTTGATATCTAACAGAATAAATAAATCTTTTAAAGAATATATTTATCATATTTATTTTTAATATTTTTTAAAGATTGATTTATTTGTTATTTGAAAGAGTTATGGGAACCAGCGCTGTGGTGTAGAGGGTAAAGCCACCATGTGTGGTGCCAGCATCCCATATGGGCGCCGGTTTTAGTCCCAGCTGCTCCACTTCCAATTCAGCTCTCTGCTGTGGCCTGGGAAAGCAGTGGAAGATGGCTCAAGTCCTTGGGCCCCTGCACCCTTGTGGGAGACCTGGAAGAAGCTCCTAGCTCCTGGCTCTGGCTTCGGATTGGCGCAGCTGTGGCCGTTGCGGATAATTGGGGAGTGAACCAGCAGATGGAAGACCTCTCTCTCTCTCTGCTTCTCTCTCTCTCTCTCTGACTTTCAAATAAATAAATAAATCTTTAAAAAAAAAAAAAAGTTACAGAGAGAGAGACAGAGGTATCTTCCATTTGCTGGTTTACTCCCCAGATGGCTGCCAGGGTGAACCAGGCTGAAGCCAGAAGCTTCATCCGGTCTCCCCCATGGGTGGCAGGGGCCCAAACTCTTGGGTCACCCTTCCCTGCTTTTCCCAGACCATTAGCGGGGAACTGGATCAGACGTAGAGCAGCTGAGACCTTAACTGGTGCTCATCTGGGATGCAGGCATCCCAGTACTTAAAGGTAAACATTAAATCAAGACCACGGGGCTGGCGTTGTGGCTAAACCTCTCTGCCTGCGGTGCAGGCATCCCCTATGGGCGCAGGTTCAAGTCTGGCTGCTCCTCTTCCAATCCAGCTCTCTGCTTATGGCCTGGGAAAGCAGTGAAAGACAGCCCAAGCACTTGGGCCCCTGTACCCGTGTGGGAGACCCAGAAGCTTCAAGCTCCTGGCTTCTGATCAGTCCAGCTCTGGCACTGCAGTCATCTGGGGAGTGAACCAGCGGATAGAAGACCTCTCTCTCTCTCTCTGCCTCTGCCCCTCTGTAACTGTTTTTCAAGTAAATAAATAAATCTTTAAAAAAATTTTTTAGAAGTCCTACACTTGATCTTAGCCAAAAGGCCAAGGAGCAATTCATAAAAGCCCTAATCAAAGCACTACATTAATGTGGAAACAAGTAAACTCATCAAAGTATCCATTTTGTACTGGCATTTTAAGGAAATTTTACATTTTTCTATGCTATGGAAATCAGAGCATCCGTACCAAAGCTGTCCTTAGCAATTCATAAGTGAGGAGGAAAAATAAAAGGCCAGAATAAAGCTACATACAAAGACAAACATTTCAATGTGATGTAATAAATGACAGCTCCTCCATGTGTGCTATACACTATTTACTTGATGCAAATTTAAACAAAACATCTTCCTAGGAGGTGGGCATTTAGCCTAGTGGTTTAGACACCCATGGCAGAGTACCTGGGTTCAGTACCTGGGCTTCAGCTCTCAATTCCAGCTTCCTATTAATGCAGACCCTGGCGGCAGTGGTGACGGCCCAAACAACTTGGTTGCTGCCACCCACAAGGAAGAGCTGGATTGAGTTCCCAGCATTCAGTGCATGAATCGGAAGATGGGCGGTCTCAGGCTTTCTCCCTTGCTCTGCCTCCTTCCCCTCTCACCTCTGCTTCTCAAATAATTTTTTTAATTTTTCTATCACAAAATTAACTCTAAATAAACTAGGAATACTACAGCAAGGTACATGGGACCAAAGGGAAGTTGCGACTTACTCAGATTCATAATAACGCTGTTACAGAGCTGAAAGAGAATTCCAAACCTCTAACTCTCCATTCTCTGCTCTTCTTATTAAGGTGTCATCACTCTTGGTGACTCTCTTCCAACTGGCCATTTCTCAAACAGCAGCCATGATGATACGCAGTCAAAAATGAAACTAACTAAAAGTAAAGAAAAATTTGACTTCTTCCTATGGAAACTGACTTAACATTTAATAATGCATGGTGCCCCAAAAGTGGCAAACGACTACATGGCCTGGCTTTAACTCAATCAGGAAGCCATCACGGAGACATAACTCACTGAGACGAAGCAAAGATCAAGCACTTGAGAATGTTCCCAGGCTGAGGTTTAAGGAGGAGTTAAAAAAAGATGATCTCATAATGTCTCTTTATGATCTGTAAATCACATTATTCCATAAATCTGACACAACTCAGGATTTCGTCAGGATTAGGATTAAGAGTCAACCCTCCTTCTAACTAGGCAAGCAAAAATAAGAAGTTGCCACTTTTCTGACGTGAATCTAGGATCTGGCTGTAGAGATAAAGTAACTTTCACTTCCAAAAGAAAAGAAAAAGCAAGGTCTCTTCATATAAATTCAAGAACCTCCTGGTTCAAAGGAATTCTGTTCATGATACACCTGAACTTTAATTAGATGTTTTTGAAAGTACTAACACAAAATTATAAATATAATTTTCTGAAACATATTCTCATAAATGGAGAAATTGAAGCCTAAATTCAATTAGGTTACTATTTAATCTGCTATGGTATTTTAGGCAAAGATACAAAATAACTAACAAAGGAATAAGATTTGGAGTGGCAGATCACAATTAGGTCTGAAAAGCAAGACTTGACTGCAAATAATATCAATGTCCCTAAAGCCACCTGTTAAGTAAAAGCCACAAGTCTTGTTTTGCACCTAGGATACACAAGAAGCATCAGATTAAAACCATCAAATCTCAGATTATACAAGTTTGCCCAACATAAGCATGATGATAGAGAAGTGGGATACAAAGTAAAAAGGCTCTAAGGAGTTCACACACCCATAATCCAACCACATACCCCTGCTATGCTCAACAAACTTAAAATTGAGGGGCGCCCCCCACCAATCCCAATTTATCTCTTAGCTACATCCCTCGCCTTCCCTTTTCCTCTCTCGAATTTCTCCACCGACCTCATCACTTTTCATGGGTCTCTACAACCATAATTTCCACGGCTTTCCTTTCCCAGCCCACGATACAGCCCATGGATCCCACACTTCACAGCCTCACCACTTGAAGCTCTGTTTCACCCTATTAGACATTAATTTTGCCCAACCCCTCACCCCGTGTGTCTCTGGCAATCTGCCTCTTACTTTTCATCACCTCGCCCTTACCAAAACACAAGTACTTCACCTCTCCTAGCAAACCAGGTATGGATCCCTTCTCCCGACAACTGTTTTACAGTCAACAACCCCCGGACTGTCACCACGGCTTCCTACTCCTTGTCCTTATCTCCTCTTCCAGAGTTTGTCAACAGTAGTTTGGCTAGGAGGGGATTCACCCTCAAGGCAAAGGCTATCTTCCCCCTCTTTCTACAAAACTACAAGCCTCTCACCCATCCGCAAGCCCTCAGCCCATCCGCATCGGGCCCTGCTCGCTCCCACCCTACCCCCAACACCTGTGCGCCCACTGTCCCGTGCTCCCCTTCCCCACTCGGGGATGCACCTCCTCTCCGGGGCCTTACCCGTAACCCCGACACTGGGAAGGCCCTACCAACGGCCTCACGGCGTCTCTCCACCCGGCTTGCTCGGCTCTTCGGTAACTGTCCCCACGCCCCTTTCCCTCCCGGGCCCCGCGCGCCGCCAGGAGACCCCTCCTCGATTAAGCTCCCGCTGTCACTTGGCTCCTCATCCACAAGATGGCGGAGCTGCTGCCCCCCACCTCTGGAGCCCCTCCGCACCCCCCAGCCTCCTCCCCCGAGCTCCGCTCCAGTCCCTCTAAGCCGCCCCCGCCGCTGGCCTCGGCCCAGGGTCTCGCCAACCCCCTCCCGCAGTGGGCGGGCGGCCCAGGCCGGAGCTCAGCGACGCCGCCAACGCCCCCGCCTCCATGGTTCCTCGGCCTGCACGGTCTCCTTACCATAAACTTGAGCGCTTTCTCCTGCAGCACCGCCTCGGCCGGGTCCATAGTCGCCGGGGCCACCCAGTCTGCTCTCCTCGGGGGCCGCCCCTTTGGTGCCAGGCCGCAGCCAACGCAGCTCCCGGATCCCGCCTCCTCTTCCTTCCCCCCGCCCTCTCTTACCTTTCAGGCACGAGAAGGGGGGCCGGGGAGGACCAGCTGTTCCGCACGCATGCGTAAGACCGCTGGCTCACGGGATTTGTAGTCCCGGAGCTTCCCGCAGCAAAAAGTGAGGCCATGCCGCAAACCGCAACTCCCGCCGTTCACTGCGGCCGGGTCGCGATTGCAGACGAGGCAGATCTAGACAGCTCGCCGGCAAGTACAGGAAATCGGCTGATGGGAAAGGTAGTTTACAGTCCTTACTGATGCGAAGCGGGAGGGGGCGTGGGCGTCTCCGTGGTTACCGAGCGACGCCAGTGCGGCTTGCCTAGCATTTGTATCAAGATGGCGACCAGCCCCTCACCTGTAGCCCGGATACTGGGAAAAGCTGTCAGAGGATTCAAGAGCCCTCCCCTGACTGTGGTTCTGGGGACGTGGACATCCCCCAGTTTCATGTATCTAGCGTCAGTGAGAGATTGTGACCCACAGGCGCCGAGCCAGAGTGCACCAAGCAGCAGCATACAGACCAAGGCAGAATTTCAAGGTCCTCCTAAGCTGTCGCCCACACTTTTCTAGAGAAACCTTTTCTCCCCCAACAATCAGCCAGTCCAGGCCGGATGGAATTAGGCTCAGGAAGTTCTGGGTTCTTGGGAGCCCATAAAGCGCAGCCTGCTACTGCTAACCCTGGGATGTAAGCCCTGTGCTCTGAAGGTCAAACAGGTGCTTTTAGAAAGCCCTTCAGTGGTGGACTGCAGTAGCCGCTCAGCACGTAAAGGATAGAAGTAGTCTCTTTGGCTCTTAAAGGGACAATAGGATTTTATTTTGGCAACTGGGCTTATCTTAGGAGGAAAAAACACAAAATGAGGCTTGTGCAATATATCAGAATTTACCCCCAAAAATAATTAGATCAGGAAAATGCTGTTTCACCCACGGAAGATAACTCTATTGTAAACTTCTTTAGGCATTCGTTCGTTCAACAGATTGTCAACACATAACTGTGTACCAGCGTGATCTCAAAAAATGGGGCTAACTTCATGAACATGACAGACCCAGCCCCTTTCTTTGTGGCGCTTACCTTTCTAGGATGTGGGTGATACCATGCCTGGCGGGAAGTCTGCCTGCCCTGCCCATGCAGGAGCATGAGCAGGCATGGCACACCACGCCTCCCAGGAAGGACCCTACAATCAGACTGCTGGCAGGTGGCGGGAGCCCCAGGCACTTACACACACACACACACACACACACACACCACCCCTGTGAAAGGGCCCTGCAATTGCCAAGCAGGTAAACAGCTCCCGGGTGTGGTCCATGCTTGTTAGGACACCTGGAAAGCTATCCTAGCTACGTGACCTTCAAGCTGACTGGAGAAGCATAGCGGCCAATATTGGTTCTATCCTACAGAATGAGTGTTGCCTTGAATTAGTTACGCCCCTTCTGCCTGCCCTTTAAAGAGGCACGTGGTTGTCAAAGCAGACATGTTCACCGAAACTTGTCTCCAGTGCTTCTTGTTGAAGAGTGCCGTCGCCCCACCCATGCTGACAGCATGAGGGCCTCTCGGGATGAGCCCGCAGATTGTGATGTCTTGTCCTACTCATCCCCATAGCCACAGAACTCAGCACATAATCAGCTTGCAGCTAAAGTTTTACTCTTCTTGAATTTAAAAAGGAAGAAAGAAAACAACTTCTACACATGTGCAAAATGGAGACGACTTGAAACTCATTCATGGGGCTGTTGTGGTGGTGCAGCAGCATCCCTTCACTCTGATCCAGCTCCCTGCTAAGGCGCCTGGGAAAGCCGTGGAGGATGGCCCAAGTGCTTGGGCCCTGCCACCTTCATGGGAGACCTGGTTGGAGTTCCTGGATCCTGTCTTCAGCCTGGCCCAGCCCAGGCTGTTGCAGCCATTTGGGGAAAAGTAGTGTCTGAGTGGGAGGCTTCAGCACTCGCTCTGCTTTGCCTCTCGCATGCCACACCTGGAGCACTTTGCTCAGTTATGGGCACCACAATCTGTGAGTACCTTTTGCAGAAGCATAGCCAAGGACAGGAAAACCAACAAAGAAAATGGTTGGTGGATGCTTACTAGATAAAAGAACATGTAGGAGTAACACGACAGCTAACTTCAAGTGTCTGAAAGACTTTGAGGGCAAGTATGTAGCTCCATAGGACAAAGTAGGACCAACAGGTGGAATGATGACAATGATGGTCACAACAGCCATCACTTTGTTAGTTCTTTGTGCTATGCACTCGACTAGTCATTTTACAGTCATAATCGCTAGTATTCATAGTTACTCTGTAAAACAGATGTTATTATCCCTACTTTATACATGAGGAGAATGAGACTGATAGGAGATTTTAAAAATACTTGCTTAAGGGCTGGTGCTGTGGTGCAGCAGGTTAAAGCCCCGGTCTGCAGCATCAGCACCCCATATGTGTACAGATTTCAAGTCCTGGCTGCTCCGCTTCTAATCCAGCTCCCTGGGAAAGCAGCGGAGTCCTTGGGTCCCTGCATTCATGTGTGAGACCCGGAGGAAGCTCCTGGCTCCTGACTTCAAATCAACCCAGCTCCAGCTGTTGCAGACATTTGGAAATTGAACCAGCAGATGAAAGATCTCTATCTCTGCCTCTTCGTGTAACTCTTTCAAATAAATAAAATAAATATTTTTTAAAAAATACTTGCTTAGGTCATGTTGCAAATTACACAATCAGGATCCTAACCCAAGTCTGTTTCAATCTGAAGTCTGTGCTATTTTTACTGAAGCAGTCTGCAGTGAAATAGGACTCAGATTAAGATTAAAGGAGAGGCCAGTGCTGTGGCATAGCAGGTAAAGCTGCTGCCTGCTGTTCCAGCATCCCATATGGGCACCAGTTTGAGTCCTGGCTGCTCCGCTTCTGCTTTAGCTCTCTGCTGTGGCCTGGGAAAGCAGTAAAGAATGACCCAAGCCCAAGCCCTTGGGCCCCTGCACCGGCATAGGAGACCTGGAAGAAGCTCCTGTGCCGGAGTCCTCACCACTCCTGGCTCCTGGCTTTGGATCGGCACAGCTCCGGCCATTGAAGCCAGTTGGGGAGTGAACCAGCGGATGAAAGACTCTCTCTCTCTCTCTCTCTCTCTGCCTCTCCTTCTTTCTCTGTGTAACTCTGACTTTCAATTAAATAAATAAATCTTAAAAAAATTAAGATAAGAAGAAGAGGAGCTAGCACTATGGCATAATGGGTAAAGAGACATAGGCATCCTATATGGGCACCAGTTCATGTCCTGGCTGCTGTTAATTGTACTTCCAATCCAGCTCCCTGCTGATGTGCCTAGGAAAGCAGCAGAGGATGGCCTAAATGCACCCACAAGGGAGACCTGGAGGAAGTTCCTGGCTCCTGATTTCATACCTGCCTGGCTCCAGCCATTGTGGCTATTTGGGGAGTGAGCCAGGGGATGAAATATCTCTCTCTCCCTCTCTGTAATTCTACCTTTCAAATAAATAAATACATCTTTAAGGAAGAAAAAAAAAAACTCTAGTGAATAGAAGTTCCCTGACAAAGGAATAGACTGCCCCATTCCTGAAAAAATGTAGAAGTAAAATGACTATCCATTAGGGGTTTTGTCTAGAGGGTTTCAGTTCGAATGGGTAGAAAGGTTAAGATCTTTCAAGCTGTAAGATTCTACTGTTGAGAAGTCACTTGTTTATATTTTCTGTCCATAAAGGAGTATGAAAAGATAAGCCTGGCAGCAAGTGACAGTCCTTTGAAAAGTTGTGTAGAGGTGAGAAATAGTCAAGCAAACATAAGGAATGGTTGTGATAGCTCATGTGTGCATGGATTGGAACTGAGCAGACAGTGCTGACCGCAGAATGGCCAAGTCCTCCACTGAAAATTACCCAATCATGGTCAGGCGATCTGGGAAATCCACGTATGGGTTGCCTTGACTTCAAGCCCTCCATCTCTAACATGAGTTAGGAAAGTTTTCACTGGACTGGGAATTGAGAGACCTGGTTCTAGTGCCTCCTTTCAGCAGTTCATTCGTTGACTTTGGGCAATTAACCTCCTTCTGGCCCCTTCTTACGTCATCTGGAAAAGAAAGGTCTCTGGCGACTCCCAAACGTGTGCACTGGTGAGCCTGTTTACAGCACAGTCACGCAAGGAGAACCCTGAATCATTGGAACCTTCAAAGCTCCACTTCACTGGAAAATGGACTTCCAACATGAGAAACCACAGCTACCGCTAGACTCAATTTCTTCCCCTAACGTCCTGTTTAAGACCTCGGAGTGCCCTTCCACCTTGTCTGTTAGCGTCTGTGCTTGGCCAGTAATGTGTCAAATGTCTCTTCCAGCCCCCACCTCCAATCTCCAATCTCCAATGACTTTTTCCAGACATTGCTTTTTTTTTTTTTTTTTTTTTTGCTTGGTTCATCATATTCACTTCCAATCTAGTTCTTGGGCCTCAAAATCCTTCCAGCTGATCTGCTAATCTACCTTAGACTCCACTTTCATCATATTTCTTCCCTGCTCAATCCTTTTGTGGCTCTTTTTGTTAGGAAAATGGTGCAGTCTTATCTATGGCACAATCTACACCCTGACACCATCGTAGGCTCTAGCCCCCACCGCCATTGCTGAAGCCAGGTGGCCACATGGCCCAACCACCAGTGTCAAGCTCCACCCCCATCCTATTGGGGTTTGCTGCTCCTACTTCCCTGCCCGACCCCTGGCAAAGTTTTAAAAGGACCAGTTCCTGAACAGGTCTCTCTCTCTCTCTCTCTCTCTCTCTCTCTCTCTCTTCCTCTTCCTCTTCCTCTCCATCTCCTAACCTCTGTCTCTGTCTCTCTCTCCTACGCTCTCCTTTTCCTTCTTCGCCCCTTCCCTCCAGTCTGTCGTGTTTCCCCCAGTAAAACCTTTCCCTTACTCCAGTGTTTGGTGTGTTTTGTGGCAGCCTTACACTTTTATCTCTTTAGCTTTGTTTAAATTCCTCTGTCTGGCTTGCAGGAACTTCATAATCTTATCCAATCCTATGTCTCCAGCCTCACTTTCCATTTTGCTTCAGTATGTCCCTCTGTTCCCATTAGAGAGCTCTTCTCCCACCCATCTCTGCTCAGCACACTGCTGCCTCTTGGCCTTGGCCTGTGTTAGTCATTTTGCAGGTCTGGAAGGCTTTTGCTTCCCCCTCCTTCTTACTCATCTTTCAACATTTCATCTAAATCTGACTTTAGGGGCAAACATGGCACAGCAGGTTAAGCTACCGCTTGGAACACCCACAGCCCATATCAGAGTGTCTGTGTTCAAGTCTGGCTCTGTTTTTGATTCCAGCTTCCTGCTAATACACACCCTGGGAGGCAGGTGGATATTGCTAAAGTACTTGAAACCCTGCCACCCATGTGAGAAACCTGCATTGAGATCTGTGCTCCTGGCTTCAGCCTGGCTCTGCCCCAGCTGTTGTGGGTGTTTGGGGAGTGAACATGCGGAGAGAAGATTTCTGTCTCTCTGCCTTTCTAAATAAAATATAAATAATTAATTTTTAAAAATTTACCTGATTATTGAATCCCTTTATCATCAAAGCCCTATGCCTATTCTATTTTAAACTCACAAATACAGTATTGTTTTATATATGTCCTTATGTTTCATTCTTTTAGCATTCAGTACCTATGATATTAAAATCCTTTTGAGCCGGTGCTGTGGCATAATGGATAAAGCTGCTGCCTGCCATGCTGGCACCCAATATAGGCTTCGGTTTGAGTCTTGGCTGCTCCACTTCCGATCCAGCTCTCTGCTATGGCCTGGGAAAGCAGTGGAGGATGGCCCAAGTCCTTGGGCTCTGGTACGCACGTGGGAGACCTGGAAGAAGCTCCTGGCTCCTGGCTTCAGACCAGCCCAGCTCCAGCCATTGCAGCCATCTGGGGAGTGAACCAGCAGGTGGAGGACCTCTCTTCTGCCTCTCCCTCTCTGTAACTCTGTCTTTCAAATAAATAAATCAATCTTTAAAAAAAAAAAAAGTCCTTTCATGTAGCTATGTATATGTCTAACATGATTAATAGTCTTATTAAGGTAGCTACGTACACATGAGTCTTTGTGCAGGTAAGGAGTTGAAGAAAAATGGAATCTCTGTTTGATGGAACAAGGAAGCAAGCCTTGAAAACAAACTAGTATTTACATATCAAAAGTTTAATAGCCTACTTGGGTGGGTCCCAGCCCTCTCCCTAGGGGCACCTTAAGGGAATCTCACCTGTCCTTCACCAAGGGGACTATTTTGAAGTTCTTGGGGGCAATTCACACCCAGAAAGCCCCCCATCCAGCAGTGTCCCAGAAAGGGCTGAAGGGGAGGAGTAAAAGGGCCTACACCTGACATCCATAAAGCCTGTCGTCTTACTGCAGACAGGCTCAGTTCTTCACTGAGCTGCTCACCTGGGCTCTCAGGTGACATTCTTCATAATTTCTCTTCATTCAACTTTGCCAGCATGCTTACCGCTACTCTTGGTCTCACGTCTGAATTCTGCCTTGTGTGAAGAACCCTGAGCAGCCGGTCCCGGGTAGCAGTCTGATGGTGTGTCTCCCCTACATTTCACCTATTCAAACACTGCCAACAGTTCCTCTGGTTCTCAGTCACCCCAAATAAACTGCAGATAAACCTCCTATGTGCTCCTCTGAACGAGAATACCTTTGGGCATATGCACTTCTGGTCACTTGCTGGACTATGTAATGCTGAATTGCAATACAGCCATCAACTCATGCCTCCTTGGGTGTGCATCATCAGGAAGCTAGAACTGGAGGCAGAGCCAAGATGTGAATCAGGCGCTCAGATATGATATGCAGACATCCTATGTAGCTGGTTTTTGTTTTTGTTTTAGATCTACTTATTTATTTGAAAATCAGTTACAGAGAAAGAGAGAGAGAAATCCTCCATCTTTCAGGGTTGGGCCAGGCCAAAGCCAGGAGTCAAGAACTTCATCTGAGGGACCAGCGCTGTGGTGTAATGGGTAAAGCCGCCACCTGCCATACTGGCATCCCATATAGGCATCGGTTTGAGTCCCGGCTTTTCCACTTCCGATCCAGCTCTCTGCTATGGCCTGGGAAAGCAGTGGAGGATGGCCCAAGTCCTTGAGCCTCTGCACCCACGTGGGAGATCCAGAAGAAGTCCTGGCTCCTGGCTTCGGATTGGCGCAGCTCCGACCATTGCGGCCATCTGGGGAGTGAACCAGTAGACTCTGACTTTCAAGTAAATAAATAAATCTTTAGGGGGAAAAAAAGAGCTTCATCTGGGTCTCCCAAGTAGGTGCAGGGGTCCAAGCACTTGGGCCATCTTTTGCTACTTTTCCAGGCCATTAGCAGGGAGCAGGATTGGCAGCGGAGCAGTTAGGACATGAATTGGTTCCCATATGGGATGCTGGCGTCACAGGCAGTGGATTTACCCTCTATACCACAATGCTGGACTCCTAAGTGATATCTTAACTAGTGTACCAAACACCCACCTAGGAAAAAACACAACTGCACTTCACTACACTACTCTACCATACTTGGTGTTATCCAGCCTTCTACTTTATTTTTGGTCAGTCTGTAAGTTTTGTTTCCTCTAGGCAACCCCTGAGCCACTATGCCTCTTTAGGCATATTAGGCTGCTCTTTTAACCCCTGTCCTCATAATATGTGTTTGGTGTTTAACACACAGCTGTCTGGGGTCAGAAATGCATCTGCTTTTTTTTTTTTTTTTTTTCCTCATTCCATGTTATCCCCCTTTGCTCTACCTAGTTGTGTTCTCAATCTAAAAAAAGCATTGATGCCTAAACTCTGCCCCATGGGATTCTGATTCAATAGTTCTGTGGTAGAGCGAGGGCAGGGTAATTTTACAAGGCCCCTGACTGGTTCTAATCTGCAGCCAGGTATGACCCGGTGCCTAGAAGTGTAGGTGCCTGCTGCCGATCTCTGGCTGTCCAGAGGTCCCTCCACGCTCAACTTGCCTTCCAAACTCTAGGATTCTCCCTTCTCCATTCCTCTCCCCTCCTACCCCACAAATACTGTGCTCTTTTCCAAGGTTAGCCATTCTAAACTCAAGGTTCACTGGAAGCACAGTGATTGATAAAAACCCATCAACCCTGTGACTATTTTATAGGCTTAATCCTAGGATCAAAAAGTGCAAAGACAGGAAAGGTTTTGTGTATTTCAGTTGGGAGGAGAGATCCTGTTTTAGTTGGAGGTTAAAAAATTTTTCCCGGCCGGCGCCGTGGCTCAACAGGCTAATCCTCCGCCTTGCGGCGCCGGCACACCCGGTTCTAGTCCCGGTCGGGGCACCGGATTCTGTCCCGGTTGCCCCTCTTCCAGGCCAGCCCTCTGCTGTGGCCCAGGAGTGCAGTGGAGGATGGCCCAGGTGCTTGGGCCCTGCACCCCATGGGGAGACCAGGAAAAGCACCTGGCTCCTGGCTCCTGGCTCCTGCCATCAGACGAGCGCGGTGCGCCGGCCGCAGCGCGCCGGCCGCGGCGGCCATTGGAGGGTGAACCAACGGCAAAGGAAGACCTTTCTCTCTGTCTCTCTCTCTCTCACTGTCCACTCTGCCTGTAAAAAAAAAAAAAAAAAAAATTTCCCCTTGTCCCTCACTTCTTTTTCCCCACGAAAGAGCATGAATCAGTTCTTCATGTCTGAATGTTTGCTGATTCCATTGAGACTCTGGGTTCTCATGCCTAGTGGAAGGATATTTTTTTTTCCTTAAGATTTACTGCATTTATTTGAAAGAGTGGCAGAGACAGAGACAGAGATCTTCCATTTGCTTGTTCACTCCCTAAATGGCCACAACAGTCAGGGCTGGGCCTGGCCAAAGCCGGGAGCCGGGAACTTCATCCAGGTCTCCCACACGTGTGGCAGGAGTCCAAGTTCTTGTGCCATCTTCCACTGCTCTCCCAAGCACATCAGCAGGGAGCTGGATCAGAAGCTGAGCAGACCCGGGTTTAGCGCTTCAATATGAGATTGTAAATGGTAGCTTAACCCACTGAGCCACAGCACCAGCCCCTGAAGGAGACATTATTAACAATGACCTGCACTGATCTGGATTATGTTCCTTCAATAGATGCTCCCTTTGTCACACACCAAGTCCATCCTTATCTGTCCCTTTGCGGCAGCTCTGTGGAGGTGGAGATAAGGTGGTAGAGTGATGCTCCACCAGGCAGAGATAACTGCATTTTTGATGATACATCCTGGGGCCAAAACAAGGTCAGTGTGGCTTTCAGGGAAGAGTGGTGTGGATGCCAGAGGAGACTATGGGGTTCTATGAAGAACCTCGTAGTTACTCAGCCAGCACACACAGGTCAGGTGAGCCAGCTGACCTCTGTTCTATCTGGGGTTACTGCCTGTACCTCACTGGCTCTAAAATATCCTCACTTTCACCCCAGCGTGTAGGCCAAGTTAAAGCACTTGGACTTTTTCCCAAGGACTGTGGGAAACCACAGACACATTTTTAGCAGGGCTGCAGCATGGTCAGATTTGTATTTTTAGGAAAGCACTTGGAGCCCAGGGTGGAGAATGGATTAGAATGGAACACAGCTGGAGCCTGGGAAAAGGACATGGAGGTTGCTGAAATCTTCTGGGAGAGAGGACGGCAGCCCGCAAGAGGGAAGTGGTGAGAACAGAAAGAAGCCCGAGGATTCCAGAGATGGAATCCGTGGGACCAAGGGATGGATTAGATATGTCCAGGATGATAGCAAAGGGATGCTCAAAGATAGCTTTTAAGTATCTGATGACACAGAGAAATCTCTTATCTGCTGGTTCACCCCACCCCACCCCAAATGTCCACGATAACCAGAGCTGGGCCAGACCAAAGCCAGGAGCTGGGAATTCCGTCTGGGTCACCCACGTGGGTGGAAGAGACTCAGCGCTTGAACCCTCATCTGCTGCCTTCAAGTGTGTTAGCAGGAAGCTGGGTCAGAAGTGGAAGCAGAAGGGAAAGCAGCAGAAGATGGCCAAGTCCTTGGGGCCCTGCACCCACGGGAAAGACCCAGATGAAACTCCTGCTCCTGGCTTCAGCCTGGCCCAGTCCTGGCTGTTGCAGGCATCTGGAGAATGAACCAGCTGAAGAAAGACCTCTCTCTGTCTCTCAGTCTCTCTCTCTCTAAACTCTGCCTTTCAAATAAATAAATAAATATTTTTTTAAAAAATGGAGGCAGATAGAAAAAAGAAAAAAAGAAAAAAAAAAATGGAGGCAGAGGTGGGACTCAATTCCAGGCTCTCAAATATGGGATGCAGGTGTCCCAAGTGTCAGGCTAAGCAACTGTGCCCTAACACTCACCCCATGTTTGACTCTTCTAGATTCCATATGTAAGAGAATTCACAAGGTGTTCATCTTTCCAGGCCTGGCTGGTTTTACTTAGTGTGGTGTAGATCCATCAGTTTGCAAGTAACATAATTTCCTTCTTTTTAAAGGCTAAATATTATTGTTTTTTCTAAACAATACAAAAAAGTATTCACTTCAGTTTTTAAAAGTGTATACATTTGCTGAGTGTTTTTCCTAGTTTAGGAGGTTAATCTATTTTCAGGCTTTTGTGCTGACGAACCTAGCCTGTGATTTCTGGGCTTACGTTTGTTAGAGACTCAGCAACAGCACATGCATCACACTGCCTTTGTAGACTTTGTCAAAGCTTGTACAGGTCACGTTCCCTTTAACTGGCCTTTGTCCACACCTCACCACTGACATTCTTATTTTTCTAAGATTTTTTAAATTTTATTTTTTAAGATTTTTTTATTTATTTGAAAGGCAGAGTTATATATAGAGAGAAAGAGATCTTCCATCTGTTGGCCTACTCCCCAGATGGCTGCAATCCTGGGCCAGGCCAGCCTAAAGCCAGGGGCTTTATCTGTGTCTCCCACGTGGGTACAGGGGCCCAAGGACTTGGGCTATCTTCAGCTGCTTTTCCCTGGTATATGATTAGCAGGAAGCTAGATAATGGAGCTGCTGGGACTCAAACCTGCACCCATGTGGGATGCTAGCATTGCAGGCAGTGGCTTAACCTGTCACAGTGCCAGCCCCACCACCACCATTTGTTCAAGCTCATGGTGTCCTTTATCTGGTTGCCACCATATTCCAGCCATTTATATCATCTGAAGCTGGTTTTTTTTGTTTTTGTTTTTGACAGGCAGAGTGGACAGTGAGAGAGAGCAACAGAGAGAAAGGTCTTCCTTTTGCTGTTGGTTCACCCTCCAATGGCCCTGAGGCTGGCACGCTGTGGCTGTCGCACCGTGGTGATCCGATGGCAGGAGCCAGGTGCTTCTCCTGGTCTCCCATGAGGGTGCAGGGCCCAAGCACTTGGGCCATCCTCCACTGCACTCCCTGGCCACAGCAGAGAGCTGGCCTGGAAGAGGCGCAACCGGGACAGAATCTGGCTCCCTAGAACCCGGTGTGCCAGTGCTGCAAGGTGGAGGATTAGCCTATTGAGCCGCGGCGCCAACCTCTGAAGCTGTTTTACATTTGATCCCTGGGGTTAGTTCTATCAGGGAGTATTAAGCCCTCACTTTATGTCTATCACTGGGCAGGTAGATAACAGATGGGCCCTTCCTTCCTGAAGAAACCACATTTTGTAGAGGAAACAAAACATCAAATTATATGCCACCCAGGGTCCTGGTGGCCCTGTATCAGTCAGGGGCCTGACATATGTAAACTTGGCCAGTTTAAGGAGAGTTTAATTAAGGGTCTGTTTGCAAAGGTGTAAGCAGGATTTAGGGAGACCAAGAAGGAATAGTGCCTACCCCTGTGCCAGCAACTGCAGGGAATCATGCCATGCCTAGGGCTGAAGGTCAAGGGTAGGGAATGGTTACTAAGACCTTGAGACAGCAGCTGGGAGGAGATGACCTCTCGACAATAGCTATGGCCTTCAGACACAGATGGAGCCCTTCCTTGGCCGTTCAGCAGGGGGGACCTGGAAGAATCATCTGCCAGCCTCATTTTCTTCCTGGCGCCTAACCTTGTAGATCTCCTGTTGGCCAGACCCAAATGGAAGCCAGAGGAGAAGCGAGCTTGCCATACAGTCCATCTGGGTTTGTCTCTCAGGCCGAGTAGGGTGGGGACAGCTGAGGAGTGCCTCTGGAAGGGCAAAGGAAGCTTCCGGCGAGGGGCCTGTTAGAGGTAGATGCAGTGTTGGAGCTGTACAGAACTGCAGGCCCAAGAGCTCATCCAGGAAGGTTCCAGAATCAAAGCACCAGAAAAAAATCCAGGGGGACTTTCATGTGGAAGAAGCTTTCACAACAGCAGAAGTCTAGACAGCCATGCTGTCAGCCTTAGGGAAGTCTGGGAGCAGATTTGGGCCCGAGGTGGGGGAAAGCAGGACTTGGATGTCACAGAACTACCCTGAAGTTCAATGCCATCTCCTCCATGCACCAAGAAGCACTGTTTGAGGAGAACATCTGAGGGATGACAGGAGTGTGAAGGAGGGAGCGAGGCTAGCCCATAGCAAGATCTGGGGCCCCATCCCAGAATACTTGGAGATCTCCGTGATCATCCCTTTCACCCTCACTGCACTTGCATCTTAGGGCCTATTCCTGTCTCTTGCTCACTGGCCCACATGCAAATGACGCTCATTTGACCTGCCTGGGAATGGGACGGAGGGAGTGCTTCAGAGGAGCCGCCATGCCCACCATACCCAGGAGACAGGAGTGGAGGTCAGGGTCTGAGAATGGAGTGGGGGTGGAGGTGCAAAAGAAGGGTGGAGCCGGCGTGTGGCTTCACAGTCATTTGAATTCAGCTCCTCAGGCCTAGAAGCAAATTTGAATGACTCTCAACCAAACCTGGCAGGGAGTGGACTGCGCTGCCTCCACCTTCAAGGTGAGGCACCTCTGGGTGCCCTGCCTGGGGAGCAAAGCAGCGCAGCTACTACAGCTGCCACCCAGACCCTTGGTTCTAAGCCTGTAAGCTCCTAGTCAGAGCTCCTCTGAGATTCGCCCCGTGCTAAGTGTGAGAGAGCAGAGAAGGAGGCAGCTTCCAGGCCTCCTGCACACTGGGTCAGGCACAACTCCACTGAGGACAGACCGATCTCAGACAGGCGATTTCAAAAAGTGGGCAGGAGCGGAGGAGGTTTGGCCTAGCAATGAAATGGGGAAACACTGGGGCCGGCGCTGTGGCATAGCAGGTCAAGCTGCTGCCTGCAACACCAGTATCCCATATGGGCACCGGCTCTAGTCTCGGGTACCCTACTTCCAACCCAGCTCCCTGCTAATGGCCTGGGAAAAGCAGTGGAAGATGGCCCTAGTCCTTGGGCCCTGCACCCTCCTGAGAGACCCAGATGAAGCTCCTGGCTCCGGGCTTCTGTCTGGCCCAGTCCTTACTGTTGTGGCCCCTAGAGGAGTGAACCAGCGGATGGAAGACCTCTTTCCATCTCTCCTTCTGTCTCTGTAACTCTGATTTTCAAATAAAAACATAAATCTTTTTTTAAAATTTGGGAAAAATTGTATGGATGTCATATCCTTGGTGTATAGTTATAAATATATTTTAAAAGATTTATTTATTTATTTGAAAGGCAGAGCTACAGAGAGACAGAGAGAGAGGTCTTTCATCCAGTGGTTCACTCCCCAGTTGGCCACAACGGCCGGAGCTGAGCCAATCCAAAACCAGGAGCCAGGAGCTTCTTCCGGGTCTCCCACGCGGGTGCAGGGGCCCAAGGACTTGGGCCATCTTCCACTGCTTTCCCAGGCCATAGCAGAGAGCTGGATCAGAAAAAGAGAAGCTGGGTCTTGAATCAGCACCCATATGGGATGCTGGTGCTTCAGGTCAGGGCATTAACCCGCTGTGCCATAGTGCCAGCCCCTACAATACATTTTTAAAAATGCTTCTAGGAACACAAAGACAAAAAAGAAATGTCATAGTATACCCCATGAATATGAATGATTGTTGTTAATAAAATATTTTTAGTGTTTTTTAAAAAAAAGATTGGGATACCTGTATGGGAATGACTAGGTTCAAGTCCTGTTGTGGGTGTTTGGGCAGTGAACCAGATGATGAGAGTTCTCGCGCGCGCTCTCTCTCTGCCTCTCAAATAACTAATTTATAAAAAGTGAGTAGATAAAAAAGGAAAAAATTTCAAGTGCCAGTTCCCATTCTTTCCCCCTTCTCTCCTTCATTAAGGAGTGAGGTTTGTGTTGCTGAAACTTTATTCCTCTGAAAGAGACTGGGAAGAAAGCCGCTGGTGGGAAAGCAGAGAAACTGAGGGTGGGAGGGGCCGGCTGCACGGACTCAGAGGAGAAAGAACCCCTCCCACCCCGCAGAGCCAAGGTCGCCCTCCCCCGCCCGGCCTCCGCCCTGCTGATCCTCCCACCTGAACGACCTCTCTCCTGCCCCCGCTGGCTCTTTCTCGCCCCTGGGGCACGACGCCATCCAGGCAGTGCCTTCGGAGCGTTCATCACAGTTCTCAATTATTCGCGTGCTTGTGTTCAGTCTCCCTGTCCCACCCGGTGGGACTGTCGGTGCCGCAAAGCACAAACGCGTTTTCCGCCCCTCGCTGTCTCCCCAGCACCGATGTTCTGGGGGCTCATGCGTTTTTGTGGAAGGGAAGAGGGAGGAGATTTTGGAGAGACGCTTCCACGAGGATAAGTCTTTAAGGAGTGATGTATGGTGGGATTTCCCCTTTTTGTTGTCCCATTAAGAGCCTAAAGACTAAAATTACCGTTCAACGCTATTTAGTCAAATTTGTGTTTTAGAAGAGAGACTCCATGCTGGCTACACGGGTGTATTCACTCTGAAAAAATTCATTGAGCTGTAACCTTATTACTCTGTGTACTTTTCTGTATGTATATTATGCTTAAATAAAAAGTACATTAAAAAGAAAGAGAGGGAGAGGGAAAGAGACTGTCCTAGGCCCAGCTGGATAAAACGCTAATGCAGGTGGGAGAGTGGCGGGGGAGGGGAAAGCCTAGGCGAGGTGGGGACCGGGGTGAATTAGAACAAAGACAGGAGGAACTGCAGTTGGCAGGTGCACAGAGATCTAGGGCCAGATTAGTGAGGGCCTGTGTGCCCGGTGGCCAGCCTGGTTTGGCTTAGAAACTGTTTGAGGCCTTGTTCATAGTTTATACCAGTTTCTTTAATTTTGGATGCTCTTAATCCACTTTGTGTTGCTACAACAAAATACCTGGGGCCTGGCGCTGTGGTGAGGTGGATTAAAGCCCTGACCTGAAGCGCCGGCATCCCATAAGGACGCCGGTTCTAGTCCCAGCTGCTCCTCTCTGTAATTCTTAAAAATAAAATAAATTTTTAAAAACAAATAAACAACAACAAAAAACAAAATACCAGAGGCAGAGGCAGAAAGAGAGTGTGTGTGTAGGGAGGTCTTCCATCCGCTGGTTCACTCACCAAATGGCCACAATGGCTAGAGCTACACTGATCCAAAGCCAGGAACCAGGAGCTTCTTCTGGGTCTCCCATGAGGATGCAGGGGCCCAAGGGCTTGGGCCATCTTCTACTGCTTTCCCAGGCCATAGCAGAGAGCTAGATCAGAAATGAAGCAGCCAGTACCTAAACTGGTGCCCATATGGGATGCCGGCACTGTAGGCAGAGGCTTTATCTGCGAGGACATAGCACCAGGCCCGCTACTCCCTTTCTGATCCAGCTTCCTGCTGAGTGCATCCTGGGAGGCAGCAAATAATGATTTAAGTGCTTGGGCTCCCCACAATCCAAATGGGATACCTGGGTGGAGTTCCTGGTTCCTGGCTTCAGCTTGGCCCACCTCTAGCTGTTGTACATATTTGAGGAGTGAATCAGTGTGTGAAATTTGTCTCTCTTCTGTGTCACTCTGTTTTTCAAAAAGATGGAAAATAAATCAACAAACATTCAAAATAAATCAATAAAATAATCTTCTCTTGCCATTAACTAATCTAGTCGCATGAGACCCAACTCACTCCAGGAGACTTAATCCAGTGTCTTTTTTTTAATTTTTATTTTTTAAACTTTTATTTAATAAATATAAATTTCCAAGGTACAGCTTTTGGATTACAGTGGCTTTTCCCCCCATAACTTCCCTCCCACCTACAACCCTCCCCTCTCCTGCTCCCTCTCCCATTCCATTCACATCAAGATTCATTTTCAATTATCTTTATATACAGAAGATCAATTTAGTATATACTAAGTAAAGATTTTAACAGTTTGCACCCACACAGAAACACAAAGTATAAAAAATACTGTTTGAGTAGTAGTTATAGCATTAATTCACATTGTACAACACATTAAGGACAGAGATCCTACATGGGGAGTAAGTGCACAATGACTCCTGTTGTTGATTTAACAATTGACACTCTTGTTTAGGGCATCAGTAATCACCCTAGGCTCTTGTCATGAGTTGCCAAGGCTATGGAAGCCTTTTGAGTTCGCCAACTCCGTTCTTATTTAGACAAGGTCATAGTCAAAGTGGAAGTTCTCTCCTCCCTTCAGAGAAAGGTACCTCCTTTGACAGCCTGTTCTTTCTGCTGGGATCTCACTCACAGAGATCTTTCATTTAGTTTTTTGTTGTTGTTGTTGTTTGTTTGTTTGTTTTTGCCACAGTGTCTTGACTTTCCATGCCTGAAATACTCTCATGGGCTTTTTAGCCAGATCCGAATGCCTTAAGGGCTGATTCTGAGGCCAGAGTGTTGTTTAGGACATCTGCCATTCTATGAGTCTGCTGTGTATCCTGCTTCCCATGTTGGTTAATCCAGTGTCTTACAAAAGACATTCATCATTCCACAAGCAGTGCCTCCATGACCTAATCACCTGAAGGCCCACCTCCTGCCTTCTGAGGGATTAAACTTCAATATGAATTTTAGTATAGACAAACATTCAAACTGTAGCAGATGCCCAAGAATCATCTGGAGAGCTTATTATACAGCAGACTTACGAGCTCTCCACAGTCAGAGGTTCTGATCAAGAAGGTGGGGTGAGGCCCGTGTGTCTACATTTCAGCAAGCTTCCCAGCGGACTTAGGCAGAGATTGTTGCACCACAGCTGGAGAAACAGAACAGTCCCCCACGCCTCCTTATGGTCTAGGATCCTGAGTTCGAGTCGGATACCTGTTGAGTTTCATGAAGATCAAGTACAGCAAAGGGCACATGACTCTGATGCTAAAAGTCCTGTTTCTAGTTTAAATCAGAATTTAGACCCTGCTACGGAAAAACATTTTTATACTTTTAACCATTTGGCAGTTTTCACTGGTTTTGTGGTTAAGTGTTAGAAAAATGGCGCAGTCTTATCTATGGCACAGTCTACATCTCGAACACCATCTTAGGCTCTAGCCCCCACCGCCAATGCTGGAAGCCTGGTGGCACACAGCCCAACCACTGGTGTAGCTCCACCCCCATGCTAATAGGATTTGCTGCTCCTACTTCCCTGCCTACCCCCCACCCCCCCCAACAAAGTTTTAAGAGGACCTATTCCTGAACACATGGCTTTCTTTCTGTCTCCCGATCTCTCTCCCTCTCTCTGTCTCTCTCGATCTCTCTCTTACGCTCTCCTTCTCTCTCTCTTTTTCCCTCTTTGCCCCTTCCCTCTGTTCTGTCCTGTTTCCCCCAATAAACACTTTCCCTTACTCCGGTGTTTGGTGTGTTTTGTGGTGGCCTTACATTGAGAGCACAGGATTCAATTCTATAACGAAAACTTGGTTCAATTCCTGGATTCTCCAAGGTTCAGTTTACATGTAAATTGGGGATCGATCATAGAATTTCCCTCATAGGATTTTGTGAATTAAATAAACTCCTGGGTGAAAGCACTTCCCACAGTGCCTGACACATGGCACACTGACCCAGTGGCAGTCGGGATCGCTGTTCCCTCTGGATCCTCCACACCTAAACCTTCTTCCTGCCAGCTGCTTCCCCAGCACTGAGGAACTGCCTTCTATGACGCAGTTGAGCCTTGCAGAGGGAGTACAGAACATCCTACAGGCCCAGAAACGCTTCTTCTCTTACCAACCCTGACTACCCTCCCCAGTGCCGGGGCAGCGAGGCAGGGAGGAGTCTGGCCTCCTCCAGCATCTGCGTGGGAGCTGCTTCCCCGGAGACTCTTGTCTTATCTGCCTCCAGACCTTGCTAGTGCTAGGTCTCATTTATTTTAGGCCGTGAATATATGACTCTCGTGAATATATGGTGCCTCAAGAGAATATAGGTATTCTCATTCTGAGTTGTCTTTACCAAGAGGTTGAAAAGTCAGTGGGATCCAGGAAAGTTCCTTGAAGGTGCTAGGAGGGCAGGAGTCCGGGTTATCACCTCTTTGGAATTGCTTTTTTTCGGAGAAAGCCTGGCAACCACTCCTCACCACCCCTGCAGACCAGCAGCTTCTGTGCCAATGCCCCAGCGTGCTAGGACTCAGGCTGGACCTCACGAGCAAGCAACGGGCAGACTTGCAGAGCAATCCTCCCTCTCCACGGCAGCCTCAGCCAGCAGATCTGGCAGTTTATTTGTCAGTATTATTTGTTGTGAGCTTAATTGTAGGAAAATTGAAAAGTGTAATGCATAGCCATGAAACCCTTAAGGCTGGTTAATCTTTTTGGATCGTAACCAATGTAATTTTTATTAGCGGATCCCATCTTGATTATGATACGCAGAGCCCTGGGAAAGTTGCTGAAGGCTCCCAGTCATGGTGTGCACAGGCACACCGTATCTGTGTTTTCTGCCAGCGAGAGAGAAAGAGTAGCGGAGACTGGACTGAAAGAACTAGATGTGGGGCTGTGCTGTGGCGTAGCGGGTAAAGCTGCCGCCTGCAGTTCCGGCATCCCATACGGGCGCCGGTTTGAGTCCCAGCTGTTCCACCTCTGATTCAGCTCTCTGCTATGGCCTGGGATAGCAGTAGAAGATGGCCCAAGCCCTTGGGCCCCTCTACCCGCATGGGAGACCTGGAAGAAGCTCCTGGCTCTGGATCAACACAGTTCCTGCCATTGCGGCCAATTGGGGAGTGAACTAGCGGATGGAAGACCTTTCTCTCTCTCTGCCTCTCCTTTTCTCTCTGTGTAACTCTGACTTTCAAGTAAAATAAATAAATCTTCTTAAAAAAAAAAAAAAGAACTAGATGTGAGATGCCAGTGGGAAGAGGAGAGCAGTCTGCAGGATAGACATGATCCTGGCAACCTCTCGAGGATAGGGGACAGGCCAAGCGGGGTTAGGGTCCATGCCTTACATGAAGGGGATGCTCAGGTCCAGCAGTGTTTGAGTAGGGGACATAAGCTCAGGTCAAGGCTTCAACAACAGAAACCCAGATAAACTCAGAAGATTGGAGCTGGCATTGTGGTGCAGTGGGTTGAGCCACCACCTGCAATGCTGTTATCCCATATGAGCACCAGCTTGAGTTGCGGATGTTCCACTTCCGATCCAGCACCATGCTAATGCACCTAGGAAAGCAGTAGAAGATGGCTCAAGTACTGGGTCCCTGCCATCCATGTGGGAGACCCAGATGGAGTTCCAGGATCCTGGCTTCTGCCTGGCTCAGCCCCAGGCATTGCAACATTTGGGGAATGAACCAATGAATCGAAGATCTCTTTCTCTTTCTCTCTGACTCTATCTCTGTAACTCTGTGTTTCAAACAAACACACAAACAAATAAATCTTTTTTAAAAAAATCCAGAAGGAAAGCATTCGCTTTCCATCAACATTGGTTTATTTATAATTATTTGGAGAGCTCTTATTCTTCAGTTTTACATTTCCAGCATGGTAGCATCTAAAGTCAGAACTACACAAGGGTTCCTAAAAAAAAAATGGAAAGTATGTATTATGAAAATACTATGCAAGGGGCCGGTGCTGTGGCATGCCTGGTGAAGCCACTTTCTGCAGTGCCGACATCCCATGCGGGCGCCGGTTCGAGTTCTGGCTGTTCCACTTCTGATCCAGCTCTCTGCTGTGGCCTGGGGAGGCCCAAGTGCACGGACCCCTGCAGCCTCATGAGAGACCCGGGTCCTGGCTCCTGGCTTCAGACTGGCACAGCACTGGCCACTGTGGCCAGTTTGGGGGTGGATTGGCGGATGGGGGACCTCTCTCTCTCTGCCTCTCCTCTCTCTCTCTCTCTGTAACTCTGACTTTCAAATAGATGGAAGAATCTTTTTTAAAAAAAGCATTTGGAAAAAAATTTTGCAAGCATTTCAAAATTTTTTCACCAAAAATACTTACCTTTTAATTCCATTTTCATGAGCTTCTTGCAGTACCCTTGTATCTGTGATTAAGAACTTGGAATTCATGAACGATGACTGTAATGAGCTCTGGGCTCTGATTTTCTGCACCTAAGAAAGGGGAGCAAACATCCGCATCCATTCTACCGCCTCCTTTTTGGCCTTGACCTATGAAGGGGCTTCCTTTTCTGCACTGGTATCTTCAAAGAGGGCTTTGCCCTTTGTTGAGTACCATCTAAATACCCACCCAGCCCAATGGTGAGCCCGTTTTGAGGGGTGAAGTTGGGTGCCAAGAACACTGACGCTTGACTGACGGCTGCCCTTCACCCGCAACCACAGACCCTGGCAAATGAGCCAGCAGGCTCTTCTAGATAAATGGGGAGCCTAGAGGTAGCATGTGGTCTTTTTCTTCCCCAGCCCTTTTATGAATATAAATATTTAGTGCATGGTGTTTTGCAGAATTAAATCTCAGAGTCTATATTAGCCTGGCAGTATTATTATGTAGATGCCAGCGATGAGGTACCTGTGACTGCTGTGTGTCTTCTCATTCAACGATGCCTGCAATGACTTGATGCACTTTAATTTGCCAGGGCAATCATTAATTGCATATGAAACAGTTGGTGTTTGGCTTGAAGGGAAGCTGATTGGGTCGGTCAGCGAGTGTTTGGCTCAGTGAGCTACAGCTGGCTCTTGGCTTCTGCACTCCTGCCTACTTCTCAAAAGCACTCTCACTCAGGGTTTGGGGGACCCCCTGAGGAAGAGGCTGTGAAACATTGGGGGTTTTGATCTGTGTTTTCCTTTGGGCATTATAGCTTTAATTTTAATATTTTGGATAATAAAGAATGATTTTAAATTAAATTCTCCAATCTGCCATCTGTGATTGTTTGGACTTTTTCCTCCTCTCTGGCGGTTCTTCGGCTCCATTTTTTCTGAACATTAGCAAAAGTGGGTTGATGGCAGGAGGAGGAAGGGGTAGCAGAACAACAGGTCAGCTCAGGGAACTTAGGAATGGGGGTGGCTTTGACTCCTGCCCTTTGACCCTGGAGGTTGCAGGGAAAATTTGATACTTAGAGGCAATGTTATAGAAGTCAGCTTAGATACAATTGCAGCTTCCTGTCATCCCCCCTTGATTTGACTTTGAGACAGTAATTGGTCAAGGTTATGCGTCAGTTTGCCCATCTGTCAAATAGAGAAGTGATTTTTCAATAAAGAAATAACTCGTGGAGGTGCCGTTATCCTTTCGATCCGATCCGTCATCTGAGGACAGTTTCTCGAACTCAAGGCTCTGTCATTACCCTCTGAACATTAAAAGGGTCCGAGGGCTCAGGTGTGCTTCCCAATCTTCAGCTGAGCCTGAGAAATCTCTACCTAGAGATCCGTTCTTCATGTTGTCAGTAAAATCCAGGAAGAAGAATTTTCTACCCTTCCAAGGGAAGTGAGGACACAGCATCATCACCACTACAGACCATGGCGTTAATGAGTCAGACAGACAGCGCCACTGAACACACAGACAAATGCCGAGCTATTGCCAGAATAAAATGAAAAAGCACCTGCCAGCCGCAGGGTTGGTGTGATGAGTGGGTCAGCTGGGGAGGGCGGCAGCGCCAGGCGTACACAGCCGGGGAAGTGGCTCTGCCTCCTATCTGGCAGAAGGAGGATTCTTAGAGTGATCGGAGTTTGCCTTCTGTGGGAGGGAAAGAGATCGAGCCGCCGGGCAGGGAGAGGATCTGCGGCAGAGCAAGAAGCCACAGAGAGAAGAGAGTGTGGGGCTGAGGCCGGGAGGCTAAGAGGGAGAGTGGAAGGAGACAGACGGGGGAGAGAGATGAAGTGCAGGAAGAGGAAGTAACCCAGAACGCTTTCTGGGATGAGAATGGGGTGCACAGAGGATGCTGGGAGCCCCTGGGGCATGTGGATGATGTCAGGACACCCACTGATGTCCCCACGGCCCTGCTCCCTCAGCCCCCACCCCCGAGTTCTGCTACTCCCAGCCACCTCCCTGCAGAGAAGGGCCAAACTCATTGCTCAGCAGGTCAGAGGGCAAAGGTTCGTGAAACGACCTTGAAGGTTCAAGAAGCAATATTCATGGCTCTGAGCAGGATGGGAGCTCAGGTAAACAAGTATTTATCATGTTTTTAAGACCTCACAAGAGCATCCTTTGTCCCACATGACTCCTCGGCTGAGAGATAAGCCTGGGATCTATATCAATCTCTCTCTCTCTCTTTTTTTTTTTCCTAATTCACACACACACACACATTCTGCCCCTCTCCCCCCTCCACTTCCTCTCTAAAACCCAAGGTTCTCCTAAATACAACCTCGATATCTCCCCAATAGTAGCAAGCAACCCCAACAAGTGCCTATGAAGAAAGCCTTTAAGACTCATGAATATTTAGCTCATCCTCATGTAAAATATATGACTTTGTGTAAGGATCAGGCGAACGAGGTGCATGATTTTTTTCTGATTTATGGGCCTGGAGACGGATTATTCATAGCAGAGCAGCTGTGTGGAAAGATTCATCCGCGGCAAAATGTGATTGTACATCAGGCAGTGTGTGGGAACGGAGCTATGACTAATGGCTGCTTTACATATAAATGAGAAGGTTTGTGCTAGGAACTGTAAAAAAATACAATCACTCAGCTGACGGGCAGGCTCCTTATCGTGGGTGCAGGAGAGGGACCGCAGGAAAGGTAGGCAAACGAATGGCTCCCTGCACCCAGCCGGTGCGGTTGAGAGCCAGGGAGCAGGGAGAGGGGCTGGGGAAGTTCGCAGAAGCCCCGGCTCTCCTGATGGGGCTGCAGCAGTCTCCGGAGGCGGTCACTGCCTCCTCCCAGCCCCGCGGTGACCTCGGAGAGCCTGTCGAGGCAGAGAGGCAGCCCGACAGAAGTGGCCACCTGGCCAGCACATCCGACCTGGCCAGAGCCTGGCGCTGTGCTGCTGCCCACTCGGGTCCACTTCAGAAGTCAGCACGGCCTGCAGCGGGGAGGGAGACTGTGAGAACCCGAGACTCCGCGCCGTCTCCCTCGCTTTCCCCCGTTTGTCTCTCTCCTCTCTCAGAGCTGAGACAGGCTGTCTAGACACTGCAGATGTGGACAGATGTTGGGTCTGTAATTTATAACAACGGCCTCCAGAAGGCAATTCCAATTTGTTTCGGTAAGGCTTTGAGTTACAGGCAGAAAAAATATCCTGTAAATACCGTTGACTTACATGGTAACTACACCAAGGGTTTACTTAGTGAGCAATCACTAACCACAGCATAATTACATATCCCTGCAGATTACCAGAGAATTTAGTGGCCCTGAGCAGGCAGTGACCACCAAATCAAGTGTCTGGCTGTGGGAGGGCCTGGAGAGCAAGGGAGTCGACCCATACTTAACAGGAATTTATGCCTATTTCTTCAAATCATCAATTAGTCTCCATCTTGAGGGGCCTTCCCATCTCGTCTGCATGCTAGCCAGCCCCTCGCCGTGACACCAGACTCCAAGCTGGGAGGGCGCTTGTCATTGCTCCCCGCGGATACAGCTCAAATCATGCAGCTAGCCGCAGGTACTCACAACACCCTCAGACAAGCCCGGCGGCAGGCAAACTGTCTTTTTCTCTAATCATAAGGGCACACAGCAGCAGGGCTGGGCAGCACCCGGCCATCCTTGCTCCACACCACTGTCCAGGCCAGCGGCGAGGCTGACCGGCCCATCCCAGAGCAAGTGCACCCTCGCCAGCACTGTATTCTGCTCTGGTCGTTATCACTGGGAATGGAAAGGTGAGTTTTCAAGAAGCTCAGGTTGCCTTTTATTATCAAGGGGAGCAGGGCACTACGGTGAAGGCCAACAGACGGAGGAGTTAAGGGAGCTGACCATGGTCACTGTCTGCTGGTATCAGAAGCCACGTTCGCCCTTGGGGTCTGCCATCCCTGAGAACTCTGACCAGCTGGTCCCTGTGGGATTAGGGGATCAGGGCTGGCTGGCAGCTGGGGAGCGCAGGCTTCCCTGGATATAGGGTTGCAGCTGAAATAGCCATCAAGGTATCATTTATGTCAGTCTGGGGACAGCGGGGAGGGGAGTGGGAATCAAGAGGGCAGGGAAATGTGGAAATCAGATAAACACACTGACGGGGTGGGTTGCAGCTTTTAATTCATCACCCGGATCTCTTGTAGCTTACTTGGTCCACCCCCTTGCCTGTCCAAAGGCAATCAAATGAAACTTGATGGTAACGCATCTCTAGACACAGATCTCTGTGCAGAGAAGAAACGCCGCATGCCAACTTAAGCATGACTTTGACTGGAGAACCCAGATTCTTTGCAACGGTTGTTGGTGTCTTCCTTCCTCGGACCCCTGCCTTCTGCCCCTGCTTACCAAAAGCCCGTAAGCATCCAGCGTGAATGGAATCTCACTTCTCCTGAGGAAGTAGAGTGTCAGCCCTGGGCACAGCCACAGACCCGGTCGCGGGCTGGGAGGGTAGGAAGCCAGGTTTCCCAGATGAGTGTGGGCCGGTGGGTCCAGTGTCTGGGTTAGCCCGAGAGAAAAGGTGTTTAGCAAATAGTCTGTGTCTTGGAAGTTTAAGGTTTTGGATGTCTGATGTCTAAAGAGACTCCTGAGACTTCTTTTATGGAGATTTAAAAAATCTGAGTGAATCCTGCCTGCCAGGAAAGTGTGAGATTGTTATGGATGGCAGTAGCCAGGGCCCTCTGCCCCCAGGAGATCCTTCCAAGTGCATCAGGCCTCACACGGCTCCCTGGCAGGAGAGGCGCAGAGTTCTTGTACACGCAGCTCTCCAAGGGCTGTGAGAGAAGGAGGGCCGCCCTCTGGTCGGGGAGGACAAATGAGCTATAATAATGTTAATAGCTGACATGAATTGAGAGGTTAGTGTGCCAGACACATTTTATTTCTTGGATGATCCATCTATGCATTTGCGCTTTGATAAAGAAGACATTACCCACTGCCAGGGAGCAGAAGTCTCCTCAGAACCAGAGGAAGCTCATTGCATGTAGTCCTATTCCCTAGCCTGTGAGCATCAGCTGGAAGGTCACAGACGTTTTCTTTGAAGCAAGCGGGAAAGGCAGCGGCTGGAACAAACACCCCTGATGGCCAGTGGGAAGGCTTCAGGGTACATGCAGAGAGAGAGATGCTGTTGAACTTGGAGGGACTGACTACTGCAGGGGCCTGCATACATGAACACATGTCTATGTACAATACGCTCCCACACATACATGTCGTCTAGTGAGTCAACATCTTTGAATTCAGGGAAAAGGAGCACATAGCTGAGACACAAAGGAACGCTTCTCTTTTTTTGTTTGTTTTAAGATGTATTTATTTATTTAAGTCAGAGCTACCCAGAGAGAGAAGGAGAGGCAAAGAGAGAGAGAGAGAGAGAGATCTTCTATCTGCTTGTTCACTCCCCAATTGGCCGCAACAGCTGGAGCTGCACCAATCTGGAGCCAGGAACCTCTTCCAGGTCTCCCACATGGGTGCAGGAGCCCAAGGACTTGGGTCATCTTCTACTGCTTTCCCAGGCCATAGCAGAGAGCTGGATTGGAAGTGGAGCAGCCGGGTCTTGAACTGGCACCCATATGGAATGCCAGCACTGCAGGCAGTGGCTCCACCCGCTAGGCCACAGCACTGGCCCTCGAAGAAACATTTAAGCCTCGATGGATTCTAAGCATGCAAGAGTGAGATGTCTGCCATTTCCCAGACAAGATCCTCTCCCAGACTTCTGGGGGCGCCAACCTAAGCCTGGAGCGTGGGGGAAACTGGGCAAGAATTCACCATGCAGTAACCTCCCAGAGTCTTCCGCAGATCTAGTCTTCCTGCCCTGGCCAGGCCTGGTGCCTGAGGTTGCAGGTGTATCTGTGGGAAGGCCATGGCTCCGCGGACATGGATCTGGATGGAGGGAAGCATGGAAGCAGAGCACGGCACTAGGTTATTTTTGGGTTTTGGTATTTTTTTCTTTTTCTTTTTAAAAATGTTTATTTATTTGAAAGTCAGAGTTACAGAGAAAGGGATAGACAGAGGGAGAGGTCTTCCATTTGCTGGTTTACTCCCTTAGTGGCTACAGCGACCGGGGCTGGGCCAGACTAAAGCCAGAAGCCTGGAGTTTCTACAGGGTCTCTCATGTGGGTGCACTTGAGCCATCTCCCATGGCTTTCCCAGGTGCATTAGCAGGGAGCTGGATTAGAAGCAGAGCAGCTGGGACTCCAACTGGCATTCATATGGGATGCCAGTGTCACAGGAGGTGGCTTTTACCCCCTACGCCACAACACCAGCCCTATCAAGTCATTTTTCTAATACTGATCCTGACAGTCCAAAATTAACTGTTTGTAATACAGAGTAGGAAAACCAAGGGCTTTGGAGCCAGAAAAAACTAGTTTTGAGTCCTATCTTTCCTACTTATTTGCTTCTCATTCTTTCAAGCAATAACTATCTAGTGAACATCCAGTGTGTGCCAGACATGTGAACTTGTTTGGGGTGTTTTGGGTAGGAGTCTTCCCCAGAACTTACAACAGACATTTAAACACTTATATCTTTTTTTTTTTTTAAGATTTGTTTATTTATTTGAAAGTCAGAGTTACAGAGAAGGAGAGAGAAAGAAAGAGAAAGAGAGAACTTCCATCTGTTGTTTCACTCCCCAGATGGCCGCAGCCATGAAACCAACAACCAGGAGCTTCTTCCAGGTCTCCCACGTGGGTGCAGGGGCCCAAGCACTTGGACCACCTTCTGCTGCTTCCCCCGGCCATAGCAGAAGGAGCAGCTGGGACTCAAGCCCACCACCACAATGCTGGTCCCCAACTCTCAAATCTTAACATTAATGGATGCTGGATCCAGCGTGGAGATTTGATCTAACTGTGGCGACCAGGAGGTGGGGCCTGTGGGAGGTCGTTTGGTTCCTGGGACATGCCCTCAGCAGGTGATTCTCCTGAGAGAACTGATTGAGTTCAAGTTCGGCTTAGGCTCTCTGTATCTCTGCTCCCTGGCCCACCATGTGATCATGCCTCCGCAGATGCCAGACTCTGGGGCTGCCCAATCCTGAACTGCAGCTGAAATAACCCTCATCTTTCCCAAAGGAGCTCCTCCCAGGTGTGTTGATTAAAGTGGATGAATAGCAGATTAAGGCATTGGGACAAGCTGTCTAGACTTGCTTAGCTTCCGTCTCCTCATCTCTATGCCTTGGTGCCACAGCTATGTCGAGGATCACATAACATGAGGTGCCTGGCACACGGTGGATACTGAATAAATGTTCCTTGTTACTATCACCAACAAAATAATTCCAGTTGTGAGTTTCTCATTGGCTGCCTTTTCATCCTGGGGCTGGCTGGGAGAATCCTGCATGGCCCTGGAGGATCACCATTTCTGTAGGTGACTCTGGCAGTGGGTGAGGGTGTGGCTCTTCTCTGGGGTGGAGCAGCCCTGGACAGGTGCGGCACGACTATTGTCTTTTTGGCTTGTCCTCCCTCCCTGCATGGATCATGGGCTTCTCAGGTGTGGGGACTGTCTTCACTTGTTTAGCATTGTGGCCACAGTGCCTTTGACAATGGCCGGCACACAAAAAGCATTCATTAGATGTTTGCTGGATGAATGAAGGGCAGAAGGAACAGGCTTCTAGGGCAGTAGTGGTTGTGAGTTCCCATACTCCTTCATTCAACACAAATGTCCACGCAGCATCTGTAACATCCACCTGGAACGGATCTAGCAGTAACATAGACACAGTCCTTGACTTATAGAGCTCGGAGTTCACAGGAAGAATAGAGGCTACAACCACATAGGCACCAAAGAGAGGAGTAAATGATGTGAAGAAAGCACACGGGAGGGACTTAGAACAGAGTGAGTAGCCACAGAAGGCTTTTGCCAGGATGCAACATCTAGGCTGACATCTGAAGTGAGAACGGGAGCTCAGGCCACACCGGGTCTGTGACAGTGAGGGTACTGCAGCTGCTCCACTGCCAAGCAGGTGTCTTCTGTGGAGGGGACACAGCAAACGCACAGCCTCTGTGGCTGGTTACAACAGAGCTTACTCAGACAAGAGGCCAACACGCTGCGGTTTGCAACTGAGAGCACAGGGCAAGGAAGCGGGGGAGGAAAGTTCTGGATGTTATCCTGAGAGCAAGGGGCCAGGACTGCAGGACTGCAGACTGAGAGATGGTGGTGGTGACATGGCTGAGTCAAGGGGGCAAGTCGCACACAGGGAGACCCGGCAGGAGGAGGGCGACAGAAGGCAGTGACCTTGGACTGGGGCCATGGGAAGGCTGACGGTGACAGAGAGAAAAGAGCAGATAGGAAATACAGTTGAAGGTGCAGTTGAAGGGGCTTGCTGATGGGTGGGTCCTGTGAGTGCGGGCAAGGGTGAGGAAGGAGCCAAGGGTAACTCCTCCTCGCTGTGTAAAACTTGCTCCTGACACCTGTCTGCTCCTTTGGTTGCTTGTTTTTCCTTAAATTTATTTGTTTGAAAGTCAGAATTACAGAGAGAAAGAGGAAGAGACAGAGACAGATCTTCTGTCCACTGTTTCACTCCCCAAATGGCTGCGATGGCCGGGGGCTAGACTGGGCGGAAACCGGGAGCCAGGAACTTTGTCTGGGTCTCCTACGTGGGTGTAGAAGCCCCAGCACTCGGGCCATCTTCTGCTGCTTTCCCAGGCCATTAGCAGGGAGCTGGATGGGAAGTGGAGCAGCCAGCACTCGAACCAGCGCCCACACAGGATGCTGGCACTTGCAGGCAGCAGCTTGATCTACATCACAGCACCAGCCCCACCTTGTTCATGTTCATAAAAGGTTTCATCTCCTGTTCACTGGAGAGTTCAGCTCTGACAGCCTTGAGAGGTGGGTGGATTTCCGCTTGCGGAGGATGGAAGAGACTGCCAGCGTCTGGCAGGCACCCAGAAGGTCATCTCCTAGCCAATCCCTCGCCACTTAGGCGCCCGCATTCATCCTCTCAAACTCACCCGGACACGAGCGCACATCCCAGGCTCCCGGGCTCCTCCGACTCACACAGACTTCCAAACACTCCCTGCAGACCACTTCATCCTACCCTTATTTATCCTCGCCTCCCCCAAGCCCTCCTCGGCCCTCCCTCCGCCTCCACTTCCCCCTATTAAGAAACAACCACCCCACGGAAGCCCCTGCCGCCGGCGGCTGCTCCCTGAGCCCCGCCCGCCCGCCCTCCTCCTGCTCCTCTCCCTGACAGATGCCTCAGAGCCCGGGGCCGCAGTTAAGGTGACGAGATGCAGCAATCCTTTATGAACATTTCATTCCTGCTCGCTACACGACGTAAATTAGATGGTGTGTTACATTCGGGCAATAAGAGAGATATGTCACCACGACGCTGGCCCATTGGATGGAGAGGGTAATCCTGCCGTGAATTTCATTACTGCTTTTATATAGACAGAATTAGCTCGGTGACAGCGAGCCTGATTGTCTTTCACTAGGGGTTTGGCGAAGAGCTGAAAGGATTTCACCCTGATGCGCACACTACTGAGTGACCCCGCTCACCAGCGGCTCCGCTGATTGCTTTGCACCTTGCAGACGCCGCAATTGGCTCAGCCTCTCCGCCCGCCTCGCCTCGCTCCCTGGTCCTCGGCCCTCCCCGCCTGGAAGCAGGAAGAAAGGAGACTTCGCGGAGGAGTCACAAGGTCACGAAGGGCGGCAGGCACGTGGGGCGGGGCAAGTGGCAGAGCTACAACTGAAAACAAAGGCAGCCCCTGTTGACCAAGGTCACGTGGATGGGGGCTGCGGCCAGGCACTCTCGTCCCCAGGAGAGGCTAGGAGGACCACATCTCTGTGGGGAAGGCAGGGGGGATCCGGCCGGCGGAGAGCCCAGAGCTGTGGCTGGGGTCCTGTCCCTCTGCCTCTCCCGTCTCTGGTTCCTTCCTTCCTGGTGCCTCAGGCTCTCCCTCTCACTGCCTAGCAAGACAGAGCTGAGAGAAGCAAGAAGTGTTGTCACTCCCAGTGTGTGGACCCAGCAATTCCGACCTGCAGGAGAGGGAGAGTGGAGCCTCCTCGCTCTGTCTCCCCTACACCTGACGTGTCGCGCCCCACCCAGGCCACAGGAAACACATGTAAAGCTCATTCCTCCCTGGCTTCACAAATGCTGGACAGCAGACTGCAGACAAGCCCAGGCCAAGGGCTCCCTTCCCTTGCTCTGTCTCTGTACAGGCGGCTGGGCCTGAGAGAGCTGGCCCCGCCCTGTCCCTCGGCCTCAGTCACTGACTCCCTCGCCTCTGCTGACCCCTCCACAAATGTCTTCTTCCAGGTCTTGCCAAGGTGACAGGTTCCCCTGGGGCTGGCCTGCTGTTGCTGGGCCCTGGATGACTGCTCTGGCCCTTTCCAGAAGCTGCCAGGAGCCCCCCACCTCCCACCCCAGCTTCCATTCCTTGGAGATTCAGGGGCCAGGCATCGAGCAGACAGCGTAATCTCTGCAAAGCCCTTGTCTTTTGGTCAATCCGACACATCTGTCACGAAAGCTTCTCTCGCCGCCCAGGGCTGTGGCCTCTGGGCTGGGAAGGATTAAGGTCACAGTCCCGCCTTCCCAGAGGGAGAGGGGGCTCCCTGGACCTCGGCAGAGCTGAGCAGGCCCCGGCACAGGGTCTGGCACCCTGACTCGCCTGCCTGGGGACACAGCACTGAGTTCCCTCCCCTGTTCCAACTCAGCTCTGACTTCCGCGTCCGTGGCGGCTGGCTCGTGCTGTTGCACTGGGGGTGTTTGCCACCAAAAGCCCCTTTCCATGCTGCTGCTACCCTCTGAGCCTGCAGGAAGGACAGCTGTGCGCCCAGGAGCGTGTTCACACCTCTCCAAGCTTCAGGTTCCTCAGCTCCAAAAACTGCAAACCGCGGGAGCAGACAACATGGTGCTGCAGTGCCTCCACTGCCGCCCAGTACCAAGGGACCCCTCCCCCAGCTGCCGCCCTTACCCGGTCACTGGATTCGTTGCCTAGCCTAAGGTCACGTCCTCTCCAGGGCAGCCTGCAGCCCACGCCTGGTCAGCACGGGCTGTCCCCGACTTGGGATGACTTTGAGAGGCTAGCCTGGCTCCAGAGCCCGCCTCATGGGTGGCTGAGGTCTTTCGCTAAGACTGTGGTGCAGCCCAGCGTCTCCCTTTGCCCAGTCCTCCTTCTCCCAGTTCCTTCCCAGAGTGGAGTTCCCGCATACGGAGCCCTGGCTGCAGACACCCCCTGCCCTGCTCAGCAGCGGGGCTACCCCAAGGATGCTAGGGTTTTGTGAAGTGCAGTGCCACGAAAAGCAGAGCTTTGCTGTCATCTGCTTCGTCGTCGTCACAGCAAGGCCCACCCAGCCAGTGCCATGGACTCATCACCCCTTGGCCAGGAAATCCAACAAATGAGTGCCCGGCCTTCCTTTGCATTCTGCCTTTTGTCTTCTCGTTAGAATGATCCTCCCAAATTGGCCAGACTTGTCCCGCTGGAGGCCTTGCCATGGTCCCATGGATCTAGGGGTTCGAGCTGCTGCCGTCTGTCACCCACATCTGATTCTCTGCTACAGGAATCAGTGAGCACATTCGATTCTCTTTTCCACGCTCTCCTGATGCCTTCCCCATTGTCTCCCTACTCTTAAAGTGCCTGCTTTCCCCTCATAAACCAAAGCACCCAGCCCCACAGGAAAACGCAAACAGAAAAGTCTCAAGCGTGGTCTCAGAACGGGGTCCCCTCCCTTTGAGTCAAGGCGTCCTTCTTCCTAAGCCTAGTTTATCAGCCCCCAAATAAACAGAAGCTAAAATCTCTCCCTCCTAGTGGACACGGAGGAACACAGGCGACAACCCCAGACGGCCACACTTCCTATTTGTTTGCTTGTTTATAGATGAAGCAGAGAGAGACAGCAAGAGAGCAGGTGGGAGCACCTGCTCCCTAAATGTCCACAATGGCAGAAGTTGGGCCAGGGCCGAAGCTGGGACTCAGTCCAGGTCTCCATGGTGCTGGCTGGAACCCAAGTGCTTGAGCTGTCACCTGCTGCTCCCAGGAGTGCATTAGCAGGAAGATGAGATGGTGAGTGGAGCCAGGCACTCTGATGTGGGATGCAGGCTTCCTAGTGGCTTAACTACTAAGCCATGTACCTGCTCCTGTCACCCTTCTAAACATGTCACACTGTCTCACAGCCTTAGCATCATTTTGAAATGGGGTGGCAGGTGGAGGCATTGCCAGGTGAATCAGATCTCCAATCCAGTCCTTACTCCTGGGCCCTGACCCAGAACTGTGCTCCTCAGGAGAGCAGTGCCCTGAATTTCCTCCTCTGAGCTGTACCTTCAGGGCTGCACACACTGAGCCAGGAGCTAGGGATATGGGGGGTGGAGTTTCTTACTCTCCCCTCTGCTCTCACTTGATGTCAAGTGCTCACTTCCTGACATTAATTGGTTGCCCTGGAAACAAGTCCCTTAAAATATATGATGAGGTAGGGTGGGGGGAGACACGGGAGAGCCAGCTCTGCTACCAAAGCCCCCCATAAGCCTTATCTTCTGCCTAGAAGCCTTATCTTCTGCTGGCACACGCCTAGCATGTATGAGAAATGTTTGCCCGCCCAGGGAAACACCCAGGCATTGGCTCCCAGTTTCTTAGCTTACAGGGCTTTTGGGCAGGCCTGCACAGAAGTCATCCTAATTCACCATGCCTACCATTTCCTGCTTTATATGGGTCTTTCTTGTCCTTGACGGGGCGATCTTGCTGCACACTCAGAGGTAGTCCAAGGCAAGTCAACCACTGAGCCTGGAACAAGAGGAGCTCAGACGTGATACGGGCCTCTCTTCTGCAGTGTCAGATCCGAGTCAGCTTCTCCCAGAAGCTGTCCTTGTGACCAATCTCCTCCCCCCACACTGCTTACCCCTTACTCATTCTAGAGCTCACGCATTCTGGCTGTCATTCATTCAACAAGTACTTAGAAGGCCCTGCTACATTGTAGACCCTGAGCCAGGTCTTAGAAATACATCCAGGAGGTGACAGTGCCCTGTTCTTATACTGCGTCCCTTCCACTCAAATGTTCCTCCTTTACTAAGCATCCCTGGGTTTTCTTTTTTCATTCTGATTCTCCAAACCCAGTGGGGCCTCTGCCTGGTGGCGAGGGGGAGTGCAAATCGCCTGTGATCCCCTCTGCTCATGGGCTCCACACGAACAGAGAACCTCGAGCCTGTCCCTGCACAGTCTTGCTTGGCACCGGGGCCCTCGGTCTCCAAGGCCCCCCAGTAGGAGAGAACTCTCAGCATCAGACCCTCACAGACCCTGGACTCTCCTCTTTCCTGCCAAGGCCAACGAGCAGGGGAATGGATGCGACTTTAGGATGAGCGACACAGACGGCCTTGCTGATGTCCACTGGCGCTCATGCACACGTGTGTGCATGGCAGTGCTGCCATGCATCTATGCCCACTGTCACACCCGTGCACACTGGTAGGCCGGGGAGGTACCTAGGACTTCTCCCCAGTTGGCCAGTGCAGCGGTGGGAGCGTGTGTGTGACTCCTCTTAGGAGTGCGAGTGAGCATGTGTTCAGGGAAAGGAGAATTTAGGGGAATGTCTCTGTGCGTGTTTTTTCCAAATGCTTGGCTTTTTTCAAAATGGCTTACAGCACTACTGTCATTTATGGGGTTTAAAATGTCAGAACAGGGCCCGCGGGGAGGCAGGGGAGATTAAACTGCAAACAGTGAAGGTTATAGATGACGTTTCTGATAAGCTGACAGGCGGACTCAAATGATGCTGCACTTTGGCAATCATTTAAACACACACACACAGACACACACACACATCTCTCCATATTTTAATAGTACATTCTGAAGGCTAAAAACATAAAAGCCCATATCTAGAAAATCACAACTCTGCTTTTGAAACTCAACCAGCAGCTCTTTGTGGTATGTCTGTGTGTGTGTATGTGTGTGTGTGTGTGTGTGAGGGTAGTCACTCAAGTGCACCTACCTGTGCAAAGTAAATGCACGTGCTTACTTATTTTGTGTGTGTAGGTTAATTCCATCACACCCTCACTGGTACCACCCTACATGACTGACAAAATACGTTACATCCCACAGACCATCTGAGCATCATAACAATTTGTGTAAGGCAGATAGTTAAAATAAAAAAATACTGGGAGCAATTAAAAATAACTGTCCCCAGTTTATAGGGAGAAGGAAGCAGAGGTTTAAAGAGGTCTGGGGGCCGGCACCGTAGTGCCGACATCTCATATGGGTGCTGGTTCAAGTCTCAGCTTGCTCCACTTCTGATCCAGCTCTTTGTTATGGCCTGGGAAAGCAGTGGAAGGTGGCCCAGGTCCTTGGGCCCCTGCATCCATGTGGGAAACCCAGAAAAAGCTCCTGGCTCCTAGCTTCGGATCGGCGCAGCTCTGGCCATTTGTGGCCAATTAGGGAGTGAACCAGTGGATAGAAGACTTTCTGCCTCTTCTTCTCTGAGTAACTCTGACTTTCAAATAAATAAATCTTAAAAAAAAAAAAAGAGTGTTAATTTAAAAATAAATAAATAAAAAGGTCATGGATTGCCTAAGGCTGCCAGTGGGGAAGTGACAAAGCTAAGGGTTTAGAACCCGGGTCTTGTTTTCTAGAAGCTGTGGTTCTCAACACGGGCTGCACAAGCTGGGAGCTTTGGAAATCCATCCAATCCTAGGCCCTACTCCCAGAGATTGGGGGTGGCACTTGTAGGATGTCTGTACAGCCCTCCAGGAATTCTACCAGGACTGCCCCAGGGCTTGCCCATGCCAGGCAAGAACATGCATGGGGGTGTCCCCAGGGGTCTGTTTATGCACATGAATGCAGAGATCTGCCTCTGGGTTACTTCCCAGGAAGGCTCCCTTTTCAGGAAGTTCAGATCTTGTTTCTTCTGGCGGCCTCAACCCCTTCCAATTCCTCACCCTCCTCCCAGGCTCTGTAGACCTCCTGGGGTGCTTGCTCAGCTCAGGCTGGTGAATAAAGGCACAGTGTGGCCACCCCAAGGGCGGCCCTTTGTCATCCCATCAAGAGTGGGGGAGGAGGACCAACTCCACCTTGTCCCATGGTCAGTGGAAGGCCAGGGAGGGGAGGGCAGCTGCCTCAGTGACCTAGGGTGGTAGGAAAGAGGGAAGGGGCGAGCTGGGCCCTTGGAAGGCTGCACTGATCTTGCCCTGTCACCTGGCCCTCTGCAAGACACAACACAGGTATGGTAGTGGCCTACCTGGGCTGGAATCTGGCTTCTGCTTACCAATTGTGTAGTTTGGGCAAGCACTTAACATCCCTACATCTCAGCTTCTTTATCTTTAAAATGGTAGTGATAATAATAATAATACCTGTCCCATAGGGTCTCTGGGAAGATTCTGTGAGCTCAGGTAGAGTCCCTTACAGGGCACACACACTGCCTAGGGGTTAACTGCTGTTATTCTGCATTGCCTGATTTTTTAAACTAATTAATTACTTTTTTAAGGAATACAAATTTCATAAGCACGATTTTAGGAATATAATTATTCTTCCCACCATACCCACCTTCCAACCCACACTCCTACCCCCTCCTCCTCCTCTCTCTCCCTTTCCCAGTCCCATTCTCCATTAAGATTCATTTTCAATTTACTTTGTACACAGAAGACTAACTCTATGTTAAGTAAAGATTTCTACAACTTGCACACACACACACACAAAAACTGTTTGAGAACAAGTTTTACAGTTAACTCTCATAATCCAACTCATTGTGGATAGAGGCCCTGCACAGGGAGTTAGTGCACTGTGACTCCTATTGTTAATTTAACAATTAACATTCTTATGTATGAGGTCAGTGACCACCTGAGGCTCTTGACATGAGTTGCCCAGCCTTTTGAATCCACAAATTCTGTTAGTATTTAGACAAGGCCATAAGCAAATTAGAAATTCTCTCCTCCTGTCAGAGAAAAGTACATCCTTCTTTGATGGCCCTTTCTTTCTGTTGGGGTCTCACTCACAGAGATCCTTAATGAAGAAGATTTTTTTTTTTTACCACAGTGTCTTGGCTTTCCATACCTGAAATGCTCTCACCAGCTTTTCAGCCAGACCAGGAAGTCTTAAGGGCTGATTCTGAGGCCAGAGTGTTACTTAAAGCAATTGTCATTATATGAGTCTGCTGTGTATTGCCTGATGTTTTGAATTCTCCTTGTTAACTTTTTTCATTTTTCATTTTATTGAAAGGCAGAGAGACAGATCTTCCATAAGATGGTTCATGTCCCAAATGCCAGAGTTGGGCCAGGCCAAAGCCAGGATCCATGGGAGTTTTCCACATGGGTGACAGGGACCCAAGTACTTGAGCTTCCCATGGTGTGCATTAGCAGAAATTTGGAACAGAAGCAGAGTAGCCAGGACTTGAAGCAGTTACCCCACATGGGATGTGGGCATCTGAAGAAACAACCTAATTATTGCCCCAAACACCTACTGCACTGTGAGCTCTTCCTTCTTAAAGTTTTCCTCCTACTTTTCTTTGTAACACTCCTCTTTCCAGCTTCTCTTCCTATCTTTTTGACCATTCCTTCTCAGCCTGTGGCTAGTCCTGCTTTTTCCACCTCCCCTCCCCACATAAACACCTGTCCACTGAGTCTATGATTCTCAGCCCCAACTCCAGGAACTCAGGCTCAGCTGGTCTGGAGTGGGGCCCAGAGCCTGGCAGTTTTCACATCCTTGGTTGATCCTCATGCACTGCCAATGCTGAGAGCCACTGCTGTAGCACTGATTCTCCCTAAGACTCTTGACTCTATTCTTGTCTTCACTCACCATCCATCTGTTGGTCATTCTCCAGTCTTATACCCTGAGAAAGTTCTCTCTTGAAAGCCATATGTATATTTCCAATTCCCTACCATATATCTAGCTTCCAAATGTATGGAGATGAAGTCACTCTTGATATTCAGTTAACCTCCTGCTGTCTTTATGGGGCTCCCCACCCACCAAGGGACATGTCCCAGTCTGAACTCACTGCTTTGCACTCTCCCCAGCCCTATCCCACCCCTTCTGGTCTCCGTGTCTGGCACCGTTCAACCGTTTTCACAAGGTGAGGACCTGGTGGTTGTCCAGGAAGCCTCCCCTCCACCATGGGCAAGTCCTGCCTATTCTCTCCTAAGGGTCTCGAGTCTGTCACTCCTCCAGATTTCTGCCAACCCTGCCATGACTCAGGTTCTCTTGTCTCTTTGTTAGAGCCTCGTCACAGATCTCCCAGCCATCCTCCCATTCTCTCTGCATCATTCTCAGAGCTACTTTTCAGAAATGCAAATCACTCCACTGTGAAAGCTCTGCAATGGTCCCCAGTCACAGGATAAAAGTTTGAGGCCTTGCATGGCTGATTATTATCTGTTCATTCTGCTGGCCTCTCTCTTAAAGTGACCTCCTTACCCACCCTCTGGACCTCATGGAGTTCTCCAAACGTGCCAGACTGTTGGACCCCTCCAGGCTTCTAAACCCTGAATGCCCTTTCCTCCACCTCCCTCCCTTCTTGCCCACATTCCCAAAGCACCACCTCCTCTATGAAGTGCTACCTTAACCATTCGTTTTTTTTTGTCACTGCACCTGTATCTTTTCCTTTCCTTTTTTTTTTTTTAAGGTTTATTTATTTATTTGAAAGTCAGAGTTACAGAGAGACAAGAAGAGACAGAGAAACAGATCTTCTATCCACTTTTCACCCCACAAATGGCCACAAGAGCCAGAGTTGGGCCAGGCTGAAGCCAGGAGCCAGGAGCTTCTTCTGGGTCTCCCCTGTGGGTGCAGGGGCCCAAGGACATGGGCCATTTTCTGCTGCTCTCCAAGGCACATCAGCAGGGAACAGGGTGGGAAGTGGAGCAACTGGGACATGAGCTGGCATTTATGGGGGATGCGGCCTCAGCTTCACCTGCTAGGCCACGGACTGGCCCCTTCTGAGTTATTTCTATTGTGTATCTCTCACTCTGTATTTTGCTTCCCTACATGCATGCCCGTCTACTCCACTGGGCAGCGCTCCCCTGGAAGGCCCCGACTGTATCTTACTTGTATTTAAGGAGTGGAGGAAGGAGCCAGAGGAGACCAGGCCCTGAGTCCTGTCCTGAGTCTACATGCTGTTAGTTTCCCTTGGATACAACACCTGGTTAAGAATGCTTTGGCTCTGAATTTTATTTAATTTTTATTTTCATTTATTTATTTGAGAGACAGAGACATAGAGACACAGAGAGAGCTGTAATCAGCTGATTTACTCCCCAAATGCCAGGGACAACCAGGGCCGGGCTGAGCAGAAGTTGGGGGCTGGCAACTCAGTCCAGGTCTCCCATGTGGATGGCAGGATCCCAACTACTTGAGCCATCGACACTGCCTTCCAGGGCCTGCATTAGCAAGAAGCCAGAGTCAGAATCCGATCTGAATACTCCAATTTGTGGGAGTGGGTGTCTCAACCACTAAACACTTGCTCCCGTTCTCGGTTTTAAAGAGTAGCTTCCTTCCTCCCGGAGTCAAGGTACCGAAGAAGAGAGAGATTCGTGTCTGCCGCTTGCCAGACACTCTGCCCCCAAGTGCCTCAGAGCTGGTTCCTGGGCCCTTCCTGGACTGACCGGGATGGGAGGGCAGAGTCTTCTGTCCCTTCCTCCTCCACGGGAGGTCAGGCTGAAGCTCCTCTACGGAGCCTTTGGAGAGAAACCAAGGAAATCGAAATATAAACGGACAAGCAAACAGGCCCAGGAACACTTAAAAACACAGCGACTGGCAGGATGAGGCTGCTTGATTCTAGTTTGTCACCCTTGCCTAGGGCAGCGCATCTGTCCCCACTCTCCCCAGGAAGGAGACAGGGCAGGAGTCCCAGTTCCAGCCCAAGCAGGTAGGCAGCCACAAAGGTGAGGTTCTTCCAGCCAGAGAAACTGAAGCAAGCCGCTTCCTCCACAGGAATGCAAGGTCGAGGTCACCAACCAAGAGGGCAAGGTCAGGGCTCCAGAGGATGAACCGCAACAGCGTGTGGGCCCCGGAAGCCCCAGGGCAGTGTTTGCCACACTCTGGCTGCAACCACAGGGCCTGGCCCTTCCTTGCTAGGGTTCCCAGAGCCCTGGGCCCTGCAGTAGGTTAGCCTGGGGAGTCCTCACCGCCCCTATGCAGTAGGGGCCGCTGGTATTCCTGCTACAGAAAACTGCGTCTCAAAGAAGCTACAATTTTTCCAAGTCCACAAAGCTGCAAAGAGGCTAAGACAGGATTCAAACCCAGTCTGACTCCCAAACCCCAGGTTCTTTACTCCAGGCTGTCCTGCTTTAACACAGGTAACAGGTGGTGATTCAGTATTTGCTGATAGTAATAATTGTAGCTGACACTTATTGAACATTTAACAATGTGTCAAGCACTTTACATACATTATTATTATTATTATTATTATTATTTTGACAGGCAGAGTGGACAGTGAGAGAGAGACAGAGAGAAAGGTCTTCCTTTACTATTGGTTCTCCCCCCAATAGCTGCACCGTGCTGATCCAAAGCCAGGAGCCAGGTGTTTCTCCTGGTCCCCCATGCGAGTATAGGGCCCAAGCACTTGGGCCATCCTCCACTGCCCTCCAGTGCCACAGCAAAGAGCTGGACTGGAAGAGGAGCAACCGGGACAGAATCCGGCGCCCTGACCGGGACTAGAACCCAGTGTGCCAGTGCCGCAGGTGGAGGATTAGCCTACTGAGCCGCGGCGCTGGCCACATTATTTTATTTACTGGGTAGGTACTATTGTGCCCATTTTTAAGATGAGAACACTGAGGCTTATAGAAGTTGGGAGCATTGTCCTTTGTCCTAAATCTAAAAGGTGGAAGAGCTGTGATATAAACCCAGGGAGACAGATGATCTCCCCAGCACACCACTACCCGCCAGGGCCCCCGTTGGGGAAGGAGGGGCAAGTCCCTTCCGGGAGCTCTGAGGAGGGAGCTGACATCTCGCTCAAGGTCTGTGGGCTTTCCTCTGGTGCCCTGGCAAAGGCAGCTCCAGCCTGGACTCTCTGCCAGGCTTGGAGCTGAGCTGGACTCAGAAATGACCCCAGACCCTGGGCCATGCCCCCTCACCCTCCCACCTCTCCAGAGCACCCTCTCACCGGCTGTATCTACCCCCAGCAGTCTGGCACTTGCAGCCTGCCTGGGTTTGGGTCCCCCAAATCCAGAAAACCAGAGCTCTAGTCCCTCCCCTAAGCAGAACATTTTCAAATCTCCTTGGCCGGATCCTCTGGTGCCTGAATCTTTGGCTTTGACGTTCCTGATGAGAATCTTCACCGACAGCCATCCTGCTGCCTAAGGAAAGAGGAGAGAGGAGATAGGAGCCAGAGCTCAGCATCCCCTCCCCAAAGCCGAGCAGCGCCCTCCCCACCCCCAAGAGTTCCTCACCTCCAGGCAAAGGCAGATGACAGCAGAGCTGGGGAGCAGAAGCTAACTGAGCCCTCGGGGCTCAGCAAATCCCCTGTTTTCTTTCATTCTCAGGGAATGCAAGTCCCAGAGGATTCGGGAGAGAGAGGCTGGGCGGGGAAGAGCCAGGTGCCCAGAGAGGCAGAGATGGAGATGGAGACAATCACTGGGAGGGGTGGCAGAGACAGAGGGGGAGGGAGCGAGGGAGGAACAGAGAGGAGACAGGAGGGTGGGAGAGCGCGGCGAAGGGGGGAGGGAGGAGAGACAGAAAGAGCCAGTTGCTTTATTCATGGCTGGTGATATTATAGACTGAGTGAAAATCACATTATCGTAATGGGAAAGTTAGAGTTGCTGAGATGATGCCCTGCAGCCTCGGCGCTGATTGGGGTGTGATTGCTATCTGTATTTATATGTAGAAAGCAAAGTTCACTGCCAGTTCAAGATGGTGGCGGCTGCTTTATGCAGCATAATTCTTCAGTAGGGAGACGCCCCGAGCGAGCCAAGCGAGCACGGGAGTTGGGAATGGGGCCCGAAACTGAGGACGCCTGTGCGAGCGCTGGAGCCGGCGCTGGAGCCTTGTGTCACTGCGCAGCTCAGCCGCCGAGGACAGAGCCAGGGAACCAGAGGGGAGCAGAGGAGGGTCTGGGACCTGAGATCAGCCCGAGGCCAGGCCGGCCGGGGTTAGGGGCAGAGGGGCCGTACTAGCTTGGGAACCAGGGGATCATAGCTGCCACCTGCGCCTCTTCTGGGTCTACCCCGCAGGGAAAGAGGAGCTGGGGTCCCAGAGGCAGGCCGGGTCTGGACCCCTCGCCAAGTCCTAACCCTTGACCAGGTGCTGCCATCCGTTCCGTACAACCCGTAACTGCACCGCAGAATCCAGCGCGAAACCGACCCGTGAATGCCAGGAACTTCTCATTTTTCCCACGATGTCTGCTTGATTTTTTTTTTTTTTTTGACATCTCCAACTTCTCGATTTTCTTCCTTTAATTTTTCATTTCTTTTCTGGAGATCCCTGCTAGTTGGTGCCCCACTTGTGGTTGACTGTGCTGTAGCAACCAGTCCCCTAGCCCTGCCTCATCCTTGGAGTTCCCCACCCCGTTCAGGAGGGCAGAAAAGGGACGCCAGGGCAGCCTGAGCAATCTAATGTGAGGCGTGCCGTGGGAGAGGGGACAGGGCTGGGCCCGGCTGTGAGCACACCCGAGAAGCGCCAGATGGGGCATAGGACAGCCAGGTAAATGTGCATGTTAGGTCAACAACAAATAAGCTTTCAGTGTAAGTGTAGCCCACGCCCTATTTGGGATATACTTATGCTCTTAAAGTCACTTGTTTTTGTTGCTTCTCTGAAACTCAGGTTGAACTGGGCATCTTTCGTTGTCGTCTGCTGAATCTGGCAACCCTGCCCTACCCTCACCTCGCTGTGGGCCTCAGCAGTCGTGTGGACCCGCTGAGGAAGGCAGTGCCCCTGGGTGCAAGAGCCAGAATCTCTGCTTGATATCCGAGCGGCTTTGGACCTGTTTTTAACCAACCTAGCGCCTCAATTTCCTCATCACAGCAACAGAAGGTAACACTCGAAATAGCTACCTCACTGTGTGGCTGTAAATGCTTAGTGAGATACAGCATGTAAAATGCCTCGGCCACTGATTGGCACAAAATAAGCACTCACTAAATGGTGGCTATGAAATAGCAACCCCTTACATTCGCTCTGAGTCACCCTTTGTGCCCTTCCCGTCCCTGCCCTAGGCTTCTTACAAGTCAGGGGAAGGCTGGTATCAGGATTCCTACTCTGGAAGCTGCTGTCTAAGTTGGCTTTGGGGTCCCAGGGACAGATCTGGTCTTAGTAAGAGTCCCTTCGGGGGAAGCCTGACCCTGCAAGTCCACTGAAAGTTCCAGAAAGCTGATTGCAAGGGTGAAGCAGGCCCTAAGAGAAAGCCCTAACTCCAGCCCCCAGTCAAGTCCCATGCACTCCCAGCGATACCACGTAGGCTTCCAGAACAGAGTAGAACGGGTGCCCCCTTGGTGTTCCCAAGCTTCCCCTTCTCCCTGGAAGATGAGGAAGGGTGGCCAGTGTGGTGATAAGATGCTGGTTGGGAAGGTATCTCTAGTTGTCCAGGAGGCCACACAATGGACTGTGAGCAACCAAATCTGCTCCCCAACCAGCCCAGCAAGGTGTCAGGCCAAACCCCTCCCCTGCTCTGCAGAGACCCGGGTCCAGGACACAGCATTTGGAAATGCACAGTGCCTCAGGGGCTCCGGTGACTCTCCCTCTAGTTCCACATCTCTGCCTCGGTGCCGATCCAACTTGGTGACAGGAAGAAGCAGCGTGCATGACAGGGGTTCTGGACTCATCACCTGTTTGGTCTCGGACTCTCACAGAAGGTGGGACCCACTTCCTCTCTACCACAGGTACCCCTGCCTCTGCAAAAGAACAAAAACAAAAACAATAAAAGGTGTCGCTCCTTCGGCCACAAAAGGAACAACGCTGCTCGCAATTAATCGGTCTTCAGTAGACTTTTACTTAGAAAGAGTGGGAAAAAGAGTGGGGGAACCGGGAGAAGGGGGAGAGATGGCGCGCATGTTCCTTAAGGGGGAAAGCTGGCGTGTGCGTTCCGTCTCCCGTGGTCCGCTTATATACAGAATTCAACCAATCACAGTCAACCAATCACGGTCCATGCACAGAGTTCTCCACTCCGGCACTTGATCATGCTCAGCTGTGGAGTCACGCAGCAGGCAGGGCATCAGCGCCATCTTGTTGTTTTCCACGATCCTCAGCTAGATGGAAAGTTCAATCAGCTGCTACATCCGCATTACTGCTATAAGCCAAGCCCAGCATGGGGGGGGGGTCCCATGGCAGGCCTATCCATGGGTCCCCACAAAAAGGTGGCTCCCAGTCTCAGAGAAGTGGGTGGCTGGACCACAGCCGTTGTCCCTGACAGAGGCTAAACATTCATGAGTCCACGCACGGGCAAATCTCCAACTCAGGGCCAGTCTCTCAGTGTCAAGACTTCAGTGCTAGGCAGAGTATGTAAATGTGAAGCTCAGTTTCATGTTTGTTTCAAACACTTTGTGCAACAAACCACACACACCCAGCTGGGCACAGTTCTTCCCTGAGGGACTCCCTCACCCTTTGTTCTTTCTGGGGACCCACGCATCCATAGCACAGGGTCACCAAGCATCGACACAGGGCGGAGCTACCACACGTGCAGACACTGGCCTGTGAAGGTTCGAGATCCAACTGAGTAGACGCCCGCACCTGACCCCAGAGGAGCAAAGAGTGTGTAAGGAAGGGGTGAGGATGGTCACAGAGGAGCTGCGCGCCCAGACTTCCTGTCTTCCTCTTGTCGCCTTGGCTTACCTACTGGCACCCAAGTCTGCTGCTCCCACCAGCTCACTCCCTCTCCTGCTCCAGTAGGGGGTGCTGTAGATAGCGCCCACAGGATGTAAGTGGAAATGGGGGGGTGTTGCACATTTGACCCATTCTGTGGCGCCATCACACCTGCATCTGGGGTCTCAGGACAAGCCTGGGTCAGGGCTACCGGGGAGAAGAGTTGATTCTTTTCTCCTCTTTAAGGCCCAGTGATCACAATTCCTCTATGCAGCCACCAGCTAAAAATTCAGGACGTTCAACAAAATCTCCTGAAATCTCTGGGTCCTGGAAAAGACCGTTGAAGCTTCATCCCTACCATTTCCCAGGGCAAGGGTGACCTTCCTCATGCAGACAGAGCAGGGAGGGGACCCCACCCTGGTGTCAGGAAGGTGAGCTCCCGTCCCAGCGGCTGAAGCACCTGTTGATTAAGAGCTCCACCAGGATGTGTGAGGACCTCTCCAAGGATCACCCAGACCTCCCTGGGTTCCTCCCCAGGGGGCCAGGCCATAGGGCGGAAGCCCCAAGCATTTGGTCACGATCCCAGAAGGATCTTAAGAGGGGATATAAAGTTTGGGGGTTTTCCCTGCTTCTTCTGGCCCATTCCACCTTTGGCCATCGGTGCTAGAACTTAGGCAATTTCTTCTTGAGCTTAATCATTTCAGCAAAACAGAAGAAGATCAATCAGTAGCACTAAATGAATGAAAATAAATTAAGATCCGTGACTGGAATTGCGTTCCTATACCCTTCCTCTATGAGGTTATAAATAATGCTAATCAGCAGCGTCTTATCAAAGCTAGGATGGTGCATTCTTAAGGAATGAGAGCACCAAACCACATGGGGGGTGGCCCAGGAGGCTGGAGAGGGCCCACTGAAAATGCTTTTGTCATCTCGGAGGTACCGGAGGGCTCTGACTTGTTTCAGAGACACCAGTCTTTGAGGACAAAAGGACAGAGGCTTGACTGGAGACTCGTTTATGAGAGTTCAGATTCCTCTGAGCTTCCTGTTTGCTGTCCCCTTGGAGCTTGGGTCTATGCGGCTAAGCTGGGGGACTGTGCATTTGTCTCCGATGCCTAGGACGACCCAGCAAGAGGAACTGAGGTTTGGCAGAGAATTCTGCTAGCAGCAGAAGAAAGAGAGCTGAGGCACCTGCCCCAGAACGCTACCCTCTGCCCCCAAACAGAGAAGAGCAGAAAACAGCCCAGGGCCCCTGGGACAGGGAAAGGGCTTAATCTGCTCACAAGTTGGAAGCTGGGTACAGTGCCCCTGGCCTGGGATGGACGTCAGAGCAGTGTCTCTGTGGAAGTGTTGTGTCTCTTCCCAGGAGGCCCTTGGAGGTGGTTGCTAATCCAGCGCCTCCCCCACTCCTGTCCCCCCCAACACACACTCATACACACACACACACACACACACACACATAAATCTTAATTGTGTCCGGGGCTTTTTACAACGTTAATTAATCATATTTAGGGCTGCTTCCAGCTGTTGCTGAGGAAAAGAAGGTCCCACACGCCTGTGACTTAGGGTAAATCCAATCAGACGGAGGAATTCTTTGATTCTGCACAAGCCGAGCATGGGAAAGACACCTCTAATCCCAGAGCCTTTCGGACCCCTGCCTGCTGCCTCCACGATCCCCGCCCTTGGAAACTGATCTGGGCTGGAGGGAAAAGGGAGGGTGTGGGAGGGGGCGTGGCTGGACTGAGCTGAGCTGGCTGTCTGGGGCCCAGCTTGCACTGGGCTGAGGGTTGACTGGAACCAGAGGTTGGGGCCACGGTGCTGACTTGAAGCTTCTGCCTCGGTTCTTGGCCGTTTAGTGGGCCCGGGAGAACCTGTGATAGTCACTGGGCCCAGGAGCTATTACAGGAGGCCGGGCCGGGGCGAGTCAGACCAGCGGGCGGCAGCGCTGACCTGATTACCACTGGGCACAGCCCCTGGAGCTGAGAACCAGCCTCGCCTCTCTGCCTTCCTGTGACTTCTCACTCGGCCCCTCAGTCACTCTGGAGTGTCTCCATCTCGGGGTCTGTGTGTGCCTCTCACTTCCTGGGGCTCTGGGGATTGATCCCAGGCTCTCCCACTGGTCTCTGAAATCCTAGGGCTTCGCCTGGAATCTTCATGATCAGAGGCATCATAAGGGGCAGGAGACCAGCCTGGCTGGTGCCAATGACCTTTTTGGTTGATGCTCGTAGCCCATTAGGTTCCCCTGGGGCCAGTAGGGGCTGGGAGGGTAGGAGAGGATGGGGGGCTGCTGCTGAGGGTGGGAGCAGGAAGGGATCATCTCACCAGATCTGTGGGGCTGGACGGTCCCCCAGGGTGGAAAGTGAGGAGGTAGAGGGCTGTCAGAAAGCCAAACAGAGGCCAGGTAGCGGTTGCCCCGTCCCCCATCCTCTGGTGACCCCACCCCAGCTTACCAGTGTGTTGAGGCCCTCTGGGTCCTGGCCTAACTGGGCCTAAATAATTGAGAAGCCCATAACAGCCTTGCTGTTTGCTCACTGTCAAGTGTAAAGGCTGCACTGGTCGGGTGGGGAAATGGGGCTAATTTGAATTGATAATAGGAAACGCGGGGAAAAGCCATCTACAGTGAGTGAGGAGCGAGCGGTCCCCGAGCAGATGCTAAATCTTGTATAATGAAAGAATCTGCCGATGTCAATTATGTACGAGCGTCTTTGCAGTGGTTGGAGGCGGTGGGCGGGAGAGGGAATGGAGGGCTGGGTGCATCCCATAAACCCAAACACCCATCAAAGGCTCATACATATGGAGCGGCGGAGATTACGGCATAAATTTGAATGTTATGAATGTGCATGAGGGACAGGCAGGAAGCCCACCTCGGACGGGGGTAGGAAAGGAGCCGCTTCCAGTGCGTGTGTACAAGGGAGCTTTGTCCTTTGGTTCCCCAGCTGTGTCCTCTCTGTGCCCGGTTGTGACCCAAGAGGAGAAAAAAAAAGTCAAGATACGGGGGTGCCGGGACAGGGTAAGGGCAGCTTTCTTCTGGGTGGGGCCCCTGCAGAGCACGGGGCCCGAGCTGACCTTGCTCGTGAAGAAGAGATCTAGAGACCAATGGGGCCAGAGATCGGAGACAAGGGGAATAGCTCTGATGTGAGCACAGCTTTGCCTCCTGCTTGATGGGAAAGACCAGAGACAGCAACGCAGACACTGGAGCCTGCTACACATCGGGTGGGAGGATCCTGGAGGACAGCCTGGAGGAAGGCGTTACAAACAGCTGCAGAGGGGCTCAAGAGCTCAGAATAGCAATATTCGGGGCACATCTCTCTGTCCCTGGGCCCAAGTCCACCCCCCACCCGGCAGTGTGTGCTTGTGAGTGTGTGCACACGTGCATGCCCTGTAACAGGGCCCAGACCCCTCCATCAGTTCCCAACCTGCAGCCGCTCCCTGGGCAGACTCTGTGATTTGTGGTGCAGGCCACCCAGGGACTTTAATCTTCACCGTGACAAATGCAATAAAAGGAACAATTTGGAGATCAGAGCTAAGGAAGACACATTTACAAACCCTTCCCCAAAGGTTGGATGGGGCTGTCACCATGTGATTTGTGCCGGAGATGAAGCAGGGAGGGGAGGGGCGAGACAGAGAGCTGGGGAGGGCAGGCGGAGGAAGAGGAAGCTTCCCTCCTCCTCTCCTCCTCCTCTCTGCTGGATCCCAGAGGCGCCAGTGAAGCCAGGGAGGGCCACGGGACCCACAGGAGGCCGCTGCCCCCAGCCTTCTTCCTGACCAGGAGAAACAACTCAATTACCAAGGAACACAGGCCAGACCCCCTCCCCCAAGCTTCAGGAGTCCATCACCACGGTCCTGGGGCTCTAGAGGCAAAAGAGGGGGACGCTGGCTGGTCGGAGATGAGCTAGGGAGAGACAGTGGGAGAGACATGTTATAGACAGTGACATCGGAAGTGTCAAGGATGCCCTAGGAAGCCTCAGTCCAGGAGAGGAAAGGGAAACGGAGCTTCCCAGCCAGGGCTCCTCAGTCAGGCAGAGCTGGGGGGGTCCAAACAGAGCAATAGCCCGGGAAGGGGCGGGCATTTCATCCAAGAAGCAGTCTGTGGGAGGGGCAGACCAGCCAAGAACAACGCTGGTGGACACCTTGAGCTGTCGGTGCAGTCAGGGACCTCGGGCCTTCCTTCCCCTCTGCGCCTTCCCCTCCCAGCCATCAGCCAGATGATCCACCAGGGGCCTGCCTGCCTCGCATCTCTCATTCTCTAGGCCCCTGGTCTCTGGGAGCCAACGGCAGGCAACAGGAGAGAAAGCGCCCACTCGACACTCAGCTGCCTCCCCCATGGGCTCTTCCCTTCTGGGACTCCATTCGTGCCCCAGGGCTCAGATCTGAGTTCTCTTAACTACTCAGGTCCTGTAGGAGTTCAAAGGGAGCTCCTTGGTGTCACTCTCTGAACACATGGTCACTCTCTGTCCTCGCTCCCTCCACCCCCAGCCCAGGAGATGTGCTCTCTGGCCCTGGTTTAATGCTGACTGCTTTAGGTGCCTTCCAGTTGCCCAGCTTAGAGCTGCCAGCTACGGAGATGTCGGTTTCCACGACCTGTGCCCTTCGCTCTCCACACTGCTCACTCTGCCATCTGCCTATCCTCCCACTGCCACCCCCACTCCCAGCCAGGCCCCCTGAGGGCCCCAGAGGCGCCATGCTGGCGGGGAGGGCAGTGTTTCTCGGCTGCGAGGCTTTGGCGTAGACCCCTCTATCTAGCTGCTCTCCTAGCGTGGGACGGTCTCTGGGGCCAGACCTGGTCTTTCTTCCCCAGGCAGTGGGCCTGGTGGGTGCCTGGCAGTGGAAGGGGAAGGGAGACCTCAGGAGCACCAGCCGTCGCTGGCAACTCCCTGGGAAGGATTAAGGGTGCAACAATAGCAGGCCTAGTCATGGTCATGGCCAGAACCAGTGGGTGCAGGGCAGCGCCCCCACAGACACCGGGCCTCTTCGGTGGTACCTGAGGGCTGGCTCAGGGCCCCAGGGGCTGTGGCACATAGGGTGCTGGGGAGGGTGGGACTGGAAGGGGAGGCAGGAGCATAAGACAGTATGTTTCCTAAGCTCTAGACATGAAGGGGAGCTCTGCTTAGGAATGAACAGAAGGGATTGTGGGAAGGTGAGGCGGGGGCTACATCGAGAATAGGGAGGGGCTGAAAGGTAAAGACTTCAAACCAAGTGAGTCTTTGGAAACAGGCTGCGCAGTGGACAGTGGACGCGAAGGAATGGAGCAGCCGACAGCCCGAGGGGCGGTCCGGTGGCCCTCTGCTGCCTCCCTCTGGGAGAGGGCAAGAGGGCGCCCTCTGCCCCCCCCCCCCCCCGCCCCTCCGCAGCATCTCCTGGCTCCTCCACCCCCACCCAGGTCCTTGATCTCCCCCTAGACTCTCAGACACTCTGGTAGCCGCGGTGCTTGAGATAAACAGGATTTGATGGAAAAGATGAACTCATGCAAGTACAGGCTGGAGGACCAGGAAAACTGGTGGCAGAGTTTCTGTCTGGAATCAAAGTTCCGAGAACCAGGAGAGCCACGCCCCAGGGCAGGAGCAGACGTTGGCCTGCTCAGGCAGAGACCGCAAGGCTGCCCTTCCTCTCTTTTCCTCTAACCTTGTTATTCCATTCAGGACTTCAATAGTCCGGCTGCTGCCCACCCACACCAGTGAGGGCAGATCTTCCTCACTCAGTCCTTACTGATGGAAATGCTCATCTCTTCCCCAAACACATCCAGAAATCATGCTTCACCAGCTAGCTGGGCATCCCTTAGTCCGTTAGAGCTGATACATGGAATTAACTGTCGCCGATACTATCCTCACACCTGACTCGTGTCTCCCAGATACCTCCACCCTCACCCCAGCGAAGGCACAAGATGGGCTAGTAGGTAAGTGAGCAAAAGGGACTCCCTGGAGTCTGGAATCTTCTCTATTCCCTGCCTTTCCCCATCAGAGAATTGAACCTTGGCTTCTTCATTGGCATCCCCAACCCTAAGGCTGAGCTGTCCTGGGGAGGGGGAAGAGAGGAGTGGGCTTGAGAATCAGCCCATCCTCCATCGCCTTCTGGGTTTCCCCCCTTCTTCATGTTCGGATCTGTTTGGCCTGTGACTCTGCTCCACCCACCCTGCACCTTCTTACACACACACACACACACACACACACACACTGAGCAGCGCTCAACATTAACCCTCATATGGTGATCATGGGGTGGGACCCAGAGTGGAGGGCTGGGGGGGGGTGCACAGCAGGAGACTGAGACGTCGGCTGAGGGCTGGGAACAGCAGGCCCAGTGTGAAAATCCGTTAGGGGAACAGCGGGCCGAGGCCATGTGGGGACAACAGAGGGTGATGGATTCGGATCTGCCAGAGGCTGAGGAGGAGTTCCTGTAAGGGGCAGGATTTGGGTAATGAGCTGCTCTTGTGGAACCCCATGGCAACTGGGGCCCAGGCGTGGGGTCCACACCCCTGCCCTGTCCTAGGTGGGCGGTGGACCTGGTTAGACCTTCAAAGTCACCCCCAGGAGGAAGCCAGGGGCCAGGAGCGCTCCAGGAAGGATTCTTCTTCCCTTCCACTTTTATATATTTTTTTTATTTGACAGGTAGAGCCATAGACAGTGAGAGAGAGAGAGAGAGAGAGGAAGGTCTTCCTTCCGCTGGTTCACTCCCCAAATGGCCACCACAGCCGGCAGTGCGCCAATCTGAAGCCAGGAGCCAGGCGCTTCCTCCTGTCTCCCATGCGGATGCAGGGCCCAAGCACTTGGGCCATCCTCCACTGCCCTCCCGGGCCACAGCAGAGAGCTGGCCTGGAAGAGGAACAACCGGGACTAGAACCTGGAGCCCATGTGGGATGCTGGCACTGCAGGCGGAGGATTAACCAAGTGAGACACAGTGCCGGCCCTTCCTTCCACTTTAAGGGCATGGGGCACCCCCATTTTCCCCTTTCCCTCACAAGGCCAGACTCACCTACTCCCCCCCAACTTCAGTCACCCCTGACGAGATCCGCTCTCCCACACTGAGATTCCCAAAGGGGGCAGGGAGAGACCCAAACGGGTCCTCTGATTCCAGCTCCAAAGCCTGAACGGCACAAGCTCAGGACAGGAAGAGTCAAAGAGGTGACCGCGGCTGGCTTCCTGCCTGAGCCGGACCTCACGACCTCTCGCCCTCTCGCAGGAGGAAGGTCAGCGAGGGTGAGAGGGTGGGCAGTTTGACCTTGGGAGGCCTGCCCTGTCTTTGTTCATCCCCTGCCAGCTCTCAGTGCCCTTTGGAGGTTTATAGTCATATAAATCGCAGAGTCCCATGCCAGGCGTGGAGCCTGCAGCTATAAATAGGCACGAGGTAAACAAGGTGGCAGATGCAGGGGCTTGGGACAAGACAGAAAATCTGCCCCTCTTTGCCTGGGCAGGGGCCAAGGCACATCCGTGGAAAGGGATACCTTCCCTCCCTTCTCACCTCTCTTCCCCCCGCCTGTTGGCTTTTGGCTGCCTGTGCTCTGGGCTTCTAGTCTTTTCCCTCTAGGGATTATTCTGCACGGCGGCTTTTCTGCTCCAAGTTCCCTGCTCACCTGCTCTGTTTCATCTTGCCCTGAGTCAAGATGGGGGGAGGGCTGTCTCCATTACACGGAGCGTCCCCCCACCCCCTAGCTGCTTTGCACTCTGCCCCCGCTGCCCTGCTGGGTATCTTGAGGAGGTGCTGTCCCCACCAACCACCGCTAGGGGCGCACTGATTCCCTTCCCCATCCTAACAGCCAAGGTGATGTTAGCATGTCTTAACTAGGAAACAAATCAAAGGCCCTCACATCCCACCCATTCCTCTCCAAAGCACAGAACACAAGAGTGCACAGATTCCCAAGCACATATTATCTGTCGTTTGGATTGATTGACAGCTGCTTAACTACTTGCAGTTTCTACCAGGATCTCTGGGCTGTGCAAACTGGCTACTGAGCAGAGCCTCTGAGCTTGAGACAATTTAGATAGCACTGCTTTCTGGATCTGTGCTTGCCTTCCCTCTGCCCCAGGCCTGGGCTGCTGTCCTGCCCTGCTATTTGTCCTGTCCCCAGGATGTTCCAAGACTTCTCCAAGGAATTTTAAGTCTCACGGGTCCCACATCCCTCTTGGGAAAGTCTGATCTTCAGCTTTGAAATTCCTTTTTTCCATCCTTAGTTGGGCTCCCCAAACAGATTCACTCACCAGCTTAAAATTACAGATTAGAACTGAAGGACATAGTTGTTTTTTTTTTTAATATATTTAACTTATTTATTTGAAAACACAGAGACAGACAGAGATAAATCTTCCACCAGCTGCTTCACTCCCCAAATGCCCACAGTAGCTGGGGCTGGGCCAGGCTGAAGCCAGGAACCAGGAGCTCAGTCCAGGTCTCCCACGTGTACAGCAAGGCCCAAACTACTTGCATCATCACCTGCTGCTTCCCAGGGTTCCTTTTTTTTTTTTTTTTTAATCTTTTTTTTTTTTTTTTAATTTTTGACAGGCAGAGTGGACAGTGAGAGAGAGAGAAAGACAGAGAGAAAGGTCTTCCTTTGCTGTTGGTTCACCCTCCAATGGCTGCCCCACGCTCATCCGATGGCAGGAGCCAGGTGCTAGGTGCTTTTCCTGGTCTCCCATGGGGTGCAGGGCCCAAGCACTTGGGCCATCCTCCACTGCACTCCTGGGCCACAGCAGAGGGCTGGCCTGGAAGAGGGGCAACTGGGACAGAATCCGGCGCCCCGACCGGGACTAGAACCCGGTGTGCCGGCGCCGCAAGGCGGAGGATTAGCCTGTTGAGCCACGGCGCCGGCCTCCCAGGGTTCCTATACTAGCAGGAGGCTGGAATCAGGGGCAGAGCCTGGGACTCAGCTACCCAAGTACCCGGTACCCAGGTACCCAGTTACTTTGATATGGGATGTAGGGGTCCCAAGTAGATTTTTTAAAGATTTATCTATTGAAAAGCAGAGTGACAGAGAAAAGAGGAAAAACAGAGAAAGAGAGACACAGATGGTCCATCTTCTGGTTCACTCTGCAAATGGCTGCAACAGCTAGGACTGTAACTGGCTGAAACCACAAGCCAGGAACTCCATCTGGGTCTCCATATCAGGGACCAAAATAATTGGACCATCTTCCTCTGCTCTCCTAAGTGCATTAGCAGGAAATTGGATTGGAACCAGCATCCTGATATGGGATGCCACCATTGCAAGTTGGGGCTTGGCCTGATGACCACAAACACCATGCCCTACTCTCTCCCACCCCCCACCAGGCAGATTCTTTTTTTTTTTTCTAAAGATTTATTTATTTGAAAGGCAGAGTTACAGAAAGAGAGAAGGAGAGACAAATCTTCCATCTGCTGGTTCACTTCTCAAATGGCTGCAATGGCTGGAACTGGTCTGGCTCCAAGCAAAGAGCCAGGAACTTCTGGGTCTCCCACATGGGTGCAGGGGCCCAAGCACTTGGGCCATTGTCCACTGCTTTCCCAAGCACACTAGCAGGGGGCTGGATAGGAAGTGGAGCAGCTGGGCTGTCCATATGGGATGCCAGCGCCACAGGTGGTGGCTTTACCTGCTGTGCCACAGTGCTGGCCCCAAGACAGATTCTTGACCACTGTGCCAAATCCTTGATCCTGAAAGGGATCTTAATGTTTCCATTTTACAGATGAGGAGCCTGAAGCCCAGAGGAGTTAGGCGAGTAGGACCACAGTCACACAGCAGATATTGACTTCATGGCTAGGGATGGAAGTGCTCCACTGAGAACTTGGCTTCTGGTCAACCTTCTCACTGCTGATGCCCTCCTCTGCCTGCTGGAAACAGGCTATCTCCCCTTCAAAGACCCATTCTCCCTGGACTTTACTTGCAGCTGGGCTCTCCCTACAGGCTTAGACTCTCAGGGAGTGGCTGAGCTCTGCTTCCAGTCCTTTTAATCCCCTGTTCCCTGGGTCCCCTCTGTGGCTTACTGGGCATATGATCCTGGAGGAGTGAAGCCCATTCTCCTGAGGCCTGGGAAGCTGCTTCCCTCTGCTCTTGCCTTGCTCTTTGGAATTTCAGTTTCCTACTCTGGATGGCAGGATAGGACCAAGTGCTGCTCCATGAAAGATTCCCTGTGTCCTGGGTGTGCAATGCACACACACACACATGTACACGTGCACTCGTGGTCTCATCACCAACCTGCTCAAGGGATCGGTCAGTCCATTCCTGCTGCCATAACAAAATGCCTTAGATTGGATCATTTGTTAGTAATAGAATGTTATTTCTCACAGTAAGACAGCAAATTCAATATTTGAGGAAGGCTCTCTCTCAGCCTCACAGATGGCACCCCTTGCTACGTCCTCACATGGCAGAAGGGGAAAAGGGACACCCTGGCTCCCTCAACCCTTGAAATCAGGATTTACTAATCCTGCATCAGAGAAGAGGTTTCCGCATGGAGTTTGGAGGAACACAAACATTCAAATCATAGCAAGACCCTAAACTGGGAGTGAGGCCAGAATCTTAGGATGCACACGTCAAGCGAGTTGCAAGGAAGGGAAGACAAATAGGGGAACGGATCTGGGGGGCGGAGATTGAGGTCCCCTGAGAGCAAGGGGCAGGGGAGGCACAGGTAACTAAGGCAAGAGGGAGGAGCCTGGCTCCCTGAGGGCTGCCTGGTTGAGCACAGCCCCACAGCAAGCGGGAAGGTGCCGTGCTGAAGGTGCTGGTGGGGGTCAGACAGGGAGAGGGCTGAGAGGGAGTCTAATTACCATTGAATATTCCCACCCTGCAGCTGGACTGGAGTTCCCAGAGTGCCATCTGGGAGTGCCTGGGATGTGTGTAGGGCAGCTGGAGGGATGGCCGCGATCTACCCAGCACCTGTCCTGCCCCCAAAGGCTGATGATGTAACAGCGTAAAAATGCAGCAGAGAGCAGGGGCCTATGGAATGCTGCTGGGGGAGGACTGGTCCAACTCTCCGTGATATGGCTGGGCTAAGACAGCTGTTGCCTCTGTTCTGAGTCTGGAAGGAGCAGTTGGAGCCTGGGTCCGCTCACCTTAATTCCAGTCCTTCAGTTGTGGCTCACGGACGGCTCTCTTTCCAAGGACCAGAAATGACCTGGGCTGCACCTGTCAGCCACAGAGATTCTCAGTAGAAATCCTCAGGACACAGGAAAGAGCCCGCCCTTGAATGAAGTAGAGGACTTCCTGTTAGGAAGAGAGCATTCAGACACTGGGGGATGCTTTTTATTTTCAATTTTATTGTTATTTATTTGAAAGGCACAGTGAGAGAGAGAGAGAGAGAGAGAGAGAGAGAGAATCTTCCATTCTCTGATGTACTCCCTAAATGGCCAGCCCCAATATCTTTTTCTTAGCCCCCCTCCCCCCCCGTATCTATTCCACCCTCCCCACAGCCACATCTCCCCTCCCTGGTCTTCTGATGCCCTTATCAGCCAAGCACCTTCAAACCAGGCCTTCCTTATGGGCTTCTCAATTGTCTTCCTACCTCATCGTCGTACCTGCTCCTTAACAATGCTTCACCCCAGCCCTTCCGAGTCATTGGCCAGGATTCCTCCCAAGCACCTTGGATGTGAACTTGCCTACAGATTCAGTGGCCTAGATGCTCTGCTAACCAGGACCAGAGGGTGGGATGGAGAGTTGGTAGCACTGACAAATTTCCCTTCTGCTTCTCCATCCGAGCTCCTGGGTGGGTCACAGCATCCTGGAGAAGGAATCCAGCAGGTGCTTTCCCCACCTTTCCCTTTCCTGGTCCCTAACCCGAGCACGCCCCCAACACACACACACACACACACACACACACACACACACACACACACGTTGCTCTCCAAACTCTCATTGTCTTTGAAGGCAGCAGCTGAGCCTCACTCATTCACTCCTGTGCCTCAAACACAACACTTCACAAGTTACAGATTCAGTAAATATTTATTGAAAGAATCAGCCTCCAACTTCCCCCGGTCTGGTTCCCTCTTTTCTCAGTGCACAGTCCTGCCAGTAGCCCAGCAGCCACACACTGCTTCTTCCCTGCGAAGCTTTGGAGGAGCTGGTCAGCCGCATGGCATTAACCTCTTTCAGTCCCAGATGCTGGGGGAGAAATGCATCCACGTCCAGGTCTGGTCGGGGAGCCAAGCACACAGCCGCCCGCCTCCCCCTGAGCCCGGAGGCCCCGGGGGAGATTGTCTCGCCTCACTCATCCTTGCCGCCAAGGCCTCCTCGCCTGTATTTATACACACTAAAGCTTCTTCCCGAATAAAACATCCATGTAAAATCCAATTTCCTCAGAGTCTCCTTTGGAGCCTGGGCCCGAGATGGAGTAGGTAACCCCGGCGGTAACCGCCTGAACCACTCCTGCTGGCTGCAAAGGTGAGGCCCATTTTTCAATTATCTATCTGCTGTGACAGCAGCGGTCCAGCCGCCGAGCCAAGGCAGGGGGAGGGGAGGGGAGGCAGAGCAGGGGAGGCAGGAGAAGGAGGACAAGGGCACGGTTGGGGGGGGCACGGAGACGCCCCGGGAGGGGGGCACAGGGAAGAGGCTCTGGCATGCGGCACCCAGTAGGTGCTCAGGAATGGTTTGGAGAAGGAGAGCTCGGCAGAGCGAATAGGGAGGGTTGGGGCGAGGCGAGGAGAGGGGGCGAGCTGGAGAGGCACGGAGTGGGTGGAGAGAGGGAGCGGGGACGGGAGGGGGAGGGGAGGCGAACGCGGATGGAGCCAACAAGAGGCTCCTGTGTCAATCCGTGGAAACGGGAGGCAGAGTGATGCGGTCACAGCTCCTGCCATCAATATCCTCTAATATAAATGTCAGTGATGCTATTTTCCGCGCAGTCATTTCGCACACTGCTGATTACATTAACGTATAATGGAGGGGCGCCGGCTCCACTGCTTTCTCCCCTAACCCTCCCCCCGGTGATGTGTCAATAGCCGCCTCCATGAACAAGTCAATTTTCTGCAGGCTTGGCAGCGGAATAAATCTGCCCGGCTATGGGGAGAGCTGCAGATATTTATATACCCGGCGCCTGCCTCCCGTGTGCGCGCGCGCGAGCGGGTGCGCGGCGGGCGCGGGCGCGGGGGCTGGGGGGGCTCCAGGGCGCGCCGCCGAACAGAATGATTTCCAGCCCCGACTCAATAAGAGGAGAATTTAGAGCGGTCCCTGAGCTGGGCTCCCAGAAACAGCCTTACACGTTTATTTTCCTTAGCTGAACAGGAAAGGCGAGAATTATATGTGGATTTATAGGACAGGCGCAGCTCAACCCAAATGCTCCCGCTCCAGGGGGCGGGGGGAGAGGGCGAGGGGGAGGGAGGCGGCGGGCCAAGCGCCGGCCGCTGGGACCCCCGCTCGCGCCGGAGCTGGTAGGGGCCCACCCCCCTCACCGGTCGCTTTAATTACATTTGTTCTTGTCCTTCGTGAGGGCGAGACTTCGGCACGGCCCGCACGGGGGTGGGGGAGGCGCAGGCCGGGACTGCCTGGAGAAGGGGGAGGGGAGGGCGCCAGGAAAGGGGACGTGGGGAGATGGGGGGTGCTGTCAGCTTCGGCTCAGAGCGGATCAATAGTACGAGATCTAATGGGCTAACTGCCAAGCGGGCGCACCGAGGCGCTGCCCCGCGGGGGAGCGGGTGCGCGTAGGACGAGAGAAAGGAAGGGGTTGGGAGCGGGAGTGAGGACGGGGGAGGGGGAAGGGCTGGGGGGAGTGGAAACGGTGGCGGGTGGGAGAAGGGGTCCCAGGGCGCGCCGGCGGGAAGGGGCTGGACAGGACGCTTCCCCCGGGGGTGTGAATCCCACATCCTCGCCCCTTTCCACCCTGAGCGAGAGGAACAGTCCCGGAGCTGCCCGACCCCTGGCCGCCCGCCTCCCCGGCCGTCACCGTGCAGTGGAGCCGCCAGGGGGCGGCGCGACCCCGCGCTCGCCGCGCCGATCGCAGCGCCCGGCCCTGTGTGACCCGTGCCCTCCACCGCCTGACCCCTGCGCGGCGCCCTGGGCCGGGTCCAGAGGCTTCCCCGCAGGGCGAGGGTGTGCGGAGGGCAGCTCCCCCGTCCCCGCCCGCCCAGCACGTAAGGTACCAGAAGGCTGTCACTGCGTCTGGCCTGCCTGGCGCCTTGGGACCCTGGAGCGGACAGAGCCAGGGGTCTGGGTCACCGGGCCTGAGACTGACCAGATTTCCCCAGAGATAAGCAAGGCCACTGCAGATGCGGAGTCCGAGGCCGTGCGGGTTTGGGTCTTCGAACCCTGGCGGGGGAGCGCGGGCACGTCTCGGGACGCCCTCGCGTGAAGAGTCCCTCTGCGTGTGCGGAACGGTGAGGTTCGGCCGGCCGCTAAGGAGGCCGGCCAAGGTCGCTGGGGATCAAGGTCTCACGTCCCGCTTTTAACTCTTTCAGTTCCCGGCCATTACCAGAGCCCATCATCTCCTGGCCTCTGACTATCCTTTTCCCAGCCCCAGAGCCTGTCCCTCCCCAAACTGAGTGAGAATCAAACAGCCGCACACCACTGCCACCCGGAGAGGGGAGTCCGGTGGTGGCCGACCAGTGGCTCTGTGCCTGGTGGTGGGGGGAGCGGAGCTATCAGAACCACTGAGGGGGGTGTGTTTCCACGTAAGTTCGTTTACCCATAGGACCTTACTGCATGGGGTGCATATGTGCCTGCAGAGGTTAATTCTGATCCATTCCCACGTGGACACTGTGTGAAGAAAGGTGTTACTATGGCATATTTGCTCATATTGGGTGTGGCAGCTGAGCCTGGGGGTATCTGCCCCATGCACCTGTCTGTGTATGTCTGTCATTGAGTGAATATTGCTTCATGTACCTCTTTGTGCATCGTCTCTGCAAATGTCACTGGGTACATGTCGTCCTGTGTGTCACTGATGTCACCATCAGCGTTTATTGAGAGCACCTATTGTGTGCGTGTCGTCTTACGCGCCCATGTCCCCAGGAGAGTGAGCGTGGACCCCGCAGCGTGTTTGCATCTCTGTGGGCTCCATTGTTGGGACACAGCCATTGTCTCCATGTCATTGAGAGTGTGTGCTGGCGAGAGCTCGTGACACAAATGGAACGGAGCTGATCTGCCCCAGAAGCAAAGGCGGCAATGACCTTCTTTTTCCAATTATATCCTGGTCAGAGGTGAGCGACCTCTCCCCACTGAGGCCGCTTCTTGTCATGCAAACCGAGCAGCGGGATGGAGATTAGAGGAATGTGACCGAGTCACGTGTAAAAACAATCAGCTATCAATGGGCCCCGATCAATGCCCCAGATTACAGATGAGCCCGGGGCAAGCAGTCATTTTGGAGTCTTTCCCGAGGAAGGGAAAACTCAGTACACAGCCACAGACGTTTCACAAACCCTGAGACCCGCGTGCACTGACACAGCCTGGCGACAGGCAGGAAACAGGTTGGGGAGAGCTGGGTGAAAGAATGGCGCCCAGTCTGAATGGGGGGGGGGCTATTATTAGTAGTGAGTGGTTGTGTTGTTTTTGCAAAAGATGCAACCTTTATTGAGCTGGTGGCGGGCAGTGTAAAAGCTTGTGCTGAGTGCTTTCTATTTTAAGTCTGGAGAGTTAGGGTTCTAACTGGGTCACAGCAGGCAGCGTGGGGATTGAAGGAAACTCTCGTGTCAGGAACAGGAGCGGCACAGTCTTGGGCCAGCTGTGGACAGGGGGTGGGTCTGCAACAGAGGGGCTCCTGGGGACAGTGCTGAGACACAAATGTGCTCCAGGGTGACAGGTAGGCTGGGGAGAACTGAGCTGGGTGGGGGCAGGGCCCGCAGGAAGGGTGAGTATTTTTTGGAGGGTGATGGTGGCAGGCACTTAGGGGACTCAGCTGAAGGGCTGAGACTGGGTCAGATGGATGGACGAGAAGATGGGAGGGGTCCTGGCTCTCACTTGACCTGACTCTGGTATTAGCTGAGCCTACCTCTGGCCAGCAGTCACTGCGGGTGCTGCAGTATCCTATCCTCCGTGCCCAGGGGGCCTCGCTGAGGCCTTGAGTTGTGTGAGAGTCAGGTGTGCTTTATGGATGTCCCGCTATGCCTTACCCAGCAGGGATGCAACAATGGACAAGAATGCCCTTGGGGGTTTATAGTTTCCTCTAAAAAAAAACATGTGAAAGACTTTAATATCTCTATTTCTCTCTCTCTTTCTCTTTCTCTCTCTACTTCAAAAAAAAAAAAAAAGTGGTGTTGCATGGGGCCAGCCACAGGCCATAGCAGGTTAAGTGCATGCTATGACAGCAGTGGCATCCCGTATCAGAATGCCAGTTCAAATCTTAGCTATTCTGCTTCCCATCTAGCTTCTTGCTGATGCACCTGTTAAGGCAGTAGAAGATGGCCCAAATACTTGGGTACTTGCCACCTATGTGGGAGACCAGGATGGAGTTCCTGGCTTCTGGCTTTGACCTGGCCCAAACCTGGCTGGCTGTTCTGGTCATTTGTGGTGTGAACCAGGAGATGGAAGATCTCTGTCTCTCTGCCTTTCAAATAAATACACTTTTAAAAAAAAAGTGTTGCATAAGAGAATACCACCTGAATTCAAATCCCACTGTGCCTTTTATCAATTTCAGTTTATGAATTCTGAAACCCTCCTTTCCTCCATTCATGGAATCTGGACATTCCCCTCTTAGGATTGCTGGGCAAATTTTGGTAAGATAGTTAGCCCAGTGCCAGGCTATGATGATGTAAATGTGGCTTCTTCTACTCTCACCTTCTGTTTTTCTAGTACAGTGCCTTTGGGAAAACCCCATCTTGTGTCAGCAGAATGAAGGTGAAAAAGGACTTATAGCTTGGACAGGATAATGAGGTGCTTAGGAGACCCCAAGAGGTTACAGGTTAGGGCAGAGCAGAAGCAGTGCAGGGGCTTGCTTGGGGGTGTGGGAATCCTGACATGGAGCAGACGGGGTGGGGAGAGAGACTCTGGGTAGTACAGTGAGGCAGGGGGCAGGGGGGAAAGGTCCTCTGTGTAGACCCCTGCACACCTAGGACAGTGCAGTGCTGACTCTGCCCCTCCCCCTGCTGGTAGCCCATAGATCTCCAGAGGGCTGCCTGGGGGCTCCTGCCCAACCTCACAAGATCCTGTGCGCCTTTCCTGGAGCAGTCTCTGCAAGCTTTCAGCTCCCACCACCTGACCATAGCTACAGCAGCCCCCTCTGCTGGCCTCAGCAGCACTAGAACCGGGCCCCGCCTCTGCCTGTCTCTGGTTCCTTCCAGCCGGCTCCGAGAGGACATGGGAGGTCGCAGCAGGCCCGTTTTATAGCCTGAGAGACGGAAGGCCAAAGAATCTCTGAACCAGGCCTCCTTAGTCAACCTCCGTGCAGGCAGCTCAGCTAAATGGCTAAGCTGCAGGCTCCGGAAGTGGAGCCCTGAGTTTGAGTCTGAAGCTTGATTCTTTCACGTCTTAGCTGGTATGAACTTGGCCAAGTCATTGCACTTGTTTAGCTTCAGCTGGAGAAAATGGGGACAATGATAGCCTCCTCCTGGCTGGTTGTGAGGCTCAAATAGGGCAGTGCACGTTATAAAACGTTTAGCGCAGGTCACTAAGTAAGTGATCAGCCAATTCTTCAAGCATTTGCCCAAGAAAAGCCCTGCTATGGCAGGAATGGGGCTCCAGCCCTGGACTGTGGGCTTCTGGGGACCTTGCTGCCCAAGGTTTGCTTATTCAAATCCCAGAGCACCAACTGCCTGAGCAGCTGCAGAACCTGCTGCTGCTGCTGCTGCTTTACTGGGTGGGCTGGGGGCCCAACGAGGGTCTCCTGGTTCCTGTACAGGGCACAAAGGGTTAAGGCAGGAGGGGGTGCTGGCACGAGAGTGGGTCACCCCTCCCTTTCCACTAGTTATTCTCCTCTCCAGGTGTTTTTGTGGCTTTTCCCTCCTCCCTTGGGGTGGGAGTGGGGGCTGCTGGGTCCACTTCGGGCTTAGTTATTGTTTTAATTTTGGTGCTGGCTCCCTGGTGCCTGGAGTAGATAATGAAAGAGGAAAAGAGAGGTCAGGGTGGTGCCCAGGCAGCAGATTTCTGCCCGTCAGATGGGGCCAGGGCCGATGGGGAAGTGGGGGTGGGTGTTAAGTTAATATCAATAAAGCAACTGGAGTCTCAGAAGTGAGGAGCTGCAGAGCCCAGCACAATGTCTTTGTACTCTGGGAGCCTAAAGGGGCGCTTGGCCCAGCCACAACGAATCCTCAGAATGGAGCTAGCCTGGGGGTGGGGGTACAGCGAGCACACGGGCTCGGTGGCAGCCAGGAGTGACAGTGGGACAGGGAGGAGCTGGGCAGAGGACGGGTCTCATCTGCCTCATGCCCAGGCCACTCACTGGCTTTTGTTTGCTATCGCTCACCATACTGTCTAGCCCGCTTCAGGGTAGCTTAGGGGAGGCTGCTGTGGGTCCACTGGAGATGGAGAGAAATGGAAAAAGGAGGCAGCCAAGTACAGGGGTTGAGATCACAATCTTTGCTGCCAGACAGACCTGGGCTCCTGGCAAAGTTCTTCTTCCTGGCTGTGTGACTCTGGGCGAGTTACCAGACCTCTCTGGGCCGCAGTTTCATCTTCTGCGAGATGCACTAATAGTGATGCATTGTCTTCAGAGACTGCAGCCCAGGGCTGGGTGTGCAGTGAGCGCTCGGTCGATGCTGGCAACCCTCATCACGCCTGTTTGCCTCAGCTGTAAAATGGGGGTACCAGTTGTAACTTCCCCATAGGGGTCTGGGGCGAGGAAATTAGATAAAGCCTGCGAAGTGCTTAGCACGCTGCCTGGTACATAAATAAGCCCTCAGTACACGTGGGCTGTGGTTATTCTATTATTTTTATCTTTATTATTCCCTGCTGTCTTGCAGCTGGTGATTTACTAGAGGAGACAGGCCCGGCCACTCCCTCCCTCGCCATCCACCTGCGAAGGGCTGCCTGAAACCCAGCCTACTCAGAGGGCACTCTGCGTTGCCTTTTACAGTCTGGGTGGACAAAGGGAGGCTTCAGGAGCCAAGTGGGACCCAAAGGAGAAGGAGACCCCCCAACATGGCCACCTCTGTCCCCAGGAGAAACCTGCGGCATCACGGCTGCCGCTGACCCGCCCCTCCCAGCTGAAGACACACCTGGGCCGGAGGAGGACGCTCACCTGTTTCCCCAGTGGTGGCTCTATGGGCCTGGGGGGGTACAGGGTCCCATCGGTGCTCCCCCAGTTCTCTCTCAAGGCTGGGGGTGGCGGAGAGGGGGGGTTTAATGTTTCCCACTTGACCTTTCCTCCCCCACCCCCTGCCCCCAGCGCAGCGGGCAGGCGGACCGAAGGGCTGAATGGAGCGGAGGGCACGATTTTCACATTAATGGCAGCATATGTTGTGCTTATTGACACCGCAGGGTCGGTGCTTGTGGTGGTGGCTGAGGGGGGGTGCCTAGGAGGCCACAGGCAGGAGGGGGCATTGGGAAGAGGAGGCAGAGGGGAAGGCTGCCTGCGGGTGGGGGGTGGAGAGGGGAGCCTGGGGCCTGGGGGGAGGGAGGCAGGAACAATATTGTTGCAGGAGCACACCAGGTGCTCGCTGTCAGCCGAACAAAAAGGAAGAGTCAGCAACTCTGGGGGGGGGTGGGGAGGCGGGAGCCACCGCCTGCTCCAGTCTTACAGCCTCTCCCTGTTAACCCCTGCTCTGCTGGGCAGCTGAAGAGCAGAGGGGCTCCTGGGGCTCCCCACAGCCCTGGGCTCTTCGCATTCCCTAGACGGTCTGGGAGATGCGGTTGGGCAGTGGCAAGACTTTGCTCCACCATCCCCAAAGCCGGAAGGAATAGCAGCCTCTCTCCGTTCTTCCCTTTCCGCAGCGGAGGGGTTTGTGCGGCCTTGAGAAAGTTGGCAAAGCAGAGTGGTGGGGGCCGTTGACCTTGAGCTTCGGAAGGCTGCTGCAGGTGGGAGGCCGTGTGGAGAGGGCCTAACAAAGAGGCTGAGGGACTCTGCACTGCAAAGACCCCCGATGCCCCCTCTCCCTGCTCTGGCTGCAGATTGCTCGCCTCCTGGAAGTCTTCCCAGGGCCCTCGCCTGGGGCAGGGGGAACAGGAGGAGCCGGGGATCCTCTGTTCCTAGAGCTGGCTTTCAGTTGACGGAGAAGACTGGGCTGGCTCCCTTCTCAGCCAGGAAAGTTCTGGAGGCTCATCTTGGAAGAGTCCAGGGTGGGGGTAGCTAGATGGCAGAGTGGACTCCCACCCTGGACTCCCATTCTGGGGGTCTAGAAGACCTTGCTGCAGAGCCAAGCTGCAGGTGTCTCCAGCTGTCATTGTCCTCCTCCCTGCCCCCACCCTCCCTGCAGGGAAGCAAGGTACTCAGGGCTGCTGGGACTGCTTCAGCTTTCTCACTGCCAGGGGAGCCCAGGCTGGGGGGGGGGGGGGGGCGTGCGCAGGGGAGGATGGGCGTTGAGAGGCAGCCCTGAGGAGGGGGCTGTCCTTTTGCCTTAGGAAGGCAGAGTTAAGGCTTGTACCGCCACTCTTGAGTGTTGGTCTCCCTAGAGTCTGTGAGCTGGCATTCTGGAGCCTTCCATCGTTCATTCACTTTCAGCATGGCTAGTCTAGAGTTCTCGTCTTGGTCGCCCTGGACGAGTGTCCCAGCTGCCCACGCTTGCACACGGGCGAAGCCCCTAGAAAGCAATGACCACCTTTCCATATCCCACCCTCCAGCCCCATCTCCGCCCGGCCAGCGCCAGGACCTCTGGCTCTCGCCACCCACGGCTGCAGGCGCGGCGGGCGATCCGGTCGGGAGCCTCCTCTACGAGCTGCTCTTGCAGACACTCAGGGCCAGCTCGCGCTCCCGGTCCTCCGGGCCTTCTCCCGCGTCGCGCACGAAGCCCCTGGCCAGCCCCGCCGCACCACGCCGAGCTGCTGGCCGCCGCTGGCACGCGGGCTCCTCCCTGGGCCTCGGGCCCGGGCCGCGCCCCCCTTCCGCGGCCCTCTCGCCGGGCTCCAGCTGCGCGCGGAGCGGTCCCCGGCTCGGCTCCAGCTCCTCAATGGCCCTGCTCCCCCATTACCCTGATGTCGGCCCCTCTCCCCCTCGGCTTTATCGGCTCTCAGCCGGCTCCGCCAGGGTAATGAGGGCCCTCCTAATTACCATTGCACAAACTCCACTTACATTAACAGCTCCATCCGAGGAGCGGCAACATCTGCTGCTCGCAGGCAGGCGCCCTCCCCCGCCCTGCGCTCCCCGCCCCTCGTGCTCCCCTCTTTCCCGGCCCTCTTCCCGCACCCCGACCCTCCCTGGCCCCTTCCCCAGTCCTTGGCTTCTAATCTTTCCTTTCATGCCCTCGCTACCACCCTACCAGCCAGGTCTTTTTCAACTTCAGCATCCCAGGATGGAGAGATCCGCGCAGAAGCGACCCCCAGAGACGTTGAATGAGGAAGACGCTCAGCGGGCTGGGCCACACACAACTCTGAGAGACCCAGAAACCCAGCCAGAAAGCCCAGAGCCGATAGAAAGTGGAAGCAGCAGAGCCGGAAAGAGAGGGGGTGGGTGTCTGCGATGCCCACTCAGTGTGCAGAGCCACCTGCATGGTATGTATGTGTGTGAATGCACATATCTTGTGTTTTGCATGCTCACTTATTTAGCATCATGTATGTATGTGCGTGCGCGTCAGTGTCTTTACTGTCATGCATATCTCTGCATTCATGAGTGCATGTAACAAGCATTTGTGTCATGTGTACAATTATACTCCCCAGTGTTTATCTTTGTGCTTGCATTTTGCAAGCGTGTGTCTGTGTATATGCATATCCTTGTCCATCATGTATGTAATTTTGTGTGTGTGACGTATGTCCATATAGGCTTCAGGTTCCAAGTCACGTGCATGTCTTGTCTGGATGCCGCCAGGAGTGTGTGTATCTCTGCAGGCATGCCTATGCATGTGTGTATCATCTGTGTAATTATTCGATGCGAATGGGAGCATGTGTGTGTGTTCCTGCTCCATGGGGGATGACAGGCAGTTGGGAAGACGCTGAGCCCGTTTTATCTGAGGTTAACAGGGGTCACACTTCACTCCTGGAAGTCCCTCACCCTCCTCCCCACCCTATACAATTAAGCCTCAGTGTGGTGGAAAGACAGCCAGCACACATTAAGAAAGGTCAACAATATTATCAGCTCCTAATCCAATTAGTTACTGTTTATTTGGGAATCCGGCTCTAGGTCAGCTTCCAGGGAGAAGGCCTGGGAGAGAGAAGCTGCAAGAAACCACAGAAGGTGTCCAGGGCTGCGAGGGAGGGGAGAGGGCCGTCCTCAAGGCAGGGGCTGGGCATGCTGCCTCCTCCGGGAAGGTGGGCGCTCTGGGAAGGGGTCCGTGTTGCAGAGCAGGGGTTGAAGTCTGAGGTTTCATCTCCAGCTTGGGGTGCTGCCTCTCTCATCCCGAGACGTCCTGCCTGTGTCCAGCCCCAGCATCCTTGCAGGGTGTCTGGGAGCGTGATGGCCATGTTGGGCTGCAGCTGCTTCCCCTGGGATAGCAGAGGCAGAGGAGGACTTGTTGATCAACGGGCTGTTAGCTTTGGAAGCCACTCGTTACTCCCGCCCTCTATTTTATCGCCCTTTTCTCTCTGAGCCCCACAGGACCTCGACTCCCTGCCACCTCAGCTCAGCCAGGAGGCCCAGCTTAGCCCCACAGGGCCCCCAATCCATAAAACATGAGAGAGACCCACCTCTGGGCCTTGTGGCCTCAGGTAAGGGGCAGCTCAGCAGGACTGAGGACCCCCGGCACAAGGGGAGCAGGTTAGATGGTCTTTGCCCTGCTCTGACCCCCTCCAACCTCTGGAGAAGTGGACAAGATCCCAGCACCCAGGATCGGGGGAACTTATAGAAGGAAGAAGCTTGGCTGCTGCATTCTTGGGCCAGGTCACCCAGCCTCTCCCCTGACTCAGCAGTCAGGGGCAGGCAGGACCTGACTATCAACCCCTACCCCTGGCCATCCTCACACACAGCTGTGGATAAGTAGAGTGACAGGAACAGCTGTGCTTCTCAAGGAGCCAAGTACGGGGTCACTTATGCTTGTCTTGGGGTGCATAGGCCTGAGCCCCAGGGATCGGGCCACTTGTTCTTCTTGGCCTCAGTCCCCTCCTCTCAACACAGAAACCCCCGATGATTTGCTTTCTTACTGCCCTTTCACACAGTCATGAAAACACTGTCTTCCGTCTCCTCTCTCTCCCTCCTGCCTCCAGAGGCGAGCACAGTGTGAAGACATTGGTCCAAGTTCAAAGACTTACAGTGGATCTAAGGGCTTTGCAACAGGCTCGCTGGAAGGGTGCTTCCCTGGTTCCACCCGCAGAGAGAGGACTGTGATGCTACCACCTTCCGCCTGGACCCTGCAGTTCCCATCCTTAGTGAGCACTGCGATCGCCCGGAGAAGCTCTTGGAAGGGGGACCTGCCCAGTCTGGATCTGTAGCCTTGAGCCCCTGGAACCCATATACTAGTTTACTAATGACAAAGCATGGTCTGAGTTGTAGTATAACCTCCATCTCTCAGACGAGGAAATGGAGGCCCAAGCTGGTCAAGGATACGAATTTCTCCTTCCCACCCTCCCTCCCCTCTACTTTCTCTCCCTCCCTTCCTTCCATCTCTGTCTTCCAAGAACCAGGTCTGCTCATTGCAGGGAATCTAGTCCCTGGAATTTTGGGACGCCGGGAAGGGCTGCCTGTTGCAGGAGTTCTCTGCTTTGTGCTGTCTGCTTCCAAGCCCAGCCCCTTCGTGAGCATAACTCATTCCACCACCCTGGATTAAGCTCTCCTATCGGCACCACAGAGCATCTGCAAGGGACAAGGCTGTTACTCCCTACTGCGCATGTGTTCCAGCAGACCCCTTGCTCTGAGTTCTGCTTTCGTGTTCTGGTTCTAGTCCTTATCATCCATGTCCCCTGGTTCACCCCGTTGTCACTCAGAACCTCACCTGTAAGGTGCAGATAACGATGCTACTTTGTAGAGTTGGGATTAGAATCAGTGGATAAGTTCCTAGTGCCATTCCTGATCCATAGATGGTAAATATTATTATTATTATTAAACCTAAAGAAATAACTATCGCATCTGCTAGAAGGCTATCAGTGAAAAGACTGACGATGTAGTACAACTAGAACTCACAGACCATTCTGGGAGAGGAAGCTGATGGAGTTGCCTTGGACAAATACTTGTTGGCACCTACTAATGCTAAACATGCACGCTCTACAACTCAGCAAATCAGCTCCGAGGTGGATGCTTGTAAGAAACGAACGCTTGTGTTCAGCAAAACCCACACAGGAGGATGTTCACAACAGCTGGCTTGGTAATAATCCCAGCCTGGGACAACCCAAATGCCGTCAACAATAACAGGATGAGTAAATACATTTTGGGTTAGCCTTACAATGGAATACTACAAAGCAAGGAAAAAGAAAGGACAACTGAAAATGCATTAATAATAAAGATAAATCTCAATGATACAGTGAAATATGTTGGACATAGAGTACCCAGTGTGTGATTCATTTAGATAAGATTCAAAAACATGGCCAGTGTCCTGACACAGTGAGTTACGCTGCTGCCGACAATGCAGGCATTCTACATGCGCGCAGGTTTGAGTCCTGGCTGCTCCACTTCCAGACCAGCTCCCTGTTAATACGAGAAAGCAGTGAAAGATGGCCTAACTGCTTGGGCCCCTGCCGCCCACATGTCCTGGCTCCTGGCTTCTGGCTTCTGCTCGGTCCAGCCCCAACTGTTGAGGCCATTTGGGGAGTGAACCAGTGGATAGAAGACCTCTCTGTCTCTCCCTCTTTCTCTCTGTAACTGTGCCTTTCAAATAAATAAATTCATCTTTTAAAAAATTTCTATACAAGCAAAATTAATCTGTCATAATAAAAGAATAGGTGACACTGGAGAAAGTCACAAAGGATTTCTCTAGAATGCTAGAAATGTGCTATATCTTAATCTGGTTAGAGGTGTGTGTGTGTGTGTGTGTGTGTATAAAAATTAACTTAGGGGCTGGTGTTTGATGCAATGGGTTAGGCTTGTGCCTGCAATTCCAGCATCCTATATGGGTGCCTGTTCAAGTCCCTGCTGTTCTACTTCCAATCCAGCTCCCTGCTAATGCACCTGGGAAAGCAACTGAAGATGGCCCAAGTGTTTGGGCCTCTGCCACCCATGTGGGAGACCCAGAGAAAGTTCCTGGTTCACTGGCTTCCATAGAGCCCAGCCACAGCCATTGCAGCCATTCAGGGAGTGAACCAGCAGATGGAAAATCTCTCTCTCTCTCCCCCTCCCTCCCTTTCTCCCTCCTTCCTTCTCTCCCCCCTCCTTATCCCTCTCTCTGTGACAATGCCTATCAAATAAATGTTTTTTTTTAAAAATCAATTGATTATTACACTTGATGTAAATTACACTTCAATTTTAAGACAATTGGGCTCTCAGGTAGCCTGAGACAGATCCCTAGGAGGAACACAAAGGACTTTGCAACTCCAAAGAAGGAGTGCATCTGGCGGCCGCTGCGCCGGAAGGGAGGGTGACAGGTAGAGGACAGAGCCAGGGTCTTCTCACTGGGGCATAATTGCGTGAACGGTGAGCAGGAGCAAGAAGGCTGCACGGTTTGAGACTGGATCAAGAGCCTTTCTGGATGCCAGCCTGGAAGTTCGCGTTCACTGGGTGTCACAGGGTTTGAGCAGGACAGGGACATCACTAAGTGTTCTTTAGGTGGTTCACAGGCAGCTAGGGGTGGAGCAGGGAGAGGCAGGAGCAATGCGACTTGGGGGCTGCAATGACCAGGCCTGCTGCAGCCCCCAGGACTCGGGATCTGGGACTTCAGATGCTCTGGGTGATGAGATGAAAAGGGTTTCTTCTGCTTCTTTACACTGATCTCCTTCATTGAACCTGGATGACTCGACTAAGCAGGAAAAAAGTACGAGTGAAGGAAAAAGAAACTGGTGCTGGGAACATGCTTGGAGGGGCAGCCGGAGAAGCGGACACGGTTCTTCAGAGTCATTTCTCCAGCCCTGGGCAGGAGGAAGGGGCTGTCCCCGCAGGCCTGCAAAGGAGCAGGGCTCCGTGGGAATCTTACGGGAGGCGAGAGGTGTAGACTGATTGATGGGCAAGTCGATGATGGAGATCTATGGACGGATGCAGCAGCTTTACTCCAAAGCCATCATTCATTGAGTGCTTCCCAGGTGCCAGAGTTTTCGGGTTACTGTTGACCGTCGTGCAACCCTGCAAGGTGAATGTCGTCATCCCCGTTATTGTACCGCTCTGACAAGTGACTCGCCCCAGGCTCGACTGCAAAGCTGAGATCTGAACTCAACACGGCTAACCCTCCAGAAAACACCCCTGTAACGGGGAGAGGCTGTGCAGCCAGACCCTTGGGCTGGGGCCCCGACCCCCAGCAGACTGGGCTGGGCTGGGCTTTCCCGCTCCCTCCCCCTTTTCTTCCCCAAGCTTCCAGGGGAACTTCCTGTCCTTGGACTTTCTCCCAGAAGGTGGGCACTTGACCCTGGTCCCTGCCCCCATTCTAACCAACACCTCCTCCCCCACTCTCTCTCTATCACTGGTGACACTCCCCACCTGCCATCACCATCCATCATTAGTACTGTAAGCTCTGCCTCAGCCCTTCAAAGTTGCTAAATCCCCTATTTGGTTCAGTTCCACTCCAGCTCCCAGCTCCCCGTGCACGAGGGACCTGATGGGACACAGGGAAATTATACACGTAATAAAGAGTCGGTTTGCTCTGATAATTCTGATAATGATGCACATCTCACCCCTTCCCATGCACACACACACACACACACACACACGTATTGTACCCCCCACACACAAGTATTGTACCCCCCACACACACACACAAGTATTGTACCCACACACACACACACAAGTATTGTACCCCACACCACCCAACCTCCGCAGCCTCCCAACCCACTGCTGCCCTGGAGCTCCCCCCACAGAGATGCTCTCAGACCAAGTCTCCATCCACCCTCTGCCCGGGAAATTATCTGGAACACCTTGTCTGTCCCCCGGCGCCCACAGCACATGGCATTTACCAGCTGTGTCCTGAGGGTCTGTTCTTTTCTGGAGCCCTTAGCTTGTAGCAGGAGCAGAGTCAGTGTGGTCCACAGTGCTTGGACATGGCTGCTCCTCCATGGCCTTGCTGAGTGAATGAATGAGTGCCCACATCACTACGTTCATCATTGGAAACACATCCCATCTTGGAATATCCCCCAGCCCTACCCGCCCACACAGCACCCCTCTGAATCGCATCTTCTGCTTACACAGACACACACCTCACCTCTGCCACTGGGGGCTCATTCCACACTCGGAGGCAGGACTACCATGAATGGCTACCTGGGAGTCTTGGCTTGGCGTGGGGGGCAAATAGGAGAGAAGATGCGTTAGGAATGGATGAGGGTTCCTGGGTGAGTGCGTGAGTGTGGGCCTGACTGCTGTGTATGGAGAGGGGACGAATGTGTGTGCGTCACTGTGCATGGTGTCTGTGTGTGTGCCTGCATGCGTGTGCACACAAGCCTCGGATCCCCCGGACTTACCTTCTTCCCCGCCCTCTCAGAGCTATGGATAAGCATCATGGGCTCTCATTCACGTTCCCTTGTCTCTCCCTCCCCTAAAGTTGAAGTCCTTTTAGGAGAAAGTTGTCTCCTCCCTCTCCTTACTTCTCTGCAGCCCAGGGAGGTTTAGAGAGAAAAGGCGGGGCTGGTATCCGGGAGGAGGTCTCACTTCCAGGTCAGCTTCCCTGCCACCATCGTGGTCCCTGTTCGGCCACCTGCTCCCACCAGCTTTCATCGTCATGTCCGTGGCCCCTTCTGCATCCAGAGAGAGCAAGAACCAAACAGCAGTGACAGCCCCTGACGACTGGCGAGCTGGGACCTCCACAGCCTTCCATGTTTGCCAACTGCCCATGGCATGACTGGCGGGCCCAGGCGTGGGGCTCTGCCTCAGCCCCTGCTAACCTCTAACGTGGTGTCTCTGCTCTGCTCTCGCCAGCGAGCCTGCCTCCAGCCGCTGCCCTGGCTGGCTTTCCTCCAACCACTTCCCCAGGCCCCGCCGCTTGCAAAATCTTTTCCCTAGGGTCCTCAGAGATCACTTCCGACACACACTGAGTCATTTTCCCAAGGTGGAGCCCTCTCCTGGGCACATTCAGGCACTGCCACAGCTTTCTGCGCCTGCAAGTGACGTGGCCGGGCCTGGCCCAAGCCCCAGCCCCAGCCCCAGCGTGGGCTCAGGAAGAGTCTTCTCCGTGTCCCCTCCTCAGGCATGCAGATTGCCTTTGGTCTCCTCCTTCACCCAGCCCTCCCCCCACCCCCGCACCCTCTGGCCTCTGCTCACCTCCCCGCCTCCTCGCTTCCTACGTCACCCTGTACTCTCCTAGCCTCATCCTTGGTGGCCTTCCTCAGGGTCTGTCCACACACAGAGCTCTCCAGGCTTCCTGTGCAGGCCACAGGGCATTGGGACATGCTGCTTGTTCTGACAGAAAGGCTTTTCCTTTGTCTCGTCGCCCATTCCACTCCCCCTCGCTCTTCCAGCGTCAGCTCAGAGGCTACTTCCTGGGAGCAGACAAGTCCCCCTACTGCACGGCTCTGGGAATGCCTCCCTGCTGGCACTCAGCACACTTGCCATTTTGTGTGGATGTGGTCACTTCACTTACGTCTGCCTGGCTCACTAGAGGAGCGGGGCACAGGAGCACGTCTTTGTGCATCTCTGCAACCTCTGGGTGGGGTCTGGCCTGTGGGAGGCCTTTGATAAACACTTGAAGGCTGAATGAAGCCAGCAGCAAGCTCAGGCTGCACGGTGAGAGAATTTCCACAAAAGCCAAATGGCACCTGCCGAAAGCCGAGTCCCATCAGCCTTTGAATGCTCAAGAACTTGCTGTGGCTCCCGCGGCCTCACGGATGAAATCCAAAATTTTCCTTTTGATTTTTCAGGCTCTTCAAATTTATTTTCTTTATTTCCTCTCACTTCCCTTTGCTTCTCCCCAAAACGCAGGGGCCCGTACACATGCCTTGACTTGGTTGACCTTCACACCATGGCCTCTGCCTGGAAGAACTCTCCTTTCCTCTTTATCCTCCCTAAAATCCTATTCTTCAGGATGGGCGTTGTGGTGCAGCAAGTTAAGACCACGTCAAGTGCCAGTTCGAGTCCTGGCCCCTCCATTTCCAATCCAACTTCCTGCTAATGTGCCTGGGAAGGCAGCAGAAGATGGCCACATGCTTGGACTCCTGCCCATCCACATGGGAAACCTGGATGGAGTTCCTGGCTCCTGGCTTTAGCCTGGCCTGGTCTGGCTGTCACAGGCATTTGGAGAGTGAACCAGTGGACTGAAGATCCCCCTCTTTCTCTCTGCGTATGTCTCTCTCTCTGTTACTCCGCCTTTTAAATAAATAATTTTCAAATTATCCTACTCATCCTTTAAGTTCAAAATCAGGTTTCCATTCTTACACAAAGCTTGCCCTGACCATTCTAGCACCCAATGAACTCCTACGACCTGTAACCTCTATACATTTGGCACATCAGAGACTGTTAACCTTGGAAGGGCCCCCGACATCATTGGCTTAACCGGAGTCTAAGCAAGCTGTGTAGTTACATTTTCCAAACTCAGCATTCAAGTACCAACCTCAAAATTCATGCTACAGCCACATATTGCCTAGGATGTTATTATAAATTAACTTACTGCTTAAAATTTTATTTATTTTCATTTTGTTTGAAAGGCAGACAGATAGAGATCTTCCACCGTCTGGTTCATTCCCCAACTGCCCACAACAGCTGGGGCCGAGCGCGTTCTGAAGCCAAGAGCCCAGAACTTTATCTGGGTCTCCCACGTGGTGCCATGCACTCAAGAACTGGAGCCATCACCTGCTGCCTCCGGAGATGCTCATTAGCCGGAAGCTGGATCAGAAGTAGCCAGCCCAGGCACTGGAATACGGGATGCGGTATCCCAAGCCGCGACTTAACCACTACACCAAACACCTGCCCCAACTTACAGATTTTTACTCTAGTACATTTATTTATCATTTTTATTTTTAAGGATTTATTTATTTGAGAGGCAGAGTTGGAGAGAGGTCTTCTGTCCACTGGTTCACTCCCTAAATGGCTGCAATGGCTGGAGTTGGGCTCATCCCAATCCAGGAGCCAGGAACTTCTTCCAAGTCTCCCACGTGGGTGCAGGGGCCCAAGCACTTGGGTCATCTTCCATTGCTTTCCCAGGCGTTTAGCAGGGAGCTGGATTGGAAGTGGAGCAGCTGGGACTCGAACTGGTGCCCATGTTGGATGCTGGTGTTACAGACGGAGGCTTAACCTATTACGGCACAGTGCAGGCCTCACATTTATTATTTTTAAAAAGACTTTATAAGGGGGCCGGTGCTGTGCCGTAGTAGGCTAAGCCTCCACCTGTGGTGCTGGCATCCCATATGGGCGTGGGTTCAGGTCCTGGCTGCTCTTCTTCTGATCCAGCTCTCTACTATGATCTGGGAAAGCTGTGGAAGATGGCCCAAGTACTTAGGCCACTGCATCTGCGTGGGAGACCCAAAAGAAGCTCCTGGCTCCTGGCTTCAGCCTGGCCCACCCAACTGTTTTGGCCATTTGGGGAGTGAATCAGTGATCTCTGGCTGGCTGGCTGGCTGGCTTTCTCTCTCGCTCTCTCTTTGTATCTCTCTCCTTCTCTCTCTGTACTTCAGCTTTTCAAGTAAGTAAATAAAGCTAAAAGAAAGAGAGAGAGAGAGAGAGAGAGAGAGAGAGAGAGAGAGAGAGAAAGGAAGGAAGGAAGGAAGGAAGGAAGGAAGGAAGGAAGGAAGGAAGGAAGGAAGAAAAGTGACACTTTTACAGAAGCTTGAAGTAACCTGACACTGTAACCAAAACAAAGGAACTTAAGTGACATGCAGTAGTATGGAACATTCTTGCAATATACAGTAGTAAGTAAAAAAAAAGTTATATAAAACCTATTACTATTTTTTATAGATTTCTTTATTTACTTGAGAGGCAGAGTTACAGAGAGAGGTCTTCCATCATTTGGTTCACTTCCTAAATGCCCACAACAGTTGAATCTAGGCCGATCCCAAGCCAGGAGCCAGGAGCTTCTTCCAGGTCTCCCATGCAGATGCAGTGGCCTAAGTACTTGGGCTGCTTCCACTGCTTTCCCAGGCCATCAGCAGGGAGCTGGATCAGAAGTGGAGCACTTAGGACTCAAATCAGCAGCCATATGGGATGCCAGTGCTGCAGGGGGATGCCTAACCTATTACGCCACAGCACCAGCCCCATGCTTGTTACTATTTCTAATAAGACTAAATTTTAAAATACCTTTTAGGAATAAATAAAGCTATTGAAAAATAAAGCAAGGGGGCCGGTGCTGTGGCTCAGCAGGTTAACACCTTGGCCTGAAGTGCCGGCAACCTATATGGGCGCCGGTTCTAATCCTGGCTGCTCCTCTTCTGATCCAGCTCCCTGCTGATGGCCTGGGAAAGCAGTAGAAGATGGTCCAGGTCCTTGGGCCCCTGCACCCACATGGGTGACCTGGAAGAAGCTCCTGGCTCCGGGTTTCGGATTGGCGCAGCTCCAGCCATTGCAGCCATCTGGGGAGTGAACCATCGGATGGAAGACCTCTCTCTCTCTCTCTCTCTCTCTCTCTCTCTCTCTCTCTCTGCCTCTCCTCTCTGTGTAACTCTGACTTTCAAATAAATTAATTTAAAAAAGAAAAGAAAAAGCAAGAAAGTGATACATATGGGATTCAGGATGTCAAGTGCCCTGGGCTGGAGGCTGGGACCAGGATGAGGGGACCGTTTGGCTGGTTGTGAGTTATTGCCAAGGCCTGGGATTTTGTTTTGGATGATAAATTCATGAGATGCTTATAATATTTTTTAAAAGTAACTAATAAAGAAACTAACTAAATATATAAGAAAGTACTCCATGCAAGAGCCAATGATGACAGTGTAAACCAAGGAATATGATAAATTCAGTTCTGTGAACCCAGGTTCCAATGGAAAAAGAGAGAAAGGAAGCTAACTGACAAGGAAGTAACTTTCTCACTCTGGGGTTCCGTGCAATTTAATGTCCTGTCAATGCACCATCAAAGATCATCGGACATTCGAACAGGGGGCCTGGTCCCCTCCCTTGGATAAACAGCCCTAAAACCTCTCTGCCCCAGGCTGCCTGCTGGAGGTCCAGTGTGGAACTGGCAGCTCTGGGAGACAGTTGCCTGGCCTGGTCCTTTTGCCATGAGACTTTGCCCTGCCTGACACAGCTCAGCCTCCCTGTAACGCATCTTGCTCTCCTCTTGGCGCCTGGCACGGGCACCCAGGAACCCAGAATTTGCATATTGATTGCTTCCCGATAGAGCCTCCTGCCCTGGGGCTGGAGCCTCACTAGGTTCCAAGGGAAGACAAAAGTGTTCCTGATTATCTGCTGGGACACAGCCTGGTGCCAAGTGTGAGCCCTGATTTCTTTCTAGGAGAAAATCAGCATTTTCCATAAAAATCTTTAAGCAATTTTTTGATAAGCTTTTAATGGAATGCAGATTTCCTCTTGGAAGTCAGTCTCCCAGCTATTTTACCTAGGGTAGGAGTTTAATTAATTTTATCCAGACATTATTTTTTTAACAATGGTTTTTAAACAATGATTCTAACCCCTCTTCTTCCCTCTAAATGTGTCCACCAAGAGGGCACCTCGAGTTGGACACCAAGAGGGCACCTCCAGGTCTCTTCCACTTGCAGGAAGGCTGAAATACAATTTGGACACGTGCTCATAAATAAATCGTCTAAAAAGCTTTTTTTTCTTGTGTGTGTGTGTGTGTGTGTGTGTGTTCCTGTAACACAACTGAATACTTGTGGGTGGGCTAGGATTTCTTAGCCATATTTTTACTAACCCACAGCTGGCATTAACTGAAACTCCTTAGCCCAAAATTCTTGACCTGACCCTGCGGCGGCTCCCCTTGGCTCTGATGAGTCACCTTCTACCCCCACAGAATCCATGGCTTTGGGAGGCCTGGGCTGGGAGGGGGAAGCGGGGCCAGTAGAGGCCTGAGAGCATCTTCAGAAATCCTCACGGAACCCCAGCATCAGGGACGAGGCCACCTTCACCCCCTCTCCAGTGTGTGCAGGCCAGAACTGATGGTCCCTGCGGTGAGGGAGAAGACCCTTTGGGCAGAAGCTGACTCTGAGACCTCTGCCCTCTTTTGAGGGGTAGAGGCTGGGGGAGCAGTGGACACTGGTGCCCCAGGTTGCTGCTTGGCAGACTTTAGTCCCTGGACCTGGCCCCCATCCAGCTGGGAAATGAGGGCCTCTCCATTGGACACGGGCTGTCCTAGGCCCAGCTGACTCCCAGCTGCTCACTCAGCCCCTCCCCCGTGGGCTGTCATAAGGGGGCCAGGCAGGGCTCACCAAGGTGGACCTGGGGAACACACAATGTTCTGGGTCCACCTTGGGGATGTCAGCTCTGCCCCAGCATCATCTTCATAATCTTTTTCATAATTTATTAGTTCCGAATGTAAGTGTTGATGATAGAAAACACAGAAACTTTCAAGAAATATAAAAACAAACTGTGGAGGGCGGTGCTATGGTGTAGTGGCTTAAGCCTCTGCCCGTGGTGCTAGCATCCCATATGGGCACAGGTTCCAGTCCTGACTGGTGCACTTCCCCTCTAGCTCCCTGCTAATGCACCTGGGAAAGCAGTGGAAGATGGCCCAGGTACTTGGGCCTCTGCACCCATGTGGGAGACCCAGAAAAAGCTCCTGGCTTCAGATTAGCCCAGCTCCGACCATTATGGCCATTTGGGGAATGAACCAGCAGATGGAAGACCTGTGTGTGTGTGTGTGTGTGTGTGTGTGTGTGTGTCCCTCTCTCTGTGTAATTCTTTCAAATAATTAAATCTTAAAAATAAAAACAAAAAAACACCATGAGTTGTCTTACTATCTCTCTCTCATTTTTTTTTTAAGATTTACTTTATTTATTTGAAAGACAGTTATAGAGAGAGGTAGAGACAGAGAGAGGTCTTCCATCCACGGGTTCACTCCCCAGATGGCCACAACGGCTGGAGCTGTGCCGAGCCAAAGCCAGGAGCCATGAGCTTCTTCCAGTTTTCCCACGCAGGTGCAGCGGCCCCAAGGACTTGGGCCATCGTCTACTGCTTTCCCAGGCCATAGCAGAGAGCTGGGTTGGAAGTGGAGCAACTGGGACTGGAACCAGTGCCCATATGGAATGCTGGTGATTCAGGCCAGGGCATTAACCCGCTGCGCCACAGCACTGGTCCCTATCTTACCATCTTACCATCCACCAACAATATTTCCTGTCTATATTCCTGTTTTTTTTTTCTTTTCTCTTAATCTATAGACTCATTTTTGCTCCACAGATGGGATCATTCTGTGCCTAGTGCTTTTCATCCTGTGTTTTCTTATTGTCTCCTGAAACTGTGTGATTCAGTTCTTTGAGAGTCTGGTTTTCAGTGGGTATGAGTTAACATAAAGTCCAGAAGCTTAGAGCTGGCTGTGGTGCCAGCATCCCAGTGGCTCCACTTCTGATCCAGCTCCCTGCTAACCAACGTGCCTGGAAAAGCAGCAGCAACAGATGGTCCCAGTGCTTGGGCCTCTGCCACCCAGGTGGCAGATTCTACATGGAGTTATGGGCTTGTAGCTTTGGGCTGCCAGGGTGTTGCAGCCATCTGGGGAGTGGACCAGTGGGTGGAAGATCTCTCTCTCTCTCCCTCTCTCTCTGTAACTCTGCCTTTCACATAAATAAATCTTAAAAAAAAAAAAAAAAAAAAGCAGCAGCAGCAGCAGCAGCCCACAAGCCCCCCTCTCCCTCAACCACAATTCCCCTCCCATTTTCCAGGGCTCCTCGGGTGCCTCTGTAGGACTGGTCTTCCTTCCCCGACTATAGATGGCAAAGCTGAAGCCCCAAGTCAGGCCTCAGGGCTCGGGTGCCAGCCCTCCTTCCTCCATGCAAGGGCTCCTGGTGCCTGAGCCAAGTCCTCTTGCTTTTGGTTTCCCACGCCTGCAGGTTTCAGATCTATGCGGCCTCTGGCTCTTCCAACCCAAGCACTGCCTAGCGCCTCCCCCCACCCCGCCCCTTCCCCAATCCCTGTCCCTCTCCCAGGCACCTCTGGTGGTCTGAACACGCTCCCCTCTGGGATGCTGGGAGGTGGGGGAGCCACTCCTCATTTTCAAACCTCTCCTAATTGATTTCCCTCTGATGAGGTGCCGTAATCCTTTCTGGCTGCCCTAAACGCTTCTCCAGTTTCCTCCAACAGCCTCTCCATATTCCTTGTTGCCGCCTCCCACGTGCTCCTGGGGCTGAAAAGATCTTTCTGGATTTTAGTCTTGGCAGCCATCACCCACATGCCCCATGTGTGCATCAGGAGCCCTGACACAGGCTGGCCCAGGTACACACCCCCTCCTTGGGGCAGAGTTCCCCACATTCTGCCTGGCCCGCTCTATTCAAACCAGGTTATGGGGAATAGCAGCTTTAGGAACACATGTAAGACATCGGCCAGAGGCAAGGCCTTTGTTGCCAGACCCATCCGGGCTGCGGGGCGTGGTGGGGAGGTTGGAGGCCCACTGTCAGTTCTCTGCTCGGTCCGGCATGGCTGTGGCACACAAGCAACCCTGACCCTGGGCTAGGGCTGCCTTCCCCCCACTGCCCTGAGACCCTCCCCTGCCCCTTCACTGCCCAGGAGGAACGCCATGGAGGCCAGGGGGACTGCGGCCCAGGTCTCTGGGTACAGAGCCTCCGGAGCCAAGCGGGATCAGAACCCAAGCCCCCCAACTATCTCTCTCAGTCCCCTTGCATGCAGCCAGTGCTGGGGGCGGGCGGGAGGAGGCTGGCTGGGTGCAGTGCAATGTTCATGGGGACTGGGGGGCAGGGAGTCCATTCAAATTGACAAAAATAGAACATCAGCCTCATATCATTTTTCTCAAAACAAGATTTATTGAAGTTCTGTCGGTGAAAATCGCTGCTGTGTGGAACGCCTAACTTATAGATTAGATTACTCAGTCGTGCCTTACTACATTTTTCATTAGAAAAATATTGGCTGGGAGAGTTTGACCTCATAATCTCTGCATTTTAAACAATAACCAGAGGAAAACCAAATAGAAGGCACAAGTTAACGGGTCCCCCCTCCCCCAGCACTTCCCCCTGGGAGAGATGGGAGCGAGGGCCGGGAAGGGAGCAGGAGTGGAATCTGCTGCGTGAGCAATTCCCCACCTCCCGCCCGCTCCCCAGGGGCTGCGGGAGGCAGTGGCTGCACTGAGTGTGCGGGGCTCAGGCACGGGTGGTGGCACAGAGCGGTGCGGGGCCCCAGCCCAAGGTGGAAGAGGGCAGAGCCTCGTGGGGAGAGGGCCCTCTCTCTGCCGCAGGAGGCACCCAGAGGAGCGCGCTGAAGCATCAGCTTGTATACCCCGAATATAGCCAATCTTTATTGACAATTATATACATTTTGAAGCACACCCAGAAGAATCCAGAATCCTAAGACAACCCTGGAGACTCCATAGGAGAGTGCCAGAGCAGAGAAGACAGGGCACAGCCATGGCTGCACCCCGACCTGGGGCAGGGAAGTCTCCCTTCCTGGGAATATTCTGGAAGAGGGAGTAACTCCAAGGGCAGGCCTCAGGTGTTCTGACCACGGCTCCAGCCCTGGGGGCAAAGGCTCCTAAAGGACCCTAGGCCTGAAACCCGCAGGCTGAGGGCCATCCTGGGGATGCCGGCTGCCTGCAGAGAGGAGCAGAGGGCATCCGGGTGCAAACGGATCCCAGCCACTTTAGGACTGCTGATCTGATTCCTCCGAGAGTGGCACCCCCACCCCCGTCCGGGTCTCGGTTTCTACTTTCTGAGGCTTCGGCTTCGGTGATTTCCAAGTTCTGACACAGTCATTAGTTACAAAGAGCAATTATTTTTTTTTTTGTCATTAAGTCATTTTTTAAATGGCTCCGGGCGACATCACAGAACAAAGAAACAAAATATCCATGAAAAGACTTAATCACAAATTACTAATTATTTCGCCCCCCTCTTCCCTCCCCAAATCGTGAAATCCGAGCCCCATGAAAAGGGAGAAGGTCTCCCCGTCCATGAGCTCGCCATGGCTCTTAGGCACCTAATCCATCATGGGGGGTGCGTTTCCTGGCCACCCCCCCAGCCCCAGGGGAGGGGGTGGCAGGGAGTCTCTTATTCTTGACCTTTGAAGTCACCTTCTGCCCACAGCTACAGCCCCTCACCCAAGGGAGGGCAGCCCTAAACGAGTGGGGTCCCCCGTGCTGAAGGCCTCCCCTCAGGCCAGCAGTGCCCCCGGCTGGCATTCCACCCGGGGCCCTTTGAAGGCTCTGGGCCACAGCCGGAGCCGCCCCCTGCCGCGGGGCTCCCGGAGGCTCCAGCTGAAAACTAACCCGAGGAGGAAGTAATCCTGGAGGGGAAGCCCCCTGTCCCCAGACGTGAGGAAATAAAATGTGTCTGACACCAAGATGTATGGGAGCGGGGCGTCCGGGCCGGCCCCTCCCTCAGGCCTTCCTCCTGGGCCAGCTCCCAGGGCTGCCTGTGTCTCCTCAGCCGACCCGGGCCAGAGAGGGCACCGCGAGGAGGAGGCAGCAGCCGTGGACGTCTCACCCAGTCCTGGAACAGAGGTGGTTCTGCCACGGAGGAGCAGGCCTCCTAGAAGATGCCCACACTCGCTCCCCCCCCCCCCCCCCCCCCCCGCCGATGTGCCTGGTCCGCTGGGAGCAGCCTGGCGGGAGCTGGGGAGGCTAGCCCAGTCTGGGAAGGATGGGGTGCGGGGCCAGAGACTGGGCCACTGAGGAGAGTGGCGGGTGGGGGCGGGGGCCATCTGTGCAGTCCCCAACCTAAGAACCCAAACGGTCTCCCAACAGGCTCTCCTGCAGCTCAGCTCTGAGCTGGACTCCAGAGTAGACCCAACCCATCTCGCTCATCCGTTCAGCAAGTGCGCATCAAACTCTAACTACAACGAGAATACATCGGGGAACGTGACAGATCCAGGCCCAGTCTTCTTGGAGATGAAGTTCACTCCTGTTGAGAAGATCTGGATCAAAGAGAGTCGAAGCAGTGCCCAGGTGCCTGCCCCAGCCTCTGCCCACTGTGGGTATTTGGATAACTGCCTTTGGTTGTTCTCCGGCTCCCAGTCACGGCGTTCCCTTAAATACTGGTCTCGTAAGTCTCCTGGGCTCACCTCCCTGCCAGCCCTGGGTACACGATGGGGGTGGAAAAGGTGTTAGGTGGAAAGAGAGAAGGCAGGCAAGCAGGTGTTCAAAAACCAGGGCCTGCTTAACACATGCTTGCAGCCACTGCTCCTATGTCACGCGAGCAGTGGAGACCTTGGCATAAATGTCCACAGAAATCGTCATTGTCCCAACAAAGGAGCTGAGAAACTCAGACACTCGTTCCCAGCCACGCACAGGTGCCTACTCACTCTCGTCCTCTTTCTTTTCAGACTGGCCTCTTTCTTCCCTTCTAACCAAGGAACCCCGGGGGATATCCTGGGATTTGGGCTCTCTGTACTTTAACAGGAACAGGTTTAGGAGATTCTGCTTTGCTCTCATTCTGCCACTGGTGCCAGCCACTCCTCAGACCAGCAGGAGGTAGGAGCCGTGGGTGATAGCCTTCCTCCGGGATAGGAGAGACTGCTGCTTGTCCCCAGTGTCTGTTCTCCCTTCACTCCTTGCATAATAAAATGTCCAAGTGTTTCTTAGAACATAGTCACCTATTTTAAGACTGTATTTTGGGGTCGGCACTGTGGCGCAGCAGGTTAACGCCCTGGCCTGAACGCCAGCATCCCATATGGGCGCCGGTTCTAATCCTGGCTGCTCCTCTTCTGATCCAGCTCTCTGCTATGGCCTGGGATAGCAGCAGAAGATGGCCCAAGTGCTTGGGCCCCTGCACCCACGTGAGAGACCCAGAAGAAGCTCCTGGCTCCTGGCTTTGGATCGGCTCAACCATTGTGGCCATCTGAGGAGTCTTGCCCTTTTCATTTATTTATTTTAAAGGCAGAGAGAGGTCCTCCATCGCTGGTTCACTCCCCAAATATCTACAACAGCTGGCACTGGGCCAGGCCCAAACCAGGAGCCAGGAGCTCCATACAGGTCTCCCACTGGTGTGGCAGAGACCCAAGGACTTGAGCCATCACCTGCTGTCCCCAGGGTGTGCATTAGTGGGAAGTTGGACAGAAGCAGAAGAGGGACTTGATCCCAGGAACTCCAGTACTGGATGCAGATACTCCAAGGGGTGGCTTAGGCTGTGGCACCTCAATGCCTGTCCTCCTGTTTATAAAAATTTTGCCTATTTATTTATTTTCCTTTTATTTGAAAGGCAGAGAGACAGAGTTGGATAGATAACTTCCATCTGCTGGTTCTCTCCCCAAATGCACAGAACAGCAAGAGCTAGGCCAGGCTGAAACCAGGAGCCCAGAATTCAATCCAGGTCTCCCACTGTGTGGCAGGGACCCAAGGACTTGAGCCACTTCCTGCTGCCTTCCAGGGTGAGCATGAGCAGGAAGCTGGATCTGAGCCAGAGGAGCCGGGACTTGAACAAGGCATTCCAGTACGAGACGTGGCTGTTCTAAGCAGTGACCCAACCCCCGTCCCTCTGTGTCCCCTTTTCTCCCCTTTTCACTGGGTGCACAATGATACAGGAGCCAGAGCCACCGTCTTAGACTACAAGATGGGAGCCCCTGTGTTAAAGATGGTGGCGCCCAAACCAAGAGCAAGCCAGGGGTTTTGGTGTTGGGGTGGAGCTGCCCCATGTGCCCAAGGCACCTCTGTGTGGACTTCACAGGACAGTGAGCAAGCTGATTATGTGCGTAATCCACTGCTATTTTGGAATTTATTTCATTTCTTTCCTTCTGCTTCCTTGAGCAAAGGGAAAATAAATAAGCTCATGTGGCACTAAACACCATAATGTGAACCACATATGTTACCTTTTAAATAATGTAATATTTTATCTTTTAAAATGTTAATTTTTATTTATTTGAGAGAGAGAGAGAGAGAGAGAGAAAGAGAGAGAGAGACTGATTCTCCATTTGCTGGTTCACTCTCCAAAAGTTCGCAACAGCCAGAACTGGGCCAGGCCAAACCCAGGAGCCAGGAACTCCATCCAGCTCTCCCATGTGGGTGGCAAATACTTGAGCCATCATCTGCAGCCTCCCAGATGCATGGGCAGGAGGCTGGATCTGAAGACCAGACTTAATCTTAGGTACTCTGATATTGGATGCATCCCAAGTGGCAGCTTAACCTGCTAAGCCATAACACCTACCTTCACATGTTATTTAAAATCTTCTAGTAGACACAATAAAAAATAGATAGGTGAAATAAATTAATTTTATAATATATATTAAATATTTATTTGTTTGAGAGGCAGAGAGAGAGAGAGAGAGGTCTTCAATCCACTGGTTCACTCCCCAAATGGCTACAACGGCCAGAGTTGTGCCGATCTGAAGTCAGAAGCCAGGAGCTTCTTCTGGGTCTCCCACATGAGTGCAGGGGCCCAAGGACTTGGGCCATCTTCCACTGCTTTCCCAGGCCATAGCAGAGAGCTAGGTCATAAATGGAGTAGCAGGGACTCAAACCAGTGCCCATATAGGATGCCGGCACACCCACTAGGCCACAGTCCCAGTCCCTTATAACATATATTTTAATACAGTATTTACAAAATGTTATTTCAACATGTGAACAACATAATTATCAAAGAGATGGTTTTACAGTCTTTTTTTTTCATACTAAGTCTTCAAAACCCAGTGTACATCTTAGCCCACATCTCAGTTGACTATCTGCATTTCAAGTGCCCAACTGCCCCTCCAGGCTGGTGGTGACAAGGTCGGCCAGCACAGATGGAAGGGGCTTCCTGGAGACAAAAGCCGGCGAGGGACTGGGAACCGGTCCTGAGTCAGGAATAAGAGTTACAGGAATTCCTGCTCCTCCTGCCCCTAGGAGGGCCCTTGGGCAGAGCCATCCCATTGCCAGCCAGGTGCTCGACACACCTGGCGTGCCTGGCTTCAGCCCATGAGGAAAACCGTTTGGGCCTTAGTTTCCTACACTGGACCCCGGAGGACCGTCTTGAGAAGCAAGCAGACCCCTAGGAAGATGGGGCAAGAGACAGGACAGCTGGGTGGACGGTGACTCTCCAGTCTGCACTTGGCCGTGGCTCAGGAAAGACAGTCCAGGTCCCATCACAGAGGCATGAGGCTCAGGGTGACCAGGCCGTGACGTGTTCCTCCAGAGTGACCTCCAGGGGCAGGCTTAGCTCAGACATCCGCGGAACTGAAGGAAGCACACCACCACATGAATGGCCCATATAGAGTGATAGGAAAAACCGTTTTCATTTGGACAGCAATCCAACGTCTCTCCCACCATCACAACTGCCTTTGCAGTGACTGTCACTTTTGTCACCCTGGGACAGGCCTTTGAGGCAGTAAAGATGATGCCTGGGACCCCCACATGCCATATCAGAGGGCCTGTGTTTTGAGTCCTGGCTCTGCTTTTGATTCCTGCTTCCTGCTACTGCCCTGGGAGGCAGCAGTGAGGGGTCCCTGCCACCCACGTGGGAGACCTGGGTGGAGCTCTGGACTCCTGGCTTCAGCCTGGCCCAGTCCCTTCTGTTTGGGAGTGAACCAGTTTATGGGAGATCTGTCTCTGTCTCTCTCTTTCAAGTAAAAATAAAAACTTTTAAAAACTATTGTCAACATCACCCCCCAATGCTGCCATTACCTCCAGAATGATTACTTCTGTTACTCTTAGCTTCAGTGTCGCATCCTTCACCTTGGCAATCGTGATCATCACTTACTGCCTTTGTCGCCATGGTAACAATCATCAACATGACCACTCATCACCTCTTTCTTATTATTGCAATCACTACAGCTGACACTATTCTCAGCCTCTCTACAACAGCCACTTCCAACAACACCAATAGTATTAGGATCCCCGACGTCCCCACCCCCTAAGTACTGTAAGGACACTCCCATCTGTCCTTTTGCTATCTAGAAGTCCCCAATATACCTATAATTTCTACCTGGCCAAAATACCCTCATGTACCACTTGTCCTCCAGAACCCTCTCACTCCATCTTTGCTTCAGAATCAAGTTCCCATCACCCTATTGGACCATCTGGATTCTGGACCCTTGCCTGTCCTGTCCACTGTCCATTGAAATCTGTGATCTCTTTCTGCCTGCTTGGATGCTCTGGCTTTTGGAGCCTTGGTTTACATCTAACTCATGGTCACTTAGTGCTGGGTGTTCTGCCATCCATCACAGAGGTCTGCCTTCCTAGGCCTGGGGAGCTCAACACCTCCATGCCCTCTCAGGGAGGTGAAGAGCCTGCCAACATCTGTCCTTGGAGTTTTGCTGAGCAAAACCAGGCTGAGTTTGTTTCACTGGTCCCTCAAGGTTGGTCTGGCAGCCTTTGATCCTGAAGCAAGCTGGAAACGGTATTTCCTGTCAGACTTTGCCAACACAGGAAACTTGGTGCATTTAAAGTAGCAGTGGAATGAGGAAAGGGTAGCCGAGGGGACAACGGTCACATTCTGGCTCCCAGGTTGTTCCCAGAAACAACAAGGGAATTTTGCTCTTCTGTGTAAGAGTTCCAGGTTTTCTGCAAGAGGTCAGGCCTCTGGCCACAAATCCTTCAGATCCCTGCACAGGGAGGGGAAGGACCCAGACGTGTCCTGGGATGTGTGTCTGGCTGGAGCTTGGACCCCACAGTGGACCCCTTGATCTGATCATGCAACCCAAAGGGAATGGGTCTCCAATGCCTATTGCTCAGTAAATCTTGCCAGAGATAGAGGCGAGATGGGCAGAAGGGAGCTGGGTGCCCTTCCTGAGGCCCGGGACAAGGCCAAGCCTATGTGTAGGACAGAAGGGGCTGGAGGCTCCTTGAAGCACCTACACTTTGGGAGCAGCCAGAATGCTCATTCATAGTGGCCCTCTCCCCCAGAGCTGGGCAAACAGACAATGAAGTGACTCAGGGAGGTGGTCAGGGGCGAGGGGAAAAAGTGGATTCCTCTTGCAGCCACCAGCAGACCTTACAGGTGCAGACACACCAGCTTCCTCCTCGAGTCATGGCCTGAGAATGGAGATTTAGGCTTCCCTTCCACCTCTCCCATTCATTCATTTGTTCCATTGTTTTTTATTATTTGTTTAAAGATGTATTTTGTTTACTTGAGAGAAGGGTGACACAGAGAGGGAGGGAGGGAGGGAGGGAGGGAGAGAGAGAGAGAGAGAGAGAGAGAGAGAGAGAGATCTTCATCTGCTGATTCCAAATAACCCCAACAGCAAGGGCCAGGCCAGGTCAAAACCAGAAGCCTGGAACCCTACCCAGATCTCACACAAGGGTAGCAGGGGCCCAGTGCTTGGGCTATCTTCTGCTGCTTTCCCAGGTACAGAAGAGGAGCAGTCAGGACTCAACGTGGTGTTCTGATATGGGATGCTGGTATTGGCAAGCAGCGACTTAACCCACTGTACCACAATGCCAGTTCCTATTTATTGTTATAATTATTATTATTCAAGAAGCAGAGAGAGAGCTCCCATCTGGTGGTTTACCCCAAAATGCCAGGCGTAGGGAAATGAGTCTGGCGGCAGGGACCCAACCGTCTGAGCCATCACTTGCTGCTTCTCGGGACGAGCATTAGCAGGAGGTGGAATCAGGAAGCTGGGATGCAGGCATCTGAACCGCTAGGCCAAACGCCCATTGCTGCATTTTCTGGCTGAGTGACTACCCCGCGTTCCAGGCTGAGCTGGGCCTTGCAGTCACAGGTGAGTAAGACTCGCCCCCAGCCCTCCAGGAGCCTGCAGGCTGATCAAGCCCTCGCCAAGGAGAGAGGACGGAAGAAGTAGTCTTGGCCCCTGCAGCTTGTCAAGGGTCAACCGCAGGCCTGAGCGTGCAGTGGGAGAGATTCCAGCAGGTAATGGATGAGCACAGCTCTGCCCTGACAGGGACATTCCCTGCAATTGGTTCCAGTCATATATGCAGCCAGAGAGCTCTGAAAACAGGGGGAGGATGGTGACGGAGCAGAGAGGCCTGGCCCCTCTGCCTCCAGTCTGAGCCTGGGTGGAGAAAGGTGTGGTTTCCTGTGGCAAGGAGCAGAGCTCTCTGCTCACCTATGGGGTTCTCTGCCCAGGCTGGGAGCCCCAGGGCCGAAGCACAGGGTTGCACTGGGGAAGAGGGCAGAGGCCGAGGTGGGGGACTGTAGATTCCGGAGCACAGCCAGCTCTCAGCCAGGGCAGGCTCAGCAAGGGTGGGGCTGGGGAAGGGGGGAGGGTAAAGGTTAGAGTCCCTGTGGGCTGGGGAGGGGCCTCCAGGGTCTGGCAGGCACCCCCAGGACCGCGGGTCTGAGCCTTTGCTGGGAGGGAGTGCAGCCCTCTCATTTGCACCACAGTCAGAGTCCCATTAGCACAGGCGGAGCTAGAGGAAATCGGGCAGGATATTTGGTCCTCTTCCCCTATCGAGAGGGGAAACTGAGGCCCAGGCCACCCAAGGACAACCACCAGCTCGGCCTCTCCTGTCAGGCTGACCCAGGGCTCCCTGAGAGCGTTTCCCCGGCTGAGTCAGGGGCCCCCTGGTGCCTAGAGCGCCAGCTTGGGCCTCCGGGACAGGTACAGACTCCGGGGCGGCAGCGGGACCAGCTGTGCTGATGGCCACCTGGGGCCCTGCGAACTCTGGACTCCTCACCCACGGTGTGGTCAGGCCTCAGTCCTGGGCCGTTTGCCTCCTGCTCTGTTCACCTGTTCAGCCACCAACACGTTGAATTGTGTGTCCTCTCCACGCCTTGGCTCATGTTCCTTCTGCTCTTCCACTAAGCTCCCTGCCAGTCTCCCCCCCCAAGCCAACCTTTCATTCCATATGCCCCCACGTCTAGTCTAGGCCCTCAAATTCTGAGCCACAGGCCTCTCCTCCTTGGGGATTGGCCCTGCCTGGCAGGTAGAGCCAGCATGGCATGGGGGCTCACTTGCCTTCGGGAAGGACAGGGATCCCACATCTCCTGGAAGATCCTTTGGGGACACAGCAGGACTGGGGTTCTGAGGCCAGGGTGAGGTGGCCAGTATGGCAAAAGCAGGCCTGGGTATCACTGGTGGGGCTTTCTCCTGGGTCCACTTCTGAGAAATGCAGCCAGGGGCCCCCAGAGCCAACCCTGTGAGCTTACACTTCTGTGAACTGCAGCTCTGTGCACAGCAGGCCTGGAAAAGGAGCCAGGAGAGCGTCTGCGAGCGAGCAGGAGAGGGTTTGGGCCTGGCTGTCCCTCTAGGCAACTGACCCAGTCCCTTGGCTCTCTCTACCGCTGCCCAAGCACAGAGCAGGGCTGGGGCGGGCCGCCTCCTCCTCATAGGACCTCCTGTCTCCAGGCCCCGGCCGGCTTCGGCTTGTCTGGGGGTGCCGACTTAGGGGATAGCAGTCTTCTGGGGTGATGGGGACACTCGCTCACTGGCACCACATCCAGCAGATGCCACCGATGCCCTGGCTCTGTCCACGTGGACTGCTTGTGCTTAGGCACCCACATGTGAACACACCACTCAGCCGCCTCCTTCCCACACCGTCCAACAAGGTTTCGTGGAGCCGTACCCTGGCCCAGGACAAGGTTCCAACCGCGAGGAAGGCAGCCTGAGCCAAGCTTACAGCCTCACAGGGGAGAGACACAGATATTGCTACGTGAGTGTTAGACATAATCAGTCTATGATTGTTAGACATAATCAGTGATTGTTAGACATAATCAGTGCCACGTGGAGAAAATTCCACAGGGCCATGAGGAAAGGAACAAAGGTTTACACAGGGCTGTCGCTCAGAGCTGTGCAGGCCCCACGCACGGGAACGCCCCTGGGGGCGGGTATTAGTGGCACAAGGGGAGAGCCTTCTGATTCTTACAAAGCACCTTGTGGGCGGGGCAGGCAGTGGCTTGAGGTCTCGCCTAGTCTGGGGGTTTCATAGTTGCTCTATCTCATCCCGTCTCATGGGGCTTCCAGCCATTGCGGGGCCAAGCTCACTGTCACCCATGCAATACTGCCCAACACCCTTTCACCGGCTTGCATGGTCACCCACAGGCTCTGACACCCTGTGACCACGAGACTTTCACACATACTAAAAGAACCTCTCCATCCCACACAGATGCTCACACAGGTACTGTCACGTGTGCACACGCAGCCCCCCTCAGCCCCCCGTGTCCTCACAGCTGCACACCGTCCCTCATACCCCACGACACACATGCACAAAGACGGCCACGCTCCTGTTAGGCCAGCAGAGACAGGCGTGTGCAGCCCCGGATCACAGCTAAATGTCAGCGAGTCCCTCTCCTCCCAGTTAGAGATGAATTGTTGCTCGGGAGATATTTCATCCTTAATGCCTCCTGCTTGAACTGGAGCATGCGTCGCCGGGAGGTTACGTTTCTCCCAATCCGTCTGCTGCCCTCCTGCCTCTCAGCTTTCATGGGGGGAGAGAAGGCCCCCTCTCCCCTTACGGCCTCCCCCAGCCCTGCCCGTCCCACAAGCTCAGCTCCTGGCAAAAGAACAAAGCCCAGCCAGTGGCCTCACTCCCTCCCCAGCTCCTGGCTCCTCAGGTGTCCCCAGAGCCTGGGGCCACCGCCTGGCCACACCCTGCCCTGGCCGGCCACATTTAGGGCCCCACTTGGCCCCCCTGGCATAGGGATTAGTTGAGGGTAGAGAGGGGCAACGCACCCACACCCTCACCTTCTGAAACTTCAACACAGCAAAGAGGCCTGAGAAACGGCAGCAGGCAGGGTCAGTGAGGTGACCTTTCAGGGCAGACTTGGGGAAGCCGTCTCCAAGGCCCCGGCAGTGCCTTGTGTGGGGATTTGCAGTAAGGAGATAAACAGGGAGAGTCCAGACAATTTAGCTTCAAGGGACTCATCCCAGTCTTGTTTATAAGAGTGAAAAATTGAAACAACCTAAGCATTCCACAGTAGGGACTGGCAGTGGTGCAACCATCAGCGTAGTACCACGTAGTCATTAAAATGATGGTGTCGAAGGATGTGTGGCATCATGAAAAGGCATTTCCAGCATAGCACTGAGTACAACAAGCAGGTTGCAAAACAGTATGTATACGCAATGCAATGTGCTGTCCTGGACTGGATCCTGGAATAAGCAAAGGACATTAGTGGGAAAACTAGTGAAAGCCAAATAAAGCCTGGAGTTTGCTTTATTTATTTCTTTGAAAAGCAGAATTACAGAGAGAAAGGGAAAGATAGAGAGAGACCTTCCATCCTCTGGTTCACTCCTCAAATGACCACAACAGCCAGGGCTGGGCCAGGATGAAACCAGAAGTCAAGAGCTTCATCTGAGTCTCCCATGTGTGTGGCAGGGATCCAAGGACTTGGACCATCTTCCGCTGCTTTCCCAGGTGTGTTAGCAGGGAGCTGGCTCGGATGTGGAGCAGGCTAGACTTGAACCGGTGCCCATATGGGATGTTGGTGCCCCAGGGGGTAGCTTAATCTGCCGTGCCACAGCTATAGCCAACATGGGTTTATTAGCTCTGACAAATTTACTGTGGTCAAGTAAGACATTAACAATGGGGGAAATTGGGTAAGATGTACATGGAACCTTTCTGTATTATCTTTATAATTTTTTTGTAAATCAAAAGTTATTCCAAAATCAAACGTTTATTTATTTATTTATTTATTTATTTTTGACAGGCAGAGTTAGACAGTGACAGAGAGAGAGAGAGAGAGAGAGAGAGAGAGAGACAGAGAGAAAGCTCTTCCTTCTGCTGGTTCATCCCCCAAATGGCCACTATGACCTGGCACGCTGCACCAATCTGAAGCCAGGAGCCAGGTGCTTTCTCCTGGGCTCCCATGTGGGTGCAGGGCCCAAGCACTTGGGCCATCCTCCACTGCCTTCCCAGGCCACAGCAGGGAGCTGGACTGGAAGAGGAGCAACCGGGACAGAATCCGGTGCCCCAACCAGGACTAGAATCCCGTGTGCTGGTGCCGCAGGTAAAGGATTAGCCTAGTGAGCTGCGGCGCTAGCCACCATTTTAAAATTTATTTTTATTTCAGAGACAGAGAGACACATATACAAACACACAGAGACAGAGATTTTCTTCCCAGTGGTTCATTCCCCAAATGCCCACAAAGGCTGGGGCTGGGCCAGGCCAAAGCCAGCAGCCAGGAGCCAGGAACTTAATCCAGGCCTCCCATGTGGGTGGCAAGGATTCAACTACTTGAGCAATCACCTGCTGCCTCTCAGGAGGTGCTTTTTTAATATATATATTTAGCATTTATTCTTTTGTGTCCAGCTTGTTTTTTCTTTTATTTATTTGAAAGAATGACAGAGAGAGTGCAAGACAGAAAGACAGAGACATCATCCATTCCCTAAGTGCCTGCAATAGCCAGGGCTGGGCCAGGCAGAAGCCAGGAGCTCAGAACTTCATCCATATGTGATTAGCAGGGACACAAGTACTTGGGCCATCATCTGCTGCCCCCCAGGCATGCGTGCAGGAAGCTGGATGGGAAGTGGAGTAGTTGGGACTCAAACCAGGCACTCCCAGTATGGGATGCAGGCGTCTCCACTGGGGACGTGCCCGCAGGCTCATTTTGGTTTCTAAAGAAACACATACGTGAAGACACACATAGGAACTGCCACCCGTGGGGAAGGAGACCCTCACTGCACACCAAGTCTGCCTGTGTCTTAGTCTTGGACTTCTCAGCTTCCAGCATCATGAGGAATAACTTTGTTACTTATGAGCTAAAAAAAACAAAAACCATTTTTTTTCACATATATACATCAAGACCTGGGAGAGTACTCACCAACACGTTATCATTAGTCATTTCTGAGGGATAAGAATATAGACAATTTTTATTTTAATTATTTGCATGTTCTGTGTGTTTTTAAATAAAAGAATATATGCTATTTGTGTGGTTTTTAAAACACTGAGAATTTTAAAAATTAATTTGAGAACAGAGAAAGAGTGAGCGCGTGTGTACACTCCCACCTGCTGACTCACTGCCCAGATGCCTATAGTGGCCCTGGGACAGGCCAAAGCTGGGAGCTGAGACTCCATGTGGGGCTCTCAGGCAGTAGCAGGAACCCAGTCATTTGGGTCACCACTGTTGCCTGGAAGGACGTGCATTAGCAGAAAGCTGGAGTCAGGAGTCAGAGCTGAACATCGAACTCCAGTGTGGGGCACTGACTGACAGCTGCTAGGCCAGACACCTGCCTTTAAGAACTTGTAAACTGGTGACAGGTGGGGTGGGAGAAGGGGCAGCAAGGTGCCACAGTGAGTTAAGCTGCACCCCCCCCCCGAAGTGCCAGCATCCCATATGGGAGCTGGTTTGAATCTAGGCTGCTCTACTTCCAATCCAGTTCCCTGCTAATGTGCCTGGGAAAGCAGTGGAAGATGGCCCAAGTGCTTGGGCCCCTGCACCCACATGGGACACCATATGGAGTTCTGGGCTCCTGGATTCAGTCTGACATAGCCCCAGATATTGTGGCTATTTGGGGGAGAAAACCAGTGAATAGAAGACATTTCTTTCCCTTTCTCCTTCCCTCCCTTTCTCTGTAACTTTGCCTTTCAAATAGATAAATGAATCCTTGGGGGGGGGGGGCTTTTAAACTGGAATGTCACCAGGGGTGCGGAGAACAGCTTTATTCTCTGCATCACCACCCAGCCCCCAGACCTGGCATAGGTCTTGAGCATCAGGGACAGGAGCTTTACTCCTGCCACTGACTAATCGGCATGACCACTCCCCGAACCCTGAAAACTCCAAAACTTGAGGATCTGGAATGGTTTTGAGCCCAGACTCCTATCCTCTCACCGCACACATCCGTTCATTACTGCTGACTTGGTCTCTCGTCCCACAGTCCCTCTGTCTTCTCCCCAATTCATTGCCCCCACTCTGGGTCCCTGACCCCCACCATTCTCCCTGGTCCCACACCAGCCACTTCAACCCTGGGCATCTGTCTCTAGCTCAGAGCAACACTGCCAGACACTTTCCTGGCTTCCGGTCTTGGGCTCAGTGGAGCAGGTCAGGGGGCACCTGAAACCTGGCCCATTCACAGTGCCTCAGCTCATCTGTCATCAGTAGGTAGAGGAACAAACTTTTCTCGTCGCCTAAGGCTGACTCCCATGGCAGTGCCACAGCCCCACCCACTTCCTCCGCAAGCCTTCGACCCTCTCCCCCTCAAAGATGGCCAGGAATCTGGAGCCCACTCCTCAGATACTGTCCCCTCTCTGCCTATCCCCAAGCCCACCAGAGCACCTCTTTCCTCCTCCTCCCTTCCCTCCTGCTCTGAGAACGATTCCTTCTCCTCACCAAGGATGCAACCTCCTGTGCGTCTTGCAGCACTGTCTCCGTGGAGCATCTTCTGCGTGTTGTCCCGCCTGGCTCTCCCTCCGCCCTTTCTCCTGCACAGACTTTGAATGAATAATCCCCCAGCCTTGCCATTGCCTCTTCTCTCAGAGCCCTCACTGCACTGGGGTCTCTTCCAGTCACCTGTGACCTCCCTGCTGGCCGCCCTGCAGGATTTGATACGGTTCCCTCCCAGCTCCCCTTGTTTTCCTCTTAACTACCTGACTACTTTCCTTTTTAGTCTCCTCTGATTTCTTTCCTTCTTCCAACTCTGTACATGCTCTTCTAGGATTTCCCAGGATCCAGTCCCTGGTCTTGTCTTGCCCTGGCCTCCCCTCTCGCCACCTGCGTGGAAGAACCTTGACAGCTGTTGACTTCCGGTCTGGAATATCTGACTTCCTGCAGCATATCTCAGGGTGGATGGCCCAGCAGCTCCTCAAACTCATCGTCCAGCAGCCCTGCCTCCAAGCCTCTCCACTTTCAATCAAGTTGAATACCTAGGAGTCTCCTGGGCTCCTCCCTCCTCATTTCCCAGATCCGTCCCACCACCCAGTCTGGCCAGTACATGTCCAGTCTGGCCCTGCCCACCCCTTTGAGGTGCACCCTCCCTGTCCCCCTCTGGTTCTGGCCTTTCTTACCCAGACTAGGACAATATTCTCACCCATGGCCATCCTGCCTCTCATCTTCTCGCGCACATGCTAATCCTACAGCGGCAGCAGCCCACGGGCCTTAGAGCTGGGGCCACCATCTTCCATGATCCCACTGATCACAGACTCCTCATGCTGGCCTTCAATCCTACCTTTCCACGGTTCCTCCACTCTCAAGCTGGCCTACTCCTGTGCCTGGGCTCCTTCCCTCAGGAGTTCCTGCCTCCGACGCTGCTCCCCCGGTCCTATCCTTATTTCAAGACACCAGTTGCACCCTCTCCCCCAGGAAGCCTCCCCTCCCCCTCCCCCTCCCTCCTCCTCCCCCTCCCCCTCCCCTTCCCCCTTCTCCTCCTCCTCCTTCTGCACCTTGGAGCACTTTGTAGCTCCTCCTTTGCTCGCCCAATGATACTGAGCAGCGACTGCACGCAGCTCCGCTCCCAGCCGAGCCCTGGCTGGGCAGCTGCTTACAGTGTGGCCTGGCACTAAACAATGAGCTGGGCCAGTCCGATTTCCTCTCCTGGGAATGAGAACTATGAAATACTGAGAGACTAGAGCAGTTAGCGGAGGTGATGTAGAGAGACGCTCGGAGAGGCCGGCTGGTCAAATGCCAAGTCACAGTTATGAGAAATTATGAGGAAACCCAGGAATCTCTCGGTGCCACACAGGGGTCAGAAGTAGTTATAAGCTGGGGCCTTGGAGGGTGACCTGAGTGAGAATCTTGACCCTGCTACTTCCTGGTTTGAACCTGGGGCGGGTTAGTTAAGCTTCTTGAGCCTCAGTATTCTCATATGTAAAATGGGCATAATGACACTGCATATTAGCTGGCTAACCGTCCATGTTCTTAAGGGTATTAACTGAGATAAGCATGGAAACCAATGGATCTGGCTGTTTGTAGTGATTATTCCTCTCCCTCCAGTAATAATAACAATAATAATATCAGTAATAATAATGAGAAGAGAGATACACAGAGCAAACTGAGTCCCTGTGAGGTGCCCTCACTATGAGAGAGAAGTCAGTCCCCAGAGAGACCCAGTTTCTGAGCAAACCATGTGCTTCAGTAAAAAGCCCGTCTTTTCCTGGAGACTATCAATGCAAACTCCTGACTCTGGCAGAGGGGAGAGGCCTTGTCCAGACCCCGCCTGCCTCTGGTGCCTGCACTAGAGCACCTGTCATCCAGAACAATGGTCTACGCAGTATTCTGCCCATGATTGAACACACACAGTGCTCGAGGCTCAGCGGATGAATGAATGAATGAATGAATGATGACATTCCAAATCGAGTGTGGGGAGCCTGCAGAAAGGCTGGTTTCAGGTGACCCCATGGGGCACTGGTCAGGCACAGCCGGTGGGCCCCCAGCCTCCCTCCCCGCCTCTCCTTTTCCCATACACCAGCCTTCAGACCCTCTCCTCACTGTGTCAGCACCTGCTCTCCCTCACTTGCAAGCCAGACCCCTACCTTTCAAAATGGAGGTCAGAGCCAGCCCCTGCCCGGCCCCTCCCTGCCTCCTGGGCAGAGTTAGACACACTGTCCTTTGGGAGACTATTTGGAGCCGTGTTCTCTGTCTTCCCCTGCGAAGGTCTCAAGGACAGGAATTATATCTCATTTATGCTCAGCAAAGGACTTGGCCCACAGGAGGCTATGGCCTGTCTGCATGTAAGAACAGATTAATTCAGTGTCTCCAGCTCAGGCATCCCCAGTCCTGTGGTCTCCTCTTCCTCTCTGGCTGTCTTGGGCGTTTCACGGCCTTGTGATGGTTTCTCCTAATGGCACCACTGCCCACCCCCAGTCCTGGGCATGTTGTCCACAGTGCAGGCCACTGCAGCCTGAACCAGATTTGAGAGTTTGGTCCTGAGCAGGGACCACAGGGGAATGAAGACAAAGAGGGGCCAGCTGGGGACTTGATTGTCTTTGTTGGTCATCTGGGGCCTGATGGGCGGGTCTGGGCTCTCGCTCCTGGTCAGGCCTCTGACCAGGCTCCAGGCAGGGCGCCCACTTGCCCACTCTCACACCGCCCAGGGCCCACGGCTGAGCGGCTGGCGGAGGCAGCGCTGGGCCTGCCCGAGCAGACAGCCTGTGCGATTGCTGGCTCCAGGCCTCCCAGCCCAGCTTGTAGCTCCCCCCAGAGTGGCGGGATTGATTGGCTGCAGCCGGAATGGGCACCAGTCTCCCTGGCTTGGACAGAAACGGGGCCATCTGTTACACCTCTAGTTAAAAGTACATAAAGTTGAGCATTTGTGCGCCGACAATACCACCCCTGACACCCTCCACGCGGCACAGCGCTCGGGCTCCTTGGCAGGCTTGTGCTCCACGACAGGCCGGTGCAGCAATGCCTACACGCTGGCTCGGTTGGCACTGCCACAGGCCCCACAGCTCCACCCTCCAGCAGCCTGGCCCAGCTGGGTCCAGCCTGCAATCTCCCATCTCACCTGTACCAGAGGCGGGAGGTGGGGAGGAGAGCGGAGGGACAGGACATGTGTATGACTGCTACCCCAGCTCAGGCTACCTGGACTGAAGATGATACCAGATTTCAAGCTCTGATTTGGGGAGACCCAAAATAGCTTGTATGCCAGCCCTGGGGAGCAGGCGTCGGGTTTCCTTGCCAAGCCAATTAGAAGAGCTCACCTTGTTTCCCAATAAGGTCACACACCTTGAATTGGGAGTCCCTCAAGGTGGCCTCTTGTACCAGACAAGATTGGGTCCTGGACTTTGGTCTTGAGTCCTGGGTTCTAGTCTTGGTTTCTGGGCCCCAGGATGTGGACCTGGTGTCTGAATTCTGTTTCTGGTTTGTGGTCTGAGTCTAGCCATTCCAGACCTTCCAAAACATTTCCCCCGTGTACCTCTGGCCAGGCCAGTCAGCTGCCCCCTTGCTTTTGTGAGCAACTCTGTGTCTGTCTCTTTACTCTTGCTGCCCCCTCACTCCAACCTGGAAACCTCTATTCACGACCTCTGACCACGCAATCCTCCCCAGCCTTCCAGGAATCACTCTGGTCTCCCAGAGGCCCCTGCTCCATCTGAACAGCTTCTCATGAGGTTTGTCCAGGATGAGTCTGGAGGTCCTTCTGCATAGGCAGCCACTGGCCTGGCCCTTGTTCAACCTACAAACTACCACAGCGCTGGGCACAGGACGTGGGGGAGGCTCCACAAATGCCCACCTGACGTCAGCTCAGCTGTGGGGGAAGAGGGGTAGTAACTTCCCAATGGCCACCAAGTGACTGCTGGTCACAGCCCAGGAAACACCTGAGCAGGTGGACAGAGAGCTTTCTTAAACACCTGCTGAGTGGGTTAAGCTATTGCCTGCGATATTATATCCCACATGGAGTGCCGATTCCAGTCTCAGTTGCTCTTCTTCTGATCCAGCTCCCTGCTAATGCACATGGGAGACAGCAGGTGATAGATAGCTCAAGTGCTTGAGCCCCTGCCATCTTTGTGGGAGACCCAGACAGAATTCTGGGCTTCTGGCTTTGGCCTGACACAGCCCTGATATTTGCAGGAATTTGGAGAATGAACCACTGGATGGAAGATTTCTCTGTTGCTCTGCCTTTCAAGCAGGTGAAAATAAATTTCAAAAACTAAACATTTAAAATAATTGATAGGCCAGCACCACGGCTCCATAGGCTAATCCTCCACCTCTGGGTTGTAGTCCCGGTTGGGGCACTGGATTCTGTCCGGGTTGGCCCAGGAGTGCAGTGGACGATGGCCCAAGTGCTTGGGCCCTGCACCCAAATGGGAGACCAGGAGGAAGCACCTGGCTCCTGGCTTTGGATTGGCACAATGCGCCAGCCGTGGCGGCCATTTGGGGGGTGAACCAAACTGGAGCCAGTGTTCTGGTGTGATGAGCCAAGCTGCTGCTTTTGACACCAGGATTCCAGGTCAGAGCCCTGGCTGGAGTCCCAGCTGCTCTGCATCCGATCCAGCTCCCTCCCGCTGCTCCTGGGAAGGCAACAGATGATGGGCTAAGTGCTTGGGCTCCGAGCACCCAGGTGGGACACCTAGATGGAGTTCCTGGCTCCTGGTTTCACCCTGGCCCAAACCCGGCCATTGCTGCCATTTGGGGAGTGAACCAGTGGATGGAAGATCTTTCTTCCCCTCTTTATGTCACTCTTTCACATAAACAAAAAAAAATCTTTCACAAATTTTAAAAATATAAAAATACCTGCCATGTGCCTGGTCCTGTGCCAGGATTGGAATAGAAGAAGGAATCATTAAGAAATGAGATCAGACACAGCTTCTGCTCTCAGAGCTTATCCATCAGTAAAGCCCACGAGACCAGTCTATAAGTACTAACTACAACACAACGAGCCAGTCACAATCAACAGAAGTGTTTAGACTCTCAGAGCTGGAAAGTATCCCAAAGGTCAGAGACTCTGATACCCCATCCTTGGCCAAAATCCATTTATACCCATTACATGAGATAACATAGGTGAAGCCGATATTTGACACAAAGTGAATGACAGAATGAGAATGAAGATGATGCCGAAGGCAATAAGGTGATTACTGTCCATCTCCACAGGGTCTAAGCTTGGCCTGCATCCTCCACGTGTTGGGGGAAGCTCACCTGCACACAAGGAGCATTTCCAGGCTTCAGAGAGCCACATGCAAGGATGAGCCAAAAGCAGCCTCCCTGATGGGGATTCCACACACCCCCACCCCGGGCCACACAGCACAGCCAGGACAAGGGTAAGGCAAGTGAGGCCCAGAAGTCTAAGGCACAAAACTTAAGTGGTCTAAAAACACTAAGAGCAAGGGCCTCCTTAAATTGGGGGCACTATGCACTCCTCTTGCCTTACAGAGTTCTAACTTTGCCACGCAGTTATGCCAGCCCCAAGTGGCAACTGTCTGATTTCTCAAGTACCTTAGGCCTCCAAAGGAGCTCCCACCAGAAGCCTACAGAATGTGTGGTGACCTGGGGTGGTGGAGGCAGAGGAGGGCTGAGGACAGGAGGACATGGGTTCGAATCAGGGATTCACCTGCCCACTTCAATCGTCTTCTGCACAACTGCCCATGTCAGGGCCGGTCTGGCTGCCCCAATAGGAGCCACCTAAGATGAGGTTGTCTGGGTCCTACAAGACCCCCAGCAGTGGGCTCAAAAGGCACCAGGCAGTCAGCCTCCAGATAGACAGTGAGCCCTTCCCATAGGCATCCCTGAGGTGTGTGGATCTGTGCAAATGTGAAGTGTATAGACCTTGGCAACCACTGGAGGCCGGGAGGGGGAGAGACAGGTGTGTGCTACACCACTTCCTACTTGGGCCACCCCAAACAAACCCCTTGATCTTTTGGAGCCTCAATTTGCTAGCAGTAAAATTGGACTTAGAGAAGTTATTTTCCTATCCACAGGGAGGACTCTGGGTCATGGCCAAGCTCTTCCCGGGGTCAGGCTTCTCCACCAGCTGGGGCCAGGCCAGGGCACACCCAGGCCTGGGCTCCTCTCGATCTGGACTCTCACTGCCTGCAACCCTGGGACCAGAAGGGTCTATGCTGCCGGCAGCCACTCCTGCAGCCTCCTGTTCACCTCTGGTCGCTCATCCATCCGACCCAACATCTTCATCTTTTTTTTTTTTCCTGCTTAGAAAACCCTATCCACCCCTGTAGCATCTCCACTTCCGCAGAACCCAGCGAAGGAGGCAGCCATGGAATTCTTTCCATTTTCTTAAGCACAAACCCAGGTGCACTGCAGGTTAGAAATGCGGGGTAACCTTGAACTCAACTCTGATGAGCCCCTCCTCCTAGACTGGGCCGAGGGGTCACTGGGAGGTGCACTAGGTGGGCGGGAGAGACGGAGACGCGCAGGCGAGAAGGTGGGCGCGCAGGGCAGGGCGTGAGGGGTGCGCGGGGCCGCGTCAGCCAGGGCTGCGCTTCCCACGACCCGCCGACAGCGGGCGCTGCGGCGGAGGCGCCCTCGGCGCAGGAGCTTCCGCTTGAGAACAGCTCACGCTAATATCCCTGGCTGTGTGGGAACAGCGTTTTATTAAATGCTTCACACAGATTTGGTATAATAAAGATGAATATATTATATCCTTTGCCTCCCCCAGAGTGAGACAATAATAAGAGAGGGGAAAAACAATCAAGTGCAACATAAATACCACGTAATGGGACTTGTGGCGAGGGACGCCCCCGGCCACCTGCGGCTGGGGCTCAGGACCCGGTCGCGGCGGAGCCGGCCGGCTGCCCCTCCCTGCCCGACCCTCGGCTTCCGCTTCGCTCGCTCGCAGCCTGAAGCACCGACCTCAGAGAGGTGCCCTGGAGAGGGCGAACGAGCGCGGGCCGCTAGGACCAGCGTCCGCGGGGGACGGACGCCCCACGGGACAAATCCAGGCCCGAGGGTTCCGCCGCGGCCCCGCCGCCCGCCAGGGAAAGCTGCCCTCACTCCCTGCCCCGGGGCCGCTTGTGGAACACCCGGGAGTCCTTCCTTGGGTCCTACCAGCACCCTTGCCTGGGCCTCTCCAAAATCGTTGGCCTGAAAGTGAGACTTGGCGACGCTGGACGGGTGCGCGAAAGGGCGGCGTGGAGATTCAGTCCACCCCCTCCGCCGCTTAGGCTCGCCCAGCCCTGCGTCCACCGGCGCGCACATGTGAGACTGCGCGACGTGAACCCCGAGCGGCTCCCAAGAGGCTCTGGGCTCAAATCTCACCTGTGGCGCTGAGGGGCCCGCCGCGCCCTTCACCGCAGCTCCCTCTTCGGCAAAACGGAGACACGGTGAGGGTCAGAGAGGCTTCCGGTGCGTGGCACCCCCAGGGGCTGTACAAAAGAAAAATAAAAAGCAGCTACCGGCTGCTTACGAGATTTTCGTTGAAATGAACTGAAATTTCAGACGTGGGATTCGCGCGCACCTCCCTCCCTCCTTGGGTCCCGACGCAGGCAGCCCCGTTTGCCAAACGAACGGGAGGGCTGCGTCCCACGGCGCCCCCTGCCCTCGTGCCCTTGGCCCGTGGGCTCACTCGCGAGCACGCGGGCGGCGGCGCTGTAGTCCGCGGGGATGAGGGGTGGTCGTCGCGGCCTCTTCGGCCACCGAGGCTGCGGCGCCCGCCCCTCCCCAAACGCAGGAGAAATACGTGGAGGCCCTGAGAAGAGGAAGAGGAGGAGGCAGCCGCGGAAGGAAGAAAACGGGGGGCGGGGGTGGAGGGGCTGCTGGGGCCCGCAGAGTCCGGAGCCAGTGCGAGGGGCGAGGGCCCAGCTTGACCTCGTGGCGGGGTGGAGGGGGAGGCCTCGTGGGACCGGGAGAGGGCGGGGCGACCTGATGGATGTGAAAGCGCGTGGGGAGGCCCTGAAGGGATTGAGCATTGGTGGGTGTGGGTTGGCGCGTGACTCCTCAAAACCCGCAACTCGGGGACTTGTGGGAACCGGGAAAAGCCAAAGGGAGCTGTTCCGCGCAAACGAAATTAGGCTGCGGGCGCTACGCCCTTGGCCTCTCTCCCAGGCCCGGCAGCCTAGGGTTCCCTAACCCCGCCGGGGCGAGCCTTGCGGGCCCACACAGGTGGGAGGGCCTGGCACAGCAGGAATTGGATCCGCGAATGCTCCGGCTGGGACCCTAAGGGTCCTGAACCAGGGAAGGGCACCTCGCTTCTATGATGAGGAGAACCCCAGCCCGGACGGCCGAAGCAGCCCCCAAGGAATCTGGGCTGTGAGCGCGGGACCGAGCCAGTCTTCCTTTGCTTGGCGCCACGTCGCGGTGTGGGTGGGCGCTGGGCCGCCGGGATCTCCGCGGGTCGGACACCCGAAGCTCCTACTCTGGCCTCCTGCCCACTCTGGCCCCGCGCCTGGAACACCGGAGAGGCCCGTCCTGGAAGGCACCGCCCAGCAGTGACGGGAGTGGCTCCCGGGACCCGAACAGGCCCGGGAATCTCCCCCCACCCCCACTCCCGCCAACGCCTCTATCCCTTTGGCAAGGCCAGCGTGGGGGTGGGGGCTGCAGGGCGGCGGCTGCGCTAATGTGATGAGCCCCCGCGCGGCTGCTGAATTATTCACGTGCAGTTTATTACGAGAAGCCTGACTCAGGCCTTTCCCGTGCCCGCCTCGCCGGCCGCCCGCTCCTCAGCCTTCTACTCCCGATCCAGGCCCCCGCGGATGGACCACAGTGGAATAGAGGGCGCTGACTACCACGGGGGCGGCTTTCCTGGGCCGCGGAGCTTCTGGGCCCAGTGGGTTAGGGAGGGAGAAGGGCAACTCGGGGAGCTTCTAGCTTTGGCAAGGAGCGGAATTCCTACCGTTGGCGCCGGAGCTACCGGGGCCTGGATGCAGCCACTCTCCCCGACACCCGACCCCCAGCTCTGAACAGCCATGGGGCCCCCAGGCTGCAGCTCTGCTGCAGCACCGCCACGGGTTCATCCTTGTCCCAGCAACCAGCGGCCAGGTGAGGAAGGGCACCGCTAGGGGGGCCCTGGGGCTCCCTATGCCAGCCCGAACCTCAGGCTTCTGATGTGGCTGGTGCCCTTGCCTCCAAAGTGCCCCCTGCTTCTGCACCTGTCCAAATGCATCTGATCTTTCAAGTTCCAACTGAAAGGCCACCTTAAGAACGAACCAGAACCTTACCTGGCACCCCACCCCCCATACAGGTTCCTCTAAGTCCTTCATTGACACCAAGGCCACTGGAGGAGGCAGGCTAAGTGTGTTTTCTGCCACCCCTGGCCGCCATCACGCCTCCATCTGATTCTCTGTTCCATCTTCCTCTGCTTCTGGGTATGATGGGGACTCAGTGTTTGTTTTCCATAAAAACCAGAATGAACAGAGACTATTCCTGAGTCTGGCCACACAGCCACAGCTAAGTCCAGGACCCAGGTGCCCTCAGCGTAGCTAAGATGCATTAAAGAATGAGTCTGTGCCTCCTGTGCGTGTTGGAGGTGTGTGCAACAGACATGCCTCACATCTGCATGCCGCTGGCAGGAACAATGCACCCACCCAGCTCTTTCACCCCCTCTTTGAGGCCCAGGCTGTGTTCACCGCCTGGCTCTCCCTTTGTCTATTGTTTATTCATTTAGTTTGTTCATTCAACAAATGCTGAGGGAGCCCTTCCGGTGTATGCCAGGCTGGCATAGGAGATGGACAGGAGATTCCACTCCCTTCCTCCCCAAGTTCACAGCCAGATGGAGAGAATAGCAGAAGGGCAGACAGAGGAACCAGCATGTTTCTGGAATTGTGACAGTGGCCCCAAAGGGGGTGTGCTGAGGACACAGTTGAACAGGGCAAGGAAGGTTTCCCCAAGGTGATGAGTTGAGCACTAAAGACAAAGCAATAGTGCCAAGAAGGGAAGGAGAGCAGCCATTCAAGTCCCAGAACGAGGGAGGGGAAAGCCTTCCTTTAGACAGGGCTGTCCTTCAGGCTGGGTACCTGGATCTGGGCCCTTCTCCCTCCTCTCTCTCTCTGCCCTGACCACACACACTTTTCTAGCAGAGTGAGCCCCTTGCCTCCACGTGGCCCTGGTTGTGGACCACCTTGTCACTGAGCTCTGAAGGAATTCAGCTCACAAAAGAAGTGTGTGTGGTAGGGGTTGGGATAGGGAGGGGCAGATGGCTTCCCAAAGAAAAGTCCTAGCCTCACACCCTGCCCACCAGCTGAGATCCTGAGATCCGGGCCCAGCCAGAGACAGCGGGTCAGGCAGAGGGGCAGGTTGGAGGGAGGGCAGCTTGAATTGTGGGGCACCTGAGAAAGGGTAACTCCCCTCCCCATGATGTCCCCCCTTCTCCCTGACTCTGCTCTTTTTCTGGATCTCTAACCTCCTTGAGGATCCAATGTGCTTTGTAAATAGTGGCCCCCTAAAATGTGCCCACCTGGTCTCACAATACACGGCTTCACATGCAGTTTCTGGGGTCTGCAGAGCTGACCGGCACCCTGACCCCCTCATACAGGTTCCTCTAAGTCCTTCATTGACACCAAGGCCACTGGAGGAGGCAGGCTAAGTGTGTTTTCTGCCACCCCTGGCCGCCATCACGCCTCCATCTGATCCTCTGTTCCATCTTCCTCTGCTTCTGGGTATGATGGGGACTCAGTGTTTGTTTTCCATAAAAACCAGAATGAACAGAGACTATTCCTGAGTCTGGCCACACAGCCACAGCTAAGTCCAGGACCCAGGTGCCCTCAGCGTAGCTAAGATGCATTAAAGAATGAGTCTGTGCCTCCTGTGCGTGTTGGAGGTGTGTGCAACAGACATGCCTCACATCTGCATGCCGCTGGCAGGAACAATGCACCCACCCAGTTCTTGCACCCCCTCTTTGAGACCCAGGCTGAGTTCATTCATTCAGAGTGCCCCTAGGGACATCTGGTTAAGAGCTTCATGGGTCAAGTATTAAGGACACAGACTTGGGTCAGAAAAAAAGTGCTCCAATCCTGATTTCTCCAAGAGAGGCAGTGTGACTTTGGAAGGGTTACTTAACTTGTCTGGGCCTCCTTTTCCTTATATGTAAAACAGGAGCAGTAGCTACCTTAAGGAATTATGAGTAGTAAATGAAAGAAGTAGAACTGAGCCTGGAGCCAGGTGAGGTGAGGGCTATGGTGTTTACTGTCATGGATGTGTTGTCACTACAGAGCGAGCAGTGCGGCTCAGCCAGGGTGGCAGGAGGCTGGCTACCCTGGCTCACTTCTATAGTGGAAGAAACCCTCTCCAAATTTTACATGGGTCATCAGGGCAGCAGGTTTCCATGGGACCCCCCAAAAAAAAAATCTCTAAAAGAGCCTGAAGGTCAAGGGTGGTGCTTGCCCAAAAAATCTGGAAAGGGTTGGTGCGACCAAAAGAATCGGGATCGACTCTGGAAAGCAGTGGGAGGTTTATGTGAATTACTCCCCTGTGCCTAGGAAGAACTCGTTGTGTTTGGGTCTGCGGGGTCCCTTTATTGTGTTAATTCATGCAATGCTCTTTTCCTCTTTGTCTGGAATGTTCTCTAAATTGGAGGGCAAGCAGATTTTTGGCAGTACAAGCCCTTCCCTTTCCACTGAAGATGGAATAAGGCCGGACCCTGGCCACACAGGCAGCTAAGAGGCATTCAGGAGTCCGTATACAAGAGGGCCGGGCATCGCCTCTGAGAACGGACTCCAGAGAGCAGCTGCTTCTAGCTCCAGGTGCAAAGACGCTGGCCCAGCTGAGAGGGAGTAGGGATGGGGTGGGGGGAGACAGAGAGCCTTCCTCACTCCAGCTTGGGCCCCAGGAATGGGTTGGGCAGAAAGATGCCAGCCTTCAACTGGTAACTTTTCAATCAACCTCCTCCCACTGCCCCGAGTCCCTCCCCCTTTGGCGCTCCAAGATCTCCAGGACCCTCCAGGGGCCTGTCCAGACCCAATTCATTCTGTAATCACTTGCACCCCACTTCCTCAATGGAGATTCATCCAAAAACTATTCCTCCACCCTGTGTCCCCCCAGGCCTGTGCAAGTCCCAGGTGGATGGAATCCCCAGGTCCAGGCTCTTGCCCTTATAGATCTCAAAATGTGGAGGGAAGGAGTCATTTGATGACCCCAAATTGTACCTGGTTACTCTGCAGAAGGAGTGGGGGAAAGCCCACAGATTTGGGATCCTAAGGATCTAGAAGATCTGAGTTTCTCTCATACAGGTTTCTTTGGGGTTTGACACAGGTTGGTGGGGAGAGTTGGGCTGATTTTTGAAGGCAGCCTGGATAAGGTGTTCCAGGCAAGAGAGACTAAACAGCAAAATATCAGGTGGTACCACTATGCACCCTGTGCACCTCCAGCCACACAGTGTACCCAAGTATAGGTTAACAAATCAGGCCAAAAAAAAAAAAATCAAAGCTGTGGTACAGGCTTGGCAAGGAAAGAGAAGATTTGGCAAAGGTGGGTGGAGGCGATGGAGCAGATGACCGTGGAATCGCCACTTTACAGTGTGTGGCTGAAAACGAAAGGTCTCAGGAAGCAGAGTCCCTCTGCTCTGCTCTCTGATTTACATTCCTCCCCTTCCTGACAGCCTCCCAGTGGCCCTGAACTCCACTGCGCAGGAGGGACTGGGACATGGGCAACAACAGGAGCTTGGCTTCTCCCAGGTCCTGTCTTGTGGACCAGTATCAAGTGCAGAGAATGGGACAGGAGCGCTTGCGGGGGGGGGGGGGGGTCTGTGATAGGGGGTGGGTAATGATAGAAAGTTCCTGGCTCCTCTTTCCCCTAAGGAAAGGGACTGGAGGGTCCCAGTTACCAGACTTGGAGAAGCCTCCATCTAGCCCAAAGGGTGTGGCTTGTCAGAGGCTTTGGGGGGGTGGTTATGGCAGGAAAGGCCTGCAGTGGGATCGAGATAGCAGGAAGTCATGGGAGCAGGCAGACCCCTGTCAGCCCCAAGCCTGGCGCCCTCTCCATGGCACCCTAGGCTCCAGTTGCACCGTTGCTAGGCCCAGCATCACCTATGGCTCTCAGGATAGCAGGGATGCAACAGAGACAGGCCTGCAGTGCAGAGGGGCCGGCTTCTCTGGGGGAACTGAGATCCTCTTTCTTAGGACTCCTGCCTCTGAGCACAGCACCTGCCATCGTCCCCCACCCCCCACAGGCAGGACAGAGATGGGCTTGGGGGTAGAGAGCTCTTCCCAACACATCCCGGGAGGCTTGGGGTCCACCCTGGGGCCCAAAGTGAGAATCTTTTCTCCCCATGATTTCCCTTTTAACCAGAGAGCTTCCGGCCATGATCCCAAACGCATAACTAAAAGGAAGATAAAGAAGCCTATCTCTGACGCGACTGACAGAGAACCAGATCGCTCCCTGCCCCACAGCCCCACTTAGCTTGCTCCCTCTCTGGGACAGCAATGGGGACAAGAATTCCTGTCCTTCCCTCCTACCCGCTCCTGGGCCCATGAGTTCACAGGCTGGCCTCTCTAGCTCAAGCTGAGTGGCCCCACCGCGATGCCCACCACGAGTTTACTAGACAAAGCCAGGGCCAGGTCTGTGTGTGTGTGGAGAGAAACAGCTCTTCCTCGCTTGGCTCCAACCCCTTCTTCCTCCCTTCCTCTCTCCAAGGGCAAAAATGGAAAATTAGGGCCCCACATAAAGCAGACCCAGGAGCAGGAGAGAAGAGGACCCGAGGCCACAGCCCCTCTGAGGTGTCTTAGAGGAAACGAAAGGCAGAGCTGGAGTTCAAACCCATCCAATATACCCACAAGTTCACATACGTTTACATGAACACACAAGGAGAACCACACGCCAAGACACGTATTAAAAAGCGAACACCTTCAAATAGCAATGCGCACAAAATGCTCGCCTGGTGCTCACAGATTTCAGGCCAGAGGGTCCCAGCCCCCAGCCTGATCCTGGAACCGGGGCCTCCAGGCGAGTTCCTGAGAGGGAAGCCCCAGCCGCGGCCGGCCCCCGCCGGGCCCCCGCCCCGCATCCGGAACAGCTGGAGTCGGCCAGGCCGTGCACTCGAGCCCGGCTCAGGGCTGGGCGGGGCCCGCAGCGGGGCCCTGGCCCTGTCCGGGTAGAGCGCAGCGGGGAAGCCCCGGGCCGGCCCGGTTAGCCCCGGAAGCCGGCCTGCTTGCCCGTTAGGCTCCGGTCACCAGGCGAGAGGTGGCCCCGGTAGGCCTGAAGGGCCTCGGCGGGAGGACAGTGTGCAGGATTGCCAGAGGAGGTAGGGCGGCCGCTTCGGGCTCAGGCCCGGGTAGAGGCGCGCAGAGCCACCAACTACCCGCTACGCCTCTGGGCATGAGGGAAGCTGAGCCCTCCGACTGGCCCCCTCCCCCAACCCCTGAGGATCCCCCCTCCAGGTCCCGCGTCGTCCACCCAGGACTCTGAAGGGGGCTCCGACCTCCCACCAGCCAGCCCGAAGGGCTTCAGCTTCCCTAGCTCCAGGCGCGTGGCCCAAGGCCGGGCGTGAGAGGCAAGCGGGTCTACGGGTAGGGGTGCCGGGTTCTTGATTTCACCACGGCAAAGTCCACGCTGGGCGGCAGCGGGGCCCACCCGGGCTCCTGGTCTTACCTGGCCCGCACGGCGGCCGCGTCCCTCCCCGGCTGGGGCTCCCGCCACCCTTCTCGGGCTCCGTATCCCGGGTCGGAGAGCCCAAGACCTCCGGGCTGGCGCTGCCAGCAGCCGGGTGGGCGGGAGGCGGGTGCGCCGGGAGCGCGGCTTGCAGTTTGGGGTGGGGGCGGTGGCTTTTCAGTCGCCCGAGGTTCGGGTGCAATAAAGGCGCCGCTAATGTAATTTACAAACAGCTCGGCCCGAGCGCGGCGCAGCGCCCGGACTGACAGGCGCATTAGGCAGGCTAATTCCAGCCGGCTCCTCCTACCCCCGGCCCGCTAATTAATGAGCTTCCCAACTTAGAGCCGCCTGCATTGGACAGACAGAGAGTGAAAGAGAGGGCGAGAGAGAGGAAGAGAAGGAGAGAGACGGGGGGAGCAAGAAGGGAGAAGAGGGAGGAGGGGGGGAGGGAGAGAGAACAGAGAAAGAAGAGAGAGGAGAGAGAAAGGGAGAGAAAGTGCTGCTGCAGGTAATTGATTACTCCTCGATCAAGGCTAACTTGTTAGCAATAGTCAATTGCCCCGTCTCTCCGCCTTCCCTCGCAGTCCGGGACCGGCGCCCTCGCCTCGGTTCTTCCAACTGCCGCCGCCAGGACCCGGGGCCAGGAGCTGCCGCGGAGCCACCTGACACCTTTAAATAGCACCGGGGCTGGCGAAACTGGAGCCCCGCGCCGCGCGCCCCGGCTCCGGCCCCGGATCGCTGGAAGCCCCAGCGGCGGCGGCGGCAGCGGCGGCGCCCGCGTCAGCGCTCTCCTCCCGGGGCCCCGCGCGGCACTGCCCGCCTCAGCAGCCGAGCTAATCGCTCCCCGCGCCCAGCCCGCACCCTGCCCGGAGCGGCCTCCTTCACGCCTGCCCGCCCGCGCCGCACGGCGCCCGAGCTGCCCCGCGGGCTGGGTCCCCGCAGCCCGAACCGCCCCGGCCGGGCCCCCGATCGAGGCCGAGATGACTTCCAAGGAGGATGGCAAGGCGGCGCCGGGGGAGGAGCGGCGGCGCAGCCCGCTGGACCACCTGCCGCCGCCCGCCAACTCCAACAAGCCGCTGACGCCGTTCAGCATCGAGGACATCCTCAACAAGCCGTCCGTGCGAAGAAGTTACTCGCTGTGCGGGGCGGCGCACCTGCTGGCCGCCGCCGACAAGCACGCGCCGGGCGGCTTGCCCCTGGCGGGCCGCGCGCTGCTCTCGCAGACCTCGCCGCTGTGCGCGCTGGAGGAGCTCGCCAGCAAGACCTTTAAGGGGCTGGAGGTCAGCGTCCTGCAGGCAGCTGAAGGTAGGCGCTTCGGCCGGGGTCCCCGGCGCCCTGCCTCCTGAGCCGTCTGCCTCTGCCCGCCTCCTCCCGCAACAGCCGCCAGGGCCCTCCAGCCCGAGCCGCTGCCGCGGGGAGTGAAGATGGGTGGCACCCGACCCAATCCCTGTGTCCTAGGGACCTCTGGGTAGGCCAGAGTCGGGGTGATCCGAGAGGGGGCGGGCACCCACGCGCTCTCTTTGGTGCTCTGTCCAGCTCCAGGAAACTGGCAGCCCGGGTGCTCCCTGCTCTGCTCCTGGGGTGAGAAGCCAGAGGCTTTTCCCTGGGTAGGTCAGAGTCGGATTGACTGGGAAGGGGTGGAGAGCGGTTGCTCACACCACCAGCTGGCCTGCCCTGCCTGGCTTCCTCGGCCTCTGGCGGACTTTGTGTCTTTCAAACCTACTCTTAGGCAGGGGGCAGAGACCAAAACGATTTTTTTTTCTTAGCGGCTTCTGGGAGACCAGAAACAAGAGGAGGTTTGAGAGGGCAGAGGCTTGCCCTGGTGTGGGAGGCCAAAGGGGCCCGAGTGGGCTAGGAAGTACTGGGGGCAAGGGCCGGGCCGGTGTGTATGAGGTGTCTCCTCTCTCCCCATGCGAGCCCATCCTGTCGTTTCCTCGCAGGCCGCGACGGGATGACCATCTTCGGGCAGCGGCAGACCCCAAAGAAGCGACGGAAGTCGCGCACGGCCTTCACCAACCACCAGATCTACGAGTTGGAAAAGCGCTTCCTGTACCAGAAGTACCTGTCCCCGGCAGATCGCGACCAGATCGCGCAGCAGCTGGGCCTCACCAACGCTCAGGTCATCACCTGGTTCCAGAATCGACGCGCCAAGCTCAAGCGGGACCTGGAGGAAATGAAGGCCGACGTGGAGTCTGCCAAGAAACTGGGCCCCAGCGGACAGATGGACATCGTGGCGCTGGCGGAACTCGAGCAGAACTCGGAGGCCGCAGGCGGAGGCGGCCCGGGCTGCGGCAGAGCCAAGTCGAGGCCCGGCTCCCCGGTGCTGCCCCCCGGCGCCCCGCAGGCCCCGGGAGCCGGGCCCCTGCAACTCTCGCCCGCCTCTCCGCTCACGGACCAGCGGGCCAGCAGCCAGGACTGCTCGGAGGACGAGGAGGACGAAGAGATCGACGTGGACGATTGAGCGGCGCGCCGGCTCCTGCGCCGCCCTGGGCTCCTGAAGCCCGCAGGCCCGCCGCCTCCCGAACCGGACCGGACCGCACCGCACCACACCGCACCGCCGCCGAGGGGAGCTGGGACCTCCTCTGCAACTCGCGCCTCCTCCCCTGTTCCCAGAGCGGACTCGGCTCCCGGCAGCCGCCTCTTCCCTCTCGAAGCAATAAACCCGGGCTGGCCCCGCCGCACGCGGCCTCCGCCGCCCCGGGAGCCCTGGCCGTGCAGTTCTGTATGGCTTCTGTACAAATATTTAAACCCACAGAGCGGATTCTTCCCACCGAAGCCTCCTTGTTTTTCTTTTCTTTTCTTTTCTTTTCTTTTCTTTTCTTTTCTTTTCTTTCTTTCTTTCTTTTTTTTAACTCAGTGATTTCCATGTTTTCAAAGCTCTCGGGCTGCCTGCCGGGTTTGCCAAGGGAGAGGCAGGATCGCGGGCAGCGAACACTAACCCCGCGGACTCGAGTGGGGACAGTCCCGGCTGCTCTGATTTTTCTCTGCATGTGGCGAATGCACTGGCCTGCTCCCTCCTCGCCTCGTTCGGCTTGTTGCAGCTGACTTATGTCTTTCTGCCTTTTTCCCCTCCGCGTGGGAAGGGGGTAGGGAGATAGCTGGGCCCTGACTTGCAAGTTTCAAAAATCCGTCTTTTCTCCCACCCCCACCCCCCACCCCGCGCGAGAAGTCTGTTTTCGATGCCATTTCTGCCTCCCCACGCCCACCGCCGCTCTTTTTGTAAGAGTTCCCCCGCTCCCGCTTTTCCTCGAACTGCCGGCTGGGGTCTGGCTCTTAGGGACAAAGCAGAGGGAAATTCAACCAACCGACCATCGAAAATGGAACCCAAAGTCCTAGAGTTATTTTTTACTCTTTTTAGAATTTTTTTGCATGTGACAGAGACAGAGAGGAGGCCAGCCCAAGCCCTCGCCCCACTCCTCCTCCGCAGCTCTGGAGCTGGCCTGCAGCTCCCACATCCTGCTCCTAGCTCGACTTGGCCAGACTCAGGTGGGGTGGCCGGATGAGGGCAGCTCTCACGTGCCCCTTCCCTGCTCCTGCCCTGCCCTCTCCTCCCCGGACTGTACCCAAGGCCTCTTTCTCCAATAAAGTCTTTGCCATTTTACTAGAACCGGCGGTGCCCGCGTCTGAGTGAGTGGGCTCCACTGCCAGCCGCGGAGGCGGCGGGCCCCTAGCTGCGCGTGCCTGGCCTTTCGCGGGCGCCCCGGCCTCGGAGGTTTGGGGACCGGCGTGAGAACGGTTTGGGGAGCGGAGGGGAAGCCTAGGGAGGAGGCACTTCTTGTTCATAAACACGTGGCAGCCAGTGAACCGGGGGAGAAGGGGGCTTCGCCAGGTCAGGGTGGAAAGCGAAGCGTCCAACGCTGCGAGCGAATGCGTGCGTCGGTGGGCAACGTCGCGGCACAAAATTAATTTGTGCGGGGCAAGGGTTGCGGAGAGGTGAGTCTCCGCATGGTTCCCGCCTCCCACCACGGACCCAACGGCATTCTGCCGCTGCTCCCTGCGCAGGGCAAGCCTCACTCAGGGGGACACCAGGGTGGAGCCTGGGGGCTCCCACGTTTCGGTTTGCCCCGAAGACCTTATTCTTGGAGGGGAGAGGGGAGTGAAGCCGGAAGCAACAGGAGCGGGCCGAATCGCACACAAGGGCAGCCGGAGATGCCAGTCCACAGCGTCTGGGAGTTGGGGTAATTTCTGGTCACATTCGCAAATTCTGGGCCCTAACTCGGTCTGTGGGGGAGAGGGTTGAACAGAGATTTGAATCTGGCCAGGACTCTCTGGGGTCCGAAGCGCCCTCGAGGCGGCGGAGGTGAGGACTCGGCCGCCTTCACTTCCCGGGACAGAGCCGGTTATTCTCAGCTTTTGTTGTCGCTGGGCTGGCGAGTGGCCGCTGTCACCGGAATAGGGTCCCGCCTCCGGGCCGCTCGGCTCTCTTTCTCCTCAAAATTGATGTGAGAAACGCGCATCTGGTCTCGGGCTGGCGATGGGGCCCCCGGGCCTGAGTAGGAACGTGCGTGTCCGGGAAGAAAGAAACGGAAAAACCAGCGGGGAGAGACGCTGCACAGGCGGAGAGAGAAAGCCGAGAACCAGAGAGACGGGGAGCGGAGAGACGAAAACGAGAGAGACGCAGAGACAGGGCGAGAGGCGGGCAGAAAAAAGAAGGGCGAGAGGCGCGGAGAGGGTAGCGGACGAAGGCGGCGGCGGCCGGGCAGCCGGGCGGGCGTGAGGCCGGTTCCTCCCGGGCGACATAAATCGCCCTCTCTCAGGATGGATGGGTCTGTAATTCGGAGCGCGGACCATGAAGGCCGGGACGAATGGGCCCGGGCGGCCGCTGACAGGCGACAATAGCCCGGCCCAGCCCCCCGCGGCTCCCGGTGCGGGCACGGCCGCGGCCCTCCGCAGCCCAGAGCGCGCCGGCGCTGGCGACCATATGGTTTTTGAATTTTCTTCACAATTTGTAGACAATTTGATGGATTAGGTCCCCGCGCGCGCCTCCCCGGCACAAAGGCGGCGCAGGGACCGCGGCGCGGCGGTCACCCGGGCATCTGCGCCCGCCATGCGCACCTCCCCCCGCCCGCCCCCCGCCCCGCGCCCCGCGCCCCGGGCCGCCCGCCCAACACGCCCATGAATCCCAATGAAGCCGCCCTGGCACCTCCGGCCGCTCCCTGCTTCGCGGCCCTGGGCTGGGCCCTGCTGGGTCCCTTCGGGCTGGGGGCGGCGGCCTCGAGGCTGAGCCCACCCTGGCTGCGGCGCCCGCGGGGCGCGCAGCTAAGCAGGCGCATCGGGGCTGAGGAGAAGCGGAGCCATTTATCCGCCCGTCTAGTTAAAGCGGGTTATTTGTTTGCTTCTCCGGCCTCCCCTCCCCTCCCCTCTTCCCCTCCCCCTTCTCTCCTCCCCCTCCCTTCCCTTCTGCCTTTTATTCTTTTGTCTCTAAATGGATTTAATGAGCCTGAAAAACATGACAATTGAATATAACCAAGAAATAAAAAATAACGAGGGAGGAAGGAAGGAGGAAAAGAAAGAGGGAAAAGGAAGGGGGAAGGATTAATAAAATCAAAGGAAAAATCAATTCAATAAATGTTCATTGTGCGCAGGTGGCTGGGAAATTGAATGAGACTGGGTTCCTGCCCTCAAGCAGCTCCCCGTCTAGCGGGCAAGCCCCGGAGCCCCCACTGGCGCCAACAGGAGATCCGGGCAGAGGGGCGGGAAAGCGCTGCTTGGAACACGCAGAGAGAGGGCTTCGGGCTCCAGGGTGGTGGTGGCTTCCGGAGGTGGTGGCTTGGGCCTCCGGCCTCGGGGAGAAGCCCTTGTACCTAGAGAAGGGCGAGCGAGTGAAAGGACCGCTCCGCCCTAGTCGGGAAGGGAGAGAAAGGTGGACGCGCCAAATTTTGGCTGGGCAGTCCAGGGGAGGCGGGAGGAAGAGAGCCCTGCATATTCTGGGGCAGTGGATCCTAGCCACCCCGCAGTGCCCTCGGCTCGGCTGGATTCGAGGGCTCCGCACGCTGCCCGTGGGCTTCGGGGATCCTTGCGCACCGCTCTCGTGGCCGTGGAGGCCAGACTCGGGCCGGCGAGCACTGCGGCCTGGGGCTCAGCCAGGCCCCACCGCTCCGGGGCGGGCGGGGGGGGGGGGCGGCGGCTACCGAGGCCGCAACCGCGGGGAAGCACCGAGTCGCTGGGCCTAGGCGCCGGCGAGGGCTCCCGGGCTGCTCGGGCTCTCGTCCACCTCTCTTCGGCGATCCCAATTCTGATGAAGGCTGCTCCCCTTGCGCGGGCTGGGGGCGCTCAGCAAGCCCGGGCCGCCAGGAGGAAGCCGGCCTGAACCCCAAGCGCGGGTCCTGGGCCTCTTGGCGGGTGCCTGCCGGGCCTGGCTCGGGGTGCCGCAGTGTGTGGCGAGTGTACCCCGTGTGCGCTCCGTGGGAGCAGGAGTGGGCAGTGCATATCTGTTTCCCGCGTCTGAACGTACGTGTGAGTGTGGCGTGGGCCAAGGCGGGTGAGTGCGTGCGGGCTCTTCGCCCGTTCTCCGGGCGCGGTTAGTAACGGTTTGAGCCCCTCCGGGCCGCCAGCCCTGCGGTGACTTGTCACCGCCTGGGGCCGTCGCCCACCCGTTTCGTTTGGGACGCTGGCCTTCTTGCGGCCCCACTTTCGGTTCCCGGCAACCCAGGGAAGGCGGCTGGGCCTCGTGTCTCCCCTTCCCGGCTGGGTCCCGGACGTCGGTGCGCCCTGCGAAGCCCTGCGCGCGGGCCTGTGCCGCGCCGCGCCACACCACCCGGCGGGCTTGGCTTTCCCTGCTCGGCGGCCCGGCGGGCGGCGCCGGGTGAGGCCGGGAGGCGCAGTTCCTTATTTTACGAGGTGTCGGGCCGGTGTCAGACGCAGCTCCGATAAGTAATACTCCAGTCTGAGGGACCAGAACGTGGTAATTAATCCCGAAGACTTAAGTGTATTTTAGTTCAGGAGAAAAAAAATCACTAATTCAATCGTCCGGAAAATTGAAGTTTGATGCATGAGTCCCCCCTGAAAGGGACGGGCTGGGGCCGCACGCCTCCCCTCCGCCCCTGCCCGTCGCCGCGGGGTCCCCCTCCTCCCCGCCCTTCTGAGCCGCTGGGTCTAGGGAAGTCCACGAACCCCGCCCTGCGCATGCTCAGCTACCCGACCCGGGGGGCACCTGCGCTTCATTCCCCACCCCCAACAAGCAACCCCTCTTTCTTGGGGCCCAGAAAGCTGATGGTGCAGGCACCTGGGAGGGAGCTTAAGGAAGTCCCAGAGGTACAGGGGGAGCAGCCAGATACAGGGCCTGTGTGAGTAGAGTGAGGGGCTGCAAGGCCCCCTCGTGGGCTGGGAACTGAGGACCGGGGGCCAGGCAGCTGCTGTTGGAAAGTGGAGAAGTACAGGGGGATATGAGTTGGGATAGAGCTGGATGTGCTGGGGGTGGTGAATGGGCTGTGGGTGTGAGGGGCTGTGTAGGAAATGGGGTGCACCCCTAGACTGTGCCAGGACAGGAATGGAGGTCTCCAAAGAGACTCGGAGATGTGGGGAAGTCAGGAACTTGACTCCTCAGTGTGAGCAGAGGCTGACACCTGCTGCTAGGACTGGAGCTCAGGGAGGGGGTGGTTCCTGGGCTTCGTGCCTGTGGTGTGGAGTGGGGGGGGGGGATACACTGATAGAATTCCCACCTTGTTCCCCTGGGACCCCACCTCTACCCCCACCAGGTCTAGGGCTGCCATCTTAAGTCACCATGTCTCCTCCCAAGGGTTACCTGTCCTGGGAGAGACTTGGGGTTGAGGGTGTATGTGTGTGTATCAAGCTACATGGGAACAACGAGGTGCATTTCTGAGTGTGTCTTCAAGTGAGTGGCACTGAGAGACTGAGCACTTGCAACTGGGGGTGACTGGGTGTGTGCTGCTGTGTCTGTGTAACCAAATGTCTAAAAGTAGTGTGTGCAACCAGGTGTGACTAAGTTTGTGCAATGGGGAGGAAAAGAGTAAAGCTGTCACCAGGGCGGGTGTGACCAGCGGGTGAGCAATGCCCTGGGTGTGTGATGTGTGCAGGTGTGAACAGAGAATGCACATTGCTGCGGAACTGAAGCTAAGGCAGACAACCAGAATCCTAGCTCCAAATCAGCCTGGCCAAGCTAGCTGCTCAAATTTATACTTGCACCGTGCAAGCGAGGGGTGGGGTGCCTACGGTCTCATGGGAGGTATAAGCAGAAAGTGGAATGGAAAACCTTTTAGCCTGGGTGTGAGTCTACTTTGAGGGCGTCCAGTGAATGAACACAACGTGGGGACAAACTGCTGTTTGGAGAACAGGTAGGGAGCGGCAGGTATCTGCTGCTGTGCCAGTGAGTACTGGGCAAGCTCCTTCGCACTGAAGGTTGAGCCTCTGTCTCTGGCTGTGCCATCCCAGGTAGTCCTGTAAGGCTCGGTCACCCCAGCTCACTGAAGGGACACTCTTTCTCCATGGAGGGCTCTGCCCTGCCCACACTGCCGAGGGTGCAGAGGCAACATGTCCACATGTGTATGTGGGACGGGTGATGTGCCAGCAGGTGTGGGAGTGAATGATCCTGCCCACTTTGGAACCTGGGGGGATGTGTGAGTGTGTGCAGGGCTTGCTGTGCACAAATGGGTGTGTGCAGGCCTCCCTTGGAGCACTGGATGTAGCTAGTCTGTGGGTGAGGGAGGAGGTGGCAGGGGGGTGAGGGGACCTGGTCACCTGTGGGTGTCCTAGGACTGCGCAGTTAAATAGTGGTTCGACCTGAGTTGTCACCACAGCTGGGTGCAGATGTGACATCTGAGGGTGTGGGATAGGGCAGTGGATCCAGGGCTCTGTGGAGAGAGGGATCCAGGGCTGGAGCTCACTTCCACCAAGAAAGGGAGACCTCCCATCTCTCAGAGGTGAAGTGTCTGGGTCTCCATTAGACTGCTCCCTGTCTTCTGACATCTGTGATGGGGCCTGTTGATCCGCTGCCTGAGGTCCCACTGAGACCACACACCCACACATATGAAAAGCGGCCCAGGCAGGCACGCAGGCAAATCCAGAGCACCCTCAAAACAGCACATGGTGACCCGCCAGCATCCCTGATGCAGGGCAAACGCACACAAGTTACACAGACCCACAATGCAGAAACACAGTACACACCCACAGCGACCCGGAGGCACAGGGCGGCTGGGAACAGCTCTCCCATCGAAATCCAGGCAGCCAGCACCACACAGATTGAGTCACACAGATGAACCTTCGCTTACACCAGCCCCACCGTCACACAAATGGTACAGGCACAGGGCGGGGGGGGGGGGGGGGGAGACGGGGGCGACTGCTGGAAGCACAGAAGGTACTGGCTTCCTGACACGCCCAGAAAGCGCAGGCTGTGGAGACAGCGTGCTGGTCTCAGGGCAGTCCAGCAGCACACAGGGAGAGAGACTTCTGTTGTCTGGGGGAGCTCCTAGCCCTGAGCCTGGGGAACAAAACCAAGTCCCCAACTACCCCAGCAATGCAATCAAAGCTGCCTGCTGCCCACCCGCCCTGCACAATGGCTCTGGCTGGAGTCGTTATCATTTTTGTTAACTTTTTATCGACTGTTTGCTAGATGGCGTGTCAGTAAAGTGTATGATTTGAGATGAAAAATTAGGCAGATTAACCTGAGGGGAGAGCCTGATTGATTACTAAATAGGATCAATTTGAAAGTTTTAGTCCTGGCGTTTCTGCAGAGCCTCTTAATACTTCAAACTTCAATTTTACGGGCGATTGAACTAAGCATGTTTCTGACAAAATTGATATATGTATTAATTTGCTTTAACTGGTGATTAATTACTCTCCACTGAAAGAATTATATGGAGCTGTTTGCCTGCGATTTGCATATTAATCAAATTCTAGTTGATAATTCCACCGATGGGGGTGTCAGGGCGGGGCATGGGGCGCAGGGTGTGAAGGGGTGTTGTGTGTGTGCTGGTGTGTGCGCCGGTGTGTGTGGGGGCTCCCCGCCCCCCTTTTGCTCGCTCCCTGCTTAGCTGCCAGTTTAGTGCATTAAAACCAAAGATGCAGAACGAGTTTGCCCGGCTATTTGGCGGGAGCAGAAATTGCCTGTCCGGTTTTATGATCTGCTCAGCCTGAGCAGCCGGGTCCTTAATGTCCCCTGTCAAAGTGTCCGCGATTTAAAGGGAAAACGGCCCCCACTTTACCACCGAGCCAGCCTGACAAGGGACGGTGCAGGGATGGAGCCCCCCCCAAAGTACTTCCCCCTCCACAGTCCTGGGGGGTGCCCTAGCTTTGGGGACCCACAGACCAAGCCGTGTCCTTGGAGCAGTCCAGCTCTTGGGGTAATCCAGTCATGGAGACCCCGCCCCCCATGCTCAGGGGCTCGGGCAGGTGCAGCAGAGGCAGCCAGACACTGTCACTTGAACCCGACTTACAGGAAGCCACCGTGGTAGATGCTCTAACATAGCTGGCCAGTCCCATGCCTGGTTCACTTACAGCCCCATTCTCAGGCCTAACTGTGGACACACTTAGCTGCCCACATGCACACCAACACACAGAACCCCACACAGGCAGGGCGCACACTCACACACACTAGTCACGTCCACAGGCCTCTCTGACACACGTGGTCACATTCACGCAGACAGGACACACCCCCACCCCGGCTTGGAGCTACCTCACAGAGCATGCTCACTGGATATAACCCAGCCATCCGCCCACACCCTCCTGGGCACACCAGTCCCCTTCTCCCTCTGGGTCCCGAGCCCCGCCTCCCTCCGTAAGCTAAAGGGGGCGGCACCACCAAATCAACTTTTTCCATCTCCGGATTCAAAGGGTAGGAGTGTAATTAAAACCAGATAATTAATGAGACAATATTCCTCCAGCTACATCTTTAATGAACAAACCCCTTCAGGGCAGCCTCTTCTTCTAGGCTCATTAAAGAGAAGAAAGTTGGGCAGCTCGCGGACTTCCCAGCGCGTTAATAAAGAACCCGGGTTGGTGCCTCGACCGCTCCCCGGTTCAGGCCCTTCCGCCACTACCAAGTCCCTTTGTCCGCTCCCGTCCCAACCCCTCCCGGTGTACCCGTAGCCCCACCGTCTCTGGCCGCCCCCAGAGACCCGAAAACCTCTGTTAAGCGACCCCAGGCTCCACCTGCACTGCGCGATCTCTGGCGGCCTCTCACCCGCCCAAACCTTGCGGTCCGACATGGCCGCGCGTCCGGGCCTCCCAGTTGCCCGCCGGCTGGGCTCTTGGGGCTCCAGGTCGCCTGGCTGGGTAGGGCTGACGCTGTGAAAGGGAAATCGAGGCTAGGTAGGGGCCTTAGCTGGATAGCTTAGGTCGGGAGTTAGAGCTGCAGTCCCGGGAGCCGCAGGGGAAGCCGTGAGGTGCTGGGGAGCAGGACAACCAACTCGTGTTCCACGAGCACCGCTGAGCACTCCCAGGAGCGCACACTAGCAACCGCAGGCATGTGCATACGCGCGCACACGAGCGTGCGCACAGAGAAGCCCACTGGCTCCTGCACGCGTTTGCTCGGTCTCCACGCCTGCGGTCCAGACGGCCCAGTGGGAGCAGCTGGGAGAACCTGGCCTGGCCTTCACCCTGCCACCGGAGGTCGCCCTTGTGTCATTCGTCTCCTGGGTGGGAGCCTTTTAACGCTCCATGCGCACAGACTGCCCAGCCCGGAGCGGACCAGTCGGCGAGAGAGACCAGCAATGGTCAGCGTTCTGGGGAACAGAGAGCCCCGAGAGCCGGAGAGACCCGGGCGGCTGCGGTAGCTCTGGCGGCGGCGCCTGCTTTCCGCCTGCGCTGGCTTTTAGGGATGAGTTATGTGGCAATGAGCGAAGTAAATCTGCATGCGCAAAAGATGCTAATTACTCTTAATAGCCTACCCAGACGCCCCGAGACTGGAAACCCAGAAACGTAAATCTGCTCCCGATAAATATTTTTAATTGTGGAATTTCCTGGAAAGAAGTCTTGGGGCGCGCTGGCCGAGGCATCCAGCTTAGGAGGGAGGTAAACGGCCCCCTCCCGGCAGCAGGGTCCAGAGTCGAGGTCCCGCACGGGGGCGTCTGGAGCGGGCCGAGCGGCCTGAGCTGGGCTGGCCGGCTTTGGGTAAAGTTAGTGATGTATCGCATTAATTACCAGTGTGAGCTGCAAATGGTTCGAGGCCCAGGGAAAATTAATGGGAATCCAAATTCTAATTATGTAGCTGTTGTTAAAGAGTTTAACTAGATAGTCACGGAGAAAATTGGATTATGCATGGAAATATGCAGCCCGCGCTCGCAGGCCGGGGGAGCGGTCAGGGGACTCAGCCCCGCGGCCCCTGTCCAGGAAGATGCTCCTCCTCTCCCAGGAAGGGAAAGACCCACCCCCGCCCCAGCGTGTACAAAAAGATCCCGGTGGTCCGAGGCGGCGGCAGCGGGGCGGGTCTGAGGCTGGGAGGAGAGACCGAAGGTTTCGGAGGCGCGCGCCGGGCTGCAGGGCGACTGTGGAGGCGAGGGGCTTCGGGCTCCCCGGGTCTGGGTAAGCGTTTGTGCCCATTTCTCAGGGTCTCGGCCAGTCCACCCCGTACTCTGTTAGCCACATGATCACATCAGGGCGCCGTGGGTTTACATTTTTTTCCACCGTCAGTTTAAGGAAATAGCCACCCAACGGAAGCCCAATTACACGCGAAGCCTCGTCATTCACTTTATTAAGGACCCTGGATATGTTTCCATTTTCGCAGGAAATGAGGTCTGATCAAGCAGCACTAATACCTCTGGCCCCGGGGAGGGGGCGGGGACTCAGGGTGGGCTCAGTCCCCCGGGGCCCTGCGGCGCTGGAGCCCGAGATGCGCGGCGACAGGGGTGGGGGGAGGCGCACCCCGGGGCGGCGCTCTCCCAGCCCCCCACGTCTTCCAGAACCCCCATCGGTCCCGCCTGGAGCCTCCCCCTAGTCCTAGCTCCTGCAAGCGGGGCGGGGGGCGGGCGGCCGAGGCTGCCGGGCGAGTTGAGAGGACTTTGCAGCCCCAAGGGGAGCCCCAGGGTCCTTTCAAGCCCGCCTACCCCTTCTCTGGAGTCGGGCAACCTCCAAGGTGCGGTCGCGGCCCCGGAGCCCGGCGCGGCCGGTCGGAGAGGCGCCTTCCCGCGGTCCAGGCCCGCCCCTGCGGCTCCGACCGCCCGGTCGACGAGAAAGCGCCTGGCTCCGCCGCTCTCTAATTTTGAGGGAGAAGCCAGAGGGCCCTGGGCTCTCCGAGGAGCTCACGTCCCCGGGCCCCGGCCCCGCGCGCCGCTGAACGGGCCTCGTTTCTGGGCCGGCCGGCAGGATTCACGCCGGCGCCGCGGGCAGCGCGGCCGCGCCGTCTCTCCGGGCCTCCCTTCGGCTCCGCGCGCGCCCCCAGGACTGAACGCGGAGCCTAGGGAGCGGCAGCCTGGGCTGGGGAGCGGAGCCCACGAGTCGGCGGTGTCAGAGAAGCCAGGTTGGAGCCGCCGGGGCGGTCCCGGGAAAGCTTCAGGCGGCAAGGGCCTGCGGGCAAGGGGGTGTCCCAGGAGGGAGCATCGAGCGCTCTCTCCCCTATTCCTCCTGGGCGTGGCGGCGGGCAGACCCCCAAGCGTGAATCGGATTCTAAGGAGGGGACCCCAGAGATCCCGGGGTGCACCTTGTGACCTCCAGGCGCGGGTGCTCACACAGCGAACCACACACCCCGGGGAGCAGGGTGGACGGATGCGCGTGCCCTTGGGCTCTGCCTCCCGGGCCGAATTCTAACTCCAGGATCCCGAATCCTTCTCCTAGCTAGCGGCCTCAGACTGAAATCCAGAAACCCAGAGGGGCAGATGGGCCGCCCGTGGTGTCTGGGACCCAGCTCGCCCCAGCGCAGCGCCTGCCCCCTCTGCACCGCGCCCCTTCCGGGCCTTCGGGAATGACAGCTGCTCCCCAGGCCCCGGGGAGCGCGGCCGGTCCGCTGTTTCGGTGAGCGGGAGCCTCGGACGTGGGCTCCTATTCCAGCCAGCTTTCTGGGGCTTCCGTGCCGGCCTCCTGTGCTTGGGCCCCGCGCTCCTCCGTGATGCGGGCTTCGAGCGCCACCTAGCGGCCGCATTGGAAACACCCCACAGTGGCGCACGCCCTTCATGCCCCTGCCCCCAGCCCCATCCGATGCGGGCCCACTGACCAAGTCCCTGTGTGAGCACCCTCATCCCGCATTTCCTAACATAGAACCCTGTGGGTAGAGGAGCTAAGAGCTCCCTTCGGGAACCCGCGGATACCGGGGACGCCCTTTCATGAGTCGGGTTATGGGCGGGGCAGAGAAAGAGGCCGCCCCAGGTCTCTCTGCCGGTAGGGAGCGAAAATAGGGTCTCGCTTGGGCCATCGCAAGAGCCCACCCCTTCTGGTTGAGCGCCGAAGGGACCCCAGCACCGCTAGGTCGCCAGACACTGGGGCGCAGGGCCGGACCCTCCCGTGCGCAAAGTTCTGAGCGTCCAGCCGGGCTCTGCGGCGGAAAGTTAGGCGGGAGCTCCCTCTGCTGGTCGCGGTTGGGCACTGCTGCGAACGTCGGCGCCGACATGCGGCGAAAATCCTAGTCCAATTTGGGGGCGGTCGCCTTAGCTTTCTTCAGGAGGGGCCCAGACGGCTCCCCTGGTGTTCAGGGGTTTGCGTGAGCAAGGGATGACTTCGTGCCGCTGAGTTCCATCCCTTCTGCTAATTCTGCGCTGATCCAACCTCTCCCTACTGCAGATCGGCCAGGTGCCCCTGCACTGATTCGGTGCCTGGAAGTTTAGAAATGTCTTTCCCCACACCAGTGTCTGCACTGACTGAAGCATCATGTGGTGCAGTTTTCCATTAAAAAGAAAGAAATGCATGCATACCTGAAAATAACACCCCCCCCCCCCCGCTTGACAGGTGGCGTTGGATTGACGGGTGGCTTTGGGCAGATACAGAAGAGCAGACACCAACCCCGGTCACGCTGGGGTCTTGGGCCACAGACAGTGGTGAGAGGCAGGCGCACTGCTGGCTGTCTACAGCTCAGCCAGGGGCCATAGGAACCCACTGGGTGCAGCAGTGACCCTGAGCCCAGGAGGGCTCTCACACTCTCACTCTCCTTGAGTCTCAGACAAACCAAGCACCAGCTCCCGCTGGCCCAGGCTACTGCCGCTGTCTAAACCCCTGACCTTGCACTCTCCCCAGAGAGCCACTCCTGAGACCCCCCCCACGGCAGGAAGTGCCCCCTCCCCAGCCAGGGGCAGGACTAGGCAGGTGTGGGATACGGGCTTTGTCCTGCACTTTGGAACTGCCCTTAGAGAAGTGAACGGGCGGGCAGTGAGCGCATGTGTGTGACAGGAGGTCCCCGGGACGGGACAGGAGACCTAGAGCTCTGGCACAGGCCCCTCCAAGCCGCCTGCCCTGTCTAGCGAGCAGGAGCCCCCCAGAGCAAACTACAAGTATGGGGAAGCCCAGGTCTAAGAAGCTAGGCAACATGGGAACCAGGGGCCGAATCGCAGGTGGGGAACGAGACCAGGGGGCTGTCAGTCCCCGCCCTGCCGCCCTCTCTCCCAGGATCCTCAGCAGTCTTCCGTGGGTAGGGTGGAGGGAGCATGGTGCCTCTGCCTCTCACCAGCGGGGACATCCTGGGTCCCTCATGTTCTCTTCCCAGGCCGTGGGGGAGAGCTGGGCAGGGTGCTGGCAGTGTGCCCGTCTGAGCGGGGGAAACGCAGATCGCAGGCCCCAGTTCGGAGCCATTGAGATGAAGTCACCAGGAGCCGGCCTGCGAATCTTCCCAGCGACAACGCAGCTCCTTCTTGATCTCTTTCCCAGGTCCTTTTTTTTTTTTAATGGTTTATTTATTTATTTGAAAGTCAGAGTTTTATATATATAGAGAGAGTCTTCTGTCCACTGGTTCACTCCTCAGATGGCCACAATGGCTAGAGCTGCACCAATCTGAAGCCAGGAGCTTCTTCTGGGTCTCCCATGTGGGTGCAGGGGCCCAAGGACTTGGGCCATCTTCTACTGCTTTCCCAGGCCATAGCAGAGAGCTGGATTGGAAGTGGAGCAGCTGGGACTCGAACCACTGCCCATATGGGATGCCGGCACTGCAGGTGGCGGCTTTACCCACCGCGCCACAGTACACACCCCTAAAAAGTTGTTTTATGTGTTTTCATTTTATTTGAAAAGGAAAGACATGCACAGAGAGATCTTCTGTCTACTGGCTTATTCTCTGAAGTGTTTACCACAGCCAGGGTTGGGCTACACCAAAGCCAGGAGCCAGCAGCTTCATCTGGGTCTTCCACTTGGTTAACAGGGGTCCAAGGACTTGAGCTATCATCCACTGCCTCCCAGGATGCATTAGCAGGAAGCTGGATCGGAAGTGGCGTAGCCAGGACTTGAATTAGGCACTCTGAAAGTGGCGGCTTAACCCACTGTGCCACAATATCCACCCCAAGATCCTAGGCTTCCGTCTGTAGCTTCCTAACTCGAGGCTTGGGCGAGACGTCTGCTCTCCGGGTCTTCCTCCGTGAGTCAGGAACAGTAGTCCCAGCACGGAGGCCCAGGTGAGCTAATGTCTACACAGGCTGTGCAAAAGGCCCATTTCCATGCCAGTGTTGGCCATCACTCAAGACCACAGTGCCCACCCTCGGGATGTTCATGAGCCTGGGAAAACGTCCCTGGACCCGAGCCGAGAGCGCTCGCTCCACACCGCTTCCACCTTTTCTTCCCAGCCCTCCCGCCCATCAGAGAAGTGCAGGTGATCTTCTCAGAAAAACAAATGGGAAGATCCACCCAATTACCCTCCCCATAAAGGATCTGGGCTTGCCTGGTTGTAAGCTTTGGGCATTAATACATTAAGAAAGTGGGGCTGGTGTTGGGGCACAATGGGTTAAGCCACTGCCTGTGACCCCAGTACCCCATATGAGCACAGGTCCTGGATAATCCACTTCTGATCCAACATTCCTGCTCATGCACCTGGGAAAGCAGCAGATGATGTCCAAGTCCTTGGGTCCCTGCCATCCATGTGGGAGACCCGGATGGAGTTCCAGGCTTCTAGTTTAGACCTGGCCCAGCTCCAGCCATCGTGGTCATTTGGGGGAGTGAATCAGCTGTTGGAAAATCTCCGTCTCTCTCTAACACTGCCTTTCAAATAAATAAAATTTTTTTTTTTAATGCACCAAGTTCAAGGGTGCCTGTTAAAAATCCAGACTGGGGCCAGTGCTGCGGCATAGCAGGTAAAGCCACTGCTTGCAGCATCCCGTGTGGGCACTGGATCAAGGCCTGGCTGCTCCTCTTCTGATCCAGATTCCTGCTAATATGCATGGGAAAGCAGTGGAAGATGGCCCAAGTGCTTGGACCCCTGTATCCACATAGGAGACTTGAAAGAAACTCCTGGCTCCTGGCTTCAGATCAGCCCAACTTTGGCTGTTATGGCCATTTGAGGAGTGAACCAGAGAATAGAAGATCATGCTCTCCATCTCTGCCTTTCAAATAAATAAGTAAATCTTAAAGAGAGAGAGAGAGAGAGAGAGAGAGAGAGAGAGAGAGAGAGAGAGAGAGATCTTTAAAAAATCCAAAGGCTGAGGGGCAGGCGTTTGGCAGGAGAATCAAGGAGTTGCTTGTGCTTAGGTTCGATCCCAGCGTCCTGCTGTTGCACACCCTAGGAGGCAGCAGGCAATGGCTCTTGTACCCGGGTCTCGGCCACTCACGTGGGGGACCTAACTGAGAGCTGGGCTTCTGGCTTCAGCCTGGCCCTGTCCTGCTGTTTTAAGCTTTAGGGGAGTGAACCACAGATGGCTCTGTGTCTGTCTGTCTGTCTCTATGTGTGTCTCTCTGTCTCTATACTTTCCTAATAAATAATAAAAATTAAGAACAAAACCATTGACTTTATCTGAAACAGATACAAAAGCTGACTTATGGTGTCCAGGCAACTAGGACTGCCACGTCCCTAGGGGGATCTCTGGTGTCACTGACATGAACAGGCAGGGAGGCCCTTCCAGAAACCCCTGCCACAGAATCCCTCGCTCTTCGCAGCCTGAGGCTCAGGTTAGGGTAGAGAGCAGTGAGCTTGGCTGGCTGTGGGGACAAGAACCTGGAATGACATGGACTTGGAATGACAGGGAGCATTTTGGAATGACAGGGTGTGGGGGTGAGGCACTTCCCCAGGGGCGCTGTGGTGGGATCGCCACCATTGGGAGACTGTTTAACAGGACGAGCAGGGCTCTGGCGTGCGGGGCAGGGGGGCACTGCTCCTTAAGCTCTTTGCTAAGCCACAATTTCTTCATCTGTAGAATAGGGTGATACTAAGACCTATCCATTCCCAGAGAGGGGGTGAGTTTTGACAACATAGATGTGTGTAAAATAAGAACAGAAGGTGTATCCTATACTAAAATTTACTTTTTTTCCCGCTTAATAATGAAAACAGACTGATCAGGACTGACTGTGGTAGGCACTCAATGCTGCTCTTGGAGCCACTTAACTCATCTGTGTCTCCCGGTGATCCTGAGACTTAGAGGGGTTGAATAATTTCTGTCAAGTCACCAAGGGTAAGATTTGAACCTAGGTACCTAGTTCCAGAGTCTTCATTCCTTTTGTTTGTTTTTTAAGAAAGAGAGGGAAGGAGGGAGAGATTGAGCGATAGAGAGAGCACCCATCTACTGTTCACTCCCCAGGCCAGAGAGAGAGTCAGAACTCAGTCTGTGCCTCCCACACGGTGGGGGCTGGGGGACAGGAATCCAGCTATTTGAGCCATCACCTGCTGCCCCCCAGGGTCCTCATTAGCACGAAGCTGGAGCCAGGTGCTGAGCTGTGGTACTCCAATGTGGGACACTGGCGTCTCAATCGCTGGACTAACTGCCCACCCTCGAGTCTGCGCTCTGCACTGCGCCGTAGGACAGAGCTGTGTGCACCACTCCGTGCATCCCCTCTGTCCGGGGGCCTCTCCCTTGCAGCAGCACAGAGAGCCCCTACCATGCCCTCCATGCTGCCCCCAGAACACACGGCCTCCCCTGCTCCACACCCTGGCCCCTCTAAGGCCAGCAGCGAGCATGCAGACTCCTGGGGGTCTCCTAACCACGTTCACTCGCATCCTCCTATCCAGCTTGGTATCACTAGAAATCAGCAAAGTCCCCATGACGCTCGGGTGTGGGGGTGAGGCACTTCCCCAGGGGCGCTGCGGTGGGATCACCACCTTCGGGAGCCTGAGCTCCTGTGGCCTGCAGGGTAGGGACCTCGTGCAGCAGCTTCTCCCCGGCCCCTAACAGGATGGGCAGCAGGGGGGGTGGGGTGGGGGCGGGGGTGTCCCAGGCTGCAGCAGCTTGCAGCGGTATCTGGGAGCCCATTGGAAATGCAGATCCCGGGCCTCACCCAGCCCTGCAGGGGCAGAAGCTGCGCTGTGACGAGACTGCCCTAGAGGGAGGAGGCACGCGGCCAATACAGGCCAGTCCCTGCCAGGCCTCTGTGCTCCAGCCAGAGGTAAGGGGAGGCCTGGGTCGCCTCACTCAGGGATGTGGGGGTGGGGCCCCTGCCTAATTCAAGGTTGTGGCTGCTGTTCCTGTGGCGGGTTCCCCAGAGCTGCCCGCCCCTTCCAACCGAAGCCTGATCCTCTGCCCTCCCGGTGTCCCTGCCTTAACGTTTTTGTTTGTTTTTTGTTTTTTGCAACTCTTCGGGGCAAGCATTAGGCTAAGATGCCCCACGCCCCTTATCGGCGTGCCTGGGTTAAATCCTGGCTGTGCTCCCACTCCTAGCACCCCAAGAGGCCGCAAATGATGGTGCAAGTACAGGGGACCGTGCCACCACGTGGGAGAGCTGGCTCGGATTCCAGGCTCCTGGCCCAGCCCTGGCTGTTGCGGACATTTGGGAAATGAGCAAGTAGATAGATGTTTCTCTCTCTCTCTTTCTGTAAACTCTGCCTTTGAAATAAAATGAAAATAAACAAGTAAAAATTTAAAAGAAAAATTTGAAAAGAAAGCAGAGCATTTTTGAACTTCCAGAACAGTTGCAGAGTGTGCAGAGCGCTCCCCCGTGCCCCTCGCCTACGCTGGTTTAATGGCTGTCGCCATGGCGGTAACCCAGTAACCGTCCCCCTCGCTCAGATCTCACGGCGCCCCCCCCATCCGGTTCTGTTCCCGGATGCCCTCAGGAGGACACGGGGCATCTAGGCATCACCTCTTTGTCTCCGTCTGTGAGTTTCTCAGACTTCCCTTGTTCTACCAGTAGGGAGGGGCCCAGGTCTGGCCTTTTGTAGACTGTCTCTCAATCTGGGCTCGTCTGCTTGCGGCCAGCCTGGGTTTCTGAGTTCAGGGAGTAAGAGGAGGATGAGGATGGAGTGCCCTTGTCAGCAGGCACGGGGCGGGAGGTGTCAGGGTGATGACCCGCCGCTGAGTCCCCGCGGTTTCCTTCCTGGCGGGCACCTGCCATCAGGTCGTCAGGTCGTCAGTATATCCTATGTTTGTGCAGCAGCAGCTCCTCCTCACCCCCCCCCCCCCCCCCCGCCGCCACCGAGGGGGCCCTGCGACACTCTCACCACCCGCTGTGTTGCTGGACCGCAGTCCTCCGGCCGAGGAAGCGGCCACGCAGTCAGGCGTCTCCTGCGGGCTCAAAGCCTACGAGCTGAGTGCAAGCTGGCTCTGGGCCCAGAGGCACGCGGGGCAAGCCGAGACCCGCTCTCGGGACATGGGAAGCTGAATCCCGCTCAAGTGAAACATGTTCTCCTTTTCTCAAGAAATCTCAGTCCGCGGCGATGGGGCCCAGGGCTGTGCTGGACGCGGGAGGGGGTAGGGATGCGGCCCAGCCGGGTGTGTGGTGCCCTGGGACTTATTTTCCATTCTGCATCATCCCTCGCAGAAGGGTTGGGCAGCATCGTTCCTCTTCAGTTCTAACCGGCTGGCCACACTGTCATCTTCGTCCGGCAGCCTTGCGTGGGGGCCTCCAACTTGCCCACGCTCCTGGAGGCAGCCCCAGTCCCCTCCCCGAGCCCTGGCCACCTGCTGCCAGGTCATCGTAGGAGAAGCAAGTGAAAGCGCTACGCTGAGCCCCACCAAAGCCGGCAGGAAGGAAAGAGCACCTTGCCCCCCCAGGGGAGCTGAGACCCAGGTGCAAGAGTGCCAGAGGCGCCCCCACCCCAGGGAACTCCGCATAACCGGGTCCAGGTCCAGAACTCGCCATCAGCGTCAAGCCTTGGTGATCAGGAGCCACATATGTGGCAGATAGGAGTCTGCCTTTGAATTTTCCGGAGGAGTTGTAGGTGTCTTCCACTGTTCACAAGAGGAGACAAGTGATGGGCCCTGTTACGTCACTGGGCAGCTCTCCCTGGGGGACAGTGCAGGTGGGGGAAGGGAGGGACAGTCTGCCACTGTCGCCGTGCTCGTGGGCTCCCCTGTGGGAGACTGTTCCTGGCACCTATCCAGGAAGAACCCGCTCCTTGATGCAGGTGGATACCCCTGAGACTCACACTTCCAGCAGGGTCCCCAGGCCATCAGCAACTATTCGATGGCAGTTAGTAGCAAAGCAGTGCAGGGTTCCTCTTCACCCCTTCCCTGGAGGTGGGCTGTAGCCCACAGAATTCCAGGTGTGGAGCAGGTAGACATTGAGCTAGACTGGGTCTGCCAGAACCCACTTGGACAAAGGCCTAAGGGTGATCAGGACATCTCTGTGGTCTTGAACTTAAACTTGCACACTCTGAGGCTGTGAACAGCCGTGTTCAGCCTCCCACCCAGGGAGAACTGAAGGCATTTGCCCTCAGCGAAGACGCCTGAGTCCAGGAGGCCCAGAGAGAGGAGGATTCCTGGCTTCTAGGTCGTTTGTCCTGAAGCCCACACGTGGTGCCTGTCCCGCGGTCCCAGGGAGCTCCTATGTCCTTCTCAGGATGCCCTCTGCGTCTAAGCCCCTGTGGGCTTCCGTGAGTTGTATGCACACGGCCCACGGCAGGGTGAGCTGTAGGGATTCAGAGGGTGTCACTCACAGAGAGGCAGGCAGGAAGTGCGCTGGGGCTTAGGACCGCCTCCTCCCCATGGCGCTGTCGCCTCACCCTGGCTGGCCCGGCGGGTCTGCCTCCTTTCTGTATTCCCCATCAATGGGCCGTAACCCAGAAAGCTGCCCTCCCTGGTCCTAAAACTATGCAACCTTCAGCTCCACAGTCTCCTATTGAGCTTAAATGTGTGAGAAAGAGAGAGAGAGAGAAAGAGAGAGAGAGAAAAAAACAAGTGCTATTCTGTTGGCCGAGTTCAGTGCAGCCGCATTTGGTTTCTTCTGGGTCTGGTGCCCACACTGGTTCGAAGGAGGCTCATGGAGTGCATTGGTCAGGCAGGACTCGTTTCTAAAGGAAGAGGCAGAAAAGGAAACGCAGTGCCTTTGACATTAGCTCGCGCCATTGGTACGAACAGAGTGGGCGCGCTTCAGGAACAACTGATCCAGAAAACACCAACCCTGCCACTGGGACTCTGACCCTCTCTCTCTGCTGGCCTCGCTTGCTCACATCGGACCACCATGTGGGAAGTGGGGGAGATCGACAACTGTAGGAGATCCTGTCACTCCTACGCTTGACTCCACGACAAAGAAAGGCCTTCTGTCTTCTATGATCTCTGCACAAACTCCCAGTTATGGAAACCATCAGCCTGGTTTGAATCCAGTGCCCTTCCCTGGGCAGCTCACCGCAGCTGGGGTGCAAGAATCCCGTGACTGGCAGCCCCCCAAGGGCTGCTGGATGTGGAGCGGGGCTTTCCTGAGGACTAGAGCTGGCTGGGAGGGTCCGGCCAGCCGTGCTCGGTCTGCAGGGGCTGAGGTGTGGCAGAGAAGCCGGCAGGGCAGCGAGAGGGAACAGGTGGCAGTGCTGGCCTGGGGTCCTTGGCAGTGGTCCCCATGGGCTCGCATGCAGAGGCCTGTCTGCGGGTCTGAATCACTCTGTCGTCAGCCTGCTGGCGTCCTTACGTCTTGTTCTCCAGCTGCCTGCAGTGGCGTCTCAGTCTCCTGCTCTGACTCATTCAGCCTCAGCTCAGCCTGGCTCCTAGAGGCTGGCTTCCCCAGGGGGAGGGTTCCCAAGGCAGGGCTCTGAGCAAGTGCCCGTCGCTCTCCCCCACGGATTGGCTCTGCCCTGGGGCTGCTAGGCCACAGGGGGTCAGTGTATGGAGGACAGGCCTGCCATGGGTGCAGCGATCCTGACCTGGGCATCCTCCCGGCTGGAGGATTCCAAGCTGAGCCGGTTTCCGTCCCAGGGAGGGTCTTAAGGGTGGCCCTCCCAGGAGCAATTAGAGGCTCCTCTGTGTGTTGACTTCTGTCATCCCCAAGTCAAAGTTTGCCAAATGCTAACAATAACAGAGGGTCGAGCAAGGTCAGGGGCCCGCAGGCAGCCCTGCCCTGGAGACGGAGACACGAGGAGGCGCCAGGCTCACCTCCCAAGCCCAGCTGCCGCTCAGACAAGTCTGTTCAGACACCTTCACAGCGCGCTCCGCACAGGCACCCAGGCTGAGCGGGCACCTCCTGGGCCTAGGGGCCCAGCCAGCGCCCAGAGGCAGGAGGCTGAGCCATGAGCATTCCTGCCTCTCAATCAGTGCCTCTTCTGTTCACAGGCTCCTCAGCACAGACCACTTGACACGTGTGGACAGCTCTGCCCCGACGCAAAAGGTACAATTAGTGGGAGTGAAGACAGAGGAAGGGCCGCGTCCACGTAAGGCCACCACCCCATCCTGCTCCCCACTGCACTGCGCTGCGTGGGCGATGCTGAGTCAGGGATCTTAGTGGAGGAGGCAGATGACGGGGGTCAGGACCCCCATCTCACGAGACAGCCCTGGGGGCCCTGTCCTGCAGAGGTGTGAATGGGCATCTCTTAAGGTGTAACTGTGCCACGATGAACGTGCACTGGTGTTAAATCACTAACACCCCACCTTGTATTTTTAAAAAAGATTTACCTTATTTGAAAGGCAGAATGAGAGAGAGAGAGAAGAGAGGAGAGAAAGAGAGAGAAAGAGAGAGCTCTTCAATCCACTGGTTCATTCCACAAATGACTACAACATCTGGGACTGGGCCAGGCTGACATCAGGAACCAGGAACTCTCTCTGGGTCTTCCACATAGGTGGTATGGGTCCAAGTACTTGGGTCATCTTCCACTGTGTTCCCAGGGAGCTGGGTTGGCAGCAGAGCAGGTGGAGCCAGGAGCCAAGAGCGTCCTCCAGGTCTCCCATGTGAGTACAGGGGTCCAAGCATTGGGCCATCCTCTGCTGCTCTCCCAGGAATGTTAGCAAAGAGCTGGATTGGAAGTGGAGCAGCTGGGACTCAAACCAGCGCCCATTTGGGATGCCGGCGCTGCAGATGGTGCCTTACTCTCTCCGCCACAGTGCCAGCTGCTGATATGCATTCTGTTACATATGCTTTATTCTTTCTCCCTCTACACACAGATATTATTATTTTGGTGTTGATTTGTGTGAGCCGTTTGAGGATAAGCTTCAGACATCACAAGCCAGCGGCCCTCAATGCGTATCTCGTAAGAACAAGGGCATTCTCTCATGCCTTCTCAGGACAATTGCTGAATTAAGGGACCATCTTCGATGCAATACCATCATCTCATACAACATCCATCTGTAGAGTGTGCCCTTCTGTCCTAACGCGGTCTTTCTTCTGACCCAGGATTCTGTGCTGCAGCTGGTTGTGATTTTGCTTTAGTTCTCTTCAATCTGGAAGAATTCTTGCTCATGTTTGCCTTTCTAACGTTAACTTTCTAAAGCGTTCGGCTGTCGTCTGTCTCCTCCCATCTGGCTCAGCCCGCAGGGTGCTGCGGGGTGCTGCTGTTTCTGCCGACACCCGTCAGGAGGCCCAGCACATCTGCGGGGCCCTCACTGGCAGCGCCAGCTTTGCTCGGGCGCTGACTGCGCTTCCTGCCAGTCCTCCTGCCAGTCTTCCGCTTTCCCTGTGAAGTTCGTCAGTGCTCTGTGGGGATACACATGGGACTGTCCTTTCCCCCAGTGAACTCTTGTATGATACTGATTTTTTAAAAAAGTTTTTAAAGATTTTTTAATTTATTTGAAAGGCAGAGTTACAGAGACAGAGAGAGAGAGAGTCTTCCATCCGCGGGTTCACTCCTCAGATGGCCACAATGGCTGGAGCTGGGCCAATCCAAAGTCAGGAGCCGGGAGCTTTTTCTGGGTCTCCCACATGGGTGCAGGGGCCCGAGCGCTTGGGCCATCTACTATTTCCCAGGCCACAGCAGAGAGCAGGATAGGAAGTGGAGCAGCTGGGACTCAAACTGGTGCCCATATGGGATGCTGGCACTGCAGGTGGCAGCCTTACCCACTTTGCCACAGTACTAGCCCCCAAAATTATTTATTTACTTCCATTTTATTTGACAGGCAAAGAGGGAAGAGATGGGGGAGAGAGAGAGAGAAAGGTAGATCTTCCATCTGCTGATTCACTCTCCAAATGCTCGAAACAGCCAGGGAAGCCAGGCCAAAGCAAGGAGCCGGGAGCTCAGTCCGGGTCTCCCGTGTGAGTGCCAGGGACCCAAGTACCTGCACCATCGTTGCTGCCTGCCAGGGTGTGCATTCGCAGGAAGCTGGATTGGAAGCAGAGGAGCCTGGACTCGCACCAGGAGCTCTGATATGGGATGAGGGTGTCCCAAGCAGCAAACTAAACCCTGTGCCCAAAGCCCACCCTGACCCAACAGTTTTAGTATCTCCTGACAGCTCTTTCCTGGGTCAGTCATTACCATGCTGGTTGCAAAGTAGAGGTGATTCCTCTAAACATCTAGAATTAGCTGCTCTTTACTACTTCATTTTCTGGATTAAGTCACCGAGGCTCAGAAAGGTCAAGTAACTTGCCCAAGGCTACAAAGCAGTGAGATTGAGCAGCAGGTCTGGACACAGAGCCTGCTGCCACACTGGCCCTGGAGCAGCCTGGCGCTCCAGGAGGTGTGAGACCGTCTCCCACCACCGCCTCCCCCTCTGCAGGCTTCACTCCACGCTCCCCTTCCTGCAGGGAGTTCACAACGGGAGGGAAAGAAATGGGCTGTAGGGTGGGCTTTGCAACTCGCCACCCCCCGCCACACACACACCTTTCCCTCTAGTCCCCTCAAGAACCCGCCAAACACGTACCCAGAGCAGAGGTCTCACCAAGAGGTCACCTCATTCTCCTGCCCTTCTCCCAACACCCACCCACACCAGATCTTAGCCAACAGGCACAGAACAACCTGGCTGTGGTGTGCAACTGACAAGTGGGTGTGGCTGGAGGAGAGCCAGGGAGGGGATTCTGGGAAGGCAGTGTGCACGCGTGCGTGTGAGCAGGTGTGAGTAAAGTGGGGAGTTCTAGGAGTGTAGCTTGGACTGCCTGCCTCTGCAGGTAGACTGCTGGAGTGTGAACCGGCATCCACCACCCACCTGTGCAACCTCTCCACGCACAGCCCTACTGCATAGGGCTGTTGTGAGGCTTTGCCCAGTTAGTGCTCAGCCACCCTGGGGCGTGTGGAAGAGGAAGGGGGGGCAGGTTGAGGGGTTTCGGGACAATGCATGTCAGAGAGGACTCAGGCTGGCAGGTGGGGAGGGCAGATGTTAGTGGAAGAAGGGACAGTCACTCATTCACTTGTTTACACTTTGTCTCTCACCTACTTCCCGAAAAGCTTTGAAGTGGCTCCTAATTGAAAGACCGGAGTCTTTCAACGAGGAGTGCAGACAGAGATGCCGGGGAGGAGGGGCCCAGGCGGGAAGGTGGCTGAGCCCTCCTCTGACCACCTGGCCCTGGGCCAGAGGGGCTATGCTTGGGTGTCTCCAGGCCAAACAGGGGGTGGGGTGGGGGACTGGGCACTGTGCAGGGGCTTAGAAGGGTCCAGGTCTGTAGGGCAGGTCGGGCCAGGGCTTGCCTGGTCGCTTCGATGAACCTGTTCTACATTGTGATCGAAGGAACAAAGCCTGACCAGGGCTCTTGGAGGCAGCCGCGAGATGCCATCAAGTCCCCCTCCTTCAGCTTAAAGTTCCCTGGCTCTGCTTTTATGCTTGCAAATCATCTTATAAAACTGAGTCACTGAACAGAGGGAGGGGGCAGCGTCCCAGGAAGGAGATAACATCTGGACGCTTGGTCTTGTCCTGAGGCTTTTCCAGGAACCCCAGGCCCTGAGCAAGAAGTAGCTGCTGCATGACTAACTGGAAGCCACTGGGCTGTCATCACAATTCCTGAAGGAACTTGATCTCTGACCAATCAGAGGAGGGCCGCGGGCCCGCCCGCCAGCCAGGGACCTGCCTGCAAGCCTGAAGCGGAAGCGCACCTCTCATCTCTGCATGCGCTCTATGAGGACTGGCCGAAAGCCCTCGGGGAGCCCGGCAGTAAAGCAGTTCTGGCTCCCAGCTCCTTCCACGTGGCTTGCTGGGCGCTGGGGCGTGGACCCAGGTTTGAGGGGATCTGTAACAGATCCACTGCTTGGAGAAAATTCCGTCACCCCATCAACTCCCTCCGCACCCTGTCTCTCTACCTCCATCTGGCCCCCTACCCAGCAGGAGGTAGGCCCCACCTGCCCACCCTGCGGCTGCCAAGTGCCCCTGCGGTCTGTTTGCCTGGGGGTCCTGCGCGTGGTGCGCCCCTCCCCCGCAGCACTTCCTGCCTCTCACCTTGAACATCCTGAGTTGGCTCGGCCGGCTGCGCTCAGGTTTCCTTGGGAGGCACGTTGACAGCATCCCGAGTCCCACCAAGTTTTGGCAAGCCCCGCGCCTCTGACAGACCTCGTCACCCTGCAGTGCCGCAGCGTGTAATGGGACACCGCCCACTGAGGAGCAGAGCGGGCTGCCCCAGGCGGGATTAAACTCGATGACAGTTCCTCAAAGCAGGGCCTGGGACTGAGGCTACAGAGGTGAGGCAGGAAGGGCAGGCGGCTGTGATCAGAAGCTGCAGGGCCAGCACCTGCTAGCCTGGGCCGAGCGGACATGGCGGGAGGAGGGACGCACACGCCCACCTCCACTCCGAGGCCCCCACCTCTGCCCCACTCCGCAGAGAGGAACTCACACCCTGGGGTCAGGAGGGAGGTGGCTGGGTGGGCTGGAGGCGACGGGCAGACTGGAGTCCTCGGGCCAGCCACAGAGGAAGGCAGCCGTGTCTGGCCCCACCATTGGCCACAGGCTGGGCAAAAGCCTTCCTACAGCTTGGGGGGCATCCACTTGGGAACGAAGCTCCCCATCAGGAGGAGGACTTAGAGCTGCAAGGAGGGGACTTGCTCAAGTGCGGTGTTCATCGGAAGGAACAGACCAGGTGGCAAGGCTGGAGCAGGGTCTTCCAGAGGCCCAGATCCAGGAGCCAGTGATAAACTGGGTGTACTGTCCCCAGCTCTCTCCCCATCTTTCCCAGGGAGTGTTTGGCTTTAGCTACCGCTCTCTGCACCCAGGAGGTGGGTGTTTGTCGTCTGGGGACTACTCAGCATCTGTCTGCTTCCTCCTAGTCTTTCCCGTTTTCACCTGTTCTAGAGTTTGATTCAGCTATGGTGAGGCTAACGGGTCAGGAGATGACTGCCATTGACAGGTGATTTGTGGGTGGTGCTGTGGTGCAGCGGGTTAAGCTGCTGCTTGGGACAGCCGCCTCCCACATCAGAGTGCTTGGGATCAGGTCCCGCTCCCGCCTCCTCTTCCTACCCGGCTTGCCGCTCGTGCAACAGTGTGGTTCTGCTGGCCTTGATTCTGGGACACACATCTAACCCCCTCTTAATACGCAGTGGCTGGCTGTGAGGTGCCCCATATTTAGGAAGCAATTCAAGGCTTAGGAATGAAAGGGGCTAAGAGCAAGACTGTCTGAGCTGCAGACAAGCCAGGTCCAATGGAGGGGCACGGGCCACTCCCAGCCAGACCCACCGGAAGGAGTGGCCTCTCTGTAGCTTCCTTGAAGAAGTTTCCTTCGTTCAGTCAATGGCTGTGTGTCAGTCCATGCGATGGGCTGGGTTGGGAGCAGATCAGGAATAAGAGAGTCAAGGTCTATACGGGCGTGGGAGGCAGTCACAGGTAAGTACCGAGGGGCAGGTGTCTGTGAAAGGGAAGCGACTGTGGGAGCCGAGGGCTGGGTGTTATATATTAATGTTAGCCGTCGCAAAACACACCAGACACCGGAGTAAGGGAAAGGGCTTATTGGGGAACACCCTACAGACCGGAGTGAGGGGGCGGCGAAGGAAAAAGAGAAAGAGACTAAGAGAGAGACAGAGAGGAGGGAGAAGAGAGACGAGAGGAGGAGACTAGGGAGCAGAACCAAGAGCACAGGAGAGAGCCAAGAGAAAAGAACCAAGAGAGCCCCGCGTTCAGGAACAGGCCCTTTTAAAACTTTGCCTGAGGGCGGGCAGGGAAGCAGGAGCAGAGAATCCCATCAGGATGGCGGTGGAGCCTGGCTCAGGTAGCTGGGCCATGTGGCCACCTGGCTAAAACTGCGCCAGTTTCCTAACACTGGGGAGAAGGCTGTTGCAGTCAGGACAAGCCACAGAGTGAGCAGGGTGCAGCCTGATGAAGACCGAGGCTGGGTAGTAAAGGGAGGTTTATTTAAGCTTCAGGCCAAGTGCCTGTTAGAAAGAAACTATATGCGATGCGTTAAATAGAAAGTTCAACCTGTTTGATCTAAATGAAGGTCCGGACCAGTAGGTGACTCAGCTCCCTGAAGTTAGGCCTAAGCGGCAGGGGATTGAACAGGAGAGAAGCATGCTTCTCGCCCATGCAAAGGTCCAGGGGTCAAGAGGACACTTTTGGTGGAAAAGCTCCGCTCTGTGGAGTCTTTGGGGAGCGCATCTACCAGGGCTCCCGTAGGGAAGCAGACCGAGTATCATGGAATGAGCCCTTTATCCGAGGAATTCACAATTGTTGGAGGCGCAAGGGAAGCACAGGTCACACAGGAGGGCGGGAGGAACAGGGAGAAGTCGGTGCTCAGCTCTCTGACGGCTCTGGCTGGGCAGTGGAGGAGGACAAGCTGGAGCCTGCCTGGCAGCCATGCAGCTGTGGCTTCTGCTCCCCGGGACGGGATGGAGAAGGGGCCGCTGCTACGAGCTCTCACCTGGAGTGCAGTTGGGCCAGCGGTCTCTGCTGCTACCAGGGCTGGCCAGAGTGGGCAAGCTGAGTAAGCTCAAACCGGAACTTCCTGGCACCTTTGCACCTGTCTCTCGCTGCCTCGAGTGTGACAAGCTTCAGAGCAGGGACCTTCAGACCTTCAGTTCACCTCCCCGGCCCTCTCCTTAGGCCACTGTCACCCAGAGCCACCGGGAGTCCCAGCTCCATCAAGGCGACACGGTACAAAACCAGCCCGAGAAGGCAGACGCCTCGTAGTTCCAAGCGAGACAATCTCTCCTGCAATTCCTTCACCTCCAGACTGCAGGGGCCGAGGTCGGCCTAGGGGCGCAGCACTGCAGGGCCGGCAGAACCCAGACTGGAACCAGCAGGCCCGTCCACAGCATTCCCTGTCGCCCAAGCAGGCTGGTAGGACAGCAGGCTGGGGGTGGCGGCAGAATTTAGGACCCCAAGAGCAGCTGCTGCCAGATACAAACCACCAGCCACAGGAATGACACCCTTTGGGGAATACGAGCCATAAAGAAAAGCAAGACGTTGGCATAGGGCAGGCCCTCTACAAGAAAATCCAGAAAATGAACAACCGAGGGGAGGGGAGGCAGACTCGATGGATCAGAGGACAAGACTGTGAAGCAATCATGATAAAGATCTTCGAAGAGATGATACAGACACTGTCAGCTTGCAGTAAGGATGGAGGTGTTTAGGGGTGGACGTCATGGCGCAGTGGGTTAAGCTGCGTTTGTCACACCTGTGTCTCACATCAGCGGGCCTTGGATTGAGTCCCGGCCCCTCTTCTGATCCAGTTTCCTGCTAGTGCACCTCCTGGGAAGCAGCAGGTGACAGCTCAAGAACTTGGGTCCCTACCACCCACGTGAGAGACTTGAATTGAGTTCCTGGCTCTTAGCTTTGGCCTGGCCTAGCCCTAGTTACTGCGGACATTGGGGAGGGAACCAACAGATGGAAGATCTCTGTCTCTCCCTCTCACCTGTCAAATAAACAAATAAATCTTAAAAGTAATGAAAATGTATAAAGAAGCTATCAAATATGAAAAATATAATAACAGAAAGAACTCAACATGTAAGTTGAATGACAAAATAGATTTGGACTGCTCCATCTTTTTTTAAACAGCTTTTGTAAAGAAAGTTGTTAGTTTTTTTGAAATTTGTTTATTTATTTGAAAGGCCGAAGTTAGAGAGAAAGGGGGAGAGAAGAACAGATACATTTTCATCCATTGGTTCAGTCCTCACATGGCAGCAATGGCAGGGATGGGTCAGGCCGAAGCTAGGAGCCTGGGACCCATCCAGGTCTCCCACATGGTGCAGGGCCCCAAGCACTTGGGCCATCTTCCACTGCTTTTCCAGGTGCATTAGCCGGGAGCTGGACTGGAAGTGGAGCCACCAAGTGTCACAGGTGGGAGCTTAACCCACTGTGCCACAGCACAGCCCCCAGACTACTCAATCTTTTTTTTTTTTTTAAACATCCAACATAGCTATGTTTGATTCTTTTTCTACAATACCATTACTTTTGTCTTGATACTTTCATTAGGCTAGAACCCTATTCATATTCATAAAGTATTGTAAATGAAAATTTAGGTGTTATTTCAACTGCTTAATAATGAAGTATTGACAATCAAATTTTAGATGGTATGTTTTGCAACAGTGGTATGTGAAAACATCATATGAGTACCCAAGTTGGCATTTTCATCTACTTTCATTTAGTTATCTTAATAACTGAACCAATTTATTGGCTTTGCAGAAATTAATAAGCATAAGGAATAAAAATACTAATAATACATTCAATGCTAATATACCACCTTTCCCCAAGCCCCACATATGCCATATATTCCAAATAAAATGTTACTTTTTAAAAAAAAAAGATTTATTTTTTATTTACTTGAAAGGAAGAGCTACAGAGAGAGAAGGAGATACAGATAAAGAGAGAGAGAGATCGTCCATTCACTGGTCACTCCCCAAAGGGCCTCAAAGGCCAGGGCTGGGCCAGGCCAGAGCCAGGAGCTTCCTCCGGGTCTCCCAAGTGGGTGTAGAGGCGCAAGCACTTGGGCCATCCCCCACCGCTTTCCCAAGTGCATTAGCAGGGAACTGGATTGGAAATGGAGCAGTGAAGACTGGAACCAGCACCCATGGGATGCCAGTGTCACAGGCAGAGGCGGCGGCCATTGGAGGGTGAACCAAAGGCAAAAAGGAAGACCTTTCTGTCTCTCTCTCTCACTGTCCACTCTGCCTGTCAAAAATTAAAAAAAAAAATTTTAATTTATTTTGAAAAGCAGAGTGACAGATAGAGGGAGAGACAGAAAAAGAGGTCTCCATCCACTGATTCATTCCCCAAATGGTGGCGACAGCCACGGCTGGGCCAGGCTGAAGCCAGGAGAAAGAAACTTTGTCCAAGTCGCCCACGAGGATGGTAGGAGCCCAAGCACCTGGGCCATCGTCTGCTGCTTTCCCAAGCACGGTAGCATGGAGCTGGATCAGAAGCCGATCAGTGGGGACTCACACTGGCGCTCTGAAACAAGACGCCTACTCGCACGCAGAGTTGCTTAACCCTGCACCACACCACCCATCCTCAAAGCTTAAGTAGACTTCTTTTGGCCATATAGGGCCAAGAAGTCTGAAAATAATTTCTCTCTCCCTCTCTTTTCCCCTGCAAGCGTATAATACAAGAAAAGGGGAAAAAAAACTATTGGGAAAATAAACAATTTCACTTGTCACTGATAGGGCTGTATTCCAGATCATGCCAAGAGGGGCCAGCACTGTGGCAGCATCCCATATGCGCATCGGTTGAAGTCCCGGCTGCTCCTCTTCCAATCCAGCTCTCTGCTATGGCTTGGGACAGCAGTAGAAGATGGCCCAAGTCCTTGGGCCCTGGCACCCACATGGGAGACCCGGAAGAAGCTCCTGGCTCCCTGCTTTGAATCAGCCCAGCTCTGGCTGTTGGGCCATTTGGGGAGTGAACCAGCGGATGGAAGATCGAGTCTCTCTCTCTCTCTCTCTCTCTGCCTCTCTGTAACTCTGCCTTTCAAATAAGTAAATTCCTCCTTAAAAAAAAAAAAAAAAAACAGGAAATGACAAGCATTTGTGAGGACGTGGAGAAAGCATTGCTGGTGGGACGTTAAATGGTGCTGTGGCTTTAGCAAAGTTAGGAAGTAACTCAGAAAATGCAACAGAGTCACCGTTCCACTCCTGGGCATCTGCCCCAGAGAATGAAAGGCAAAGTCTCAAACCCCTCCGCCTCCTGCACCCAGGGTTCACAGCAGCTCGAGTCACCAGGACCGAGAGACGCAAGCAGTGCACATGTCCACCAGCAGACGGAAGGCTGCACGCAAGGCGCAGGCACGGACAGTGGGCCAGCAGCCACCTCGCCAGGACGGAAGGTGCACCTGCCGCCACACGGTGGAACCTGGAGGATGTTGTGCACAGTGAAAAAGCACAGCACAGAGACAGAAAATGCACAACTGAGTCCACTTGTATGAGGTGCCTGGGACAGGCCAACGCAGAGAGCAGTTCCCAGGGCGGGCAGGGTGGTAGGGAGCTGTCTGAACTGTCTACCATCCACTTGTATGCAACGACGGGAATGTTCCGGAACCAGCAGCTGCACAGCACTGTGAATGTACCTACACCTCTATGTTGTGCAGCTAAAAAGGGTCTGAATGGGACAGGAAAATGTGGTGTAGCGTCTGTCACGGGGAGCTGCTCAGCCTTCAGAAGGAGACCCTGGAGGACGGTACACGGAGCGAGGTGGGCGGACCCAGAGACAAATATCCCAGCATCGGATGTGTGGACTGCAAGAGAGCCAGACTCTGAGTGGAGCGGGAGGTGGGGAGTCGCTGGTGGAGGCACACGGTTTCAGTTCTGGGAAAGTTCCGGAAATGGAACGCACAGCAACGTGACTGCAGTTAACCGCCCGTGCTGCATGCTGGGAACGTGTTAAAGCGGTAGATTCAAGGTGTCGACTGGCACACAGCGCACATACCACACACACTGTACATGCACACCCACAGTAGCTGTGTGACCTGACGGATGTGTTAATTCACTAATTCACAGTAATTAGTTCAGAATGTATGCATTTATGAAAGCATTGATTTGTACATCTTAAATATATGCAATTTCCACTTGTAATTAGACCTCAATAAAGCAGAAAAAAGGGCTCACACAGAGAGTTTTGCTATGTATAATTCACCACAACAAAAAAAAAATCTTTAAAATTTCACAATGTTAAAGGAAAGCAGCAAGATGTAAAAGAATATGTATAGGGGGCCAGTGCTGTGGAGTAGCCAGTAAAGCCACTGCCTGCAGAGCCAGCATCCCACACGGGTGCTGGTTCTAGTCTTGGCTGCTCCACTTCTGATTCAGCTCTCTGCTATGGCCTGGGAAAGCGAAAGAAGATGGCCCAAGTCCTTGGGCCCTGCACCTGCATGGGAGACCCAGAAGCAGCTCCTGGCTCCTGGCTTCGGATCGATGCAGCTCTGGACATTGCGGCCAGTTGGGGAGTGACCCAGCAGACGGAAGACCTTTCTCTCTGTCTCTCTTTCTCTCTCAGTGTAACTCTGACTTTCAAATAAATAAATATGTGTAGTGTAATTCCTCTTCTGTAGATTTCAGAGGCACACTATATTGAAAAGAGACGCCTCTGTAGGTAGAGACTACACAGAAAAGCAAGGCGATCTTCCACTCGCCCTGGTTGGACCTAGGGAGGGGAGGGGCTGACCGGACAGGGCGCTCAGGGACGGAAAACGCTGGCTGCACCAAGCCGGTGCTGCCGACTTTCCTTTCCTGTTCTTTAGTCCTCACGAGTATTTTTTGTAAAACATGACCCTTCTGGAGCTTCTCTAGTGAAGTGGGGACAGGCGACCCAGAGCGTCTGTTGCCCACTTTGCCACCTCCCTGCCTCCTGGCCACAAGCTGCAGTCGGTACGATCCTGTGCGCATGGCCTCTGTCACCTTGCAGAGGCAGCTGATCGGGGTCCTAACGGAACCTGGGCTGAGGGGTGGAAGGCCCTGAGGCTGCTCTCCGGGTGCCAGGTGCTGAGCTGGGCCTCGTCCCCCTAGGGGCTGACCCAGGAAGCTCATCAAGGTGGCGCCTCCTCCGCTGGTCCCTTTCCTGAGCCTGGCAGTCCTGCCCTGGCAGCGCTGCACTCAGCAGAGGCCGCTGGGAGACGGGAGGAGGGGGCGCAGGGCCTCCTGCCAGCCCCCACCCGAGCCCGGCTTTAGCTCTGGACGCGGCCCTGCCTTTCCAGGAGCTCCCTGTGCGTCAGCCTCCGTGTGCACACAGAACTTCCAGAGGGAGGGGTCCAGAGTCCTCGTTCCCAGGACGCCGCATTCCGTCAGCCTCCCCAGTAAGAAAGCTGGGCGCCCTTCCTTCCGTCTGTCTCACGGACAGCCACAGAGCTGTGTGACTTGCCCAGGGTCCCTGGCACACAGGACACCAGGTTCTCTCCAGAGGCCCTGAGGGCAGAGGCCATGGGTTCAAGATGACCGGAGTGTGGAGGGCTATTTGTGGGAGCATACCCCTGCACCCCTTGGCGGGGAAAGGGGCTGGGAGCCGTGCTGGGGCTGGTCTAGATGGAGGCGGTAGTGGCCAGTGCTGCACCGCATAGGTGCTGCCAGGGAATGGGTCTCGTGGTCAGGGTAGGAAAGAGTTCAAAGAAACCAATCCTGGGCTTTAAAACACTAGGGTATGGCTGAAGGGAGCCACTTAGCTCCTGCGATGCTTTCTAACAGCTTTGCAGGGTGTAAATAACCAGCCCCTGGGAAGGTGAACCCCTAGCTTGCAGCTGGCGAACAGGTGCTGGAATAACCAATAACAAGGGAGGAGCGCCCCCTCGTGGCATGAAAGGGTGTGGCAGCTGTGAACCCCGTCATCCAGAGCGGTGGCTTCCTATGCACTGTGGGAGCTAGGGGACACCTGCATGATGCTGGGGCCGCGTTTTCATCTACCCTCCCTCCTTCGTAACGGCGAGAGGAAGCCGCTTCTGTCCACCAGCGCTTGCCTGCCATCCTCCATCCTCAGCTGGAGCTGCCAGAGGCGCTGCTGACCCCAGCCCCCAGGGCCTGGGGACATTTGTCACACTGTGCTCTGATGGCTTTATCTGATGTCTGTCTTCAGGAAGGGACCAAAACTTGCTCTCCTTCACACCTGGCAGGTGAGAGGGGCTGGATTAATGTTTGTCAAATGAATAAAGGATACGAGAGCATCTTGGAAGGCATGGCTTCCACACAGGGTCCCCATCACGGCTCCATTTGGAGTTCTGCAGTGCCCCGGGCTGCTGTTCCTTAAGGTGTCTCCAAGACCATGAACCTCACCATGGCGAGTACTCTCCCTGGGAAAACCCCAGTTTTCCACCCCTTCAGCTCTGTCCACGGGTAAGAAGCAGGGAGAGAGGGCGTGATGGAGGAATTGTGTGACGGTGTCGGGTGTGGGGACAGAGTCCCTGCAGCTTGGTCCTGAGCTGGGTCACTGGAGTGGGAGCAGCACCACCATCAGGTGCCTCTCACCCAGAAGTGAACCCCAAGAGGGTGTTTAAGCCGGCACTCTGGACTGGGGCCAAGATCAACAGTGGGGCTCACCCGTGGAGCTCTCACTGTATTAACGGTGGGAAGGTTTGCCTGGGTGACTTCTGCTTCTCCCAGCCAGAGCTGCCTCCTCGCTCATCATCTAGACATCGTGGTGGAGCTGGCTGCAGTGCCAGCAAGACCCAGGCCTCCACAAATGCCACAGAAGCACACTTCCAGAGCACGGGGGAAGTCTAGATTTCCAAATGAAGAAATGGAAACTCAAGAAGTCTTAATGGGGGGGGGGGGGGATCGCAGCACTGTGGGTTAAGCCGCTGCCTGCGACTCTGGCATCATGTGAGCACAGGTATGAGTCTGGCTGCTCCATTTCCAATCCAGCTCCCTGCTAACATCTAACGTGCCTAGGAAAGCAGCGGAAGATGGCCTAAGTGCTTGGGTCCCTGCTACCAGCAGTGGGAGACCCAAATGAAGTTCCTGGCTCCTGTCTTCAGCCCAATCATTTGGGAAGTGAATTAGCAGGTGTCACACAGCTGGGAAGTGGCAGAGTCTCTGGGTCCAAATGTATACATATAAATTGCATCGAGGCCCAGAGGACCCAGGGATGGACACTACCTAGCCTCCCCGCTGGAGGACTACGGCACTGGGGGCAATGGTGAGTGGGCCTGGGAGCAGTCCCACCTCCGCCAAGCCCCAGATGGCACTGGGCTCATGCAGACTACATCCTTCATACTGCATTGTGGCCTGCCCAGCCCTTCCATGTGTGCCAGTTTTTTGCCCTATTTGTCAGCCTATTTGGGTAGCTTCTAGAGGCTTCTGTTGGGAGATGCTGAGAGCAAGTACAGCGGGGAGGGGGGATCACCCTCTTGTGGAGTTCTGAGGGCGCAGCACTGGGGAGGCCCAGGGCCGCCTACCTCTCCGGGGTCCTGTGGAGCTGAGGGCAGCCGTGAGACCCCTCCTGACCCTAAGACGCTGGAGGCAGCAGTGAGAAGTCCTCCCAAGTTCTGCTGCCCCCTACTCGAGAGTAGAGGCCCCATTTGTGGGTAACTGGGAGTGCAAATTCAAGAGAATGGCTCAGAAATGGCAATCAGGAGGCAAAAAAGGAAAGCTAAGGGAGAGTGAGAGATGGGGCCACATGGCATGGCCCGATCACCCTGGGGGAATGACAGAGACATCCTGTGAGCATTCTCTAGGCTCCCAGGCCTCCGTGAGTCCCAGAATCCCCACCCCCACCTTTGTAACCATGACAGTGATGCTCAGACCAGCACCCAGGCATCCATCCTCCTGACCAGAAACTGCATGAATCCACCCAGCCAGCCTACCCCAGCTCATGCCCCTTCTACCCCCAGTCCCAGCCTGTCTCCCCTCCAGCCCACGGGGGAGATGTCTCAGCTGGTTGGGTGGAATATGGCCTTGTTCTCCAGGTAGAACCAGAATTCAGAATTCTCACTCTGCCCATCCCCAAAACGCCAAGGCCAGGCCAGTGCCAAGGCCAAGCCAGTGGGCTTGGGGTCATCGTTACCATGGTCCCAATTATTCCCATCAAAATTACAGCTCTCACCCAGTGGGCCCTGGTCGGGAGGGAGCTGGAGGGGCCTCATGGGCAGAATCTTGACTCGGAGGACCCTCTCAATGCCAGCCAGCTTTGGAGACTCTATCTTTGGTCTCCCCCAAGTCTTCTGGTAGCCCACTCATTTTAAAGATGGACTGATTGATTGGTTTGAAAGGCAGAGGTGAGAGAGAGAATCTTTTATCTGCTGGTTCACACCCCAAAACCCCACAATCGCCAGACCCAGGCCAGGCAGCATATGGAGGCTGGACCACCTTCCAGGCTCCCTCACGGAAGACAAGCCCTTGGACCACCCTCCCCTGCCTCCCAGATGCATCGGCAGGGAGCTAGAGTGGTCGTGTAGGAGCTGGGACTCAAGCCAATTTCTGACATTCTGACATGGGATGCAGGAGCTCCAAGTCGCAGCTTAGCCCACTGGGCCACGACGCCCAACCCGACACCCTGCTGACTGCCCGAGGAGGCTGAGTCTCTACACTTCCACTGCCCCAGATAACCTTGACCGCTGACAGCAGAGAAGCCACTAACAACCATTTATGAAGCATCACCTAATTCATCCCTGAGATACGCCTGGACTCAGAGGGTGGCCTCTGGGGACTCCCAGTCTACGGGCACAGAGCCTGGGTGAGCACTCACAGACCCCATGGAGAGCACTCGAGAGGAGCATGTCCAGGGCACCTGGGACTGGGGAGGAAACCATCAGAGAAGACGAATAGAGATTTTTTTTTGACCCCATTAAAGTGGAGGAGATGTTCCAGACTGAGGATGTGGAAAGGGTGAAGGAGGTGGACAGAGTGCAGTGCATGGAGGACCCGCATGCTGGCTGGTGGACTCATGGGCCCTGCAGCCATCAGAGGACATCCACAGAGGCCAAGGCCATCAGATGGCGGCAAGGCCCAGGACGTGCGCACGGCGAGAGCCCTCTGTATCCTGTGTGCAGGCTGCCTACGTCTCTACCCGCCTGCGCTGAACAACTGGGACGAGACCAGAAGGAACCGTGAAACCAGAAACTAGGAAACTTCCAGAGAGCCCAGAGGGGACGGGGGAGGGGGAGGGACTTCCTGCCACTTACTGCTTGCACCTGTGTGTTGCACAGTATTACACACTAAGGGAGCTTAATGAAAGAAGTGATGCCGCCACGTTTGCCTTATACAGAGGTGGCCTTCCCAAGACTGGGGGAAGGGTTCGAATATGGGCTGGAGGCGCTGTAAGAGAATCGGTGTGTGTGTTGGCCACGTATGGAGGGGTTCTCAGTCTTTAGGGGTAAACGTTATGGCATTTGACATAGAAGGGTTTCTAAGCCCTGGTGGGGTTCAACAAAGGTTGGGGTTCATGCACCTTCCAGTCCTGCAGCTTCTTGCCTTTCTTTTTAATTAAAACCTCCCCAGAGAAACCTCCTTTTATTTAAGGAACACAAGCTTCATGCATTTCCTAAGCACAACTTGAGGAGCACGAGAGCTGCGTGCCTTTTCCTGCCCTCAGCGCTCTGCTGCCCGGCATGAGTGAAAGCGGGAGGCGCTGATGTGGCTGTGGCCGGGCTCGTGGGGCATGGGTGAGATGGGGGGACGGGGCTGTGGTTGGTGAGGGGCCGGGGCTGTATGGGCAGGAAGGGAGAGCCGGGGGCTCCTGACTGCAGTGGCCAATGGGGTGTGTGCGTGTGTGTGTCTAGCTGAACACCTTTCCCACTGGGAAGGAAGCCCACCTTCGTGTGAGTCTTGGAGGGGAGGGGGCAGAAGCTCATCTGTCCAACAGAAGCAAAGGACCCCGAGCGTCCTCTTTGTGGGCACAGGACCCAAGCTGAACCAGCTAACGCTCCTGCCACAATGACTCAGACACGGGGGACAGCTGAAAAAATACTGGACGGGAGAGCGGGAGCCCCGAGGCTGGGAACAGAGCCAGCAGCACTGAGTACCGAGCGCCAGGGCCCCCAGCGGCGAGTCCCGGCCAGAACATCCCTGGGCTCTGACCTCGGCTGCATTTGCTGTCTCCCTCCTAGTTCTGCGCACGGATTCTCTGGCATTCCTGTGGATTCTGTGAGCTGCTCCAAACTTCTCCCCAAAACTCCTTTACTCTTTTGTCTTTAGGGTGACCAAAGTTAACTTTTGTGCTTGTTACCCCAAATCCTAATGTATTTAAATTCTACCAGATAAATGATGATGGCCAGTGACCGATTATAAGAGAAATGGGGATTGATTACCTATGTTTGTTAGGATGAAAGGTCTGATGGGATTCAGGGCTCCTTTATGCCATGAGTATTCACTAGTATGTGCCACACAAGGCAAGCTAGCTCACTAAATGACTGCCTCTGGCAGAGTTGGGGACTGTCCAGCCTGCAGGCCACACCAGGCCCGTGAAATCATTTGGTCTGGCCCTGCAAATGCACCCACAGGCATCTATAGCTGGCTTGTTTTTAAGTTGGTAATTTTATATGGCCATGAATGATCTTATAAATATCCAAACGGCTTTTGGCAGAAAAAAGGTTCCCCACCCTGGGCCTATGGTCACCTAGAGGCAACCTAGGCTCTCGGAAACCATATGAGAAGGGGTACCTGCCTCTAAAACTACAGGACAGTTTGCAGAAATTGAATCACAAGATCAGGCCCTATAAACCCTCCACTCAAAGAAATAAATGAAGCCGCAGATTTCTATCACTGCTCAAAGACCACCTGACCGCTTGCAGCATCAGGGCTGTCATAGATAAACACCAATCTGATCCTGAAGGTTCTGAGACGGTGACACTAGACACACCCAGTGCCACCAAATCCGAGCATAGAGAGGAAGAGGCATTGTAGCAGGGACACGTAAGGGGCTCAGAAGATTCAGACTGCCCCTAATCCCAACCACCATGAGCTGACGCAACTCCGCCCCACGGGCTGCTGATGCTGTGACTTTTCCTGGGGGGCTCCCTGGCAAGGGGACACCACTTGTCCTCACGGCCCCCAAGTATTTTCTTCAGTCTGGTATGCCTGCCTCAAAAACAAACTTGGGGGGAAAAGCCTTCCTGGTAAGTGTAGGATTTTAAGTCTTGCATAGGGGTCAGGGATATGAGAATACTTCAGCTAGGAGAGGGAGGCACATTTTTTCTTGGGCAGAAGTGACTGTAGGGGGATGCGCCAGAGAGCTTGAGTGGATGTTGCAGCCTGAGCAGCCGGGGGTGACTCTGTTGGAAGAGTAGATTTCCAGGACCTTGAATGAGAATGCTAACGTCAGGGTCTTCGGTCTTTTCTATCATGAAATCCAGCCTGACTGAAAGTTAGTGTCAGAAACAGCATCACCTGAAAGGGATCAGAACACTCAAGATGGGAAAAATTGGACAGAATTTGTCCTGTGCCACGTGACCCCCAGCCATTATGGCCCTGGACAACCCCAGAAGATGTTTTTCTTCTAAAAACTTGAAAGATATTTTGGCCAAGGCAATAATAGAGTCACTACAGGGTAGATTGTTCCCTGCAGCCTAGGGATTTGGGGCAAGTGAGTAGAAAGAAAAGGCATAAATCCAAATCTTTTGGGAATGGACCTGGGGTATGAAAACACTGGTCTCGTGGAAACAATCGCCCAAAGCCTCCCACTTCAAAGCTTCTTCATAATCAGGTGGACAAGACAACTCGTCTGGAATCCAGCCAGTCCTGCTCAGGCACTGCACTCTGGAGCAAACGGCTCCAAGGCCAGAGGAAGGCTAGGCATGAGCTCAGCATCCCACCAAGGCGAGCCTGGTTCCCGGTACTGTGAAGTGTCCCATGGCCAGCAGCAGCGATCAAGTCCAGGACCCCCATACCACCCGACCCCGCACTCTGGGGACCAGCAGGCTTCCAGCGGCCTTTTCTGAGCATCGAGCTTCCGCCAGTGTGTTCATCCATGGACTCCTCCGTTCCTTGTATTTGTCTGAGTCCCCACACAACCTGGATGGAGCTCCTAGCTCTGGGTTTTGGCTCGGCCCAGCCACAGCCATCATGCCATTTGGGTTGTGAACCAGCAGATGGAAGATTTCTCTCCCCTCTGTCTCTCCCTCTCTGGAACTCTGCCTTTCGAATGCATGAATCTTTAAGAAGAAAAATAAAGAACCCAAATAAGGTCAGGTGCTGGATGATGGCAATAGAATGGAAGAAGGAAGAGAGGTATAACAGATACACAATAGGATCTTAGGTAGCTGAAAGAAAGACAATGGCTTGTGCTTCCGGACCTGCTAGCACGTTAGACATGTTTGTATTTTAACTTGTCTGCCTCTGCTCCCAGTTCTTGCTACTTTGCTGTTGCAGTGTTATGTGTGATGATTATGAACTTGATGGTTTGATCTAGCAGAATATGGAGATGGGATTCCAACAGAACTAATGGAGCTGTGGGCCCAGGTCCTAGACCTAGAGCTGTGAGGTTAGAGGTGGGCTGAGCATGTCTTCTGTTAGCAAAACTCTAGGTAAGAGCCTTGAGTGGGGGAAGGGCTGTACATTTAAGAAGACAGACACACAGGGATGCTGGGCACCTAAGGGGGTGGGCTGTGGCGACCATTTATCATTTTCCTGTTTCTAAATCTCACATCTGAACGCTCTTGCTGACCGGGAAGACTTTCTCCAACCAGGATAAATGCTGGTGGAATAGTTTTAGCATTTAGAGTAGATGTGTAAGGTACTACAGTTCTCTCTGCCATCTCTAAAAGCTGGAGTTTGGACCCGCGGAACAAATAATCCCACATGAGTTTTGAATCCTGAGAAAGAAAAGTCAAGATGGGGGAGAGGTTGAGAACTGACTCCTAGTGCGTAGTGACCACGTGATGTGGTGATGTCGCTCATGCCCACTCCAGCCCTCAGGAAAGGAGGTGCGCAGCCTGTGGGGTGACCTTGGTGAGTTTCCTGAAACTGATCTGCCTTCAGCCCCAGCCCTCCCAAGATTCTCTCTTTGGGTTAACTGAACACAGCTTTTTTACCTGCTGAGGCACCTGGGCAAAGTCAGGGGTGGGGGAGGGGGTTCAGAGGGCTTCTCTGCATTAGGCAGATGAGAAAGGCTTCTGCCCCTTGCTGGGGGGAGGTGGACACAGTTCCCTGAAATCCCTTTTATGGACTCTGCTCCCCAAAAAGACCTGCTTGTCTGGTCAACCAGAGGTCCGAGGACTCAGCACCCAGACCTCCGCCCTATCTCCCAGGCTGCTGAGGGCAGAGATGAGGGGAGGGCTCGACTCTGGCGGGGTATGCAGGGCTGGGTTGCCGGTTCTCTTTTCCCAGATTCCTGCCTGACCCCAGGAACGCAAAGAGTGGGCAGCAAGGCTCTCCACGAGGAGGTCCAGCACAGCCGCAGGTGTGCTGTCTCCTCCAGGGGCAGCACCAGCGCCTGGCCGCTCGCAGCCCTGCCACCCTGTGCCCTGTTCCTCTTGGCTGCAGAGAGAATCCCGACCCCAAGGACCCCGCGTCTTCCGAGGGGTTTTCAGTGTTTACTTTTGAGCGGGGCGGATCCCTGTAGGCGCGGAACCAGTGGCCGCCAAGCAACCCACCCCCACCCCCCACCCCCGGGAGCGAATCAGCGCCAGCGAACCCGGAACCCACCGAGCGCTGGGAAGGGCGTCACCAGCAATTTCTGCAGGCGGAGAGAGTCCGGGAGACCCCAGAAAAGCAGGGGCACCGCACACTTTCCCTCCTGAAAGGAGCCGCACCGGCCAGGGGCCCCCACGGCGCAAGCCTGAGTCCTGGGCCCCAGGAAGCGTTGAAGTCCACACAAAACCAGATCCTACAGCGCGTGTCCCGGGGCGCAGGAGTAAGAAGCGAGCCCTTCTCTGCCCACAGGGGCGCTGCGCTCGGGCTGCCTCCCTCGTGGCCCCACCTGGGACCCGGTCAGGTTTGTCTGAATCCTCCAGCCGCTGGGGCGACCCACCGGCAGTCCGTGTCGGCAGTCGGTGTCGCAGACACCGGGCCAATAGGAGCCTGGGCCGAGCAGGGTGGTGCTCGAATCTGGGGACTGGAGGGGTCCAAGCAGACAGCAGAAGCGGCGCTTTCCTGCCCTGCCGCCCGCCGGAGGATCAGACTTGGGGGGAGAAGGGGAAGGCGGCGGTGCAAGACGCCCCTTCCTTCTTCACTCTGAATTGGAGAAAGGGGCAGGCTCCAAAAAGGGAGCCCATCACTCACCGTTTCATACTTCTGGCGTGGGGGGGGGGGGGGAGGCTCCGAGCGTCCCCTGCTGTCTCCTTGCAGGCTGCTCACCAACCGTGGCTCCCGCACTTTCCCACGGGCTCCAGGGGCCGCTAGGGCACTTGCAGACTCCGGAAGCGGCTTCCCTCCAGCGCGGGCGAGCGCCTCGGGGCAGCTGGGGGTGGCGGCGGCCGCAGGAGCTCTCAGAAGCCGTCTTCACTCCTGCTCTCCGCTGCTGGCGGTGATGGGCGATGCGAAGGGAAGCTGCGCCGCTCTTTGCTCTGCAGGGGACAGAATTCACCCCAGGGTGTAAGGCCGCCTCCCCAAACTGGGGATTCTTTGTGCAACCAGAGGCTCTGGCCTTCCCCCACTTCCTCTCTCTGTGCTAGGCAGAGGCAGCCACCGACCTTAAGGTTCAGACTGGACACCTCTTGGGCAAGGTGCCTTGGGGCTTCTGTGGGGTTTATTAGCTTTCTCCCTACCCACTGCCCTACAAGAATTTGTGCCAAGGCAGTGACCACCCTGCCCCCTCACTGACCAGGAAGCACCCCCACTTCTGGCCTGAAATGGAAAAATGAGGGAAGTGAAAGCAAAGCCAGCAACTGGGGAAATGGGTACAGGAGCGGGGTTGCGGGGCCGCGGGGCCACGGGCCAGCGCACGCCGGCTCCTAGAGTTTGTGCCGGGCCCTGCTTCCCCCAACACCAGCGCACGGCAAGGGGATCACACCAGGGACCTCCCGGGAATCTGAGTCTGTGCTGTGGGGCGCAAGCGGCTACCCGGTGGGAAGCGGCGGGTGAGTGCAGCACTCAGGGAAACCTGTGAGAACTGGGCAGCCAAGGGTTCTTGGAGGGCATGAGTGGTAATTGTGCAGACTGCCTCCACGTGTGGGCGCCCAGGCTGGGTCCTGCACATGTGTGTGTGGGGGGGTGATAGGCACTTCCCTACCCCCAGGGGACGCCAGGAGCCCTCTAGGGCCAGGCGGCCCTTCCCCCATCCCCTCCTGGGGCTGTACAGGTTCACATTTGGCCCCGCCCACCAGGTAGGGAGACTCCCTAACCTGCTCCCGCTCCCAGGAGTGCCGGAAGTAGGGCACCTACGTGTGCAATAGCCTGCTTTTGAAGCTTTGTGGAGGCCAGGCTCCCAGCAGGGAAGGAGCCAATAGGTCACCACCCACACACCCCGCCCCCTGAGAGAGGGTCTGAAATTAAGCTAGGGAGGACATAGCCCCTGAGGTTTGTAGGATCCACCCCTCCCACCCCACCCAGCCTGGAATGTGGAAAACCCAGGCTACTGCACCCTAGGGTGCTCTGTACAGTTCCTGGAGCATCTGCAGAAAGCCAAGTGCTTTGTCCCGAGTTAGCTCCTAATGCCCTGGGTAACCCAGGGAATGGTTGGCTCTGTAAAACAGGCAAGGAAATTGCAGGCTCCTAAAACGGAATTAGTTTGCCCGGGGTTAGACAGCAGAGAAGCGGGGCTCAACCTGTAGGCTGAGATCCAGAGACACCAAACAGCTGCCTGGGAGTGAACAAGCTTTCCAAAGGCAGTAGATGCAAGCGAGGGCCCCCGGGCCGAAAGGGCCATGCAGGTAATGGGAAAGTGACCAGGGCGTGGTGGAGGGTGCATTGTGGATCCTCCAGCAGAAGCAGGTCACAACTGAGTCTCTACTTTCCCTTTTCTTGAAATGGGAAAAACGGTCTTCAGCGAGTCAGACAAGACTGTGGTCGCATCTGTTGGGCGAGTCGGGGGCCCAAGGCAAGCAGGTCAGCACCCCCAGAAACCTGCTCTAAATGCGGACTCGCCGGCCCCAGCTCAGATCTAATGAATGAGATTCAGCGTTTTTAACCAGGCTGCCGCGTATCTTCCACAAGTTAAAGACACTGCAGGGGCTGCTAGTGTATGAAAGAATGCCCTTTACGATGCATATGTACCACCGCAGAGAAGCAGGGACAGGGAGAGAGGACCGTGCTCCCTCTGTTTTTGGATTTTGACCGAATTTCACCAACTGAAACGTCACCATAAAAACCTCTGCTGACTCCCGATTCAAGCCTCGCCCCCTACCTATCCCAACAAACTCCCGGGTCCTCCAGTCCAGAACAGCACCCCCTAGCGACCGGCTTTGCACCCAGCAAGTGGAACGGGCAAGATTTCCCTCCATTCCTTTGTCTGATAAAGGGGGGTTCATTTGCTTCTATTTTTAACTTTCTGCTTGAGTCCTCGCTCTCCACCGACCCAAACTGGGGAGGAAGAGGGGTGGAAGTACGGAAAGGTCTGGAGGGAGGCAAGCTCGGGCTTCAGCTGTGGGAGAGGGCGACCACAGAGGTCTGGAAGCCGGGGGCAGGGAGGCCATCTGCCCAGAGCTGTAGGGGACAAACGCGGAGCTCATCTCTGGGCTGAGAGCTCCCTGGCCAACCCCTGACCACAAGGCGGCCAGTGGGGAGGTGGGTGAGGTCCCACCTCCAATCCCGCTCAGATCCACCTCAGCCCCACACTCGTTCGGCCTTTCTCTCCCAAAAACCTGGACCCTAGGGTTAGGCCGCGGGGTCGCAATGCGGACCACACCGTTTACCTGCCGCGCGCTCTTAGGCAAGCTGCTTCACATCTCCGAACTCCGCTTCTCCTAATCTGTGAAATGGGAGCCAGAACACTCCCCACCGCCTCCTCGGGCTGCAGTTAGGAGCGAATTAGTACTTTTAAAGCCTGCGGCGGTGCCTGGCACGCAGCACGCGCCCCGTAATGCTGCCTATTAGTATGATTATCATCATTGTTTTCCGGCCTGGCCGGCAGCAGCCGCCCCTGCACTCCCCAGCCCGGCTCCGGCGAGCGAAGCTTCCAGGGCCGCGCGCAGGCGCCTCTCCCCGCGCGGCCCCTAGAGGGCGCCCGGAACTCACTCGTCCGGGTTTTCTGCGCCCAAGCCCCAGGTCCGGCTCTCCCTGGGGCACCCGCTGAGTCGCCGCCTTGGCCGCCAGTTTTGGGGTTTTGCAACTCTTCCCGCAGCAACTGGAAAACAACGTGGGCTCTGGGACCACAGGAAAACGGGGGGGGGGGGCGGCAGCTCTCACCGAAGCCTCTCCCTTCAGGATGCACACAGCGGGGCGTCCTCACACTTCTCACCCGCCCCCCACAACACTCACAACCTTCTCTCTCTCCAGGGAGGCTGGATTTCCTCTGGCTTCGTGGAGGCCGCTTCTGGGCCTCGTTAGGGTCCTCCGCCGACCTCGACGGCGGCCCGTCGTCCCCAAGGCCAGCCCGGACGCCTGGGATCTCACTGGCGCCGCCGGAGCTGCGCCCGGGAATCCCCACCCGCAGGCCGGCCGGGAGTTGAGTTAAGCCCGCCTCGGTCGTTCCGTCCCGGCAGGGGAGGAGGAGAGGGAAGGAGAGAAGGGGTCCCCAACGGGAAACCACCGACAGGAGCTGGCCGGGCCGCGGCAGGCAGCCGGCGTGAGCTTGTGAGAGCAAAAGCAAGCGGCAGCAGGGGAGGTTGTGTGTACGTGTGTGTCTGGCACGCACACCTGTAGCTCCCCTGTGTCACATTGCAGCCTCTGGGTGTAGCGTGGTTGGAGGGATGGTACAGTGTGGGCCGGGGGAAGGGGGATGTGGGCTTGAACCCACCCTCAACACGAGTCCCCTCTCACTCACCGCCCCGCCCTCCCCCCACCCCAACCACTGCACACACCGTCTTTGGAATCTGCTCGGAGCTCCTTGGAAAACCCGACCTGGCTCCCGCCTTCACGCAGCCTCTTCCTATCAGATTGCCCAGGATAAGAAATCCAGGGGAGGGCGCAGGGGGGCGGTACCGGGGGGGGGGCTGAATGGGGGCCATTAGAGCCCTATTCCCCCACCCACCCGGGCAGGGCTGGCTTTGGGACTCCAAACTCTGAGCTGATCAGGGAGCCGCAAGGAAGGTGAGGGGGAGCAGGACTGGGGCTCTGTGGGGTGATGAGGATGAGGGAGATCCTAAAGCGAGAGGTAGGGGGTCTCCTGTTTCTGAGCTAAGGGGCCCAGGGCAGTCAGGGGCCACAGCCCCTCCCCCCCCAGCTGTCCTGCAAGGTGGCTGTTGGGTCCCAGCTGTTCCAAAGGCACAGACCAGAGGGAGGCCCCTGCGTGGTTGGCTCCTGCACCTAGAACGGATCTTACCTGCCGGTCACTCACACCACAAATGGCACCCAGCCGAGCTCTGGACCCAGGACACACCTCACATCTGCCACTGCACTGGGGGGCCCCAGGGCAGGCAGTGCTCAGGCAGTGCCCACGCGGGCCCCCAAGCTCGGATCCAGCTGCACAAAGGCGCTATTATAGTTAACAGGTTGGGCCAGATTCTCTCTGTGCCACCCACTGCACTGCATGGGGCCCTTGGGACCCCAGCCCTGCCTGGGTTTCTGGGGCCTTACGGCTGCCACCCACTCAGCCGCTGTGTTGGGCTTCGCCAGTTCCAAGCCGGCACTGGAGTCTCGCTGGCCGCGGGAATTTGGTCCGTGTAACCGGCTCGCTCAAGCCAAGGAAGGAAGGGGCCTTTCTCCCAGACAGGTCTGTGAATTCCTCTTCTCCTGCTTCCAGCACCTTTGCACACACTTCTTGTACCGTTCGTTCATTTTCTGGTTTGGATCACAGACTGCTTATTTCCTGCAGGCATGGTGGAAGGCTTCCTCTGGCAAGTAGCTGGCCTTGACTGTGACCCTCGCAGCCCCCTCCCCTCCCACCCTCTGCCCTGCTCCAGAGCCTGCAGCCCAGCTGCCCCGGCCTCCGCCCTGCAGGCCTGGCTGCTGGCCGACCTTCCTTCACTACCGGGGTGCTCGGTGTATGCGGGATTCCCTGAGATTCGGCCCCAACGAATTTTGGTCGGAGAGCAGGGAGGTCTGCCCGGTCCTTCCGCACCGAGGATTCCTAGCACCCTCGGGAGTCTGGCACCTCTGGGAAGCCTTGCCCGGGGCTCAGGAATGCTGGGGGGATCCCAGGAGAGCAGGCGACTAGGGAGTACCAGGAGCAGGCGAGCGAGCGGTGGCCTGGGAACTCCGTGGTGGCAGCTGCCAGCCCTAGGCATGGGGGGGGCAGCGTTGGGATAATTTAGCTGGGTTCTGCTAGAGCCCCCAACAAGCTGGGCAAGTCCCCGAGCAGCGGGGCTGCAGCTCGTGGCTTTCGTGGGCTCCCGTGTTTCTGAGTGTAAGCGCTGGGCTGTTTGGAAAGATGGGGAGGGATATTTGGGGAGAGCGCTGTGCCCAACTTTGCCGGCTGGGTCTCTCAAGAGAGGGAGAGGGTGGTGGTGAAGGGTCCGCTTTCTGAGCCAGTTTGGGGCTCTTCTGTTTGGGCCTGGCTGCTGCTCCCACCCCCACCCAGCTCCCCAGCTGTAGAGTTTGTGGTCAGAGAACACCCAGGGTCCCGAGGACACAGACACAGCCATGGAGGTGGCCTTGGGGAATTTGGAGGGTAGGCTGGAGGCCCAGGGCCCCCTGAGGTCGGTGACTCTGGGATCCCATGGCCCAGAGGCACCAAGGGTGCATCTAAAAGACACAGATGGAAGAGAGAAGCCGCACCTTGCGTGGGTTTGGCAGTGCCCATCCCAGTGGGAACAGAGGGGATAGTCAGACCTGCCAATAGGAGAGGGATTTTGTGGTTCTGAGACGCCATTTTTAAAATTTCGCTGAGCGCAGCCAGTGAATGTGCTGCCTGAACCCTTTCTCAGGACCCAAGGCCAGCTCCTCTGAGTCTGCCCGAACACCCGGTGGGAATGTGGCCTGGGCGAGGAAGCTGGCCAAGCCCTCCACTGCAGAACCTTTCTCTCTGCACTGAGATCCAAGGAGGCTGCAGGTGAAGGGGTGGATCAGCAACTGCCCCCCCCCCAACCCAACGAATTTCCCAGTGAGCTTCCTCGGGTGTGAGATTACTGTGCTCTTTGTCCCTGTGTGGCGGGGTAGGGCAGTAAGACAGGGGCTGTCTTGGTTTCCGTAGTTGGCCCTACCTACAGTCGAGGTGCACAAGGCACACGCAGCTCTGCAGGACCTTGCATGCACAGTGCGCTGCCCCCAGCTTCTGCTTCCCGGCTGCTTCGGTCCCGCACTCTCCCATCCCCTCCTCCAACTCGCCCCTAGACCTTCCACCACCCAGCTTCTTCCAGGAAAGCCGGCCCAAGTTTGTTCATCTGCCATTGGTATAGCAGGTCAGGGACTGGATGTTAGGGGATGTGTGTGTCCTGTGGCTGCTGTTTGGTCAGAACGCACTGGGGTCTCTCCTTAGCTTCCCAAGAAACTTCTCAGATCCTTCCTAAACCAGGCTGGTGCTGGGAGCCTGGAAATCCCACGGAGAGTCCCAGAGAGGATCCTGGCCCTAATTCCTGATTCAGTGTGTCTCAGGGTCTGCAGCCCTTCCCCCTCAAACTCCCACCACTGCATATATCGCCAGTTCGAAATTACTTGTACACAGCCTCACTCCCGGGACAGTCTCCCACAATGATCTAGACACTCAGCTACACACTGTCCCATGCAAGCATACGCTGTACAGTTAAAACACACAGCTCACATGTAATTTCATCTCACACACAATTACATAGATGATACACAATCACAACACCCATGCATTTAATGCAAAAATAACCACAAAGAAAAACTAATTCATACTCACAAGTAACACAATTCATACTCAACCACCAAAACGGGTGAGCACACTATTACCCAGTCACGTCTGCACACGGGGTCACACACACTTTCCACTATAAGCCTGCGTGTGCAATGATAGTTTCGGTTTGCCATTAAGCACAAACAAGCATTCACATGCAAGAAATGAAAGCACGCTTAAACACCATTACAAACATTCACGATGAGTAACAAATTGCCCACAGGGTCACAGACACGATCACACACAGTCTCACAACCAAAGACAGGCATCCTCTCCAGCACCAGCAATCGCAGTAGCACCTGGCTCGCCCGCCTCTCCTCTATCTTTCTCCGTCTTTCTCTGCTCTCCTCTCTCCAGTGCCTGAGGGCTCTGCCCCTCCGGCCCTCAGGTTCAGATACCAACAGCTGCTCCCAAAGCCCCAGTTTGTACCAAACCCAAGTAGCTCTCAGGTGCTGGGCTCAGCAAGGAGCAGGCTGTCCTGACTCCCAATCCGGAGGGTTTTATTATTTTTTCCACATAAATTACACAAGCACTTTATAAAATGGTTACACAGAAAACACCTTATAAGTGCATAACTTAACTCTTCCCCTCCCTCCCCCCTCCCCACAGGCTCTGGAGAGATGGTTTGAGTCTGGTGAAAATCCGGCTGTGCGTACCTGGGTGTGGCTGGCTGTGATACGTGCTGGGGGCCTGGCTGCGGTGTCACCGTGCCACCTGGCCTTGTGTTGGGGGGCGGGGTGGGGGGAGGGGGAGTGCCACGCCATTAGAAGCCGGTCTTGGTCACCCCTGGCCAGTGCCTGATGGTGAGGGTCAAGGGTGTGAATGCTATGACGATGCGTGTACTGGACACTCTGCCCTAGTCCCTGTGTGTGGCTCTGGGGGTGACACCAGGATGGACTGTAACATCACCTCCCTGTGTGCCTTTGGGTGTCCTTGTGTGTGATGAGGAGAGGTTTCCCAGGGCACATTCAGATGGTGGGTCTGGGATCCCGTAAGCTCTTCCTCCTCCACCTCCCTGCCTCTTTGTTCCATGTTAAAAACCAGAATAAAACGAAATAGACAAACTGGGAGGGCTCTGAACAGTTCCAGTGAGCGTGGAGCCTCATCGGCTTCCGGGAGGGGTCGCGCGTCCCTGTCCGGATCGCTCCTGTCTTCCCTTCCACCGAAGGGAGCGCAGTGTCGCCTCGAGCGAGCGAGCCGAGCGTGGGCTGGGGCGTTTGTACTCCGGCTCGCAGTCCGAGGCGAGGAGGGGTGGGGGAAGAGTCCTGGCTCTCGGCCTGGCCTCGGCGACCCTCCACCGGTGCGACGCGGGCAGGCTCACTCGCAGGCCGACGCCACGGAGGTGACGCTGGTGATCTTGGTCGAGTCGTCAGACCACGGCTGCAGGTTCTGCAGGGCGAAGAGCGACGAGTTGTGCACGCACAGGGGGTCGGCGGGCAGCGGCTGCGCCAGGCTCTTCTGAAAGGCCTCCTGCTGCAGCTGCAGGAGGATGCGGTTCGCCTGCTGCCTCTCGGCCTCGCGCTCCTCCGCGGTCTGTCGCCTGCCCCGGGAACAAGCAATTATCCACCAGGGCACCGACCCAGCTCCCGCGCGTGCGCGGGCTCCCAGGAGGCCGCCCGGGAGAACGCTGGCTCCACTTTGGGCCCCTTTAACGCATTCGCTTCCCTCCAGGGGCTTAACTCCGACAAGGGCTGGGAACCCCAAAGGCGGGTGTAGGCGAAGTATGCGGAGGAGCAGTAGGAAAGTCCTCTAGGCCCCGGTGGCTGGGACTCCTGGGCTGCGCGCAGTGCCCACACCTCGGTATGCTGGCACCTCGCCTCGTCCGCGCCCCCCGGGAGACCAAGCGGGACTCAAGCACAAAGGGCCTTACCCTCCCCTCGAGCACAAGGCAGAGAGGCGAGGGCCACGGACACCACGCGATCTGCCCTACCGGGCTCCTCTTCTCTCCCTTCAGCCCGCGGGCCTCTCCCTGGCCTCCCGCCGCCCGCCCCGAGCTCCCGCCGGACTGGCAGGCTTCCTCCGCGGCGGCCCGGGGAGGCGATGACTCACTCCATTTAATGCCGCCCCTCCACCCTGTCAACCGAGATCAAACGTCTGTCTCTAAGGTGGACAGACCTAATGGGAGTCCCCGGGGCCTCCAGAAGCAATTTGTAGGCGATCGATGAAGCCGCGCGAAGCCCGGAGGGCCTCCTCTGAGCCGCCCGTCTTGACTTTTCTGTGTATCCGCGCTCTCTCCTCTTCCCCCTCTCTGCAATTCCAACTGCCTAAATGTTTCCTCCCTTTGTGTCTCACCCTTGTTTTCCCTCCTCCCTAACCCCCTCTGGTTCCCTCTGAAACAGGGAATTCTTGAAAACAAAACTGGCAACCGGTTTCAGCCAGCCATTGCTTTCTTTGCTTACAAACGAATTCTCTGGATCCTAACCCCCCCTGGAATGGGGGTGTCTACTTTTGTCCTCCTCTCTTGTCTTTCGGTTTCTCTCTGCAGGCCTGGGTCTTCCTGGGCCCCCCACCCCACTCCCTAGGGGGCTTGCCCACAGTAGGCTCTGGAAAGGCTGGGGCCCCCCACCCCGTAGCCCCTGCTCCCCCCAGCTTCCAGAGGTCTGCAGCCTTGTCGCCTACCCCTTCCTCAGCTGCAGGAATGTTGGTGGGGAGCTGTAGACTCCGGGGGCTGGGGCCAGGGCTTCCTTTGTGGCCCCTAAGGCGGAATCCCGGGCAGATTCCTCGCCTTCATTCAGAAAAAGAGGAAACTCCAATTCCTTCCTCCCGCCCCAGGCCCGCCCGGCGCGGCGCCGCCAACCTCATCCAGACTCTCCTGAGCTCCCCCACCCAGGGCTTGAGCTAGCGAGAAACTCCCGGCAGGGCAGCCAGTGTGCAGGGAAATCAGGCCAGATGGACGGGAGGGTGCAGAGGTGCAGGAGGTGCAGCTGGAGAGAGTGTCCACGTGCGTGCGGTGGGGTGGGGGATAGACAGGAGAGGGAAAACCAGAGCTCCACGCATGTGCATGGGAAACAACGTGGGTAGTGTGCGCCCGTCCGTGTGAGGCAGCAGGAGGGAAAATGTCTCTCTTTCTCACACACACCCATCTGCTCCTAATTGATCCCCCTTGCAGTGGGACCTGCAAAACCCCGCCACAGCCGGCGCCGATTGATTTTCCCCTTCCAGGGCGGGACCCACTGCACAGAGGCCGTGCGTCTGGGGACCAGGCAGTCAGCCGGGCCCAGCCCGCAGTCTGGGGCCCCAGACGTGGCCAGGAGTCCGGCTGGAGTGCAGAAACAATGTGTGGGCAGTTCTGCCTCCAGTCTCCGGGACAGAGGAGGTCCCCCTTTGCATAAGCAACAGTTTGCATCAACAAAAAGCCCTGGAGGATCGGCTGAGCCCGGAAGCCCGCCTCGCACATACATAGTTTCCTAACCCCGTTCTAGCGTGTCTGCCCAGGCGCCAAGGAGCCTGGCTGTTGTTCATGCCGGCATAGAGTGTGGTCCAGAAAGCCTTGAAGCCACCCGGAAAACACAGCTGAGGCTCCACAGCCCCAGTGAGGCTACCAGCAGAAGCCTGCACCCCAGAACCAGTCTGACGCTGGTGGCGGGCTGCTAGGAGACTGCGCCGCCGCCCGTGGCCGGGACACCCTGCGTGCTCACCTCCACTTCGTCCTCCGGTTCTGAAACCAAGTTTTGACTTGTGCGTCGGTCATTTTGAGCGCCTTGGCCAGGGCGGCACGCTCGGCGGAGGCCAGGTACTTCTGGCGGTGGAAGCGCTTCTCCAGCTCGCAGATCTGCAGGCGCGTGAAGGACGTGCGGGGCTTCTTCTTCTTGGGGGGTGTCCGATTCTGGTAGGGGTGACCTATACGGCGTGTTACAGTGAAGGGTGAGAGGGCCACTGGAGCGGGAGACAGACAGACGGCAGAGGCAAGCGGCAGAGCGTCAGGAGGCGTCCCAGGCCCGACACCCCGCGAGCAGTGAGCGTGCAGCAGGACCCTACGTGAGGAGCCACGGTCCTCTCGGCAGTCCTCAGCACCGAGCCCCGGGCGGGAACTGGCTCCCTCCCACCCGCCAGGCCTCCACCACGACACCACCACCACCACCACCACCGAGGCCTCCCTAGCCCCAGGCTCTTGGGAGCCCCATGCCTCCCTGCCCTCTCCCCAACTCGGTTAATCTAAGGAGCTAAAGGTCGCTGCTCCGGGCAGCCCCAGACCTCGGGGCTCAGAGCAAGGGCCCAACTGTGAGGCCCAGCTTAGTGGAGGCCCATGACTGGGTCCTGACCTGAGTGTCCATGCCACCGCAGCACAAGCAGACACAATGGGCACACACACCAACAGGCCAGCACGCACCCGCACGAGCACACAGGCCAATGGGCTACTGCCCCCGACCTCCTTCACGTATGAACCAGGATCAGGGCCCGCTGTGGCTCCCCAAGGGAAACTCTGCGACTCCCCGCAGACTGGGGACCAAGGCTCGGCACAGCCTTGCCTCCCCAGGCCTGCAATGGCCTGAGGAGGAGCGCTGGGGCTCCTTGCCCAAGGGTCTTCCTGCAGACCCACCACCCACCAGCTGCGGTGCCTGCTGCCTCAGCACCTCTACCCCCACCCGACAGGAGCTCCGGGAGCGAGCAGCAAGCAGTCTCTCGGTCTGTGCTGCCTGGAATAGCTGAGGCCTGGGGGAGACGCTGGGGGGGGGTCACTCAGCTCAGTGTCTGGCTCCAGGCTTCTCCCTCCTGGCCTGCCTGCTCCACCCCCTCTGCTGTTGGGCCCTGGAGGCCGCCGGCAGCGGCCTGTGCCTCTTAACTCTTGTAAGGCACAGCTGGAGACATTCAGGCTCAACTCAAGCAGCTTTCTGGGGGCCTGGGCCAGGTGGGAGGATTAAGGAACACCAAGGGTCACGGCGCAGGGAGCGAGAAGGGGAAGGGGGCTGCGGGGGGGGGGGGGGGGCGAGAGCAAGGTGTCAAGAGCAGAAGCCGAGCAGAAGCCGCAGCGGAGGGAGCCGGCGTGGAGCGGTGAGCGCGGCCGCCCGCAGCCGCCGCCTAGTGCGTAATGGTCCCGGGAATCGTGCTCTTGCGCAGGTCCACGGCCTGGCGGGTGCATCTTTCACCCCAGAGATAAGAGGGCCGGCCCTGGGGGCGGGGGGGGGGGCCCAGTGGGGACAGAAGGAAAATGGGGAAGGAGCTGTCCCGGAGGCTTAGCCCTGCACTGCCACCCACCCAGACGAAGCTGGCAGTCCCGGAGGAAGGGGCCCGCCAAGCTCTGCCGTCGCTGTACGCGGGCTCGGCAGCACTCCGGGGCCGGCCGGAGCTCCGAGCGTGAGGGGTGTGTGTGTGTGTGTGTGTGTGTGTGTGTGTGTGTGTGTGTGAGTGAGTGTGTAGGGGACAGGAACCAGGAACCTGCTCTATTCCTATGTTTGATTTAGGCAGCCCTGGACAGAAGAAACAGTTTGTTCACAGGAGACTGATTCTGAAGCCCCAAATGCTGGCCGAAGGTAGTGCTGAGTCCCTCTGCCTGACTGGGCCAAAGACCCCCGGAGAGGTGCTCCTAGCGGGGGTCCTGCGGGAGCGCGGGGTGGGGTGGGGAGAGCAGTCTGGGAGACCTCTTCTAGCACAGCCCTTCTGGGATCATAGAACCAGGTGGGCAGCGAGGCGGAAGGGTGCGGGGCAGCTCCGCGCGCACAGAGCGGGTTGCCAGGAACCATCGACTCGAAAAGGACAGCGAAGAGCCGGGGCCGCTGCCAGGCGCGGCACGCGCGGGCCGGACTCACCTGTGAACCTGTCCTTTGTGTATCTGCGGTTACTCTCCATCCATGGGAAGGTGAGGCCGGTGAGGTTGTTGACGCCCGGCACAGCAGGCACAGAGGGCACGGTGGGCAAACCGGTGGCCAGGGGCTGGGGGTGGGCCACGGCTCCCGCTAGCGGCCTGTGAGCAGGCACTCGGATCACTCCCGCGGCGCTCAGCGCTCCGCTGCCGCCGCCGCCGCTGCCACCTCCGCCGCCGCCGCCACCACCGGGACCGGGGCCACCCGCCAAGGCCATGTTCACGTTGTAGGAGCCGGCCAGAGGGCCCATGCTGCAGGCGCCTCCGCCGCCCGCTGGGCCGCCGGAGCCGCCCGGGCCGCCCGCGCCGTAGGCCCCCGCGCCCCCGGCCCCTGCTCCACCCGAGGCGCCCCCGCCGCCGTAAGTGTAGGCACCTCCGACCAAACAGCCAAGGCCGTATTCTCCGTCCTGGAGGCGAGAGGTGGGCCCCATGCAGCCGCCCTGGTCCGGGCTATTGAGGATCTGGTCGATGCCGAAGCTGATGGGCTCCGCATGGCCCGGGTGGAGGTGGTGCGGACCCAGGTGCTCCATGCCGGCCCCAGCCGGGGCCCTGGCCCCACGGGGGGCCCGGGCGGCGGCGCTCGCTGTGCTGGGTTCTGGGGGCACCGAGCGGGTCTCGAGGCGACAGCGGCTCCTGGCTGCGCCGAGACTCGGAGGCGAAGTGCGCAGAAGGACTAAAGTAGGGGGAGGGGCGGGAGAGAGGGGGGCGCCGTATTCTTTCCCTCTCCGGCTTCTCCTTCCCCTCTCCGGCTGCTCGCTCGCTGTTGACTCTGGGACATCAATCACCGGGCGAAAAAGCCCGGTGCAAGCGAGCCTCGCCGTTTCGGCCGGGTCTCTCCATTGGCTGTGCGCAGAGAGGAGCGGGGTGAATGACAGCGCGGGGGAAGGGGGAGGGGGAGAGGGAGGCCAGGAGCCGAGACAGATGCCGGAGCCAGAGACGGAGGGACGGAGACCAAGGCTCCGGAGTAGTTCGCGAAGAGAGAGCTGAGGAAATATTGAGAGGCTTCTAAGGCGAAAGGAAAGGAACAGGAAGCGGCCATTCCTGGAGACAGACGGACCGAGGGACTCTTGGAGGGGGAAGACAGAGCTCTCTGCCGCCCCCCACCTGGCAGGAGCCGCCCCTTAGTTCGAACTGGACCAAAGGAGGCCAGCCCACCCGGCCCCCCCGGGGGAAAGGGTGTCCCTGCCCAACTGGAAAATCTCCCCCAGGGCTGACAAGGAAACACCTGTCACTCAACCAGGCGATTTACTCTCAATTTCAAGTCCGGCTTGTTAAGAAGTAGAAGACTGTCTGCTCCCCAGGTATGGAGCCCAGGCCCCGAGGCAGGACGGTGAGTCCAGGCTTGTCCTTTGAAACACAGGCCCCGGAACGACCGGCTGTGTGTTGTTACAAAGTCAGTGACCACCCCAACGCAGCCTCCGGAGAGAAACTGAGGACGGGCCGACTTCCTGAAAGGCAGGCACAGATGGAGTGGGTCGGGGCCCCTTTTAAATAAATAGATGCTTCGAGAAGCAATTCACAGTGCTTGAGTGAATGCGACCAGATTGCTGGCCACTAGGCCCAGGATGGGCTCCTCCAGGCCGGAAGCGTTTGGGCTGTGCTGAGGGAAGGAGTGTCTCTCTTACTTTTGGAATCTTGGGAGGGGGACCAGTGTGTCCAGGACAAATTTAGGCCTTTTCAAAGTTCTGCCTGTGGCGGCCTGGCTGAGAGCCCAAGAGAGGAGGAAACTCCCTTTCTCTGCTTCCTCCCCTGCCCTTCTCCCTCCTAGGGAGGCTCTCTGGGAAAGGCGTGGGTCTTAGCACAGGGGCTCAGCCTCAGCTTCCACCTCCCTATCAGGCCCCATGCTGGGATGCGAGGGTGCGGGGCTCCTGGTAATCTACGTGGGATCTACGTGCTGCTTTCCTTGGGTCTGCCACCTCCGTTTTAGAGATCCCCTCGGAGGCAGGAAGTGGCTTATTCACCGTCCCTAGCTGTGAAATACTGGCCCAGTCAATAACATATGCTCATTGTGGGTTTGTTTGGGGTCCTTCCTGCATATCAGGCACTGTGTGGGGCACTGGAGACCCAGCAGTGTGGCTCAGAAAAGTTCCTGGTCTCCTGGGCCTCACTGTTCTGTAGAGAGGCTCAGACAAAGGATTCAGTAAGCGGGAGGAGTCCAAGTCTGCCAAAAAGAGTATGGGCGCTGGGCATTGTGGCCTGACCCTCTGCAGTGAATCCCAGCCCACTTCACAGTGCCGGCCCCCAAGGAGGAAGCCACATTTCTAAGAGGCAACAGTTGGTGTAATCTAGATGCAGGGGCTGCATGTAACTGGCTGTTATGTGCTAGCCTGGAAACCTGGCTACTGGTTGAAAGCTCGTCCATAGTGGGGAAACCTTGTCTGAGCTCCAGCCAGGCCGACCAGTGCCTCCCAAGGCAACGCCAGATATGAGCTTGGAAGTTGTTGGCAACCACTAAGCAGAGATGAGCGGTCCACTCCCTTGCTGATTCCCCCCTCCCGCCCATCCAAGGCAAGTGTTACACATCCACCCAGGAGGTTCCATAACTCTGCACATTGTTGGAGCCTGCATCTCTTTCCTGTCACTGCTCTTGGGTGACCTAAAGCAGAAATAAACATAAACATTTACTGAGAAGCTACAAGAGCCATACCTCACATCTCATTTAAGACCCCCAACAACCCTGAGAAGTTAATTGAAATGCCCCAGTATTTTATAATTCAACAAGTGAAATGAATGTCCATGGCAGTATTATTGATGCTAACCCAAAGTGGAGACAATTCAAATGTCCTTCTACTGATGAATGGATAAACACTATGTGGTATATCTATGCAATGGAATATTACTCAGCAATAAAAAAGGAATGGAAAGGAAGTGCTGCTCACACTACAACGTAGATGGACCTAGGAAATATTAGATTAAGTGAAAAAAGCCAGGCACAGAAGGCCACATGTTGCACGATTCCATTTATGTGAAACATCCAAAAGAGACAAATGCATGGGGACAGAAAGCAGATTAGTGGTCGCCAGGAGCGGAGGAAGGGTGGATTTAGAAATGACTTCTAATGGGTACAAAGTTTCTTTTTGGAGTGATGAAGATATCCTGGCACCTTATAGTGGTGATGGTTACATAACTGTGAATATGCTCACAACTGAACTGCACAATTTAAGGGTTGAATCTTGTGACCTATGAATTAGATCTCATTAAAAAAAAGAAAAAATGAAAATTTAGATTCCATGAGGCGAATAAACTTGCCCAAAGTCCCAAAGGGAGGATTAGTCTGGCATCCCAAAACCTACACGGTTTTCCCCATACAAAGCTGAAAATGATGGGGCGATGCAGCTTCCTTTAGGCCAGGGCCCACTGGCTCTGCTCCTTTCTGTCTAACCACAGCTCTGCCTGCTGCCTTCCTGGGTTAGTCTCATGGCTTCTCTTTGCCACTCTCCCTATGACTTTCCCACCTTGCCTCTCCCAACCCTTTTGGCACCTGCCTGACCCGCCTCTTGAACCCCTCAGATCTGGCACCCGCTGCCCAGGGTACCAAGGAGGAGACTTTGTCCTGGTGACCCCAGTCTAAGGATGGCAGAGGTCCCAGCTACCTGGAGGCCCACTGAGATTGTCAAGCTCTTTTCATCAAATCCAGCCCCCCAGGGAAGGACAGCCTGACGTGCTCTGCCTGCAACCTGCCCGACTTCCTTACTTCCTCCCTCCGGTCACTCCTGCTCAGTGGAGTCAGCTTCTTCCCCAATCCAGTTCTGAGATGCTGGGGTTCTGTGAGTCCTCTTGACCTTGGCTGCATTTGTCTTACAATGACGTAGCTGTTCAGAGGCACAACTTGCTCAGAAAGCCCAGACCAGAGGGGGTCAGGATTTGCGGGGCTCTGGCCCCACCCCTTCTACCGGCAGCAGTGCTACCAGAGTCCAGTCCCGCAGGTTGGAAGCTTTTGTGAAGGGCGGAGAGTCACAGGCAGACTCGGCGCAGCTTCTGTGTCTCCACCGTGCCTTGCAGAGTCGCTGTGTTAGGAAACAGAAGGGAGGCAAGAAAGCAGGACTTGTAAGGCATCTGACACGTTCGTGGCGCCTTCAGTCCCAGTAACGCTCTTTCCTTCCAGCCCCCAAGACCCCCCCCCCCCATGTAGGTTTTGCCCTGCAAGTGGGCAGGGAGCAGAGGTGGACTCCAGTGCTGTTTTTCTGATTCTACTCATTCCAATTGCTTTCTTCTCCCTGGACTTGGCTCTTCCCTTGCAGAAGGGCTTTGCACACATGTAGGTGAGTTGCAAAATCTTCTCTCCAGTCCTGAAGCTACCTGACAAATCCCTCCACCCCCAGCGCCATCTCCCCCCTCGCTGGTAGAATAGAGAAGGGCCTCCAATTAGAAGAGGAGCAGCTGGGACTGAGGCTGGGCCAGGGGGAGGAGAAAAGGAAGGGTTTGGCCCCGGGGGAAGGCCCCTTTGGATCCCACACAGCTCCCTCCCCCGCCTCTAGGGACTCCTGGGCCAGGGGTTGTTCTGTAGCTTAGGGGTATGTGTGGTAACTTAATTACTCTGTGTTTGTGGGACAGTGTGTCCGCCAGGAGAACACTGGATGTGAACGTGTGCCTGACAGTGAGGGTTGAAAGGGCTATGCAGATGTCCTGGGCATGCCTCAAAGGAATAATTTTAAGAGGCATTCAATGAATATTTATTGAGTGTGGGCTTCTGTATCAGGCATGGTGTTAGTAGTGTTGGGGAAGACCAAGGAGTTTGGGTCATTTTTGACCACTGGATTTGTCAAGTGAGAGTATGTGTTTTCGTGTGCGTGCAAGTGGCTGTGTGTTTTCCACACCAGGATGATTGTGTGTGCCTACAACTGTCCCTCTGTGGCGAGCACATGTGAGAGCTTGCGGGTAGCCCTCTGCCGCTATGAGATGATGTGAGTGTCATAGTTGGGTGGGTGTGTGCAGCCATGGAAGGGTGTCAGCAAAGTGGCCACACGTGGGACTATGGCCATGCAATTGCATGGGCAATGCCCAGTGGGTAATTAGCAGTCCATGCCAGGGGCCACTGTGGGGGGGGTGTCTGTGCTCCTGGTGCCAAAAGTGTCCCCTCTGCTTGCCCACCTGTCTCAGTAAGGAGGGCAGGAAGTTGTCCGTTCCCCGAGGGAGGCCAGGGGCTCAGAGACCTAGTCCGGAGCCCTGGAACCTGATGGAGCCCGGGATGTGGAGACTCTCTAGGAGCCCAGATCAGCAGCAGAGAGAAGGAACAGATCAGGCTGTGTCAGCTAAACAACTCGGTCATTCCTCAGGGCGGGGACAGGTGTTCCTGGGCCAGCTCCTGAGTCCCCACCCCATTCTTACAGTAAGAGACTGAGGAGCCGGTGAACACAGAACAGGCACCCATTGTCCCATCAGTGGAGGGACCCTGAATGGGTAGAAGGCGGAGGGACAGGCGACCTGGGCTCAACCACACCTGGTGGAGGGGCCAGGCAACCCTCCCCGCAGTCAGAGCTCGCAGGTGGATGCTTCTGAAATAATTCTTACACCAGCACCCTCCCCACCCCCACCAGTGCCTTACTTCCCTGGGCATCCAGCTAGGTCCCCAGGCCCCCTACTGACAGCCCCAGAGATCAGCAGGTCCCACCAGCAGCACCTGTCTACCTGTCAGGACTGCTGTCCTTAACTCCCTCTATCTTTATTGCCCAATCCCCTCCTGGGGCTCCAGAACCCCAGAAAGGGGGGGGTGGAAATGGACTGAGAGAAGGCTCGGGGCAGGACAGATCGCCCCTTGGCTCTGCCCTTGGGTTCATCTCCCAGAACCCTCCCTGTGCTCAAAATTTGGTTTCCCAGAAGTGCAACAGCTTTGCCTGGGACCCAGGGCCATGGGGTGGCCCCAACTTCCCCTGCCCTTAAAGACTGTGCCCCTTCAGGGAATTTGGGGCCAGGGGAGGGCACCCCAGGAGCCAAGCCCTGGGCTGAAGGGAGGGAGAGGGAACAGAGAGAATGGTGGGCGGCCAAGGGCAGACCTCCGACAGCCGCCACCGCCTTGGGGAGCTAGCGAGCTCCCTTTGCGGTCTGCAGTCCGCGAATGTGTGGCTCCTCCCTCCTGACCCTGGCTGTGAAACCGAGGAATGAGGCAAAATTTCCAGCGGGGCCAGACTGATACAGATTTCTCGCCTCAATTCCTCGTTTCTTCCGGGAGCGTTGAATCGGGTTCAGAGGAGGTGAATGCAGAGCTGCAAGCCTGGGGAAACCAGACCTCCCAGGGACGTGGAGACAGGGGTCTTGCGGTCGCCCCCGGAAGCGCGGGCCGTTTTAGCATGAGCAGGTCTGGTTATGCACGGACGTCCGGGGTGTTCAGGACCCAGTCCGGACATCGAAGCCATAGGAGCCTGAGGAGCCGCGCCGGGCGGCGCTGGAGTGGAAAACCCCTGCAGATTCGGACCCACCGCGGGTTGAGAGGGCCTGGCTTCTGCTTCTGCCCCAAGCCCGGCAGAGCCTGGAAGTGTCCTTCGAATAAATTAGTTGAATTGGAGCTCGGGTTTGAATTAAATCAGGCTCCTCCTCCATCAGAAAAGCTGCAGTATTGGTGGCGGTATTGGTGCAGGTGAGACGTGCCACGCACGAAGCCAGACTGCACGCGAGGCGCAGAGGGCACCTCCACCGCGACCTTTCAGATAACGTCGGCGCAGAGCCCGCGCCCGCTCCCCTCCCCACGGACGCGGAGGCCCACGCTCGTCCTCGCCCACGGACGCGGAGGCCCTGCCTGTGTGCCAACCCACGGAGCTCACGGGCCTGCCTCCGCGCATCGTGCCCAGGCGCCATCAGAGGTACGCCCGGACTCCCGCAGCACAACCCTGTGCCTTCGTACGTAAGCGATCCTCCAGGTCACTGGGATACGCGCAAATAGAAGCTCCCCGCCGCGCCCCTGCGGAACCACCGGGGCATTCACCCCGCACCAGCGCTCCCGCTCGGATGAAAACGCTCCGAGGGCCACGGCGGGCCCAAAGCCACCGCAGCCTTACTTTCCCCGGAGGCCAGGGTCCCTCGAAAGGGGCGGGGCGAGCCGCAGGTGCCAGAGGGTGGGAGAGTGCGGCGGGGAAAAGCTGTATCCATATGCATGGGCCCGAGCACAAAGAGCAGCTGCCGGGAGCCCAAGCCCCCGCGGGCCCCGAGTTCGGAGGAGACGGCGGCCGCCCAGCTAATTGAATTAGGTCCGCCAGGCCCTGCCACCCGCGCGCCACCCGCGTCCGCTCTGCCACCCGCTCCTGGCCGCCGCAGGCGCTCGTTGGGTGCCGAGGGACGAATTGAGGAAAGGAGGCACCGCCGCCTGAGCCCCGGCCCGAGGCGGCCTCTCCGCCCGGTGATAATCGCATTGTCCCGCGGGCTGTGCGATGCACGGGGCGCCCAAGGTCCCCAACTGGACGGCGAGGGGCTGTGATTAATGGGACAGCAGCGAGGGTCTGCAGCCCTTCTCCTCCCGCCCTCTACCTGGTTCTCTGCTCCCCGGGGTTCTGGTGTCCCTGCCCGCCACAGGGACACAGGGCAAAAGCTGGGGCCAGAGGGGAGGAGTAAAGCCCCTGCTGAAACTAGACTCCTCGGGTGCCTTAGTGACTGACTGTGAACTTGGGGTGAGGCTGCCACTCCACAAGAACCTGAGCTGTGTTGGACTTTGGGGGTCACGGTGGCAGTGGACCCCTGACTCTGCCTCCCACCTGCTGCCATCTCTGTTTCGACCCCCAATTCTGCCAAATCCCCCGATTATGCAGAGAAGTCAACACTCTGTCTCTCCTGGACATATTAGCTCTGGAGCAGGTTTGCCATTGGCAAAAAGAAATCCCACTCAGGGATGGGAGCCAGCAGAGACCTGGAGCCTCACGCCCGCCAGGGCTCAGGGAGGTCTTTGCATCCTGTCCCCTGGGGACCATGACCTGGGGAGGAGGAGTGACCAACGGAGAGGGGCTGTTGCCTCTGCCCAAACACCCTTCACTTTTGCCCAAGGCTGGGGCGGGGGGGGGGGGGGGGCTGTGGGCTGGGGACAGCCAGTGGAGGTCACCCGCTGGTCACAAGGCACCATCACCGCCCACTGGCCACACTTCAGCGGCCCGCATGGTATTTCTGGGACTTTTACTGCAGCATTGAGATGAGCAGTGACAGTCCCCTCTCCCCTTTCATAAATATTGCATCTCCTCAATGCAATTACAGGAGATGGAACGGCATGAGCGTTTACTAAATAAGATTATGGGGTAATGCTAATGCAGTTTACGTCTGTGCTCTGACACCAGACAAACTCCCTATTAATAACCTCTCAATGAGGCTCAAGTCTCAGAACATACACACCACCGGATGATCAGCCAAGTAAGAGTGGCCGCAGCATGGCCGCCTCCTGCTGGGGGCCTCCCCCTGGGGTGCCAGGCTCCCCAGCTGCCTGCCCCGGGGATTCTTGACAGGGCACTCGCTCTCTGGGCCCCTTCTTGGGAGGCAGAGGCAGCCTCGCCCAAGCCGGCAGCCTCCTCAACACCTTCACCTCCTCATTTATCTTCTATTTCTGCCACGGTGCAGTTCCAGCTGGCGCCCCACCCTCTCTCCGGAATCCCCACTGCAGGGAGGGGCCCATTTCCCCCCCTGAGGGGTGTCCAGGACGTGTTCTTCCCTGGCTCAGACAGTGTTCCCGGCTCTCTGTCATCTACAGAGACGTGTTCCAGGCTCTCTGTCCTGCAGGGGGACACTCAGGCGCCTGCGTCCTGCACCCTGCGCTTTCCTTCTGCTTCCTCTCTTGCATCCTTCCCACCGCTGGCTTCCACCAGCCATTTCAGTACCAACTGATACAACGCACCTTTTTCCTTCATCCCCTGTGTGCAAAGCCCTGACAACCCGAACCCACCCATTCCCCCTGCCAAAGAAAATTCCTACTCCTATTAAAAAAAGAAAAGAAAAGCTCAAAGTTCTGCGTCTTTAACCTTCTCTAGGCACAGTTCAGGAGTTCCACCTCCCGTGGCCAATAGCACACAAGTTTTAAAAACTACTTAAAAAAAAAAAAAAAAAAAAAAAAAACCTAGCTTTTCAGTCGCAGAGACCAGGGTTGGAACTCTAGCCACACTGCCTCTGAGGGTGAGTGTGGACTGACATGGACTTCGCTGACCCTTGCTTTTCTTGTTCATCAAAGGGCACAAGATTCTGCCTTCCAAGTCCCAAGCCACGGTCAGGATGGATGTACATGTGAAACCGCGGAAGGGTTCCTGGTTCCTTGTGTGTGCGGGCAGACCAGGAGGTAGGTTCCAGGCCACAGCAGTAAAGCCAGTCACATGAATTGTTTGGTTTCCCAGTGCATATGAAAGTTATTTTACACAATGCTGTAGTTGAATAACTGTGCAATAGCATTATGTCTAAAAAATAGTACAGGGGCTGGTGCTGTGGCTTAGTGAGCTAAGCCTCCACCCGTGGCTCCAGAATCCTATATGGGTGCCGGTTTGTATCCTGGCTGCTCCTCTTCTGATCCAGCTGTCTGCCATGGCCTGAGAAAGCACTAGAAGATGGAACAAGTGCTTGGGCCCCTGCACTGTGTAGGAAACCTGGAAGAAGCTCCTGGCTTCAGATGGGGCCAGCTCTGGCCATTGCAGCCATTTGGGGAGTGAACCAGCAGAGGGAAGACCTTTCTCTCTGTCTCTCCCTCTCTCTGTAATCCTATCTCTCAAGTAAATAAATACATCTTATAAAAAATAAAGTACAGATCTCACTTTAAAAAAATATTTTATTCCTAATAAATGCCAAGATCTTCTGAGCTATTGGAAAAGCAGCACCTGTGCTTGCTTGAGGCAGGACTGTCGCAAACCTTCAGCTTGTAGAACCCACAGTGTCTGCAAAGCACGACAGAGTGATCAGGATCAGACTGCAGATGCCTGTGTCTCTGGTTTCCTATCTTTTTTTTCTTTTTTTTTTTAAAGATTATTTATTTTACTTGAAAGTCAGAGTTATGCAGAGAGAGAAGGAGAAGCAGAGAGAGAGGTCTTCCATCCGCTGGTTCACTCCCCAAATGGCCACAACAGTCGGAGCTGCGCTGATCCAAAGCCAGGAGCCAGGAGCTTCTTCCAGCTCTCCCACATGGCTGCAGTGGCCAAAGGACTTGGGCCATCTTCTACTGCTTTGTCAGGCCTTAGCAGAAAGCTGGATCGGAAGTGGAGCAGCTGGGATTTGAACTGAGGCCCATATGGGATGCCAGCACTGCAGGTAGCAGCTTTACCCACTATGCCACAGTGCCAGCCCCCAGTTTCCTTTATTTTTCTTTTCTTTTTTTTTTTTTTTGATAGGCAGAGTTAGTGTGAGAGACAGAGAGACAGAGAGAAAGGTCTTCCTTCCGTTGGTTCAACTCCCAAATGGCTGCTACGTCCGGTGCGCTGCAGTGATTCGAAGCCAGGAGCCAGGTGCTTTCTCCTGGTCTCCCATGCGGTGCAGGGCCCAAGCACTTGGGCCATCCTCCACTGCACTCCCGGGCCACAGCAGAGAGCTGGCCTGGAAGAGGAGCAACCAGGACAGAATCCGGTGCCCCAACTGGGACTAGAACCTGAGGTGCCAGCGCGGCAGGCAGAGGATTAGCCTAGTGAGCCATGGCGCTGGCCTCCTATCTTTCTTAGTGGTGCATTCACCTTTGTGTAAAATGTTTGTCGTCCCCATTGCTCTGGGCCTCTCTGGAAGTGAATGTGGTCCAGCCCCACGGGTGAGCCCCTCACGTGAACGTACTGGGTGCCTTTCGTGCCTCTGGCTCAGGCCACTTCAGTGTCCCATTGAGAGGCCAGGGCCGAGGCCATAGACAAGATCTGGAAAGCAAGGACATGTGCACAGCAGAAAAGCGAGACAGGACCTCAAGGTCAAGAGAGGCGGCCTCCTACTGCAGTCTTTGCCCTGGTGCTGGCTGGTCGTGGACACAGCCATGAGTTCCCATTGGCCTTCAGGTAAAAGGAGGTTTCATGCCCACGCCCTCCATAATGAGGAGCCAGGGAGGGCTGGGGAGCCTGCAGTCTCAGCAAAAGATATCCCACCTTGCAGCCGCCCCTCCTCCCCCACCCCTTCCTCCCTCTGAAGTCAGCGAAACCTGTGAGCAGCTTCTGGAAGGAGGAGGCTGCTCTGCCTTTGAGCAGAGGGAAGGGCGGGGGGCACTGGCAAGGCCTCCTTATAGGCCTCCCAGAGCCACCCTCACTGCCCTTCCAAGACCTGCTGCCCTGGCCTCAGAGGGGTGTAGCGCTGTGGGGACAGGCTGGGGCCCAGGGCCTGTTGGACGGGGACAGAGAATACTTTACTATATCGCCTATTCCCTGCCCCTTAAATGTGGGGCTAGACCTTGTCAGGCCAACAGACACTGACTCCCAACCCCCAGCCCCCATGCACCATTCCTGCCCTGGGCTCCAGTGACATTGTGGAAGGCAGCACACCCGTCTGTGGGCACTTCGAAGGACTACACCCTTTTGGTTAATAGGGAGCGCTGGATTTCCTAAGATAGACTCAGGTCTATTTTTTCTTTCTCTCCACCCTACCTCTCCTATCCAGTCTCCCTCCTGCATCTTCTCTTAGTGCTCTGAGTATGGGAAACCTTCCCAGTCAGCCCTTATATACCACTTGTAGGTTGTGGGTGCACAAACACTAACTCAGGGGTACGTACAAACACCTCACTCTCGAAAAGACACATACAAGCTCCTGAGCAGAATGTTAATCCATCACTGAAGTCCTGGGTCCACCATGCAAACACAAATCCATATCCCCCCCCCCGCCAACACACTTGGGCTCACAGATGCACATAGCCACGTAGTCATTCAGGACACACAGACACAAACGCACAACCAACCAATGTGCCAAACACAGCTTCCAAAGCTGACGCTGCCATTGGACATCTCAGAGTTTGCCAGGGACCAGGAGCATGGCCGCTCTTCTCCCTGGCTGGAGTTCTGTGTACACAGCACGTGCTCAGGCCATTGGGGCTTGTGTTGTTGTATGACAGGATTGGGAAAAGCCACTCCCCGAGAGGTCCCTGAGCTATGAGTCATCCCAGAGGACTTGGAGAAGTAGGAAGAGCGAAAACCTGTGCTGCAGGGCGTGGTCTCTTCATCGCAATCCGAGCCTGGAGCCTGCCCATCATCCACACTCTAACTCACAGCAGAGCCTAAGACAGGAAGTAGGAACCTGGTGGGTGGACTCCGAAGGGGCGTGGTTTAGGCTTCTCTTAGGGAGGGGCTCCCAGTTCCCAGAAGCAGAAGGTAAAGATGACACTTGCCTCTTCTTCCAGTAAGAGCTGAGCTACACCAAATGAACTTGAGCTCACCTCTGTGTATTTCAAGAAAAGCAAGCAGAGCCTAGAGGAATGGACTGGGGTCAAGGGTGAGGTTTCAGGGGCCAAAGAGGAGCCCGTTGTAATGGACAGACCAGACACAGGGATGTTTGAACGACCGGATTTGAATTCTCTTTCTGCCACTTCACCTGCTGTGTGGTCTCAGGCAACACACATAACCTCTCTGATCCTCCATTTCCTCTTCTACAAAATGAAGGTTTGCCACCTTTTGTATGATTATGGTAAAGACTAAAAGGATTGGCCGGCGCCGTGGCTCAACAGGCTAATCCTCTGCCTTGTGGCGCCGGCACACCGGGTTCTAGTCCCGGTCGGGGCGCCGGATTCTGTCCCGGTTGCCCCTCTTCCAGGCCAGCCCTCTGCTGTGGCCCGGGAGTGCAGTGGAGGATGGCCCAAGTGCTTGGGCCCTGCACTCCATGGGAGACCAGGGAAAAGCACCTAGCACCTGGCTCCTGCCATTGAATGGGCGCAGTGCGCCGGCCGCAGTGCGCCATCCGCGGCAGCCATTGGAGGGTGAACCAACGGCAAAGGAAGACCTTTCTCTCTGTCTCTCTCTCTCACTGTCCACTCTGCCTGTCACAAAAAAAAAAAAAAAAAAAAAAAAAAAAAAAAAGACTAAAAGGATGAAGACATGTAAAAGTGTTCAGGCCGCTGGCTGGCACATGGCAAGAACCCATAGATGGCAGCTGGATCTGGGCAAGAGGTAACTACAAGGCCAGAACAAGAAGGTCCGAAACCCAGGACGAGGAGACTTAGGGTCTTCCTTCCTTAGGGGTGGGGCTGCTGGGACCAGAGCAGGACCCAGGAGAAGAAGGGCAGCGAGAAGCTGGCACACCTGCGCCTGCTCTAGGGTGCAGTACCTCTAGTAGGAGGTAATAATGTGCTCAGACTGCCTGGGTTCGAATCCTACTGCCTGACCTATGTCTCTTTTTCTGACTTGATTTCCTTGCCAGTGATGGGGATGGTAATAACTGTAGCCTTTACCTTGTATGCTTACTGCAAGAAGCAAATGAGTTAACATTTGTGTCATGCTTAGAACAGAACCTGTCACTTAATACATGCTATATAATGTATGCCAAACCAATAAAAATGAGCCAGGCTCCTGTGTGGACAGGGAACCTGGTTCCGAGAAGGTTGCAAAGATGTGGGGCACACCTGGCTCCTGGCTTCGGATCAGCGCAGCGCACCAGCCATAGAGGCCATTTGAGGGGTGAACCAACAGAAGGAAGACCTTTCTCTCTCTCTCTCTCTCTCTCTCTCTCTCACTGTCTAACTCTGCCTGTCAAAAAAATTTTTTAAAAATAAAAAATAAATTAAAAATTAAAAAAAAAAAAAACACACACAACAAGGCCAGCTCCTGCGGCATCAGCACCCTGGGTTCTAGTCTTGGTTGGGGTACCGGATTCTGTCCCGGTTGCTCCTCTTCCAGGCCAGCTCTCTGCTGTGGTCCGGGAGTGCAGTGGAGAATGGCCCAGGTCCTTGGGCCATGCACCCCATGGGAGACCAGGAGGAAGCACCAGGCTCCTGGCTTCGGATTGGTGCAGTGCGTCGGCCGTGGCAGCCATTTGGGGGGGTGAACCAACGGAAGGCAGACCTTTCTCTCTGTATCTCTCTCTCCCCAACTCAGAGATGGGCAGCCCGCCTCTGGCTTGGACACTCGCGCTCCCCGACTCCTCCTGTCCTCCAGTAGCTGGGGTTTGTTTATCTTCGGAACAAGTTGCCCTTTTGAGTCATCAGGCTGCTCGAGGGTTTGTTCAGGGAGAAGTGGCTGCTGCTTCCTCTGTTGCCGCTGGTGGTGCTGGGAGTTGATCCCATCCTCCCTGGGTTACCTAATAAAAACCACGCCGCTGTTCATTTGCTCAGATAATCCCACTTTGGGGACCATATCCCAAGGAAAATTTTTAAAAAGCAATTTAAACAAAGATGTCTGAAGCAGCATTATTCATAATCGCTCGTTCTTGGAAGCAACTCAAACACTGAATGCTAGGAAACTGGTTAAGCCATAGGGAAGATCAGCAGGAAGGAAAGCACACAGCCCTCGGAGCTGCTAAGGACGACTCAGAAAGAGAGCGGCACGCACTGTGTTTCTAGATGCAGGCGCCAAGCGTCAGAGACGTGTGAGCACTCCCTGGGGTAACCTATCTCCTACTCCTACTGATCCAAGTCAGCCTAGAAATTGCCTTGGAAGAGATCAAAAACATGATTCCAGTTTCACACGCAAGAATAAATAGATGAGCATATCAAATAAATTTTTAAAGAACAGCAAATTTGGCCAGATGTGAACATGTTTTATCATAGGGTAATTGAATGGAGATAATGTGCTATAGGCACCACACTGATCTTTTTTAAACCACTGGGAGGGAACTGAGCCTGGAAATAGAATTTACTATGGACATAGAACACAAGGGGGAAGAGATAGGGTTGAGAAGAGCTTTGCCACTTAAAAGAAATTGATTTCCTATCCTGTAAAAACACGGTGAACTGAAGAGTTAACAAGATGACTGTGAGGACATACAGAAGCAGAGGTTCCCTGCAGTGTTAAAGTTCACAAGTTCGAGGAACATTGCATGTTCTCACAGACTGCAACTCAGAAAAAAACTCAGGTACTAACCTTGATAAGGATCAAAGGGATGAAATATGATGGATTCAAATAGTTGTTCTTTCAGACTGATGGAAACGTTTGCTGCTGCGAAGATAGGGGTTCAATAAAATGGAGAAAGGAATGGAGGCAAGTGCCTCGCTCCACCTCTCTATGATCACAGAGCAGCCCTGGGTGCTGCTGGGAGAAGGGCTGGGCAGCCTTGCTCTTGGTTGGATGGGGGCCTGGCAGCCCAGATCTGGCCAGTGGCAGCTACGCATCCACCTTGGGGTCGGATGCCAGAGCGAGGGCCTCCTGTCGCCACTCCAGACTCTCCCCTGCCAGCCACCTGGAAGCTGGACGGCCTGTGTGCCAGCTCCAGTCCTTCGCTGAAAACCAGGCACCTTGGACCGCTAACTTAGCCTCTTTGGATCTCTGTTTCTCTTCTGTAAAGTGGGGGTAGTCACAGCACCTATTTGTAGCTATTGTGAGGGTTAAATCTCTTAATTCACGGGAAGCCCAGAGAATTGCGTCACTGCAGAGTAACGTCTCCAAGTTCGGCACCGCTCGGGCTCAGGGAGCTGTCAGGAGCAAGTCAGAAGGCAGTGTTTGACCCACTTGGGAGACCAGGAGGAAGCACCTGGCTCCTGGTTTCAGATCCGTGCAGTGCACCAGCCGTAGCGACCATTTGGGGAGTGAACCAACAGAAGGAAGACCTTTCTCTCTGTCTCTCTCACTGTCTAACTCTGCCTGTAGGGGGGTGGGGGTGAAGAAGGCAGTGTTTGAGCCGCACGCTGCCTGAATCTTCCAGGCTCCAGCTGGTTTTGAAGGCGAGCTCGCCTTGCTTTCTCCTTCGTCTCAGCTAACGAGGCAAGGGAGGTAGCCAAGAGATGGCTCCGGTGTAGCCCAAAAATCCAGTGCCCGCGCACAGCCTTCAGCCCCAGCATTCTCCCTGCTCGGGGACTCAGCCTGCCGCTCCCCTCGGGGACAAAGACCAAGGCGGGTCACCATGAGAGATTTGGGGACAAGAGGCTTTGTGCCTGGGAACAGAGGGGCCAGATTTGGAGCACCTGGCTGCAGTAGCTCTCAGGGGACAGGGCCTGCTGCCCTGGAAGGCTGGCCCTGCCTGGAGGGTCCTTGGGCTGGACTTCCCCAGCAGAGGTCCCCTCCAGCACCAGGCCGCGACTCTAGCCGCAGGAAGACGGGGCTGCTCTTCTCCAGGTTTCCTCTTCTCTCCCTAAGCCAGAGGCAGCTGGGGTGGTGGCAGAGGCGGGGGGTAAAGCCTTCTGTTTCTTGTCACCTTGCCCCGTGTGTGTGCCGGCCCTATCTATAACCTGGAGGTCTCCTTACCTTTCGGTGAAAACTTTGTGTTTATCAGTGTATGACATTATTATGGCACTCGTGATAGTGAGCCAAGGTTGGACTTGCCAGTCCTATTTAGCAGCCACTTAGTGGCCTTTGGGAGGAACAAAGGGAGTGGCTGCTTGACCTTGAGGGACAGAGAGACACACAAGGCACACAGCCAGGTGCTTTCTTCTCCTGGGGACTGGGCCAGGTGAGCCTTTAAGAGCCAAGGTGGCTACAGAATAAAGTGCATCTCAGTCCTGGGAACCGAGGCCCAGCCATGAGCTGTGGAGAGAAGCAGCAGGTGGGGGAAGGCTGAGGTCCTGGCTAGGCTGTGAGGCCAGCGCACCTGTGTGTGGGAAGAGGCGGATGGCCAGCACGTTCTCACGTTAGTCCACCAGGCATTTATTCACTTCCTTAGCCATGTAGCCTCTTTTACCGGGCTTTGCTCCGAGCTGCACACCCTGCTCCTGTCACCGGGAAAGGGGTCTGGCGGGCTCCCACTGCTCTTCTCTCTGAATCAGAACCACTGGCTTCTCGCCCTTTCTGGGGCTGCTGGGACTGCAGTTTGCCCTGTGTTTGTTATTTTTTTTCATTCCTGTTTGCCTATAGTTCCTGGTGATTAGAAAAACAAGCAAAGCAAGCCTTCAACATGGCGGTGGGGGGAGGAGTATGCTTGTTTCTGAGCCCAGGAGCAGAAGAGACCTGGAGAGGCTGCCCAGGGAGGGGGAGCCAGAGCCTCCCACCAGTCCCTATCCCCTCCCGCGTTCTTACTCCCTCTCCAGCCCTGCTCCCTCTACCTGTCCCTACTGTCAAGCAGGGGTTTTCATATCTCCCCTCCCTGCACTGTGTCTTGGGAGTCTGGCCTGGGGCCTTGGGGTTGGAGAACTTGGGCTGGGCCTCCACACCTCCACCCTAATGAGCGCCCATCCGGGAATGAGCTCTGGCCTCCGAGGGTCAGAGGTTGCAGCTTTATTTACTCATAGCAGCGCTCTCGCTGCACCAGCCCTTTCATCATTTTCTGTAATGGAAACAACCCAATGGCCACGGGGCACCCCGGGAGAGCAGCCCACCTCCTCCCCTCGCTCCCAGCCCCCAGATGCAGCCGCTGGGACCCCTTCAATAAGGGCTCAGGTCTCTCAACAAAGGACAGCTTTGCTCTCCAGACAGTTTTCAGCTGTCGATGTTATCGCGTTCTCTTGTCTGCTCCCAGCTGGGCCAGAGAAGCCAGGAACGGCCAGCAGGTGAGACGGCACATGCCTGCGACAGTGGTGCTGGTGTGGGGTGCAGAGGGCGCGTGCTGTGAGACTGGGCACGTGTGCACAGGAAACAAGGCATGTATGACGTGTCTGTGTGTATAAGCGGGAGTGTCCAGGTGCAAGAGTTTATATAGACAAATGTGCGTACACAACTGGGAGTGACAACTGCTCACAGGAAGGACATACACACATAGGTGCACACGTAGGTGAGAGGGGCTGAGCACCTGAGGCTGTGTTTGACAGCGTGTGAGACACACACGTGGGAGTGTAATGCGTCGGGGTGTGCCTGGATGGGGGCCTGCAGCCAAGTTTGGGGTGCTGATGGTGTCCCTTTATCTGTTTTCGTGGCTGTGCCCACTTTGTGAAAGTTCTCTGGGCACCATACTCCTATAGAGCAGCAGATCACAAAGCACATGCGAGAGGACTTTCAAAAACTCATGGGAAACTGAGTTCTGGGGCAGAACTTTGGAAACCTGTACCTTTGAGGGCTCCTCAAAAAGTGTGAAAATGTCTTTTATGAAAAACACTCTGTAGACTTTAAAAAAATTAAAGGTGTATGTAATTATTTATTTGAAAGGCAGAGTTAACAGAGAGAGGGGGAGAGACAGAGATTAAGATCTTCCACCCCCTGGTTCAATCCCCCAATAGCCATAACAACCAGGCCTGGGCTGATCCAAAGCCAGGAGCCAGGAACTTCTTCCAGATCTCCCCGTGGGTGCAGGGACCCAAGCACTTGGGCCATCTTCTGCTGCTTTCCCAGGCCATTAGCAGGGAGCTGGATTGGAAGTGGAGCAGCCAGGACTCGAGTTAGTGTCCTCATGGGATGCCGGTGCTGCAAGCAGTGGCTTAACCTGCTATATACTACAACACCAACCCCCTCCATTTCGTTTTCAAAAACTTTTTCACCAAAAAAACTTCTCTTTTAATTCCATTTTCTTTTTTTTTTTTCTCTTTTTTTTTTTTTTTTTTTTTTGACAGGCAGAGTGGACAGTGAGAGAGAGAGACAGAGAGAAAGGTCTTCCGTTGCCGTTGGTTCACCCTCCAATGGCCGCCGCAGACGGCGCGCTGCGGCCGGCGCACCGCACTCGTCCGATGGCAGGAGCCAGGAGCCAGGTGCTTTTCCTGGTCTCCCCATGGGGTGCAGGGCCCAAGCACCTGGGCCATCCTCCACTGCACTCCCGGGCCACAGCAGAGGGCTGGCCTGGAAGAGGGGCAACCGGGACAGAATCCGGCGCCCCGACCAGGACTAGAACCCGGTGTGCCGGCACCGCAAGGCGGAGGATTAGCCTGTTGAGCCACGGCGCCGGCCTAATTCCATTTTCCATGAGCTTTTTGAAGTACCCTCGCATGTCATTTGTGCACTGACTATGCTATGGTGCAATAAAACCTTGACCCAGAAAACCGAACACGGAGACTGTTGCGCACTTCCCCACATCCCTCACACCTGCCTACACGGCTCCATCTCCACAGGCCCTACCCTTTTCCTCCTCTCTGCTCCTCACAGCCCCTGGAGATGCGGGTCTCTGTGCATGCAGGTGGCATGTGAAGCTGAATCAATCTCTCTCTATTTTTTTAAAAAAGATTTATTTATTTATTTGTTTATTTTATAGGCAGAGTGGACAGAGAGAGAGAGAGAGACAGAAAGGTCTTCCTTTTTCTGTTGGTTCACCCCTCAATGGCCACCGCAGCTGGCGCGCTGTGGCTGGTGCACCGCGCTGATCCGAAGCTAAGAGCCAGGTGTTTCCTCCTGGTCTCCTATGTGAGTGCAGGGCCCAGTACTTTGGCCATCCTCCACTGCCTTCCCAGACCACAGCAGAGAGCTGGACTGGAAGAGGAGCAACTGGGACAGAATCCGGCATGCAGGGTCTGAGTCCACCCATACAAGGATGGACTGGGTCCGAGGAAAGGTGAGTGCGCCGCTCGCCCGTTCCCCAGCCTCCCGTTCCCGGAGACTATCAGACGCAGTGGGGAGCCAAGTCTAGCAAGGACTCATTTATTCCATGCGTAAGTGAACCTTTTATAGCACAAAACTGCAGAGTCATTGGGGCAGGGCTAAGGACCAACCAATCACTTAAAAGATCACTGGGGATTTCTATAGGACTAGCCATATGTCTATACTAGTCTTGCTACCTCCCCTGATGTTGCGTAGCCAATTAGCTTTTGAGTTCCGCCCATCTTACTTCCTCTGGGCGCCATCTTTTTTGCCTGTCCTTGGTGCCGCCCGGTCCGGGGGCCACGTGCATGCACGCCGGGCCCCTCCCTGCGCTGCCATCCCCGGGACACCTGCCGGCTAGCTCCGCGGGCCCTGGCTTGGGTTAGTTCGCGGGCCTGGCTCCGTGCGGCTCCGTTCCGCGCAGCTCGGGCGGGGGCATCCGGGGGCAGCTGCGCATGCGGAGCCCCTGGGCCTGCCCTGGCCGCGCCATGGCCGTGCTCATGCCCCACACCGGCACCCCAACCGGGACTAGAACCCAGTGTGCCGTCGCCGCAGGCAGAGGATTAGCCTATTGAGCCGCGGAGCCGGCCTAAAGATTTATTTTATTTATTTGAAAGTCAGAGTTACAGAGAGAGGTAGAGACAGAGAGAGGTCTTCCATCTGCTGGTTCACTCCCCAGATGGCCACAATGGCTGGAGCTGCACCAATCTGAAGCCAGGAGCCAAGAGCTTCTTCCGGGTCTTCCACAAGAGTGCAGGGGCCCAAGGACTTGGGCCATTTTCTACTGCTTTCCCAAGCCATAGCAGAGAGCTGGATCGGAAGTGGAGCAGCTGGGACTAGAACCAGCGCCCATATGACATGCCAGCACTGCAGGCCAGGGCTTTAACCTGCTGCACCACAGCACTGGCCCCAAAGCTGGCTCTCTGAGCCTGGGCATGAGATGCCTGCCCCAGCCAGGGTTCTGTTGCACCATCCCAACTCTCTGAGCCTCGTCCTGCCACTCACTGACTCCCTCCTAAGGCAGTGTTGCTGGGGGCAGAGCCGTGATGGGGTAGATTGGTCCCATTCTCCAGGAGCCCAAGTTCCGGAAAGGGGTGGAACCTCAGTGTGCCCACAGATGTGACAGTACCAGCAGGCCAGCTGCTCTACAAGGGACAAAACACTCATGTGTGGCTGCAGGGATGGCCTTTTAGGAGAGAAAAACTTGAAGAGGGAGACCCCCTAAAGGCAGCCCTGGGTCCCAGGATCTGGTGTCTTCGTCTGGAAGCAAGTGCATGCTCTCTGGGCTCCCTGTGTGATTGTCTGTGCCACGTTTCTGTGTGTGTGTGCAGCAGGCGATGCGTGTGACAGGTGTGTGCTCGTGTTTGTGTCATCAAACACACCTCTGAGCCCATGTGTGCTCACACTCCATGGAGGGGGCAGGGTAAGTACACCCCACAGCACATCCCTGAGGACTGTGGCTCCCAAACACCTGCCTGACCGTATGTGCCAGTATGGAGTTCAGAATCTGAGCTCTGCAAATCTCACTGGCCAGGCTGCTGTGCTCCCAGGGGTGAGGGTCAGCCTGCCCCAACTCTCCACCTGCCCCAGCTGGGCTCCAACTCTGAACACAGTCACTCACTGTCTTGGGTGGCACCTGCCTTGGCACCTGAGACAGTGCCCCCCCTCCCCAAGCCAAGGTCTCTCCTCCAGGTCAGGGCCCTTCCCTCCCACTGTCTCCCAAACCTGCCCAACCTGCTTGACAGTCCAGCATCTCCCAGAGGCGCCTCCCAGAGCTGGGCTGGATGAGGACAGCCTTCCCCAGCAGAAGCGGAGGTGCAGAGCTGGGATGGGGCAAGGAGAGGCCGGCCGAGCCTGCAGACGGCGCTGGGGGCGCTGGGCTTGCTGCTGCCCCGCTGCCCGAGGCGGCCCTCAGACCTGAGCCTGAGAGCCCCGACCCCCGCCTGGCCTTTTTCTTGCAGGGCTGAATTATCCCCACCCTGTTCTAACTCAGCTGACCACGCCAGGAGTGTCCTGGGAGCCTGTAGAAGGGCTGAGACAATGTTCCTCCATTTCTTTTTTCTTTTTATTTGTTTTGTTTACTTAGAGAGAGAGAGAGAGAGAGAGAGAGAGAGAATCTTCCACTCCCTAGATGTCCACAACAGTTGGGGTGGGGTGAGGCCAAAGTTAGGAATTTCATCTGGGTCTCCCATATGCGTGACAGGGATCAAAGTCCTTAGGCCATCATCTACTGCCTTCTCAGGAACATTAGCAGGAAGCTGCATCAGAAACAGAATAGCCGGGGCTGGCGCTGTGGCGCAGTGGGTTAACGCCTGGCCTGAGGCGCCGGCACCCCATATGGGCACTGGTTCGAGACCTGGCTGCTCCACTTCCGAACCAGCTCTCTGCTCTGGCCTGGAGAGCAGTGAAGGATGGCCCAAGTCCTTGGGCCCCTGCACCCATGGGAGAGACCCGGAAGAAGCTCCTGGCTCTCAGCTGGCTTCAGATCGGCATAGCTCCGGCCATTGAGGCCATTTGGGGAGTGAACCATTGGATGGAAGACTTCTCTCTGCAGCTCCTCTCTGTGTAATTCTGACTTTAAAATAAATAAATCTTAAAAAAAAAAAAAAAACAGAATAGCCAGGACTCAAACCCGCACTCTAATATGGGATGCAGGCATCCCAAACAGTGGCTTAACCTACTGTGCCGCAATGCCCCCCACCACATGGCATCCTAACCTCTAGCCAAACATCCACCCCGGTGTTCCTCCACTTAAAGGAATGAGAAACAGTGACATGCATACACAGATACTCAAGGTTGTTTAAAAAACATTCATTGAACACTTACTGGGCACCAGGGCTGCTCTGAGTTGAGTAACTTAGCTCACTGCAACCCTCACAGCACTCCTATGGGGTGGACGCACTCATTATCCCCGGTTTAACCACAGACTGAGGCACAGAGAGGTTACCTGGCTGAGCTCTCCAGCAAATAGTTAGGTTCAGGATGCAAACTCAGGCAACTGGCTGTGGAGCCTGTGCCCCTGGCCGCCACTCTGCCATCCGCATAGCCTCCCTGAGGGCTGTGAAGCCCCAGGACAAGTCATCTCGTACACACAGTGGTGTGCAGAAAGGCATCACTGTCGAGCTGTTCATCTTAGCTAACGCTTACAAGGCGGTTTATTTACAAATCCCTTTCACGCCTGGACACAGTGCCCGGGGAAGGAGGGATCGCGACCCGTGTAGCGTACCAGCTTCTGGACTCGGTGAGGCTCAGCTGTTTGGTTCATCTTCTCTTTCCTTCCTTTCTTTAAGTGAAAGGTGTGTTTAGTAGTAAAACAGGACGAAAGGAGATAAAGGGAGAAGCCAAAGGCTCCATCCCCCTTCCTATTCTTCCCTCGTCCAGAGGGATCCGTTGTTCGCAGGGTCCTTGTACGGATCCTTCCAAAAGTTGTCAGTGCACACGCAGCAATCATGCTGGAAACTGCACCTGCCTTCTGACCCTTGCCACAAATCTTTGCAGGCAGGCGTTTGGCACAGTGATTGAGACACTGCTAAGACATCTACAACCCATAATAAACCGAGTACCTTTTCCGAGTCTTGGTTCCACTTCTGGTCCAGCTTCTCCCTAACGTCACCCTTCAAGGCAGCTTGATAGCTCAAGTACTTGGGGCCATGCAACCCAAGTGGAAGGGGCAGATGGAGCTCCCGGCTCCTGGCTTCAGCTTGGCTCAGCTCTGGCTATTGTGGGCATTTGGAAGTGAACCTGAAGGTAGAAGAACTCTCTCTGTCTCTCTGCCTTTCAAAGAAAATGAAAAGACAACAACAAATGAGGCAAAGTATTTGTGAAGAAGCTCTTTTTGGCCTCGTTTTACAGATTAAGAAACCTCTGCAGGATGGGGTAGCTCTCCTAAGTCACGCAGGCGCTAAGAGGGGAAGTTAGGATCCACTCCAAGTCTTCCTCCTGACAGCCTCTGTCCCTACTCCCCCTGCTGTCCCCCCAGGGCAATGGCCCCCTCCTCCCATACTGTCACCCCATGGCCCAGCTGAGAAGCACTGTCAGCCCCGGAGCCAGGACTCTGTGCTCCATGCTTTCTAGGGTAGGGTGGCAGCTGTGTGGGACAGGACAGTCCCTTTGGAATCTTGGTCTGGGAAAGACTTGTTAAGTTGATCCCTGTTAAGGGAGAGGGCAAGGAGTGGGCCTTGAACTTGACTGAGACTGCTACAGAGTCCATATTGGCAATAAGATTCTGGGATGACCCTCAGGCCACATCACTGGGGCTCTGAGGGTTAGGAGAGCAGCAAGCGAACAGGCCCCCGTCTGCACGTACCTTCCACCAGGAAAGCGGTGGGCTCTGGCGCTCCCAGGAAGAGGAGAGCCCCTGGCCTCTGGGAGAGGACTCTTTCCAGCCCCGCGGGTGAGGAGACATTCTAGAAACCCCTGGCCCCACTGTGACCCCTCCTGTGTCAGTTTTTGTAGGGTCTTCCTTTTCACCCCAAGCCTAGGGGAAGGCCCAGACCCAGGCGAGGCTGGGAACTGTGGGCTCAGCCACATGCCCACATGCTGGAATGTTGTAGATTCCCACATGGCTGGAGGCTGGCGGCTGGCGGCTGACCACTGACCACTGCAGTGCTGGGACATTCTGACCCAGGTGACTGAGGCTGCCCTTGCTGGGTCTTGCGAGCCTCAGGCCTAGGCCCAGTCCTCACACCTCCTCTCCCTGTGTGGCATCTGACAACAGACCAGGAGCAGGGCCAGCCTGGGCCTCCCCTCCTCCAGGCCGCAGGGGACACTCTGGACAGGATGCTCTGTATGGGGCCCCCTATGCTCTGTATATGGCCAAGAGGGAGCTGGCCAGGGAGCTGGGACTCCTGGATCAGTACTCAGTGGAGGGAGAGGGAGCCAGGGTGAGACTCTTAGGAGCCTGGGAGGGTAACTGTACAGTGATAAAATATTGAGAAATATACAGCATCTAAATTTAAAACTGCTGTATGATAAAAGATCACAAATGATATTGAAAAACAAACAACTAAAGGGTAACAAATATTAACATCCAGAATAAAGAATTCCAGCACACAAGTAAGAATAATTTTATAAAAACCCAATAGAAAAATGGGCAATCTATATCAACAGGCAATTTATAGAAACAGAAATGCAAAGTGTCCAAAGGACTTAGGTACATATATTCATCAGGAGATAAATGCAATCACAATTAGAGAAAAACAAATTAAAACACACATGTAAGATATGTTTTGGGGGCTGCTGCAGTGGATTAAGCTGTTATTTGTGAAGCCAGCATCCCCTGTGGGATTGCCAGTTCGAGTCCCGGCTGCTCTGTTTATTTCTTTATTTTTTTTTTAATTTTATTTATTTGAAAGAGTTACAGAAAGAAAGGGAGAGATAGATATTCCATCTGCTGGTTCAATCCCAAATGGCTGCACTAGCCAGAACTGGGCCAGTCAGAGACCAGGAGCTTCCTCTGGGTCTCCCACGTGGATGCAGGGACTGAAGGACTCGGACGATCTTTCCCAGGCCACTAGGAGGGAGCTGGACTGGAAATGCAGCAGCTGGGACTCAAACTTGTGCCCATATGGGATGCAGGCATGGCAGGCAGTGGCTTAAGAAGCCTCTTAGCTTCTCCGTTTCTGTTCTAGCTCCTTGCTAACGACCTTGGGAAAGCAATGAGGCTTGGCCCCCTGCTAGCCACATAGAAGACTCACAGGGAGTTCTGGCTTCCTGGCTTTAGCCTGGCCCAGCCCAGGCTGTTGTAGCTATTTGGAAAGTGAAAGATATCTCCCTCCCTCCTTCCCTCCCTCCCTCCGTCTCTTTCTCTCTCTCTCTGTCTCTGCCTTTCAACTAAATAAATCTTAAAAAAAAAAAAAAAAAAGATTTGTTTTTGCTTGGTCGGTTAGAATAGCAAAAATTCAAAATATTGGAGTGCTCATAAGTGAGTCATCTTATCCTCTCTTGGAACCCTCATAAATTAGTTCAGTCTTCTTGGAACATAATTGGGTATTTCTATCAAAATTAACAAAGGGCAGGCACTGGGCATGGTGGTGCAGTGGGCTAAGCCACCACTTGGGACATCTGTATCCCTTCAGAGTGCATGGCATTGAGTCCTAGCTCCACTTGTGATCGACCTTCCTGCAAAGGCACACTCTAGGAGGTGGTGGTGATGGCACAAGGTTCCTACCACCCATGTGGGAGACCCCGATGCAATTCTAGGCTCCTAGCTTTGGTCTGGCCCAGCCCCAGCTGTTGTGGACATTTGGGGAGTGAACCAGTGGATGGAAGATATCTGTGTGTGTGTCTATCTCTTTCTGTCTCTCTGCCTTTCAAATAAATAATAATAAATCAACTCAAAAATGATTTAACAATGCCCCTTTTCATCCCTTCAGCATTATTTCTAGATATTTATTATCCTAACAAAATGGCCACCTCTGCCCACAGAACCACACACCAAGTAGTTCACTGAGCAGTGTTTACAAGAATGAAAAATTGGAGGCAAACTAACTGTCCCCTGGCCACAATGACTACACACAGAATAGCACTCCCATGCTTTGGAAAACTTCATATGCAGCACTTCAGGACAATGGGGAAGAAAAACACCCAAGTTATATTTTTGCTCCAAGCCACATTTTTACTTGAAAAAGCAAATTAATGACAGAAGTATAAGAACACTTATGTTCAGGGGCAACACTGTGGCACAGCTGGTTGAGCTGTAAGCCTGTGATGGCAGTATCACATATGAGCACCTGTTCAAGTTCCGGCTGCTCCACTTCCCATCCAGCTTCCTGCTAATGTGCATGGGAAAGCAGTGGAAGATGGCCCAAGTGCTTGGGACCCTGCCACCCATGTGGGAGACCCAGATGAGTTCCTGGCTCCTGACTTTGGCCTGGCCCAGACCTAGCTATTGCAGGCGTTTGGGGAGTGAACCAGTGAATGGAAGATATACCTCTGCCTCTTCCACTCCTCTCCTCGTAACTCTGCCTTTTAAATAAACAAACAAATAAATCTTAAGAAAAAGAATACTCATGTGCAAAAATTAAAAACCCACTGAAAACGGTCCATTTCTTTATGCATATAACACATACGAGGATGTGTATATAAACACCTAGGAAACTATCTGCAAAGACACATAGTAAACTGACCTCAGCAGCAGTGACTTCCACAGAGAATTCTGGAATCGGAAGTTGTGTTTGTTCACCCATGTTTCTTACAGCAGTCATTCATTTGTGGCTTAATTTGAAATTTATAATACAATTTTCAAATGCGTTTTGAATGAATTAAACGGTTCAGTAGTGAAAACTGACACAAGCACAAGCCACTAGGACTTTTATCCACTGGGTGGAGACGGGCCCCTCTGCAGTGCAGTCCTGCTCTCGTCTGTGTCACCGGGACTTGCCTTCGTACCACCCCTGGCCTGTTTAAACTGGGACCTGTCCAGACCTACTGCGCTGCAGTCTCTCTCTTTATAGAGGAAAGGAGAGATGGCCAGGGTCTGAGTCACAGCTACAGGAGCCAGCGAGCACTGTGGCACGGTGGGTTCAAGCCTCCGCCTGCGACGCTGGCATCCCACATTGGAGTGCTGGTTCGAGCGCTGGCTGCTCCACTTCCGATCCAGCTCCCTACAATGCTCTTGGGAAGGCAATGGCAGGTGGCCCAAGAGCTGGGGCCCCTGCCACCCATGTGGGAGACCTGGGAGAGTTCCAGGCTTCTGGCTTTGGCCCAGCCCAGCCCTGACCATTGCAGCCATTTGGGGAGCGAACCAGTGGATAGAAGATCTTTTCCCTCTGTCTCTCAATCTCTCTCTGTCACTCTACCTTTCAAATAAATAAATCTTTAAAAATAAATCAATAAATCACAGCTGCAGAAAGAACAGAAAGGCTAAGGTGAAGCAGAGAGGTGCGAGTTGACCGTGCTCTTGTTGGACTTGTGCTTAGGGGCAGGTCCGGGCCCATGGACTCCTGGCTGTAGCCACAGCCCCTGGATTCAGTCCTAGCAACTCATGACAAAAGCGTACAGCAGGCGGCCTTCTGCAATGGATAAAATCCTGCCTTGCACATTTCCTCGCTTATTTCTCAACAGCTCTGAGAGGTGGCTTCTGGGCCAGCCCACGGCACAAATGAAGAAATGGAGGCTAAGTGAGGTTATAGACTTGGCCAGGTTCACTGGGACAACAAGAGCCGAGCAAAACACAACGTTGGTCCTTTGACTCCTGATCCCTAACTCTTCCCACTATGGCAAAATCCATCTGGGGTTACCACCTGCTTCCTATCTCAGTTTTTCTTGGTGTGAGCCTTGCTCCTGGCCTAAAACTTGTCCTGGGAAGGCTGCTCCCAGGAAGATGACTAAGCTGAGGGCTCGGGTTGGTGCTGAGGATTGGGAGGGTCCATAGAGTTCCGTGGTGACAAGCATAGGCTCTGTGTCCGATGTCCCTGTCCCAAATCCCAGCTGCTGACCCCAGGTAGGCCACTTACCATCTTTGCCCCTGTTTCTTCATCCAAGAGAATGAGGATAATAAGTGAATCTCTCTTGGAAATGTGATAGACAGATACTGAGAAAGTACATAGCCAAGTTTAGGTTTGTGCTTTGTGTGTTATTAGCTGTCACTAGATGATAAGCCCTCAGTGGCAAACGGCGAAGATGAGTGAGCACTTGCGCTCTGGTGGGCATGACTTGATCTCTGCTGAGCTCACAGCTGCACCATGGAAGAAGTGCAGAGGAGCCACTGGGTCAGGCAGTGCTGAGCCAGCACCCAGCTGCAAACGGGGCAGTGAGGCCCCCAAACAGGAGAACAGGCCGAAGCTCCCTGGAGTGGGAGCTCTGAGAGGTACTCAGAGATCAGCATGGAGGGACGGGGCCAGAGTGCCAAGCAGAGAAGCCAGGCGGCGCGATCTGGGGGAGGTCCCCGGGGGACACTCAGGACCCTGAGCCTCAGCCAGATGGGATCCCAGAACAGGGATGCTCCTCAGGCCTGAGTTCTCCTTCATCTGGGCTTTCTTGTCTGGAAGGGAGCCAGAGACTGGTGAAGAGTCAGGGATTCAGAAGGTCGAATCCCCAAAGCAGCCCCAAGTCCCGGCAGCCGCTGACAGGGCCTCTCCAGGATGACCCCGGGTGAGCAGAGGAGCTCTCCAACACGCGGCTCCCATCACACACACAGGGTCTTCAGAAAGTCAGTGGAAAATGCCCACTGTGGGAATACTGTGCAGGAGGTTTGACTTTTTTTTTCACACCAAAATAAATGAAATCCCAGTTTCCATGAACTTTTGGAAGCTCCCCCCAAATCCCAAGCTGCTTCCTGTTGCCTGTCCCTGCCCTTGTCCCACGGGAGCTGAAGGCCAAGCAGTGACCAGATCGCGGGCCTGGGAGATGCAGAAAGCAGCCCCACAGCTGGCCGAGGTGTGGGCCCCTCTTCAGCAGCCAAGCCAGGGGTCCCTCCAGAGCCCCCATCCTCCCCCTCAGCCACAACCCACTGGTCACTAAGCCCCAGGGTTCCTGGCTGGGTCCCCATTGTCCACCTGGATCTGGGCAACAGACCCCAGCTGTTCTCTGACCCTCTGCCCACCCAATGTGGTCACAAGAATGATCTTTCTTTTTTTTAAAAAAAAAATATTTATTTATTTATTTGAAAGTCAGAGTTACACAGAGAGGAGAGAGGCAGAGAGAGAGAGAGAGATAAAGAGAAAGACAAAGAGGTCTTCAATCCGCTAGTTCACTCCCCAGTTGACCACAAAGGCCGGAGCTGTGCCGATTCGAAGCCAGGAGCCAGGAGCCAGGAGCTTCTTCCTGGTCTCCCTTGCAGGGGCAGGGGCCCAAGGACTTGGGCCATTTTGTACCGCTTTCCCAAGCCATAGCAGAGAGCTGGATCGGAAGTGGAGCAGCCGGGACTCGAACTGGCATCAATATGGGATGCCGGCACTGCAGGCAGAGGTTTAACCTGCTACACCACAGCACCAGCCCCAAGAATGATCTTTCTAGAAGCAGTGTCTGACAAGCTTCCCCTCCAGTGGTTCATTGCCCTAGGATCAAGGTCAAACTCCCATCACAGATGACAAAATCATTGCTTTCCTCTGTCTCAGCTCTTATTCACCATCTGTCTGTCTTTTGTTTGTTTATTTGAGAGGGAGAGAGAGAGAAAGATCTTCCATTTACTGTTTCACTCTCCAAATGCCCATAATAGCCAGGGTTGGGCCAATGTAGAAACCAGGAACTCAATCCAGGTCTCCTACATGGGAGGCAGAAACCCAAGTACTTGAACCATCGCCGTTACCTCTCAGGCTTTGCATAGGCAGGAAGACAGAGTTGGGAGCTGGAGCCGGAAATCAAGTCCAGATACTGTGATGTGGGATCAAGCATCTTGATCATTTGGCCAAATGCCTTCTCTTAACTTATGCTCCAGCCGGACAGAATTTTGTAGACTTTCTCAGGCTCTGACCTCAGGACTTCTGAGGCGGAATCTGCATTTTAACAAGAGCCCCTGGAGATTCTCACACACGTTGAAGTTGAAGAATCACAGCTCTAGGCTCCTATCATAGACTTGTGTGGGCCCTGGACTCCATAGGGTGGAAGGGGACCTGGACTGAGGGCATCCTTCCCTGTGGCCTTCTCAGCCACAGTGTGCTGTGCTGATGTGAGCTGGAGGAGCCCCCCCCCCCAGAGTGGGGCACAGTGTGGGGTGCAGATGCGCCGCTGCTGGTGGGATAGAGGTGGCCGCAGGCTGAAATGGACCCCTCCTACCTCTAACAAAGTTTCTGAGTCCAGGACCTCAAGTCCTGCCGTGTGAGGCACCCTTCCCCAGCTTGGCACCTGGCTGGGGCACAGGCGCGTGGTGGGGGCAGGGAAGGGGAGAGAGGCAGAGGATGGGAGAGCCACTGCCCTTCCTAGAGACCTGCACTTCACAGATCACGAGGTGCGCTCCACTGCACACCTGCTTCCCACCGTGGCCCGGGGGCTGGGTTTCCTCTCCTTGCAGCTACAGATACTTAGAGAAGTCACGGGTCCCAAGCCACAGAGCTGGGCAAAGGCAGAACGGAGATTAGTGTCCAAGTCTTCTGGGGTTTTCCCTCTGGGATCTTCAGACGCAACTGCCTTTGCACCTTTGCTCACCCTCACACACCCACGTGCAGTCAGAACCAGCACACCCGCTGAGCCACACTGTCCTTCAAAGGCCTCCATAGTCACACCCTTGCTGGTGCACGTGCTTGGGCTGGCTCGCACCTCAAGGTGCCCTCATGTGTGCTCACAATCGTGGCTCCAGGATCCGGCGAGCATGCTCACTCACCCCAAGGAGCCCTGCTCCCCTAGGCAGTGTGCACCTGCGCCTGCTCACTGAAAGCCTGAGAAGCAGCTGTCTGCCTCTAACAGCCCACCTCCCACCCCACCCCCACCTGCCACATGTGGCTCCAGCCCCGAGGCAGAGCCTCACCCAGGCCCCTCAAGGGAGCTGGAGTCGGAGCCCTAAGCCAGCTTTTCCCAGTCTCCAGCTGCATTCTGGGGCCAAAGGGCCTCTTCAACCCCGAGTGTCAGATCCTAAGATGACGAAGCCCCCGGAGAAGCCATCATCAACTTTGGGGGGCTGCTACAGCAAACACAGAGCAAATCCCACTCTACACAGGACATCCAGAGCCTGGGGTAAAACCTTGAACACAGAAGTCAGACCGCATCGGGGTTGAATCCAGTTCTATCGCCTTCCAGTGACATGGCCTTGGACATCTCAACTGCTTTAAGTCTCAGCTTTCCCACCTATCACGTGGGGCCCCCACATCCGCCTGCCTCGCAGGACGGATAAGATCAAATATAGAGACATCTGCACGACACACGGAAAGTGTTTGGTCAATGAATTTTGTCATTCTGCTATTATCATCATTACTAAAGGTGTTTGCAGGTGTGGCCCACTGCAGAGACCTAGTGATAGGAAACAGACATGGAGTGACCGAGGCTCAGACCCCAAATCTCAGGGTTAGGCCAGCTGAGCCAGCTCTAGAATCCTTGACTTTCGCTTCTGTCCACAGAGACTGACCACAGGGCTGAGACAGGACAAAAGGTCTCCACGGGCCAGTCAAGATCTTTACCTTCCAGAGGTAAGGCCAGACTTAGCCAGCCACGGGGGAGAGGCAAGGCTTTCCCAAGGCATCCGCCCCACCAGCTTCTGTGAGCTGAGACATCAGGGAAGTGAGAGGTGGAGGGGGAGTCTCTGAGACCAAGTGCTGTCCCTGCTGCAGCCTGGGTCTAGCTGAGGGGGCCAATTACCCACGAGCCCCAGTTCCCCAGGGTCCCATCACTAGGAGCAGCTCTCATCACCTCTATGTTCAAGCCGATCCCCCTTTATCAGGCCCCCTGGCACCAGCCTGTCTGAGCCTCCCCCACCTCTGACGCCCAGGACATTTGTTTTGGTATCTGTGGTGGCTGTGGTCAGAGCATAATTGGGGCTGAAACACCCACTTGGACCCCCTGAAGGATAAACAGGCTGGCTGGGGAAGTCCTGGAACAGACGTGAAGACAGACATGAAGACAGTGGAGCCGGGAAAGCCAGGCAAGCGGGGGGCAGACAGCTGGAGGGCTGGCAGAAGGCAGGGGACCTGGCGACGGGCAGGGAGGGGCCGCTGGTGAGGCCCCCTCCTTGGCAGCTGCTGCACAGCGCTCTGACGCCAGCTGGGATGGCCTCCCCGCTCACCTGCCCCAGCCTGGGGCTGCCCTCAAGAAGCCTCGGGAGTTCTCCTGGCTCTGCGGAAGTCTCTCATGCGGGGCGAGTCTTTGCGAGCTTGGGGACACTTCAGTTCCCTGGACCCCATCTCAGAAGGCCTGGAGCAGGCACAGGAGCCATGCTGGGAGACACACTGGTCAGCGCCGACGGGGACGCCGGGACCTGGCCTTCAAGGAGCCTGAGAGCTGGGAAGAGAGAGAGCCCTGCCTGGGTCTGGGAGTTCCCATCAGGACCCAAGGGCCCTGCTGGGGGCCAGGCGGGGACTCCAGGATCCCAGCTGCTACCTCCGGAGAGCCTTGGGGAAGGGGCTGGCAGCAAGGACACAGGGAGTTGCAGATAGCTCCTGAGGACCCCAGCATAGACAGCTGGAGCTCCAGGAGGAGCCCGATTCCGCCAGCTTCACCTCCAGGGCTCAGGGATTTGGCAGCGCAGAGCTGAGCTCGCCACCAGCCTCAGCCGCTGGTGTGAGACTGCACCCTCAAGCCGGGTGCTGGGGATGAATGGCAGGAGACGCATGAGATCCGGTTGAGGGGGACCCCTCTGGTGTGCCCAGGGTTGAAGCTATGAGTCTCCGGGGCAGCTCCCGCCTGTCTGTGGGGCACAGGGTCCTGCAGAGGACTGGGTCCCAATATCTCAGCCCGACAAGAATACAGAGGCATCCCAAGAGCTGGCCTGGCTGGGGCCCGCTGACCACATCTCACCGGCGGCTCCTGTCTTGGCTGCTTCCAGGGGTCTGCTCGCCAAGAGAGGGGGATCAGGGGAGGCAAGTTTGAGCCTGAGGAGGAGACCGTTCCGGCTTTCTGCTTTGCAGGCAGTCGGGCCAGGGCCTTTGGAGTTAGTCTTGCTGCAGCCTCCCTGCCCCACCCCCAGCTCTTCCCCAAGATGACCCCATTGGGGGGCGGCACGGTGTGTGGTTCCCTGTGTGAAATGGGTCCTTCCTCAGGTCCTCTGAGGCCAGGGGGCTCTCACCTCCGCAAGTCCTTCCAGCTCTGCCCACTGCCCATCAGCCTCCCTGGCACAGCAGGGGCTGCCTGGGTCTCCTGCCACCGCCGTCCTGGGTTTCAGGGCTGCCATCTGGTGGACATCGCTGGAACAACTGCCACACCTCCTGAGGCCGGCGCTTTCTCCCAGGGTCCCCCAGAGAGAGCAGTGGAGACACCAGGATGGGAGGGTGCACGAGGGAGTGTCTCTACCCCTCTGAGGACATGCCCATCTGCTGCTTCCTTGGGTGGGGCACTCCGGAGAGCTGGGCGGTACTGGTGGGAGAGTCTGGGGTGAACCGCAGCCTCCAGGCTCCCCTGGGCTATTTCCTTGGAGCCTCAGGGTGCCAAGGGCTCCCCTCAGCCTCCCCCAGCCAGCTCAACCTTGTGCCTCCTGTCCAGAGCTGGAGAGGTCCCTGAGGCCACGCCCTGTTTCCTGAGTCAGGGCCCACTTTCCCCACCAGCCCAGTGGTCCTCTTTGCCTGGGTTCCACTACCTTGGCCAGAGGCCCGAGGCCCCACCTCGGAGAGGCGAAGACGGGCGCCCTCATTACAAGATTCCAGCGCACTCGGCACGAGGCAATAGTGTGAATAATTTATGTACAAGGCGGGGAAGACCATAAATCAGCAGCCGTGATTAACATGAGCTATTCTGCGCGTGAGAAAGATCTATGGCAGGAGACTGCCAGGTTGCCGCTGATGAATGCCGCTACTTCCGCCGGCTTCTGGGCCTTGATATTCAATTACCAACCTGGAGTGTGTGTGTGTGAGGGAGGGGGTCCTGGGGATGGGGAGGGAGGCTGAGGCTGAGGAGGGGGTGCCAGGTGCCCAGGAACAAGGATGAGGTGACAACAGGTGGCAGCCTGGTCCTGTGGTCACTGTCAACAATGAGACATTGGGTTTGTGGGGTGGAGTTGCTTTGCCCGTGGTCACTTGTAAGCCAGTTAGTGGGGTGCCTGGGGAAGGGGACGCAGAGGGAAGGAGGCAATCTTGCAGAACTGGAGTCTCCCGGAGTCCAGTGTGGAGCTTTGGCACCCCGCTGCAGGGCTCTCTACCAAGTGCTGCCACCACCGCCCCGCTGGGGGTGCTGCGTCTCAGTGGGGGTGGCTACTGCTGGGAAATGGGTCTGATCCCCACACCCGGGGAGGGAGGGCCGGCAGCAGCGGCCCTGGCGCTCTCCTCCCAGCTGACCCAGCAGCCCAGGGGCCTCCTCCCTCGGTTCCCACACTTGGGCCGCTCCTCAGCTGGCTCCAGCTGGCCCCCATCACTGTTGCGGCTGCCAAAGATCAGTGGCGGCTTTGGGGTTAAGTGATTTCCCCTGCCCAGCCCCTCCCAGCTCTGGCTCCTGTGGGCTCCTTCCTCCTTGTCTTCCTCCTCCTCCTCCTTGGTGACCTCTTCTGAGCAGTGAGCATTGTGGCTCTGCCTCCCCCTCAGAACCCAAGCAGCCCGGCCAGCCAACAGCTGGGCCAGGGACCCCCTGGGTCAGGAGGGGATGTTCAGGAACAGGCTGAGGCTCAACCCACACGCCCAGTGGGGGAGGAGGCAGGATACAGGACGGGTGCGGCTGGCAGGGGTGGGCCAGTCTCTGGCTGAAGAGCCTCCAGTCCTCCCCAGGCCCCAGCCCTGCCACACCCTGGGAAGCTGCTGAGTCCTAAGGTGGGGGAGAACCCTTTGCGTGCCGGCTGGTGTGTGGGCCCATGGCTGCCTGTGCACCTCTGTGTGCCTGCACACCTGTGCTGGTTCCCAGCGGTCGGTCGCCTGCAGGGGAGTGTGTGAAGCTGACCCTCCTCTCAGGCCCCGCCCCCGGGCCCGCCTCACCTAGCCCTCCCCATTGCACAGTCCTCCTAGCCCCTAATCCCGGGTTTGCCCGACTCATCCCTTGGACTCCGTGAGACTCCATTAATGAGCCCTGGCCACCCCAGGACAAGCCCCAAATTAACCCTGCTGCTGACCCCGACATGGACACCTGTAATTAGGCTAGGGGAGGCTGCAGCTGAGCAGTGGGGGGGGAGGGGGCCGCGGGGGGTGAGGGCGGGGCTGTGACAAGGAGCCTAATGCCCAGGAATGCTCTCAAAGCTGTGCCTGGCTCCAGGGGCTGCTTGGCTCACCTCTAATACCTCGAAAAGCCTCCCAGACGGGGCTCCAGGGGGATTACCGTGGAGGGGCCCGAGAGGTGGCAGGGCTGCTCAGCAGGCCCACCCTGCCAGCCCTGGGCTGGGGAGGGCTCGGCAAGCAGAAAGCTGCCTCCTTGACCTCAGAGCCCAGCAGCCTGGCCACAGGATCCCTCCGCAGCCCAGAAAGTGTGCCCCTCAGGGCATTTGCCCTGGGGTGGGGCTATGGGTGGGGGTGGGGAGAGCCAAGTCCCAGCAGGCTAGCGCAGCCCCTCCTCAGCTCCCTCCCCTCCCCCACCCAGGCTTGTCTGTGTACCGGTAGCTCCAACCACATTAACCCCTGACCCTGCCTGTAACTCTCCCTTCCTCTCCGACGACTGTGCCTACCCTTGGCTTTCTCAGGGTAGAGGGGAAGGCTCCTGCCTCTCCCAGGGGAAGCTTAGCTCCCTGTCCTGTGTGCTGTCCTCCGGGAGGGCAGGCGTGTGCCCTGGGGCCACTGGTGAGGCTGCTCCAAGAGCCTGGGGAGGGGGGACAGTGCCCACTCTGATTTGAGGGTGCTGAGGTCATCTTGAGGGGCTAGCTGGCAATAGCTATCGAAAATTGTTAAAGATTTACTTATTTGAAAGTGACAGAAACAGATCGAGCCTCTGTCCTTTGGTTCACTCCCCACGTGGCTGCAACAGCCAGGTCTGGGCCAGGCTGCAACCAGAAATTTGTAAGGGATGTATCAGTTGACCCAGCAATGTCACTTCCAGAAATTTGTCTATATATTTCCTTCATTTATGCTAAAAGAAATATGGTATTATTGGGGCTGGAGTTGCGCTGTAGTGGGTGAAGCTGTGGCCTGAGACGCTGACATTGTAGACACCGGTTCAAGCTGCTCCACTTCTGATCCAGCTCCCTGCTAGTAGCCCGGGGAAAGCAGTGGAACATGGCACAGGTGTTTGGACCCCTCCCACACAGGTAGGAGACCCGGAGGAGACTCCTGGCTTCAACCTGGGGAGTGAGCCAGTGAATGGAAGATCTCTCTCTCTCCCTCTCCTCTCTCTTTGTGACTCTCCCTCTCAATAAATAAATATTTTAAAAAGGAGAAATATGATATTTATTGCAGCACTGTAAGAGCTAAAGACAAAAAACAATCTAGGGACAAGTTAAGTAACTGAAACACTTTCACGCAATGGAATTCTACACAGCCGCTCAAGAGAATAATGTGCATGTTCCCTTCTAGAAAGATCTTCAAGGTATTGTATCGTAGAAAGGTACAGATAAAAAAAAATACAAGGTGCAGAACAGAGTGTTGACTATTTCACCACTGGGGAGAAAAGAAAGAAAACATACAAATAAGCTCTCATCTGTCTTGGGAAACAGCTTTGAAACAAAGCCTCTGGAAGTACCATTGAAAGCCTGTGCAGAGGGCCTGAGGGCTAGCGGGTTGAAGGCTCTCCTCTTTTGTACTTAATGATGTTGTTTAAAGATTTGTTTATCTGAAAGGCAGAGTTACAGAGGGAGAGACAGAGATCTTTCATCTGCTGCTTCACTCCCTAAATGGCCACAGAAAGTCAGGAGACTGGAACTCCATCCAGGTCTGCCGCGTGAGTAGCAGGAGCCCAAGCACTTGGGCCATCCTCTGTTGCTTTCCCAGGCACTTTAACCGGGAGCTGGATCGGAGGTAGAGCAGCCATGACTCGAACCAATGCCCATAGGGGAAACTGGCGTGGCAGGTGGCGGCTTCACCTAGTGCACCACAACACCAGCCTCTACTTCATGATTTCTCAAGCTTTGTACATATTTAACCTTTCCAAAAGACCAGATTTTTTATACATACAAAAATAAGTAAATTGCATATAATTAGATCTAAGTATTCAATTTCTAGAAATCTAGCTTGCAGAAATACACAAAGATGACACTCACCTAAAGGATGGTCTGTCATTTCAATGACAGAATACTCATCAGAATTCTCATCACTAGGAAGTTGCCTAAGTGAATGGTGGTGCTTCCATGCCATATAATCCAGAGAGCCAGGGAAAGAATGCAAGACCACAATGACCAGAGGAAACAGGAACACAAATCACAGAACTGCATAAACACACCAGTCCTTCTCCTTGTACATACAAATGAGGGGCATTCAAAGATTTCACAAACAATGCATATTATTTAAAAATTATGCATGATTTTCAAGACTTCTTGCACCAAAATAAGTTTATCTTTTAATTCCATTTTCCACAGACTTTTCAAATCCTCTTCATATTACATAAATATATCTCCAAAACTCTGGAAAAATGATCACCCAGTCAATGCAAGCATTGCTTTACTTCTTCTGTATGTACAAGGAGACTTTGTCAAACACTGCTGGCACAGGGGTTGGCATTGTGGCCACTACTTGAAATTCTGGCATTCCATACCAGAGCACCAGTCAAGTCCCAGCAGCTCCACTTCCGATCCAGCTCCCTGCTTTGCACCTGGGAAAGTGGTAGAATATGGCCCAAGTGTGTGGGTCTCTACCACGCACATGGGAGATCCAGATGGGGTTCCGAGTTCCTGGCTTTAGCCTTGCCCTGCCCGACAGGGAGTGAACCAGCAGACTGGATGATCTCTTTCTCTCATCTCTCTCTCTCTCTTTGTCTTTCAAATAAATAAAATAACTCTTAAAAGAGAAAGAAAAAGTATTCCTTGTGTAATTACAAGGTAAAATCAATAAAAACTTTTAAAAAGAATCACAGCCTCATAGCCATTCATCTGCGTCTCGCCTTCTCCCAGCACAGAGCTCCAGGAACCCTCCTGGTCATGCTGCTGTTGCCCTCAAGACACAGGAGGGAAAATTAAGGCTGAGAGAGGTTCCGGAACTTCCCCAAGGTCGTATACAAACACGAGCCAGAGCCGTGCTCCAAAGCTCACAGCCTGTCCACGCCACGTGTCCTCAGAGACATTTCTGAGTCTCTTCAAGGATGCAGGCTTGTAGATCCCCCCAGACTCCTACAAACAGCATAGTGAACCCTTCCCTGCCTGTGCCCCTCATCCACTCCAGCCACCAGAGGACCTGCCGGAGAGCCCAGCAGGGTGAGCTGCAGAAGCCATTGTGGCTCCCGGCCTTGGCATGGTTGCCAGCGTCCCCGTCACCTGCTCCTGCTCCGGCTCCTTCCTGCCAGCCTGAGCCCAATACCCATTCCCCGCCGACACCCCCTCCTCACCACAGAGCACCCCCTTAATTACACTTAATGGCAGAGACTATGCGAGCTTTATTAACTTTATTATGGACCCAATTAGCAGCTAATGCCCCATGACTACTGTCCCCCCCAATAATCCCATTAAACATAATGAAGCAGACTTCCCCCTTCCCTGCTGGGCAGGGGATGAGGGGACAGGGAAATCCATCTTCCTGGGCCTCATTCTGCCCCCTCAGGCCCCTTGGACACCAGCTCAGGCCTCTGAGCTTCCTGGGGACCAGGGCTGGGTACACAGAAGACAAAGATTAATCAGCAAGTATTTTGGAGCCAGCCATTGAGCCTACACACACACACACATACACACATATACAGCCTGGCTGGTGTCCAAATAGTTTCTTTCTCAAGACAGAGATGTGGGAACACACATACCACAAGCACCGCCCCCGGCCAGGGTACCAACATTGTCCTTGGCTGTGTCCAAGAGCCCTTCAGGGCTGGGGATGCTCAAGCTGAAGGTCTCTGCCTGCACTTGGAGAGTGGGAGACAGGAGAGCAGAGAGGGAAGACGGAAGGTGCGCAAGGACAGGATGTGCCCCCAGAAGCCCACCCCCCAGTCTGTGGCTTGGGTTGATGGTGTCAAATATGGATTCAACTCCCACAATGTGCAGGGCCCTCTCTGCCACCCCCGAGGATATAAACGCTGCTTCCCCCAATTTACAGATGAAGAAACTGACACAGAGAGACAGGCTTTTTAAATTTATTTTATTTACTTGAAAGGCAGGATTACACAGCAAGAGAGATGACAGACATCTGCTGGTTCACTCCCCAACTGGCCACAGTGGCCAAGACTGGACAGGTTGAAGCCATTGGCTTGGAACTTCATCAGGGTCTCCCATGTGGGTGCAGGGGGCCATACCCTTGGGTCACCTTCCGCTGCTTTCCCAGGCACAGTAGCAGGTAGCGGGATCGGAAGTGGAGCAGCCAGGACTCAAACCAGCACTATGTGGGATGCTGGAGTCACGAGCACTGGCTTAACCCACGGCACTGTCATACCGGCCCCAAAGATGGTCAGTCTTTAAAGTAGGTCTTCTCGGTGAATTATCTTAGAAGCTCTCTCCTCTCTTCCCCATCAACCCCTCAGCCCCATCTCAGCAGGAGCAGAGCCACAGCAGCCTTGACTGGGGTGAGAGGACTGGAAACCAGAGAACGCCTCTGTCCCTACCACCACAGGAGCGCACGTCCTTTACAAGTAAGAAGACCGGCGGGACAGGGCAGGGTGAGGCCGAACAGAGGGTGTCATGACAGGCAAGATCCCCAGCCACCCTGAAGACTTGGGGAGGCGGTCCCTGAGGGTCTGCGCTGGGGGTCTCCATCCACGCCCAGGAATCACTTCCTCCCGATGTGGCAGCAGAGGCCCACACCAGTGCCCTCCCCCGGCCTTGGTCCCAGAGAAGGAGGAAACAGCAAGAGTGACAGGGCGGAATGGGCGCTGCCCTGAGCAGAGCGGCGGGGGCTCAGGAAGGGAGACCCTTGATCCTTGGCTTGGAAGGAGGCTCCCTATTCCTGCTCCCCCCGCCCTCCCAGGGCTGGCCCGGCCTGGAAGCAGCCACTTGAAATGGGTCCCAGGGAGCCTGGGAGAGGGGCTGGTCTGGCTCCAGCCTCCCACTCCTCACCCCCCAGCCAGGCCCACTTCCTCAGCTCCCCTCCAGTCCATCCTGCTGGGGTCAGGAGGTGAGCAGGGGAGCTCTCTCCAGCCCATCCCCGTCGGGATCCACCCGAAGGCCCAGCAAGGCAGCTGGGGCGGGCAGGCAGCACCCTCTCCCTTCCCAGAAGACCACGGGGCCTGGGAGGGGGCAAACTCTACTCCCTGGGGTTACTCCAGGGCACAGCGTTGGGGAACCTCCCGGGTGGGGCCCCCGCTCTTCACTGTGCTCTGGATGAGTGTTCTCTGACACCAGCCCCCTGTACAAGCAGTAGTGCCATCCTCCTCCCTGCCTGGGGCACACCTGGAGGGACGTGGTGCCTGGGTAGGCTCAGCTGGAGATGTCCTGAGTCAGCCGGCAGGGGTTGCTGGGGAGCCCTGGGGGAGGTGGGCAGGGGGCTGTGGGGGTCTGTGTGGAGGCTCCTGCCAGCGAACTGGTCCAGATGCCTTGTTTCCTGGCTCTGTGAGCCTGAGCAAATTTCCTAACCTCTGAACTTCAGTTTTTCGCCCATAAAATGGGCCTGAGAATAGAAACTGCTTTAGGAACATTGAGGTGGTCACAGAATGAAGACTCAGAGCCAGGGGCCAGCGTTGTGATGCAGCAGGTTAAAGCCCCAGCCTGCAGTGCTGGCATCCCACAGGGATACCGGTTCGAGTCCCAGCTGTTCCACTTCCAATCCCAATCCCTGCTAATATGCCTGGAGGATGGCCCAAGTGCTTGGGGCCCTGAAGCTACGTGGGAGATTTGGAAGAAGCTCCTGGCTTCTGGCTTTGGCCTGGCCCAGCCCTGGTCATTGTGGCCATCCAGAGGATGGAAAATCTTTCTCTCTCTGTCTCTACCTCTCTCTGTAACTCTGCCTTTCAAGTAAATAAAATAAATCTGAAAAAACAAAACAAAACAAAAAACCTCAGAGCCAGTCTCTGGTGTTCAGGGCACCACAGGGAGCACTGATGTTGGTGGGGTGGGGCTGGTGTGGTCCCTCGCTTGGCAGTAATAATGACAGCATGAAAGATAACAAGTAGACAGCCCTGCCTCCACTGCCAGCCCTGAGACTGGCTCTGACCCACATCTCCAGCCCCCCAGACCCGCGTGGCCTACCCTGCTGTGACCACTTCCGGGTACAGCCTAGGTCCTGGCTCACTCCCAGCAACCCCTAAAGGTGCCTCCACCACACCTTCTTACTTCTCCCTCCCCACCTCCCCAGAGTATTCTTTCTTCCCCTTCCTTTCCCTGGAGCAAGGAGAGAAAAGGAGATACCAGAATTTGAAGGATGTGAAAATTAGCTGGAGCTGAGAGAGGTGTCAAGTTCAAGGCAGCACCCCGGCCCCCGCCCCTTATCTGCCCTAAGGATGATGTTCCCGCAAGTCTCTGCAGGGAGAGCCCCCCCACCTAGGGTGTGGACTGACACTGACAGGTGGGAAGAGAATGAGAGGAGAGGAGGGGATTGCCACAAAGAGCAGCTGCCCCAGCGCAGGGGCCTGTGCCAGGCCTGGGCTCCCACCCAGGCCTCAGGGCTCGGATCTGTGGCCAGGAGGGAAAAGTACAGAGAAGCAGATCAGTCTGACCCTCTCTTAAAAAAATTTAAATTGATTTTCGTTTTATTGGAAAGGCAGAGAGATAGAAATCTTTGATCGGCTGGTTTACTCCGTAAATGCTCTCAACAAGCCAGGGCTGGACCAGGCCAAAGCCAGGACCCCAAACTCAACTCAGGTGCATCCTTGAGGATAGCACAGACCCAGGTACTTGAGCCATCACCTGCTGCCTCCCACGAAGCTGGATTTGGAAGCTGAGAAGCTGGGACTGGAACCGGGCACTGCAGTGTGACATGCAGGCATCCTAAGCAGCAACTTAACCCTTGTGCCAAACACCTACCCCGGTCTGATCTGAAAGTGTCAGGGGCTGAGCCAGCTGGTTGGAGGGGGAAGCAACTCTTCCTAGGAGGCAAGAGGGATCTAAACAAGGTCTTTCATCCCCTGGTGTGGGCCTAGCGCCCCCTGGAGCCTGTCAGAAGTTCTTTTTGGAGACCCTACCTTGCTTCCCAAAGATGGCCAGGGTGCCTGTATGCTCTACTTTCTGGGAGTGGTCAAGCTGAGCGAGGGGCGGGAGCTCCAGGAGAGAAGACCCCGCAGAGCGGCCAGGCCCCTCGACCGGGCTCTGTCATCGTTAACAGCCACAATTATTATTATTTGGAGACGGGCAGGGGTGGTCAGGGACGTGGTTGGGGTGAAGGAAATGAAAAAGTCCTCAGTACGTGCCGTCTCGCCAGGTTAATACTCCTGCCTGTCGGCCTGACAGCTGCAAGATTGATTACCCAGGCCTCCCGCTCTTTATAACTCGATCAGTCGAATTAATCTCTGGCTGTCGGCCCATCTGATGCCTGAATCACAAATTTAATTTGGAGGTACACAGCTCCTCCCCATCGGCCTCCTCCCCTTCCTCCCAGCCCCCCCTTCCTCCGTCCATCCTCGGCTTTCGCCTTCCTTCTCCTCTTCCCTTTCTCCTGTTTCCCACCCCTCTGGCCCCGTGGTTTTCTGTTCCTCCTGCTCTTCCTCCCACTGCAGCCTCCAGGACCCTCAGGCAGCAGTGGGTGGAGAAGGAGGAAGAGGAGGAGGAGGCGGGAGGGGAGCGGGTGGCCCTGAGTCAGCAGCCCCCCTGCCCAGGCCAGGGGAGGGGTCACGCCCCCACCACTGGGCAAGGTGCCCACTCCATGTGCTCCACCCCAAATGGAGAAGGAGGTCTGGCTGACACTAAGTAAGACATATTAATGTACTAAAGACTTAATGAAGTTGGGGGGTGAGGGGTGGAAAGTGCTTGCTTTATTAGTTTATGGCCGATTAATGGGGACGCCATTACTGTGATGGAGACGGATTGCTGCTGTCAGCAGCTGGGCTGGGGGCGGGCGGCACCTCTCCTCAGCGGTGGGTGCCCCGGACCCGGGCAGAGAGAACTTCATTAGAAGCAACGATGGGGTTCCACCGGGGGAGGGCTCCAGGGAGGGGCCCAGCTCCAGGCTTCAGAGGGGAAACACAATGGGCCAGGGGCTAGCAGGGACAGGGCTGGGGGGGGGGGGGGTTCAGTAGTTCCCTGGGGAAGGGGCAGAAGGAATCAGAACCCTGAGACCATACTGGGACGAAGGCGGGGAAGAGAGTGGTGGTGCCACCCCTGCCAAGATGCTCACTCCCAGGCCACACCCTCACCTCACCCTTCCATAGTGAGGCCAAATCATCTCAGCCGCTGACCCCAGGTGGCCAATGGGCAGCAACTCCGTTCAGATGGGGGCGTGGCTGAGGGGAGCCTGGGGGCCCGTGGAGCGGACACCATGCAGCCTCCGGGCCATTCCCTCTGCTACTTCTCTTCTCCAAGAGGACATGTGGGGGCCGGGCCAGTGCAGCTCGGGCCCCGGCCACTTCTTTCTATCTATCTGTGGGTTTCCAGGTCTTCCATGAGCTTATATCTTTCAGGAGGGTGTGACTTTTAGCATCACCTTTTTTTTTTTTTTAAGATTTATTTATTTTGAAAGAGTTGCAGAGATGGAGAGAGAAAGAGAGAGAGAGAGAGAGAGATATCTTCCATCTGCTGGTTCACTCCCACTGGGCCAGCCAAAGCAAGGAGCCAGGAGCTTCATCCAGGTCTCCCACATGGATGGCAGGATCCCAAACACTCTAACCATCTTCTGATGCTTTTCCCAGGCCATGAGCGGGGAGCCGGATTAGAAGTGGGACACCCAAAACACCAACTGGCACCCATGTGGGATGCCAGGGCCACAGGCAGTGGCTTTACCTGCCCTGTCACAGTGCCAGCCCCTTGGTGTGGCCATTTTGATGCTGGAATATTAAAACATATTTTAGTATCGAATGATGTTCAAAACAGACATGTCTCAGGCCCTCCCTAACCCTTGCTCTATCTTAGGCCCCTCCAGCCCAGAACCTGCCTGGAGAGGTTGCAGGGATAAAAAGTGTCCCAGGATGAGCTCAGAACCACAGGCTGTTGGGGTGTGTTCAGCATAGTGGCTAAGCCACCACTTGGGACACCCACAGCCCATATCAGAGTCCTGGTTCTGCTTCCAATCCCTGCTTCCTGCTAATGCATACGCTGGGAGCCAGCAGGGGATGGCTCAAGAACTTGAGTTCTTGTCACCATATGGGAGACCCAGATTGTTTTCTGGTTCATGGCTTTGGCCTGGCCCAGCTCCAAGTGTTGTAGGCATTTGAATCAGCAGGTGGAAAAATCTCTCCTCATCTGTCTCTAGCTCTCTGCCTAAAAAAAAACAAAAACAAAAACAAACAAACAAAAAAAACAGCAGTTGACCAGAGTACATAGTAACAAGGAAACAGTTCTACATTTTCATGCAAGTTAGGGAAAACAGTTGTAGTACAATGACAGCCAAAATGTCCTCTGTGGTCTCCTTACCTTTTCCTCATTGCGTGTGAAATTCTCTGTGTGTGGGTGTGTGGGTGGGGGTGCTCCTATAGAAGACATTACCCAGTGGCCATGTGCTCCACGGGGGCCCCTGTGAGTGGGTGCTTGGGTGTCTGTCTGCAACACAGAGTGGTACCCCCTACTGGCCACCAGGGTTGCCGGCTCAGGCCAAGTACACACTCTTACTACAGGGGTTACCACCCAAACACACTCCCCAAGGTAGGGGCTACCTGCTCAGCCTAACTGGGAAATAAATACCCTATTTCTGAGAGTAATTTAATTATTGGCTCCTGCGAACTAGTGGGTAATTAAATTTCGTAGCTCCCAAAGTAATTAATTGCTATGCAAATAGTAATGCCCTCTGCTTTGGAGAAGAGGATCCCGGTCTGGGGTTGCCCTGCAATTAGAAGCTAATAATTACCCTGTCAGCTCTCAGCTCCTGCTGGGTAATTACCTGCTGAAGTCCCACTGGTCACCGAGGGTTGTTCCCATCAGCTGCTGCTGAAGCCCAGGCTCTCTGGCCCCCTACCAGAGCAGGGGAGCCCCAGAGCGTTGCTTAATCTTGAGATGGTTCCTGTCCTGAACCATGCCCACAACCCCCAGGACCTACGAAGAGACACCCTGACTTCCGTCCAAGGAAAACCAAGGACAGGACCTCCCCAGCCCTTCTTTTTCTGCGGGAGACACCCAGCTTCTCAGAGGGGAGGGTTCAGTGCACCGACTCTAGGCGACTCCCATGTGCCAGGAACGTTCCCAAGAGAATATGATCGGGAATCATAGCCAACATCTCCCCTTGTGGCACTTTTATGCCGATTAGGCGGGGCTAAGGTGTACGAACAGGGGAAGAGCAGCAGGCATTTCGTGGCTTACACAACCTTCTCCCAGCTGCTCTGCATGCCAACCTAGGTCTTGCTGCAAAGGGATTTGGGAAATGTCAATGAAGTCCCTATCAGTTGCCTCTGAGCTGCGGAAAGGCTCCTCTGTGGGCCTGACCTAATCAGGTGAGCCCTTTCAAGGGTCTGGGCTCCTCCAAACAGCAGTGGATCTGTCACTGCCCTCCCCTTCCTGGGCTTCCGCTGACTGACTGCCGGTGCCCAGCAGGGCCTTGGGCTTCCTGCTTGTTCCACATCTTTTCTTCTTGGCTGCCTGCCCTAAAGATTTCAGACTTGCTTGGGCAACCCACACAACTGCTGAAGCCAACTCCTGGCAAAGAACTTCCTAGACATTTTATATGGACATCTAGGGTCTGCCCCTTGAAGGCCCACCTCCTCAGGAAGAGCTCAGAGCATCAGGAAACCGTGAGACCACCCCCACAGTCCCATTAACCAATCCCTTTATAATAAATTGTCTCTTGGGTTTGCAGCCTGACCAACTGATACACTCCTTTTGAGGGATGAGGACTACAGAATCAGATACAAAACAGAGGGTGACCGAAGATTCATGGCTAGTAAGTGATCACACAAGGACTGAAGCCAGGCTTCCCACTACGTCATCATGGCCCATGCAGCAGCAGGACCTGGCTGCAGGCAGGTTGCACCTGTGCCCAGGTGGGAAGATGTGTGTATCTACTCCTGCCCCACCCAACACCTCATGATTCTCCAGGATCACTGTGGTTCAGTAATCATCACTTCTTATCCAGATCTTGTCCCTCCCACTGGCTCTCAGCCTTCTGGCCTGGGTTCTTGTTGCTCTCTGCTGCTTTCCTGAGAATGCAGGCCTGAGACTGAGAACCCCGGGTGTTCTCTCTGAAGAATCTCCAGAACCCACCTTCCAGATCCAAACTCTCCCACCTGAGCCCTTGCGGGATGTTGTCCTGGTGTAGTCTCAGATCTAAGGACTCCATGGGGAAGGCAGGTGCTAGGCAGTGTAGGGAGAGGGCAGAACTCTTAAAGACTGGAATGAAGAGCAAAGGTCTCTTGCCCTTGTATTTGGGAAAATCTGAACTTGGAGAATCCCTTTTCCCCCAATCCCCAGCTCCATCTCTCCCATTCCCCTTGAGAGAAGGCAAGTGATGGTATCCCAGCATCAGAGCCTGTGCCCCACTTTCCATTCTCAACCTCTGGTTCTGATTTACTGCAGGAACTGGAAGTTAGACTCCTTTTTTTAAAGTTTTTATTAGAAAGGCAGGGTGATAAAGAGAGAAAGGGAGGAGGGGAGAGAGATCACTCTTCCCACTGCCAGTCCACTCCTCAAATGGCCACAACAGCCAGGTCTGGGCCAGGCCAAAGTTAGGAGACAGGAACTGCATCGTGAATTGCCACATGAGTGGCACGATCCCACTGCTTTCCTACAAGTCTGGCACTCTGTCATGGGATTTGGGCATCGTAAGCAGCAGCTTGACCTGCTGTACCACAACACTGGTCCCAGGAGTCATGCTCCTGCTTGTCTTCCCAGAGATTCTAGGACAATGATGTCTGATTACTCCTAAGTCAGTACTTCTCAGGAAACTCAGACGGCCATCTAGAAGGTGGGCTGTGCCTCCCCCATCAGACTGGAGGCTTTCTGAAAGTAAGGGTCATGTATTTCCCCTCTCAACAAGGACTCTCAAAGGCACTGGGTGTTTCTCATCTAACTACCTCCATCTGCCTGACCCTGAGGTGTGCAAACAGTGAGTCTCAAAGGGTGTGTGTGTGTGTGTGTGAAAGTGCTGCTAGTGGTGCCAGCACATGGCAGAGCTGCCAGGCCTCTGGCACTGTGAGGCCTGCTGAATAGGCTGGCATGGTTTTGCCCTCACTGACAGCTCTTTAGAATCCATTCAGAGTTTCTACCCTGCTGTAATCTCTGGGTGATGAATATTTCCCCTAATGAATGGAGGAGAATTGGATTAGGCTGGAATGCCTGTGAGCTTAGACTCTGATTAAACCTCCATCTGTGCAAGGCCTGCCTGTGAACAACTCGTTATGTGTGATTTTCCAAAGGAAGGGAAAGTGTTGTTGGTATCTGAGCTCTGCAGAGGAGCAGGAGCAACATGGAAGCAAAATGCCTGTGCAGACATTGGTCAGGGTCTGGTTGCTTTGCCTCTGACCACACCCAAGGTCACTTCTTCCTCCCAGCCAGCTTATCTCATGAGGCTGGAATCAGGCCAAGGGTCTCCCTAGGCTCAGGTACCTGCACCTTTCCCAAGAGCCCAGCCCAGAGTTCTCTGAGCCCACACATCTCTGCCTTCCTGCAAGGAGCATTGATCAGACAGGAGCTGCTTTGGGGGAAGGCAGAAAAAGGAGATATCATAGCGCAGAAGTAACATCTGAGGATTCAGTTTCCATCGGGTGCAGCTCCAGCTCTTTGTCTGCCTCCCAAAACCTTCTTTACCTTCAAAGGAAACCACAGGGGGTTGGGGGCCCCATCCAAGGAGGGCATTTAGCTATTCTGGCCCCTTTACTGGTCAGGACCAAGGACAGCACCCCCTCCATTTCAAGGATCTCCACCACCCTTTGTCCGTTCTTCCCTGCCACACACTCTACTTCCCCGATCTTTAACTCATTCTTCCCTCTTTTCCTCCCCTTCCTGTTGTCCCCCTCTCTTCTTCCTCCACCTCTGCTTACTCTCTGGCCCTCTCCCAGGGATGGTGCCTGGCTTCTGGTTCTTCACCACCCCCAGAAACCCCTTAAGAAAAGTTATGTAAGCACCTCCTGAAGCCTATCCTGCCCAGCCTCCATTAAATGCCATGTTCCCCTGACTGGCTCTTGCCTCTTACCCATCACACACACACACACACACACACACACACACGCACACACATACACATACAGAAACCAGCTGTTCAGAAGGAAGGGAGGGAGGGAGGGAGGGAGGGAGGGAAGGAAGGAGGAAGAAGGAAGGAAGGAAGGAAGGAAGGAAGGAAGGAAGGAAGGAAGGAAGGAAGGAAGGGAAGAAGGAAGGAAGGAAGGAAGGAAGGAAGGAAGGAAGGGAGGGAGGGAGGGAGGGAGGGAGGGAGGGAAGGAAGAAGGTCAGAGAGATGCGTTTTGAAAGACTGGATCCCCTCTCCCTCCTCAATGGGGCCCAGGACCAGCCTACCCGATGTGACTGTGGCCTGGACTCCACAGCCCTGCCCTCCCCTCTCTTTTGCCCTCCCCCCCACACTGTCTCTAGGAAAAGCAGTAGCAGCTGCTGCAGAAGGCATTCCCTTCAACGAGCATCAGCAATTGTCATGACTGAGTGTCCCAGCCTTCCTTCCCGGTTAATCTAACTTGGGCAGAGTTGAGGTTTGCTCTGGCTCTGCTGCCTCAGAAAGACAGAGAATAAATAACAAGCCAGAGGCATAAACAGATGTGCAGATATATGCAGCTGGCGCTTCCCTGCCAAATTACCATGGACAGAACACTGGAAGGGGGCCAGGATGCCTCCCCTCTGTTTGGAGTTTGGCCACCAGGACCCATCCAAGCTCACCATCATTTGGCAACATCTGAGTGAGGGGAGGGAGTGCCAGGAAAGGGAGTGAAGAGGCTGCAGGTGCCCTTAGGTTTGGTGAAGTGCTCCAGGTGAGGGGAATCATGGTGGGGGAGGGACAGGAAATTCTGGCAGACCCTCCCTGAATATTCCCTAGGGTAGTCCCCCAGAGTACGGCTGGAAGTGGCTTGAGGGTGGAATCTTCCCTTTAAAAAAGATTATTTATTTATTTGAAAGTCAGAATTACAGAGAGAGAAAGATCTATCTGCTGACTCGCCCCCCAAGTGGTGAGCTGGGCCAGAAGGAAGCCAGGAGCCAGGAGCTTTATCTGGGTCTCCCACATGGGTGCAGGGGCCCAAGCACTTGGGCCATCCTCTGCTGCTTTCCCAGGTGTATCAGCAGAGAGCTGCATGGGAAGTAGAGCAGCCGGGACTCGAATCAGCATCCACAGGGGATGCAGGCACTGCAGATGGCAGCTTAACCCACTGTGCCACAATGTCAGCCCTGAAGGCAGATTCTTATGGTGCTACATAGGTGCTGTGTTCCCACCCTCTCTTGAGTTCCTGGATTGGGCTCTCCTTGATCTATGATCATACCTGCACTGCCCAGAGTTAGCCTGGAGTGCAGGTGGCAGGCAGCAGCTGACGAGAACCCTCAGAAGCTCCCCAGCAAAACCAGGTGTCCCCGAAGGCTCCAGTCTTGGAACAAAGACTGGGAGAGAAATGGGCTGGAGTTGCTGTGGAATAGGGGACAAGGCAGGTGAGCAGGGAGAGGAAGCACAAAGCTGGAATGAGTGTTGCCAAGGGGACCGCTCGCCATGGATACCCTAGAGCTGAATTCAGAAAGATCCTAAGCCACCTTCTGGACTCCATTCAGATTAGGAGTCTTTTCTTCAGCTATGAATTTGTCTTTCTCATGCCAGGCTATTGCATGCCTACCCAGGACAGGTTTTCCACACCCGATGACTGCCCCCTCTCTGGAAGAGATGCTATGGATTATAGCCCAGGGGGCGGGCGCTGTCTGCCTGGTGAACCACAGCATTATGGTGATGGTGGGTGAACTCAGTTCTCTGGGAAGCAAGAGAGTCATACGATGAAAGTAAAAGTGATGGCCTAAAGAGACAAGGCCAGTGGTGGAGTGGAAGGGAGGAGAGAGGCAAAGAAGAGAGGCTAACTGGGAGTCTGGTGCTGCGCTTCACGGCTGATGGCAGGGTCCTGAGCCATGCAATGGAAAAGGAGCAGAGGGAAGAATGCAGGAAGCATTGGTGGGACTGGTGATGGAATGAACAGGAATCAGAGATGCACTGGGATACGCCCAGGTAATGTAATGTCCAATACACAACAGCTTAGAGCATGGATGGAGCCCTTTCTGTAATCTGACCAGGACAATAGACATAAACTCTACCATCCTGGGCAACTCTGGACACACAAACACCTTGATCAGAGGTGATGATGCCGCCAGAGGACATTGAGAGGCAGAGGGCAGGATGGAAGAAGAGAAGACAATGATCTTGATCTTGGACTTGTTGAGTCTGAGGTGTTCAAAGACAGTCACCTGGAAATAAGCAACAGGGCAGCCTCTTCCAAGCATCCCTGGGTGTTTGCTTGGAAATGTGTGTCTCCAGCTTGAAGGAGAAGTCAGGGCTAAATACATAGTGACCCAGTGATGCCTCCTAGGAATCTGAATCTCAGAAATGCTCATTCTTGTGCAAAATGACATACGGTTAAACGGGCACACTGTGGTGTGGTCTGTTAACACTTGGAAACAATGTAAAGGCCCTGAATAAGGAATCGGTTCCATCCATCATGGAGTTCTACACCAAGTATTTCCACTCATACTGGGACATCCATACCGACTGCCCTGGAGAATACCTCTATTTTTAGGGAAGAAGGCAAATTGAAAAATGTTATGCCAGGCTATAGCTATATAATAACCGTGTGTGTTTGCACACAACCATGTAGCAAATACCTAAGAGAGATGCACTGACTTGTTAGCAGTTCCCCATGGAGCAGGGAGGAGGACTAGAGGGAAGCAAGCGAGGGAGGCTTCCACTTCTGTGCATTCCTGCACGTTCCAAAATTTTATAAACACCGATTCCTAAACAATTTTTAAAATAAACAACGATGAAAAGGACAGGACAATTTTAAAGACAACAGAGGAGGAGTGATGGAGTGATCTCATGACGCAGAGGGTGAAGTTCTGGGAGCTGTGGAAGCAGAGATTAGGGCTGGAACTTGAGACCTTCTTCATAGAGGGAGCGTCTAGGAGACAGGAAGCAGGGCCAGGGAAGAAACCCCGCAGTGCACCCCAAGAGGGTGCAAACCATTTCTGACCCCCAGGTTGCGGGGGGGGGGGGGCGGGATCTCCACTCTGCAAATGAAGCTGCCGGGACCATTCCCTCCAGACCTCAACCCTCCCTTCAGGAGCCTTGAGCCCGCACGAGAGCTCAGCTTTGTCCCAGGGTCCCAGGAAGGTCCTACGTGACCCCAGTTGCTCCAGACTCCATGCCTGCATCTGTCTCCAGTGCCACCCTAGCCCAGAAAGCTTAATCCCAGGCACCACATTTCTCCTCTCTCTCCCAGCTCTTCTCCAGGTGTGGAGAATAATGGCCAGAAATGAATTCCATCTTCTGGAGCCGGCTGCGTGTGTGTGCTGGGACTGGGGGTGTAGGGATGTGGAGGGGAGAAAGCAGCGTGACTCACAGGGCCTCCTCCCTGCAGAGACAGAACCTGACATGTGGGCTGTGGCCTGTTGAGGTGACTCCCTGCCGAGGCTGTCCACAGGTGTCACCCTGCACTCAGCCTAACTCAGGCTCTCCTGCTCGCTCTCTGCACTCCCAGGCTGGCCTTCTCCCCTCCCCATGTCCTTTCCAGCTTGGTGAGGCTTTCTTCCTCCGCTTCTTTTAACAGAAATATGTGGAGTCAGCTTTTCTGTTGGGGGGCCCTGGCTCCTTCCCAACCACAGCAAGTTTTATAGATGATTGGGAGTCCAGGGATGCACACAGTACAAGGGGCAAAGAGACTGCATGTGCAGTGTGTGTGTGTGTGTGTGAGAGAGAGAGAGAGAAAGGGGTGGGGTGGGGAGAGAGGCAGAGCAAGCCTCTGCATCTGTATCTATGCAGCTGAGCGGTGGGTTGGGTTCAGAGTGTGTGTAGATCGGAAGGGAACACAGCTGGCCCTAAACGTCTTCTTCCTCAGGTCTTGGAAGGTTATAGGGCATTGGGATCAGCAGGATCTTTAGAATCTGTCTCACCAGCACCCCCCACCCATTTATAAATGAAAAAAGAGGTTCAGAGCCTGATCTTCCAGTACACAGCCAGCTGCAGGGTAGCCAGGGTTAGAACCCTGGGAGCATGAGCAGGAGCAAGGCCGCGTCCTTAACTCAGAGACCTGCAGAACAGCTCCTGCGGGGCGCTCAGGGGGACCGTGGGAAGCGCATTGTGGAAGAGCCACGCATGGATTTCAAACACATTTTTACACCAGAATATATTTATCTTTTAATTCCGTTTTCCACGGACTTTTTGAAGTGCACAGATTTAACTAACAACTCTGCAGAGAGGCGGGAGAAGCTACAATCTCATGGCCTCAAGCTGTCAGGGGACAGGATCTGCTCTGACAGCAGCACCTCCTGACCATGGAGGCTGCTCCTTCCCGGGAACACCCCAGGTCCAGGGAGCGAGCGGAGCGGCTGGCTAGGAGCGCCCCACACCTGCCTCCTCTCCTCGGCTGCACGTTCCTGACCTTACCCTGAGTGCCCCCTGCCACATCCAGGCACCTAGCCTACAAAATATTTGCTTTCTTCTTATTTATAATCTTTTTTTAAAAGTATGAGAGCAAGAGCGAGAGAGGGCACTCCCATGTAATGGTTCACTTCCCAAAGGCCTGCAGCAGCCAGCACCGGACCAAGCCAAAGCCAGGAGCCAGGAACTTAATCCAGCCGCCCACGTGGGTGGCAGGGGCTCAAGCACCTGAGCCATCACCTGCTGCCTCCCAGAGGCTGGATCCCAGAGCAGAGCTGGGAGTCAGAGCCAGCCCCTGGGGGGGGGGGGGGGGGATGCGGAACTGCTGTGCCCCGGGCTCGCCCCTGCCTTCCCACCCGGGCTCTGCTGGCAGCGCCTCCCAAGGGCTTGCTTCGCTTTTCTGAAGGGAACCCTGTCTCCCACCCACAAAGCTGGCGCTCCCTATGCTCCGAGTTCTCGGCATGGGAGTCGCTTGCCGAGAGCCCTTTCTCGTCACTGACTGAAAGAAAAATTGGTGCTTAACAGGAGCTACTGGCCTCGCCAGCGACAGCAACCGCGGCGCCGTGCCGAGCCCTCCACGCCCGCGCTCCGAGTGGCGCTCGAACCGCCTCTGCGCCCGCGGAGACAGGCTGGCAGGGCCCGTCCCGCCTCCCCGCTGCGCAGACGCTTCCGCTTCTCGCTTCGCCCGCTCCGGTCTCCACTCTCCTCCCTCCCTCCCGCTTTCTCCGCCGCAGACCCCGCAAGCGCGCCAGCGGCAGCGGCATTTGGGGGCCGAGGCGGGAGAGGTTAATTATTGCTCCCCCACCCCCACACCCCCCCCACAAGATGTATCTGACTGTCAGAAGGGGTGACAGATGAAGACAAAGTACAGGTACGGCTCCCTCCCGCGAACCCGGCCCTCCGCGTACCCGCCCGGTGCGGGCGGAGGGGGAGCGCGCCCGGAGCCTTAACCCCTCCGACGCCGGCCCTCTCCGCGCGCCGGCCGCAGTTCCACGCCCACGCCGGGCCCGCAGCGCGCCGCCCACGGAGCCCAGGAGCCCGGTGTGGCCTCCTCCGGCTCTGCTCCAGGGACCTGGGGTGGAGGGCCGGTGCGAGGCCTGGAGCCGGGGTCAGGAGCAGAGAATGTTACAGGTCTGCAAAAAGGGGTTCCCGGGTAGCCTAGGTAGACTGGGGGGCCCAGGACCCCCAGTGAGAAGGGGAAGTCCCAGCCCTCTTCCTCCTCCCACGCCAACAGCTCCCTCACACAAGCCTCGCCCAGGGGTCCTTGTCGGGTTGTGCGCGTGTCTTTGTGGGATTGTGTGCCCGCACTGTGCATACCTGTGGTGAGGTTCCTCAGCAGGCCCCAGAGTGCCGGAAACTGCTGGTGTGCGCGTGTGCGCATGTGCGCGTGCACCCTCACGCACAGGGGCTGGGGGGGTGTCCGAGGCCCGCCAGGGGCCTGTGCTGTGACCATAATGCATGTGTTTGTGTGTGTAGGAGAGAGCTGGTCGTGGAGGAGTGTGTCTCCTGGAGAATGTGAGTGTGCACTTGCACTTGAGTGAGAGTCTATACTGGGGAGTGTGGACATCTTCCGTGGATGCGAGACGTGCACCAGTGTGAGGGACAATGTGGATGTTGTGAGTGTGGTTGTGTGTGTGGTTCTGTGATTGTGTTTGGTTATGTGTGTGTGCTTGTGTATGGTGTGTGTGGTTCTCTGTGTGTGTAGTGTGTGTGATTGTGTGTGAATGGTTGTGTGTCATTGTGTAAGTGTGGTTGTATGTGTGTGGTGTTGTGTGTGGAGTGTGAATGTGGTTGTGTGTGTGGTGTGTGTGGTTGTATGTGAATGTGGTTGTGTGTGCTTTGTGTGTGTGGTATGTGTGTGCTTGTGTGAATGTGGTTATGTGTGAATGTGGTTATGTATGTCATTGTGTAAGTGTGATTGTATTGTGTGGTGTTGTGTGTGGTTGTCAATGTGGTTGTGTGTGACTGGTTGTGTGGGGGTGGCTGTGAGTGTGGTTGTGTGGTTGTGTGTGGGTGGCTGTGAGTGTCGTGTGTGTCTCGTGTAAGTGTGGTTGTATGTGTGTGGTATGTATGGTGTGTGAATGTGGTTGTGTGTGAGTGTCGGGTGTGTGAGTGTCATTGTATAAGTGTGGTTGTGTGGGTGGTTGTGTGGGTGGTTGTATGTGAGTGTTGGGTGTTTGAGTGTCATTGTTTAAGTGTGGTTGTGTGTCTGTGATGCTGTGTGTGTTCCAGCTGTGACCGCGGCCACTTCCGCTGGCCGGCACCCCTCTTTCCCGACTGTCCTTTCTCCAGAAGCAAACGAGGTGAAGCAGTTACTTTTCCAGTTAAACAGCGGAGTGCTTTAGTGAAGTTGGCTTGAAAAGGGAAGAGAGGACGACCCGTCCCCGCGGTTCAGGGCGGCCCGAGCCCTCCCCAGGTCATTAAAACCGGAACTAAAATCCAGTCCCTGACCCCCTTCCCCACCTCTGCTTACAGGTAAGGCGCCCCAGAAGCCCTGTTTCAAGCCCCAGCTTCTCCCGGTGATCCCTGGCTTTCCTACACCCCGCTCTGCCCTGTCACCAGGGGCTTGTCTGGCCTTAGGAAGCCCCCTCAGAAGCTCCTTCCGGTCCTGCCTCCTCCCAGGACACGCAGGCCCCCAGCCCCTGCTGCCCCTCCCCACAGTCCCCTGAGCCCCGAAGCTGCTCTGAGCTTTATCTGTCTTCGCTGACCCCGCTCAGCACAGTTCCGGCAGCTTCCGCCTGGTCCGTGTCTGTTCCCCATCAAAGGCCCCACTGGAGCGCCAGGTCTTCAGCAGCACAGATAACGGAGATGGATGGAGGTGAGGTGGGGTGCCCCTCCCCACAAGCTCAGAGCTGGAGCCCTGGGTTCTGACAGGGGCTCCCGGAGGAGGGCTGGGGTGCCGATGAAGACGGTGGAGCTCTCTGCAACCCAGTCCCTGCCCATCCCCTTCCTGCCTCAGCCCCTCCCCTCTCCTTGAGTCCTCCTCCAGGCAGGCGCCAAGACTGACACACAGCACCTTCTCCACTGCAGCAGGAAGCTCTGTGCTGGGCACGCTGCCCCCACCCTGTGCAGGTCGTGGGTCCTGGAGCAGAAACTAACACCACCGTTCACCAAGCACCAATCCCGTGCCAGACCCCTCTCCTCTATGGTCTGGGGTTCTGGTCACAGCTCCTGGGGGGAAGTTTTCTCACTATGCTGAGGCCACAGAGGAAGGACCAGCACTGTAGCCTAGTGGGTTAAGCATCCGCCTGCAGCACCAGCATCCCATATGGCTGCTCCACTTCCCTCCAGCTCCTGGCTGATGGCCTGGGAAAGCCCAAGTGTGTAGACCCCTGCACCCCCGTGGGAGTCCCGGAAGAAGCCCCTGGCTTCAGCCTCAGTCCTGGCTCACATCTGTGGAGTGAACCAGTGGTTGGAAGACCTCTCTCTCTCTGTCTTCCCCCTCTCTCTGTAACTCTGCCTCTCAAGTCAATAAATAAATCTTATGAGAGAGAGAGACAGAGAAACTTGCCCAAGGGGCTGGCATTATGGCGTTTTTTTGTTTTTGTTTTTGGCAGGCTGGGCAGCCACCTGTACCATTCGCTTCCCACCTCAAAGTGCTGACTGCGCCTATTCCGATCCAGCTCCCTGCTAAGTGCCTGGGGAGAGCAGTGAAAGTGAAAGATGGTGCAAATGCTCGGGTCCCTGCCACCCACCTGGGAAACCTGAATGGAGTTCCTGGCTTCTGGCTTCAGACTGGTCCAGCCCAGGGTCACTCCCCAAATGGCCACAATGGCCAAGGGCTGGGCCAGGCCAAAGCCAGGAGCCAGGCACTTCTTCCGGCTCTCTCACATGGACGCAGGGGTACGAGCACTTAGGCCATCTTCCACTGCTTTCCCAGGCTCATTAGCAGGAGGCAGGATCAGAAGTAGAGCAGTCAGGGCTTGAGCTCAACCCACTGTGCCTCAGTTCCGGCCCCTAATAAATAAATAATCTTTAAAAAAAAAAAAAAAAACACCGTGAACTGAGACACAAACCTCACAGCCCCCTTCAGCTTGTCCTTGACCTCAGAGCCCTCATAGTGCTCACACGCTGGGAGGCCAGGGGACTTGGGGAAGCTGCAGCCAGACTCTGGTGCACATGAGGGTGAGCGCTGGGGCCTTCAGCCCTGCTTCAGGTTCCTGGGGTGGGGGACAGGAGAAGGAATTGTCCGTAAGGTCCTCAGCTTTCACCGGGGGAGGCTGTCCCGCACCCGGCTCTTGCCGTGACTCAGAGACCTCGTCTTTCCCAGGGCTCCAGGTCTGGCTGGGCACCCTGCAGTCCACCCTGCCCCCCAGGGCTCTCCCCCAAGGGGATGGGACAACTCCTGATTGTGGGGCGACACCCGCCACCAAAACAGACTGCCTGACCTGTTCACTCTTTGCAAGGAGGCCTCGGTCAGCCAGATGGCAGAGAGCATGTCAAAGACAAACCCAGGCCGGCACCAGCCTGCGTCTTCATCAGGGACACAGCTCAGGTAGGTGAGGTCTCAACCTGGGACGACAGAGGGACAGAAGGAAGGGAAGAGCGGCCGAGGAGGGACAGGAGCCAGGGTGTCAGGGCGAGAGGGAGGGGCAGCCAGACAGCACTGCCGTGCACCCAGGGCGGGCTGTGGCCTTGACTGCATCTGGAAACCGTCTAGCCAGAGCAGGGGAGGCAGCAACGAGCCAGATACTCCTGCCCAGTGCGGCCCCAGGAGTGTGTGGCTGTGTGGGGGTGTTCCCTTGCTCCGACCCCCAGGCTGAGCCGGGCTGGAAGCTGCTAACAGGAGTTGGGCAGACAGTTGGGACAAGGCTTCAAGGGGCACTGCTGACTACCTCCCAGACCTGGTCCCACTGTCGCCAAGTGTCCCCATCATTGTCTTCAGAGAACCTACTTCTGCTACCAGCCTCCCAGACCCCAAACCCGCCCATGCCCAGCCCTGCACTGAGACCAGATCATCACTAACAGTGCAATGCCATCAGCAGACCTACATAGCTGCTCCCTGCTTGGGAGGAACTCAGTCATGCAGAGGGCTGGGAAAAAAACAAAGATGTTCCAGGAGTTAATCAACTGTGTCTCCAGCTTTCCCTCTGCCCTCAACTGCTGGATGGGAGTTTAAGGCCATAGGACCCATGCCTTTGGTGTCATGTACATGTGCATGTATTCCTGTCAATACACACTTGCACAACTAATATCAATATGCATGTGCTCATACATGCATCCTAGTCTCAGATGTAAGCTCCATGGGAACAGGGCCAATTTTGTCCCATGGTGGGTGGCCTCAGCCTCTACAACAATGCTGATCTGCGACAAGTATTTATAGAAAGAACGACACACTCCGGAGCCGTGGCTCACTAGGCTAATCCTCCGCCTTGTGGTGCCGGCACACCGGGTTCTAGTCCCGGTCGGGGCGCCAGATTCTGTCCCGGTTGCCCCTCTTCCAAGCCAGCTCTCTGCTGTGGCCAGGGAGTGCAGTGGAGGATGGCCCAAGTGCTTGGGCCCTGCACCCCATGGGAGACCAGGATAAGCACCTGGCTCCTGCCATTGGATCAGCGTGGTGTGCTGGCCGCAGCGCGCTGGCCGCGGAGGCCATTGGAGGGTGAACCAATGGCAAAAGGAAGACTTTTCTCTCTGTCTCTCTCTCTCTGACTGTCCACTCTGCCTGTCAAAAAAAAAAGACACACAGTGGAACACATGCTTGCAAATAAAAGTGTATACACACATATATATCAAAATATCCATATGCACAAAGCTTATGTACCATGTACATAGATATACTTCCACAGGTGTCCAATATATGCACATTGACTACATACACATAGCCTACATATGTAACAGTGCATCTACACACACACGTAACTTCTATGAACATATGAAGGATATCACATATGTACTTCACATCCATGTACAGTAGACTAAAGAATACTAATGGTTAACACCTTTATAGGCAAACCAGCTCAAGGACCCTGGCCAGGTCGCTGCCACTACCAGAAACACCCACCAGATGGCACTCTTTCGCTAGTTCTTGTTGCCAGAGATGTGGCCTCTTTCGGGTCAGGGACAAAACTTGGGGAGCCAGGTGTGCCTCAGGCACTCCTTACCAACTCAGCCGACGTGGAGAGCCTGTCCTCACCCCCAAAGCAATCTTGACTCTCTCCAAAGTCGGGATCCAGGCCCCCAGTCACCTACGAGCCAGGGGTTGGGCTTGGCGGGGACCCCATCGGTTCAGACCAGCGCGTCCGAAGGATCCTTCTTCGGAGCCTACGTAGGAATGGGCAGCCAGGCAGAGCGGCCCCATCCCTACGACGGCCCGAGGAGTCAGAGGCAGGGTGGTTGGGCACAGGCGGGACACTCGCACACCTGTACGCGCGGCCTCGCTGGCTTATCCTCACACCTGCATGGAGGAATGGCTGACACACACAGCCTTCGTCCACCAGAGGCGGGGCGCAGAGCCGCTCGCCCTGGAGACCTGGACCCTGGGCCTGGGAGGGGATGGTCCCGACTAACCCTTCCGGGCTGCGACTTTAAATCCTGGCGGCGGGGGAGCACAGTGGGACGCAGGCGCCCCGCCGGCGGGTCTCGCTGCTCAGCGTCTGCTCTCCTGGAGCCTCGCACTTGGCGAGTGAGCCTCGGAGGACGGGAAAGGCCGGGAAGGCTCGGAAGCCCGTGGGGAGGCGAAGCCGAGCATTCCGGCGGCGGCTCGGCTTCCCCCTTCCCCGCCCTCTCCTCCCCAGGGAGCAGCGGGAAATTATTTATTAAAACGCCGCCCGCGCTCTCATTTATTTGCGGTGAATAATCCTCGGCATCTCAGCGCGTTTATTAAACCTTTCCCGTCCCCGCGCCCGCATTACTTTAATAATAAATCGCGTGTCACTTCCCAGCGACGTTATTAAAGCCGTCCGCGGCGGCAGAGGCGGGGTGCGGGCAGAGCGCGGGCGGCGGTGATTCCTCCCACGCTTGGCTGCAGCGCGGGAAACTGAGGCTGCGCCGCGACACCCTGCAAAGCCTGCCACCGTGATCCAGGACCTGCGTGAGCCTCAGCTCGCGGGGCTTCGGGGCGTGGCGGCTCCGCACTGCAGGTGGGCGCGCTACGGTCCAGGAGCCCGCAGGGGGCGCTTCCAGCCCAGCCAGGCGTGGATTCCCTGCGCGATGGAGCCGCACAGACCCCCGTTCCCCCTCGGCGTGGACCAACCTTTCTCTAGTCCCCACGTCCAACAGCACGCCCCCCGCCCCCGTCCACACCCCTGCTCCTGCTGCTGTGGTCGCTTTGGAATTCGTTCCAGGACGCAGCCCCCTCGCGCTGTGGTGCGCGCCTCTTGTGTTCGGCAGTAGAACCGGCGCCTGGAGCGGGGGCCCGGGACAGGGAGGCAGCAGAGGGAGGAGGAGGGAGGGGCGGCTAAGCCGCGCGTTTGGGGTTCCCTACCACTCCCCTCCCGAGAGGCCGGGCTCCCTGCCTCGGGCCCCAGAGGACAGACGCAGACGCTGAGCCCAAAGCAGTTCCTCCCGCGGTGGCGCCAGGCTCCGGGCGGGGCCCAGGCGCGTAGGAGGCCGTCGCCATTCGTACGCAGATTCTTGGCCTCGCTGCCTTAATGCTTTCACTCTCTCCTTCAATCATTCAGCGAACGCTGCGCCTCGCCAGTGTTCCTGCGCTACGTAAGGAAGACGCGGGGAGAGATCTGGGGGAACCAAAGGGTACAGTTCTGTGCAAGCCAGGGACGACAGGTCACAATTGGGGCAGAGAGGAAGCAAGACTCACGCTGGCTTCGGGCTCACTGGAGAAGTGGGTGTGACCCACACAGGTGGCCAGGCTTCTCCCCTCCCCTATCCAGTTTATGCCTCCAAATGGGGGTCCTACTCGAATAGACCTGGGCCCCGCTCTGCCTGGGGAGGAGACCCCAGGAGGGCAAGCAGGTTTTCTATCTCCATACCAGCCCCAGCGGAGGACAAGTGCAAAGAATACCACTCCCCCATCCCACCCCAGGGGCAGGGGCCAGAGCTGCAGCCCCTCCCTGTGCACCTGGCCAGCATGTACTCAGGGAGCAGGACCTGAAGCTTCTGGAAACCAGAGTCCTGTTGGCTTGGGAGGCCCCCAGGGATGTGCGGTCTCAGGTGCACACCTGTGTGAACAGTCCGTGCAGACGTGTGGCTCTGTGTGTTTATAAATCTTTATTGGTGCTTCCTGTGCCCAGCCCTGTGCTAGGCTGTGTCCAGTACAGAGTGGTGTAAGATGTGGAGCTGGCTTGGTGCTGACCTAAGCCACGCTCCCCTGTGCTCTCTGGCACGACAGATGGCCAGCAGCAAAGTAATTGCAGTTAGTAAGGGAGAGAGGGAAACCTGTGGAAGGTGAAATTTGAGCTAAGGAAACTGAGGCTAAGCAAAGGAAAGGAACAGAAGGAGCCAGGACCTCTCTCCCTACCCTCCTGCGACTTGTCTCTCCCTCACCATCGCCCCCACGGTCGCTCCTCCTGAGAGCCTCGGAGCAATCCAGGAGGGGACCCTGCTCCCGCTTGCTTTCGGGGGCTTTTCCAGAGCTGAGCCAGCCTCCACACCCTGGGCTCCGGTCCTAGTAGTAGTCCTCTCCCTCTTCGCTCTCAGCCTCCTCCTCCGGAACTAGGCTCAGCCGGGGGACGCCTGTGGAGTTCAGCTGGTCTGGGTAAAGAAGAAGGACCAGGAGAGAGGGGCTGTGGGCACCCACATATCCCAGGCTGGGGGGCACCGCCATGCACATGCATACCCAGACTCTGTTTCTTGCAGCACCCCCCCTCCAGGCCCCAGAATTCCCCTCACCTGGTGTGAGCACCGTCAGGGTAGCAGGGGCCTCCGTTTGGCCCAGTGAATTTCGGGCAAGACACCGGTAGACACCCTCATCACTGGGGCGCACGTCCTGGATCTGCAGCCAGCCAGTCACCTCAAACCTCTGGGGGCCACCCCTAAACTGAGGCCAGATGAGGCGTCAACACGGTCCTTCCAGGAGGCCCTGGGCTGCCCGAAGCAAGCTTCTGCTACCTGTCCCTACCTGCACGGAGATGTGGGGGTCATCCCCGGGCAGCGGGATGTCCAAGCCGTCTTTCCTCCACTCGATGGAGGCCATGGGGTAGGCAAACACCTCACAGCCAAAGATCACATCCTGCCCGGTGACATTCCAGATGTCGTGCGGCTGTGACACGATCTGGGGCTCTGCAGGGGAGAGGCGGGAGGCCTGAGAAGGGAGGGCACGGTGTGGGGGGTGCCCAGCAAAGACACGCTACTCAGGGACACGTCTGTGTGGGGACACAGGGCGTGCTGAGGGAAATGTACACCCTTCAGCAAAACACGACAGGCACACGTGGGCACACAGGAACACAGATGCGTGGACACACAGGGAGCAAACACAGCATGGAGATGCACGCACACCCTGCAGACAATGTACAGACAGACAAGTGCAGGGACCCACACCTTAGCCCGGCAGCCACTGCTGTCCCTGACTGCTCCCCTGTCCTCATTCCACCCTCCCAGTCCCCTCTCCACCCCACCCCGTGCCTGTAACCAGCACCCTCCTCCCCCTCTCTACCCAGGCCCAGTTCCCAGAGGCCCTACAAGCAGCCCTCTGTCCCTCCCCCTGCAACCACACACACACACACACACACACACACACACACACGGCTCCACAAGGCAACGGAGGACAACCTGAAACCAGACCTGAGAAGCAGACAAGAAGCCTGAGTGTGTGTGTTGAGGGGGATTGTTGGGACCCTCCCCCCCCCCTGCAGAGGTGGGGGTGAGGGAGTTTGTTTTCCCAGCAGCCCCAGCCAAGCCAGACCAGGAGCTGGGGCTCAGGAAGTGAAAGTTACTAAAGCTGCCAGAGAGAATTTGAGATCTGAATGGACCCCAGCCCCCAGGGATGGGGGGAGGGAGAGCTAGAATCACTTCTCCCTTCCCTAATCCCTAAACGCAAGGGAAAGGAGAGACGCCGGCCAGCTGGGCTAACTGATCGCTCTCAGCATCCTCCAAACTAAGCCTGATTGTGTCTCATAGGAACCCGTGAACTCATAGGAAGGCTGGGGGTCTTTTCCCTCTCTCCATTGGCTACCTGCTTGCTCCCCCGGAAAGCTGGTCCCTGCCAACTGAATCCGGAGCTTGCATGGGGCTCAGACTAGCAGGTCGCGCCCCTTCAGAGGGCTGCCTTTGCGAATCAGTGTGGAGAGCAGCGCTGTACGCTGGACGCGGGAGCCTTCCCGTCCTTATCTTTCTAATTCCGCTGGCCAAAAACCAACGCTGTCGGGCGTCGGGGAGCAATGCCTCGAGGAAGCCCAAGTGCCGTGCGTACCCGATTCGCAGGGCCCTGGGTGCGCTACGGTGAGATTGGCGTCGGGCTGAGCGCGGGCCGCCTCCTGCAGGCGGCAGATCTGGGCGTAGGTGCGGCCGTCGGACCCGCAGAGCGGCCGCTGCGAGCTGCAGGCGCACAGCGGCTCTGGCACCTCTCCGCGGCTCAGGTCGCCGCCTGCGTCCAGCCGGCACTCCAGCTGCTCCCCACAGCGCCCGTAGAAATGGGCACTGGGGTCCAGGTCGCAGAGCTGGCCCTCCAGGTTGGCGCATTCCCAGCAGCAGCCGCACGCGTCGCGCACCCGGCCAGCCAGGCAGCCCCGCGGCGCGGCGCACTCTTCCGGGCGGCAGGGAGCGCAGCCCTCGCCCTCCGCTAGCAGCCGGAGCCAGCCGCGCCGCAGGTAATCCGGGCCTGGGGACGGCCTTGCGCTGGTCGGGGGCGGTGTCCGCACCACCAGCAGTAGCAGTAGCAGGGGCAGTGCCAAGGCAGCAGCGGGCGGCGGCGGCGGCATGATAACCGGGAAGCCCTGCGAGCCAGCACTCAGAGCATCAGCGCGTTGGCGGCACCCTGCCAGGAGGGAAGCCAGGTCAGGCGGTCAGAAACAAAGCCCAAGCCCTAAGACCACCCTCACTGCTCCCTGCACCAAAACTTGGCCCTAGCGTTGCCCCCCGCCCAACACAGAGACCTAGGGACCCCCTCAGGGCTATCCAGTTACGCCGCTTGGCAATTGATGGGGCTGATGGGAGTGGGGGCGGGGAGTGGGGAAAAGAGAGAGAACAGGGTGATCAAGTTCAATCTCACACCCGCGCGCACCAACACCACGAACATCCTCTAACTCGGATCCTCCTTGTCCCAGAGATGGACAAGGCTCTACAAGACATCGTCAACGGGGTGAGAAGAAGGGTGAGTGATGCCCCTGGGGCTGTAGCCTGGGTCCCAGGGCGCTCACCTGGTGTCTGGGAAGAGACCCTCTGATTCCAGTCCAGAGCAGGTGGTGGAAAGAAAGCAGAGGCGCACGGCGCGCGGGGCCTGTGTGCCACCTCTGCTCCGGCCTGAGGCTCTCGGGGAGAGCCCACCGACTGGGAGTCACAGAGCCGCCCCTCCGAGCCGCCCCTTCGCGCCCTCTCCCCGCCCCTCGACGTCGCGCCCGCCTTCCCCCCTAGTTCTGAGGCTGCGGGTGTTATGCAGCTACACGGGACCCTTCCAGGCCATTTCCCCTAGGCTGGCCCAAAGTCACGAGAAGCCGTAACCGGACACCGCAGCTGGGAGAGGGGAGGGGGCGAGGACTGGAGTCGAGGCGCGGGGGTGGCCATGGAGCTCAAAGCGCTGGCTGAGCGGCCAGGCCCTGTCACACCTGACTCTTCAGTCCCTGAGGTCGGCGAAGGGGGCTGCGTATGGGGGCGCGGGGAGATCCGGTGCCCAGTCATTTGCCGTCGACGTCTGGGCGCCCCTGGAGGGCAGGGCCAACTGCCGGCGTCTCCCCGAAGCCCCGGGCCGGCTTCCCGGGGGGCGCCTGCAGGCTTGTCCGCCCAGCTCCTCCAGGATCGGAGCCCCAGCGCTTCCGCCTCCCTTTCCCCATCTGGACTCCTCCCTGCCCACATCTGGCAGGTGCTTCAACCCGCAGACGGCCGCGTGATTAAAGGTCGGAGCCGGCCAGCGGCCGCGGGGGCAGCCGGGCGGCGTCGCGCGGGGCCGGGATTACAGGTTTTGCTTGCGAGGCCAGCAGGGCAGGAGGCTTTCGGCCTCGCGGCCGCCACCAACGCCACCGTGGCACTTCGGACTGGGGGCGGGGAGAAGAACGACGTCGGAGGCCCCGCCCCGGCCTGCCTCGAGCGGCTCTCTGAAGCCGCGCCGCAGTCAAGTTTGTAGGGGGCGGAAACCGTGATTTGCAGCCAGGGAGGAGGCGGTTTTAGTCAGGCTCGGTCCAGAAGGCCCGGGCCGAGCTGTGGCCCGGCCGGCCCAGCGGGGCCGCCTCCGCATGCGCACTGGAGCCCCGTGAGTCGCGCTCCCGGACTCTCCCTTCCAAGAGCACCCCTGAAGCCGGCCAAGCCCTTCCCCTTGGGGCTCCCGAGCTGCGTAGACGCCATTCCTGGCCAGGGGGTCTCTGACGAGGTGGGCGAGGGCCGAGCCGCCGTCCCCCGCGGCTTCAACCCGAGGAGCGCCCGAGAACGCAGCTCACGCGAGTTCTCAAAGTGTCGCGAGAATCGCAACAGGAAACCTAGGCGTTCAGAACAGGAAAAGCCCGCGGGTTTTAAACCGGGGGGCGAGGGGAGGGGAGCGCTGGCAAAGGCCGCTGGGGCCGCTCCTCCAGGGTCGGCCCTCGTCGCTGGCCTGAGGGCGCTGAGTGTTGCCCTGCGGCAGAGGGGGCCCCCGGGGAGCAGCCGGAGAGGGAGACCTGCGGAGGACGGGCGCAGCGCCCAAGGGGAGGTTCCTGGCGCTGGCTGGAGGAACACCTTGGGGCGGAGATGACTGCCCGGATACCGAGCGGAAGCAGGCCGGGATCTGGAGAATTCCAAGGCCTGGAGTCGAAATTTGAAGAGAATTCCAGGGCCCTGGGAACTCCTCGCTCACCCCACTTTATTGCAGCCGGTTATTTACTGTCAGCCTTTGCTTTGAGTAGTTAGGAATCGTGCCTGACTCCCACTTTATCTTGTGAGCGACTGGCGGCACAGTAAATTCTCGGTAAATATTTGTGGATTAAATGTGAAAGACGTTTCCCGAGTGTTAAAGTCAAGTTTAACCTGGGTTTTCTGAGTGGCTGGTGGAGAAAACGACTTAGACGGGGAACGGGCGCCCTCTGGTGGGCATGCGGCTGGCGCCGAGGACCTGGCACACCGTGCATACCTTGGGCACCAGCGATGTTGACTGTGCAGGGGCTCTGTTTTAATTAAGTGCAGATTTTACTCCAGGAAAATGCCACATATTATAAAAATACTTTTAGAGGGGGTGTGTTTGCATAAGACACAATTTGAAAGTCTAGACATGGACCGGCGTGGCATAGCAGGTTAAGCCGGGACCATGAATGCCCACATACCTTTTGGGCGCCAGTTCCTATCCCAGCTGCTACACCAGCTCCCTGATAATGTCCTGAGAAAGGCAGTGGAGGATGGCCCAAGTGCCTGGGCCCCTGCCACCTACGTAGGAGACCTGGAGGAAGCTCCTGGCTCCTGGCTTTGGCCTGGGCCAGCCCTAGCTGTTGCATTCATCTGGAGAGTGAACCGGCAGATTGAAGACCTCTCGATCTCTATCTCGATCTCTGTCTCGATCTCTGTCTCTGTCTCTTTCTCTCTCCCTCCCGCTCCCTTCCTCCCTCCCTCCCCCCTCCCTCTTATAACTGCCTTTCAAATAAATAAAATAAATCTTTTTTTAAAAACCAAATAAATATAGGGGCCAGCACTGTGGCACAGCAGGTTAACACCCTGGCCTGAAGCGCCGGCATTGCATATGGGTGCCTGTTCGAAACCTGGCTGCTCCACTTCCTTTCCAGCTCTCTGCTATGGCCTAGGAAAGAGTAGAAGATGGCCCAAGTCCTTGGGCCCCTGCGTCCACATGGGAGACCCGGAAGAAGCTCCTGGCTCCTGGCTTCAGATTGGCGCAGCTCCGGCTATTGCAGCCAATTGGGGAGTGAACCAGTGGAGGGAAGACCTCTGTCTCTCTCTCTCTCTCTCTCTCTCTCTCTCTCTCTCTCTCTGCCTCTCCTCTCTGTGTAACTCTGACTTTCAAATAAATAAATAAATAAATCTTTTTTAAAAAATCAAATAAATAGGACCAGTGCTGTGGCATAGTGGGTTAAGCGACCATCTGCATTGCCAGCATCCCATGTGGGCACCCGTTTGAGCCCTGACTGCTCCCTTTCCAATTCAGCTCCCTGGTGGTGTGTCTGGGAAAGCAGCGGAGGATGGTCCAAGCACTGGGGTCCCTGCTACCCACGTGGGAGACCCAGAGGAAGCTCCTGGCTCCTGGCTTAGGCCTGGCCATTTGGGGAGTGAACCAGCAGATGGAATGTCTCTCTCTGTCTCTCTCGGTGTGTAACTCTGACTTTCAAATAAGTGGATAAATCTTAAGGACAAAATTATATTTAAAAAATGAAAAAAAATTTTAACAAAAAGTCTAGGCATGCTCCCAGATCTTCATCATCTGATTCTTTATTCATTAAAGGTTTCAAGACACATTCAGTAAAACCTACATGCCTCCTAATAAAGGAACGGCAACATATTTAGTGTGTTCATACTCGGAAATATTGACTCGGTCTGACCAGGTTCACGTAAGACTCTTGGGCCGAAGGGAGAGGATTCTGTCTGTGGTCCAGATGACAGGAGTACTGCAAGGAGAGAAGCCAGGTGGCGGCCTGCTTTGTGTCCACGTGGGGGAGACTGGTTCAGCTGCAGAAGGCGATCTTAAAGTATGTGGACTATACAGGCCTGCCACTCTCCTCCCCCTCGCGAGCTGATGCTTGGGCTGAAGGGAAGAGGTGCAGCTGTCAGCTTTTGTCCCTGCACTGGAGTGCCTGCGCCAAGTTACCCATGAAGAAAAGGGCAGGTTACTGGGGCTCATGGCTCTGGAAGCTCGCAGCCCAAGGTCAGGCAAGCTGGCTGATCTGACACCTGGGGATGGCGCCTGAATGGCAGGATCCTGAGGCAGAGTGTCACATGGCACGGACAAGTGTGTTACTGTCCCTCCTTATCGAGCCGTGATTTTAACACACAGGCCTCTGGGGGACACTCAAACCCATCATGGGAGGCGTGGACTGTCGTCTGCCTCCCACTGGGAATCATAGCCTGGAGTCCTTGGATGATCACACTTTTATTTCTTTGAGCCCCTGACGTGGGAAATAACTGTGAAATGTCATCAGAGTGAAGGGGGCCGCTCTGTTGCTTCAGGAGCCCTATTCTGACACAACTGAGGAAAATAGTGGGGAAGCATCTTTGAGGAGAGAAGCAGAAGTGAAAGGAATGGTCCATGTTGACCTCTTAGAGGTGGGTACAGAGACATTGTGCTTCCTGTGCATATTAAAACCAGTTAAGTCAAAACAGGCTCCATAATGAAGATGCAATACTTTGCATTTACCTACAATGACAAATAGGTGGACTCAGGCAAAGTGAAAAATATGTGCAGGAAAATAAGGCTAACGGGGAACTCTATGGATATGGATCACCACTGCAATCCTCAGTAAGCATCCCAGGAGAATTGGGAATGAGGCTGAGTGATGGTTGAGAATAATGCGCACTACTCCTTTATTTTTGTAAAAACTATTTTTCATAATAAAGAGTGGAGGCTATTTTTACAGATACGTTAGAATGTCGAGATAAATGGAGAATGCTGGGGTAGGCAGCTAAGATGAGAAACCCTGTAGTTCAGCTCCGTGTAATATTACCAAAAGAAGGCTGGGATAGCCAGGAACTGGCTCTGCTGTACCCAGGCACTGAGACAAGCTGACATCCACAGGGAAGCCAGGCTACCACTGGCCTCAGTTTACCTTTCTTGCACTATCTCAGAAGACAACACCTAACCCCCAGCATCCCACCCACCTTTCAAATGAGACTGTAGCTCCATCCAACCCAATGACTTAGACACATTTTGTATTGATAAACTTTAAGAGATTGTTTAAATCATGGTGTATGCAGACTCCTTTTCCATCTGTTCATTTTTCTTTACGAAGTAAACAGACAAGAAGACAAGTACACAAAGCGGATCCGTGGCCCAGCTGACTGTTAGAAAGGAAACGTTCTCGTGAACCTCACCCAGGTCAGGGAAGACACTGCTCACAGCACCAGAGGGCCCATCCTGCTCGGTCCTGAGACAGCCACTGTCCTTGCTCTGCGCTGATTTCACCGCTGTTGACGCTTCCTTAATCCGGGACAGGCGTAGAGATGAGATCACTGCTCATGTCGTATGAAGACAGGCAACATTAGAAGATACTACCAGACCCTTCTTGCGAGGTGACCATCAGTTTACATAGTGGCCAGCAGTCATGAGCTTTCCCACTGTGCCACATTCTTGCCAACACTCGGTCTTTTAAATCACAGCCAGTAGGTAAAAATCTTAGAGCCTAAGACTTTTTTTAAAGATTTATTTTATTTGTTTGAAATGTTTGAAAACAGAGAGCTGTACCATCCACTGGTTCACGCCCCATATGGCCTTGACAATCTGGGGTGGGTCCTGCAGAAACCAGTAGCCAGGCACTCCATCCAGGTCTCCCATGTGGGTGGCAGGGGCTCAAGTACTTGGGCCATTCTGTACTACCTTTCCAGACACATTGGCAGGGAGCTGGATCAGGAGTAGAGCAGTCGGGACTTGAACTGGCATCCATATGGGACGTCAGCACTGTAGCTGACAGATTACTGGCCCCTGACAGGTACAGGCCCCTGAATTCTTAAATAAAATTTATTTTTGTTGGGGCCCATTCCATGGTGTAGTGTGTACAGTGCCACCTCCAGCTGTTGAGCCATTTGGGGAGTGAACCAGCGGATGGAAGACTCTCTCTCTCTCTCTCTCTCTGCCTCTGCCCTTCAAATAAATAAATCAATCTTCAAAATACTTTTTATTGACATAATTTTAGACTTGCTTAGAAGCTACAAAAATAACACAGAAATGTTCCATGTAGCCTTCACATAACCCATTAATAACATCCTATTATAACCAAAGTATAAATATCAAAACCAAGAAATTTATATTACTATTATTAACTAACTATGGATCTTATTCAGGTTTCACCAGATTTTATGTCACTTGTGTATATGTATTTGTATAACTGAAATGTTATCCCATGTGTGGGGTTGTGTAGCCATGAGAGGAGTAGGTGGATTTTTTGGGGACATGACAGGCTAAAGCTGATGCCAAAGAAAAAGCTAGTGGAATCTGCGCTGACACCATGTCAGTTAACATCTGAGTTGCCTAGTGCATTACTATTATCAAAGTCATTTATGGGAAACGCAGCCAGTGGTCATGGCTAAAACTCTGCCCACATTAGTGCACCAGACATTGCCACACTGGGAAGCCTGTTGGCGTGGGTAGAGTCCCAGGGTCACTGGCGAAGGTCCACCTGTCAGTATGGCAGACTCAGAAGGGAAGATCGGTCCCACCCCACACCCACTTGTTACCTGCCATCTCCTGTAGGTGAGGCCAAGGAGATGGCTTCCCTGACACCTCCGCAGCGACTCCTCATTGCTTCTGGCAGATGCCCAGGTTTCTATCTCTGCTCCACACCCTGTTCCTGCACCTCACTCCAATGTATCCACACCGACTAATTTCTTCCAAGCAGCTGGGAAGAAGCCCATACGAACAGCATCATGCTTATCTCTCCCAGAAAAGGCGTCCGTATACCTCACATCTCAGAGAAACCTTTCACTGAGTAGGCTTGGGAGCTGTGCTCAACAAGAACTAATCACATGGCCAAGAAGTGGTCACCCCTGTGACGGATCTGCCTGCAGCACCCCGGGCCAGTGCCCCTCCGCTCACCTGGGCTCACCCAAGGCTACCGCCAACAATGGCTCTATGCAATGGGTCTCTCTGCCTCAGGGAGTTGTCGCCCCCCCAGGGGGGGGCCAGAAGTGCCGCAGAAGGAACAACTCAGGAGTGAGGCACAGCAGTGGGGGAAGGTGGGCGGAGACATGGCCCCTGCCTTGCCTTGGGCTCATTCTGAAGCACACTCTGCAGAGATTCGCTGAGAGAAGCCCAACTTCCTTCCCTCACTCTTTAATGAGCCCTGTGTTTATTTCTCCCCTCTTCTCCCACCTCGCTTCTCCCTTGCTGCGTTTGCTAGGATAACCTTCAGGATAAATCACTTGAACCCAAGCCCTTTCCTCACTCAGGAAACTGAAACCAAGACAACCCTGATGAAGAGGGAAGCCATCCCTCTGAGAGCCCCATCACGACCAAGAAGAGGTCTTGGACCCCAAGTCATGTCTGTTGTGGAATGCCTCCACTCACTTCCCATTGTTAATCCTTTGCTCTTAACACAGAGTAGAGGTGAGTGCTTTACACAGCAGTTAAGTCAGCAGTGGGGACACTGAGACCGCACTGGGGAGCGCCTCTTTTGAGGAATGGTTACTCTGCTTCCGATCCAGCTTCCTGCTGATCCACACCCCGGAAGGCAGCAGGTGACGGCTCAGGTACTTGGGTTCCTGGCTGTTGCTTGCATTCGGGGAGTGAAGCCGTGGATGGAAAATTGATATCTCACTCAGAGTTCCAAGGAGGAAGCAGTGGACGCTTCTTGGTGGACTCATGGGCGTTACAGAGGACTAATTAATCAGCCAGGAATGACTTGGCTTTTAGGTAACCAAACCACAGGAGAATCTTGTGCCATAGCAGAGCATCAGAATAAAACTGGTAGAATGCTGAATGTGTTTAAAAGTTCAGAGGCCAGCGCTGTGGGGCAGCGGGTTAAAGCCCCAGCCTGCAGCATCGGTATCCCATATGGGTGCCAGTTCCTGTCCTGGTGCTCCACTTACCATCAAGCTCTCTGCTGTGGCCTGGGAAAGCAGCAGAACATGGTCCAAGTCCTTGGGCCCCTGCACCCACATGGGAGACCTGGAAGAGGCTCCTGGCTACTGGCCTTGGATCGGCTCAGTGCTGGCCATTCCAGTCATATGGGGAGTAAATCAGAATGGAAGACTGACCTCTCTCTCTCTCTCTCTTTCTCTCTCTCGGGCTCTGCCTCTCTGTCTTTCAAATAAATAAGATAAATCTTTAATAAATAAATAAATTAAAGTTCATAAGCTGGGGGCAGTGCTGTTGCATAGTGGATAAAGCTGCTGCCTGCAGTGCTGGCATCCCATATGGGCACCAGTTAGAGTCCCAGCTGCTCTACTTCCTATCCAGATCTCTGCTAATGCCCCAGGGAAGATGGAGAAGGATTGCGCAAGTGCTTGGGCCTCTGCCACCCACATGGGAAACCCTGATGGAGTTCCAGTCTCCTGGCTTCAGCTTGGCCCAGTCTTGGCTGTTGCAGCTCCTTGGGGGAGTGAAATAGAAGATGGAAGATGGAAGACCTTTCTCTTTCTCTCTCTCTCTCTCTCTCTCTCTCTCTCTTTCTCTCCCTCCCTCCCCCCCCCACCCCCATAAAGCTACCTTTCAAATTAATAACAAAAGAAATCTTAAAAATGTTAATAAGTCTGGGGCCGGCGCTATGGCACAGTAGGTTAATCCTCTGCCTGTGACACTGGCATCCCATAGGGGTGCTGGTTCTAGTCCTGGCTGCTCCTCTTCCAATCCAGCTCTCTGCTATGGCCTGGGAAAGCAGAAGATGGCCCAAGTGCTTGGGCCCCTGCACCCGCATGGGAGACCAGGAAGAAGCACCTGGCTCCTGGCTTTGGATTGGCGCAGCTCTGGCCATTGCAGCCATTTGAGGAGTGAACCAATGGAAGGAAGACCTCTCTCTCTGTTTCTGCCTCTCACATCTGTAAATCTACCTCTCAAATACATTTTTTTAATCTTTTTTAAAAAAGTGAATAAGTCTTTCATGTCAATGTACTCAACCTCACAAAGTCCCAGATTCCTTCGTGGCTTTTCTCCCATTTCCCCAAGGGAAAGGTACAGGAAGACAGATTTAGTCAGGGTGAGGGTAGGTAAGGCAGTGCTTGGGACACAGCATCCCATACCCGAGGGCCTGCTTTGAGTCCCAGCACTTCCCATTCAACTTCCTGCTAATGCACATCTTTGGAGGTAGCAAGCAATGGTTCAAGGATTTGGGTCCCTGCCATCCATGTGGGAGACCTGGATTGAGTTCCTGGCTCTTGGTTTCAGCCTATCCCAGTCCTAACTGTTGCATTTGGGGGGTGAACCAGTAGATGGGAGATTCATATTCTCTCTCTCTCTCTCTCTGCCTTCAAGCAACTAAACACATTTCTTTAATTTATAAATAACTATAGAACTGTAGAAAATGAGATCTCCTGGGTCCTGGCACTTGACTTGCTGTCAAGTCAGCAGCATTTGGAAAGAACTTGGGGGTGGGTGTTTGGGCTAACAATTAAGACCCCCATATTCCACCCCAGAGTCCCTGGGTTCAGTTCCCAGCTCTGGCTCCTGACCCCAGCTTCCTGCTGGCGCAGAAGGAGGCAGTGGGTAACGACTCAGGTCTTTGTGTTCCTGCCACCCATATGGGAGAGCCGGAGTGAGTTTCCTGCTCCTGGCTTCAGCCTGGCACAGTCCTGCCCCAGCCATTTCAGACATTAGAGGAGTGACCCACAGATGGGAGCCCTCTGCCTCTCAAATAACAGTTACATTAAAAAAAAAAAAAAGTAGATGTTTCACAGGAAACTAGGCCGCTGTGACCAAGGCCAAGGCTAGTGACTCCAGCCCAGCCACAAGCGCTGTGTGTGATAGGGGCCGCAGCAGGGGCAGCTGGGGAGGCTCCACAGTCGGGGGAGGGGGGAGCCAATCCCCCCCGGGAGAAATTCTTCCTTTGACTTGGAATCCAGGCTTCCTGGCTCGGCTTAGCCAGCGGCCACAATCCATCTGCACCTCACTTGCTTCTGGGAGCCATGAGTGAATTCAGCCTCAGACACGTTGCACTTGGCACAGTGTTTTCAACTTCTCGCTCAAGTGCCAGTATTTAAATGTTGAGAAGTTTTATATAAAAATCTAGAATGTAGGGCCAAAATAGCCAGGCCAAGCTACTCAGAGAGGCCGTGAGAAGGAACCAAGCTTCTTCTAGTGCTGAGATAGAGAGGCAGGGAGTGAGAAAAATCAGGACTGGTGTCTGAGCACTGACGCTGGCAGACTATTCTAGAAGGAAGCGCCCAAGAGAAATGGGGCAGCTGGTCCACCTAGCGACAACTGACGGTGACACCTGGTTCACCTAGCGACAACTGACGGTGAGCACTGGCTGCTCTTTAGATAGAACTGGCTGTCTGCCCGCCACAGTCCCCACCTGGCCCGCTTCCTTCAGTTAAGCTTCCTGCCTGCCGTGGGAGATTTTATGTCCCTTGAGCTAGGTAGATCCTTCTTCTTTGAGATGTAATAATAATAATAGCTGGGGCCAGCGCTGTGGCTTAGTGGGTTAAAGCCCTAGCCTGCAGTGCCGGCATCCCATATGGGTGCCAGTTCGAGTCCCAGCTGCTCTACTTGCAATCCCACTCTCTGCTATGGCCTGGGAAAGCAGCGGAGGATGGCCCAAATCTTTGGGCCCCTGCACCCGCATCGGAGATCTGGAGGAGGCTCCTGGCTCTTGTCTTGGGATCAGCTCAGCTCTAGTCATTGCAGTCATTTGGGGAGTGAACCAGCAGAATGGAAGACTCTCTCCTTCAGGCTCTACCTCTCTAACTCTTTCAAATAAATAAAATAAATCTTTTAAAAAAATACTAGCTACCACTTTTCAAATGGTTACAGTCGGTACTGTGGTATTTACACACATTAGTTTGTTTCAGACTTAAAAATCTTAGGTATGGTTATTAGCCTTATGTTTTATTTATACAATTTTAAAACTTAGGTTATTTATTTGAAAGGCAGAGAGAGCGCAAGCACACGTCCACCTGCTGTTTCACTCTGTAACTGCTCACGGCTGGGGTCGGCCCAGGCTGAACCAGGAGCCAGGAACTCATCCTCATCTCCCATACAGATGGCCGGGACACAGCCGTCCACCATCACCTACTGCCTCCCAGGGTGTGCACAGTAGGAAGCCAGGAGTAGACCCTTCTGTGGTGACCAGCCAGGTGCCTTTGCAGGAACAGCCCAGCTAAGCCCCCCCGGGGGCAAGTATGGGTGGAGTTTCCCTAAGGCCTCGGAGACCCTGCTAAGTGCAGTGCATTGAACGGTAAGGAAAAAGAGCAAAGCACTTGTCCAGAGCACGCAGTTGCTCAAGTTGTGTGGGGTGCGTGGTTCCGAGCCCAAAGCAGGGAGCCTGGGCGAGGATCCCGCGTCGAAGGCCTGGAGCGCCCTCCGGTGGCGTCCGAGAGCGCCGCAGGCAGGCGGCGGCGCGGGGCAGGGAGGCCGGCCGAGGGAGCTCCAGCCACGCCGGCGAGCGCCCGCCGAGCGCCCCCTTCCCACCTGCGCGCGGGCGCCCCGCCCCGGGGAGCAAAGATGCGAGTCCGAGGCGGGTCGGGTTCCCAGCCAGCTCCCTCCTCACAGGAGGCGGCCCATTATCCGGCGTCGTTAAAGAGCAATTAGATGGAAATTAAGCCGAGAACAAGTATTGATTATCTCATTAAGGCCGGGGGAGCCCGCTCTGTCGGGGAGGGTTTACCGCCGCTCACCCCATTATCTGCAAGGTGAAAGCCTGCGGTCGTCAAAGCCCAGTGATGCATCGATCTTGCCCCCATCCCCAAACCCATCCCCACCCCCTCTCCTCTAGACCAAGTGGGTTGGGGGGGCACACCATGGGTGCGATGGGGTGCAGACAGAGCTCAGGGCCCCGCCCTCTCCGTCCTAGGACTTTCTCCTTAGTTGCTTTAATTTCTTCCATTTCTGATCCCGAATCAGTATTTTCACTTGGCGCTTCTTGGGGGCAAGAAGATCAGAGGCTGATCACACACCCCCACCCCACGCACGCCCAGAGAGGATCCTCCAAGGAAGAGAAAGCGGAGAGGAATCTGCTCCTGTTGACTAGAATACAGGTCTACCCAGGCCCCAAACACTTCACCAGGAGGGATCGGAAAGGCTTAATTCTGGGCCACTGCTATCCCCAAAGGAAGAGCTCCCTGGACCACCTGCAGGCAGGACTTAAAAACTTCAGAAGCTAGAAGGAGCTGCCTTGGGGTCTCAGATGATGTCACCTTTGGAGAAAATTCAGTGCCTTGCAGCGCAAAGTTATTTTCACCCAGCTTCCAGTCTAGCTGACTACGTGACCTCAGGCAAGTCGCTCTGCCTCCCCAGGCCACCAAATCCTCCAAAGAATGGGCTTGGAAAAGGCTTGCTACAACTGCAATTAGGAAAGACGCAGCTCCCTGGGGGAACTGGGGGGTGGGAGGGAGGCGGGTGTTCAGCTGTGGGTCCCCAGGAGCTCACCACCTGGCAGGGGAGGAGACATGGAACTGGAACTCCCAGAAGGAATTAATAAATCACAATTATAGCATGAGTTAGATGAGAGTGCAGGTGCCCCCAGTGTTTAATAAGGGGGGAGGGGGCCGGCGCCGTGGCTCCACAGGCTAATCCTCCGCCTTGCGGCGCCGGCACACCGGGTTCTAGTCCCGGTCGGGGCGCCGGATTCTGTCCCGGTTGCCCCTCTTCCAGGCCAGCTCTCTGCTGTGGCCCGGGAGTGCAGTGGAGGATGGCCCAAGTGCTTGGGCCCTGCACCCCATGGGAGACCAGGAAAAGCACCTAGCACCTGGCTCCTGCCATCTGATGAGCGCGGTGCGCCGGCCGCAGCAGGCCAGCCGCCGCGGCCATTGGAGGGTGAACCAACGGCAAAGGAAGACCTTTCTCTCTGTCTCTCTCACTGTCCACTCTGCCTGTCAAAAATAAAAAGGGGGGGGAGGGGCTCACAAGGAGGCAGATGTTTGATAAACACACAGGGAGCAAGCCTGTTGCCCACTCGTTCATTCAACACACAATTAGGGAAGCGCTCCAGAGTCCACGGTGAGCACAACCCAGATCCCTTGGCCCTGGAACCTGCAGTCCTGCGGTGGAGACGGATACCAAGGCTATAACGGTACGGGTAAAGATGGTTCCGGTGCTGAACGGGCTGCCTGAGAGCGCCTGAGCGGGATGTCCATGAGGAACTGACTGGAAGGAGGCTATGGGGCCCAGAAAGCTGGTCCGAGAAAGCGGCGGTCAGCTCCTGAGTTAGGGGTGCAGTTCTTTTCATTGGTAAAACTGGCGGCAGGTCCCCTGGAGAGGGCGCGCCTTCCTCCCCCACATGCGAGGACCTTGCCTGGCCTTGGCGCGCTCCCCCGTCGGCGGACTCACCTGCCGAGGGGCCAGGGCTGGCGGAGGGCTGGCGGCAGCAGGTGGAGCGCGGGGCTGGCCCGCGCCGAGCGAGCGGCGCCGCCGCCGAATCTGGGCTCGTCTCCCTGCCCCGGAGCCGGGCAACGATTAATCTTGGTTGACGGTTTCTAATATCCTAATTGGGAGGTGGGCAGAGCGGCCCAGTCCGCCCTAAAGGTGGAAGCGGCTAATGGGCCTCTTCATCACCGCCAGGAGCGGGTCCCCGGCGGAGCGCGAGGGACGCCGCGGCAGGTGAGGCGCGGCACTAGCGGCGGCCCTTAATGAAGCTGGAGGCCCCGGGCGCCCGAGGGGCGAGCTCTGGGGACGAGGGCGTGCCAGGGTGAGCGCGGCTTCGCCCTCCTGGGGGCCAGGTACCTGAGGAGGCCTTCGGTGGGCGCAGTGCTGGGGTGGCCTGGTCAGGCCTGCGCAGACAAGGATCTTTCCAGAGGTGATGGGAATCCAATGGGGTGGGAGGAGGGTCTGAGAGCCTGCATCGCCTTGCACACTGCGGGCGCCTCGAAATGTCTGCTGACCTCCGAGGCCTGTGCCCGTGTGTGCAGGGGAGAGTTCGGAGCAAGTGCGAATTCCCCGGCCTTTTCGTGGCCGCACCCCCGTCCCTTGGTGACTCGGTTTCCCTTCTGAGATGGGCTGGTGAGCTCCCCAGCCCTCCAACTCACGAAGGCCACCCTGCTCCAATATATGCCGCCGGAACCCGTGGCTAACCCCATCCCTTCAATGTGGCCATTACCCATCCCGCTCCTATCCTGACCCAAACTGCCTTGGGACGAGGTGGGGGGAATGCAGGCAGAGGCAGGGCCCACCCAGCCCCGGCGCCGACCCGCCCCCGCCCCAATCCCGGGCTCCGCGCTCGCTCGCTGTCAGCCTCTCCTGCCCTCTCCGCCTCCAGCCGCATCAGAAATATATTGCATTCTTACCTAATCCCGTTCAATTACAGCATAATAAAACACATAATAAAAACCTAATTCATTTTTCTCCCGCGTCGCCCCCATCTCCTGGCATCGTCTTGCTCGGGATTAAAAATCTGTCTTCATGTTTGTGGCACGGCAGGCCCAGTGCCCGCACATCTTTAATGTATGAACCAGGACGCCAGGGACCAGCGGCACCTGCAGGCACTTGAGGATGGGGGCTCGGGCCTGCGTGAGGCCCCAGACGCACCCACCCGCGGCGTTCCCCGGATATCCGGTGGCCAGGAGCTAGCACGTCCTCCCAGTCCAGCCGACCCAGTGTGGCCTCCAGGGGGCGCAGAGGAGCAGGTCTCTAGGGATCGAGTTTGCCCAGGAGAAACAGGCCCACCAGGTGCAGACCAGCTGGATATGTAGGAGGAAGCTAGCCCTTCTGTCCGCGGCTCCGTTCTCTCCCTTGCCGGCCTGGCCAGTGAAGCCCTGACTTCCAAGCTTCTGCTACTAACCCCAGCCCTCACTCCCAGTCCCCACACCCTGACGCCTTGTGATCCCCTATGGACAACCTTGGTCAGGTTAGAACTTCCCAGAAGGAATGTTTAAGAGTCAAATCAGAGGGGCTGGCGCTGTGGGTTAAAGCCCTGGCTTGAAGTGCCGGCATCCCATTTGGTCTCTGGTTCTAGTCCCGGCTGCCCCTCTTCCAGTCCAGCTCTCTGCTATGGCCTGGGAGAGCAGTAGAAGATGGCCCCTGCACCCACGTGGGAGACCCGGAGGAAGCTCCTGGCTCCTGGCTTCAGATGGGTGCAGCTCCGGCCGTTGTGGCCATCTGGGGAGTGAACCAGCCGATGGAAGACCTCTCTCTGTGTCTCTACCTTTCTCTGTAACTGTTTCAACTAAATAAAATAAATCTTAAAAAAAAAAAAAAAGAATCCAATCAGAGAAAATTACCTAGAAAGTCACAGTACCTGTTGAGTTTAGAGAGGCAGGTCTGAGACCCACACATTCCTCCTTTGTTCAGTCAGGACAGAGGGCCCCAAACTTTCTAGATTCACTGAATTCTTGGGTTTTCAGTAATTTTTCAAATATACTGGATCCAAAGAAATCTCTGACAGCTTCCTTAGGTATGCAAGTCCAAACAATGTAAGTATTTACATGCCAACAATTTTGGAGCTGTTTGAAAAACTAATACGCGGGCCAGCTCACTTGGCTAATCCTCTGCCTTCGGTGCCAGAATCCCATATGGGCCCCGTGTTCTAGTCCCAGTTGCCTCTTCCAGTCCAGCTCTCTGCTGTGGCCCAGGAGGGCAGTGGAGGATGGCCCAAGTGCTTGGGCCCTGCACCCCATGGGAGACCAGGAAGAAGCACCTGGCTCCTGGCTTCAGATCAGTGCAGCACGCCGGCTGTGGCGGCCATTTTGGGGGGTGAACCAGAGGAAGGAAGACCTTTTTCTCTGTCTCTCCCTCTCACTGTCTGCAACTCTACCTGTCAAATAAATAAAAAATAAAAAAAGAGAAACTAATACACATTAGTTGGAAGAAAGAATATTTTTATTTCATTTTAAAATATTCATTTATTTGAAAGGTAGAGTTACAGAGAGAGAAGAGAAGAAGAAAGAGAGAGAGATCGTCCATCTACTGGTTCACTCCCCCAGTGGCCACAGCAACCAAGGCTAGGCCAGGTTGAAGCCAGGAGCCAGGAGCTGCTTCCAAGTCTCCCTCGTGCGTGCAGAAGTCCAAGCACCTGGGCCATCTTCTGCTGCTTTCTCAGGTTCATTAACAGGAAGCAGGATCAGAAGTGGAGCACCCAGGACTCGAACTGGCACCCATAGGAGATTGCAACACTGCAGGCCACAGCTTTAACCTGCTGTGCTACAGCACTGGCCCCTTTATTTCATTCTTAACCCCAATTCTTCACTAATGGGATGTAGGCATCTCTGTGTTCTCCTTATTTCCTATTCCACACCGCTTCTTGTGCAGGGCCCGCTTTTATCACAAGCCGTTACACAAAGACATCACTAAATATAATGCAGCACAAACTAATGTTGAAACTCTGAAATACTTCACGCGGTGTCCAATCAATGTCGAGTGTGTTTCCCTCAAAAGCAGCCCAGGGAGGTCCCTGTGGCCCTCTGGGGTACCTCACAACATAGCTTGGAAACTTCAGATCCAGGGGCCACCCACTGTCTATGCAACAAGCTTCCTTAATTGATCTTGGGAACTTTGGGACAATTGAACAGAGTGTATCTGATTTAGCTAAAGGAAAAGAACTTGATTCTTTCCACAGTGTGGAGGTCAGATACATGCAGAGGAATCTGAACAGCCTGGTTCAGGGGCTGGCAACCAACTTGCAGAAACGGAGACCTCACTGATGAGCAAGTGTAGCAGGATGAGTGAGTATCACAGAAAGCAAAGCTTCCAGGCATGTGTAGGGTGATGCTTTATCCCATATACCACCACTGCCCAGGACCACCATGCCATCCCCTGGTGCCCTGGAAGGAAGGCACAAGCAATTCCACTCGGAAGCCACTCTGTAAGGAACCAAGAGGGGCCAGCACTGTGGCTTAGTGGGTAGAGCCACTGTCTGTGATGCCAGCACCCCAGATGGGTACCGATTCAAGCCCCAGCTGCTCTGCTTCTGAGCCAGCACCCTGCTAATGCACCTGGAAAAGCAGCAGATCATGGCCCAAGTCTGTGGGCCCCTGTATCCACGTTGGAGACCAGATGGGAGTTCCAGTCTCCTGGCTTCAGCCAGGCCCCACCCCAGCCATTGCAATCATTTGAGAAGTAAAGCATTAGATGGAAAATTCTATCTCCATCTCTCCATCTGTCTTTGTCATTCTGCCTTTCAAATAAATCTTTTTTTTGGGGGGGCGGCGCTGTGGTGTCGCGGTTAAAGCTGTCGCCTGCAGTGCCAGCATATGGGTGCCGGTTTGAGTCCCGGCTGCTCCACTTCCAATTCAGCTTTCTGCTGTGGCCTGGGAAAGCAGTAGAAGATGGCATCTGCATGGGAGAAGCTCCTGGCTCCTGGCTTCGGATAGGTGCAGCTCTGGCCATCGCAGCCAATTGGGGAGTGGGCCAGCAGATGGAAGACCTTTCTCCCTCTCTCTGCCTCTCCTGCTCTCTCAGTGTAACTCTGATTTTCAAATAAATAAATATATTTTTGACAAGCAGAGTTAGACAGTGAGAGAGAGAGAGAGAAAGGTCTTCCTTTTTCCATTGGTTCACCCCCCAAATGGCCGCCACAGCCGGTGCGCTGTGCCAATCTGAAGCCAGGAGCCAGGTGCTTCCTCCTGGTCTCCCATGTGGTGCAGGCGCCCAAGCACTTGGGCCATCCTCCACTGCCTTCCCGGGCCACAGCAGAGAGCTGGACTGGAAGAGGAGCAACCAGGACAGAACCGACGCCCTGACCAGGACTAGAACCCGGAGTGCTGGCACCGGAGGCGGAGGATTAGCTAGTGAGCCGTGGGGCCAGCCCAAATAAATAAAAGGAAGATACATCTCTTCTAGATTGACTTACGTGATGGCAACCTGGTACCAGCCCCAGGAAGGTGCAAAAGTGGAGGGTAGGTGAGCCTCACAGGGAACTGCCAAAGGAAGAGGCATTGGCAGGTGCAGAGAAACAGATAAAGCACAGCCTTGGGGGCCGGTGTGTGCGGAGTGGGGAGAGCCGCCGCCTGCAGTGCCAGCACCCCATTCAGGTGCCGGTTCCAGTCCCAGCTGCTCCAGTTCTGATCCAGCTCTCTGCTATGTCCTGGGAAAGCAGCAGAAGACGGCCCAAGTCTTTGGGTCCCTGATGCCCACATGGGAGCCCTGGGTGGAGTTCCAGGCTCTTGGCTTCAGCCTGGCAGAGGCTTAGTCCACTACACCACAGCGCCAGGCCCCCACTCTGGCTTCTTAATGGAAGTGCCTGTACGCTCCAGACCCACCCAGCTCCCTGTCTTTCCCCAGGCCCTGTTGGTGAGCACCGTTCCTGGTTCTGACAGCGATAGCAGAACCCTTCCAACTTAACCACTCTTCACAATCATTGCTCTCAACAACTGAACACACTTCAGCTTCAATCAAAGTTCAAACAGAAGTGCTCCTTCTGGGGGAAAAAAAATATCAGTGCAGTGAGGATTTGCTGGTGGGAGGAGAGGGAGGGCTTCAGTCAGAAGGAAAAGAATATAGGAGCTTAACTGGTTAATTTACAGACTAGCACAGCCAGCCCTGCCCCTTAAGAAAGCACCTTCTGGAAGGAGCTTCTCGCTGCCTGTTAAGAGCGCCGCCCGTGTTATTTTCCTGTTGGATGCGCTGGGATGGCACAGGGTTGTCAGTGTAGCCCAAGCTAAGGAGGGTTCCCCCGCCCCGCACACGCCGGCCCCGCCAGTTCAGCCGCAAAAACTCCTGCGTCTGAGAAGATGGAAAGGGGGAAGCCGGAGGAGGTCACCGCCTGGAGCTGGGCTGGGACTGGCACATCCCAGGAAGCTCCCTTTTGGAGAATGATCCAGCTGGCAAAGGGGGGTGCCCGCATCAGGGCCGAGACGACCGCAGCGCCCGCGGAGAGGAAAGACGAGGGGCGGGAGAGGCGCCGCGACGTCGGCCCGCAGAGCCCAGCTGCCGGGGTTCCGAACACGCTTCCTGAACCCCTGGGTGGGGGGCCAGGGAGCGGGAGCGAGGCGGACGGCACGGGACGAAGCGCCGAAGCCCGGGAGGCGGCTGCCCAAATTGGGCTGAGGACCAGGAGAGGCCTCGCGTGATTCCTCGAAAACCTCGCGCGTTTCCAGGCAGGAAGTCAAAGGGCGGGCCCTGGAAGCTCTTGGATTTCGAAACTGGAAAGAAGGAAGGGGGGGGTGGGGATTGGCGGATTTAGCGGTCCGGGACCAGCAGCAGCAGGGCAGCCGATCCGAGATGCACACTGCAGGCTCAGGGAAGAAGGTGAGCCGGACCCGCGACCCAAGGCGCCACCACCGTTGCCCAGGAAACGGAAGGACCGACAGGGCCACCGCGGGGGGCGGGACTCCAGCGGCCGGCTACGTATCCGGTGGGCGTGGCTTACCGATGGCTGGGGGCGGGGCTTGAAGCTGCCAGGCTTTACCCGGAGGGAATAGGATTGGCGCTGCCTGGAACCTGGCCAGACCAGGCTAAAGTCTGACTGGTGTGACCCCGCAGGGCTGGCGCTGAAACTGGCCCTAACCGCCTGTCCTTAGGATGGTGGCTTCATCCGGTCCAGGGATCCAAGAAAGGGGCAGGAGATGCTCACTGTGACGAGGCTAAGCCAGGGCTCCAGAAGGCATTTATTTTACCCCTTTAGACCGTAGGCGGGGAGAGAGGGGGGTTGTGTTCTCTCTTAATAAGGGCAGAATGGAGGCCCTGGAGTGGATGAGGCCAGGCGAGGGGAAGAGATGCAGCCTCCCAGAGAAGTTCCTGGCCTCTGAGCACTGGAAAGAAGGGCCGACCCAGCCGGGAATGAGGTGGGTGAAGAAAGTGTGCCCCACGCCCCACCCACAAGCTTACTTCTGGTGAAAACTGCAGTGTGTGGAGACACTTTGGAGTCACCTGGTGGGTCTGTCTCTGGAGAGGCTATGAGGTCCCTGCAGATAATGTAGTGTGTTTGAGAAACTAGTTAGAAACAGCAAGGAAGGGTGCTTCCTGCTCTGCCCACCAGTGCCCTGGCCAGTCTTCTCTGATGTGGTTTAGCATTACTTGCAGGGCACACTTCTTTTTTATTTTGATGTTTGTTTGTTTATTTTCCATCGAAAGGCAGAGCAACACACACACACACACACACACACAAACAGGTCGTCCATCCACTGTTTCACTCCCCAAATGCTTACAACAGCCAGGGCTGGGCTATGCCAAAGCCAGGATCCTAGAACTCCACCTGGCTCTCTGACATAGGAGGCAGGGGAGCCAAGCACTTGAGCCATCATCTGCTCTCTCCAGGATGCATTAGCAGGAAGCTGGGTCATAAGCAGAGCAGCCTGGACTCAAACCAGTGCTCCGATAACTCACAGCACTAGAATGCCCACCCCAAATAACTGCTATATAATGTCTTTTTAATTTTATTTTTGACAGGCAGAGTGGACAGTGAGAGAGAGAGACAGAGAGAAAGGTCTTCCTTTGCCGTTGGTTCACCCTCCAATGGCCGCCGCGGCCGGCGCGCTGCGGCCGGCGCACCGTGCTCATCTGATGGCAGGAGCCAGGTGCCAGGTGCTTTTCCTGGTCTCCCATGGGGTGCAGGGCCCAAGCACCTGGGCCATCCTCCACTGCACTCCCGGGCCACAGCAGAGAGCTGGCCTGGAAGAGGGGCAACAGGGACAGAATCCGGCGCCCCAACTGGGACTAGAACCCGGTGTGCCGGCGCTGCAAGGCGAAGGATTAGCCTGTTGAGCCATGGCGCCGGCCTATAAGGTCTTTTAAAAAAAGATATATTTTATTTATTTGAAAGGGAGAGATGGAGATCTTCCATCTGCTGGTTCACTCCCTAAATGGCTGCAACACTCGGGGTTGGGCCAGGCTTAAGCCAGGAGCCAGGAGCTTCCTCCAGGTCTCTCACATGGGTGCAGGGGCCCAAGCACTTGGGCCACCTTGGCCAGGCCATAATCAGGGAGCTGGATGGGAAGTGGAGCAGCCAAAGCTTGAGCCCGTGCCCATATGGGATGTTGGCACTGCAGGTGGCTGCTTAACCCGCTATACCACAGCGCCGGCCCTTATAGAATGTTCTTAATGGCTTTGTTTTGTGAAGATTCCTGCACCTCCCTCTCAAACTAGGTTTATCTTCCATAGATCATCCCTGATTGGCAGGATGGGGTGGAGTTGAGACTTTTATCTAAGTGTTGTCCTGTTTTTAATCCAGATTGGGGATCTTCGCTTGTACTGCAACTGTGAAGCTCTCAAGGTGGGAAACTGCTTAGTGGCATTAGTGAAAGGCTAGTGTGCACCTGTTGACCTGTCAGTTTTGCTGGTCTGTACAAAAGGTGGCCAGGGAAAGAGAGGCCCTGGAAAGTCCACAGGACCAGAACAACGGCATCAAGGTCGGCTGGTGCCTGGCAGGTGAGAAGTCTAGCAGAGTGGCCATGGTGAGACACACACCTCTGCTTCAATCCTAGCTATACCGCCTCCTAGTAGTGCAGTGTGGGAAACTCCCTTAATAACTTGAAGCCTGTCTCTTTGCTAAGAGTGTAGGCTTTCTGGCCCTCCAGGAGTGATTATGAAGATCAAGAGATGACAGACTCGCAGCCCTGGCTTCACTGAGCCCGCACCACACAGGGGGATTCAGCAGTCAACAGCTGGTGTCAGCCCTGCTGCCCGCCCAGGTGAACTTCTGACTCCAAGGACAGTGAGTGACCCCAGGCCAAGGTGCACTTCAGGCTGCTGTGAAAGCTTTGGGCTGGAAAAAAAGGGAAATGAGAGGTCTTTCCCTGCAGGGAATGAGACACAGTTTTTCATTAAAAACCCATTCATCATTGTTCCCTTGAATCTACAAAAGCTAAGACCCAGGGGAACAGAGGCAACTATAAACTGCCAAATAGTAGCTCTTACCAGCTAGACACAGAGGTGAACTTCTGGCCTCGTCCACCCCCCAGAAATATTGGGGGAGGGCGGGTTAAATTCATAGGGAGGGGGTGGAGGACCCTGGGATCATGGAAAAAGTGTTAAGGGGGGTGGTGTTTGATGCAGTGGTCAAGATGCCACTTAGGATATTCAGACAAATCAAGCCAGTGCCTGGTTTGAGTCCCAGCTACTCTGCTCCAGATCCAGCTTCCGACTAATGCATCTGGAAAGCAGCAGATGATATCTCACGTACCTGGGTCCCTGCCACCCACGTGGGAGACCTGAAGTCTAGGCTCCTGGCCCAGGAATGGCTATTGCAATTATTTGGGGAGTGAACCACTGAATAGAAAATTTCTCCTCTCTCCTATCTCTCTCTCTCTTTGAACTGAAGGTGTATTTATTTATTTGAAAGGCAGAATTACAGAGCGAGAGAGGAAAGGACAGAGACAGACAGAGATCTTTCATCTGCTGGTTCATTCCAAATCCCTGCAATGGCTGGAGCTGGGCCAGGAAAAGCCAAGAGCCTGGAACTCCTACTGGGTCTCCTATTGGATGGCAGGGACCCAAGCACATGAGCCATCTTTTGTTGAGCTCCAGACGCATTAGCAGGGAACTGGATGGGAAGTGGAGCAGCAGGAACTAGAACTAGTGCTCCAGTATGGGATCTCAGCATCGCACGCAGCAGCTTAACACACCACACCGCAACACCAGCCCCTCTCTGTCTTTCTCCTCCCACCCTACCTCTCAAAGAAAATGAAAAAAAATACACACAACTTCTTGAGGGGCAGAATTTTTCTAAGAAAAAGCAATTTGCTTTAAAAATAAGTATTAAATGGCAAGTGGTTCCTGCCAGGCCTGTTCCCGTGGGACTGTGTAGGGCATGGAGGAAGTGCGGGTGTCCTAGCAGCCTCTCTGATGGAGCCGGGCAGTTCTCAGCCCTCTCGCCTCCCTGTCTCCAGAGGCCTCTCTACATCACTCTTCCCCCCATGCCTGAACTGGTGGGCAGGTCCCGCCCAGCCCCCAGTGGGCAGCGTTCCATCCTCGCGATAACAAAAGGTGGCGGTTTGTGCAGTCCCTGCGAATGGGGGGACTGACTTTTTAAATCTCAGAGCGCCCTCTTCTGGGAAATGAGGCTCCCTACAGAAGAGGAGGCAAGAGGCCAAGAACTGGACTTCCTAGGGAGAAAAAGGAATTCCGCTGGACACTTGGACACGGAATCAGGTGAAGATCAAGAAGGAGACAGGCTTGTAGTTTATTGAGTAGCAGTGGCAGCATGGCTGTTGTCACCGGCGCTGGTGGCCTGGGAAAGTGCCCCTGGAGCATCCACTGAGGCCTTCTGTCCATCCCACCGCCACCGCCGCTTCAGCCAATGTCCATGGAGCTGCAGTCGGGACTGAGCTCTGAATTCACCCCCAGCCATCCCACCCCATGCCCACATTTCACTTGGACCCACCATTGATGCCCGGGCCCTTCCTCTCCTTGGGGTTGGGATGGAGGTAGGAGCGGGGCCAAGCCTCGAGAAAGCAAAGCTACTAAGGTGGGGGCTTTGCGGATTGTGTCACAGGGGCCAGTGGGACACAGAGTCCCCGGTCTGACGATTGCACACTCAGAGCCTGGTTGCCTTTGAGGGTGTCCTAGCTATAACCACTTGGGTGCCTGAGGAGTTTAAGCACTGCTCCCACAGCTGGGCCCCTCTGTGAGCAGGTACAGTGGGAGCTCTTAAAGGGAAATGCTTGCTCTGCCTTTGTGGCTCTTTGATTGGGGAAAGGGGTTGGAATGGTGGGGTTTCAGCCTGAGGTCATGATGTCAGAGCGGATCAAGAACTCCTAAGTGGTGCCTAAAGACACCAGCGTTGAGGTCTGGGGGAGTCGGGGGAACAGCAAGAGCAGCACAGGCTGCTAACACTGCTTTGTTCTGGTACAGGAGAGGAGTGGAAGAGGGGCTGTACCAGGGTGTGGGGGTGCCGCCGAGGGATGCGTGAGCCCCCTGCCTCCCCTTACCACACTGTGGCTTCCTGAGCCAGCCCATTCCAGAGTCAGCTTTGGGAGCCAGGTCTCAAAAACTGGAAGGATTCAGCCCACTTTGGCCTGCTAGTGGCCCTCCGTCCCTATCGTGGGAGCCTGGGGCTCTTCCTGTGTCTAGAAAGGGTGAGGCGCTATCAGAAGTGACGGCCAGTGAAACGGTTCAGGGACGGAAGTCCCACCTTGACCTGGCTGGCAGGTGGGCAGGCCGCTGAGAAGGGAAGCCAGGTACCAGAACATCCCAGGATAGTATGTCTGCCACTTCCTTCCAGGACCAGCGTACACATACATGTCTCATGCATGTATGTATGTGGACACACAAGCACAGGTAAGGAGGGGTTATGTGATGTCACTCTTTGAAAACAGAGAAGAGAGAAAAAGGCTTATGGGAGCACCTCCCCCACCCTAGTGGGTTGCTGGTATCCGTAGCTGCTCCCCTCCCTCACGCCTCTTGCCCCATCCCAGGCAGCTGGGCAAGTGGCAGTGATGGCAAGGCACCATGAAAGCAACAGCCCAGGCAGTAAGGGAGGGGACAGGCTGACCCCCCTCAGAGCCCCTTGTTGTAGTAAACCACTTCGATGCTCGGCTTTTGCTCGTGGATCTGAGCTCTCAGCTCCGGCTCCAGCCTGCTCACTTGTATGGAGCTGCAACAGAACAGCACAGGCGGGCTGACTGCCCCCTGAGTCCCCACCTCAGGCTCAAGGACCACCATTCCTTCCCTCTCCCACTCTTAGAAGCCTGGCTCCCTGTCACTCCCCCACCCCCAAATCAGAACACTGCCTGCCAAGCCTCCTCCCAGAACATACAAGGAAGGTCAGGAGCCCCCGGCCTTGGCCGGGGGCAGCACTTACCTCCTCTGGGGAAACAGGGCACAGCACAGGGGCGTGGCAAACACCAGGCTGGGGGAGAAGGTTGGAAAGGCTGGTGAAGTTTGGCCTGGGGCCGTTCCCTCCCTGCGCCCACCCATCCCTGAAGATAGCCCCTGGAGGTGGAGGTAGGTTAAACCCAAAAAGGCCTTTTAGGAACATTAAGCTCAACCCTGACTTTAGGTTCTGGTTGAGGACAGAGCCCCCAGAGCTGCGTTCCAAAGCCCCTGGCCAATAGGTGCAGAACCAGGAATGAAATGTGTGGGAAAGCCCTCCCTGGCCCAGGAGTATTTGCGTGTTTCCCCTTGTAGATGAAGACTGGCAGCCCCTCAGCTAAACACGTGACCTTCATGGGCAGGGACCACCCCCTAACATGCACAGGTGTCCAGGATACACATGAGCCAGACACATGAATGCACACTGAGTATAAGCATCTCAAAGGCCATAGAGAGCCATCTGCGCCCACTGTGGATGAGGCGCCCATACTCCCCCCACCCCCGCTAGCTCCTTTGACACTTACCAGAAGCCCACCAGTCCCACCTGCAGGGGTGCCCCCAGCCAGGGGCGGCGCTGTGGGGAGACAGAGACAATGGGATGGCTGGTGTCCCCGGCCTGCTAACCCCCATTCTGCTCCACCCACTGTGGCGGTATCCCGTCAGGCCTATCTGTGGGCCTTTTCTATCTGCTCAGCCCAGGAGACCGTGGATCCATTGCACCCATGCACTCCAGCCAGGCCTGGGAGCTGACCACCCTTCCTGACATCCTGTCAGTCATTCTCACTTCTCAGAATTGTTGCCAGGACACTTGCTGGCCCCTCCTCTTCTCTCACCTTCTCCGGGAGCTGCTTCCTTCACCAAGCCTCTGCTCTGAACCTCCACTGCCAGCCCCCTATCCTAGAGGTATGAATCTGTCCCTTTCCAAACACATCCCCTGCTCGGCATACCACTCTCAATTGGCTTCAGTCACAAAGACCACCGTCGGGCCCCTCAACCATTCCTGCCCCAGGTCCTTTGCACTGGGTTTCCTCTGTACCTGAAACGCTCTTCTCTGTACTCCGTCCAGTCTCCCCTTTCCATCCCTGAGTTGCCAGCAATCCTTGACCACCCTTTCCAAACAGCTCGTCCCCTCTAGGGCCCGTTGGTGCTCCACAAAGTGCGCATCACAACTATTTATATTGGTGGCTTCCTTGTTTATTGGCTTCTGTGCTGAATTATAAGCTTCCTGAGCCCAAGGACTGTTGTCAGTGCCGGCACACAGCCTGGCACACAGGCGGTACTCACTCAGTATTTATGAATGAATGATCTAGACCATGTATCTCTGTGCCTTGCTTCCCCGTCCTGTTTGCCTGTGTGTGTGAACATGTGCACGCTGTGGGGGAGGCGGGGGCTGCTAGTGGGGGGTAGTAAGAGTACACTATCAAGTATGACCGTGACAGTCCTTATCCCGGAGTCGAGGCCTCCAGGGTGACGCCAACTCCCTTTTGGACAGAAACCATTTCCCTTCTTCCCTTATCTTCTCTTCCTGTGTTCCTTCACCCCAGCCAAATTCATTCTTGTTGAATGTATGAAGGTGGGGGGCAGGGCAGTCTTAGGCTCAGGCCAGGTTGGAGAGGGCTGGAGGCTGATGCCTTCCTCTCAGCCACCACCACTTCCGGCATGGGCGTGGTGAGTGTGTGCCACCTACCTTCAGGAAGTCTTTCTTCTCCAGAGTGTTCATGATCACAGGGGGGATGGCTGAGGGAGAGCAGGGCGGGAAAGGAGGCGGTTAGTAAAATGAAAGTCAAGGACCCCAAGGAAGGGAGACCTCTTCACAACTCCTGCATCCGCCCTACAATCTTAGTCTGCAAAACAAACTGCACCCCTCCTCCTTTCAGAGCCCCCCACCCCATGCTTCCCCCCGCCTCACCCATGGCAGGAATCGCCATGCAGATTCTTGATACCACCACCTGGAAGATTCCCTGCTTGGCCGCAGTCACTGAGTGGCCAAGCCTCTGACCTGTCTCGTCAGTCACCGGGATGCCCACCTGCAGCTCCCTAGGAAGGAGAAAGGGGGCTGGAGTCAGATCATAGGCCCCAAAGCCACCTGCAGTGCCACACATCCTACTCAAAGGCCGGTTCTCCCACCCGCCCAAGGATTCCAGACAGACTGAGACAGCGCTGAGCTGATCACGTCTGGGGAGGGAGAGCAGCGTCCCCACGCAAGGCTGGTCTGCATGAGGACACTGGGCCAGGGGCAGCGCTGCTCACCTCTGCCGCATCAGAGGGATGTTGATGCAGTTGGCGGCTGCCACCGCTGCAAAGGGCACAAATCTGCCGACCAGGGGAGGCAGGTGCTGGGGGGAGAAAGATGTCATTCAGTGGCCCTGTGGGCCGTGGGCTGGTGAGGGTCCCTGGGGAGAAATATAGGATCCCACAGGTCAGGACTGAGGGGCGAAAGGGAGGAAGGAAGGGGATAAAGGATGTGTGGGGGCACCTTTACCTTGGTGAGGGATTTGAGTCCGAGAGCCGTGGCCACAGCCCCGGTGGTGGCACTCACATAGGCTGTTCCCAGCTGCCTGTGGATGGAAGGGGCAGGTCACCAGGGAGAGGTGAAGAGGCCACCTATGGGGTCTTTCCTTTAGGGACATGCCAGACCCTCAGCATGTGACCGTGAGAGGGTGGCCTCACTGCAGAGAAAGCCCTCCCCAGCCCCAGCATAAACTCGGTAGGAAGCCCCCAGAGCATACCCTGGGGGACCTCAGGCCCTCAGGTGAGGCAGGGGTCAAGCTAAGCCTCTGGCTGCTGGGCCCACAGGGAACTGGAGAGACAAGGACGGAGCCGTAGAGGGTGAGAGAAGAGGGTCCCGCACAGCACCGCAGCTCTTCCTGGGGACTCACCCCACGGTGATCGGAGCATCGCCGCTGCGGTTGGAGTAGTTTACAATGGCGTTGAAGGACTGATTCACCCACTGCCAGAACACCACGGTTGGGGTCGTCCTGGAGGAACAAAGACACTTACTTCTGCCCCCTCTACACCATCGCTCACCTTGCACCCTACAATGAAACCCCACAGGTTATTCCCAAACCCTCAGGGGGAGCCCCTACCCCTGCGTGCCCCACCCCTTACACACCCGCTGTGCCCAGGGCTGAGATTCCAACAGAGGCTCTCGCCCTCCCACTGTCCTCTGTCCAAAGTGTCCCAGAGAGGAAGCACCTACTCACCAAGCCTTAGTGTACTCAGGAAGGGACAGGGGACAAGACCTGCCTGTAGAAGGTGAGCATGCAGCCAGTGATGGTCATGTTCATGGGCACCTGGGCTGACATACGGCCAATCAGAACCACCTTCTCTCCCGTGTCCGGGTGGAAGGCAGAGTCGTACACGTACTTGGCCCTCCACAGCTGGTCCTCGGTGAGCCCCGGAGTGAGCACACCGGCCCTGTAGAAGTTAGCAAGGGGTAGGCAGGCCAGGAACTTCAGCCCCCACCTCGGGAATAAAGGAGCTCCTTGTCTTTGGGGGAAGGGCAAAGCTTTCCCAGTGTGGAGGCTCCTATTGCTGGTCGCCTTCTAGCTCCACACAAAGGGTGGCCCTTCTGTTTCTCCCAAAATGCTAGCTCAAGGTGATGGTGGTTTCCAATGGGTGGCTGCCCTGTGGCCTCGGTGGTTCCGTTGAGCCCTGCTCTCCCTGCACAGGCGGCCCAGCAATGGGAAGGGTCCCTATCAAGGGTTTGTGAAGCACAGAGCAGCACCCACCTGTAAGTATCAATGCCACCTCCTCAACCCAGACACCCTCCAGTCCTTATTGGATCAAGCTCTGGGTCACAGTGCTTGTGACGCCAGCAGACAGGGCGACAGGGGGTTGAGGAGTAGGACCGGATGACTTTCGAGCTTGGGGAGGCAGGTGCAAAATGTATTGTATTCATGGCAGGGAATGAGACCCATGGGGACAGGGTCAGACTGGAGGAGTCACCTGTAGTTCTGTACAATGTTGCGGGAAGCTTCCAGCTGTGCCCCAGATAGCAGTAGATTTCGGGGATCGGTGACAGTGAAGAAGTGCCTGGCTCTGCCCAGGAAAGTGCTTTGGTCCCAGCGAGGTTCCTCGATGTTGATATCTAAGGGCAGTTCACCCATTTTCTGCAGGACAGGGACAAAGTCAGAAGGTTCCAAGGAAGGGGTCCAGAAACTCCACCTGGGGAGACGTTGGTAGCCCTGTCCTGGCACCTGCCTGTCACCAGCACCTTCTAGAGCTCAAGGTGACTCTAGGAAGCCAGGGTGGGGGAGGAGTTGTTTCCTAAGCAACGTCCTGGCCCAGGGACCCACAGCCTCTGGAGAGGGGAGGGGAAGGGCAGCACCGGGAACACACATCTCCTTGTGCTTTGGCCTGATACAGATTTTCATGAGTGAGGATTTACATGTATGTGGCCAATGCAGAAGCAGCAGCTAATCCCTTGTACCCCCTTGTGTTCTCGATGCACAAAATGCACAGTACTCATACATGCACTGCACACCCAGGCTCATGTCAGCTGTAGGTCCCCAGCTGCCCTGAGACCTAGATACAAACACCTAAGACTGTTTGAGAAGATGGCAAAAGACATGCCACATTCCAGCCCACACTCCTGACAGGAAGAAAGCCAGGGTTCACTGGGCACCCCAGGGCTTATCAGCTCCACATGGTCTCAAACATAGGTCTCTTGTTGTCAACCGTGTGCATGCACAGATCCCCCCTCCAGGCCCAGCTTCCCCAGCCCACACAAGGTCCCAAGGCTCTCCCTGCTGGGCAGCCTGGCACAGACACCCACCCTCCTCTCCAGGAGCTACCGGCCTCCAGACTAGAGCCACACTCAGCTCAGCGGAAGCCCCTCCACCCAGCACAGAGAGGAAAGCCGGCAGCAGCCATCTGGCAAAATCCTGCAGAATGACTAATCCTCTGCAGCCCCACTTCCTCCCTCCCTGGAGGACTCACCCTCCCCTCTCGCACACTCACTCACACTCACACTCACATACCCATGCACAAAGTCACCATCATGCACGCCCTGCCCGGACATACAACAAGGTGGACGCTCCGGGTGTACACCAGCCCACAAAGACCTTTAGTCTGTCTCTCTGCCCGCCCCACCTCCATCGCCATCAGTGAGCACACACAGCCACACCCTGACACTCCTCCCCAGCCAACCGCCCGTGGACCTCCGCGGAGAGGAAGTCACTGAATCCCACGCGACAGAGCGCCCGGTTCAAGGCAAGCCTCAGTTTCCCACCCCAACCTGCAGTGCTCGCCTCCCTAACCCCTAACCCTCCAGGCACGGCCAGCACTCACGCCTTCCAGGCTCCGGGCCTCTGCAGCTCTCAGACCTGCCTTCCTCTCCGTGCGTCGCCGCCGCCCTCCTGAGAGGACGGGACGTCACGCGTGACGCTGAGCAGCGGGGAGGGGCGGGGGTGCTCGGGGCGCCTTCGCCCGCGAGCCTGGGGATTGGCAGAGCCTGGGAGCCGTGGGTGTCATTGGGACCAACGAGACTGGGTCCTGCGCCTTTTCCTAGAGCCAACCGTGTGGTGGGGATCAATCCTGTCCCCGTCCCCCGCCAGAAAGGGGGGAGGAGCCGCGGGCGCTGCCCCTTGTGCCTGCAGCCCCCTGGCGGGCGGTGGGCGGCCCTGGCCCAGCAGCCAGCAGTCTAGGTGCGCTGGAAGGCAGCTCGCGGAACGCAGGGCGCAGGTGGGCGGCATAGAGGGGCTGTCCTCTGCTGGGGTGTCCGGAGGGACTCGGGTAACAGCGGGCTTGTTTACTTGATGGCTGCCTTGGCGACGGCCTCTGCCAGCTTTCCGGGGCCCCCCTCCCTCCCACCCCACCTCCCGTGCACCTTCCCCAGGACCCACAAGCTCCACCCACGGTACCTTGGCATTCGCCCCCTTCATTGCCCTGTTCCGGTCGAACCTGTGCCCCGTCCACGTCCCCAGCCCTCTCCCTGCTCCTCCTCTGTCACCCGCTGTTTGTGTCTCCATTCTCCTTATCCCAACCCCCATTCCTGCGCCACAGCCCCCAGGTTGCCGAGGGCCAGGAGGCTCGGAAGACCGGCGGCGCCTCCGCAAGCGCGTGGGAGGGGCTTTTCCTCCGCCCGGTGTGATGGGTCCGCCGCCTCGCCCGCACCCCGAAAGGGGGTGTCCAGAGAGAGGAGGATGCCGGCGAAGGAGGCTGCCCCCAGCCACGCGCGCACGCACTCGCGGCTCACACAGCGCGCGGACAGCTCCCCCGGCGCCAGCCAGCGCTCTGTCAGCGCAAGCTCGCGCCCCGCTCCGCCCGGTGACATTCCCACTGCCTCAGGGATGGCCACGGAGGGGTGGCAATTCCAAGAGCTAGGGGAGCTGGCTTGGCCAGCGAAAGACGCGGTTCCCTCAGGAGGAGCAGGCGAAGACGCAAATTCGCGTGACGGGTGGAGCGCCAGCGTCGGAGTGGGGAGCAAAGAGCCCCGCGGCCCCGGGCCGGGTGAGGGGCGGCTGCCGCCGGCGTCCGAGGGAGGCGCCGGGATGGAGTGATTGGCGGCCCCAGCAGCCAATGGAAGCCCGTGACTTACCCAGTTCTTGCAACGCGGCGGTGCGTGGGCGGGGTCCCCAGCAGCTGCAGTCGCAGCGCCCGCGGGCGAAGCGGGCGGCCGCCCCCACGCCAGGAGGTGAGAGGGTCTGGCCCGACAGTGGGGGGCCGGGAGGGCTGACCCCGGGGTGGGTTGATGCATTCCGGGCCCCAGAGCTGCCCCGGGTTTTGCGCGGGGTGTTGTGGGCTCTTAGCCATCGTGTTCTCCCCGAAGCGTGGGAGAGGTCCCCGAAACCTCTTCAGTCCAGGAGCGTCGTCCCCTGCCCCCGGAGCCTAGCAGTCTTTGGGGTCCTCGACCACAGCTGTCCCAGGGCCTTCGCTCGAAGCCCGGAGTCTGGTCCTCTACCCGCATACACAGCACAGGGCTGCGACGAACTGTCCTGACCCCTCGTGTGTGTACACCGCCCAAAGCTGCAGGGCCCCCGAAAATCCCATCCGCATTTTCAACCTCTGCTGAGGACTGGGGCGAGTGCGGATGGCTCAGCCGCGAGCTGGAGCCAGGAGTGAAAAAGAGGCTCCCACCTGCCTTGTGTTAATGGCTCTCATGGTGCCTGCCCAGCAGTCCTCTTGCTCGACGTGGGAGAACTGGGGGCCCAAGGCACGGGAGGGCGGGCAAAAGGCAATGAAGGCAGAATTCACATCCCTCCCTCCATGGCTGCTCTCCCCGCCTAGGCCTGAAGCACGCTCCAGAGAGGTGGTGCAGCAAGGGCTCCACCCCGCCGGGACCCCAACCCTGCACAGAAGGCTCACAGAACCCAGAGCAGGCAGAGCCAGCCTCTCAGAGCTAGCAGGTTCCTTTGGATGTGTAGGGCACCACCGCAGCCCAGCCACCATGGCACACGGGTTCGCAGTGGGCTTCGACCCACAGGGCCTCAGAGACCTAAGCTCTGGCTCTTTGAGCTCCCTCTCCTCCCGTGGCCACCTGGGCAGCGACTCAGGCTCCACAGCAACGCGATACCTGCTGAGGAAGCAGCAGCGACTGCTGAATGGGCCCCCCCGGGGAATCCGAGCCTGCTCGCCCATGGGCCGCGTCATCCTCATCAACTCCCCCATCGAAGGTGGGTGCGGGGCCCAGCCACTGGCCTGCCTTGAGGGGGACGGTGGTAAGGGACAGCAGGAGGCGGAGCCAGTGCAGGGAAATGGGCATCCCAGGGAAGGGAGGGAGGCCCTTGGGGATCCACACTCGCTCACCTCCCCTTGCCTCTCCTCCAGGCTGGTGCTTTGGGGCTCCAATATTGCAACAGGCTCAGATGTGGGGGACTAAGGGCACAGGGGATGAGGAATGTGCCGTGTGTGCCAGCTCCCAAAGGAGCAAGGCAGGGCACTGGACTGGCCCCTTCCCGTGGACTTGATCTTCCTTCCTGTGTATCGTTTGTATCTGCCTTTGGGGTTGGGGCAGGGTGGGGAAGGATCAGCCCACTGGGTGGCCAGCTCAGTGCTAGGCTGTGAGGACTCAGTGCCTCAGGTGCAAGAGGAGGGGACTGAGGGTACAGCAGCGAACGTTCAGAAGGCAGGGGACCACAGGGGGGCTGAAGGTCAGAGAAGGAGCCCCCGGGCTGGGTCTGAAGGAGGGGGAGACCTCAGCTCAAGGGTTGCCTGTTGCCACTTCCTGACATGCCCAGTCTGTATCAGCCTTGCTTAGGCCCTGCAGGGGACCCCCAGGGAGAAATGAGGCTCAGTCTCCCCCTTGCTGTCTTTGGCCGCGTGGCAGGTGGTGGGCAGAGGGGAAGGCAGGGAGCATGGCGGGGTGGGCAGCTGGGAGACAGCGAGGCTGCAGTGACAGATGTGAGGCGATGAAGAGCTGGGGAGCGCGACAGGACCTTGAATGCCAAGGGGAGGGGACCCCTGGGCTTGGGCTCTCTGTGAACAGGACCAGATAAACATCTCCAGCTCCTCTCCTCTTTCTTGGCCAACACGGCTCCCTGGCTGCATCCCAGACTGGCCTCCTCGGGCTCTGTTCCTCCCCTCTGACCCAGCTGGGCATCTCAGGCCCCCTCCCCAGGTGCTGGCAGGGGTGAGGTGTGTTGCTCCTCCTCCAGCAGTGGCCCAGTGCCCTCGCCCTGGCCACCCAGCACGCTGTGCCTCACACTCAGCTGAGCGGCAGGACCCCGCTGAGGGACACCACTCACGGCCGGGAGCAGAAGTCCCCAGAGAACCCGGGGCCATGGGATGAGGGAGGCCCTGCAGCACCTCCTTTGTCAGTCCCATTCTAGTAAACTGCCCCCCCCACCACCACACACACTGTGCCCACCTGTGATGCCAGGGCTGTTCATGCTGCCCCTCCAAAGACCTCCAGAAGCCCCCTGACCACTCTCTCCCTGGCCTTGCCCTGTGCCGCCGGGCAGCCAGGGCAGCAGCATCTCCTAGCAGCCAAAGGACCGTGGCATTGCTCGGACCACCTGGTCCCTACCCTGCCTCTGAGCCCAGAATCTTCCCCTCTTCCTGGGTACAAACATCCCCTGGCTCACCACAGCCTGTCCCATGTTGTCCTGTGGCCAAACAAAGTAGCTGAACAGGGGGACACTGCCACATCACCCCCAGGAGGTGCCAGACAAAATGCATCTACCTCAGCCATTATTCCTTGTCTCCTTAGTTCATTCGTTCATTCATCTGTCCATTTAGTCTTTCATTTAATAAAAAAATACTTATTGAATACCATGTACTGTACAACATCCTGGGGACATACTGTGGGAAAAAATGCCAAAGTCCTGCTGTGAATGAGCTTCAGTCTTGTAAAAGGATGCAGGCAATACACGAGAAATAATGAGAAAGGACGGAAAGAATTTGGAAGGAAATAATTCGTGTGATGCCATAGAGTAATTTTTCTCAAACTTTTTTTTTTTTTGACAGGCAGAGTTAGACAGTGAGAGAGAGAGAGAGACAGAGAGAAAGGTCTTCCTTCTGTTGGTTCACCCCGTAAATGGCCGGTACAGCCGGCGCGCTGCACCGATCCGAAGCCAGGAGCCAGGTGCTTCCTCCTGGTCTCCCATATGGGTGCAGGGCCCAAGTGCCTGGGCCATCCTACTGCCTTCCCAGGCCACAGCAGAGAGCTAGACTGGAAGAGGAGCAACCGGGAGAGAATCCAGCACCCCAACTGGGACTAGAACCCGGGGTGCCAGCGCCACAGACGGAGGATTAGCCAAGTGAGCCGCGGTGCCGGCCTTTTTCTCAAACTTTAAAAAAAAAAATTATTTATTTGAAAAGCAGAGCATCAGAGAGAGGAGGGAGAGAGCTTCATTTGCCTGATTCACTCCCCAAATACCTGCAACAGCCAGTGCTGAGCCAGAATGAAGCCAGGAGCCAGGAACTCCATCCAGGTCTCCCATGTGGGTGGCAGGGCCCCAGGCACCTGAGCCAATGTTTGCTGCCTTCCCAGGCACATAAGCAGGAAGTTGGATCAGAAGCAGAGCAGCCTGGACTCCAACTAGCACTCTGATATGGGGAGCCAACATGGCAGGTGGTGGCTTAACCCGCTGCACCCACTGCACCATGCCAGTCCCTGGTTCTCAAACTTAAAGTGAGACAGAATTGGATGGAGGGCTTCCTAAAAGACAGGCTGGGGCCAGTGATTAGCCTAAGATGCCCACGGCCCACATCAGAGTGCCTAGGTTCGATTCCCAGCTCTGCTCCTGGCTCCAGCTTCCCGCTAATGCAGACTCTGGTGGGCCGCAGTGGTGGCTCTCAAGTGGTTGGATCTCTGCCACCCAAAAGGGAGACCTGGACTGAGTTCCTGGCTCCGGATCTCTGCCTCAACCGAGGGGTCACTGTTGTGGACATTTTGGGAGGCAACCAGTATGTGGGAATGCTCTTTTTCTCTATGTCTCTGCCTTTCAAAAAAGAAGACAGATTGGTGGGCTCCCCCCAGAGCCTGATTCAGTCAGTCTGTGGTGAAGCCTGGGAATTCACATTTGGAATACACTCCCAGGAGATGCAGCTGCGCTGCAGGTGCAGTGCCAGCCGGGAGAACTCCTGGTGGCCCCTGACTGGGGGGGGGAGGGGGCCTCTGGGAAAGTAGAATCTGAGCCAGGAGGGCAGCAAGGAAGGAGCTGGCCTGTGAAAGCTCTGGGCAAGGGTGCCCCAGGCAGAGGGGACAGGGACAGGGCGTGGCTTGTGTGAGGGACAGCAGGGATGCTGGGTGAGAATGGCTGGAGGTGAGGACAGAGGGGTGGGAAGAGGAGGCCCTGGAGGGCCTTACAGGGCACAAGAGGTGTTTGAGTCTTGCAGAGCAGGTGAAGGGGGAGGCGTGGATGTGCTCAGGCGGAAAGACATCATCTAGTGTGCCAGCTGACTCTGGCCACCCGGGGCAGGAGCGGGAGCAGGGACACAGTCAGCAGGTTGCTGTGGAGCGCCTGGAGGGTGGGGTTGGTGGCCCCAGCTAGGGCAGTACAGGCAGAGAAGGCGCCACCCTCGGAGGACCCAAGGTCCTAAGCTCACACCTCAGAGTGGCAGCCCCTGGGCCAGGGCCCTAGGAAGACCCAGAAGGGACTAGGGAGAAAGGGGGGCAGGGGGCCAAGGATCCGTGGCAGAGGCCGAGCAGGTCCCGAGATTCTGTAAAAGCAGTCACTGGGCAGCCGAGCCTCCCCAGGGCTCCGACCTGCACCAGCCTTGCCCACGGGCTGCCCTGGGGATTTCTTTCGCAGCTGCCCTGGCCATGCCCTGTAACCTGATTTCTCCCAGATCAAATGGAGGTGTGCTCGTGTGCATGCTGTGTGATTTCTCCTCCTGAGCCACCTCTAAAGTAAGTCTTGCCCAGGAAGAGACTTTCCCTGGGACCCCACGGGCCCCGGAGTCTTGCTTGTCTCTGACCAAAAGGCCTCCCCAGGCCTGCCTCTGAACTTGCTCACTCCCTCCCCTCCTCTGGGCCTCCCCCTCCCCACCCGCCGCCGCCATGTCTCCTAAGAAGCCTGCTCTGACAGGTCCAGGCCCAAGGACCCCTCCCCTGACTGCCCTGCCCTGAGGGGAAGGCCCACTGGGCTCTGCAGCCCACTGCAGCGTGGCTGCGTCTCAGCTTCTCGCTCCACGTGGCCAGGTGTTTCCTAGAACCCTTACCTCCAGAATCACCAAGCCTTTGCACTGGCCAGGTCTCAGCTTGCATGCCTCCAAAGATGAGCAGCTCACTATCTGTTCCAGAAAACCCATCCTGTGGTCCACCAGCTGAATGTTTTAGGATTTTCCGTCTGTCTCATTCCACTGTGTGGGCTGGTGCCAGGGTGGGCTCTGCCCCATGGGTTATGCAGACAGAAGCATCTGATGCCCTCAGGGGGTAGCTCTTTGGCTATTTGAAAATGGAGCTAACAGTCATTCTTGCACTAAGCTGAAGAGCGCAGACCTCTCTCTGCCCCACGCAGCAGAAGTCTGAGCCTCCTTCTCTGTCCCTGTGACTCTGAGTGGCATGGTTTTTAGAAATGTGGGCATAGGAAGCTTATTAAGCACACATGCACACACACAGAGGGAAGGGGAGCTGTCTTCCGGCTTGGGGTGTCCTGCTGTCTGCTGCTCTCACTCGCTTCCACACCCTCCTGGCCCATGGTTCCCCAAACCACCCAGGGGTACTCAGAAATAGACAGCCCCCCAGGGCCCGCGGTGCCTGCATCTCAGCCTTTGCAGGCCCCAAGCTGGGGAACCCAAGCAGGGCACTGTGTGCCCAGAGGGAACATGGGCGTCATGCCTATGTCCTTGTCCCCACAGCTAACAGTGATGAGAGTGACATCATCCACGCGGTCCGGGTGGAGAAGAGTCCAGCAGGGAGGCTGGGGTTCAGCGTGCGTGGGGGCTCCGAGCACGGCCTGGGCATCTTCGTCAGCAAAGTGGAGGAGGGGAGCAGCGCAGGTGAGCGGGCCCTGGGACATGACCCTCAGCGCGGGCAGGGGCCACTGTAGTCAGGGGTGGGGAGGAGAATCCTTGGCTCTGGGGGCCTAGGATGGGCAGAATGGAGTGGGGACAGACCCCTACTCTAGCAGGGGGTGCTGGGAGCAGCTCCCTGGGAAGTCCGCGCCGTGGAGGACCCTTCTCCCAGGTGTCCCGTGCCAGCTCTCCCCATCTCCTCCGGTGCAGAGCGAGCCGGCCTGTGCGTGGGAGACAAGATCACCGAGGTGAATGGGCTCAGCCTGGAGAGCACCACCATGGGCAGCGCTGTGAAGGTGCTGACGGGCAGCAGCCGCCTGCACATGATGGTGCGGCGCATGGGCCGAGTGCCAGGCATCAAGTTCTCCAAGGAGAAGACCACCTGGTGAGCAGCGCCTGCCTGGCTACCCCCCCACCCAGTCCACCCCGCACCGGCACCACACAAAGCCCATTGGCAGGAGGGAGAGGGTCTGGCTCTTCCTTCTCTCTGGGCACCAGAAACACAGGGATGCTAGGCCTGTCCTGGAAATGAGGAGGTCTGCCCCTCTCCCCCAGCCCACCCCCAAGCTGCTCTCCCAGACACCAGTGGGCTGACAGCACCTGACCTGCAGGGGGCGCCATAAGGATTAGAACTGAGCCCCAGCACCTTGTAGCTGCTCAAGAGAAAGGGGTGCTGAGGACGGTTTCCAGATTCTTTGGAACCCCGAGGGGCTGCCCCCAAAGGCACCCCCAGCCCCCCGCCCTGTGCATGGAGGGGAGCTGGGCATGTGGCTGGAGGCCTTAGGCTGAGGGCCCCTCGCGGCTGTCCCAGGGTGGATGTGGTGAACCGGCGCCTGGTGGTAGAGAAGTGCGGCTCCACGCCGTCGGACAGCGGCTCGGAGGGCGGCGTGCGGCGCATCGTCCACCTGTACACCACCTCCGACGACTTCTGCCTGGGCTTCAACATCCGCGGCGGCAAGGAGTTTGGCCTGGGCATCTACGTGTCCAAGTGAGGTCTGGGGCGGAGCCAGAGCTAGGCTGGGGCAACGGTGGGCAGGCCGGGGCCCATCAGACGGGTGCCTGCCTGCCCCCAGGGTGGACCATGGTGGGCTGGCCGAGGAGAATGGCATCAAGGTGGGGGACCAGGTGCTGGCGGCCAACGGCGTGCAGTTTGACGACATCAGCCACAGCCAGGCCGTGGAGGCACTCAAGAGCCAGACGCACGTCATGCTGACTGTCAAGGTGGGCGGGGCTGTGGCATGGGGGGAGTGGTCACACCAGGAGAAGAGCTGCCTGCACCACCCAAGCTCTAGCCCCGCCCCTGTTCTGCAGACCCTGCCGCTTCCACAGCCACGCGGAAGGCACAGCACGCCCCACTCTCACCCCCACTTTGCAACAGAGAAAACGGAGGCAGAGCAATTTGTGGCCAGTTACTGGGCCTGGGCCCACTCCTGTCCGCAGTGGCCCGAGCAGGGTCCCTTCTCCTGAGTGGGAGGGGCCTGCAGTCAAAGGCGTGAGTGTCCCACCAGAGGGGCTGTGGCAGGGGGCAGGGCCTGGGACTGGGCATCCTCAGAGCTCAGGGCAAGGCTGGATTGCAGCAAAGGCGGCTGGCTTCATTATCCATGTGGGTCTCACACTTGCCTGCGGATTAGGCCTTCTCCCTGTGGAGGGAGGAGGTGAGGCCTGGCCCTCCCCTGGAGCCCATACCTGCCTCCTGCCCAGGCCTCCACCCACCTCGCCAGGCAGTGCCTCCTCCTCCACGAACTCCCGACACCTCCATTCCCCACCCCTCCCACATCCCATTTCCCCCTTTCCCCCCCTCACATTGTCCGGAACATCCCTCCTCGCTCCCACTCGGCTCCTCATCCATTTGTTCCTCGGTATTTTTGAGCACCTGCTATGTGTTGGCCACTAGTGGGGCAGGGACAGTGAACAGGACAGACCAGGCCTCTGCTGCTGGGAGGTGGGGGTGAGGGGTGGACAGAAAAACTGGATCTTCAGGCTGTGACAGATGCTATAAGGAAATTAACGGAGACGAGCTATAGTCATTCACGAAAGTGCCTGTGGCCGGGGGGGTCTGGGGCAGGCCTCTCTGAGGAAGCGACACTCAAAGAACAAAAGGATCCCGCTGTGTGTCGAGATGAGCAAAGAATCCAGGCAGAAGCGGCAGGTGCAAAGGTCCGGAGGCACAGAGGCACTTGGTGTGTTCAGAAATGAAGTGGGCGGTGCAGCCTGAGCGTGATGAGTTGAGGGGCTTAACAACTACCCCTGCCCCATCCCTCCCCATCCGTACTCTCCCCACGCCCTCCCAGGACACCGGCCGGTATCCTGCCTACAAGGAGATGGTGTCTGAGTACTGCTGGCTGGACCGACGTGAGTGGCTCTCGCCCCTGAGGGTGTCGGGAAAGGACCGGGGCTGGACTCTCCAAAGACAGAAAGGGCAGGACCTCCCCACAGCTCAGAGCTGCTCTGGCTCCTTGCTGAGGAGCTGCAGCTCCAACCCCAGGCCCCTTCGGCCCTGGACTCCCAGAGGGGCAAAGGCAGCAGGGACTGGCCGAGGTCTTGCAGCACGGTGGCGGCAGGGCTGTGGCACAGCCGGAGGTTCCCACCTGGGCTGCTGCTTGACCTTTGGCCCTCCCAGCCCACGGGTGGGCTGCAAGCCTGGCAGGGCCCTGAAGCCCCTGGGCCAGCCTCCCAGCATTCCTGCCTCCTCTCCCCGCAGTGAGTAACGGGGCGCTGCAGCAGCTGTCGGTGGCCTCGGAGAGCAGCTCCAGTGTGTCCTCCTACGCCTCCAGTGCCCCCTACAGCCCGGGCTCCCTGCCCTCAGACCACACGGATGTCTGCCTGGGGCCCAAGGAGCTGGGCAGCCAAGGCCCAGGCTGGGGGCGGGCGGACACAGCCATGCAGACGGAGCCGGAGGTGGGGGCCCGCATGGAGACCTGGTGCAGCGTGCGGCCCACGGTTGTCCTCAGAGACACAGCCATCCGCGCCGACGGACCCCTGCCCGCCCGCCGCCTGGACTCTGCACTCTCAGAGTCCCCCAAGACTGCTCTGCTGCTGGCCCTCAGCAGGCCCCGGCCCCCCATCACACGCTCCCAGAGCCACCTGACCTTGTGGGGTACGTGATGGGGCAGCTGTTGCTAGCCTCACACCCTGTCCTGGGCCCCAAACCAACCCTAACCCCAGTGCTTCCATACTGGACTTTCTAGGTGTCCTGCGCACACACACACACACTCCTGACCTTGCTGTAGCCCTGTGGGGGGTGGGGTTGGAAGAGGAACCCCACGCCCACTGCCTGCACCGCTTCAGGTCCTGTCTGCCCTCTGCTCTCCCTAGTCTCCCCACCCTGCACCCCTGCCCCTCGTCCTCCCCTTCCGCCCACCCCTCCAGCCCCCCGGGTGCTCCCTCGTGTCTGCAGAGGAGAAGAAGCAGCGGAAGAAGGAGAAGCCGGGGTCCCCTGGGGAGAAGGGTGCCCTGCAGCGCTCCAAGACACTGATGAACCTCTTCTTCAAGGGAGGGCGGCAGGGGCGGCCGGCAGGGGATGGGCACAGAGAGGCCTGGACGCTGGACGGCGGGAGCCCGGCCAAAGCCCGCCCGCGCCTGGACCTGGACAAAGGTGTGTGCGGGCTGCATGGGACAGCTGTGGCAGCCAGCAGCTCTGGGTTGAAATTCTGCATTGCCCCCTGTGGGAGCCTCAGTCTCCTTGTGTGTGGAATGGGAGCAGCACTGCCTGTTTGTGTAACAGTGGTGGGAACTGAGTGCGTGCGTGTGTGCATATGGGTTGCTCTGAGCTTTGGCACAGGCAGTGAGAAGGCGCTCAGCAAATGCAGGGCCCCTGCTGTGGCTCCTGGATCCCCGTGGCACACAGAGGGAAACTGAGTCACAGCACAGTGAGGAAGTGTAAGGGCCAGGCATGGAGCCCTGTGTTCGCTGGTGTGGCACTGGGTGGGCAATAAGGGGGGTGTGCACTTTTCTAGGGCCCCAGACGTCACCCCCTGGCCAGACTCCACAGGCCCTGCTGAGTTCTAGAACCCTCCTCGAGCAAGGCCATTCTAGATTATTAAGGCCCTGGGCAGTAGTGCCTATCCCGGCATATGCATGGATCAGGGGCTTCCTAACAGCTCTCACAGGAACCTCTAGTGAGTGGCAGAGGCTGAGAGTGGGTAAGTTCCTTGGAGGTGCGTGAGGCAGAAGCTCAACTCAAACACACGTTAAGTAGGCTGGGTGTAGCTTTGCACCGAAACACCTGTCCCCTGCCCGCCATGCCCTGGGGCTTGGAGAAAAGGGGGCCTCCCCAGATAGGGGATGGGGGCTCTGTTGCTGGCCTGGCTGGGATCACCCTGTGCTGAGCAAGTCTCTGCGATGGAGCAGACAGGGCAGGTGCCCTCTGGCCTCCTCTGGCCTGCATGGAGGACATGGGTGGAAGCCGGGGGGGCTGTGTCCCCAGGGGAAAGCCAGAGTGCCATTTCCCAGATCGGGTGGGCACCAGAGGCTGAGGAGCCGGCCCTGCCCTACGTGGGCTGGATGCTCTGAGGCTCCAGATGCTGGACCCACGGGTGAGACCGTTGCGTCCAGTGGGGGCTCCACAGCCCCTCCCTCAAGTGCCCTCTCTCCCCACAGCTCCCAGGGCCCTGCTCCCTCCCAGCTGTCCTCCCTCTCTGGCTCCTCTTTCTCACTCTGTCCCCTGAAGGTAGGTAACTCTACCCCGAGCCTCTTCCCTCTGGAATTTGCTTCCAAATGAAACCCCGCAGGCAGAGCCTGGACTGGACCCTCTCTTGACCCAAAGTGCTTTGAGCCCATTGCCCGTGAACGAAGTTGCTGGCTTGAGCTCATGACCTTCAAGCCCCTGTGGCCAGGCCCCCACCTCCCTGCCTTGCCTGCTCCGTTCCAGCCAGCCCAGTCCGAACGCCCGGACTCCGCCTTCCATACTGGGGCCTGGGGCCTGCAGCTGAGCCTGTCTCTTCTCCACAGCAGGCAGCGTGGGGCCCGTGCAGAAGTTTGTCACCTGGAGACTGAGACGTGGTAATTCACACATCACTTCCCCCAGGCCTGGCGTGGCAGCTGAGGGTGCATGTCGGGGGCCTGTGGACTAAACTCAGTTGGGCCCACGTAGGGGACCAGGCAGGTAGACGCTTTTGGCGGCAGCTCAAAGAATTGGGCTAAGCTCAGGAAAGATAGCGCTGTAGACAACTATTGGGGTGCACTTGGGGGCTTCTGTTGGGACTCTCCAAGACAGGTTTTGGTAGCCTGCGTTAGGACTCCAGTGGGGCACAGATGGTGCATTTTGGGGGGCCCTGGACTAAGACTGCATTCAGGAACAGTCTGGTGTGGGGTGGGTGTCAGGCAGTGGGAGGTGGGGATTGGCGCACCACTGGTGGGTGGGTTGCTGTGGAAGACCACGCTGGGGGCAGAAGGGCTGGCCTGGGATCCCATCCACTGACCCTCCATGGGGAAGCTTCTGCCCTCCCCTTGACAGGGTCTGACTCCTACATCACGGCTGTTTGTTCCTGCCCCACAGATCGGGACAGGGGCCGGGCCCTGCTCTCTGCCAGGTCCGGGAGCCCCTCCAGCCAGCTGCCCAATGTAGATGAGCAGGTGCAGGCCTGGGAGAGCCGACGGCCTCTCATCCAGGACCTGGCCCGGAGGCTGCTGACTGATGACGAGGTGCTGGCTGTCACCCGCCACTGCTCCCGGGTAAGCCCCCGGTGCACCCCCAGCCCCCTGCTCATGGGCACTGTAACCCAGCCACTCATCTGTTCAGGCCACTGACCAGTCTCTGGGCTCGATGATGGGAGACCAGGGGTCAGTAAAAGCTGCAGCAGCTTCTCTCTCTCTCTGTTACACACACACACATACACACACATGTAATAACTAGAACTGAGTACCCACAGTGACATAACATGGGATTTCTGTGAAGGAAAAGAGTATGAGAAAATAACCCAGAAAGTGCACTTACAGTGGTGCAGTCTGGGAAGACCTCCCTGAGGAGGTGATATTTAAGGAGAGGTGCGAAGAAGCAGGAGTGGGAAGAGAAAGTCCAGCAGTCATGTGCCTGCAGGCTCTGTAAGCCCCAAGCCCTGTCCTCATGCCTCCTGCTCTTGGATCAGCCAGCAAGCCTGACCTCCTGCAGCCCCCAAACCTACACTCTTGTCCTCTGTCCCTTCCACTTCGAACAAAACCAGAGGACCCCAGGGTGGGTCAGATTTGGAGGAGACCCTGTGGTCTGATCCCTGGGAGGCAGCAGAGCGGTGGCTCACCCCTGCTCCCGTGCCCCGTGCCAGGCTCCCCAGGAGAGCACTCATTGGTGTGCGTCCTGTGCAGGGCGAGCCCAGGGGGTTCAGGAAATCGTTTATGCAGGTTCCCTACCCCTCAGCTTGCTGGGGGCGAGGCTGTGTTTATCTGTGTGTGTGGCTGGTACACGTGTGCATCCTTGCATAGTCATCTAGACTTAGGTAGGGTCATCCATGAATCCCTTTACCAAGGTCCCATGCACAGCAGAGCAGCAGACGGGTGCATGCTGGGGGGCAGCTAAAGTCTTTTGGGCCAAAGGAAGTGGAGCACTAACTGTGGCAGCGGTGGGGACCGCACTCCTGTGAGCCTGCAACTCTGGGACTTGGCCACTAGGTGGGGCTCTGTGTCTGTTTCTTTAGCGGCGCCTCTCTGGATCCTTCACAATCCCCACCCCTCCCCGGGGTGGTCAGGGCCGCTTCTTACTGTGTCCCTCTATAGCTGCAGGGCTCTACACACCGCCTCGACGTGACCCGGGCTCCGTCCACACCCAGGCATGAGGCCTTCTAGGGTGGAGCACTGGCCGAGTGATTAGTCAGACCCCAGGCTGCAATCCCCAGGCCACCCTCTCTTCCCCTCTGAACATTTTTCACATGGCCTCCAGACCCAGGAGGGTAAACCGCCTCCGTGGTCACTGCATGTGCCAGCTGCTCACTGTCATGTTCAAGGCCCTGCCTGGTTTCACCTCCCACCCACTACTCAGCTTGGTCTTCCCGCTGCCACCTCTGAGGCTCGCTCAGGCCATGAGCTGTGTGATTTATCAGGGCGCTGGTCACTCGGGAGTCATAGCTCACGCAGCCCTACATGGCTCCCATGGCCAAGTTAAGCCCTCAGTCCACGGGTCACTCCATGCCACCCCAGAGCACTTTCCTCCCATGCTGTTCCCTGCGTCTGTAAGTGCTGCCGTGACACCCACTCTGCCCCTCCCACCCCCTCTGAGACTCCCTCACCCTCATTACTGGGGGTTTATAGCTCACTGAGGGTACATGGTTCATCTTCCCTTCACTCCCACCACAGACAGCGTCTTCATCACCTTGTCGGCTGCCCCTCCCCCAGTACAGGGCCTGGCCCTTGGGGCTGCCCGTGCAGGTGTGTGCGCATGTGTGGCTGGATCTGCAGTGTGCAGGTGGGACTTCAAAGAGATCATGGCACAATCAATTTGAAATCTAGGCCATTTGTTCATAATACCCGTTTTCCATGAATTTGTGAAGGCTCTCTTATATCCATAGACAGAAGGGGTGTGTGTGTGTGTGTGTGTGTGTGTGTGTGTGTGACAGAGAGAGAGAAAGAGGGAGAGAGAGAGAGAGAGCGTCCCATTTGTGTCTTATTCGTTTCCAGGTATTTATGAGTGTCAGGCTGTCTCCACCAGGGCATGCTGGCTATGCCCATAGGTGTTCTGTGTTGGGGAGGTGTCCCTGAATCAGGCTCCCTCTAGCCACTAGAGGGCAGTGTGCTGCCCAAGAAGGGCGGCTGTCCCTTTATTTGGTTCCCCAGAGTCAGCCGGGTGTGGCTAGTGGAGCCCTGCCAGGGCCAGGCAGAGGGGCTTCCACCCCCAGGGTACTGACTGGAGAGCCGCCCCTTCCCCAAAGTTTCTATCGCAGCCATGAACAGAGCCTAATGCGGGGGTCCGCGTGTAGCCGTGGGCAGGGACAGCCAGGCTCAGCCCGGTGTCGGGCTCCAGCTCCTTCCTTCTGCCTGCCGGTGGGGGCGGGAGGAGCGGCTCCTCCCTGCACATCCTTTTCCGGCAGCAGGGCAGGCGTGAGCTGGACTCCTCAGGTCCCAGGCCCTGCAGACACTTCCTTATCTGTGTGGCTTTGAGCAAAGTCCTCCTCCCTTCTGAGTCCCTGTTTCCTCCTCAGGGAGATGGGGGTAGTTAATGTCATCTCAGGCCAGTGGCTAAGTGAGAGACCCTATGGAAAAGGCTGAGCCAAGTGCCTGTCTGTCCCCAGGCCGTTCTGGTTGTTACTATTTATGGCGGTGACAGCCTTCGGTGTGGAGGGCCAGAGGGCTCCCAGGGCCCCAGACTGCCCACCGACCTGTGGCGCCTCTCTCCGCAGTACGTGCACGAGGGTGGTGTGGAGGACCTGGTGAGGCCCCTGCTGGCCATCCTGGACAGGCCCGAGAAGCTGCTGCTGCTGAGAGACATCAGGTGGGGTGGCCCGGGGACCAGGAGGGGGTCCCTGGTGTCTCCCCAGGGCTGAAAGCTCCCTGGCGCCTCTAGGACTGAGCCCCTGCCCACCGCCATCTCTCGTCCTGCCCCAGGAGTGTGGTGGCGCCCGCGGACCTGGGCCGCTTCGACAGCGTGGTGATGCCCGTGGAGCTGGAGGCCTTTGAGGCCCTCCAGGGCCGGGCAGGTCAGCAGCTGGGCCAGGACCCTGGGACCCCGGGCCCGCGCGGGGACAGGGGTGGGAGCCCAGGGCGCAACCGGCACGGAGGCTCGCCGAGCTCCGTCGTGGGTGTCCCTCAGGGAGCCTTGTCTCTGACCTGTCCCTCCCTCCCACCAGTGCGGCCTCCTCCTTTGCGACCAGCACGGCAGGACACGCCGCCCAAGCGTCACCTCATCACCCCTGTGCCTGGTCAGTGAGGCCCAGGGCCCAGGGAGGGGCTCCCTGGGAGCCTGGGGGGGACGGCCCCCCCACAGTACAAGCCCTCGCCCACCTGCGCCTTCACTCACTTGGTTGAGGGTTTCAGCCCCACTTGCATTTGAAATCAAGCCTCATTCTGCGCAGTAATCTCCAGGAAAGTATGGCTTTGGGGTGCTAGTCATATTTTGTGCTGGCGTGTTCAAATAGAACGCTAACAATTCCAAGAGAAGATAGCAAAATACTGTTATAATAAAACACGTGTGTCGGCGTCTGGGCCCAACCCAGGCCTCCCCCCCATAGATCCCACCCCCCACAGACCCAGGCCAGGCTGGGAGGAGGGGCGGGGCAGCCTGACCTTGGCTCTCTCCCCCCAGACAGCCGCGGGGGCTTCTACCTGCTGCCTGTGAATGGCTGCTCCTCAGAGGACGAGGACAGAGATCTGAGGGACAGGCTGGGGGGCCTCAAGGTCTCCCTGAGTGCCTCTGCCCCCCGCCACCCGCACGACGGGATCCCCCCACTCCAAGATGTGCCAGTAGACGCCTTTGCGCCCTGCCGCAGTGCCTGCACACCCCCTCCCCAGCCACCCCCTGTTGCTCCCCGGCCCCCGCGGCCTAACTGGCTGCTGACAGAACCCTCGAACAGAGAGGACCCTCGGCGGAGCCAGAGCCAGAGCCAGGACCGGACCCAGAGCCGCAGCCGCAGCCGGGGTCGTGGCAAGTCCCCTGGACGCAGACGCTCCCCTTCCCCAGCGCCCATCCCCGCCCTTCATGCGGCCAATGGGCGCTACCACAAGCCGCGGAGGGCCAGGCCCCCTCTGCCCCGACCTCTGCAGGAGCAGTCGACCGGGGCGGGGGCCACGCAGGGGCCCGCGGAGAATGGGGCTGGGAGGACGCCCCAGGAGGCAGCCCTGGAGGCCCCCAGCACGGAGCTGAGGACTGTCACACTGTCCAAGACCAAGCAGTCGTTGGGTGAGTCTCCGGGGGAACCAGGCTGGCATGGGGACTCCTGGGCTTGGCTTTGGAGGGTTGTGGCTTAAGGGCGCTGAGTGCAGGAAGAGAAGCTGGGGTGCTGAGGTATAGGTGACAGGGTGTGAGCCGTGACTGGGGAAGTGCGTGGAGACCTGAGTGGAAACAGAAACTGGGATTGGGGAGAGGTCTGGGGCCCTGGGTTTGGGGAGGGGATCCTAGGTTCCTCCTGAGAACTCTGGGTTTTGGGGTGTTTCTCCCTCACCAGGCATCAGCATTTCGGGGGGCATCGAGTCCAAGGTGCAGCCCATGGTGAAGATAGAGAAGATCTTCCCCGGGGGGGCCGCCTTCCTCAGTGGGGCCTTGCAGGTGGGTGGAGGCCACCGGGCCACTCCCCGGGCCCAGAGCTGAATTCTGCAGAGTAGAGGCTGCTCCACACTCAGCTTGTAAACCTGGTGGTTTAGAGCAGGCTTGGGGGCACAGGGGTCAAGCATGCGGGATGATGGGTTCCCTTATGCCCCCTGGACCTAAAGATGGCCCATCCTGTTCTGCCCAGAGCCCCAAGGGACAAAGGGCCATTGTCTGTGCCCCACCCTGCCCCCAACAGCTCTGGGCACAAAAGTCCCATTGTCCATCCCCTGTGCCCAGATGGGGGAGGAGTGTCCTGGCTGGTGGAGGTGAGAGGGCACTGCTTTCAGGTTGGGGGCAGGGAGGAGGTGAGGAGAGGAGGAGACTGATTCTCCCACCTCCTGCCCAGGCTGGCTTCGAGCTGGTGGCGGTGGACGGGGAGAGCCTGGAGCAGGTGACCCACCAGCGAGCAGTGGACACCATCCGCCGGGCTTACCGAAACAAGGCTCGTGAGCCCATGGAGCTGGTGGTCAGGGTCCCCAGGCCTGGCCCTCTGTCCTCACCCTGTGACTCCGCTGTCACTGACGGCCGCCTTCCTGTCAACCGCTCCCCTGCCCACCTACCTCCTGATACTCTTCAGGTCCCCTCCCCTGGCTCCCAGGACTCCTGGACCACCTCCACTGTGGCTAACCTGCCCCGGCGGCAGACTCCCAGCCCAGTGCCCCCCACAGCCCTCCAGCCTCCTGCCACTAACACTAACCAGGCCTCTCCCCACGTACCCCACGACCCTTCACACTGACCTGATCTTCCCTGGGCCCAAGTCCTCTGCTGCCTCCCAGACTTCTCCTGAGAACCTCGCTGCCACTCAGGAACCTCCCCTCCGGCCCCACCTGCCTCCCCAGGGCTGTACATTGGTGGCTCTGGTCTTTGCACCCCTCCCCTCCACTCCCCTCCCACTTGTCTGTAAGGCTCCCTCCTTTCCAGATAAGCCTGGTGTCCATGGACAGAGTGCCAGTGGGCAGCCTGTGCCAGCTGCGCATGCTGCTCCCCAGCCTCCCAGAGACCAAGTCCTGTGGGCAGGCACTTCTCCTAACACCCCCACTGTTGATCCTGCACACTCTGAGGGGTGTGGGCTCGCAAAGGGGCCTTCCAGGGCTCCCCATCCCCAAGCAGCACCAGTGCCTCAAACCCTGAGACCACGTCATGTTGGGAGCCACTAGGACCCCCCACTCTGCACTGGATGTGTCCTTCCTCCTATACTCTGTCTCCCCAGAAGAGCTCTCTGTGGGGAGGCGAGCACCCAGGAGACAGACGGGGTCAGGGTCACACAACCTCCCCCAGCGTGTATGCACTTGACCAGCTCGTTCTTTTTTTAAAAACAAAAAAGGTTTTTAATTTTTTCTTTGGGTTTGTACAAATTTACAGTGTGAAAAATATACACTTGAAAACGAGGCCATAAACCTGGGTGTTGGGAGGGACTGCTTGGTCACAAACACAAATAAACAAGACATTTCTGAGTTCTTCCTTTGGTCTGACTTCAGCCCCTCACCTGAGGAGGGGGCAGCAGGGCTGGAACCTGGGGAGCGGGTCCCGGTCCCAGCCCCAGCCCCCAGCACAGGCAGGGTGGGGGCAGGCACATCTGGAGCAGCTGGCGCCGCCTGGCTCTCTCTGGCTTTGGGGTGGGGGAAGAATGTGGAGATGAGGGGCCCCTTCCCCTCTGAGCTCTCCTGGCTGCAGTGGGCTGGCGGGCGTCTGGGCTGGATGGTGTTGGCAGTGGCACTGGCAGCAGCTGGGGAGTGACACAGATACAGTGAACGGGGGCTCTGGGTGACAGTGAACACAGCGACCCTCGAGGGGCCTGACCTTGCTCCTCCACATCACACGGCAACCCGAGTTCTCGCAGAGGCCCAGGGGCTGAGATCCCAGGGAAACGAGTAGCCCTGGGGTCCTCTGACCCGGGGATGCTCAGTGGGTCCTGGGGCCCAAGCGACCTGTGGAGCAGGACGCCCCGGCCCTAGATCTCGGTAGCCGTGATCTCCTCCAGGCAGATGCAGGGGGCTGGCTCGGCCAGGCCCAGGTCCGCCAGCTCCCGGGCCTCCAACTCCAGGCTGAGCTGCTGCAGCTCCTGCTCCAGCTGCCGGTTGCGCCGGCACATCTGGATGTAGTTGTGCTGCAGCTGCTTCTGGTAGCGGATCACCTGCTCCTTCTCCGCCTGCCAGGCCAGCCGCTCCCCGTCGAAGCTGTCCCGCTGCTCCTCGCCACGCCGCCGCTCCCGCTGCAGCTCCGCCCGCAGCCGCTCCACCTGTGCCCGCAGGCTGCCCCCCACCCCGGCTGCCGCCCGCTGCACCTTGGCCTCGTCACTCTCAGCCAGGAGGAAGGGGTCAGCGGCGGCAGGGGGCGCAGGGGGCTCCCGGAGCCCCGCTGCCTCGGCGTCCAGCTGCCCGGCCTTCTCGCGTAGCCGCTCGGCTTCCTTGCGGTGCCGCTGCAGCTCCTGGGAACAGGTCTCCAACTCCAGCTCTCGTGCCCGGGCTGCCTCCTGCAGGCCCCGTGCCCGGCCCTCACTGACCCGCAGCGCCGCCCGGGCCTCCCGCAGGGCCACCCGCAGGGCCACCAGCTCGCTGCCCTTCTGCACCAGCTCTGCCTGCGACTCCTTCAGTTGCTGCTTCAGCAGGGAGATCTCGCCCGACTTCTGGCACACCTAGGGTGGGGGGGTCGGGACAGACAGGAGTTCCTGGGTGACGACGTGCTGGCCGCTGCACGAGGGAGGGTCCCACGGCAACCCCCATTTTACAGATGGAGACACCGACATCAAGCTGCTGCAGCGGACTGCACACCCCAATCTTATTCCTGTCTTTAAGGCGTCAGGAAGACCTGGTGGAAGCAGCACCGAGCCCAGGGCCTGGGCGGCAGCGGGTCTTGCAGGGTGGGAGCGGTGGGGGCACTCCGGTGTCTTGGTTAAGAGTGCAGATGATCAGAGCCACACTACCTGGGCTCCACGTTTGGCTCTGCTACTGCTAGGTGTGAACTGGGCCCCAGTCTCCTTATCTATACAGTGGGGAGGTAAACAGTACCGACCTCACAGGCAAGGTGGTAGAGCTGGAGTGCCACTGGCTACGTGGGCGCTGGCCCAGGGAGGAGACCCAAGGAGACTCCCACCCAGAAAGGGACTCGGTGGGGCTCCTCATTTCCCAGCAAGGAAGGGGAGGCCCTCCGGGGGCGGCCGGCTCACCTCCCACTTGGTCTCCTCGAGCCGCGGGCCGAGCTCCCGCTGCTCCCGCTCGAAGGTGGCGCAGCGCCGCTCCAGCTGCTCGCGCTCCTGCAGCAGCTGCGCGAAGTCATCCTGCAACTGCCGCTTCTCCTGCTGCAGCTGGAACACCTGCAGCTGCAGCAGCTGCTGCGCCCGCTGGGCCCGCTGGGCCGCCTGCTGCGCCTGCGCCTCCCGCTCCCACGGCCGTGGCCGCTGCCTCTCCTCCAGCACCTGTGTGGGAGAGGGCAGACCTGGGTCCTGACAGGTCCCCCAATGGTGGGTGAGCGCCAGCCCTCCTGGCTCCAGGGGCCCGCTGCCCTGGCTTCTGGGAGGGGAGGTGCCACCAAACCATAGCGATCACAACAGCGGTAGCAATGACTTATGCCAATAGAGACGAGCACCACGTAAGAGCTTGCACTTCAACAGCACTCGGGAGGTGCCAGGCACCGCTCTAGGCACTTGGTGCTCCTGCCTCCCTCACCTCCGAGTTACCCCCAGGGCCAGAAAAATTCCCCTTCATAGGGAGACTGAGGCTTGGGAAGGTTAAGGAGCCACGTCGCCAAGAAGTGCTCCTGGATTCCCAGGGCCTCTGGCCGTGCGGTGCGGTCTCCCCCCGCCCGCAGGCCCCCTGCCCCCGTTCCGCCGCTGACCATACCTGGCACACGGTGGCCTCGCCCTCGTCCAGACTGTCCCGCAGCTGCTGCAGCTCCACCTCCCGGTCACGCAGCTTTCCTTCCAGAACACAATGCAGCAGGGCCTCGTCCGACGGGGGTGGGGGTGGTGGGGGCGGCGGGGAGCGCTCCCCGCAGGAGCTGCTGTCAGGGGAGGCCCGGGCCCCACTGCCCAGGAGGCCCCCAGCCACGCGGCCCCCCAGGGATCCTGTGCTCTTGCTGGAGGAGGACCGGCCGCTGTCCGAGTGGGAGGGCCCAGTGGGGGCCCCTCGGGCTGGCCCAGGCAGTGGCCCCCGAGCAGGGCCGTGGGAGGACAGGTGTCCACCGGGGGAGCTGGTGGCGGGCTCAGCGCCCCCAGTGCTGTAGGTGGGCAGGCTGGACAGGGAGTTTCGGCCAGAGTCAGACAACGTTCCCGACGGGCAGCCGCTGGCCCAGCCGCTCAGGGCCAGGGGTTTGTCGGCAGCCGAGGAGGAAGAGGAAGAGGAGGAGGAGGAAGCAGGGCCACCAAACAGCTGTGTCAGGCTGCCCTGGCTCCCGGACAGCCCGGTGGCCCGCGGCCCCAGGAAGCCAGGCAGGGCCGGCGCCCCTCGAGGTTTGGGCAGCACGGGCTTGAAGGCTGTCGGGCGGATCAGGATCTTCTCCATGTTCTGAAAAGAAGAGCCGAGTGGCCTGGGGATGAGCTGCCCATGCTGCCAAGTCCCCCTGGCAGCTGTCTGACCCCCCACCCTGTGCAGTCCCAACAATTGCTACCACTGCCGAGTGCCTCCCGCGGGACAGCTCGATGCCAAGAGACTAGGAAGGTCTCGTTCTCATCGCTACCGACCACTGCCCGGGCCATAGCTGCCTTCTGCCACCACCCCCAGGTTCCATGTGGGAAACAGAGGTGCCGCATGGTTAAGGCCTTGCCTAAGTCTCACGGGGAGTTGTCTGACAGTCATTCAAGCAACCAACACGTACCCAGCACCTGCTAGGCGCTGGCCCCACGCTCAGCACTGTCTGAGTCACTTCTAACAACCCTATGAGGCCGACCTGCGGCCCGGACCTTACAGAGACAGAAATGGAGGCCCTGACTTCCTTAAGGTCCCACAGCAAATCGAGGCAGGGCTGGGCTGGCGAAGCTGGAGCCCACGCTCTCCTCTACCCAGGCTTCTGGATCCCCACCTCCTCTCAGGGCCCCAAGGAAGGGGCTGGTCCTCACCTTCTCCAACTTTCCCGAGACAGGGATGAGCTTGGGTGGGGGGCCACGGAGGTGGGCATTGCGCGCCTGCTGACCTCGGGCATCCTCCACGTCGCTGCTTGGGCTGGGGGGTGACTCTGTCCGGAAGTCCTCATTGATGTAGGTGAAGCTGGCGCCGGGCACAGTCTTCCTGGGGGGCACAGCTGGGCACAGTGGCTCCTGTGCCTCGTAGCTACCCCGCAGCAGCCCATCCTGCTGGCGGAAGAAGGTGGGCCCCGGAGGGCCATGGTGGCGGGAAGGAGCAGGTCCGCCGGGGCAGGGCCGGCCGGAGATGAGGCTGCTCACACTGCCCATGGCTGGAGCTTGTGCGGCAGTGGCGGCCTCAGGAGTGGGCTCCAGCGGCACTGGCAGAGTATGCACGATGGCCATGGCAGTGGAGGCTCGGGCCTGGCCAGGGGCCTCCAGGACAACCTGTGAGCAGGGCACTGATGTCAGAACCCCAGCATCCTATACGCTCTCCCTATACAAGCCCTTGAGTCCCTGTGCTGTCCCCTGATCCAGGCCAAACACCTTCCTGACATGAGTAACAAAACCCTGACCCCCCCCACCCCCAGGCTCCTCTTCCAAGTACTGGCACGAGTCTCATTTCTCTCTGGGCCCGAGACCACTGCTCCCTGGTCTGCACACGGCCACCAGGCAGAGGAGATGAAGGGAACAGAAGCCTGCATAGGGCCACTTGGCAGTGGAGGCCCAGACCCAGACCTGCACCCCCACGGAGACCAGGACTCAGGTTAGGCAAGAAGCCCTCTCTCCCAGCACCTGAACCAGGTCCCCAGTCTCCTGGGACAGGTGGCCTCGTTACAGGGCAGTTTGGACAGTGACAACCTCAAGGACACAACCAGCAACTCAGACAGTAATTAGGGAACAAAGAGCCAAGGCCAAGCAGTGCCCCACCTCCCCCTACTGGGCCTCAGTTTCTCCCAGACAGAGCGGCGACAAGGGTGGAGCTGGCCCAACAGGCAGTCCACAGCTCTCAGGGCACACACAGGTGCCTGCTGGGGCCTCCTGCCTCCTGGAGGTGGATGCAGGCACTTTCTTGTTTCCATGACAACCCCTACCCTCTCCATACCCACTCAGGGTGTGACATGGGGCCTAAAGGAGCCTTCATGGGCGCTGCCCGACTCCAACCTCTATCAGAAGCTTCCAGCTTCCGCCATCTCCAGAGAAACCCCGATGGAGGCGGAAGCCCCACCACCACTTCTGGCAGCTGCTCCAAGACCTCACCACCTCCCCGGACTCTGCTCCTTCCTGGAAGGGGAGAGCAAGCCTCCCCGGGGAACTCCCTCCAGTCCCGAGGCCGCCGAGCACCAGGGCTCTGGCATCTGCAGAAATCATCATGCAGAACGTGCAGGCCAAGGAGGCGGACAGAAAACTTCCTGGGAGTAGGAATGCATGTACAGGTCTTCATGGCCGCCTTTATGCCCAGGGGCAGCAGAGCGAGCACTGCGTGCCGGGGATAATGCGTGTGAAAACATGAGTGTGTGTTTGGACATGTTCAATACATACACCCATGTAGGTGTGAACTAACGTGTGAACCTCACACGTATGTGTGTGTAATTAAGGGTCACTATGCAAGTATACAGGAGTTATAAATGCATAGGTAATAGGTGAGTGTGCTGAGACGCTGAAGAGGGGTATACGTTCCCCAGGACGTGGGTTCCCCCGCGAATGCCTGTGTGTGCACAGCAGGCCGGCCAGAACCGGGTTACCTGCAGAGAACGCTCTGAGGCCAAGCGTGTTGGGCATGGGAGAGTGGGAGGGAACCCACCAGTTTTCACTCTGGAGTGTGGGGAGAGGGGGAGCCACCTTTGTCCGAGCTGTTCCCCTTCTTTCTTGCTTGTGTTCCATCGAGTTCGTCCCTTTCCTCTCTACCCAAGTGAAAAGACACCAAGAACCAGGTCGGTGTCAGTCCACACTGCCGGAGGAGCTGCTGGGAGCAATGGTGGGCCTGGCTGCAGGGCTGGGGCCTGACAGCACCCCAAGCTCCAGCCCTGGGGACGCGGGCACCCGCAGCCTACTCCTCCCTCTGCAGGGCCACGTAGGGCACGGACAGGACGGGGAAGGGGCTGCTAAGGGGGCCACGCGGGCTGCCATTTCTGTCCGCATTTCTCCTCTTCAGGAGAGGAGCACAGAGAAAGTGAACACTGAAGGAAGGCGATGGGCCCACTCGGAGGAAGAGCCAAAGGCCGAGACAAAGGCTCAGGGAGGCGCGGGGGTCAGGCGGCCGAGGCAGCCAGGCAGGCCGGCCCATGGCGCCAGGTCCCGGAACCGCAAGGGGCCAAGGCCCCCCAGACCCAGAGCGGCGAAAGCCGGCCCGCCAGGCCCAGCCAGTAGGGCTCCCGCTCTCAGAGCGCGACTGAGAAGGAGGGGCAAGCCGAGGCTCCATTTTGAGAAATGCGCCGTGGCTGTGGGCAAAGGGAACCCCTGGCCCTCCCGAGTAATCGCCGCGGTGGGCAGGACGGCGGGCAGAGGGCTGGGGCTCAGCCAGGGCCAGCGACGGCTCTGGCGGCGCTCCGAGCTCGCGCAGACCCGCTGTGGGGGCTGAGGAGTTGGGGAAAGTCGCCCTCCCACCTCAACTCCAAGAACAGTCACGCAGGCTCAAGTGTGGGATCCGAGTTCCCACTCCGAGGCAGGAAGCCGGGACCCCTCCCCCCCGCCCACCCCCACGCAGCGACGACCCCCCCCCAGCCCGGCGGCCGCCGAACGCCGCCTCCCCTCCCGACGCCGCCGCACAGAAGTTGGGGGCGACCCCGGGTCTCCTCCCGGCCCCGGCCTCCCCCTCACCTCCGCCGCGCTGCTCCATGCTCAGCCCCGGGCCGCCCCAAGCGCTCCACAGGCGCGCCGCCCGGCTCCGGCCCGCGCGCGGCCACTCGGAGCGGCCCGACCCGGCCGGGCCCCGCCTCCGCCTCGGCGGCGCCCCCGGCCCGGGCCCGTCCCCTCCCGGCCCGAGTGGGCGGCGCGGCGCGGCGCGGGGGAGGGGTCCGAGGGGCGTCCCCGCCCCGGGGCGCGGACACGCGCAGGCACCCCACGTCACGCGTGTCTGCTGGGGCGCACGCAGGGGCTGCGCGGCGGCGAGCGGGACCCCTTCCGCCGAGTCGCGGTGACTGCGTGTCGGACGGCTCGGTCGGCGGTGGGTTCGGCGGGCGGGCGGGTCACCCCCTACCGGAGCCGGGGCCCCGGGGCCAGCGGCAGCTGGTCATTGTTCGAGCACAAAGGGCCAAGGCGCGGCGCGGCGGCCCCTCCCCCTCGCTTCTCTAATCGAAGCCCGCCCCAGACACTCTCCAGCTTCAGAGTCCAGAGCGGGAAGCCGAGGGTCGGCTGCCCGCCGCTCCTCGGCTGCCGGGGCCCTGCGCCTCGGCACTAGTCGGGGGCCGCGGCCGGGGCCCTGCCTGACCCACCCCACAGCGGGCTGGAGGCGGTACACGAGGACCTGCGGAGGCGGCGCCACCTGGCGGTCGGTCTCAGAGCACACCTACTCGCCCCCCAACCCAGGGGGTCTTCCCCCACCCCACAGCCGGTGCCCGCGGCCGCCAGCCCAGGCCTGCCCTTGGCGCGGCTCTGGACTCCCCAACTTTCCCTTGGACTCGCTGGCTAAGAGAAGGGCGGCTTCTGGCCTCCCCAGTGGAAAGGCACAGCCCAAGCCTACACCAGCTTCCCACCAGACAACATTCCACGGTCTCCTCAGGGTCACGCATATGCTCACCCTCTTGGAAACAACATCTTAACACCCACACGACCTTTCCCACATTCAGTCTCAGCCGCAATCGCAGAGCCTCATCCGTCACGTGGTCCCCCAGGCCTCCTTCCATCCACTCCGGGCCAGCTCCCGCGCAGCCCCGTGTCGCACAGGTCTTTCACAACTCGCAGGCCCTCGCACCTCCTTGCGTCTTTCACATGCTGACAGCCTCGCAGTGCTCACAAACAGCTTCTCACACTACACACCGTGTTTTGCATGCACTCTATCACACAGACCGTCCCTTAGGGGTCTCTCTGACTTGGCCAGGTCAGCTGATGCCCACTGGCCTCCCTCGCCCAGACGGCAGCCCTCCCCCCGCAGGGCCAAGGCCAGCCAGAGCTGGGCTCTGCCCCAGGAAGGAGCATCCCCCCCTTCCAGGCCACAGCCCTGGCCAGCGCTCAGCTCTATTTTTAGCTCGATGGGTTGTTTTTCTTTCTTTTTCCCTGGAAAGGGAAACATAGCCCAGCCAACCTCAGGCTCACCCCAGACCCTCAGCTTCGCAAAAACAGACTGAGCCCCTTCCCCAGTGGAGAGCCCCTTCCTCTGGTCGTGCCCTGATCCCGGCCTCCTGGGGCACTCAGAGCCGCCTCCCCTTGCTGGCAGCCCGCCCGGAGGCTCAGGCAGCAGCTGGGATCAGCATGGTGGAGTGCTGGGGGGTGGGGGCGGGGAGCGAGGCACCATCCCGGCTCCCTCAGCTCCTGGGGGAGGGCTGCCTTCTGGCCTACAACTTGGGGGTAGGGGCAGGCCCACATGGGTACTGAGGGGTCGTTTAGGCTCATGGCGGCAGTGAGGGGGGCGCCCACTCTGGCATGGATGGGTTTTCGCCTCCTACACCGGGAGGAGGAGCTCCCGGTTCTGCAAGGGGCGGAGGTGGCTGTAGGAAGGGGACTGGCAGGCACTGGGACAGCTGCTCTCTGGGCTGCGACAGGGGTTGGGGTTGCTGTCCACTGTCATGAGGGCCTCTCCCATACATTTTGGACACCAAAAATGTCAGGGAGAAAGGCGGGAGGAATCCAAGGAGCCCTAACCACCCTAGCCCATCCATCTCCAGCCCTTCTATGCCACCCCGGCTCCAGGGGCCGGTGTGTTCCCCATTCTGGGAGAGGGCTTAGCATGGAGAAAGGAACTCAGCCCCCCGCGGGTCCCAGCAAACGCCCTGGGATGGGGAGGAGGTCCCCTCCTGGTGGCGGCGTTGGGGGACACAGCCCACTGGTCTGCAGAGTAATCACGTGCTCCGTGCCTGTTTACGTCTTAGCCTTCACCTGCAGGCGGCGGGGAAGCAGCAGCCTCCGGATGCGTCCCACCCGGCCCGCCCCGTCGGCGGTTACGGGACAGCCCCTCTTCCCCAACCCCACCCCACCCCCGGCCTGAACTGCGGGGCGCCCTGCTGGCTGGGGGTCCGCGCGGGCCGGTGGCGCTGCCCCTGGACTGCAAGGGTAACCTACGGGCGCGTCCTGTCCGAGTGCACGTGTGTGCGTGTGTCCCAGGTGCGTGCGTGGGGAGCCGTCCGTGTGAGTTCCCGTGTGGCTTCCCAGCTCAGACTCGTCGCCTGCGCCCCAGGGAGTGGGAACCCTCCTTCCTGAGCCCAACCCCCAGCTTTCCTGGCCGCGGAAAGTTCGCTCCGGAGCGGCGGTGTGCGGAAGGCGGGAGTTCCTGCACCTCCGCCGCGCCACCACTCACCCAGCGTCACCTGCGCCGCCGCACTAGCTCCGGCTGGGTTCCTGCCCTGGCGCGCCCACCTCCTCGTCGCGAGAACGCCGGCTTCCCCGCCCGCTCCGGCTCCGGGCTCCGGGCTCCGGGTTCCGGACGCCGGACGCCGGGAGCCCGCCTGGCCGGACCCGGTGGAGCAGGGCGGGGCGGGCCGGCTGAGGCCGCGCCCCCACCCAGGGAGGGGAGTGGTCTGCCCAGCACCCCCTCAACATTAGACCCAAAACAGTACCCAGCCCCACAGTAGCTAGCCCAAGGCTGCTAAGCCTACTGCCGTTGGCTTTCTACCTGGGGAAGGGGCCTCTAGCATGTGACCAAGACCTGTGTTACCTGGCTGCCCTAAACTGGCTATGGGGCTTGACTCTGCCACCCTCCCCTGCTCCGTGGGAGGCCGGCCCCGCCCACTCTCAGACCACCACCCCCCCAGGGAAAACCCCTCCCACCTCAGCTTGGAGCTGCACCACCCACTTCCCTGGAGTCGCTGTCTGGCCAGGTGAGCAGCCTGCCAGTTCTGGCCCCCACAGGCCATGGCTCTGCTTCCCTTAGGCTCATAAAGTCCCACCCACAGGCACAAACAGGAAGTTGGCCTGTATTGCAGGGAGGCACCAAGGACTCCCTCCCTCCCCTTGTGGCAGCGCAGGTAGCCCCGGGGAGGCCCAGGCCTGCAGGTATCTGGGCCATATTTGCAGGCTAACTGGGTTATGGAAGACTCCAGTGAGTTTTGTCTCTTCTCCCAGCCATCCACGCACGGCGTGACACACACCGTGTTGGCCAGGCCCTTCCTGAACTCAGCTGCTTGACCTCCACCAGGGCGCAGGCAGAGTGCTGGTTTTGTCCCAGATAATTTTCTTCAAGCCTGTTTGGATGCAAACGTGGACAGTGGCCCCCAGGGGCCTCAGGCAGGAACTACTGATTCCCCTGATTCTTTCTAGGCTCCACGGACTCCTGCAATGGAGTGGCATGTGTTTGGGTCAGGGGTGGGGTATTACCATCCCTCCCCCTCATCATTCTGCCTTGTGTTGTGTGGAGGAGTCTGCTAGGAGGGTGAGGCCAAACAGGAGCCAGCAGCACTATGGCATAGGGGGTTAAGCTGCCCCCAGCAGTGCCAGCATCCCATATGGATGCCTGTTCAAGTCCCAGCTGTTCCACTTCCTACCCAGCTCCCTGCTAATGCACCTAGGAAAGCAGCAGAAGATGGCCCAAGTGCCTGGGCCCCTGCACCCTCGTGGGTGCACACATCTCTCTGTCCTCGGTTCCCCCAACCCCCCAGAGGGTTTCTGAGAGCACAGCAAGCATTCTCGGGAGACCAGAAGGCGGGACTCGTGTCTTCTAGGCAGGCCTGAGCTGCTATGGTGCATCTGGAAGCCATGGCCGCCACTCAGTGTTACAGACCCTGGATGAGGCCTAACCAGCCAAGGGCTGGGAATGATTACTGCAGGATTAGGGAGGCCCGGCTCCAGCCAGTCTGGGAGAGACCCCCAAGAAGGCAGGCCTGGGAGGAGCCACCCCAGCCCCACCGTTCCTCTCACAGAGAACGGCTTTGCAGCAAGTTGGCTCCAGGGCGCAGCTCTCACACACTGCAGCCCAGGTGCCAGGCCTTTCCGCGGGGCCCAGAAGGCCAGGAAGACCTTGCCAAGGCAGCCCCGCTTCCCCACCCTGGCAGAAGAGCTCTCGCCAGCGCCTTTAGGACATCGTGCATTCTCACCACTCCAGAGGGAACCTGAGACCTTCATCAGAGGGAGATGAGAAAGTGCCACTCAGAAGTATTTCTGACAGGACCTCTGGATTTCTTATTTTACAACTCCTGCTGGAGGGCTGGCACCAGGCTAATCCTCCACCTGCGGTGCTGGCACCCCGGGTTCTAGTCCCATTCAGGGCGCCGGATTATGTCCCGGTTGCCCCTCTTCCAGTCCAGCTCTCTGCTGTGGCCCAGGAGTGCAGTGGAGGATGGCCCAGGTCCTTGGGCCCTGCACCCGCACAGGAGACCAGGAGAAGCGTGGTGCGCCGGTCGCAGCACACCGGCTGCAGCAGCCATTGGGAGGTGAACCAACGGAAAAGGAAGACCTTTCTCTCTGTCTCTCACTGTCCACTCTGCCTGTCAAAAAAAAAAACCAAAAAACAAAAAACCTCTTGCTGGACTTGTTAAAAATGATTCCTGTACCCCTCTCACCCCCAGAACTAAAAATGCGTGCGTGCGCATGTGTGTGTAGGGGGGTGGATTTAATCTGGGGAGGGAAGTAGGACCTAAGTCTTACATTTTAATTTTTTAATAAAAGAATGGTGATAATATCAGGGGCTGGGCCAGGCCAAAGCTAAGAGCTAAGAATTCCATTTGGGTCTTCCACGTGGGTGGCAGGGACTCACTCGCTGCTTCCCAAGCACCTGAGCCAGGAGTTGGATTAGCAGCACGGTAGTGAGAGATGGGAGGCTGGTGCCTCACGTGGCAGCTTAATCTGATGCACCACAAAGCCAGCCCTTATTCTACATTTCTAAAACAAATTTCCAGGCATTCTGGTACATACAAGGGCACTTCAAAAAGCTCATGCAAGATGGAATTAGAAGATACATTTATTGGGCCCAGCAGCACTGTGGCATAGAGGGTTAAGCTGCCCCCAGCAGTGCCAGCATCCCATATAGATGCCTGTTCAAGTCCCAGCTGTTCCACTTCCTATCCAGCTCCCTGCTAATGCACCTAGGAAAGCAGCAGAAGATGGCCCAAGTGCCTGGGCCCCTGCACCCTTGTGGGAGACCCAGAAGAAGCCCCTGACTTCAGATCAGCCCAGCCAGGTCATTTGGGGAGTGAACCAGTGGATGGAAAATCTTTCTGTCTCACCTTCTCTCTCTCTCTCTCTCTCTCTCTGTGTAACGCTACCTTTTAAATAAATAAATAAAATAAACCTTAAGAGAATAAGTTTATTTTAATGTAAAAATATTTTGAATTACAAGTTCAAAAAGTTCATGGAAAACACTTTAGGAAGCAATTATGCATTGATTTCATTACTTTGCACCTAAATAAACTTACCTTTTAACTCCATTTTTCTGCAAATTGTGTAAAGTACCCTGTATTAACATTAGAGAAACATGGGGGAAGAGACGCAGATTCTGACTCCCCCAGGAGAATGTGAGGGGCTCCCGTCACAGAGGGCTGGCTGCTCAGACAGAGCTTGGGCCCAGGAACATGGAGATCCTCAGGGAAGTTAGTGATAAACATACACCACCCTGTGTTCCACAGGCCAAGAGAGGTGTAAGGGGAGCAGGCGTGAAAGCTCTTTAACACCAGCGCCCACAGCTCCAAGGCTGCCCGTGGGGTGGGGGGGGGCCCATCCGCACCAGCTCAGAGGAAAGTCGTTACAGACTAGGGAGACACCTGGTGGACAAGGAAGGAAAAGCACAGAAACAAAAGCAATGAGAAAAAGGTTGTGTGTGGTTTTTTTGTTTTTTTTTTTTTCCCCTTCAGTAAAATTGCAAACGATGCTACAAAAAGTCCTAACTCTAGCTGCAAGGGGCAGCATCCAATGGAACCAATGTCCAGGGATGGTTCTGTGGGCTCCTAGCTTCCTCCCATGGTTCTGTGAGCAAGCGATCAGGAGGTAACTCCCGTCTCCGGCCCTGATACAGTCCAGGGCTAAGCACCTAGGAACCAAATTCCACCATGTGCCCCCTCACGTCGGGCTCCACAAAGAGAGGAGCGGAGGGGCTCGGCACCTACCATGTCTTCCTTTGGCTTTGAAAGCCTGGGCTGGGGTTGGACAAGAAGCCCCTCCATTCCCATCTAGGGTCAAGAGGCCCGACCTCACTGCCTTGAACTTGACTTGGTCATTCCCACCTGCCGGCCCTGTACTGACTTTCTCCGTCTCGATCCCTTTCTCTACATGGGCACATGACTCACTCTTTCTAGTTCTGCACCCCTAGGCCAGATGCCCCCTGCTCAGATCACAATCGAAACTAGGCTGCAGGCGTGCTATCGCGCTACCATTTTCTTCACAGCGTTTTCACGTCTGAAACTGTGTTTTCTGTTCATTCACCACGCGTCTTGTCTCCCCCACAAGCAGAGCCCTGTCTGTCTTTTCAGTGACGCAGATACAAGACCTCAAACAAAGCTTGGCACACAGAAAGTTCTCAAATACCCGCTCAACTGAATTTTCTCGCCGTGGAACCCTGCCCGAGAAGTGCCCACAGCCCAGGGTGCCCGGGCAGAGCCCTAGCAGCAGGCTACGAGCCCACGCCCCAGCGAGCGGCTCTTATGACCTTCACCTGGAAGGCTTGGCGGGGTCTGGCTGGGAGGGGCTGGGGGCCTGACTGGGGCAAGCCTCAGAGCTCTGGGCCACAGCCCCCCTTTTGCCAGAGGAGGGCTTTTTGGCCACTAGTTCATTGTCATCCTTGATCTTCTTGAGCCGGGCCTTGCTCTTTGGTGGAATGGCGAAAGTGAGGGAATTCTTGTTGAACTCAAGCGGGAAGACGCCCACGTCTCCGTCGAAGCGGTTCTTGGACACCTGTAGGTACCGCTTCCCTGGCCCAGTGACCAGCTTCCGGTCCTGCAGGATCAGAACGTTGTCTGCTTCCTGGCTTGCCTGCAGGAGGGGCAGAGCGGGGAGGCAGGAGTAAGAAGACACAGGAGCAAAGCGGCAGGAGTTCAGTGTGCTGGGAGGAGGGGAGAACGGGGAAAAGGCATCCCCGCATCACCAAGGCTCTCTGAAGCCAGGGCCCTTCAATCTTCCTGCTCCCGGACCTACTGCTGTGGAGACCGTGCAAGCCGGCCCCTCTGCTTGTAACACTTGACCCCGCAGTGGCCACCCCACTCATCACTGGACTCTGCTCCAAATGTACCACTGAGAGGCCGTTCAGCCTTCCCTTAAAGCAAGCAAAGCTGCTTCCACATCTGGTTATTCTTCCCCGGCTTCAAGTCTGTTCCACCACGGCACAGGCGTGTGCCCCTTGCCCTGGATTCCCGGGCCTGGCCCAGGCCTGCCATGTACTAGGCACTCGGTGTAGCACTGGGCGCCCTAGGATGAGGCTGCTCCGGATGCTAGCAGGCCGTCCCGTTTATGTATCTCATTTATTTGATTGAAACCCATTGTCTGCCAAACCTCAACCCGACCCTTGTGGACTCCTCCCTGGGAAGTCTCCCAGATCCAGGCTGAGTCAGATGTTCTTCCTCTTCCCTCCTGAATACCTGTGCTGCCGATCACAGCTCTCATCACACAGAGCTGCAGTCACCCTCAGTGTTTCTCCCACACGGGCCTGAGCTCCAAGAGGACACAGCACCAACATGGAGCAGCCTCTGCATTCTGCGCATTTCCGGTCCTCGTGTCAGGACCCCAGAGGACGGTCAGGATGACAGAAGGTGACTGAGGGCTGTCCCCTCGCTCCCCAAAGCCTCAGCTCCTCTAAGGGCCACTCACTTTGGCTGAACCAAAAATGGATGCCGTCTGCAGTTCCTTGTCATCGTCCTCCTTCCGGGGATGAATCACCAGCGTCACGTGGCAGCTGTTGTCCGTGGCGAACTTCCGAAAGGCCCCGACGATGTAGTCCTGAGCTGCGATCCTGGCCCCACCCCAACCACAGAGAGAGGTTACTGGACAAGAAGGCACACACAGATTCACTCACGTGTCCCCACGGACCACCGCAAGCCCACTCTACCTCCCTCTACCTGTGGACTCCCTCTCAGGGCCCCATTCATACGACTTCCTGCTGCCATACCCTATGTAACACAAATGGGGTGGCCTGCACGCATCTCAGAAAATAAGAGAATCTGGGGCTGCCATTGGGGCATGGCAGGGTAAGCTACCACCTGCAGTGCTGGCATCCCATAAGGGCCAGTTTGCGTCTCAGTTGCTCTCCTTCCGATCCAGCTCCCTGCTAATGCACCTGGGAAAGCACTGGAAGATGGCCCAAGTGCTTGGGCCCCTGCACTCAGGTGGCAGACCCAGAGAAGCTGGCTCCTGGCTTTTTCAGCCATTGCAGCCACTTAGGGAGTGAACCAATGGATGGAAGATCTGTCTCTCTCTCTGTGCAACTTCGCCTTTCAAATACATAAAATAAGTCTTTAACAAAAAAGAGAGAGAGAGAGTGCTTTGTGTGCCCAGAGGCTAGCTGCCCGAGAAGATGTGTGCTCAAGTGAGTTCAGGCTTGACGAGAAGAGGAGGCCACCTGTCTGTGGACAGCTGCTCATGACCCATCATGAACTGCAGGTTGTCGATGACCACGTGACAAACGTCGTAGACATAGACTGCATGCTGCATTGTGTCGATCACAGTCCTGGGAGGAGGAAGAGGCAAAGGAGTCAAGAGTCCAGTGGTCTCCAGAGCACCCCCAGGGGAGGAGCCGCCCCAGCTCTGCCTGCCCTCCTGTTCTCAGAAAACCCCACCCTGTTTTAAGGAGACCTGGGAGTCCCCACCGGAGCTGGGGAGGCAGAGCGCCTGGGGCCGGGGCCACACCTGATGCTCTGCTGCCCGTGGAAGGTCATGAAGTAGAGGGGCAGGTCCTCAAAGCGATCGGCCCACTCGTCGTACTTGTCCAGCTGCTCTTCCAGCCGCCCCACAGCGAACTGTGTGAGCATGACTCGGGCGAGCCTCACGTTGCTGATCTCAAAGCTGCCCCACAGCGTGTTCACCCCCTGCATACACAAATCCAGGGCATATTCACTGATGAAGGTGGTCTTTCCGCTGCCTGTCGGCCCTGTGGGGGAGAACAAAACCCTGGGTGAGGAGGGAACATCCTACCCTTGAAACCAAGACACAGCGAAGGCTTGAGAACTTGCAAGGGAAGCCCCCTTCTCAACGTTGGCAGGGCCCAACGCCCGCCCCTGTGGCCCGAGCAGGGGCCCCTCGGAGTCACCTGTGAAGACAGTCAGCTCGCCCTTCCGATGCCCCTTCAGGAGTCGATTGAGGTCTGGAAAGCGGCTCCAGCGCACGCCAGCTACCTGCTCCACGTTGGACAGTTCTCCTAGCACCTCTTCCCGAAGCTGCCGGAAGGACACGATAGACTTGTGCCAGGCGGGCAGGGCAGTACGAAGAATCCGAGAAAGATTTAAGCCCTGGTTCAGGGCATCCAGGGGACGGGGCTGCTGGTCCCCAGGCCGCACCAAGGAGCATCGCTTGGGGTTAAGTTTTCGGGCAAACAACTTGGCAGCTTCCCAGGACCGGAGGTCGTCCCCCAGCCAGAATACCACACGCCGGAACTGTTCAAGGTAAGGCAGCAGGGCAGGGGGTAAGCAGGCTGTTCCTCGGGGCAGGGTAAGGGTGGGCAGCCCCGTGGCCTGGTTCAAGGCCAGACTGTCCAGCTCACGGCTTGTCAGGACCACCTCGACATCCCGACGAGTGATCAGGGGCAATCCAAACAGGTTGTGGTAGGCACCAGGCCGGGGGATGGTGGTCTCCACGTAGCGCACTCCATCCCCCTGGTCTTCGGCCCCTAGTAGCTTCAGGCCTCGTAATCCCAAGCCCCCAGGGGAGAACCAAGGGAAGACAAGGCTGCGGGCAGGTCGCAGATACCGCACACTGAAATGCCTGAGCGTGTCGTCCGTCACCTTGTTAAGGCCGAACATGACCCGAGCCAGCTGGGCCTCCTCTGGGTCAGGCAGCTCCCCGAGGGGGACGGCTCGGTCCCAGATCCTCCGCACTTCCTCACTGTCCTCGGCTCCCGGGGTCTCACTAAGCAGGGTCCCCTCCCTGGCTCCATCCCCTCGCCCCTCCACGCTGGCCTGGAAGTCTTCCCAACTGCCTTCTGCCAGACTGCTCATGCACAGAAAGTGGCCTGTGGTCTTGTCAATGAAGAGGCTGAAGGAAGCCGTGGATCCCGCCTGGTCCTTGGGTGGCAAGGACCCCACAAAGGGGCTTGGAGCCCGCAGGCAGCTGTGGCCATCCTGGAAGGGGATCCCATGAGTCCGCAAATACTGGCGGATTTCAGTCGTTGTTACTGGCAACACCGGCGCCTCCAAGGCTGGCAGAGCCTCCTTCCGGTACCGTCTGCGAGGAGGGCCTGGAACCAGGCTTCGCGGGAGGCCCCTCCGGGCCATCCACTCCCCTCGCAGGGGCAGTAGGATGCGGAGCGGGTACGCACCCCGGAGGAGGACCCACATTCCTAATGCAGCGGGGAGTCACGACTTGAAAAGCCCTGGGTACCTGGTGTGGGTACCTTCACTACGCCAGACCCTGGGGATCCCAGCCCCGCCCCCAGCACTCTGCAGGGCTCGCGCGCTCTAGATGGCTTCTCGCTGCCCCGTACTCATCCCCCTGCACCCTCTTCACACTCCTGCCCTTGGGCGTCGGTGTCGTCTATCTCGGCTCCCTCACCGCCGCGTCCTGAACAGCGTCTCTCCCCCACCACCTCACCTCCGTGCCCCTCTACACCGTCCCTCACGGGCACGGTTTCTCCGTCATCTCCTCCCCTCCACTGCCCCTCCACAGAGTCTCCTCGCCGCTCTCACTGCTGCCATCCGCATCATTTTCGCAGTCCCTCGGCTCGAAGCCCCAGCTAGCGACCCTTCTCGGCACCCTCCACACGACTCCCGCCGATCGCCGAGCCCGGAGGGACGCCACCACCTCCGCCCTCCTCGTATCTTCCCTGGGCTCTGTTAGCAAGCGCTCCGCAGCCCCGGCCAGCGCCACCGCGCTCCGCTCACTCCGACCGTCCGCAACGTGGGTCACCAGCACGCTTTGACCCCGGAACCAAAACTCCTCGGGCCCGGATGTCCCCGGAACCGGAACCGGAAGTCTCCGGGTTTAGTCCCGCCTCCACGTCGCTTGGCTCCGCTCCCTGCACACTGTGACCATGACGGCGCGCGGCACGTCGAGCCGCTTCCTGACCAGCGTCCTCCACAACGGGCTGGGTCGCTACGTGCAGCAGCTGCAGCGTCTCAGCTTCACCCTCAGCCGCGACTCGCCCTCGTCCCGCGGCGCCAGGTGACGTGCGCGGTGCCGTGCGCGCGAGCAGGGAGGGAGACAGGGAGTAACTCTTCCAGGCTGAGGTCGCCCGGGTTAGGGGGTCACCGTGCTCACCTTCCCTGGGTCCCCGTAGGGAGTTCGTGGAACGGGAAGTGACCGACTTCGCCCGACGGAACCCAGGAGTCGTAATATATGTGAACGCGCGGCCCTGTAACGTGCCAAGAGTAGTGGCCGAATACCGTGAGTGGGGCCGGGGCGGGATCGGGGTTCAGCCCGCTAGCCTTGCCCTCGCCTGACCCCCGGCCTGCCGGCTTCCCCTGACCGCCACCTCCCTCTGCTAGTGAACGGAGCTGTGCGCGAGGAGAGCGTCCACTGCAAGTCCGCGGAGGAGATCACGACGCTGGTGCAGAAGCTGGCAGACCAGTCGGGGTTGGAAGTGATCCGCATCCGCAAGCCCTTCCACACCGATAGCCCGAGCATCCAGGGCCAGTGGCACCCCTTCACCAACAAGCCGACGACGCCGGGCGGGCTGCGCCCCCGAGAGGCCCGGGACGCTGCCCCGGTTCAGTTGCAGTGAGAGTTGCCCCACCAGCTGCAACCCGGGCCTTTGAGCTGTTTCCCAGAATAGGCGGCTGTTCCTCTGGGATTCTGAGCCCAGGCAGACAAATGAAGCCGCCAGTGCGCAAATGGACACCAAAGGTTTCGCGTGGATTCACGAAGCGTTGCTTGCTTCTAGTGTCCGTGGGGCAGTGGCCTTTGTGAGCCCCTAATTCTTACCCAGTTGGCATTCCTGAGACATGAGAGGGCCTTCAGGGAGGGGTTCTACAGGGCCCTTGTTTCCTGACATCCAAATTAATAACAGTGAACTGAAGACAGCGAGGGGCCCAGAGGCTGCCGTCTGAAGCCTGTCTCTCCTGCTGCTCCATCCGCTGAGCCAAGGGCTGCTGTGTGCTACCGTTGCAGCCATCTGGGCTAGGCACTTCATCTGCTCTCTGAATGTTTGTACAGATTTTAGTGAGATTAATAAACAGACCCACGGTCGTACTTGATTTGCCTTGAACAGGTGTGCATATTTGAAGCCTCATTTCTCACTGTTTCAAAACTGGAAGTAGCTTCCTGCGACACTGGCATCCCATCTGAACACCGGTTCCAGTCCCAGCTACCCCACTTCCTGGGAAAGCAGTGGAGGATGGCCCAAGTACTTGCCACCCATGTGGGAGTTCCAGGCTCTTGGCTTCAACGTGGCCCAACCACAGCTGTTGCAGCTGTTTGGGAGTGAATCAGTGGATGCTCTCTCTTTGACATAAATAGGTAAATCTTAAAAAACAAAAAACTAAAAACACCTGTAAATGGAACATCGAACAACCTTTCAGAGTGGTTAATGACAAAGGCCATGTGATTATTCTAGGCCTGACCTCTGGAGAGTGTTGTTGGTTTTTGTTTGTTTGTTTGTTTGTTTGTTTTGATAGGCAGAGTTAGACAGTGGGAAAGAGAAACAGAAACAGAGAGAAAGGTCTTCCTTCCGTTGGTTCACTCCCCAGATGGCCGCTACGACTGGCGTGCTGCGCCAATCTGAAGCCAAGAGCCAGGTGCTTCCTCCTGGTCTCCCATGCAGGTGCAGGGCCCAAGCACTTGGGCCATCCTCCACTGCCTTCCCGGGCCACAGCAGAGAGCTGGACTAGAAGAGGATCAACCGGGACTAGAACCAGGTGGAGGATTAGCCAAGTGAGCTGTGGCGCCAGCCTGGAGAGTGTTTCTTAGGTCAAGTCCCTGGTTGGTCCCAGCTGCACACATATCCCCTTGTGCTGAAATTCCTTGGGCCAGGGGTAGGGGGCTTTTAGATTCCTGGGGGGCTGAGAAATGAGTATATTCCAGGCATAGAGGTTGGCAGGAGGGTTAGGAAAAGAGCCAGGAAGTGAAAAATCTACAAACTCTGTATGCATTCTTAAACCGTTATGATTTTCCTGGTTGTCATTCTCTAATCACCATGACCAATGCATAACGTGCGCCTTGGTAATCAAAGGGCCTGCGAGTCTGCCCCGCACACCAAGATGAAGAGCCCTGCAGCACCTTCTCCACAGGGGAAGGACCGTCTAGACCAAGCAGACTACTCAGCTGTGGGGAAAGGGTCTTTATTAACCAACGGGGAGCAGCTGAGCCCAGGCTCCCCACTCTGTCACATGCCTGTTCCGCCCACCTGGGTGGTAAGTGGGGGCATTCCTAAAGAAATGTAGCCGTTCTCACAATAAATACATTCATTGTGGGGTGGAGGTGGGAGGGTGGGTGAAGGGCAGTAAAAACCCGTGGGATTCCACGTTCTCAGCTACAAAAATAACAGTCATCCTCACCCAAGGGGGATGGGGGAGCTCAGTCAGGATTGATTGTCCCTTACGGGCCTGGAGCTGCAGAGGCCCCTGGACCCTGAAAGTGCCCCGGTGAGGTAGGACAGGGGTGGGAGCCAAGCATCCAAACTCCCAGCCTCTGCCCTTTGCATAGTTCCAAGAACGGGCTTCATGTGCCAGGTGAGACATCCGATCTCCTCCACTGCTCTGGTCCAGGGGAAGAAATGCTTGGTCCCCCACAGGGGAGGCTGGCTCATTGAGTGCAGTGTTGGTCACCTGTCCCAGGGAAGGGGCTCCTCAGAAATGTCCATGGACCAAACCCGACAGACACAGGTCCGAGGCGGCAAGGGGAGGCTCAGAAGGTGCGTGTGGGTGGAAGTGAGAGCACGTGTGATAAGGTGCATGTTACCACATGTGCATGCGGAAGGGACACGCCTGGAGCTCTGTCTGTCACTCGAGAGGGACCGAGAGGAGTGGGGCTGACTCACAAGGGCACGGGAAGGGGTGAGAAGGGATTGATGCAGTTTTAACCTCCCTTGGCTGGCCTGTTCCCAAGCTCTAGCCAAAGAGGTCGCCACAGGGGCGGGGCCTGGAGAAGAGGGCTAGGTAGGGGCGTGTCATTGGGAAGGTACCCAAGTCTAGAAGGGATGAAACAAGAATCCACCAGAAGGTGGGGGTGGGGATGGGCCCTGCAGCCCAGCTGATAAACATTCTTCCGTGTGTGCGTGTGAGTGCGCAGGGCTCGGCTGGCTGCAGAGGTCTTGCCTGGCCTCCATGCAGAGGGTGGTGACATTGAGGCCATCTGGACCTGCAGAGCCCTGCCTGGGAGAAAGAGGAAGGGCTTGGGCAGACGAACGGGACCGGAGGAGGAGCCCTCTCCTCCTGAGTGTTAGGGTTAAGGGTCTGGGTCTACAGAGCACCTGGTCCCAAGGGAGCACCTACCTCTGAGGAGCACCGGTGGGCCTGGGCTGCTCACGTGTGGGTCTTGGAGACTGAAGAGGGGCTTTGGCTGGGCTTGACTGACCAGCCCTACAGAGACAGTAAAGAGCTGGGAGAAGGGCGAGTTGCGGTGCGTGGAGGCAGGGTGTTAGGGAGCAGCAGCCCAGCCCAGGGCAGACAGGTCGGCTTGGCAGAGGCTGGGCTCAGACAGAGCTCTCGTCCAGCTGCTCTATGAGCTGCGTGTGCTTCCGCTTCTCCAGGATGCGGCTGAGCTCCTCGGCAAAGGAGCAGGGCCCCGCAGGCACGCCGTTGTTGCTCTGCCTCAGGAGCACGTAGCTGTTGCCGTTCATTCTCCGCAGCCTGCTGGGCAGCGCCACCAGCCCGTTGGTCAGCTCAGCTGGAGGCGGAGGAGGGGGTGGGGGCGGTGGTGCCGGGGCTCCTTCTCCGGGGATGATCTGAAGGCAGCCACCCTCCAGGCCCCCGGCCCCCTCCCCGTCATCACACTCGTCTTCCTCTCCAGGACACTGGCCTGAGACCGTCTGCAGCTGCACAGCAGAGCCCCCGGCCCGGCCAGCCCGGCCCAGCGAGTACTTCCGTCGGCGCCCTCCTCTGCCTCCCCGCAAACAGGCCACGTAGAGGAGGGAGAAGGCCAGGATAAGGCAGAGGCTACCAAGTGTGGCAATGGCCATCACGTAGAGCAGCCTGTCCTCGGGCGCCAGCTGTGCCCCAGACGTGACGGGAGCTTGTGGAGCAGGGGCAGGCGTGGCGGGCCGCACCGTGAGGCTGTAGGAGGCCAGCAGCGTGCGCAGGCCGTTCTCCTCGGCGTAGCAGCCATAGTTGCCACTGTGCTCCGGCTGGGTGTCTGTCACCAGCAGCCCGTCCACGCCCACGCGGTAGCCATGCTGCCCATCGCTCAGGCCCTTGCTCCCATTGAGTAGCCACAGGGCCCGGGCCAGGTTAGACGGCTGGTCACATGGCAGGAGGACGTCATCGCCGCGGAGCACAGAGCGGATCTTCAGTGGTGGTGGTGGCCCTGGGGAGGAGAGGGAGATCAGCACCTGCCCGTTTAGGGAGGGCGTTGAAGGTGGCAAGCCAAACCAAGTCACTGGCCAGTCCTGGCGTCCCGCACGGAACCTGGAACCACGGTGACAGCTGACCAAGCACTCACGCTCCCGGGCAAGAGTCCCCTGAGACCTTCACAGGAAGCAGGCAGTCCCTGTTCCCTTCTCTCCGTGTGCTCTCAACCTCTCCTGTACTTCCAATTCTGCCATCTGCCGGTGACGCCCGATCTTAGCCTCCAGCTTGGACCTCTCTCCAGACTTGAATGTCTGCCATGTGCTGGGCCTTCCACGTGGGGTCTGGGGCGCCTCACTCAGGCCGGGTACACCCAGTTCTTTCCTTGAACTGTACCACCAGCTACCTGACCGCTCAAGTCAGAAACTGGAGAGTCTCCCTTGCCTGCCTCCCTCACTTCCTTATCCAGCCCTCACCGAGATTCTGCTTCCAGAATCCATCTCAGACCTCATTTCTCCATGCACTACCGTCAGCCCACTCTGGCCTGTTTTACCCCATTCTCCACCGGATGGGAAGGTGATGTTTTAAAACCACAGCTGGGGAGTGGGCACTTGGCACAGTAGGTTTGCTGCCTGGGGAGCCTGCATGCCGTTCAGAGTGCCTGGTTGGAGTCAGCATGAGCTTCCTGCTTATGCTCATCCTGGGAGGCACAGATGCTGGGGGGCTTGGTTCACAGCCACCCCACATGGAAGACCCAGATTGAGTTCTGGGCTCCCGGCTTGGCTGGCTCCAGCCCTGGCTATCGCGGGCATGTGAGGAGTGAACCAGCAGATGGAAGATCTCACTTTGTCTCTATCTGCTTTTCAAATAAAATGAAACAAAAAGAAAAACTAAAGAGAAAAAAAAACTACAAATCAGGTCACACCACGCCTCTGCCTAGACGCTTCAGATGTCCTGTTGCTTTTCAACACGGTCCTTCCACTTCTCCAGCTCATCTCCAGGTGCCGACACACCAGGCTCCCTCTGACTGCTCTTCCCTCTGCCTGGGTGCTGTTCCTGACCCCACCGCCCTCCTTTCCTGGTTAACTCCTGTGGGAGACGGCATAGCACAGTGATCAAAAGCACAGACTCGGGTCAGCCTGCTTGGGGTCAGGTTTGAATTCTGCCCCTGGACGCCCGAGCCTGGAACTCCTTGCCTGTGCCTCCAAGAGGTTGTCCCTCGGGATAATCGCGGCACCTCTCACAGGAATGCTGTGCGGAACCTCAAGATGGTGCGAGCAGGTGTGTGGTCTGTGCCTAGTGCATGGTGATAGCACTTGGCTACGGTTATTAACTTCTGTTCTTCCTTCAGATGTCAGCCCTGTAATCTGATCTTCCTGAACCCACTTCATAGTTGTTAATTATTAGTAATTACACTGAGTTATTTGCCCACCCACTGGAGCAGTGCCCCCCACAAGCTCTCACAGACACACCCAGAAGGGATGCACTGCACATCTTGACCCTGTGAACTCAGCCGTATCTCCTTTGGGCAATAAATGTCTGCTCAGCGCCTTGTGCCAGGCTCTCAGCCGGGTCATCCTCGCCAAGAGCACACAGACACAAACATGACACACAAATGATAGTACACGGCCAGATGCACCCCCCGAAATGTCGCTCACCTGTTTCCCTGCTGCCCTCACATCCTCGGTTTCCCCTCTCCATGTCCTGTATCAGTGCTGTCCTGGGGGACAGAAGATCAAGGTTCGGAACAGGGGAAGTGGGCTTCCGTTTCCCCAGGGCAAGGGTCGACCAGGTTGTTCGCGATAATTCGCCCCCACCCCACCCACCACAGCCTCCTCCACTCAGGCCACATGGAACCCGCACCACCCCTGGCAGCCCTGGGACCTGTTGGCTGTGGTGGTGGCTGCCTTGCAGGCACGGGTGCTGGGGTCCCAGCCACAGTAGGGGTCCCGGGCCAGGATGCAGTCATAGCAGGTACGGTAGCGGGAGCAGCTGGACAGCGGGAGCTGGATGACTCCGCTAGGGGCCCCCACGTAGAGGCTGTGCTGGGAGAGAGTGAGCACAGCTGGTCGGCAACACCCCCTCCCACTTGAGAGACACACACCCAGCCTCTGCCCACGTCCCCACTCCCTCCCGCTTTCCAGGCCATGTCGAGGGTCAGCAGTCAAGGGCTACCTGCACTGGAGAGATGACCAGGTTCTCCACAGACTGGGGCTCACTGAACACTTGGGTCTCCTCAATTATGTGCATCCCAGAGCCCAGGACCACGGCCTTGTGGATCCAGCCGTCAGCTGGCACAGGGAAGGCAGAGGGTCAGACCGCAACAAGGGGCTCTGCTCCCGGCACCCACAGAGGCCTCACGGGGACAGCCCAGGAGTCATGAGCTCAGGGGCTGCAGCAGCATTACTGATCAGGGTCAACAGAGGTGAGGATGCGGGTCAGAGGCACCTGTGCCCAGAAACAGCAGGTCATAGGTGGGCCCCGCCGGCGTGGTGACGGCTGTCCCGGCGAGGTGTGTGTAGCGCACGTTGCGCTTGAGCAGCAGTGGCCGTCCACGCGTGGGCACCACGGGCCGAGCCATCAGCGGGTGCAGCTTCACAAAGTCCAGGACCAGGGACGGCAGGTCTTGCGACGAGTTGTAGCCTCTGCTGCGCAAGGAGTCTGTGATGCACTGGGGTGGAGGAGGGGCTGGTGAGCTTCAGGGCTCCGCCCCCTGCCCGCCCTCTCCTCAAGGGCGGTCCCTCCTGCCCCTCCCACGGGTCTGTCTGTTTAGCACTGGCCCGGGGCCTGGGCACTTACTGAGCCAGGCCGGGGCTCAGGCACTCCACCCTCGTAGCGGCCCCAGCGCCGGGCACCATCCTGGTACTCCATGTATGGGCCTGCGAAGACAGCCTGCACCTCGGCCAGGTCATAGCGGCAGATGGCTGAGGCCTCCAGGGTCTTCCTAGGAATGGGACGTAATGGAGGGGGCTGGGTCACGCTGAGCAGGGCCCAGTGTTGCCATGGCAGGCCCACAGTGGCCTCTGGCCCTAGGCTGGCCTGCCAGTCTCACCTTGCCACCAGTCCTCCCCACCACGGGTCCTGTCTCATCCATTTTGATCTCTTTCCTAGGGCCTGTGCTGGCCCAGCCCCTTGCCTCCCCACTGTCCCTGCACTGACCACTGTGTGGTCAGCGTGAAGGCTGCGTAGAAGTGCGTGCGCGCTGAGGCCTCCGCGTCCAGGCTGCAGACCGCACGCAGAGTCTCGTACTGGGGGATGTGGCAGATGAGGCGAGCCTTCAGGAAGGTGGTCCACTTCTTCTGCAGGATCTTCTTCCCGCCCAGGTCTCCCTGGGGAGGCAGAGGCACGGGGTCAGGGGTCGGGAGCCAGGATCAGAGGTCCGGCCTTCCCCTGGGCCCCCCGCTGCAGCCTTTCCCACCTTGCACACCCGGGCTACACGGGCCACGCGGTGGTTGCTGCGGCTCTGAGGGAAGCTGCTGGAGCCCTCCTCGGCAGTGCGCTCCGTGAAGAAGTAGTAAACCTTGTCGTCATCGCCCACGGCGCTGGCCTCGCTCTCCCGCACCAAGACGGAGAACACGAACTCAGCATCTGCAGGGCCGGGCAGGTCAGGCGGCTGCTGAGACAGGCATGGGCCCCGGTCCCTCCCCTCCCCGGACAGCACACAGGAATGGAATGGACAGGCTCACCTGGGGCTTTGGGGGATGGCTGCCCAAGGAGTAAAAAAAAAAAAGAAAGAAATAGTTCCCTCCCCCGCATCCTCCTAACCATTGAGCCAGTGCATTGGTGCCTCCTCGGTCCTCAGAGAGTGTGGGTGGCGGCTCCGGCGGATGTCAGGGATGCTCCGGAATTCGTACCGCGTGGCTGTGTAGAGGCCTCCGTCTAGAGCAGGGACATGCCAGGCCGGGAGCCACGTCATAGGCAGCAGACCACAGGACACACGTAAATGGCAAGTCCTGGCTCTGAGACCCCCGTCCCAGGAACCGCACTGAGGGCCTGCTCACCGATGACAAGGCCTGTGAAGCCACGGGCTGGGTCATAAGGACACTTCTCCTTCCCCTCCTCGAAACTGGTTGGCAAAGTGAAGGCCTCAGCATCCTGCAGGACAAAAGGCCAGCAGTCCATCAGTAGTTCCAGGCACACAGAGTGGAGCCCAAGTTCAGACCAGTCTGGGGTCAAGGGCAGGGGTCAGGCATCTGGGCTACAGGAATGCATACTCACAATGGCTGCACAGAGGGGCTGGAAGGCGTGGGTCCCACATGCATAGAGGTGGGTGGCATTGAGCCGCTGTAGGAATCGCACATGGTTGAAGCACTCTGTCTGCGGGACAAGGTGGGGGAGGCAGTGAGCCCCCTGCCCTTCCATTAGTCTAGCTTTTTTTTTTTTTTTTTGGATGGGAAGAGTTAGTGAGAAAGAGACAGAGAGAAAGGTCTTCCTTCCGTTGGTTCATCCCCCAAATGGCCGCTACAGCTGGTGCGCTACACCAATCCGAAGCCAGGAGCCAGGTGCTTCCTCCTGGTCTCCCATGCGGGTGCAGGACCCAAGCACTTGGGCCACAGCAGAGAGCTGGACTGGAAGAGGAACAACCAGGACAGAATCTGGCATCCCAACCGGGACTAGAACCTGGAGTACCGACACCGCAGGTGGAGGATTAGCCTAGTGAGCCGCGACGCCGGCCCATTAGTCTAGATTTGTAATATGATTATTGCCCCTACTTGTAGGGCAGTTCCTTCCAGGACTCCCATGGGCCTTCTCATTGCCCAGAACACAGAATACTCCCTGGAACTCGCTGTCCATGGCCGCCAGGAGATGACATGGCCCTCTTCTCTCCTATAGTCCTCAGAAAACCTCATTCCACTTTGCCAGCCTATGCGTCTCCTGCAATTCCCCTACCTCAAGTGTAGGAGGTCCCGGAGCTCCCACCACCCTGAATTACTTCTCTCCCATTGACTCCTTCTCTGTAATGCTCCCCCTCCCCACCCCATCCTGGAGCTTCACACCCTCCCCAGGGCGAGACCACCAAATCCATCCCCAGGCCCAGCTCTCTCTCCACCTGATAGTTGCAGACCCTTCAAACTCAACTCGTCAGAGAGCAAGCTTACCACCTCCCTAGCCTGCATCTCCCCTCCTAGACCTGCTCAGCCAGTCCATCCCACCTTGCTCCTCCATCCATCCTGTTACTCAGGCCAGAAACTGGAAGTCATCCTTGTGCTTCCCACCCCTTCGCCCCCACACTCAGTCCCCCTCCATGACTCATTCCTTGTCCTAAATGGCTTGAAACTTGGTCCACTTGGCCTTCTCTGCTACCTCTTCCTTCCACTGCAGCAGCCACCTGGCAGCTCTCCCAACACTCCACTGCTCTTTATGAAAACTATTCAGTGCATGAAGAATACATGCATGCAGCACAAGCTTCAAAAAGTGTGGGGCAGGTGCTTCCAAAAGTGGTGCAGCAAGTTAAGCCATTGCTTGGGATGCCCACCTCCCATACTGAAGCACCTGGTTCGAGTCCCAGCTACCTATGGTGCTTCCTGCTAAGGTGCCTGGGAAGCAGTGGGTGATGGCCGAAGCACTTAAGTTTCTGCCACAGGGGCTGGCACTGTGGCCTAGCAGGGAAGGTTGCCGCCTGCAGTGCCAGCATTCCATATGGGTGGTGCTTTGAGTCCCAGCCATTTCTCTGCCAATCCAGCTCTCTGCTATGGCCTGGGAAAGCAGTAGAAGATGGCCCAAGTCCTTGGGTCCTGCACCTACGTGGGAGACCAGGAGGAAGCACCTGGCTCCTGGTGCAGCACCAGCCATAGCAGCCATCTGGGGGGGGTGAACCAACAGAAGGAAGACCTTTCTCTCTGTCTCTGTCTCTGTCTCTGTCTGTCTCTCTCTCACTGTCTAATTCTGCCTGTCAAAAAAAATAATAAAAAATCTCTTTTTTAAAAAAAGTAGTACAATTGCTCTTATTTAAAAAAAATTCAAGAAAGTGCAAAGGAATATGTTGTCAACAGATGGTTTCCTATTCATCCCTGTCTCCCAGGTCGGCTGCATAGACGGCTGCTGTCACCATTGTCTGCAGTTTCCTTCCAAGAGATTCTAACAATCAACACACCTCTGCTCCCCTCCCACAAATGTGAGCCACCAGTGCCCTGCAGGGTCCCCTGGCCCTGCACTCCTGGGCTCTGCCCCTTTTGCTGGCCTCACTCCCTCCTCCAGCCACGCTGGCCTTCTCTGTCCCTCAGAGGCTGGAAGCTGCTGCCTTCTTCACCTCTTTGCCGTGTTAATGCTTCCCCCTTTTGTACGCAGGGTTGGAATCTACACAGGCCTCTTTGTCTCCTCCCACTCCCTCTCCCGCTGTAGCACCCGCCTCTGTCCTGCCCACCAGCTGCTCAGGCTCCTCTCTGACCCAGACCATGCCTTCCACCTCCCCACCACTTTTCCCGCCTCCAGACTTCACCCTATTTTCCTCTATCCAGTGCCTGGGGCCAGATCGATATTCGTAGCAGTATCACTCTGAAAATGAACATTCCTCAGAACCCGCTTTGGGAAACATTCTCCTGAAGCCTTGCAGCCCAGTGCGGTCCAGGGAGCAGCACATCAGTGTCATCTGGGAGCTCCTTAGAGCTGCACACCCTTGGGGCCCACACTATGGCATAGGTTAAGCCTCCTCCTGCAGTGCCAGCATTCCATATGGGTGCTGGTTCAAGTCCTCGCTGCTCCACTTTGAATCTAGGTTTCTGCTGTGGCCTGGGAAAGCAGTAGAAGATGGCCCAAGTGCTTGGGTCCCTGCACCCACATGGGAGACCCAGATGAAGCTCCTGGCTCCTGGCTTCACATCGGCCCAGCTCTGCCGTTGAGGCCATTTGGGGAATGAACCAGCAGGTGGAAGATCTCTCTCTCTGTCTCTTTCTCTCTGTCTGAACTCTGGCTCTCAAATAAATAAATCAATCTTTAAAAAAGAAAAAGAAAAAAAGAATTGCACACCCTTGTGCGGCCTCCAGGCCTCCTGAGTGAGCATGCGCATTTAGGGTGGACCCAGCTGATTCATAGGAACATTAAAGTCTGAGAGCCTCTTTGGTATCCAACGGTGACCCTCAGCCTTCTAGGGCCGGGTTCCTCCTGTCTCACCAGCTGACCTCTTTGTTTCCTACCCATGCTGCACCAGGAGGCAGCCTTTCACAGCCCACTGGGCTGCCTCTCTGAACTGCAGCTGTCTCACCAGCACCCCAGACCTGCTGAATAGGAGACGTCGGGCTGGGGCCCTTGGAAACGTGTTGGTTTTAGCGCTCTCCAGGTGGGTCGGGTACTAGCCAGACACGGGACTCCTGTGGCCATCCATCACTTCAGCCAGAAAGGGCTGACTCGTCTCTAACAGCCCTCCATGGAATGACTGGGTACTGAGCTGCTTCTCAACCAAAGCCTCATCTCTCTCGTCTGTAAAATGGGGTGTAACACTACTTCACAGGTTGCTTGAGCACAAGGCAAGGCAACAGGGAAATCAGTTACAAGAGACCACTTATTGCTATCGTGAGTATTATTTGGGGGCCCCTAGGGGATTAAGATGCCGTGACAGGCCAAGTGAACAGGCCACCATATGGTTGGATTAGATGTGCTGTGCCCAGGGCTGTACTCCAGCAATGCTTACAATGTTTACTGCGAGTGACTCATGGGTCTGTGTCCCCACGAACCCTGGAAGCCCCAAGTGAAGGCGAGGCAGAAAGCAGTGGAGGACAGGGCAGACCACGTACCTGGTTGTTTTTCCCTTTCTGATGGCATTTGCTTTGCATCTCTGGGGAGGCCTCCCAGCGGATCTGGGGGGATAGAGGGAAGGGGCTGATGCATTGGCTCCAGCAGCTATTACTCATAGCACCAGGCGATGGGACCCCCAGGGGAAACGGGCGGGGAGGAATTTCAGGCGGAGCACTGGGCACAAGGCAGGCCTGCGCTGGGTGAGCCGGGTGAGGCTCCAGGTTCCAGAGGCTGACCTCTTTGTGAGCACCATCTCCTATGTCCCGGGCGCTGAGAGAGAACAGGGCGCCTCGGGCTCCCACCAGCAGCCTCCCCGAGGCCTCTTCCAATAGCAGCGTCGAGTAGTTCTGGGCCTGGCCCTTGAAGTGCCGGGTCCCGGAGAGCTCTGCATAGAGTGGGGCAGAGAGCCCAGCTGCAGGGCCGCCTCCCCTCCCCCAGCCCAGGCTCCCACCGCCTTCCCAGGTTGAGGGTCTAACCTTCATAGGGGATGGTGGTCCGAGGGGTAGCATCCAGCTCTCTGGATGGACGTCGCACTGAGAGTCCAGGGGCTGCGGTTGCTAGGAGGAAGCTCAGAAGGGCGGGCCAGAGCCTCCCCAACATCTTCCTGGGGAGGCCCAGACCAGCAGGACCCCCAAGGGGAGCCGGGGCCAAAGTCGCAGGGGGTGGGTGGGTGAAAAGAAGAACAGTCACAGGCGTCAAAGTGCAGGGAGGCCAGGTGGAAAATCAGGGGTCATGAGGCCATGGGGGTCAGGGAGTCATAGGGCCAGGGGGGGTCCTGGAATGGGGGGGACATGGAGTCACAGGGTTGTGTGGCCATGGAATCCCAGCGGAGAGGTCACAGCGAGGGATGGAAGGCAGACTCCATGGGGACAGGGAGCCGTGGAGTCACTCGGGGGCTGCAGGCTCCTGGTGGGGTGGCCCCGCCCCCGGCAGCAGGGCTAGTCCGGTTCTCTGAGGTCGCTTTTCTGAAGGGCAAAGGAAAGACACAAACACACAGAGGGGGAAAAGCCCAGTTGTTTGATCTGCGTGTGGGCAGAAGATTGACAGCAAGACCCAGACTTCAGGGGGCACTCCAGGGGGGAAGTGGGTGTCCACAGAACTCCCACACTCTCATGGGCTCCCGGCATTCTGCCCAGCTTTCTCTTGGGATGCAGAGGGCTGGAGTGGGACTCATCCTCCTTACAAGACCCTTGCCTGCCCCAGCCCGCCCCAGGCAGCAGGCCTCCTCTGGCCCCACCTCGGTGGAGCTGGGGCTCTGAGAGGGGATGCCTGCTCCTCCCTGCGGTGAGCCCCAAATGGGCACAGCTGCTGCCCCTGCGGCCTGCAGGACGGCCTGGCAGAGGTGGGCAGTGGGCCTTTGTGAATTTTGCCCTGTTTCCCTTTGTTTTTTCTTTTCCCTGGCCTGAGAGCTCCCTCTGGAATTTCTCTTTAATTAGACACTTCTCCTCCTCAGCATTCCTCTCCGAGGGGGTGCACATCACTGCCCTGCCCATGCGAGTCTGTACTGCACCTTCTGGCTAGGCTTCCCCACGTGCCCCTGCCTGCAAGCAGGCACTCACAGGCCCGGGGGCTGGGTATCTGGGGCCCCCAGCTGCACAGGTGTGATGTCTGTGTAGAAGGCTGGAGTGTGTGCAAAGCCAGTTCACTGTGACATAAGCAACAATTTAGGAGCTCTTGGCCACTTGCCTGGCACGTCTTGGGGACGACTACCACCTTAGGTCCCTCTCCGAAGCTAAGCAGTTGGAGCTGGGGTGGGGGTAGGCAGCAGGCTTCTCCAACTTTGGAGGGGCTCCTGAGGCTCCTTGAGCTGCGCTGGGTGTGGAGGAGGCCTGACTCACTCCATCTCACAGACACCCAAGGGCAGGGTCAGAGGTGCCACGATGTCTCCCCTCCCTTACAGGTCAAATATTAACTATCTGGCCTTGAAGAGAGGGGAGGGATCAGGAGCTGGCCAGACGGATAAGAGGAATTCAGAGAACTCATTTAACAGAAGAGGTGAAGGCCAGCCCCATAGTGGACAGATCCCAGTGCCTAAGAGGAGAGAAGAGTGCCCCAGACCACAGAAAGGCTACCAGCTCCTGGTCTGGGGACCAGGGCAGCAGGAGGATCCAGGAAAACTGCCCAAGCTCCACCTCTCCCTGGGAGGCACACCTGTTTACCTTTGGGGCCTATTTGCTCAGCACAGAAGGCAGGGTGGGGGGTGGGGGAGCCCTATCACTAGGAATCAGTCCCTAGGATTGGGCAGAAGGAACACACCCCAGAGTGTGGTACATGGCACACGCACACAGGTTCTGAGGAAGGTGATGTGCACACACATGGGCTCACAAGGAGGGCTGTGAACAGCCGTCCACACACATACACAGAGAGGGAGGCTTGTGCACACACATGCACAAGGAGGGTCATGGCCACACACAGCTATGCATACTCAGAACATACAACCCGAGGTTGACACAGGTGGGTTTATATGACTGTGCATCTACTCAACAGGAGTGCCCTGCACATACACACACGTGTACGGGGACATGCACACAAACCTGTTGATCAAATGCTTCAGTACATGTGTGTTCACAGAGTCCCAAACACAGTCACATCCATGTAGAAACAAACAAGCATGCATATAGGGTCTAGCTCTTGCTGCAGGCTTGGAGGCTGCCGGTGTCCACTGGGGTGAGATGCAGAGCAGAACCCTGCCTCTCTTCCAGAAAGTCCCAATTCTAAAGCCAGATTCCAAGTGTGTGTGTTGGGGGAGGGGAGGTGAAGAGGATGGGAGGGGATACTGGGGGGGCTTCTGACCAGGGATTCCCAAGGCCATGCTGCAAGGGAGGGAGGGGTAACTAACTCAGGCAGGGGGAGGCCGTTGGCTTTAGCAAAGGAAACACGGAGGGGAATGGGTAACTTAGCTCTCCTCTGCCCCCATGTCTACTGCAGTTCTTAGATAAAGGAGTTGGGCCCCTATTTAACCTGTTGGGAGGGAAGGTGGGTGGAGCTAAATGGGCGGGGCGGCGCATGCCATCCCCCTCCTCCCAAGGCAAAGCGGGTTCAAGGTCTCCAGTTCACACCCCACACCTCACCCCGAGTTCCACAGTTAGGGTTCCTCCCCAGCGTCAGCCTCGTGAACTCTGACCACCTTGTCTATTAAATCCCAGGATGAAGGGAACTGGGGCGGGGAGACCCCTCTCAAAAACAGGATCAATGGAGGATCAGCAAGCTCTCGACCTTCATCCCAGATGTCCATCCGCCTGGCCTGGGTGGTATCTCCCCTTGCCCAGCAGGATGGCGGTCCCTTTCGCTTGAGAGAGCCCCTCCCCCGCCACCCCCTTTCTCCACCATCCTGGGCGGTCCGCGGTTCTCTGCTTTCGTCAGGTCTAACCTTAGTCTCTACTGCTGCAGCCCGAGGACAAGCTCTCCTTCCATCCCGCTGTCGCCAGGAGACGTGACCCAGATCCCAGGGAGCACGGTTCGCCACGCGGGCCCCCGCCCCGTGCCGGTCCCCGACTCCACCGCGGCGGGTCTGCGCCCAGCGCGTCCCGAGGCCTGGCCCGTGCCCCTTTAGAGCCTATATTCGGGGCCGGGGGACTTGGCAGTGAGAAAGGCCTGGCTCAGTTTGGGGTGGAATGGACGTGGGGAAGGCCTTGACTGGCCCCCGGCCCAGGCCCGGCCTCGACCCCCGGCTCCGCCACCGCCCGCACTCCACGCCTCCCTCACCTTTGCGTTGGGATCCGGGGCCATAGAGACAGCGACGCTCAGCTCCGCCGCCCCACAGCACCAGCTGCGGGAGGAAGGGGCCGCGGCCGGAGGCGGGGCAGGGGTGGAGGCGGAGCCGGGGGTGGGGCGCGGCCTGGGAGGCGGGACCGACAGGGCAGGGTACGAAGGGCGCAGCTCTCTTCTTTCGGGCCCCCCACCCTAGCACAATAAATATGGCCAGAGGGCACCCTGCCCGGCCGCGGACATCTGGTGTCCCCCTCCTCCAGGCGCGGCGGCCGCGGTATCGCCCTCTGGTGGTGGCCTCACCGCCCTGTGCGCCCTCCACAGGTTTCTAGCTCTCCGGCCCCTCAGCTCCCTCCTCTAACTTGCCTCCCGCGGCGACTTGGAAATCCTCCCCCTGGGGTCTCTCTTTCCGAGGCTTCTGGCCTGTCCTTTCACCTGGGCCTCACTTCCTGCGCTCCTGACACCTCTCTCAGCTCTCGGCCTAGGCTGGGGCGGGGCTACAGGTGGAGACCAAGCATTGGGTTCCCAGATCAAAGGCTCCTGCAGTCTGGCTGTTCAGCCGAGTAGGTGAGATGGGGTTAGACCCCTGAAGGGGATTAAGCAACAGCTTTGACCTTAGGCGCACACAGAAAATATTCTTTCCTGGATAAATGAGCCACAACCTGGCCACTCACCAAATCGTAGCCTTAACTCTGGTTCACCTCTGGACTTTGGTCAAACACCTGCTTTCCCCTCCAGCACCATGGGCCCTCCTAGGCAAATACGCTGTGCTTCCCAAGTCCAATCACTTTCCCCAGAAGCAATGAGGAAACCCTCTCAGAATCTACTCCCCCGCTCGAACTCAACTACGGCGATCCTCTCTCAGTCCCTGTCCCGGCCACTGCCCAGTACTGTGAACCCAGCTCTAGAATCTGAATGAAATCTGGGCTCTGGCTGTGACCCAGCCTGGTCCGCCCCACTCCCCCTGCCCCCTCGACAGTACTGATGTATTCTAAGAGAAGAAAGAGGACCACCTACATAACTGATTGTCGCAGGCGCCTAGGAGTCTGAACAGGATTTGAGTGGCATATTTAACTGAGGGGGCCCATTTCTGGATTCTCCAAAGCTTACACAGTTTGGCACTTAATCCTGTACAATCTCGTAGTTTGGACTGCTGTGTGTGACTGCAGACTGCTAGACAGCAGGGCTCACATCACACTTCCACCGCCCCCCAAACACCTCTCCCAGCACTCTGCAAATAGGCTGTGCGTGTGTGTGAGGGGAGGGAAGTAGCCGGGAGAAACGCTTACATTGTGTACACACTTTATGTTCAGCTTTATTTATATTTTTTTGTGTGCTCATCTCACCCTGAAGAATAGCCCCATTTCATAGATGGGAAAACAGGCTTTAAGAGGTTAAAGTGATCTGCCTTGAAATTTATTTTTGTGTTTATATAGAGGACAGTCAAGATGGGAAGTCCGAGGAGGAAGCAGGGTAAGCCTGAGGGGCAATGTCATTAGCAGACACAGAAATGTGCAAGTTTGGAGCAGGCACGGAGGTGTTAGGCCGCTGTTTGGAATGCCTGTACCCCGTATCCGAGTGTCAGCTCAGGTCACAGCTACTCTACTTCTGACCAGCTCTCTGCTAATGAGCCTGGGAAGCAGGATATTGGAGTCCTTGCCACCCCCGTTGGAGGGAGACCTGGATGAAGTCTGGCTCTTGGCTTCAGTTTGGCTCAGCTCCAGCTGTTGTGGACATTTGGGGAGTGAACTAGTGACTGGAAGAGTTCTCTCTCTCCTTCTCTTTCAAATAAATAAACCTTAAACAAAGTGCCAGGGGCTGGCATTGTGGTGAAGCAGGTAAAGCTGCCGCCTGCAGTGCTGACATCCTATATGGCCGCCAGTTCAAGTCTGGGCTGCTCCACTTCTGATCCAGCTCTGCTATGGCCTGGGAAAGCAGTAGAAGATGGCCCAAGTGCTTGGGCCCCTGCACCCATGTGGGAGACCTAGAAGCTCCAGGCTCCTGGCTTCAGATCTGCTCAGCTCTGGCTGTTGTGGCCATCTGGGGAATGAACCAGTGCATAGAAAATCTCTGCTTCTCTGTAACTTTGCCTTTCAAGTAAATAAAATAAATCTCTTAAAACAAGTACCAAATTTGTGCATAGACTTGTACAGCAGAGGGGACTGGTAGAGAGAGGGAGAAGGCAGGGGGCGTGGAGAGTATGTGAAACTGATTAGACAAGAGGGTTCATAGCAGGAAATAAGGTGTCAGAGTCAGCTAGTAGTTTGGAAAAGAAAATCCTGAATGAGCTAACAGATTAAAGAAGTCTGAGCTGGGAAGATCAGCAGAAACATGGCTGTGAAAGACCAATCTATAGTCCCTGTGGGAAAGTGGGTTGGAGACAACAGTGACTGCTGGCCACAGTACCAGCCAGGAAGGTAAACCACAGGGGCTCGGTGGGCTGAGGCACAGCTCCCAAGTTCTCACAGAACTCTCGGTGCTACTGATTTCAGGTGCCTCAGGAGCAGCAAGTGGGCCAACACCCCCCAACCCCCCCTCTATGGGGCAAGCCTCTCTCCTGAGCTGCTCTCATGGCAGATGCACAACTTGACACACTTTTCAAATTTGTAATTTCAACGCCAACTTCCAGTAGAACACTTGCTACACTGTCATTGGGCAGTTACTTCTGACAGTGAAGATTCAGACCACAATCCATTTCCCTCTGCTGTCCTCCTCCTTACATCTCTGAGCTCAGTGAAGGCAATCAATGGAATCTTCTATAGGAAGCCCTTTAATGGACATATTCCTTCCTGCAAATCAAGCTGATATTATTTGAGGACAATACTTGCAGCAGGAAAAAAGGAGACTCAAAATCAAACCAACAAATGAATCCTACCTGAGCTATGAACTTGAGTCTGGGACCCTGGCAGGTGAAGTCTGCCTGGTTGCTCCTCTGCGTGGCTGTGCAAAGATGCCGTTTGGAAACCTTTGCTGTACTTCACACACAGAACACAAATGAGTTCTGTGTTGTGTGTGTATGTGTGTGGCTGTTTTCTCCAACTCCCATGTGAAGTGGCTGAGGGTAGTGCTGGCTGTCCTCAGCACGGAACCTCAACTGCCCACCTGCCAGGGGTTTTGGGGCTCCAGGCTTCGTAGAGCCCTGTAGTAGGGATCCTCCTGTAGCAGGGGAGGCAGGAGGTGTGAACTGAAACTTGAGCAGGCAGCTCTCGTCCTGCTTTCTGTTCCCTAGGCAGCATTTCCGTCTTGGCTCTGCCATCTCCACCTCTGACTTGCCCAGCACCTTAGGGGGTGTGATCTTTATTTTGGCCACATAGGCAAATGCACTTCTTCAGAAGGGCTCGTCACCAGTGCAACAACGCTGTGGCCTCAGTGTTCCACAGTGCCTCCGAAGCCTGTTCTGCCTGTTCCGTTTTCTTCCTAGCCAGTTCTCTTGGAGTCAGATCCAAAGCTGGGCCTTCCGGTTTGCCCTCTTTTGACTGCAGCCTGAGGAATGGCTGGCAAGGAAAAGGGAGTGCAGGGCACAGCCACAAACACTGGAGAACTGCCACCCACCGCTGATTTCTCAGCTCAGCATTCTGGGTTTCAAAAAAAAGGTCAAAAACCTAATTTTTAACTTATTTTTACCAGCAGACACAGAGGTCAACAGAGAGGCCTCTGGAGCTCCTTGACTGAAGAAATAGAACACACTGGCAACTCTAATTTTTGGAGACAGGTAGAATACTGCTAAATTCTGGAACTTGAGACCCCTGGGGACCAGTAGGTAAGATTCACATGCGCTCTGTTTGTGTTGCTCACCACTCAATCTTCCCTGAAACCCAGAGTACCTAGAATATAGCAGATATTCAACAGTTGTTGAATTAACAGCAAATGAGGTAAGAATGAGATTACTCAACTCCTGACTGCAAAGCATACAGTAAATTGTTAAGTGCTTATGTAAAAGGGAACTATGTGCAACTGTGGCTTTATGCTTCTGGAAACAAGAGACACTAAGCAAGAAACTGGAGAATCCAAAGCAAGAGGTACAAAGGCAGAAATCCATGTTAGAACTAGGGCATGGGGTAAGGAAAGACACGGCATTCCAGGTAGTTACTCATCCCCGTTCCCAAACAAATATTATCAAACACATGTTCAAACTGAGAAAAAGCAGTTTAATAACACACACATACATTCATAGGACTTTAAACAAGATGTAGTATAAAATCTTAAAATAAAAAAAGGAAAGAGAAAGGAAATCAGCAATTGGTGCCTGTCGAGGCGCTGGTGGGTTAAATGGCTAACAGAATTGCCCAGGGAAAAAAAAATCAATGCACAAAGGGGTGCAGCAACACTGCCGATGAGAAGCCACCACGACAGATCACGCTACCTGCTCCACGCGCCCGCCGCCTGGGTCCTACTCCCGCCTCCTAGGAGACACCAGGACAGTCATCCTCTAATTCTCCAACTCAGTCCCTCATCAATAGATCATCTCTTAAAATTTTGTTTTAAGTTTAAGAATTATTCTTAAAGACTCCACACGTAATTACTGGCCAGTCCCCACCAACTATTTGTTTTGATAAAAATAAAAATGCAAGTGCTGCAACTGAGCCTGGATGACAACATACTGTTTTCTATCTTCTACATCTGGGGAGATTTCTGGAGTCTAAAGCAAGCTACTACTTGCACTTTAAAACAAAATGCCAACCTTCCAGAAGGTGACAAAGGCACCACTGCCTTCAGGAGACAGACAGAAAATGTACAAATGCTGTCATTTTGCTGCTACATAGATGCATGTTGTGCATGGAAAGCCTCTTCACTTAACTGGATATCACGAAGAGAATTCTATTTTCAGATACAAGAAAAGCAGTTTAGGAAAGGCGAACAGTTACACACAAAGGCATAAATACACGTACCTTGATTTTCAGCTTGCAGTAAGGGTAGTAAGTTTGACATACATATCCAGAAAATTAGACAAGGTGATTTTTGGCACAGTAACATTGCCAAATCCACACCCATTCAGTGCAAGCTTTGTTCGCCAAGTCCCCACAGTGGCCTGGCAATTTCTGTGCAATGAACATTTTCTCCCTTTCCACTGTCCCATTCATGGGCAACAGCAGCAGAAGGGAGACAAAGCGTGGGGACAAGAGGGAGAAGGAAAATACTTGATTTAGGAGAAAAAACATGGGCTACTGTGTAAAAAGAGAATCACATAATTTTTATGAGAACCTAAATGCAAATACTGACTGGACTATGACCTGGAGACTGAAGACCTCCACCAGAGTCATAAAGACAAGGGCCTAACCTCATGTCTGGCCATTTGTTTTAAAGGGACAGATGAAGATTTTTCTTTAATGAAGAAAGACAATTAAAAATAGATTTTTTTTCTTACTGGAACTGTTAAATAAAAATATATCAAAGTGGTTTTAAATTTGATGGGCAGTTATCTGTGGAAACTGCAATACAAAAGGGTCACTTAAAAAAAAAACCTGAATAACCCATTTGTCCCCCCATTAATGTATACAATTAGAAAATATTTACACACTGTAATTACAAGCAATATAAGCAGTATTTTATACTTTGAGAGTTTGTACACTTTACACAATGCAAAATGAGAAAAATATGAACACTTATAAAATTACACTCAAATAATGTATCTACAAAGTATTAAATTACAGAGTGACAGCCCCCATTGTTGGGCAGATAGATGCCAGAGTTTCAAGTGACTGTCAAATACAACTCTTTGTATCTATCTCTTTAACCACAAGTGGCATTTTGCAACAATACCCTTGAGAGGTAGTATCAAGATAATAATATTCTTACCAGTAAACTCAGCACAGAATAAAAACTTTCATTGGTCTGACTCTTGGAGCCTCCTTCTGCCTGGGCTCTTGGAAACTCCATTAGTCGTCCCTAAAAATCTCTAACTGCCCAATGCTTGACATGAGCTCAAAAGTTACTGATACTATTTCAAATGATAAACTGAAGATAAAAAGTTTTTTACTCTTAAGCCTCAATTTAGAGGTAGAAAGTTTCCAAAATTTATCCCCCCCCCAAAAAAAAAACCGTAAGTATCAAGACCGGTTCCTTTCCCCTCCACCACCTTTCCCCCCATGACTGGAGATACTACTAGAGTGCTCAAGAAAGCAGGTCACCCATGCCGATAATGAAACAACAACAACAAAAAGGTGGCATTCTTTCAGGCAACAAACCCTCCGAAAAGGGACATTCAGGCAACACAGAAATTTTCAGTCGGCCAGTAAGAGTATATTAACTCTCAAAGGCTTTGAAGGGCCCTTGGCCTAAAACCAGACGCACTTCTAACCTTCCACCGTTTAAACCAAAGGATGGCTTTCCAGTGTTTAAGAATTTAGAGCAGCCGTGGTTTTCAAGTGCAACAACTCCAAGACACAAGCACATGACTGTGAATACATGTGCACACGCACGCACACACACATATGTATACACACGCACACACACAGTATCCCACAGAATAAACACTACCCAGGTCTCTGCCAAAGTTATATACTCAGTGAAACAAGGTTTTTGGAAACCTCCCTAGATTTTTAAACATTTACAATACAGACTTCTGTAATATGGTTTCCAAGAGCCAGAATTCTAAGAGTCTAAAATGTTCCTAGTATTAAAAAATATATATAAATGCACTTAAAAGAAATACAAAACAAATGCCATAGGATGTTCTGGCATAAAATCAGAGTCACTATTTTATAGCTTAACCTTTTCCCCTTAAGGAGATCTGACAATATACCAAACTTCCACTTCTTGCCTGTTTAAATGCATTTTAAAAACCTAACCTTTATAATCTTGAACAGTGAATAAAAATGCATGGGTTGAAACCTCTCTGTGATTTAGAAGAATTACAGGAGAGACTCATGCTTTTTATTACTGAATTCTGTTCTAACCTTTCCCTTGCATCCTGAAATAATCAAACAGGAAAATTAAGCCCAATTGGAAACTGATCTTGGTTTCCATGTCCAACTAAAGTCAGTTCAAATTCACTTCATCCATATTTCCTGTGATTATCCAAGTGCCACCATACTACCTAGAAAGAGGTAATTTGTTTCCAATCTAACAAGAGAAGTTACTAAGGGCAGATGAAACATGTGACTATTCACTGCTGCTTCTCCCCTTTTTATAGGACTCTGCTCTTCTAAAGGGGCAGTTGCCTTAACAATTAAGCAGATCACATTTCATATCTGCTCCAGAAATGGCAATTTCTTCATTACCAGCTTCATACTAGGTATTCAAGTGGCATATCTGCTGTACTTTTCTTAGTATCCCACTGATTCTGCAGCAATCCCTTCTACTCCTTTCAGAAAGGCTCTTATTGAGTTTCTCTTGGTCCACATTATGGCTGCTGCAACTCCTGTTAAGAATCTGGTACCCAGAAGTCATGAAGCTGCCCCTAGAAAAGGAAAGAGGAAAACAGGATAAAGAAAAATTTAATTGGATTATGAATTAATCCTTATAAAACTACTAATCAACAGATAAGATAGGTTTTGATAATGAAAGAAATATAATCTCTATATTATACATATCTACAAATTAATGGTAATCATTCAAATTTCACATTTTATGGTTAACAACAAAGTATCAAGTAAGTACAGTACACTTTTGTCACCAACTCACACAGGACATGAATACTTAAGGAGATTAAGCTGATTAACTCAAAGTTTTGCCATTAAATTCTTTTCAGTTTTAATGCCACCTCAGCTCAGATGGCCAGCCTAAAAACATTTATTGACATAAGAAACCAAAACAATAACACTTGAGAAGTTTAAGACTTCTCAAAGACTTTTCTAAAAGGTTATACATGCATATCTTATGAAGGACACTCACAGCAACAGTTAAAATGTCATAATGAGGTTGTATTTCCTAGTTAACATTCACTGCTCTTGTGATTTTGTAATAAAAACTTCCCTGGATGCTCAAAGTTTGGTCACTGGACCAGCAGTGGTGGCATCAAGGCAATGAAAATACAACACACAGAATGGGAAACAAATATTTGCAAATTATTTGCCTAATAAGGAACTTGTATCTAGAATATAGAGATACTTCTTAGACACCATAATAAAAATCTATATAAACGGCTAATAAACACATTAGAAGATATACAATATCATTAGCCAATAGGGAAATGCAAACTGAAACCACAATGAGATCCTACTTTCTATGTACAACTTCAGTGAAAAAGATAATGACAAGTGCTGGGAATACTGTGGAGAAATTATAACACTCATACATTCTGGTGGGAAGAAAGTCCGTTAACTCCTCAGAACACAGAACAGAGAACACAGAACTACTGCATGCTTCAGCAACTCTACTCTTAGATATTCTCATTTGAAAACATCTATTCACATAAAAACTGATGTTCAAATGTTCATGAAAGTGTTATTTGTAAAAGCTGGGATGTGAAAACAACTCAAATTTCTATCTAATAAATAGATAAATAAAATGTGATACAGCCATATAATGATATCATTTGGCAATAAAAAGGACGTATGTGCTACAACACATACGTCATATCAATCATTAAATCATTATGTTGAGTGACAGCAGCTAGTCACAAGATTGCAGGAAATGTCCAGAATAAGCAAATCTATACAGACAAGGTATATTAATGTTTGCCCAGGGCTTGGGGAGAATCAGGAGGAAGTGAGGGGTGAAGGGGAATGGGGAGTAACTTCTACTGAGTATGGGATTTTCTTTCTAGGTGACATATGTTTTAAAATTAGATTGTAGTGATGACATTCACAACTCTGAATATACTAAAAGCCATTATATACTTTAAGTAGGTGAAAAATATGATTGTGAATTATATCTTAATAGTACTGTTAAGAAGAATGTTTCCCATGAAATAACCACCATTTGATGATATACACCATTTTAAAGTGGGCTCAACCACTTCTGGAAATCAATGAATATAAAGCAAACAAAAATTGAAAAATGTAGACAAAACATGTACATGTATTATACTGGCATTTTTAATTCATCTTAAGACAATCAGAAGCAAGTGCTCTTCACAGCGTCAAGAGTACCCTTTGGTAAAGCTATTAAGAATCAATAAATTGTTTAATAAAATGACACCTGAGTAGGCCGGCAGTTCTGGATTATTTCCTGCCACTTTCCATGTATCCTGGCAACCAAGTCTTTCACCTTAAAAATACCAAGAGGAGAAGGGATCAGATCAAAGAAATTTTCACCCATAATCAATTTAACACTTAATTCAAAAGATCTAATAGCTGTGACAGGCTCACACTGAACTCAATTTGATTTTTGTTAGGAAAGAGAAAACAAACTGGCGCTGGCATTGTGGAGTACTATGGTAAAGACCCCCAGCCTGCGATGCTGGCATCCCTTAGGGGTGCCGGTTCATGTCCCGGCTCTCCACTTCCAATCCAGCTCCCTGCTAATGGCCTGGGAAAAGCAGCAGAAGATGGCCCAAGTGCTTGGGTCCCCTGTCACCCATGTGGGAGATGTGGAAGAAGCTCCTGGCTCCTGGCTTCAGCCTGGCTCAGCGCTGGCTGTTGCAACCATTTGGGGAGTGAACCAGCAGATGAAAGATCTTTTTCTCTCTTTCAAATAAAGAAATAAAAAACAAAGGAGAAAGAAAACAAACCATTTATTTTTTGCAGGGGCTTTCAAATCATAGTAATTAACAACATTCCGGGCCGGCGCCGTGGCTCAACAGGCTAATCCTCCGCCTTGCGGCGCCGGCACACCGGGTTCTAGTCCCGGTCGGGGCGCCGGATTCTGTCCCAGTTGCCCCTCTTCCAGGCCAGCCCTCTGCTGTGGCCAGGGAGTGCAGTGGAGGATGGCCCAGGTGCTTGGGCCCTGCACCCCATGGGAGACCAGGAAAAGCACCTAGCACCTGGCTCCTGCCATTGGATGAGCGCAGTGCGCTGGCCGCCATTGGAGGGTGAACCAACGGCAAAGGAAGACCTTTCTCTCTGTCTCTCTCTCTCTCACTGTCCACTCTGCCTGTAAAAAAAAAAAAAAAAAAAAAAAAAAAAAATCCTGTATCAAAAATATTGACTGCTTAGACTCAATTTTCCTATTAGCTATTAAAGATCATCCAGAAAAAAACATTTCCTGCCTTCAAAGGAATTTACATTTTCTTTTTCTTTGGGCCGTCCTCCTCTGCTTTCCCAGGCACATCAGCAGAGAGCTGGATAGGAAGTGGAGCAGCCAGGACTCGTACGGGATGCCAGCACTGCAAACCTAGTATGGCACAATGGCAGTCCCACAAATGTACATTCTCAATGTGCAGACTTCTGCTGAATACCCAGAGGAGCCAGAGAGTGCTCTCAGCTATGGGGCCAAGGTTTTGGCTGTATCCTGCCTTCCTAGCTTCTATCTGAAAGACTCAAGACCATAACAAATATTTATTTGTTCTTTTCTACATTATCAGAAAGCCCAAAATTCAAATTCAGTTACTTATCTCCATGTTTTTGCAAAGTACTATGAAATTCTCTTTAAATACCTGGTATATTCCTGCATTTTGAGGTTTAACAAGTCTGTCTGCAAAACTCAAACTTAACCACAAAAACAAACTCCACCACTCCAGATACTTCGTTAGTTGTTGTTTTTTTTTTTTTTTGACAGGCAAAGTGGACAGTGAGAGAGAGAGAGAAAGGTCTTCTTTTTGCCGTTGGTTCACCCTCCAATGGCCGCCGCACCACGCTGATCCGAAGCCAGGTGCTTCTCCTGGTCTCCCATGGGGTGCAGGGCCCAAGCACTTGGGTCATCCTCTACTGCACTCCCGGGCCACAGCAGACAGCTGGCCTGGAAGAGGGGCAACCGGGACAGAATCCAGCACTCCGACCGGGACTAGAACCCGGTGTGCTGGAGGATTAGCCTATTGAGCTGCAGTGCCGGCTCTTGAACATAATTGGTTGAGATAAGTGTTTTAAACAAGTCAAGGATTTTTAAGCTGCTTAAAATGCATGAAGTAAATTGTAACCTCTGTTTTTATCTACACCTAGAGTTCAGCAAATTAAATTTCTCCAAAACAATTATCAACTTTTCTATTAGAGGTATTTGGAGAGGCATGCAACTCACCTGTTTCGGCAGAACCATCCCCTGAAGTAATATTCATAGACTACTGTGTCACTCTCCACTCTAAGAAATTAGAGGAACCCTGCACCAATTTGTGCCAGGCTCTTAGCTTTAAGAAACATAAACCTTGGGTGGTTCCCCTTTTAGCATGTCTGTCAGCAGCAGTCACTACCATCAAGTTGTACAGGCCATTAACTCTAGTCAATATAGGAAAGAATGTATTTTTGAAGCTAGGGTTTCCTCTCTAAGGAAAAGAGCTATATCCTACATGTATTTGAAACCTGAAATCTGATGCAACTTCATTAGTTGCTCATTTTGATATTTAACTTGACTAAATACATACACCAAATCCAAATGGGCATTGTTCCAATGACTAGCTTTACAGCTAATTAATGTAAGATATAAAGTTACAAAGTTGAGCTTTACATGAGATGACTATCCAAATACAAGAGGCAAAAAGGATCAGCTTTATTTAGGAAAGCTAAAATAGAGACCTAGAAATTTTAAAAAGTATTGTTTCACTTTATGTTTCAGGAAAAACTAGTCATTTCATTCATACAAAGGCTACTTTCCTACTCCAAACTTACATATTTGGCTTTCCTATTGACTTCTGAGTATATAAAACTTTTAAGAAAAAAACTTAATAAGCTTACTGTTGAAATCATTTTTACCCTAGAGTTCAGACAGAGAGGTCACAGAGATTTGTAGAATCATTCTTTTAATGCATTCTTATTCAAATATTCAAAGCATAACAAGATATCAACGATCATAACATTTTATAAACAGCATTTCATAACAATATATTTATATATAAACAACAGTTTTTGAAGCTATCTAAAACAAAGGTTTTAATTTGTACAATACAAAAAAATAAGTATTGGGAGAAATTTTCTCATTTGGTATCTGGAATTTCAGAACAAAAAGTCAAAAATGTATTTGCTTTAAGATTTTTTTCTTTCACTTTTAATCTAGCTAGAAATACATTGCAGAAACTGATTTCTGTTATTAAAGGAGGAAGGTGTATTTCTACTAATCTTATATAGTCTTTAAAAAGTTTTTACTTATTTATTTTACTATTTGAAAGGCAGAGAGAGAGAGAGAGAGAGAGAGAGAGAGAGAAATCTCCTATGCACTGGTTTACTTCCCGAATACCCACAAAAGCTGAGCTGGGACAGATGAAAATCAGGAACTGAGAACTCAGTCTGGGTGTCCCACATGGGTGGCAGGGACCCATGTACTTGAGCCATCACCTGCTGCCTTCCAGGCTGTACATACTGAAATGAAGAATACAGCTGGGGCTCAGACTCAAGCACTCTAACATGGGCTGCTGACACCCTAAGCGGTGACTTAACCGCTGCGCCAAACACTCGCTTCCTGTTTTCTAAAGAAAGGCTCACATATTTCTCTTCCTTAAATATTATTGTAACCAAGATTAAGCAAGAACAATATATATAAAAAACTTACCTTAGTTCTATAAAAGAGTCTTGCATCTTCCCTAATATCACACTTAACATGCTTTTCCAAAGCCCCACAGAGTAGCACAAAGTGTTTCTGCGCAAAACAATTGCAAGGGATGAAAATACTGAACAAATTAACAAAGACTGCAGTTTGAACAACTAAAAACCTATCATTTAATACTTTCTGATGCTAGCCAGCCAACATATTAGCAGTCATTATCACTGAAAACACTTTCATGAAAATAAAGTTGTTGGGTTTATTGCTAATTAATTTTAAAAATACAAGTTGCTTTAGCTCAGACTAAGTGATATTACAGTACCAGAAATCTGAAGAGCTCTTGCTGTAACAAATTTCCTAAAGGAATACTGAAATAACAGCTAACCTATTTTTTTCTTTATGAAAAAGGAAATTTTTATTAATAGTGTATCATACTTACTTCTTTGAAAAATCATGAGGGCACTTTAAAAGTCTGTGATGAATGGAATTAAAATAAAGGCCTTAGGAGAATATTCCAGATGGATGACTATATTAGTTTCCAACCAGGACAGCAAACATAGTTCTAAGTACAACAGCATTTACAAAAACACATAAAACTTGTGCCCTTACTACTACGCTGAGGAAATAGTACGTTTTTTGGGGAGTGGAAGGTTCAATAAAATTTTATTTATGAACACTGAAATTAGAATTTCACATAATTTTCCTATGTCACTAAATATTATTCTTTTAATTTTTTTCCCCAGAGATTCAAAAGCATTAAAACCATTCTAGCCTGCTGTCACAGAAAAGGCTGTGGATGGGATCTGGCTATGGGCCATAGTTGGTTTTAAAATAAGGGATGTGAATAAAGCGGGTTCATTCATTCCATTAACAGTGATACCTATTTAAAAATAACAATGAACATTACCTACCCGTTGTCCAGAGGAAAAAGAATGAGAACAACTAACTTCACCGATTAAATGAAGAAGAATGTAGGTCAGGTAATATGCCTGTTGGAGCAATGAATAACAATACCCATGAATTAGATAAACGTCACTCCAGTTTACACACTGGGAATGCTGTCCAGGAAGAATAAAGGATTCGCTAAAGTTAACCAAGCTGCTAAGAAGGAAAAGCCAAGCACTGAAACCAGCTTTCTGATTTCTAACTTCAGGGCATCCTTTCTGCCACCTCAAGATTGCCCTAGCACAGGGCTACAAAAAAATACTCCCCTTATTAAATTACTAGTAACTACTATTTTTAACTAAATTATTAATTCTCAAGATTACTGAAGAACTTCACAACAGCATTATATTAAAAATATACACTTGGCTGGCGCTGCAGCCCAATAGGCTAATTTCTCCGCCTGCGGCACCAGCACCCCCGGTTCTAGTCCTGGTCGGGGTACCAGATTCTGTCCCAGTTGCCCCTCTTCCAGGCCAGCTCTCTGTTGTGGCCCGGGAGTACAGTGGAGGATGGCCTAAGTGCTTGGGCCCTCTACCCGCATGGGAGACCAGGAGAAGCACCTGGCTCCTGGCTTTGGATCAGCGCAATACACTGGCTGCAGCGGCCATTGGGGGGTGAACCAATGGAAGGAAGACCTTTCTCTCTGTCTCTCTCTCACTGTCCACTCTGCCTGTCAAAAAAAATACACTTTATAGAATATATATATAGAATATATATATATATATATATATATATATATATATATATCCAGTCTCTATATCCAGAAGTGCATATGCCACCAATCTATGGTTAGGTTTGGAACTGGGACTGGCATTATGGCTCAATGAGTTAAGCCCCACTGCCTGTGACGCCGGCACTCACATACCAGTTGAGTCCTGGCTGCTCTATTTCTGATCCAGGTCACTGCTAATGTGCCTGAGAAAGCAGTGGAAGATGGTTCAAGTACTTAGGCCCCTGCCACCCAACTGGAGAGCGAATCAGCGAATGGAAGATATGTGTAACTCTATCTTTCAAATAAATAAAATAAATCTTTAAAAAAAAGATGTTATCAGTTATTTGCATATGTACTCATATTGAGATCTAGTCATGGATACCTGCTTTTCAAGCTCTAAATGAAGACTGTCATCAATGGTGCCATTTGGTTGTTCAGCCTTTTTCTTCAAGACCATTTTCTTCAACAAATCAGAAGGCTTCATTTGCACAAGATAGCGATGTAGGACTGATATCTATCAGAAGAAAGGAGGCAATGAACACTAAAAACTAAGCAATATAATTGTTCTTTCTTGGCTATATCTTCCCCATGTGTTCTCTGTTCATTATGCCCTTTCAGTTTTCTTTATAATCCAATGTGTCCATTTCCCTTTTACTTTGATTGCTTAAAAAGGGATTTTAAGGGGCCAGAGCTGCACCTGAGCAGGAAAAGCTGCCGCCTGCAGTGCCAGCATCCCATTTGGGTGCCAGTTCCAAGTCCCAGCTGCTCTACTTCCGATCCAGCTCTCTGCCAAGACCTGGGAAAGCAGTAGAGGATGGCCCAAGTCCTTGGGCCCCTGAACCTGCATGAGAGACCCAAAATAAGCTCCTGGCTCTTAGCTTCAGATCAGTGCAGCTCTGGCTGTTGCGGCCATCTAAGGAGTAAACTAGTGGATAGAATATCTCTCTCTTTCCCTGCCTCTCTGTAACTCTGCCTCTCAAATAAATAAATCATTTTTTTTTTTAAAAAAGGAATTTTAAGCTGAAGATTTAGTATTTGTAATTTAGGATAAATGCTTAGGAGACCAAATGACAGAGATCACAGGAAATGCCTTTTCTAGGAAATTATTTGAAAACCAGATAAGTTGAATCTCCTGGATAAGAATCACTTAACTGAAAAGCAGCACTACAAGGGTAAGCATCTGGTACAGCAGTTACAATGCTGCCTGGGACGCCTGCATCCCACTGGTTTGCTTGGATGACTTGAGTCCCAGCTTTGCTTCCGATTCCAGCTTCCATCTCATGCGTACTCTGGCAGGCAACAGGCGATGGTCAAGTACTCGGGTCCCTGTCACCCATGTGGAGACCTGCACACTGAGTTCCTGGCTCCTGGCTTCAGCCTGGCCCAGCCCTGGCTATTGTAGGCATTTGCGGAATGACGGAGATGGGAGATCTCTCTATCTTTACCTTTCAAACATTACAAAGAAGTTGTGGGGGAAAATCACAACTAAATTTTGTAATTTAATGAGTCCAAGGGTTAATATAGTGAAATCATTCATATGGTTCTGTTTTGCATGGCAAAACAGAAAAAAATAACAGAATTAGAGGCAAATGGTGGAAATCCTATCCTGGATCTTTTTTGATGGCAGTAAATGTCACTGAAAGGAACTGAGAGCATTTTGCTAATTAATCTGGTGGCTCTGGAGTAGTCCCCATATATTTATAATGAAATCTTTATTGAAGCAGAAACCAGCTGTCCCTATCAATCTCTGGTTCCATTGCACCGTGTGCATACTTCCATCACTGTTCTTGCTAGACCAACTAGCCCAAAAGAGGTAGAGTTATGGAGACAGGGAGAGACAGAGAGAGAGAGGTCTTCTATCTGCTGATTCACTTCCTAAATGGCCGCAAAGGCTGGAGCTGGGCCAATCCGAAGCCAGGAGCCAGGAGCCAGAAACCTCTTCTGGGTCTTCCACATGGGTGGAGGAGCCCAAGCACTTGGGCCATGTTCCACTGCCTTCCCAGGCCATAGCAGAATAGCAGAGAGCTGGATAGAAAGACAGATAGCTGGGCCTTGAACCAGCACCCATATGGGATGTTGGCGCTCCAGGTAGTGGCTTTACCAGGTACGCTACAGAGCTGGCCCCAGTAAATTTGTTTTTTGTTTTTTTTTTTTGACAGGCAGAGTAGACAGTGAGAGAGAGAGAGACAGAGAGAAAGGTCTTCCTTTTTGCCGTTGGTTCACCCTCCAATGGCCGCCGCAGCCGGCGCACCGCGTTGATCCGATGGCAGGAGCCAGGTGCTTCTCCTGGTCTCCCATGGGGCGCAGGGCCCAAGCACTTGGGCCATCCTCCACTGCACTCCTGGGCCACAGCAGAGAGCTGGACTGGAAGAGGGGCAACTGGGACAGAATCTGGTACCCCGACCGGGACTAGAACCCAGTGTGCCGGCGCTGCAAGGCGGAGGATTAGCCTACTGAGCTGCGGCGCCGGCCAGTAAATTTGTTTTAATCACTAGATTATATCTTCATGGGCAGGGTCTCTAATTCATATTTTTTAAATCTCTAGGACTGGGGCCCAGCGTGGTGGTACAGTGGGCTTCCAATCTAGCTCCCTGCTAACATGCCTGGGAAAGCAATGGAGGATGGCTGCTATTTGGGCCCCTTCCACAAAAATAGGAGACCTGGATGGAGTTCCTGACTCATGGTTTCAGCCTGGCTCAGCCCCAGCCATTGTGGCCAATTGAGGAGTGATTCAGCGAATGAAGATTTCTTTCTCTCTACTCCTCCGTCTCTGTAAATCTGCCTTTCAAACAGATAAATCAATCTTAAAACAAAAACAAGAACAAAACAAAAACAAAAACAAAAAAAACAACAACAAAAAAAACCAAGCCTAAGATCTGAGAGAGTACCTTGTACTGAACTGCAATTCAAACAAGAACACCAGTATATCCAGATCACGTTCTATGGTGAGTTTTAAAATCCACCTAAGGGTATACGCATTAGTGCTATCAATGTTTGAAAAAGATCTTCATTACTTCTAAGTGTGGAGTTTCCAAAGAACATGTTCATACATGAAATATTTATGACTAAACAAGTACTGGAGAGAAATCACATTTAAGCCCTATGATTAAAAAGGCTAATATTAAAAACGGCACAAGAGGCAATTAATGCTCAAGATCTCCAATTGTGGGCCAATGCTGTGACATATAAGGTCAAGCCTCCACCTACAGTGCTGGCATCCCATATGGGCACCGGTTAGAGTTCTGGCTGTCCCACTTCTGATCCAGCACCCTGCTAATGGACCTGGGAGAGAGCAGAAGATGGCCCAAGTGCTTGGGCCCCTGTACCCATGTGGGAGACCCAGAAGAAGCTCCTGGCTCTGACCTGGCCCAGCCCCAGCCACTGTGGTTATCTGGGGAGTAAACCAGTGGATGGAAGATCTCAATCTCTTCTCTCTGTATCTCTGCCTTTCAAATACATAAATAAATCATAAAAAAAAAAAAAAGATTTCACATCTTGTGATGATACTGATAACTTTGAAAAGTTGAAGTAATTCTATATATAATGTCATATATTTATATAATAGCATATTATCATTTTCCCAGTAGTTTTACTTATATATTAATTCATTTGATAACCATCCTATGTGATACAGGGTGTAATATCATCTCCATTTCAGAAATGAAGGAACTGGTTCTTGTTAGTTAAGTGCCAAAGATCAGTATCATGCCTCAGAGATAAGAACTAATCCCAGGACTTTTGACTTAAAATTCATCAATTTTTCTTACACTTCAGTATCTCTCCCATTTATTCAAAAAATGTATTCTTACCTGCAGGTTATTGGCATTAGGGACATCTTCATGTTTCTCATCCAAAAGCTTTGAAATAATCACTAGACTTAGGCACTGTCTCAGCTGCCTGGAATTAAAATTTAAAAGTATTTAGAATGCATTTTCATCAATATTGTTAGAGAAACAAATGAATGTGCCAATAATACTTCTGGTTCTTCCTGGAAACACAGGTAATGTTTCAATAAAAGCCTGTACAGGTTGTTAAAGGGTAGTAAAAACTTTCATGTAATATATTTTCATCTAAAGTTAGAAAGAGTTGCCTGGGGTTCGGCGTTGTAGTGCAGCAGGTTAAAGCCCTGACCTGCAGCACCAGCACCACATATGGGCACCAGTTCGAGTCCCAGCTGCTCCACTTCCCATCCAGCACCCTGCTAATGTGCCTGGGAATACAGCAGTGGTTGGCCCCTGTCCTTGGGCCCCTGCACCGGTGCGAGAGACCTGGAAGAAGCTCCTGGATCCTGGCTTCGGACTGGCTCAGCTCCAGCCATTACAGCCATCTGGTAAGTGAACCAGTGGATAGATCTCTCTCCTTGTCTCTACTTCTCCCTGTAACTCTGTCTTTCAGATAAATAAATACTAAAGAAGTTCAGAAAGTCAGTGAAAGCCTTTATCTTTGCCTGTGCTGATTTATTGATAGAAAACTAATATTATTAGTGGAATAACCTTTGCATTAAAGCAACCAATGCTAATTCATTCACTTAATTTCTTAGTGTTTAATTCTCACTTTTAAATACCTTCCACGTGAGGTCCAGTTAGGAACCAGCTGTACCATCCACAAAAGGTTGTGAGGATGACTTGAGAGCTCATTTATACCCAGACAGAGTTCAGGCACCTGACCAAAAAGAACAAGCAAGATTTCTTTTTCAAACAAGACAGCAGAATCAAGCACCTAACAGATAATTTATACACCTTCTTGTCCTAAGAGAAGAACTACAAACTACAAACTACAAACTATAGAACACTCATTTTTACAAACAGGATGGAGTCTAGAACCCCCTAAAATCTATACAAAACACAGATTCAGTTTTATTTTAAATAGACCGTATAGATACACTTGTCAGAATTCCATTGACTTTCAAGTTTTATGCTCCATTACATCTCTACCTACATTTAATCAGTTTTTCTTGGAAGAATAAAATGATCTGAATATATGCTAATTTTCAAATGTGTATAAAGGAAATCGCACAAGATCATCCATGTCCCTGATCTGGGATTTCTTGTACTTCAGGGATTCCGGCATTTTCAAAAGCCTAACAGTTGTTTATAAAAATAATCTGATGACTAAGGGAAGGAGGTACAGAGTGGGTTTAAGAGATTAGACAAGATCAAAGACTGATTATATCTTCATAACTTTTGAAGTTGAGTAACACGTATTTAGGGGTTCAACATAGTCTTCTCCTGACTTATGGACATGTTTTAAATGTTCTACCAAAGAAATTTGAGATACGATTTTCAGAAAGACCTAAAAATATACATGTTCACTTTCTATATGACTGCAGAAGTTCAACCCAAATTCTTGCTGCAGGTCTAACTCTCTCCATCATTTCATTTAGGTCACTGCTCAAAGGTCATTTGAGAAAGGCCTTCCTTGATCGCTTCACACAAAGTAGCACAGCACCCCAGCCTTTCTTCTTCCTAGAGTTCAGGGGTGGGGCTAAAAAACTTGGCCAAAAAATCATTTGGTCTGGCCCTGCTAAAACAACTGCAGCAAGGACTTGAGATTCAATAAATCTATAGCAGGTTATTTTGTATAGCCTGCAAATGGTGTTATAAATATTTAAATGTTCCTTGGGAGAAGAAAGGCTCCCCACCGCTGCTACCCGTGTCTTCCTTTATTTTAGTTTGTTGTACATAAATACAACTTGGTGGGGCTGGCATTGTGGCGCAGTGGATAAAGCTGCCGCTGCCTGTGATGCTGGCATCCCCTATGGGCGCTGGTTTGATTCAGGCTGCTCCATCTGATCCAGCTCCCTGCTAATGGCTTGGGAAAAGCAGCAAAAGATGGCCCAAGAGCTTGGGGCCCCTACCACCCATGTGGGAGGCCCAGAAGAAGCTCCTGGTGTTGGTCTGGCCCAGCCCTGGCCATTGTGGCCATTGTGGGAGTGAACCAACAGATGGCAGATCGATTCTTTCTCTAACTGACTTTCAGATAAGTAAATCTTAAAAACAAATAAAATACAACTTGACATGAAAATACAACCTACATCTACTTGTTTCCTATCTAACTTTCTGACTAGGACAAAGCTCATAAGGTTAAGGGTACTGTCATTTTCATAGCCAAATCTCTTAGCACCTACATTAAATGTTTAGCCCACAGCAAATTATCAATAGATGTAGTTTTGTTGAATAAACAGTTTAAGTGTTCGAAAGGATTCTTTTACCATGAATTTAATAATACAGTTCTAGCAAACAATCCCCTCAGTTAATTTTTGATCTGCAAAATATCTTAACTGAGCTAAGAAACATCATTCCTTCCGTTACAGTGAAAGTCAAATCATGATGCTGCACCAAAAGCCGATACTGAGGTCTCAGTCATGTTACCTTAGTGTTCCAATCCCTGATGTTTTTCATCAGGTTTATCAGGAGGCTTTGAAAGTCAACGAGAGGAATCTGCTTCAGCTGTTTCTCCAAACTCATTTTAAACAACATGAGAATCAGCAACATTATTTCACGATCCTGGTAACCTTCTGGATGTATAGATGTACACAAGCCTAGAAACTTTGATACAAATGCACAGACAAAACAACTTCAGAAGATATATCTTACTTAAAGAATTTTAATTATAAAATCTTTTTGACAGGGGTGGGCATAGGGACACAGCAGGTTAAATCACAGCAGATACAGCCAGGTCTTGAACTGGCCCCCATATGGAATGCCAGCACCGCAGGTGTAGCTTTACTTGCAACGTACGCCACAGTGCTGGTTACTTTATGAATTCTTGACACTAAGCTATTTTGTGGGTTTTTTCCCTTCATACTTCCTAATTATAAAAAAATGATTGGTTTTAGTAGTAGGCATTTGGCCTAATAATTAAACTGTTCATTAAGGTGCCTGTATCCCATATCACAATGCATGGGTTCAATGTCCACCTCCAGCTCTTGATTACGGTTTCCTGGTAATGCAGACCGTAGGAGGCAACAGTGATGGCTCCAGTGATGGGGCTCCTCTCTCTCATTCTCATTGCCAGCATTTGGAGAATGACCAGCGAAATGAGCTCTTTGTCTTGCTCTCAAATTAATAATAAAATAATAATAATAATAATAATAATAATAATAAAAACACCAAGTGAAAACAAGACAGATAGCCACTCCAGGAAAAAAAAGATTGGTTTTAAAATTATCTTAGTTACCTAACTCTGACCTAAAGTTCTGTTTCACTATTAATTTTTTTAAATACGCATTTATTTAAAAGGCAGAGTTACACCGAGAGGGAGAGACAGAAAAAGAGGTCTCCCATCTGCTGTTCTACTCCTCAGATGGCTACAACAGCCAGCACTGGGGCCAGGCCAGAGCCAGGAGCCAGGAGCTTCTTCCAGGTCTCCCGAGAGGGAAGCTGGAGCCCAAACACTTGGGCCATCTTCTGCTGCTTTTCTCAGGCCATCAGCAGGGGGCTGGATCTGAAGTGGAGTAACCAGGACGTGAATCAGCATTCATATAGGATGCCAGCATTGCCAAGTGGCGGTTTTATCTACTAAGCCACAATGCCAGCCCCTTCACTCTTTATATTAAAACAAAAATAAAAAACAATTAAAAAACTTTAATACAAAGATATTTGGTCAGACATCTCACCTAGCAAAAGACTAGTAAAACCTACCTGTAAGATACTAGTGATTTTTTTTTTAAAACTGTTATCACAGAACAAATGATTATAGCTCTGGGCTAAAGACATACAGGTAAGTTTTTTCCTACCTTAACCACATTCAAAATGTTGGTTTCGGGAAGAGCTGAAAAAATTGGCTTACAAGATGAATCTTCACTTCCTTTTCCCCCTGATGTTGTCTGTGTATCAGAACTATTGAAAAATGAATAAAGCAATGTGAAATTAGGTACAAAATAATTATTCTGTTCAAGAAATGATGAAAAAAATTTTAAACGATCTTTTCTTGAGGTATATTTTACATACAATAAGGAACACTCATATTGTATTTTGATAAATGTACACTCAATTAAACACTATCCAAATCAACAACTTCTAAGAACATTTCTATCACCCAAAAGCCCCTTCATGCCAGAGCCAAGTCAATCTGCTGCCCCCATTTGAGGCAAACTTTTTTTTTGTTTTTAAGATTATGTTTATTTATTTGAGAGGTAGAGTTACAGACAGTGAGAGGAAGAGACAGAAGTCTTCCTTCCATTGGTTCACTCCCCAAGTGGCTGCAACGGCTGGGGCTGTGCTGATCCAAAGCCAGGAGCCAGGAGCTTCTCCTGGTCTCCCACTTGTGTGCAGGGGCCCAAGCACTTGGGCCATCTTCTACTGCTTTCCCAGGCCATAGTAGAGAGCTAGATTGGAAGAGGAGCAGCCAGGACTAGAAGCAGTGCTCATTTGGGATGGTGGCACTGCAGGCAGAGGATTAACCTACTGCGCCATGGTGCCGGCTCTTGAGGCAAACACTTAATCTGATTTCTTTCTCTATGTATTAGTTATCCCTGGTGTCAGAAACCTGTAAAGGAAGTGGCTGCAATTACAAAGAGCTCTTAATAGGTAAAAGTCTCTTGAATGTCCTAAAGAAACAACGCTAAGTATTCAAATTCTGGTTGAGTTTAGCAATGAAATTTCATGGGAGAGGACATGCATTAATTTGGCTTTCAAAAGATGTATGGTTTTAATTAAAAAAAAAAAAAAAACCAGCATTTCCATTTGTTGGTTTACTCCTTAATTGTCCCAGGGACAGAGCTAGGGACTGGGAACTCAATCCAGGTCTCCCAGATTGGTAGCAGGGACCCAACTACTACTATTGAACACTGGTAAACCCAATTGGTGGAATCTGTTACAGAATCCCTAGACCTGGTCTGCCCTGCCAAAATGTGTAGGATGTCAATCACTGGCGCTGGGATGGTGGAAGTAGTTCATTTTGCAATTCACAGAGCAAGGAATCAGGCAACTATTACTTGACTTCCGAACTCCCTAGGAGATTAAGGGTGGTGAATTTAGACTGAAGTAGGGTTGAGCACTGCATGTGTGGGTCTCTGAATGATCCACAGTGTTCGTGGCCTTCCTTTGATTGGTTAGTGACAGGAGGCCAAAATTTTTATTTTCTTCCTTTTTGAAAGGTTCATTTAAAGGCTGGTGCTTTGGCAAAATGGGTAAAATCACCACCAGCATTCCATATGGCTCTGGTTCATGTCCTGCCTTCCAATCCAACTCCGGGCTAATGCGCCTAGGAAAGCAGCAGAACATGGTCAAGTACTTGGGCCCCTGCATCCATGTGGAAGACTCAGAGTAAGTTCCTGGCTCCTGGCTTTGCATCGGCCCAGTTCTGGCTATTGAGGTCATTTGAGGAGTGAACCAGGGGATAGAAAATCTTTCTCTCTGTCAATCTGCCTTTCAAATAAATAAATCTTAAAAAAAAAAAAAAGTGCATTAGCAGAGAGCTAGATCAGAAGTGGAGCAGCTGGGACTCAAACCAGTGCCCATGTAGGATGCCTATGTTGTGTTTCAGGCAGCAGTTTAACCTGCTGCACCATAATGCTGGCTCCAAAAGTGTTTCTTATGTAATGGCAAGTGGCCTTCAGCCTGTGCTGGGGTCTTCAAGTAGATTGGCTATTACTTTGTCTGATTAGGGCCTGCAGATATTCTATTAAGCTCCCAGACTAGAGTCTAGAATTGGGATAACTGGATAACTGTGACTTTCAGTGATTCTGTCTTACACAAATGGCCTTACTCTTATGCCACTCCTTAAATTTAGTGAGTCAGGGGCTTGTGTTGCAGTGCAACAGGTTAAGTCACTGCTTGTGATAACAGCATCCCATATTAGTGCCGGTCCAAGTCCTGGTTGCTCTACTTCTGGTCCAGCTCTCTGCTAATGTGCCTGGGAAAGAAGTGGGTGTTAGCCCAAGTTCTTAGGCCCCTGCCAACCATGTGGGAGACCTGGATGAAGCTCTTGGCTCCTGGCTTTGGCTTGGCCCAGCTCTGACTTATTGTGGCCATTTGGGGAGTGAATCAGCAGATAGAAGATCTGTCTCTGTAACTTTGCCTTTCAAACAATTAAATAAATCTTTTTTAAAAAGTAGTGAGTTAATCTTTAGTAAGGGGTTGACCTGTAATCATTAAAGGGAAGACAGAGGAACTGCAAACTGAGGGAGAGACACTGACAGTCTACATCAAAAGCTTCCGGGGTAAAGGCTTGGTTTCCCTACTTGAATCATCACCAGGGTATGCACTGGCAGAAAGCTGGAATCCAAACCTGGAACTAGAACCCAGGCAATCCAATATTGGGCATGGGTACCTTAGTGTTCTAACTGCTAGGCTAAACACTTATCCCTGTTTAATTAAAAATAAACAGGGGCGTGCATTATGGCATAGAGGGTAAAGCTGCTGCCTTTGATGCTGGCACCCTCTATAGAATCAGTTTTGAGTCCCAGGTGCTCCACTTCCACTCCAGCTCCCTGATGATGGCTGGGAATGGCAGTGGAGGACAGCCTAAGTATTGTGGGCTTCTGCTACCCACATGGGAGACCAAGATGTTGCCCCTGGCTCCTGGCTTCAGCCTGCCCCTACGCTGGTTGTTGTGGTCATCTGGTGAGTGAACCCAGCAGACAGATCTCTCTCTCCTGGTCTCCCACACGGGTGCAGAGGCCCAAGGACTTCTACTGCCTTCCCAGGCCATAGGAGAAAGCTGGATCAGAAGTGGAGCAGCTGGGACTCGAACCAGAGCCCTTATGGGATGCCAGCACTGCAGGCAGAGGATTAACCTAGTGTGCCATGGTGCCAGCCCTATATATTTAAAAGATTTATTTATTTATTTGAAAGTCAGAGTTACACACAGAGAGAAGGAGAGGCAGAGAGAGAGAGAGAGAGAGAGAGAGAGGTCTTCCATCTGCTGGTTCACTCCCCAGATGGCTGCAATGGCTGGAGCTGCACCGATCTGAAACCAGGAGCTTCATCTGGGTTTCCTATGTGGGTGCAGGGGCCCAAGGACTTGGGCCATCTTCTACTGCTTTCCCAGGCCATAGCAGAGAGCTGGATCAGAAGAGGAGCAACCGGGACTAGAACCAGCGCCCATATGGGATGTTGGTGCTTCAGGCCAGGGCGTTAACCCACTGTGCCACAGTGCCTGCCCACCCTTGTATTTTTTAACTAGTTTTAAGATGTCTGAGGCATCTTGATTTCTCTCTTTTTTTTTACCCTGGAATTCATATCAAATTCTCTCTTATTTGTCATCATTTTTCAGTTGACTGCTAGGCTTCTATACATAGATTAAATCACTTCTGCAAATAAACAATCTTTTACCAACTCCTTTCCAATTCTTACGTCTCTTATTTTCTTCTCTTGTCTAAGTGCTTTGGTGAATACTGCCCAAGGAGTTAAAAAAAATTTAGGAGGAGGCATTTAGTCTAGCAGTTAAGACATCTCTATCTCACATCAGAGTGTCTGAGTTTGATTCTGGGCTCCTGTTCCTCACTTCAGCTTCCTGTTAATAAAGACAGACCAAGTAATTTGGGTTCTTGCATCCACATGGGAGATCTAGATTGTGTTCCTGGCTCCTGGCTTTGGTCCTGGCCAAGTCCTGGTTGATGTAGGCATTTAGGTGAGTAAATCACAGATGGGAGCAGTCTCTGCCTCTCAAAAAATTAAAAACTAAAAAATTTTAAAGGGCTGTTTCTATCATTTCTCTATTAAACATGTTGAAGGCTTTTAGATTAAGACATGTTAAGGATGTATCTAGGCCGGTGCCACTGCCTTGGCTAATCCTCTGCCTGCGGTGTCGGCACCCCAGGTACTAGTCCCGGTTGGGGCACCGGATTCTCTCCTGGTTGCTCCTCTTCCAGTCCAGCTCTCTGCTGTGGCCCGGGAAGGCAGTGGAGGATGGCCCAAGTGCTTAGGCCTTGCACCCGCATGGAAGACCAGGAGAAAGCATCTGGCTCCTGGCTTCGGATCAGCGCAGCACGCCGGCTGTAACAGCCACTTAGGGGGTAAACCAATGGAAAAGGAAGACCTTTCTCTCTGTCTCTCTCTCTGTCTAACTCTGCCTGTCCAAAAGAAAAAAAAAAAATGTATCTAGCAGGGCTAGTGCCATGGTTTAGTGGGTAAAGCCACCACCTGTAATGCCAGTATCCCATATGGGTGCTGGTTTGAGTCCTGGGTTCTCCACTTCCAATCTAGCTGTCTGCTATGGCCTGTAAAAGCATAAGATGGCCCAAGTCCTTGTGCCCCTGGCCCCAAGGAAGAGGCTCCTGGCTTCAGATGGGTCCAGTTCTGGCCGTTGTGATCATTTGGGGAGTGAACCAGAAGATGGAAAAACTCTGTCTCTCTCTGCTTCTGCCTTTAAAAAAAATAAATAAATCTTTAAAAAAAAAATGCATCTAGGGACCGGCACTAAGGCATATGGGGTAAAGCTACTACCTGCAATGCTGGCTTCTTTTATGGGTGCCAGTTTAAGTCCCAGCTGATCCACTTCCCATCCCGCTCCCTGCTAATGCACCTGGAAAAACAGCAAAGGATGGCCCAAGTACATGGGTCCTGTATCTATTTGGGAGACCCAGAAGAAGCTCTTAGCTCCTATCTTCAGTCTGGCCCAGCCTGAGCTGTTGTGACCATTTGGGGAGTGAGCCAGTGGATGGTAAATTCTTAAAAATCAAGAATAAATATTAAATTTGCTAAATAATTAGCCAGCACTCTGGCGTGGTGGGTAAAGCTGCCACCTGCAGGGCTAGCATCCCATATGGGCGCTGGTTGGAGTCCTGGCTGCTTCACTTCTGATCCAGCTCTCTGCTATAGCCTGGGAAAGCAGTAGAGGATGGCCCAAGTCCATGGGCCCGTGCACCTACATGGGAGACCTGGAAGAAGCTCCTGGCTCCTGGCTTCAGATTGGCCCAGCAGCCAGTTGAGGAGTGAACCAGCAGATGGAAGACATCTCTCTCACGGTCTCTGCTTCTCTGTAATTCTGCCTTCCAAATAAATAAATCTTAAAAAAAAAAAAAACTTACTAAATTAACATTAGCTGTTACGTTTGAATTGTTTAAAATGATGCTTTTGGTGTTATGAAAAGCAAACTTACACCAGATTGTCTTCATTGAAGTCTGGCTGAAGATTCTCCAGAGGAAACAAAGATCTAAAATCAATCCCCATATTGAAAAACACAGCTGCTATATCAGATAATGATGGAATCCAGGGCCAAATTGGTGAGTCACTGAAGGTATCTGGTTAATAGAACAAAATATTTTACTCAAAACCACTGACGTACAAACCCACATTTGGAAAGTGACTGCATGTGAAATATGATTCTTAAAATGATTTTACAGAAATGACAGTTAATGATACACTAACAATATAGTTAAAATTATAGTGACCAGTGGAACTATAGATTTTCAAATAAATGTGAAGGAAATGACACTCATAAATAATAAGTAGCTCAGAGTGATGGATAAGAGTTTAACTCAAAAGGAAGTAATACATTTTGAAATGACTAAAATAACAATGGCAAAATCTGAAATACTAGCAACACATGAAGATTTATGATTTTTGGTACCTTTATAATCTAGTCCATATCAGAAGAGAAACAGGTAAGTCACAACGCTGTTTTTATTATAAGGGCTCTTGAAGGTGAAAGTCATTGCAATGAATACTTCCAGTCTGCTTTAGTCCATTATCAGTACTTACCAATAAGCCAATTAAAATTAACTGCATAAATCAATACATAAATCTAGCAAAGTAAATTGCTATTTCCCCTGTACAGTAAACCCTGATTTGGTAAATAGCAGCAAGAGTTGCCACTTAAAAGATCTTATCCCCTTTTTCTTAATGCAACTAGAAAAATGCAGAAACGTATTTTTGATTGGTGTTTCCTTATTAAAGACTTTTTGATTAAAAAATTATACTATTTATCAATATAAAGAGGCTATATAATAGCAATCAATAATTCACACTGTATATCACAGGAAATTCAGACTTACCATTTCTAATTGTTATTTCCATCAATGTACTTAAAATTTGCACTGACACAATGCAGTCTGTATGAACTGACATCATCTGTCAAAAGCACATAAATAGTATTATTAGAAAACATGAACATTTATTCCACATTTAAGGTGATTTCTGCATATTTCACTTAAATCTTTCAATAAGCGGGGCTGGCACTGCGGTGTAGCAGGTAAAGCTGCCACCTGCAATGCCAGCATCCCATATGGGTGCCGGTTCGAGTCCTGGCTGCTCTACTTCCGAAGCCAGCCTTCTGATTTGGCCTGGGAAAGCTGTAGAAGATGGTCCAAGTCCTTGGGCCCCTATCTTGCGTGGGAGACCTGGAAAAAGCTCCTCCTGGCTTCGGCCATTGCGGCCATTTGGGGAGTGAACCAGCAGATGGTAGACTTCTCCCTCTCTGCCTCTGCTTCTGTCTCTCTGTAACTCTCTACCTTTCAAATATAAAAATAAAATTTTTTTTTTGACAGGTGGAGTTAGACAGTGAATGAGAGAGAGAGAGAGTGTGTCTTTCTTCCGTTGGTTCATCCCCCAAATGGCCACTATGGCCGGCGAGCTGCACCAATCCGAAGCCAGGAGCCAGGTGCTTCTCCTGGTCTCCCATGTGGGTGGCAGGGCCCAAGCACTTGGGCCATCCTCCACTGCCTTCCCAGGCCACAGCAGAGAGCTGGACTGGAAGAGGAGCAACTGGGACAGAATCTGGTGCTCCAACCAGGACTAGAACCCGGGGTGCTGGTGCTGCAGGTGGAGGATTAGCCAAGTGAGCCGCGGTGCCAGCCCTATAAATAAAACTTAATAAAAAGAAAAACCTTTCAAAAGCTTATGAAGCAGTACTCATGACACATATGATCAAATAGTCTCAGAGAGATTAAACACCCTACTCAGTGTGACAAATGCTAATTTTTTTCAGATACATTTAGGGGGCCAGCACTATGGAATAGCAGGTAAAGCTGCTGCTGTGGTGCTGGCACCCCATATGGGCAACAGATTGAGTCCATTTCTGATCCAGCTCCCCGCTAATGCACCTGGGAAAGCAGCATAAGATGGCCCAAGTCCTTAGGCCCCTGCACCCATGTGAGAGACCTGAAAGAAGCTCCTGGCTTCAGACTGGCCCAGCGCTGGCTGTTGCTGCCACCTGGGGAGTGAATCAGCAGATGGAAGACTCTTTCTTTCTAACTCTGCCTTTCAAATAAATAAATAAATAAATCTAAAAAAATTTTATTTGCAAGCGAGCCATTTCTGCAGGCTCCAAGGGTATATACATTAGTAGGAAACTGGACAGAAAGCAGAGATGGGACTTCTACTTCAATATGGAATGTGGGTATCTCAAGCAGTGGCTTAACCTACTGTGCCATGACATCTGCTCCTCTAGTCAGTCTTAAAGTACAGAAATTTAGATATAGAGATATATAATTATTATAACTTTTACAGGATATTTTGGAACAAAATCTCGAATTTAAAATAAATTTTTTAGATTTTTATTTTATTAAAAGTTTTATTTGAAAGGTAGACCAAAAGCCAGAGGAGAGAGAGAAAGGAGGAGTATGTGTGCAAAACAGAAAGAAGTCTGAGGCTGGCGCTGTGGCGTGTTGGGTAAAGCCACTGCCTGCAGTACCGGAATCTTATATGGGCGCCAGTTTAAGTCCCAGCTGCTCCACTTCAGATCTAGCTCTCTGCTATGGCCTGGGAAAACAGTAGAAGATGGCCCAAGTCCTTGGGCCCCTGCACCCACATGAGAGAAATGGAAGAAGCTCCTGGCTCCTGAAAGTAATTTAAGTGGGTTTGCACAGAACACACACCTCAACTGCTATCTTTTGATTAGGAGCTACAGATTATGATCATAATAAATTTAAATTTAAAATGTAAAAGGGATAGGGTAAGAGTTTGTTCCAGCTTCTGACCCAGCTTCTTGCTAATGTTCACCTGGGGAAGCAGCAGATGATGGCTCAAGTACTGCTACCCAATGGGAGACTTAAATTGGATTCTAGGTACCTGTCTTTAGCCTGCTCTAGCAATAGCTATTGCGGGTATTTGGGAAGGCCTGTTTTTGCATTTCAAACAAATTGAAAATAAATAAATAAAATGTAAAGGGGAATAATACAAACTCTGCTTTCACTTAAGCATATAGCCTTTGTCATTCATCAAATGTTTGCTATTAATCCCGGCCACTAGGAGGCAGCACATGTGGCACACAGGACAAGGCTTGGCCAACAATCATTGGGGGGGGGGGTTTGGTTTCTGAGGGAGTGCAATATAGTAATTTCAGATAAATAAATGTGTAAAAAAGCATACTGAGTAATATACTTCCCTCAGTTGATAATAGGTTAAATAATTCATGATACAGTCTGTCAAAGGAATACCATAAAGCCATTAAAAAGTACAAACAAGGGTGTAGACATTTGGCATTGTGATTAAGAAACTAATCCATATCCTGTATCCATATCAGAGCACCTGGGTCTGAATCCTGGCTCCTCCCTTCATTCCAGTTTCCTGCTAATGTGCACCCTGGGAGGCAATAGGTGATAGCTCAAGTAACTGGGTCCCTGTCGCCCATGTTGGAGACCAAGACTGAGTTTCTGGCTCCCAGCTTTGGCCTGGCACAGCCCTGGCTGTTACAGGCATTTAGAAAGTGACCAAGGTGGGAGTTCTCTTTCAAATAGATGACTTTTAAAAAGGATGTTAATATCTGTATTCTTGAAGTGGAAATAATTTACTGCTATCACATATTCTGTTTATATTAGATTAGCAATTTTTGCATGCAGAGAAGAATCTAGAAACATTAGCCAAAATGAACAGTTCCTGGATATTAGGATTTGAGAATTCTGCCTTCTTTTTAAGATTTTTTTATTGACTTGAAAGGCAGTTAGAGAGGAAGAAGGGGATAGAGGTCAATCTTCCATCCACTGGTTCACTCCCTAAATGGCAGCAACAGAAAGCTAAAGCCAGGAGACAAGGATCTCCATCTAGGTCTCTCAGTGGGTGGCAGGGGCCCAAGCACTTGGTCTATCTTCTGCTGACTTCCCAGGTACAATAGCAGGGAAGTGGATCAGAAGCAGAGTAGCCAGGATTCAAACTGTGATATGGGAGGCCAGCGGCTTAACCCACTGTACCACAAACCCAGCTCCTTAGCCTACTTGAAAAAAAAATTTTTAGAAGCAGACCTTTAGCCTACTGATTAAGATAACTATGTCCAACATCAGACTGCCTGAATTTGTCCTGGTTCCAATCTCCTGATTCTAGCTTCCTGCTAACGTAGACCCTGGGAGGCAGGGGTGATAGCCCAAGCATTTGGGTTGCTACCAGCCATGTGGGAGAACTGGATTGTGTTCTGGGCTTCTGGCTTCATTACAGGCATTTGGGGAGTGAACCAGTGGATGGCAGCTCACTAGCTCTCTCTCAAAAAACAGAAAACCAGGTAAGTTTATAGAAAGAAAATTTAAACTTTCCATTTTAAACTTTTTATAATTAAACATGCATTCCCTTTGGAAATGATAAGAACAAAGGTTCTTTTTTTAAAGGTTTATTTATTTATTTATTTGAAATAGTTTAGAAGGAGAGACAAAGATAGACTCTCCATCCACTAGTTCATTCCCCAGATGACAGCCAATGGCTAGGGCTGGGCCACTCTGAAGTCAAGAGCCAGGAGCTTCTTTTGGGTCTTCCACATGAGTACATGGGCCCAAGCCCTTGGGTCACCTTCCACTGCTTTCTCAGGTACATTAGCAGGAAGCTGGATCATAAATGGAGCAGTTGGAACTTGAACTGGTGCCCACATAGGATGCCAGTGTTGCAGGCAGCGGCTTTACCTGCTATGCCACAATGCTGGCTGTCAAAACAAAGATCTTTTTTTTTTTAAAGATTGATTTATTTATTTGAAAGTCAGAGTTACACAGAGAGAGAAGGAGAGGCAGAGAGAGAGAGGTCTTCCATCTGCTGGTTCACTCCTCAGTTGGCTGCAACGGCCAGAGCTGTGCTGATCTGAAGCCAGGAGACAGGAACTTCTTCTGGGTTTCCCACGTGGTGAGGGGCCCAAAGACTTGGGTCATCTTCTACTGCTTTCCCAGGCCATAGAAGAGAGCTGGATAGGAAGTAGAGCAGCCAGGGCTCGAACCGGCACCCTTATGGGATGCAGGCACTGCAGGTAGCGGCTTTTCCCGCTACTCCACAGCGCCAGTCCCCAAAATAAAGATTTTTAAAGAGTAAACTTTCAGGACTGGTGCGGTGGCATAGTAAAAGCTGCTGCCTATGGTGCCGGCATCCCATATGGGCACTGGTTTGAGTCCTGGCTGCTCCACTTTCGATTCAGTTCCCTGTTATTGGCTTGGGAAAACAACAGAAGATCTCCAAATCCTTGGATCCCTGCATCCATGTGGAAGACCAGGATGAAGCTCCTGGCTCAGGACTGGCCCACCTCTGGCCATTGTGACCAATAGGAGACAGAACCAGCGGAAAGAAGATTTCTCTCTGTCTCTCCCTCTAACTCTGACCTTCAAAAAAATAAATAATTCTGTCTGTCCCCATCTCTAACTATGCCTTTCAAATACATTTTTAAAATAAAAAAGGATGCTTTTTCTCTCACCTTGGTACTCCCCATATTTACCTTAGCCTACTTTAGTTTTCTTCATAGCACTTATAATCTGACGTAACAGATATTTATGAATGTGCACATTCACTCTTATTAGTGTCTGTCTCCTCTATACTAGAATGTGGACTTCGCCATATCAGAGACACTTTTTTTCAAGATTTATTTATTTATTTCATAGTCAGAGTTACAGAAAGAAAGAGAGCAACAGAGACAAAAAAACGTTCTGTTCACTGGTTCACTCCCCCAGAAGGCCTCAATGGCCTGGACTGGGCCAGGCCAAGGCCAAGGCCAAGGCCAAGGCCAGGAACCAGAAGCTTCAGCAAGGTCTCCCAGGTAGGTGGCAGGGACCCAAATACTTAGGTCATCTGCTGCTGCTTTGCCCCGGCCATTAGCAGGGAGCTGGATCAGAAGTGAGGCAGCTGGGACACAAGTGGCAACTATATATGAGGGGTATCACAGGCAGTGGTAGTTTTACCCACTATGCTACAACGTGAGTCCCCAGAAATACTGATTTTTTTAAAAAAGATTTGCTCATTTATTTGAAAGGCAGAGTTACCGAGAGGCAGAGGCGGGGGTGGGGTGGGGGGGTGGCAGAGAGGCCCTTCATTTGCTGGTTCACTTCCCAAACGACCATAACAGCTGGAGCTGCACTGATCTGAAGCCAGGAGCCTCTTCCGGGTCTCTCACAAGTATACAGGGGTCCAAGTTCTTGGGCCATCTACTGCTTTCCCAGGCCGTAACAGAGAGCTGGATCGGAAGTAGAGCAGCTGGGTCTCGAAGGTATCCATATGAGATGCAGTGCATTACCCGCTCCGCCACAGTGCCCAGCCCTGACACTGATTTTCTTCATTGCTATTTTCTCTAGTGTCCCACACAACTGGCTTTCAAAACTGACAACTATATGAAAAAAATCTATACGGGAATACTTCTCTAGTTTTTGCCCAAAATGAGATTCTTTGAAATGTTACCTTAGTTTTTATTTTTTTAAAATTTACTTATTTATTTGAAAGACAGAATTAGAGAGGCAGAGGCAGAGAGATTTTCCATCTGCTGATTCACTCCCCAAATGGCTGCAATGGCTGGAGCTGGGTCAATCCGAAGCCAGGAGCCAGGAGCTTCTACTGGATCTCCAATGTGGGTGCAGTGGCCCAAGCACTTGGGCCATCCTCTGCTACTTTCTCAGACACATTAGCAAGGAACTGGATCAAAAGTGGGGTAGCAGGGTCCTGAACCAGCACTCAGACAGGTTATGTCTGCATCACAAGCAGTGGGTTAACTTGCTGTTCCGCAATACCAGCTCCTCTACTCCAGACTTCAAGATAGCATTTTAGGGTCTGGTGCTGTGGCACAGTGGGTAGTCACCACCTGCAGTGCTGGCATCCCATATAGGCACAGCTCAAAAAAAATTTTTAACTGGGGTACAAACAGTAATCCCCTAACCACTGGAAGCAAATGCTGCTGCCCCACAGTCTTTGCAAACTGGCTGCTCTCAGCCTAAAATGCTCTTCTCTCACATAGCACCAAGATTCATTCCACATTACTTTCTTCAAATGGGTAAAGTCTCACTAGAAACTACTGGAAAAATGGATCTTAAGGGGAGCATATGAGCACTGGAGCACTGGTCAATGGGGGAACTATACTGACAAGTTACTCCTGTATTTAGACCTCATATTAAAGGAAAGGCCTTCAGGGGCCAGCGCTGTGGCACAGCAGGTTAGGCTGCCACCTGCAGTGCCGGCATCCCATATGGGCACCAGTTTGAGTCCTGGCTGCTCCGCTTCCAATCCAGCTCCAGCCAATGCGCCTGGGAAAGAAGTGGAAGACAGCCTGAATGCTTGGGTCCCTGTACCCACATGGGAGGCCCAGATGAAGCTTCTGGCTTTGGCCTCGCCCAGCCCTGGCCATTGTGGCCACTTGAGGAGGGAACCAGGGGGAAATCTCTCTTTCTTTCTGTCTCTCTCTCTGTAACTCTTTCAGATAAATTAATAAATTTTGAAGAAAAACAAAAGGCCTCGATCAGCTACATTATTTAAAAATAAAAAGATGGGACTGGCATTATGATGCAGTGGGCTAAGCCCCTGCCAGCAATGCCACCATCCCATGGAGGCTCTGGTTCAAGTCCCAGCTGCTCCACTTCTGATCCAGCTCCCTGCTACTGCACCTGGCAAAGCAGAAGCAGTGGAAGGTGACCTAGGTACTTGGGCACCTGCCACCCATGTGGGAGACCTGGACAGAATTCCTGGTTTCTGGCTTTAGCCTCACCCAGCTTCAACCACTGCAGCCATTTGGAGAAAGTAGATGGCCCAAGTACTTGGGCTCCTGCCACCCATGTGGGAGACCAGGTTGAATCCTGGCTCCTAGCTTCAGCCTGGCCCATCCCTGGTTGTTGATGAATCAGTGGATGGAAGATTGATCTCTCTCTCACTCTCCCCTAGAGTCCTGATGCTCTAAATACGTCTCAGTCATAAAAAAAGAATAAAATCCTGTCTTTTGCAACAAAATGGATCAAACTGGAAACCATTATGCTCAGTGAAATAAGCCAGTCTCAAAAAAGACAAATATATCCTATGTTTTCTCTGATATGTGGCAGTTAATATAAAATACAAAAAATGTATAGGAATGAAACAAACATCTTGTGATATGACTGTTTTTAGCCCTGGTGGAACTGTGGTCTTCTTACTTTTTACTTGTTGAATATTATGGTTATCGATGAATTAAACCTATGATTATGGAGTGGACTGAAATTAGGTGTTTGCAAAATTAAAGGAAAAAAAAGGAAGGAAGGGGGAGGATTGAGGCAGGCAGTGGGGGAAGGAGGGAAGTATGGTTATCTTAGAACTTTACCTAAGAAATACATGAAATCTCTTCTCTTCATATTAATAAAAAAATTTCAAAATAGAAAAAAGCCTGGAATAGAAACTCCATGCATTTTTTTCTACTTTTCATTTCTTATGATACAGTTCTCTGATATCATTAATATTTTTAAAAATAAGATTTCTGGAGCAAATATTTACACATCATAAAGGATTCTCTTATACCATGAATTATCTTCCTCTATTGTATGCTTTTCATACATTCAGAATTTTTTTTTTTTGACAGGCAGAGTGGACAGTGAGAGAGACAGAGAGAAAGGTCTTCCTTTTGCCATTGGTTCACCCTCCAATGGCCGCCGCGACCGGTGTGCTGCAGCCGGTGCACCGCAGCTGGTGCACCGCGCTGATCCAAAGGCAGGAGCCAGGTGCTTCTCCTGGTCTCCCATGGGGTGCAGGGCCCAAGCACTTGGGCCATTCTCCACTGCACTCCCGGGCCACAGCAGAGAGCTGGACTGGAAGAGGGGCAACCAGGACAGAATCCGGTGCCCTGACCGGGACTAAAACCTGATGTGCCGGCACCGCAAGGTGGAGGACTAGCCTATTGAGCTGTGGCGCCGGCCTCATACATTCAGAATTTTATTAAAGTGGAACACTCTCACAACCTGGGAATAACTTGTCATTCATAATCTTCTTCGTATATGGGAGGAGGCTAATTCCAATTTAACTGAGCATCATCTTAGTACTTGCTGATGTAGAAGCTAGTCGAAAAGTCCCTCTCCATAGCTTCCTAGCTCTTCTAAGATGTACTGCATTTAACCCTGAATTGGATGATACAATACTTCTATATTAATGATGTCTTTTGCCTAAAGGGCCAAAGTACCTAGAGTAATACCAGGACTCTACATATAAAATCAATACCATCTATATTTTTAAAAATTACACTTAAAAAATAAAAAATTAAGATATTCAAGTGGATTTAAATAGAAAATATGAATAGAAAAAAGAGAAACAGTTGGATTTACATACACACACACAAACACACTCACACACATGAATGAATGGGGAAATATTAGTATACAATAAAATTCCTGAAAATGAATATTGGTACCCCTATAAATAAAACAAAATTTAAGGAATGTAAGCATTTGAAGATCCTTTCTAAAACTAACTGTAACAGTGATTTACTGGTGTGATGAAGTGCCTCAGACACATATAACTTTATGGACAATCCTGCATACTATCTGTATTAACATTTCCTTTAAATGCATTGAGATTCGTTTTGTATATTCTAATCCACTGAAATCATGGGTTTGATATATTAATTTTCCCCTAGGCATATGCAAATAAAATTACATATAAAAACTTGCTTTTGACTGGGAAATACAGTAGCAGGCAACTATAACCCTCCAAACATTTCTCTTACCCGAAATAGCCACTTTAACACAGGTACAGGACACTGGACATAATGGTAAGCAGAAGTAAGGAAGCCTTGTGTTGTCAAAAAAATCTGATCTGTTTTTCCTGATCTGAAAAAATAAAGTGAAATCAATGACTATTACTTTCATGGCAAAGCATTTCTACTACCACCACCTCTGACACAATCAAGACAATAACAAGCGAATCATCCTGTGTAGGTGGATCCCACACCAATATAGACAGGTTACTCACAAAACAAATGCAATTGATGGCATAAAGCTGGTGTAATCTATTATTTTAGCTTCATGCCTGTCTAGTAGACAACGCTACATTTGTTGGCAGTGTTGAGAGAGCCTATAAACTCTTAGGACCTCCTCTGCTTTTGTTAGTTTGCAGAACGCTATTTCGTAAAACTCAGCACCAGAACTGATATGACCTCTCTAGCTCTAAGATATCAAGTACCTAGAGAAATCAGACTAGCTAGGTAGAGATTACTTATCCATACTAACATCTGGTTTGTGGTAGAGATCACTTGTCTATACTAACATCTAATTTTGCATGTTTTTTTTTTATTTTTAAAGATTTTACTTATTTGGCCGGCGCCGTGGCTCAACAGGCTAATCCTCCGCCTTGTGGCACCGGCACACCGGGTTCTAGCCCCGGTCGGGGCTCCGGATTCTGTCCCGGTTGCCCCTCTTCCAGGCCAGCCCTCTGCTGTGGCCCAGGAGTGCAGTGGAGGATGGCCCAAGTGCTTGGGCCCTGCACCCCATGGGAGACCAGGAAAAAGCACCTAACACCTGGCTCCTGCCATCGGATCAGCGCGGTGTGCCGGCCACAGCGCGCCGTCCGCGGCAGCCATTGGAGGGTGAACCAACGGCAAAGGAAGACCTTTCTCTCTGTTTCTCTCTCTCACTGTCCACTCTGCCTGTCAAAAAAAAAAAAAAAAAAGATTTTACTTATTTGAAAGGCAGAGTTACAGAGAGGCAGAGGCAGGCTGGCACTGCAGCTCACTAGGCTAATCCTCCGCCTGCAGCGCCAGCACTCCAGATTCTAGTCCCGGTTGGAGCGCTGGTTCTGTCCTGGTTGCTCCTCTTCCAGTCCAGATCTCTACTGTGGCCCGGGAAGGCAGTGGAGGATGGCCCAAGTGCTTGGGCCCTGAAACCCACATGGGAGACCAAGAGGAAACACCTGGCTCCTGGCTTTGGGTCGGCATGGCGCGCCAGCCGTAGTGGCCATTTTGGGGGTGAACCAACAGAAGGAAGACCTTTCTCTCTGTCTCTCTCTCTCTGTCAACAACAAAAACAAAAACAAAATAAACAAAAAACAGAGAGGCAGAGGCAGAGTCTTTCATTCACTGGTTCACACCCCAAATGGCTAACAACTGGAGCAGGGCTGATCTGAAGCCAGGAGCCAGGAGCTTCCTCTGGGTCTCCCACAGGGGTGCAGGTGTCCAAAGACTTGGGCCATCTTCTACTGCTTTTCCAGGCCATAGCAGAGAGCTAGATCAGAAGTAGAGCAGCTGGGACTCGAACTGGTGCCCACATGGGATGCCAGCACTGCAGGTGGCAGGTTTACCTGCTACCCCACAGTGTCAGCCTCAGTTTTGCAGTTCTTGGTAACCAAATCCTAACTTCCTTTTTTAGAGATTTATTTACTTATTATTTGAAAGGCAGAGTTACAGAGAGGCAGAGGCAGAGAGAGATATCTTCCATCCGCCAGTTCACTCACCAAATGGTTGCAATGGCTGGAGCTGGGCTGATCCAAAGCCAGAAGGAAGTTCTTCTTTTTGGTCCCCCATGTGGATGCAGGGGCCCAAGTCCTTGGGCCATCTTTTGCTGCTTCCCAGGCCATTAGCAGGGAGCTGGACTGGAATTGGAGCAGCTGGGACTGGAACTGGCATCCATATGGGATGGGATGCAGGCAGCAGCTTCACCCGCTATGCCACAGAATCCTAATTTTCAATTGGGCTCTCTGGCTGCCTCCCTAGTAGCCAGGTGTGGCCACATTGACTAAGTTCTATCCAACTAATTTGAAGTAGAAATGTGTAGAATTTCTGGGAATTTGAACATACAGGATTTGAGTTCTATCAGCCACTGGAGCAACGTGGTGCTAAGAATGACAGAGAGGGGCTGGCGCCATGGTACAGGTTAATCCTCCGCCTGCGGCACTGACATCCCATATGGGCACCAGTTCGAGTCCCCGTTGCTCCTCTTCCAATCCAGCTCTCTGCTATGGCCTGGGAAAACAACCAGGAGCTTCCTCTGGCCAAAGTCCTTGGACCCCTGCACCCGCATGGGAGACTGGGAAGAGGCTCCTGGCTTCAGATCAGTGCAGCTCCGGCAGTTGTGGCCATTTGGGGAGTGAACCAACGGAAGGAAGACCTTTCTCTCTGTCTCTTCCTCTCACTGTCTGTAACTCTACCTCTCAAATAAATAAATAAAATCTTACATAAAAAAAAAGAATGACAGAGAAAAAGGATTGAATAGTGAAACCAACATACTAGCCCTAGACTTTATACCTCTTACCCTTCTTTTTTTTTTTTTTTTTTTTTTTTTTTTTTTACAGGCAGAGTGGACAGTGAGAGAGAGAGACAGAGAGAAAGGTCTTCCTTTTTGCCGTTGGTTCACCCTCCAATGGCCGCCGCGGCCGGCGCGCTGCGACCGGCGCACCGCGATCGTCCGATGGCAGGAGCCAGGAGCCAGGTGCTTTTTCCTGGTCTCCCCATGGGGTGCAGGGCCCAAGCACCTGGGCCATCCTCCACTGCACTCCTGGGCCACAGCAGAGGGCTGGCCTGGAAGAGGGGCAACCGGGACAGAATCCGGCGCCCCGACCGGGACTAGAACCCGGTGTGCCGGCGCCGCAAGGCGGAGGATTAGCCTGTTGAGCCACGGCGCCGGCCTTTACCCTTCTTTAACTTAAGAAAAAAATAAACTCTTGTTTAAGCTCCGTTACTCTGACAGCCACTGCTATTTATGGATCTTAATCCTAACTAATAAAAGCATGTCAACTTTCCTATGCTGCTTCCTATGATTAAGTAAAATATCATAAAGGGCAAAAAAGGATTAGGAAACTGGAAAATTACATTAGTCAGAAGTCTTTTAAAGTAATTTTTATAGAGAAAAAGATATAATGTTAATTTCTACTTACTTAAGAATAAGCTTTTCTACAGCACTTTGTCCGATAAAACCAGAGTCTCTTAAATCCAAGGTATACTGATTGAAAATTTTTCCAGAATTAAGGAAATTAAATATTTCTTCACCTGGATGATGATCAGGAATAGCATCAATTGTAACTGAAAATTTCTTTAGAAATTCCCTGAAACATAAAACATGTGACTTGAATACCAAATAGTTATACTGCACATGGTTTTGTACTTAAAAGTTGGGTGCAAAGAAAATTTTACGTCCAACGTTAATCCCAGGTTAGAAGACCAGCCTGAGAAAAAGTATGCTTTGCTTCTCCCAGTTTTTGTCTCTTATGAGAAGAAACAATAATCAGTACAAAAGAAAAGGTGTCACTTGCCTCTAACATTTGCCTTTTAATACCATCACAGATGATTAGAAACCCAGTAAAGATTTATGAAGGAAATAATCATCAAAGGCCTACTTATTTTACAAAAAAGCCCAAAAACTATAAAATGATATATACACATTATAAAAAATACCGTACCTGTGTTCTTCCAGGAGGCCATCTTCATCATCTGTACTGTCTTGATCTCTGATTCTGATTGGGGATTTAATGCCTCGGCCCTGCCTTATATCTTCTTGTAGCTGCTTCTGCAGTTCATCTAGTCTGAGGATTAAAAGAATGCTACAATAAATAATTCATCCTAAAAATTAAAAAACTTAGTAAGTTAAATCGTGTCTCCCCAATACATCATGACATATAATATAATAAACCATTTTCAGTAAAACATGAAAAGTCTGTTTCTTTTTTAAAGATTTATTTTATTTATTTGAAAGTTAGAGTTACACAGAGAGAGAAGGAGAGGCAGAGAGAGAGAGAGAGAGAGAGAGAGGTCTTCCATCTACTGGTTCACTCCCCAGATGGCTGCAAAGGCCAGAGCTGGGCGGATGCGAAGCCAGGAGCCAGGAGCTTCTTCCGGGTCTCTCATGCGGGTGCAGGGGTCCAAGGGCTTCGGCCATCTTCTACTGCTTTCCCAGGCCATAGCAGAGAGCTGGATAGGAAGTGGAGCAGCTGGGACTCGAACTGATGCCTGTATGATACACTTGCAGTGTAGGCAGTGGCTTTATCCACTATGCCACAGCGCCAGCCCCCCAAAAGTTTTAAGTCTTAGGCTTTTACTTAGTTTCTGTATAGTATCAGAATAGTGTTCATCACATAAAAACCTTGAATATTTCATTACTGTTAAAAGATTTTAAAAGTGATCTATCCAAATCATTTAGAGAATGGGGAAAGAAAAGTCTCAAGAATAAACACCACTAATTTAGTAATCTTTAACACTTATTTGACTTCTAGTAGTCCCAGCAACCTGCAGTAGTTGCCACTGTCATTATCTTTTCAGCTAACATTTACTGAGAAGTTACTATGTGACAAGTACTACACTAAGGGTTTTATGCATTTAATCCTTTTAATCCTCACAACAACTCCATGTAATTTATTATTACCCATTTTATAGGTGAAGAAGTGGACATTAGAAAAGTCAAACTTGGAAGACCTCAGGATGCCTGTTCACAATGCAGAGTTTGGGCTAGATTCAAGGTTCTTGCTCATATTGCCTCTTTAAGATTTTTTATTTTATTTTTCAGAAGATTTATTTATTTGAAAGGCAGGGTAACAGAGAGGGAAAGACAGAGAGAAGATCTTTAATACAATGGTTCACTTCCCAAATGGCTGTAACGGTTGGGGCTGGGCCAGGCCAAGGCCAGGATACTGGAATTCCATCTGGGTCTCCCACAAGGGACACAAGTACATGGGCCATCTTCTGCTGCTTCCCCAGGTGCATGAGCAGGGAGCTGGATGGGAAGTAGAGCCCTGTGACAGCGCACCTTTGGGATGCTGGCATCATAGGCAGTGGCTTATCCTGCTGTGCCACAATGCCCGCCCCGAGATTGAGTTATTTTAATCAATGTTTTTATTCCCAACCCCAGTTCAAACAAATGAGTACATACAACAGTAAATCATAGAAAATTAATCAATTAAAAAAATATATCATGTAGGATCTCTGTCCTTAATGTGCTATACATTGTGAATTAATACTATAAGTAGTACTCCAACAGTATTTTTCACTTTGTGTTGCTATGTGAGGGCAAACTGTTGAAATCTTTACGTAATATATACTAAACTGATCTTCTGTAAATAAAGAGAATTGAAAATGAATCTTGATATGAATGCAAGGGGAGAGGGAGCGGGAAAGGAGAGGGTTGCGGGTGGGAGGGAAGTTATGGGGGGGGGAAGCCATTGTAATCCATAAGCTGTATTTTGGAAATTTATATTCTTTAAATAAAAGCTTTATTAAAAAAACAGTAAATGACTAGTACATGTATTCCTTTATCATTATAGGAAAGAGTCAAATCATCAGATCAAACTAGTACCTTTGCTTTTGGGCTAAGCAATGGTCCATTTTAAATAAGCAACTACAGATCTCACATCCCAGATCAGATTTTATAATAGAGATAACTTCTCAAACTAAATTCAGAAAGGTAAAAACTTTTGATATATTAATTGTCTGCCAGATTCCTACAGTTAGCTAGCTATTTGGTTATCAAGTTTGAAATATTACACAATTCCTTTGTAATCAAGCCAGCTGAACTCTTAAGTGAAGTTCTCTAAATTAGTATCATAGAAACTCCTTGAATTGCGGCTGACGCTGTGGCTCACTTGGTTAATCCTTCGCCCGTGGCACCGGCATCCCATATGGGCGCCAGGTTCTAGTCCCGGTTGCTCCTCTTCCAGTCCAGCTCTCTGCTGTGGCCTGGGAAGGCAGTGGAGGATGGCCCAAGTGCTTGGGCGCCTACACCTGCACGAGAGACCAGGAAGAAGCATCTGACTCCTGGCTTCAGATCGGCGTAGCTCTGGCCGTAGCAGCCATTAGGGGAGTGAACCAATGGAAGGAAGACCTTTCTCTCTCTCTCTCTCTCTCTCTCTCACTGTCTGTAACTCTACCTGTCAAAATAAATAAATAAATAAAATCTTAAAAAAAAAAGAAAAAAGAAACTCCTTGAATTAAAAAGGAACTATTTTCCCCATCTCATTAGCAAAGATATTCTGCAACTAGTCACACAGATTTTATTAGGATCATTATGATCCTGTGATTTCTATTGAGTGTATTATATGGTAGGATGTTCATCTTGATTCTATACTCAAAAGAGTAACTCAAAAGAGTAACTTGGGCTGGTGCCGCGGCTCAATAGGCTAATGCTCCGCTTGCAGCTCCAGCACACCGGGTTCTAGTCCTGGTTGCCTCTCTTCCAGTCCAGCTCTCTGCTGTGGCCCCGGAGTGCAGTGGAGGATGGCCCAAGTGCTTGGGCCCTGCACCCCATGGGAGACCAGGAGAAGCATCTGGTTTCTGCCTTTGGATCAGCGCAGTGCGCTGGCTGTAGTGGCTATTGGAGGGTGAACCAACGGCAAAGGAAGACCTTTCTCTCTGTCTCTCTCACTGAACACTCTGCCTATCAAAAAAAAAAAAAAAAGTAACTTGATGTAGAAATATCATATCTGGTTACTTAGATGTGATAAACATATATTTTTAAAAACTTCTACCTGTGGGGCCAGCACTGTGGCTCAGCGGGTTAACGCCCTGGCCTGAAGCACCGGCATCCCATATGGGCGCCAGTTCAAGACCTGGCTGCTCCACTTCCAATCCAGCTCTCTGCTATGGCCTGGGAAAGCAGTAGAAGATGGCCCAAGTCCTTGGGCCCCTGTACCCACTTGGGAGACTGGGAAGAAGCTCCTGGATCCTGATCGGCACAGCTCCGGCTGTTGCAGCCATCTGGGGAGTGAACTAGTGGATGGAAGACTTCATTCTCTTTCTGCCTCTCCTCTCTCTGTGTAACTCTGACTTTGAAATAAAATAAATCTTTAAAAAAAAAAAACAAAAACAAAACTTCTACCTGTGCAAATAACAACCAACCTGATTAAAAATAGGCAAAGGATCTGAACACATATTTTTGCAAAGAAGCTATATAAATGACCTATAGCACATGAAAAGGTGGTTACCACCATTAGTCATTATGGAAATGCAAATCAAAACTACACTAAGATACCACTTCACACCCACTGAGATGGATACTACTAAAAGGAAACAAGTGTTGGCAAGGAAGTGGAGAAACTGGAACACTTATCTACTGTTGGTGGTAACGTACAATGGTGCAGCTGCTGTAAAAGAACAGTATGGTGGTTCCTCAAAGAGTTAAGTGGAATTGTATAAAACAGCAAGTCCACTTATGGGCATAAATCCCCAAAAACCGAAATCAGAGACTGGAAGAGATATTTATACATTCATGTTCATACCAGCATTATTCACAACAGGCAAATAGTTGAAGCAAACCAGGTGTCCACTGATGGATGAATAAACAAAATGTAGTTATATACATAATACAATGAAATATTCAGTTTTAAAAAGGATGGACTTTTTAATACATGGTATGATATTGGAAACTGAAATAAGCCTGTAGTAAAAGGACAAGAACTGTATGATTCCAATTATATAAGGAACCTGGAAAAGTCAAGGTGGAGGGAAGCGGAGAATAAGGAGTTATTACTGAATGGCTATTAAATCTCAGTTTGGGAAGACGAAGAAGTTCTAGAGTTGGAGGATGATGTTCACAGTAGCACATTAATGTGAATGTTCTTAACGTCACATAAAATTGGTTAAAATAATAAATTTATTGTATAAAAAATTTGTTCTGAGCTTTAGATAAAAATTTAAGCTATCAGATATGTTAACGATAAGCAGAAAATAGTTTATATTGATTTATGCTGTATATTATAAAAACCTGGATCTTCTCACCCAGCCTATGAGTAGGAGAGTATTTCTTATTTCTAACATAGCTGACAACAGAAGAACTGTTAACAGTAGTACTAACACAAAATACAAGCTAGTTTCTTGTGATTCTTTTGAAAGGTCAATTAGGGGCCGGCGCTGTGGCGTAACTGGTAAAGTTGCCGCCTGCAGTGCCAGCATCCCTTAGGGGCACCGGTTCGAGTCACAGCTGCTCCACTTCTTATCCTGCTCTCTGCTATGGCCTGAGAAAGCAATGAGAGCACTTGCATGGGAGACCTAGAAGCAGCTCCTGGCTCCTGGCTTCAGATTGGTGCAGCTCCAGCCATTGAGGCCAATTGGGGAGTGAACCAGAGCATGGAAGACCTCCCTCTCTCTCTATCTTTCCTTCTCTGTGTAACTCTTTTAAGTAAATAAATAAATCTTTAAAAAACAAAACAAAAAGGTCAATTAAAACTAAACCAAACAAGCTGTATGCTAAATCCAGCAAACTCATCATGATGACAACTAACCTTTGTGTGTCTTCCATCTCCTTCACTAGACGCTCTAAAGTATTTGTATAAGTCCCACTGTGACCCTGTTCCTAGAACAAGAAAATTCAGAAATACTTTACAATACATTTTAGTATAAGAACTGGGATATTTAACATTATTCAGAGTACTAAAGACTACCTTCTATTTCAGCAACCTGGGCCAGGAGGATGCCTTTCTTACAAGATAATTTTCACCATCATGCTTTAACTCTAGTATTTTATATTGCAGGCAATTTGATTTTTACCATCTATCAGGAAAGGTACTACTTATAAAACCCTGCTGCTCTTAGGATCTAACTGCAGTCACCCAAGGGCTCTGTAACTACCCTGTCTTTACTTTCAAGCTCCTTTAGTGGAATCAGTCTACCGTTTTTTAGATGTTACCACAGAATATTAATATGATCCCCACCAACTTTTACAGACATTTTAGAATTTAATTCAGCTATTCCCAAGATAGAATGAAGCACTTTATAAATAAAAATTGCACACCACAATTAACAACATTTCTACACTCTACCTTCATTTACAGCAGTGGTCTCCAAAGCAGGGGTGTGCAAGGTGATCCGTTGGGGTGCAGGAAGAAAATAATAGAACTTCTATTTATATGGAACTTCTATAGAAACTCCAGTAGAACTTAGTCTATAGTAACTTCTACATAACTTCTATAGGAAAATACTCATTTTCTTCTTCTTGTTAAACTATGTTTTTGCATATGCTTCAGAAAGTACACAGCATTTTAGTGGTACATGTATGTAATCTATAAGTATACACATATATTGGCGTACATGCTCAAAATTTTTTTTACTAACAGCAGTGTGTGATCAAAAAAGTTTGGAGACCACTGATTTATGGGAAACTCATCAAACAAGAATTATACCATTTTCAGTTTATTATGAGTTGTGATAAATATTAATTTTAAAATAAGTTCTAATAATCTGTTCTTTCACTAATCAATCCATCTTTCCCTCTTCAAGTTAAGGAAAATGTCACAGATGTACTTACTGTATACTCTGATGACTGAGACCTAAGACCCTTGGTAAGAGCTGGAGGCTTTCCTGTAGTTCCAGGAGTCTGATTGAAGTTCAAAGCCATTATTTCTTCCAGTGATTTTAATGTTTCCTCTTCCTCATCACTGTCTAGGTTGTAACCTAAACTTTCTTCATCACTATCAAAATCAGCCCTTAGTTTTCTTTTCAGTGCACTGCTACCTGTGTTGGAATTTCCTGAACTCTCTTTATCTGAAGGTGCTGTAGAGCTTGGGATACACGGCACAACTTCCAAAGCAGCTGGGGGAGACTTTGTAGAAGTGCCATATTCTGAATGCAAAGATTCCCCAGAAATTTTCCCTGAAGATACATTAGTATCATCCTTATTAGTCTTTGCTTTGTGTTCCTTGTGTTTGGAGGATTCTGTAGAATGCCCAGAACATTCTTTAGATGACAAACGCTCTTTATCTTTTTTAGGAACTGGAAGAGTACAATTTTTAGTATTTAATGGTACCCGAGAGGAACCAGCACTTGGAACGTGGGAAAGTAAAGGTAGAAGTTTTGTCTCTTTTGATGTCACAGAGCCAGCAGTTTTAGTTTTCTGAAGGCTGCTAGCTTTTTTAACTGCAGACTTTTCCTGAGGTAAAGGTGAGTGGGGTTTATGTATCTTAGTGTCTTTGGTACTTGCCACACTGATTTGGTCACTATTCCTAGAATGGTGGCCAGAATGTGAAGGTGCTGAGCTTGCAGAGGGGTAATCGGCTTCATCGTGAGGTTCCTTGGATATATCTTCCAAGCGCAACACATCACCAGGTGTCTTCAGAGCAATATGTTTTATGAATTTTTCTTTCTGATGTGATCCGTCAGGACGCTTCTCAAAAAAGGACTCTTTTGCTTTTGGTATCAGAGATTCTCTTGTGCTTTTTAGATCTGAGTCCACAGAGCTCCTTTTTCTTTTGTCAGGGAATTTATTCTGTTTAGAGCCTGGTAAAATTTAATTTTTGTAAGATTAGTGAAAAGTATACTTTCCTATCTCAGAAAAGCTTATTCAGTGAGTTTCTAAAACACTTTGACAAAATATTTAAATTCTACAGATTCAGGTTGTGATTATTCAGTATATATGGAATGAGGACAGAATTAATTATGTCATTTATCAAGTTGATACATACTGGTGTCAAGTTTAAAGCAAATGACAAACGCTCACATTTCATTCTAAAGCTATTAAAATGTTAGTACCTTAACAGAATTAAAGGTCACTCCCCAAAACAAAGACAACTATGAGATTCAAGATGGGATTCTCAAGACAGATATTCTCTTAAACCTAGGACTACCTGGTTCCAGAAATGTACGACTGCTTCCTCTACATGTATAGTACCTTAAAAACACAGTATAACTGGAAGGCAGACACATTTTAATTTTCCACTTAAAAAGAAATTTACCCAATTCGTTCCCTCTACTATTTAATTATTATTTATTCTTTCCTATGTATCTTTCCAATCTTTAGCTATGTTACAGGATGTACTGTGTCCCCTAAAAATGATATGAAGTCCTAAACCCCAGTAATTCAGAATATGGAAATAGACTTCATAAACATGATACAATTAAAATAAGGTTTTTTAAGGGTGTGTCCTAATGCAATGTAACTCTTACAGAAGTGCACAGATGAAACACAAACTAAAGATTTACAAGGCAAAGATGTCATGTAACCAGAGTGATAAATCTGCAAGTAAAGAAACACCAAGGATTACAAGCCAACACAAGATAGACGAGGTAAAGAACTAGCGTTGTAAGAGAGAACACAGCCCTACCAATAAGTTGATTTTGTACTTCTAACTTTCAGAATTGTTAAATAATAATTTCTGTTGTTTTAGTCATCTTGGGTTTTGGTATTTTGCTATGGGAGCCCTAGGAAACAAGTTGTACACGTTTATCAGTTGCCTCATCCAGAAACATTTCAGTAACAACCACTTCTCAAAAATCTCACTAAAAAGTCTCCAAAACCAAACTTGAGAGTTAGGTAATTTTTATTTGGACAACTTTATCAATAATATAGAAAATTCAATAAAATTAAATAGTAATTAATAAACAAATATCCCAGAGCCAGGGATGGCCCATGTCCTTGGGGACCTGCACCCATGTAGAAGATCTGGAAGAAGCTCCTGGCTCCTGACTTCAGATGGGCTCAATTCCAGCTGTTGTACCCATTTGGGAAGTGAACCAGCAGATAGAAGACGTCTCTCTCTGTCTCTAGCTCTCTCTGTAACTCTTTCAAATAAATAAACATTTTAAAAAATAAACAAATATCTCTTCTCTTTTTCTTTTTAAAGATTTATTTATTTGAAAGTCAGAGTTCAGAGAGAGGGAGAGACAAGAGAGAGGTCTTCCATCTGCTGATTCATTTCCCAAATGGCCGCAACGGCCAAAGCTGCACCAATCTGAAGCCAGGAGCTTCTTCCGGGTCTCCCACACGAGTACAGGGCCCCAAGGACTCGGGCCACCTTCCACTGCTTTCCCAGGCTATAGTGGAGAGCTGGATCAGAAGTGGAGCAGCTGGGACTCAAACCGGCACCCATATGGGATGCTGGCACTGCAGGCGGCGGCTTTACCTGCTATGCCACAGCACCGGCCCCTGCTACTGCTTCTTTGATTTACTTATTTGAAAAGCAGAGTGGCCGGCACCATGGCTCAATAGGCTAATCCTCCACCTGTGGCACCGGCACACCAGGTTCTAGTCCCGGTCGGAGCACCGGATTCTGTTCCGGTTGCCCCTCTTCCAGGCCAGCTCTCTGCTGTGGCTAGGGAGTGCAGTGGAGGATGGCCCAAGTGCTTGGGCCCTGCACCCGCATGGGAGACCAGGAGAAGCACCAGGAGAAGCCTTCGGATCAGCGTGATGCGCTGGCCGCAGTGGCCACTGGAGGGTGAACTAACAGCAAAAGGAAGATCTTTCTCTCTGTCTCTCTCTCTCTCTCACTGTCCACTCTGCCTGTTAAAAAAAAAAAAAAAAAAGGCAGAGTGAAGAAGGAGAGAAAAAGAAAGATCCACCCCCTGCTTCATTCCCCAAACTGGACTGGAAGCAGAACAGCTAGAAATTAAACGAGCACTGTGATATGGGATGCTGGTGTTGTTAAACAACGGCTTAACCTACACCACAATGTCATCCCATTTTAAGAGCTTCTAGCATAAGAATTAGAAGAAAATGAATTAGTACCATAGGCGGCTCCTCTGCAAACTCTTAAGGGCAGTAAATTAATAGTAACATTTTCATGATTGTTTCTATACTCCTATCCAGACTGTAGAGAGAGTGTCTAGTAGTTTCAGTTTTGACTAATATATAAAATAAGTAAGAGAGGGGCTGACGCTGTGGCACAGTGGGTTAAAGCCCTGGCCTGAAGCACCAGCATCCCATATGGGTGCCAGTTCGAGTCTTGGCTGCTCCACTTCCCATCCAGCTCTCTGCTATGGACTGGGAAAGCAGTAGAAGACGGCTCATGTCCTTGGACCCCTGCACCCATGTGGGAGACCTGGAAGAAACTCCTGGCTTCTGACTTCTGGCTTCGGATTGGCGCAGCTCTGGTCATAGCGGCCAACTGGGAAGTGAACCAGTGGATAGAAGACCTCTCTCTCTTTCTCTACCTCTCTGTAACTCTGTCTTTCAAATAAATAAAATTTTTTTTAAATAAATAAAATAGGTAAGAGAGGACTGAGTTTTTAAAAAGAAAAAATGGAAAGGTCTAAAGTCCACTAACGGGGAACTTGTTATTAATAAATTATCAAATGTACTGGGGATAGATTAAACATGATCTCAGAATTCAGCCATACTCAAGGTTCAGAAAGAGCAGAGACAAATGTCTATCAGCATTTCTGAAATCTCTGAACTGTGGGATTAGTAATTCTGTGATTATATATATTACCATCACAATTGCTAAGCACAATAATGGTAATGATGAACAACATGCATGATTTCCTTTTTTAGTATCCACTCACCATCAAATAAAGTAAGTACTCTCAATGTAATCTAGAGTGGGAAATCCCTGTATGTCTTTTACATATTGAATTTCTGTTGATCTCAGTCCACTGAAGTATAAATGTACAAGGATGTAATGCTATAATGCATGCAGTATAATAAAAGTAATGTATAAGTGAAGGTCAACCACCTTAAGTGTGCCTCTGAAAATATGCAGAGAACAATGTTTTCAAGCAGTGCCTCAAAACTTTTAATATGTAAATGAAACAACTTCAGCCAGCACTGACAGAATTTGTAAACACAGGAAATGAAGAATTTTTTAAAAAAGATTTATTTACTTGAAAGTCAGAGATACAGAAATAAGGAGGCAGAGAGAGAGATATCTTCCACCTGCTGGTTCACTCCTCAAATGGCCGTAATGTCCAAGGCTAGGCCAAGCCGAAGCCAGGAACTTCTTCTGGGTCTCCCAGATGGGTGCAGGGACTCAAGCACTTGGGCCATCTTCCACTGCTTTTCCAGGCACATTAGCAAGGAGCTGGATCAGAAGTGGAGCAGCCTGGACTCAAACCAGCGCTCAAATGGGTTGTCAATGCTGCAGGCAGTGGCTTAACCTTCTATGCTACAGAGTCAGCCCCAGAAGAAATTTTTTTAAAGTCTTAAGTCATTATCATAGAAAAAGGCAAAGTTGAATAACAGCTGCACCACCAGCAGCAGCCGCCTTTACACTGGCAGAGCTGGCCTAATATTCTGTACTTCCACCCACCTAAGCGAAAAGTGATCATTTACTTAATATTACAAATATGCAATACAGTGAATGAAGCAGTCTCATGGCTGAGAAATTTTTATTCTTGAATAATGTCAAAACTTACTACAATTTTATCATAAAACCAACATTATAGAAATTAAATAAATTTAAAAACACACAGGGGCCAGCGTTTGCGCAGTGGGTTAAGCTGATGCTTCTAACACCAGCATCCCATATCAGAGTGCCAGTTCAAGTCCTGGTTGTTGTCCTTTCAATCCAGCTTCCTGCTAATGAACAGGTAGCAGAAGATGGCCCAAGTGTTTGGGGCCCTGCCACCCATATGGGAGACCCAGATGTAGCTTCTGGATGGCCCAGATCTGGCTATTGTGACCATTTGGGGAATGAACCAGCAGATCAAAGAAATCTCTCTCTGTCACACTGCCTACCACATAAATAAAGACAAACACAAACAAAAAAAGCCACATAGAAAACTTCAGATTTATTCCTGGATCCTAGACAATCCTCCTATGATGGTAAAATACGGTTGGGCTGAAACTTGATTTTAACAATTTAGAATGCTTGGTCAAAATAATTATACATAAAATGAAGTACTATAGGAAACTTGAAGAATGACTCAGAAATGTCTCTCTGTACCCGTGTTTCTTTCATCTCTAAAAGTTAACACTTTTGTGAGGATCAAATGAAATAGAAGCACATAGAAGAGAGCATAGCACATAGTAAGTGTTCAACAAATGTTGGTTATAATGATTTCGTCCAATATATCTTAGTGGATGTCGAAATTCACAGTTGACAAAATATATAGTCATCACGGGGAAGATAACAACTTGATACATCATACTATAACAGTCATTTTGGGGGATCTTTCATTTTCAGTGTTATAAATTTCTGTAGTGTTTGAAATTTTATGTTCTAGTTAAAAAAAAAAAACCTTGGTGCTGGCGTTTTGGTACAGTAGGTTTGGCTGCATCTCTTACCAGAATGCAGGTTTGAATCCCGGCTCTTCCACTTTTTAGACAAGCTCCCAGCTAATGTTCTAGGAAGGCAGGGGATGAAGACCCAAGTGCTTAAGCCCCTGTTACCCGAGAATGAACACCTGGATGGAGTTCCTGGTTTCTGGCTTCAGTCTGTCCGAATCCAGATTACTGTGGACATTTGGGGAGTGAACCACTAGATAGTAGACAGACAGCTGGATCTCCCTCTCATTCTCTCTCCCCTTCTTTCCCTCCTCTGAAACTCTGCTTCTCAAATAAACAAAAAAACTTTTGTAAAAAAAAATGATAACTTCAGAATTACTGAATTAGCAGTAACTGTTATTATCTATTTGTTAATACACAGTAAAAGCACAAACTATTATCATGCAGATGTCCTTGACATTTGATATTAAAAAGGCATATTTGTATTTGTAATATTATGGAACACTGTCTTGGATAACAGTTCCAACTTTATACAAAACATCTTTAACATAGTAGCAGGACCATAGAGAAGCCGCAATTCTAAGAATAAAACATTATGCTTCTTGATGTTGTCAAGAATTCAGAAGTAAGAAACTGGGGCCCAGGCTGTGGCAAAGAAGGTTAAGCTGCTGCCTGCAGTGCCAGCATCCCAGATGGGCGCCAGTTCGAGTCTTGGCTGCACCTCTTCTGATCTAGTTCCCTGCTAATGCACCTGGGAAAGCAGTGCAATATGGCCCAAATCTTTGGGCCCCTGTCACCCATGTGAAACATCTAGAAGAAGTTCCTGGTTCCTGGCTACAGCCTGACCCAGCCCCAGCTGTTATGGCCATTTGGGGATTGAACAAGCAGATGGAAGATCTCTCTCTCTCTCCTTTCTCTGCTTCTCAAATGAATAAACAGATCTTTAAAAAAACCTGATCTTTAAAGAAAACTGAACACAAATATGAGAAACACATTGCTAAGAACTCTTGAAGAATGCAGAAAAGAGTCAAGACAAAGCAAAGACTACATATACTAAAGTGAAGTACAATTCTTTTTCAATATAATTTTACCAAACTCTTCATCTGAGAAACTCAATTCACCTTTAGAAAGAAAAATTTAAACATATGTATTTATAAGACACAAATCTATTTAGAAATAAATTTAATTTTTATCTCACCTGAAGTAGGTTCCCATGAATCCGAAGAGGATCTTTTTCTTGAGAGATGTCCATTTTCCTATCAGGAAAGAAAGAAAAAATTAGTTAGGAGTTTGAGGTAGTTAAGTATTTGAATTGCCCTTCATAACACTTATAAAGACTTTAGACTGAATTAACTTCCAAAATAACATTTAAAGATCTTAAGTTTTATCATAAAAATGAAGTATATTTTTATGATTAAAAATCTAAAATGTTGGAGCCAGTGTTATTGTATAGTGGGTAAAGCCCCTCCAAAGCCAGGAGCCAGGAACTTCTTCCAGGTCTCTCATGTGAGTGCAGGGGCCCAAGCATTTGGGCCATGTTACACTGCTTTCCCAGGCCATAGCAGAGACCTAGATGGGAAGTGGAGCAGCCAGGACTCGAACTGGAGCCCATATGGGATGCCGGCACTGCAGGCAGCAGGTTAACCTGCTATGCCAAAGCACTGGCCCCAATAATTTGTATTTCTAACAAGTTTTCATATGATGCTAACATTGACAGTCCCACCCAGGGACCATAGTTTGAGAACTCTTCTTTCTGATTTTTGACTCCTTAAGCATCTCCCTTCAGCAAAGTTTATTTTATTATTTTTTATTGAGCTAAACATTTAAAAAAATTTTTTTTAAACAGGCAGAGTTAGACAGTGAGAGAGAAAGGTCTTCCTTCCGTTGGTTCACCCCCCTAATGGCCGCTACAGCTGGCGCTGTGCTGATCCAAAGCCAGAAGCCAAGTGCTTCCTCCTGGTCTCCCATGCAGGTGCAGGGCCCAAGCACTTGGGCCATCCTCCACTGCCTTCCCGGGCCACGGCAGAGAGCTGGACTGGAAGAGGAGCAACTGGGACTAGAACCTAGGGTACCGGTGCCACAGGCGGAGGATTAGCCTAGTGAACCGTGGCACTGGCCCTAGCTAAGCATTTTTTTTAAAAAAAGGATTTTTTAATTTGAAAGGCAGAGTAACAAAGAGGGAGAGACAGCACTATCTTCCATCTGTTGGTTTACTCCCACAACAGTTGTAATGGCTATGGCCGGGTCAGGCCAAAGTCCACCGAGTGGCCGAGGTCCAAGGTCTTGGACCATCATCTGCAGCTTTCCTAGGCACATTAGCATGGAGCTAGATTGAAAGTGGAGCAGAGGGTTAGCGCTGTGGCGTAGCAGGTAAAGCTGCTGTCTGCAGCGATGCCCTCCCAAATGGGTGCCAGTTAGAGTCCCAGCTGCTCCATTTTTGGTCCAGCTCTCTGCTAGGGCCTGTGAAAACAGTAGAGGATGGCCCAAGTCCTTGGGCCCCTGCACCCATGTCAGAGACCCAGAAGTTCCTGGCTCCTGATCAGCTCAGCTCCGACAACTGCGGCCACCTGGGGAGTGAACCAGTAGATGGAAGACCTCTTTCTATCTGCCTCTCTATAGATTTGCCTTTTAAATAAATAAATATATCTTTAAGAAAAAAAAAAAAAGTGGAGCAATCTGTACTCAAATCTGCACTCAAATGAGATGCTTATATGGTAGTGACTTAACCTGTTCTGCCTCAACACCATCCAGTCCCAGCAAAACCCACTTTAAATATGACTACTAGCCTAAGAAAACAAAATAGGGGTGGATGTGGTGGTACAGTGGGTTAAGTTGATATTTGCGATGCCCACAACCCATATCTGAGTGCCATTTCAAGTTCAGGCTCCTTCACTTCTGATACAGCTTCCTGCTAATGCACCGGGGAAGACAGCAGATGCTGGCGCAAGTGTTTGGTTCCTTCCTCCCATGTGGGAGACCCAGATGGAGTTCTGGCTCTTGGCTTTGGCATGGGCCACCCTGGCTGTGTGGTCATTTGGGGAATGAACACAGTGGATGGAAGATCTCTATCTTTTCATTACTCTTGCAAATAGTAATCAATCAAAGAAAAAACAAGTTTAAAAAAAGATCTCTGTTCTGAAATATTAAAGGCAGGAAACACTTCTTTACTAAATTCAATGATGGGTAGTTGGAACAAACCCAGTGAAATCAGCTTTTACACAAACTGTGCAACAATATTTCCTTAAAGAAAGATACTGTGACCTAGCAGTTATTAAATATTTTTAGGGTTAGTACTCTAGACATTATATTTATATAACAGTAGCAAAGCTAATTCAGTAATTACTGCACATACCAGGTTTGAAAGGTTACTCTTTCCAGGTATGGCATCATTCTGTTTACTTTGTTCCTGTCTCGGTTGGCATTTTCTTCCCATACTAGAGGATTTTAAGGAAAGACTGCTTGCTTCGGAGAAAGAATTTTCTGAGTTAATTCTCTGTTCCATTTGTTCCTTTCTCAACTTCTTCAGTTCTCGTTCTCTGCAGTAAGAGGCTAGGGACAACTGGAACTTAGCTCCCAGTGCGCCTTCTCCTGGGTGATGTCTGGATAGGCTGCTCCTGCTACTGAGACTTCTGGAGCTGTTCTTGAAGATGTCAGGTTCTGTGACTGTGGCCTGTCTTTTGGACTCGGCATTGGTCTTGCCTCGGTCTCTATCAGCCTTCTCTCTGCTATTTTCATGAATGAACAGAGACTTCCTTCTCTCTGGAGATCGATGTTTTTTCTTCAGCGCTTTCATCTCTTCTGATAAGCGGTAAGGAGGAGGAACATAGATATGTGTTCCTTTGGGTAAGTACTTGGAGGCTAGTGACACACAAGGTCGACGTGACTCAGATACATCACGATCTTTATGGTGCTCTTTCACACCTTTCATGAAAGCTTCTAAAATAGGGCTCTTGTCTGACGGCATCCTTTTGTGTTTAGATTTTTTTGGTGAGGACAGTTTCCTTTCAAACTGCTCTGTCCCAGTAACGGACAATCCACTTCCTCCATATTTGATGTTTGATTTTTGTGGAGAATCCAACATATGTCTGTCTAAATAGCCAATTAAAACACATACAAACTGCATGTTACTAAAAACAACACAAACATTTTATACTATTATTGTTTAATATATGAAATTAAACTACATTTAAAGCTGCCACAAAACTTTGTAAATTGATAATATCTGGTTAATGATACACATTTTATTGGAGGGTAAGAGAAATGAAGACATGTTTAATAGCCTTACTTTCATTAATCTCCAATTTGCTATATTATGTAACTCTTTTGGCTCTATTTATAAGTTATTATACTAGAGAATCAAAATAGTATACATTATAACATTAAATTATTGACTAGAATATTATTTTAAAATATAAGAAAGGATAACTGCAAAAATAGTTTCTGTTTAGAACTTGAGATTATATTCGTTAAAAAATACCTTCACTATATTTTAATTTTGAATACTGTATTTAGTCAAATTAGCAAGAGTTTAGACAAGGTTAACAACTTGAATCCATCTCCCTCATCCCCAAAACAGCCTATTGAAAAAGCATTATAGCCAGCGCTGCGGCTCTCTAGGCTAATCTTCCGCCTTGCGGCACCGGCACATCGGGTTCTAGTCCTGGTCAGGGCGCCAGATTCTGTCCTAGTTGTCCCTCTTCCAGGCCAGCTCTCTGCTGTGGCCCGGGAGTGCAGTGGAGGATGGCCCAAGTGCTTGGGCCCTGCACCCCATGGGAGACCACGATAAGCATCTGGCTCCTGCCATCGGATCAGCGCGGTGCGCCAGCTGCAGCGCACAGGCCGCGGCAGCCATTGGAGGGTGAACGAATGGCAAAGGAAGACCTTTCTCTCTGTCTCTCTCTGTCCACTCTGCCTACCAAAAAAAAAAAAAAAAAAAAAAAAAAAAGCATTACAGTATACACACCTTGTTTTGAGGCTCGTTTGAAGAAATCTATAATTGACTGTTTCCTGAAAACAAAAGCATAACTAATATGGTATCACATAAGCAAATATTAAGACCTTAATAACCTGGATTAAATGAAAAATGTTAGATTTACAGAATATGGGCTAGATTTCACCCTTTAATCAAGTTCTCACGACAGTAATCATGCTTTGCTAAACTGGTCATGAAAAAATTGAAAATTACGATTCATCACTTCCAGTAGTTTATCACAACTGAGGTTTATGTAACCTACAGTATTAAAATAAGAGTAGATTGTGGGTTCAGGTAATTGGTACAGAGTGCTTCTTAGGATCAAAACACTCACTGCTACATGGCAGGATGGAAGAGCTTTGGGATAAGCATTTGTTGACACCTCCAGTCACTGGCACAGAATGACATTCAATAAAAATTTGCTGGATAAATAATGGAGATTATAAAAACAGAGTAAAACCTGAACAGTATACCACAACAAGAGTAAAACAGATGGTAAACTGGCAATATGGATGGTTTGGCTGATTTCAGGAAGCAGCTGAAGAGGAATGTACCAGATAAAGGAAGAAAGGATCAAGTATTAAGCTCATTCTACCCTCTCTATACACTTCAGCAAAATGCTAATCTAAGTTAACAGCAGTAATTGGAATAAGCTTTCACAACCAAGTAAGTAGCGTTACAAATTTTTAATTTTTTATCTAAGAATCTTTTAAGATATTTACAAAACAACACGTTGCCTGGGCAAAACATGAAATGGAGAAAATGGAATAAAGTTAGTAAATATAACAAAAACCAAATTGTTTTTTAATTCTTAAGGATTTCTGAATTCAAAGGAGACACAAAGGATGACATTACCAGAATTTATATTCTGACTTGCCTGTATGCTCAGAGCTGATAGCTGCAAAAGGGAGAATGTAACCAAATACAGAGCAAAATTAACTTTCTGACAAGTGTGCTGAAATGTTTTCATTTCACCGAAAGAAAATAAGATTACCAACTGCCCTACATATTTATCTACTAGGAGGTTGGAAAAGTTGAACGAACCAAGTTCCTTATGAATGTTAAACTTCTACACCTTGCACACCTTACTGGTCACGTTACAGGAGCAATGCACATCTTTACTGGTAACTGAGTCTGCCATGTTTGTCTGTGATTTTTCTAGAAAAGCTAAGTGGTTATGAGATGAATATAAGTGACAGGCTATGAAAGAACATATGCAACTGTTTACAAAGTAAATTATTTTAGGCAAATTATTTTACTTTAGAAAAGAAGGAAAAGCCAGAGGGTCTACAAAAGGAAGAAAGAGAACGTTACTTACTGAGGAGACATGGGAAAGAAAACAGAAGCAGCCAGTTCATTCGAAACAAGCTAACATTAAATCCACCTCTACATTAATTACTAAATGCAATACCATCTCTCTTCCTTAAAATGTTACATTCCAAGCTCCTTTTCCATTAAGACACCAGAACAAGAAAAATGCATTTGGGTAAAGCGCACGCGCACACACACACACACACACACACAAACATATAAAATACCATGAATTTAACTTTTTAAGAGATTCTCTAAGTTTATATGCACAGAAATGTCCCTAACTTATAATTGCTTAAAAACAAATTATAACAGCTTCATAACCCATATCTGACACTTCTGAGGCCAAATGTGTTTCAGAATTCTGAATTTCTGGAACTTTATAAAGAGGATAAATTAAATGAATTATGTAAGGGTCCCCGTGGGGTCTGGTGCTGTGACCTGTAATCAAATACAGTAACATCTCCCCAGCAAGATTTATGAATATTCACATGCAAATGGGATAAAGGTCATAAACAGCCATAGTTTCTGGTCAGGCTTGGCTGCCAAGTTAACACTTGTTGCCAAACTTACCAAAAACATCTAGCTGCCACAGCTTTTTGGCTTTCAGAAACCAGATAAAGGATCATGGACCTGAACCATAAAACCATGAATTTACTGTAAACTTAAAAATAAAAGACAGTACCAAGTTCGTAGAGAATTTAAGCATATTTTATTGTCAGCGGATGTCATTTGAAGAAATCACCCATTTCATTACACAGATTCCAGGAAATCTTTACAAAACAACTGGCCTCTTGGAGAGGCATAAAATTACTGAAAGAGAAGACGCATCACATCCCACATCTGTAATGCTCTCTTAAGAACGAATTACCGTGTACACGGGACTGTTAGGTTACCCGCAGACAAGTTCTCCCACAATTTAGGATCAGAACTGAGAACGCACAGAAAACGACCTACGTATGCAGTAAGCAGTTAGGGCCCCGGGTCCAGCTCGCGGAAGGTAGGAAACCACCTCGACCTAAGGCAGGTTCTTCAGCGCCATCCAGGCTGGTGGTCACTAGACCAGGAGCTGCTTCCCAACTCCAGAGAAGCGAACTCCAACTCCCAGCAGCCCCTGCGCGGAGGCGGGGCGAGCATCGCCGGCCCCCGGAGCGCCGAGGCCTGAGCTCGCAGAGGATGGCGGGAACTGAACAGCGGCCGTCCGCAGTCCTCCCCTCCTACCCTTGCCCCCGCGACCCGGCCCCTTCTCAAGCCCTCTGCACGGTACCTGTCCCCAGGACTCTCTGGTCTTTTTCCCGCTGCAGCAGGGGCCGTACTACCCGGTCTCAGATGGCAGCGCGGGGGCGACGACCCCGGGGCTGGGGATGAGGGGAAACCTGGCCTAGCGGGCATGCAGCGCCTTGTCATGTCGGCGCCGCTGACGACGGCGGCATGAGCTGTGGCTGGAGAAGATGGGTGCGTGGTTGCCGTCTTGCTGCTGGGGCTCAGAGAGGCTGTCGGAGCAGAGGTGGGCGGCACCCCCTTCTCTCTTCATGGCGGTTCTCTCTTCGGAAGTGACTCCGGTGCGAGCGGGAAGGAACCTGAGGACCAGTAGGGGGCGGGTCTTTGCTGGGACTTTCGCGGTCTGATTGGCTAGCGTGGCGGTCATTCCGGTCGTGGTGCAATTGAAAGATGCAGCTCCAGGAGAAGGCGGGATTTCGGAAAGGGGGAGGGGAGGGACTAAACTGCTCCCCCGCTCCGTCACGTGCGCCGGGGGCGCGCGCCTCCGCCTCGGGGCCAGGCGGCCGCGGCGGGGAGCGCGGGGGCGGGAGAGGCGGCTCGCCGCGGGCTCTGCGGCAGCTGTGACACCCGTCTCCGGCGGAGGGGTGAGGCTGGCAGGAGTCAGCCGCAACCGGGCAGCTGCCCTCAGTGAGGGTGGCCAGCAGTTGGGCGTCTTATGTCATCGATGGTGCTGAATTCGGCGCTCCCCAGCTGCTTGTTACATCGTCCCTAGAAGGTCTTAGGCCAGAGTGCCATCACGCTGTCAGCGTTTCCTCTGTGGTCTGCACAGCCAGACCTGAAGATTTGCCCATTCTCTGAGGGTTCTTTTTAAGTGTTCTATATTCTGTTTTTGAAAGGAACAAAACCCCCATTGGAATAGGGACAGTTGTTCCGTAAAAGCATTTTGAGTGATCCATGAAGTCTCTGCAGCTGGCTTCCCTGGAGGTTTCTGAAAGGAACATGGAATCAGCTTGCAGTTACCCATGTTTTAAGTTTGGACTACTGGGTTAATGAAAGCTGCCGGCATCCTCAGGCCTCCTTTAGAGGCTGATAGCCAGGACTTTTCTTTAGACTGAGAGTGTCTTTGAACCTCAGTCTCCACATCTGTACAGTGGGTATATTACTCTTTTTTGGGTAATTATAAACCATAAAAGTAAGAAGTATTGTAGGCTGTGCAGTCAGATTCTGTTATGTAATCAGTACTGAGTAAATCAGTTCCCTGTCTCTTTGTTCTCCACACTTTCAGTGAAATTAACTTTCTATAAAATCTTCTAGAGACAGGTCAAATACTCTTAGAGTAACTGTTAGCAATCAAAGTACCTGTCTCAAGGATGTCCAGGTTTTAATTGCCAGGGCTGTTCAATCAATTGGATGGAGCAGAATCTTAAATGCCACAGAATAATTTGTACTCCTCTTTCAAGTTGCGGTACTGGATTGGACTTCATTGGTTGGTTGCTAAGCAGGCCCGCCTGACCTGAAGTTCCCCTCCTTGCCTTTCCCAGTTATCCCTCGGGAGGAAGGATTAATGAGGACTGAAGTGGCCAGCAGGCTGGCAAAGCAGAGGGTACAGGTGTCGCTGCCATCCGAGAGGCACGTTTGCACAGCTGCCTACTTGGCAGTGGGAGTGCAAGAAAGGAAATTCCAAAATAAAAGGGCGCTTTTGAGCTGCTAGTAGAATTTACTGCTTTTTTAGTGAGCATTGCTCCTTATGTAAAAAGAGCAAAGTGTGTTAAATAATAACTTGTTAGTATAAGGGGGCTTTTCACGTCTTATTTCTTGTCTCTTGATTCGATGTTCTCTGGTGCATATTTCTTTTTTCTTTTTTAGACAGAGTTACAGAGAGAGACAGAGAGAAAGGTCTTCCTTCTGTTGGTTCATCCCCCAAATGGCCGCTATAGCTGGCGCTGCACCAATCCGAAGCCAGGAACCAGGTGCTTTCTCCTGGTCTCCCATGGGGTGCAGGGCCCAAGCACTTGGGCCATCCTCCACTGCCTTCCCAGGCCACAGCAGAGAGCTGGACTGGAAGAGGAGCAACTGGGACTAGAACCCAGTGCCTGTATGGGATGCTGGCGCCGCAGGCAGAGGATTAACCAAGTGAGCCACAGCGCCGGCCCCTGATGCATATTTCTACGCTAGGAAGTTCCTGCTTCCAGAACACAGCACATCTCCAAAACATTGAATCCGGTTTGTTTCATTGCATGCTCAGCCCATAAAAAGAGTAATGCATAAGAAAACATGTTCTGCATGATCAGTTAGCGGCTTTTCTTGGATCTTAGCATTTGAATCGTTCAGCCTCTAAGGCATCACTTTAAAGTCTGTACTGACTCCACAAACAATAGTTTTCACATTTTCTTAATCTGAGCAACAGATTATGGAGTTAAGTGAGGCAAGAAATCCCTTGATCAATAAATGGAGATGGAGTCGTAATGAAAACACAATTCTAAAAGTCTCCTCAACAGAGAAGTAGTAATCTAAGTCCTCAGTAAGCATCAAGGCCCTTCTTTGTTTAAGCGGGATGTTGGAAAGTGACACAGGTTTGGGATGCAGCTTGAGATAGGTTCAACAGACTAACAGGATGGCTGCGAGTCTCTAAGGCTCTTCCTGTCCCCTGGTGTTTGTAACCCTTCTCCCCGCCTTGCAATGCACGCACATACACCAAGCATGGCCAGCTGTTGCGCATGAAGGTCAGGAACTAGTATGCTGGGTAAGAGATGTTCAGAGTTCAGGGTATGCATGAGGGGAGAGAACACCAGGTGGGGCTGCGGGGGATGGAGCACGAGTGACATAAGCAAACCTGAGTAAGAGATTTAAGATGAAACAGCCAGGACTGGAAAAATAATTTGGCGAAATTCAGGCTGGGTGATGGTGGGAAAGGCTGATTTGGGAAGACTTCAGTACCTGGTGGTGAGGACCTAAGACCACTGCGGCGCAGCTCAGTTTCTCACCTTGAGTTGCTGAAGTGGAAGGGAGGGGAGCCAGCTCTGGCCTTGAGGAAAGGGATGGGCCAGCAGTTGAAATAATGTTACGTGAACTATCTGGCAAGTTTGCTGAGAGAGTCAGGCTGATGGTGGGAGTGGTGTAACTGATAGCAGAAATGCGAAGCAATCAGAGCTTGAACAGCCTGTGCAGATGGGCTCACACAGAACCTTAGCAGGCAGGGAACAAAAGGTCACTAAGTTACAGAGAATGTTACTAAAAAGCAGGGGCCTCTAAAAGGAACTTATGATTATCCAGTAATGACGAATTTGTGTTCTGAAATCGCTGCGGTCCGGAATGCCTCCCAAGGCTCTTGTTGGAGGGCACTGGAGGCCAGGCCAAGAGGCAAGGATAAGGAACCGACTCAGATAAACAGGAAATAATGAAGTTCAAAGCCTGACAGACAAAGAAGGAGCACACAGTGGTCTCGAGACGCAAAGATGAGCTCCCAGTGGCCACCCAAGTCACTTTGCAAACGATGCTGAATTCAAAACTGCCCAACAAGTGCTTGGAAAAACCCCTGGCTGAGTTTCAGGGGCTTCTGGAGAAATGCCCAATGTAACATCATGCAACTTAAACTTCCTGGGGGTAATTCATCAAACTGCACTACACCCCATCTGGCATTAAAGAACGTCAGGTTCTTGTGACTTTGTTATGGGGTCGTGCAAAGTGGTTTCTCACGCTCCAGACACATGAGAAGCATGTTTGATCTGGTTGGTTTTTGTTTTGTTTTGTTTTTTTGACAGGTAGAGTTATAGACAGTGTGAGAGAGACAGAGAGAAAGTTCTTCTTTCCGTTGGTTCACTCCCCTGATGGCTGCTACGGCCAGAGCTGAGCTGATCCGAAGCCAGGAGCCAGGTGTTTCCTCCTGGTTTCCCATGTGGGTGCAGGACCCAAGCACTTGGGCCATCCTCCACTGCCTTCCTGAACCACAGCAGAGAGCTGTACTGGAAGAGGGGCAACCAGGACAGAATCCAGTGCCCCGACTGGGACTAGAACCTGGTGTGCCGGCGCCGCAAGGTGGAGGATTAGCCTAGTAAGCCGCGGCGCCAGCCATGCTGCTGTTGTTGTTTTTAACATGCTCTGTGACCTATTACCTCAATTTGAAAACCCTCTAACAGGCTGCTGAGTGAGAAATATCTGACTATAGGCTGGAATCCCTAAAAGAAAAAAAATAGTATTTCCCAAACTGTGTCTTCTATTTCAAATGTAAATGTAAATGCAGTATCTATGCCTACCAGTACTGGTAAACAAGATACTATAAAAGAAACTTGTACAAGGGACTGCACTGGGGTGTAGTGGGTTAAGCCACAGCCTGCCAGCTGCTCCACTTCAGATCCACTCCCTGAATGGGCTAGAAAAGCAGCAGAGGACAGACCAAGTCCTTGGGCGCCTGCACCCACATGGGAGACCCAGAAGAAACTCCTGGCTCCTGGATTTGGCCTGGCCCAGCCCCAGCAGCTGCAGCTATGTGGGGAGTGAACCAGCAGATGAAAGATTTTTCTGTCTGTCTCCCTCCCTGTAACTCTTTGAAATACATAAATCTTTAAAAAAGAAAAAATAAATTTTTACTTATTTTCACTTTCATTTTAAAGGCAGAGAGACAGACAGAGATCTTCCATCTGCTAGCTCACTCAATCTGGCTCTCCCACATGGGTGAGCTCCAGTACTTGAGCACAGTCTACTGCCTTGAACAGTGCACACTGGCAGGACATTGGAAGGGAAGCAGAGCAGGCAGGACTTAAACCAGATTAGTCCTGGTTGGGGTGCTAGATTCTGTCCCGGTTGTTCCTCTTCCAGTTCAGCTTTCTGCTGTGGCCCGGGAAGGCAGTGGGAGGATGGCCCAGGCCCTTGGGCCCTGTACCTGCATGGGAGACCAGGAGGAAGCACCTGGCTCCTGGCTTCGGATCAGCACAGCGCACCGGCGTAGCAGCCACTTGGGGGGTGAACCAACGGAAAAAGGAAGACCTTTCTCTCTGTCTCGCTGTCTAACTCTGCCTGTCCAAAAAAAAAACCAGCAAAAAACAATGGGATGGAGAATTCTGGTACATTGCGTATAGTATATGAACATGTATTGTTCTGCAAAATTTTCACTCCTTCAGTTGTGTGTGTATCATACATGGTGGTGGTGTAAAGGATACTCCAGTGGCCCACAGCAGAGCCAAACACACAAAATGTTTGGAAGCTGTCACTGTGGCCTGTATTCACGTTTCATGCTTCTGCATATTCGTGGCTGGCCCTGAACAGCAGAAGCTGTTGGCCGGGGGAAAGGGATGACCTTCCTTTGGTCACTCCAGGAGGCAGGGCAGTGGAGGCCAAACTTGGGCTCTCTTTCTGCCCTTCTGTGGCCAAATCCTACAGGAGTGGGAGAGACATGGAGAGAGTTCCGTGAACACCCGGATGTTCTTTCCAAAGAGGCTTGCTGTGATTTTGTGATATTCAGCCCACCTTATCCACAGGTTCACATCTGTGGATTCAACTGACTGTGAATGGAGAATTTTTTTAAAAAAAAAGAACCTGCAAAGTTCCAAAAGCAAAGCTTCAGTTTGCTGTGCCCTGAGCACTGTTCTGAATCCTTGCAGGTGGTGCGTCGGTGCCGCCTGCTGCGACCTGCTGTGCTTTCGCAGGGCTTCAGTCTCTTGCACAAGTCGCTTGAGCACATGTGTACCCTGTAGGTAGACCTACAGTGCTTGGGTACAGTAAGTACAGAATAATTCACATAGCATTTACATTATGTTGGGTATTGTAGGTAATCTAGAGATGATCAGAAGTCTGAGGGAGGATGTCCATCAGTCACATGTAACACGATGCCATTTTATGTAAGGAACTTCAGCTTCCTCAGATCCCGGTATCCTCTGAGAGGCCTGGGCCAATTACCCTCTGGATACCAAGGAACAACTGGTAGTCAGATATTTTGGTTTTCATCCATGGTTCCTAGCTCACAGCTCCTACTGCATGACTAGAGCAATAAAGGTAAGAGTCCTTTGTTATCTGCAACAATCCTTTTAAACCTAAGTTTATGTTGATATAATGACAGCCTTATTAATGTAACCTATCAGCTAAAGTTGAGTATATGTTGATCTTACTCAGTCACATCTGCATTTATGTTGATAAGTAACTACCTTATTAGCATAACCTTATTAAACTGCAGGATGAGGAGTTCCTTGCCAGGGGAACCAACCTTGTGCTCAGAGTTGGATTCACAGCCCATACCCTAAGGAGGGAGAGGGGCTGAAGGTCCATCTAATGACCACTGGGCAATGATTTAATCAATTGTGCTTCATGAAGCTTCCATAAAGTCCCAAAAGGAACTGGGTTCAAGGATCTCGTGGAAAGCCATATACATGGAGGCTTCCAAGAAGATGAACAGAAAAGGGTGACACACAGGAGGGAGGCACAGCCTGAACTCCCGAGACTGAAGCTCCTGCACTCAGGGCCCCTCCAGATCCCAGAGGGGTTGACTCATCTTGCTGTTTGCTTGTCTCCTTTAACATATCTTTACCACTAAGCTAGGGAACGTGTTTCCCTGAGTTCTGTGGGCCACTCTAGCAAATTATCTGACTGTAAGAAGGAAGGCTGTGTGGGAATCCTGATTTATAGCCAGAAGGTCAGAAGTTCCCAAGGCCAGGCCTTGTAACTGGCATCGTGTATGTGTGTGTGTGGTGGGGGAGTCTTGAGGGATGGACTCTCAAGCATCAGGAGCTGATGTTACAGTGTCAGCATTAGGGGACCCAGCTGGTACTCACTGCAGAGCTGATCGCTTGCTGGTGGGAAGAAACTCCCTCACATTCGGGGCTCATAGAAGTGTTGTGAGAGCCTAGTAGAAGAGTGTTTTTTTCCTATTAGCTTGCCTTTTCCCTTCCCAAGCTGAGTAGCCTCTAGGTGGGGAAGAGTGGCTGAGGTGACCCTATCAGGTCCTGCTGTGTCCTGTGTCACAGTAGGGACTGCAGGTGAGAAATGAGAGAGAAGGGACAATGCTGCAAAAGAGGCAGGAAGATCTCAGACCTCTTGCCCACCCAGCCCCTCACTAAAACCACACTGCCCTGCACCTGGAGCGAGACTGCTCTTGCTCCCTTGTGGCGCTCTTCCCAGCATTCGACACATCTGCCATGGCCCTTTTCCTCGGTGGACTCTGGCCTCTCTAGAGTCCTTCTTGCCACCTCCACCACCCTCAAGCTGCAGCAACATCAGAATACTGATAAGGCGGCATCTGTGTCAGCGAAAATTCCCTGGAAAAGAAACCTAGGATGAGAGGAAGACTTTATTTCAGGAAACAACTTGCTAACTGGGGAGGATGCAGCCTTCTGTATAAAAAAGAAAGTGCATCTCAAAGAAGCAAAGAGAGGGCTGTCTTACATGCAGAAAGTTCCTGCCCAGGCTCCCACTCTGATCCGCTAGGAACTTAGGATGCAAGCTTGCAGGGAAACACTCAGGCCTGATTGGTGTTTAAAACTGACCACAGATCCTAGTTCATCGGTCAGGTCTGGGTGGCCAAATGCTTTTTGGAGGCCAGTCATCTCTGTGGTTGTAGCAGGAGCATGCCTGGACAAGGGCTGTAAGATGCTGTTTCCAGGCACACGGAGCATAGCAGTGTGCGTTTCACAGCCAGTAGGCAAGTGGCTACTCAGCTCCAGTTTGAATTTCAGGCCCCTTTGCCACTCAGGACTCAAGGCAAAGGTTGACTTCTTCCAGGGTTTCCAGGATGTAATACAAGTAAGTGCCTCAGGTCCATCTTCCCCACTTTCATAGAGATGACATCGGAGAAACATTTCTTAACAATGACACTGAACACCAGAGGTCAGGCACTGTTTGTTCTAGGATGACCCATGGATATGGGTCTGACCCATTTCATCCGTACCACATTCCTCTGAATTAGAAAATGGTGGCCTTTATCCATGTGTTGTCTGCACAGGCATGATGATAAATGGCACCTGGTACTCGGCCCCAGGGAGGAGAGATGTGGGGCTGGGGGAGAACCAGAGGGCACATTCCACCCTCTCCAGGCCACGATTTCCCGTGGGAATGCAGGACCAGCATTGCCCCTCTCTGGTAAAACCTAGGGAGCAGAAGGGAGGGAAGGTGAGGGGGAGACGGGACAGACCTGCCATGAATATGTGCAGCCCTTCTGTGTTTTGACACATTCCCTAACATTTGTTTATTTCTGTAGTACTGCAAGATCATGCTCTCTTAAAGCAAATGTGTCTTAGAAGCAAAAATAGGAGGAAACCGTGAGTGCTTTTGGTACCCAGCGGAGTATTATCGAGAGTAGTCGATTCTCACTCAGGGCTTTCAAAAAAATTGCCTTACTTTACCCACGGTCAACATCTATGGGCATTGAGAAGGACTAATAAGAGGCCGATGCTGTGGCATAATGGGTAAAGCTGCTGCCTGCAGTGCCGGCATCCCATATGGGCGCCAGTTTGGACCGGCTCAGCTCCAGCTGTTGCAGCCATTTGGAGAGTGAACAATTGGATGGAAGACCTCTCCTTTTCTCTCTCTCTGCCTGTGCCTCTCTGTAACTCTGCCTTTCAAATAAATAAATAAATCTTTAAAAAAAAAAAAAAAGCACCAATAGCCTTATCCAAAATAGAAAATACACATGTCCTTTGACCTAGTAATTCCTCTTCTAATGTATCTTTGAGATGTACTTCGATTTTCACAAAGGTGGCATTGCAGCACTACAGTAGCAGCAGACTGAATGGACTAAGTAGTCCAGTGATAGGGAACTAGTTACACAAATGATGGCACTTTCACACAGTCACATAACAGACTATAGGCAGGAAGTCAGAATTATGCACACAGGACGTGTTAGGGTTAAATGTGCAGATCTGTGGCCTTGGGCACCCTTTCTGTACCTACCTTGTAAATGTTTGTGAGCATTAAATGAATTATATAATTAAAGTGCTTACCACAGTGCCTGAAATGTAGTGAGTATAAAGTTTAGTAATTTTTATTGGTAATATAAACCGATGTGGCATAATCTCATATATAAAGCTTTTTATCCATTTTATTTGTATTTGGAAGGCAGAGAGATACACAAACAAAAGATCTCCCATTTACTCCCCAAGTGCCTGCAAAAGCCAGGACTGGGCTAGACTGAAGCCAGGAGCTGGGAACTCAGTCTGGGTCTCCCAGTTGGGTGACAGGAACCCAAGTACTTGAACCATCACTTGCGGCCTCCTAGGTTGTTCATTAACAGGAAGCTGCAATTAGGAATGGAGCCGGAAATTGAGCTCAGATACTCCAGTACAGGATGTGGATGTCCCAAGGGATGTCGCAACCACTATACCAAACACCCATCCCTCTAAGATATGTTAAGTGAAAATAATACGTTGCAGGAAGTATAGTGCTTTATATGTATGTCACTGTTTGTGTATCAGCAAACAGGATTATTTGCATGCATATGCCAGGATTATCTCTGGGAGGATTCTGTGCTTCTTAAGTGAATTGCTGACTGCAGCCTGGTGTTCTCTGTGGATGCATCCTCACTGAACCAGTCCCCAGCCGCCTGACTAGTTAGTCCCTTTCAGTCTTTTGTACTGATAATGCTGCAATGAATGCCTTTATATATCCATCTTTGTGAGCACAGAAGTATATCTATAAGTTGCATTAGAAGGGAAATTGTTGGGTCAAAGGACATGTATGTTTTTAAACATGTACTTATTTAAAAGGCAATATGACGGGGGGGGGGGGGCGGGCGAGAGCGAGCGAGCAAGCGAGCAAGCGAGCAAGCTTCCATCTGCTGGTTCAGTCTCCACTGCTTGCAATAGCTGGGGCTGGGCAAGGCTGAATCCAGGAGCCTGGGATTCCATCCGGGTCTCCCATGTGAGGGGCAGGGCCCGAAAACTTGGGCCTTCTTCCCTTGCATTTCCAGGCACATTAGCATGAAGCTGGATTGGAAACAGAGAGCTACGACTCCAACACTTTGATATGGGTTGTGAGCATCATAAGCTGTGGATTAACCTGCTGTATCACAACGCCAGCCCCCATTTTATAGTTTTGATAGATATTGACCAATAGTGCTTTTCAAAGTCCAGCTTGCTTATAGGTAAAGAAGCTCAACAATGGTTGCCTGTGGAGAGAGGTTTCCCTCTATGTGTAAACTTATATTTGACTAGGTACATATCTTGCTTTTCCAAAGAAATACATAAATATCTATCTATGTCTATCTCATAAAAAAAAAAAAAAGGACCAACGATTTGGCTGAAAAGTTCTGCCAAGTGTTCTGCTCCATGCTTTCAATGGAGACTTTGCAGGGGCCCTCCTGCTTCCTTGTTCCCCTTCTCAGATCTCTCCACTGACATCTCTGCTCTTCCTCCCTGCTACTTGTGGGCAGCGGAGCAGCCATTATGTGGCTTATCAGGGATTTGATAGGGTAAACATTTGTTGCTGGGCTCTTGAGTCAGCATACCTCATTATCTTCACTCCCCCAGCCCCAAATATGATGCCCTCTCCTTCTGTGTTTCTTATCTCCGTGAATAGTTTCATCATTTCCCACCCCCACCCGTCACCCAAGCCAAAAACCTGGGAGTCGGATAAAGCCTTCCTCAGTCACCCTTCGTCCCCACGTGTTAGCAGTCATGGAGTCTGAGTTTGCACCTAGATAACACTGGTATGCTTCCTTCTGTCTTACACACACAGCTGTTTGATTTGACTTTTCTTTTTTAGAAATACAAAAAATACAGACAAACACAAAATAACATTACAAACACATATTCACAACTCCAAACTGTGACAACATTTTGTGCAGTTTCTTGTCTTGTCTGGTCTTTTTGTTTTTATAGAAAGACAGTATCAGTCCTTTTTGACTACCATACTCAATTTAGATTCCCTCCCCCCCACTATTGTGGTTTTCAAGTTCACTAGACATTTTGTACATACACCAATATGAATATTTAGTCATAAAATTGGGTATGATTGTTTCATATGTATTTAAAGAATATTCGTACAGGGATGCTGTTAACATACCACACGTTATTGGTCTAGTACAAGCAGTGCTATCATGGACATATCTGTACCGGTTCCTTTGTGCCCATGCAAGAATTTCCATGAGTTCCATGCTCAGAAGGGAAATTACTGGGTCACTGGGTATTTGCATTATCAAGTTTATTGCATGCTGTCAAATTGCTTTCCATAAATGGTGACTTGGTCTATAGCCCCACTGGCTATATACAAGAGAGCACCGGCTCCAGTAGTTGACATTGTCACCCTTTTTTGTTGTTGCCTGTATGAATGGTGAAAATAGCTTCTCATTGTTTTATTTTGAATACCTTGATTAGTACGAGAATAGCTCCTCAGACTTTTTTTTTTTTGGAGGGGGGCTACTTGGATCCTTCCTTTGTTAATTGCCTATTTCTGTATTTCACTCATTTTCTACTAAGTTGTTTGTGTCTTTCTTATTGGTTTGGATATTTTTTAAAAATGCATATTTTGAAAACTCAGAACCCCTGTCCATCCCTCCTGATACAGGTCCTGGTCTGCTCTTGCAAAGTCTCTTGCAACAGCTTTCAAGTTGGCCTCTTTGCCTTCATTCATTGTCCACACCATAGCCTAAACTACCTTTGTAATAAGCAAATCTGAGCATGGAAGACAAAATGAAACAAAAGCATCCCCCCCCCCCAACCATACAAAACCTTCAAACGCATCGCACAACTTGCCCTTCTAGGTACCCGATGGGCCCCTTCTCTGCCCATGCTGTGTTGTCACACCACTCCTCCCTGCACAGCTCACAGGGAGCTGCTCAGACCAGTGGTCATAGCCATCCTCTGAACATACAGTCCCACTCTTGCTGCTGCACTTCTGTGCCAGCCATTGGTAGTGACACTTGCTCTCCTACTAAAAATTTCCCTGACTTCCCTAAAGAGACCTCATGGCTCCTTGCTCAAACCTTATACACCCTGTGAATCCACTATAATAGTCACGATTTTGCATTGGAATGATTGATTATGACTTTTCCAAAGCTTCGTTTGGATAGAGCTCTGACTATTCATCTCGAGAGACAGTATAGCAGCATGGTTAGGAGTGTGGGCTCTGAAGCCAGACAGGCTGGGTATGAATCTTAGCCCTGTTACTCTTTGGGAAGTTACGTAACCTCTCCGTGCCTCAGATCCCCATCTGTAAAATGGAGGTAGTGATAGTCCCCATCCCATTGGCTTGTAGTAAATCAGTTAGTATTACAAAGTGCTCATAACAGTCCCGGGCATTAGGAGATGTTAGTAATGTTAATTCTGATGATTCTGATTTATTAACTCCTTATTAGTACCTATCATTCATAGCAGGCACTGGCATACTTGCATGAATGCCATGTCTACCCACCCAGATGTCTTAATTAGCCAATTTGAGAATTAAGACTGAATCTGTCCAGTGGTTTTGGGGTGGTACATCCTCAAGGGGGATAGATCCCACAGCTGGATTTGTTTTCCCAGGCCGTCTCCCGCCCCATCCTGACTTCCTCTGATATCTTGACTCGAGAGGAGGTTCCTAAAGGAGGCACACCTGGTGTGGGAGCAGTGCTAGGCCAGGCGACACTTGAACATCCCTGAATCAAGTTTCAGGAGTCAGTTCGCTGTTACGTGGTTCTGGCTCCAGTCTTTGTCAGTAGGGCCCCCTTTACTTCTGTCCCCAGCCTCTTGCTTCCCTACAGAAACCACTGGAGGTACTAGAAAAATGCATTACATGAAATGAACCTGAGAACATCGTTTGCATTTTAAAGACCTTGGCTAGCCCACCCCATCCTCTCCCGACACTCACCAGATCCGCCTTTTCCCTCTTCTCTTCACTCTTGCAGCCGGCTACAGTCTGAGGTCTCAACATGTGGAAAGCCCAAACCTTCTGTGCCAAGATTCCCTCAGAATCCAGTTTCCCACGTGGGGCCTCACAGAGTTCTCATCTGAACTCTTCCAAGCACAGAATTCTTACTCTGTGTTCTTCTTGTGACCAGAGCAGAAAGAAACCTTTGCTGTGTAGTCAGGAACAGGAAAATGTACTTTGTTATTGTTTTGTAGAGCATAGCCTACAAATGCCACGCCTGATTTTCTAAGAGGCCCTTAGAATGCTGCTGGCTTAGATCATAAATGAAAAATTCAGATATGGACAGGTGGGAAAGTCAAGGGATCAGCCTGGGGGATTCTGGGTGTCTCCAATTCAGCAGAACAAATGGAAAAACAACAGGTGTCCACAGATGTCCCGACACACAAGGCTCACTTTGGGATTGAATTCTCTCATGAAATCTGCCCCTTCTTTGTGTGGCTCCCTACCCCCCACCCCCACCCCAACCTCTGCAGGGCTCAGAAAACTATGCATTCTACTGGCCTTATGTTACAGGTACCATGAGGTCATGTGCGACTCACTCAGGATTAGCTGGCTTTAGGACTCAAAGTTCTGACATTTTCAGGCTGTTAGTCATACTATGTTGTAGCCTCCCTACTTCCATGATAATTAAAAACTTCATGTTGGTTTAAGCAAATACTCAGGGCTGCCATGATTGATAGGACAGAGATCTGGTGAATTGGGGTCCTTGGAGTGCACAGTGCTCTATTTAAGAAGACAGTTTAGGCCAGCACGCAGCTCACTAGGCTAATCCTCCGCCTGTGGCACTGGCACCCCAGGTTCTAGGCCTGGTTGGGGTGCCGGATTCTGTCTCAGTTGTTCCTCTTCCAGTCCAGCTCTCTGCTGTGGCTTGGGAAGGCAGTGGAGGATGGCCCAAGTGCTTGGGTCCTGCACCCGCATGGTGAAGCACCTGGCTCCTGGCTTTGGATCAGTGCAGCCACCAGCTGTGGCAGCCATTTGGGGGGTGAACCAATGGAAAAGAAAGACATTTCTCTCTGTCTCTCTCTCTCTCTCTAATTCTGCCTGTCCAAAAAAAAAAAAAAAAAAACAGTTTCAGGTAGGGGAAGAAGGTATATGGGGGTGCGTCAGAAGTCTGTGGACTTGTGGCACAGTCAGCTAAGCTGCTGCTTATGACACTGGCGTCCCATTTCAGAGTGCCAGTTTGAGTCCCAGCTTCTCTGCTTCCAACCCAGCTTCCTCCCAATGCTCCTGGGAGGCAGTGGAGGATGACCCTAGGGCTTGGACCTCACCGCCCATGTGGGAGAGCTGGGCAGAGTTTCTGGCTCCTGGCTTTGGCCTGGCCCAGCCCTGGCCTGGCTGTTGTGGAGTGTGAACCTGCAGATGAGGGGTCTCTGTATTGCTTTGTTCTTCAGATAAAATAAATCTTTAAATATGTGTGTGTGTATATATATATATATATATATGAAGGATTGCGTTAGTTACACGCAAATACTATGTCCTTTTGTACTCAGGATTTTATACTTCAGCTTCTATGGATCTGGGTATCTGCAGGGGTCCTAGAACCAATCCGCTATGGATATCAAGGGATGACTTGAAAATTTGTTGCTCTGCTTCAGATAGGGATATAACGTTAATCTCTGATTTCTTCCTTTTCCCAGGATCATAGACAAAACTGCAGTGTTAGTATACGTTCTTTTTATACTCATACAGGACGTTTACAAAGAATAGACCATGTGCTAAGCCATAACAGGATTCAGTGGCGTGCTAATACACTGATACTAGACAAATAACAGTTTCTGTTAACAATGCAGTGTAACTGGAAATCAGTGACAAAAGCACCACATTTAAGTATTAAATAACTAATTTAAGACACAACCTAATTCTAAATTCTCTAGCACAGATAATAAAAAAGAAAAACTTAATGAATTTTGATTTTTTACCTTTTTTCTAATTATGGTAAGAACATTTTTGAAGATTTATTCATTTATTTTATTTGAAAGGCAGAGTGACAAAGAGGGAAAGACAGAGAAATCTTCCATCCACTGGTTCATTCTCTGGATGACCCCAACAGCTGGAGCTGGTCCAGCCAGAAGCCAAGAGCCCAGAACCCCATCGGATACATTAGCAGGAAGCTGGATTGGAAGCAGAGCATCTGGGACTTGAACCGGGGCTCCCATATGAGATGCTGACGTCACAAGCGGCACCACACCAGCCTCTCTAAGACCTTTGCTCCTGAGCGGAACTGCCTGTGAGTCAAGTTAATTCACATCTCACCTGTGTCCATAAAGTTTTGAAGACAGTTCATTTGCTTGTGAACTCAATTCTGGACCTGGGGAAAGCCTCCTTGCCAGTGCTTATGACACCCCTGTATTTAGGCCAAGGAAATGCCTCCATTATCCTGACTCTTGGTCACAGGCACTAGCATTTGAAAGACTCTGTTAATCTCTGGAGAGGAGTCCACACCTGCCAGGCAGCTAATGTTTAAAAAGATTGACATGGACAGATGCTCAGGCTATCTCTTACGTTAAAACAAGTTACAAGCAAACGTGTATTGTAAGCATTGTTAGATTATCTAATTTGTAAACCAGGCACATGCCTGAGGCACCAAGAAAGAAAAATATGTATATGTAATTTTTTAAAACATTGAAATAATTATTAGAGGAAAAATGAAAACAGACTTTTTTGGTTATATTACTGTTCTAATATTTTTATTTTGAACCACATATGAGCAGGAGGAGAGGACATGTTATCTATTTTCAGGCTTAAGGTTGCCTAAGTTGTAAGTCTGGCTGTGATTTTATTATATTAATTCTGTGAAAATTCACATATATGTTGATATGTATGAAATGTTTGTAGGGGCTGGCGCTGTGGCTCAGCAGGTTAAAGCCTTGGCCTGCAGTACTGGCATCCCACATGGGCACCGGTTTGAGTCTGAGCTCTTCCACTTCCCGTCTAGCTCCTTGCTAATGTGCCTGGGAAAGCAGAGGAGGATGGCCCAAGTTTCGGGCCCCTGCACCCATGTGGGAGACCTGGAAGAAGCTCTGGCCATTGCAGCTATTTGGGGAGTGAACCAGCGGATGGAAGACCTCTCTATAATTCTGTCTTTCAAATAAACAAAATAAATCTTTAAAAAAGAGAGAGAGAAATGTTTGTAGGTGCAGAGAAAGTAATCTAGGTACATGTACCTCAACTTAACAATGGTTGTATCCCTGGGGGCTAGAATTTTAATTTCTGCCTTACATATTTCTGTAATTTTTGACATTTTACAGTGACTACAAAGTCAGGAAAACAATGAAGATTAAAAACAAAACACAAAGTGCAGGCCTTGTTCACGTGGCTGTGTGAGGTCTCACCTGGTTTCAGGCTGCCAAACACTGGGGCAAACATCTCCCAGAAACAGCCTGAGGCTCAGTCCCGGATCTCTGCAGCATCCTCAGATCCTTGACCCCTCATTGCCATCCCTGGCCTCTGGCCACTCCCTGCTCAGCACCCTCGGCCGGCTGGGCTCTGCAGCCATTCGTCTGACTTAAGATTCCAGCTCAGACCCCCTAATAAAAATCCTTATTTTTCCTCTGTAAACAGAACTTCTGGACATTTTATTGTGTGATCCAGAACTTTCTGTAAACGTCTGGCCAGCTGGATGAAAGTGAAATGTGGATGTGAGCAATTAGAGATGCTGAGTACAAGGACTCTCACAAGGCTGTGTCTCAGTGGGAGGTGGCAGGGGCGTCAGTCCCAGGCAGGGAGTACTCACCGGTTTCCTGTTGGTGCAGTGAGGAGATCCCAGTGTTTGGGGTGTTGGGAGGTGCTGGGGGGGGATCTTTGATGGGCTGGGAGACTTCCCTGGGTGGAGAAGCAACAGGGGCTGGAGCTTCCTGAAAACACAGGCTGTTGGGACCAACTGGGATTTAGAGGGCTTTAGCTAATCCGTGGCTTGGAGACACACAGATTACCTGTCTGGCCTGTGTGTTGGTGTCTTACACAGAGACTATCCAACAAAGGAGAGGCCTAGGAAAACAGGGCTCCTCTGGGCCCCTGCCCAGGTAAAGCTGATGGCAAGGTAGAGCAGCTTTTGTTTGAGTTGGCCACCTAGGGAGAAGGAGAGGGAGAGGGAGAGGGAGAGAGAGAGAGAGGGAGGAGGGCGGTAAGGGCCTCTGCTAACCGTATAGAAGAGCCAGGTGTGGGAACCAAATTTTGTGACACCTGCAAGTTCTTGGCTATGTGTGGCTTCCTCGGTTGTGTTTATATTTTCCACACCTGTTTCCATGGTGATTAGCAGTAAATCAATGGCAGTAAAACCGTAAAAGCTTTAAAGTAAAACATGGGGTAGGCATCGTTGCATAGCTGGTTAAGCTGCTGCTTAGGGTGTTCATGTCCCATATCCCGAGAGACTGGTTCGAGTCCCAGCTACACCATGTTTGTTTTCAATCCAGCTCCCTGCTAATGCTTTGGCAAAGGCAGTGGATCATGGCCCAAGTATTTGGGCCCATGCCACCTGCTTGGGAGACCTGTATGGAATTCTGGGATCCTGGCTTTGGCCTGGCCTAGCCCTGGTTCTTGAGGCCATTTGGGGAGTGAACCAGTGGATGGAAGATCTAGCTCTCCCTCATTGTCACTCTGCCTTTCAAATAAATGAATGCATCTTTTTTAGCAAATAAAATAAGATGTGTTTGTCTTTTGGGGCAACAGCGAAAGGGAAGCTGGGGGCCAGCACTGTAGCGTACATAGGTAAAGCCACTGCCTGCAGTGCCGGCATCACATATGGGCACTAGTTTGAGACCAAGCTGATCCAGCTCTCTGTTATGGCCTGGGAAAGCAGTAGAAGATGGCCCAAGTCCTTGGGACCCTGCACCCACATGGGAGACCCAGAAGAAACTCCTGGCTCCTGGCTTCAGATCGGCGCAGCTCCAGCCACTGCGGCCAATTGGGGAGTGAACCAATGGATAGAAGACCTCTCTCTCTTTCCCTGCCTCTCCTTCTTTCTGTAACTCTGACTTTCAAATAAATAAATAAATCTTAAAAAAAAAAAAAAGGGGAAGCTGGGAAGGCTGACAAAGGCATTTCCCTACAGAGGAGAAAGCAGGCTGGCACTGGTGCCCTTGGCAGGAGGTCCAGGAGATCCTGATCTGGTGCAACCTTGGGCCAGCAAGGCCTGGGGTACTTAGTTAAAATAATAAAGGAGGGTGCCAGAGCCATGGTGCACTAGGTTAATCCTCCGCCTATGGCGCCCTCATCCCATATAGGCACCGGTTCTAGTCCCGGTTGCTCCTCTTTCAGTCCAGCTCTCTGCTGTGGCCTGGGAAAGCAGTAGAGGATGGCCTGAGTGCTTGGGCCCTGCACCCGCATGGGAGACCAGGAAGAAGTACCTGGCTCCCGGCTTCGGATCAGCGCAGCTCCAATCATTGTGGCCATTTGGGGAGTGAACCAACGGAAGGAAGAACTCTCTCTCTGTCTCTCTCTCTCAGTGTTTGTAATTCTACCTGCCAAATAAATAAATAAAATCTTAAAAACTACATAAAAAATAAAAAAGGAAATAGCCCTCCCCTCATTTTACTTGCCCCTCTGCTGTGGCCCTTATTTCACACCTACCTGCACGTAATAAATTGCCCTGTGCCTGTTTTCATTTATATTTACATCTTTACATCTGGATGTAATGATACAACTACGGGGTCCAGTGTTGTGATATAGTAGGTAAAGCCACCACCTGTGATGCTGACAGCCCATATGGGCTCCAATGCAAGTCCCGGCTGCTCTACTTCCGAATCAACTCCCTGCTAGTGTACCCAGGAAAGCAGCAGAAGATGACCAAGTGCTTGGGCCCCTGCTACCCATATGGGAGATGTGGAAGAAGCTCTGGCACCTGGCCTCAGCCTGGCTCAGCTCCAGCAGTTTCGGCCATCTGGGGATTGAACCAGTGGATGGAAGATCTCCCTCTCCCTCTCCCTCTCTCTCTGTAACTCTTTCAAATACATAAATAAATATTAACCAAAAAATGAAGATAATTATGCTGCCCATGTTCTTACATTTCTAGACACCTAGTACAGAACTGGACATGTATCAGGGGTCAATATATTTTTCTTTCTTTTTTTCTTGTAAAGAATTTTACTTCTATATGAATAGGAACAATGCATAAATATACCTTTTTTTGTTTATTCTTTTCCTTGGCTTTTTTTCCTGACTCTTTTCAAGTTATGTAATCATATGTAAATAGAACACACACAGACGCACAAGAGCCATTCAAACAACTCATGAAAGATGAAATTAAAAGATAATACAAAAATTCTGAAATCCATACGCATTTTTTTACTATGTGCATTTTCCACTAACCTTTTGAAATGCTCTCATATAAGTTTTTTCTTTCTATTTTGTAAAAATATGATTATATGGGGCCCGTGTTGTGGTGTAGCACCCATAAGGATGCTGATTTGAGTCCTCTTCCCATCCAACTCCCTCCTAATGGTCTTGGAAAATCAGCAGCAGATAACCCAAGTGCTTGGGTTCCTGTACCCATGTGGGAAACCTGGAGAAAGCTCCTGGCTCCTGGATTTGGTCTGGCCCAGGCCTGGCTGTTGTAACTGTCAGGGGACTGAACCAGCAGATAGATAATTTTTTCTCTCTGTCTCTCTCCCCCTCCTTTTTTTCTTCCCTCCCTCTCCCTCTCTCTGTAATTCTGCCTTTCAAATGAATAAAATAAATCTTTTTTTAAAAAAAATCTTTATTTTGCTTGAAAGTCACAGTTACACAGAGAGAGGCAAAGCAGAGAGAGAGAGGTCTTCCAACTGCTGGTTCACTCCCCAGATGGCCGCAATGGCCGGAGCTACACCGATCCAAAGCCGCGCCGATCCAAAGCCAGGACCCAGGAGCTTCTTCGTGGTCTCCCATTTGTGTGCAGGTTCCCAAAGACTTGGGCCATCTTCTACTGCTTTCCTAGGCCATAGGAGAGAGCTGGACTGGAAGAGGAGCAGCTGGGTCTCAAACTGGCGCCCATATGGGATGCCGGCACTGCAGGTAGCGGCTTTACCTGCTACACCACAGCGCTGGCCCCAAATAAAATAAATCTTAACAAAAAATATGATTATGTGATCTTGAGCTTTTTTTTGCCTCTTGCTTTTTTTCCCTCAATAAGACCTCTTGCAAAAGAAAAAAGAAGAAAAAAAAATCTCCTGGAAGTTCAAGTGAACCACAATACCATTTTATTCTTTTTTTTTTTTTTTTTTTCTGACAGGCAGAGTGGACAGTGAGAGAGAGAGACAGAGAGAAAGGTCTTCCTTTGCCGTTGGTTCACCCTCCAATGGCCGCTGCGGCCGGCGCACTGCATTGATCCGAAGGCAGGAGTCAGGTGCTTATCCTGGTCTCCCATGGGTTGCAGGGCCCAAGCACTTGGGCCATCCTCCACTGCACTCCGGGCCATAGCAGAGAGCTGGCCTGGAAGAGGGGCAACCGGGACAGAATCCGGTGCCCCGACCAGGACTAGAACTCAGTGTGCCGGCGCCGCAAGGCAGAGGATTAGCCTGTTGAGCCACAGTGCCGGCCTCTTTTTTTTTTTTTTTTTTAAAGATTTACTTTATTTATATGAAAGAGTTACAGAGAGGTAGAGACAGAGAGAAAGCTCTTCCATCTGCTGGTTCACTCCCCAGATGGCTGCAACAGCCAGTACTGTGCTGATCTGAAGCCAGGAGCCAGGTGCTTCTCCTGGTCATAGGAGAAGGACTTGGGCCATGTTCTACTGCTTTCCCAGGCCATAGCAGAGAGCTGGATCGGAAGAGGAGCAGCCGGGACTAGAACCGGTGCCAATATGGGATGCCGGTGCTTCAATCCAGGGCTTTAACCTGCTGCGCCACAGTGCCAGCCCCCATTTTATTCTTTTTATTTAAAGATGATTTATTGGAAAGGCAGAAGGGGCATGAGAAGTGGGGACAGGGGAGGAGAGGTATCTTCCATTTGTAAGTTCACTCCCAAAATATCCATAACATTCAAGGATGGACCAGACAGAAATCAAGAGTGAAGAGTTCCATTTAGGTCTCCCACATGGGTGGCAAGGACCCAAGTATTTGAGCCATTATCTGCTGCCTCCCAGGGTATACATTAATTGGAAGCTGGATCAGAACTTATTCTTTTAGTGGCTGCATCATAGTAGAGGTGTGGCTGTGCTATGCTTTATTCAAGGTGTGGTTATGCTGGAGCCCCAGATTTCTTTTTTCTTTTCTTTTTTGTTAACTTGACAGAGCTACAGAGAGTAAGGGAAAGACAGAAAACTCTTCCCTCCACTGGCTCACTCTCCAGTGGCCACACGGCTGAGGCTGGGCCAGGTGGAAGCCAGAAGCTTGAAACTCTGTATGGGTCTCCCATGTGGGGCTGTCCTCTGCTGCTTTCCCAGGCGCAGTAGCAAGGAGCTAGATCAGAAGTGGAGCAGCCAGGAGTCCAACCAAGGCTCCCACGTGGAATGCACACATTGCAAGCAGCTTCCAACCGGCTGCGCCATGATGCTGCCCCCAAGCCCTTGGCTTTCTTCAGCTGATTGCTCACATCTCCTCCCAACCTGGCACACAGTGACATCAAGTTGGTTGCTTAAAACTGGCCCCTATTTAGGGTTTTAATTTGTTTCTGTCCCCCTCCACCCCCACCCAGGGTGAAGGTGGGGAGAATGGCTAGCCCAAACCAGCAATGCTGATCTGTCATCCTGATCTACTCATCTTATGTCCTGGTGTTTGCATTTCTGTGGGATTGAGGAGTCAGAGAATACATATTTTCAGTTTCTAAGGATGTTGCCAGGTTAGAAAGGGTTGTAGAAATTTACATTTCTACCAGCAGCATGAAAATTGCTTTCCCTACATCCCTGGAATTACCCTCAATTGGATTTTTGTTAGTCTGAACAGTATAAAATAATATCTCACGTTTAAGAAATTTGCATCTACCTGAATACTACTAATTCTGAGCTTTTTTTCTTATACATGTTGACCAAAGTGTGCTCATTGGTGAGGTAGCTTCTGATATCCTTTGCCCATTTTTCTATTGAATTATTTGTTTCCCTTTGGTCCATTTAGAAACCTTTTTGTTTGTTGTTGTTTTTCTCTGTCTAATCCTGTATACTCAGTAGACGAAGCAGATGAAGGAACCGATGAGCTAAAACCAGCCCCTAATCCTGTATGTTATTAAGATTTTTCTCCAAATCTATTGTTTTTCCACTATCTTTATTTATTTTATTTTTTTTTTTGCTATTCAAAAGGTTTTTTTAGTTGTTACAAGGTAAAATATGTCTATATTTTATTTTATAGCTTTTGGATTTCCAATCTTGGCTTACAAAGCCCTCCCTCCCTATATTGAACTTGTAGCCTTCTAAATTTTCAAAAGTGTTATTGTCTTCTTTTTTACATTTGTCTTTAATCTATATGGAGTTTATATTTGTATGTGGTATAAAATATGAGTCCAGTTTTATTTTCTTCCTGATGGAAGTTGTCTTGGCACTGTTTATTAAATAATCCATTCTTTTTCATGGAATTGAAATACCAACTGTGTCACACAGTAAATTCTCACATGTATACTTGCTCTATTTCTGGGTTCTCTATTTTATTCCTCAGATCCATTTATCAATCCCCATGCCAATACCAAATCGATTTAATTACAGTGGTTTTATAGTACATTCTGATATCTGAGGAGACAAGGCTCACCCTTTTTCTTTTTCATATTTGTATTTGCCATTCTAAAGCATTTATTCCCTCTGTAATTTGAAGATCATTTTATTCAATTTTCCCTTCAAATAAAAACTTTTTGCTATCCAATTAGAATGGCATCAACTGTGTACATTAATTTTGGAAAAGTTGACATATCACTATTCTTTCATTCTTCCCAAAGATATTTTGGGAATACCTATTTTGCAACAAGCTCGGAGGATGTAGCGTGGTCTCTGCCCTGGTCGAGTCCAGTTACATTGTTTACAAATAAATGGCCCAGTAATGCACCCTCGGGTGTATGCCTGACAGAGACGAATGCTGACGTCCACCACAAAGACACTTGTAAGAAAGCTCAGAGCAGATTTACGGCACACAGATGAGAACTAGAGGTAATGCAAGTGTTCCCACAGCAGAGTGGATACGTAGATGGTGCTATGTTTCTGCAATGGGAAATCGCACCGCAGTGAGGAAGCAGGAACCCTTGCTGCCCCAGCACGCAGATGAACCTATCAGAGTTCACGCTGACCAGAAGACGGGGTGCACAAAAGAGCACATACTGAGTCCATTCATATCAAGTTCCCAAACAGACAACACTTGTTCAGAGGTGGGGTGGATAGTGGCCACTTTGGGCAGGTGGATGCATACTGGCTGTGAGAGGACACCCGGGAACCTTTGAGTGGTGGTCAGCCAGGTCCAGGCAGACTCGCACCGAGCCACACCATCATGGGCCAGCAGCCTTCCCATTTGTATGTGATACTTCAGTCAAAACAAAAGGAATGAAAGGGAGATTCATCCCCACAAACAGGCTCCTGCCCTTCAGGGTGCCTGGGGTGAGCAGCCATCTTGGGCCTCTGCCTTCTTCTGCCTGCTCTATCTCTGAAAAACAGAGTTTTCTAGTGCTTTCTAAGCTAGGCTGTTGAAATCTCCAAGCTGCTACAGCTGCTGCTGATGTCATAGTTTTGCAGCCGTCCTCCACTTTAAAAGAATTCATTAAGGAAGCTCTTGATGGACTGTGGTACAGTCCTGGGGAGCAGCGACAGACCCGCAGCAGCCAGCTGAGACTCCCCCCTCTCCAACTGGTCAATAAGAATCCTGGGTTGTGTGTCTTACCCCCAAAAGAGTTATAAAGTTCAGTAAGTGCCTGGAAAGCAGGCAAGACTCTGCGATGCAATCTGGATCACCCATTACCAATTTGCTTTGCTCACCCACCGTAGTGGCTGGGCCTTATGCTTCCTAGGGGAAAATGAGCAGTTTGAATGCCTGCCCCCTCCTCCTGCCTTCTCCCATCTCATCCACTCTCCTCCCTTTGTTCTCCATAAATGGGTTGCCTAATGTTAGGAGAGGGGGGATGCCTATATTTGTGGCTGTTTGGGGAGAAAAACTTTGAGCCAAACTTGGGGCTCCACACGTAACCCCGAGACTGCGAGCGTGGGATAGAGCCTGCAGCAGTTGCAGAAAGATGAGGCCGTGGCACCGCTGAGCTGAGTTATTTCGTGTCATTTTGTATTTCCGCTCTCTGGGGCGGTGACTCACTGCTTTCCAGTTCAGTGTGAGGACATGTCCCACGGTGCTGACTGCCCGATGTTCCTGGAGGACATTCCTAACCCACCACTCACCACGTTATTAGAAATCTAACTCCAAAATCACTAATCCCCAAACAGCCTCTGTTCTCTCAACCGCTGGCTTCCTCACTTTGATTTTATGCACAGTAGTTCTAAACTCAAGGCCAAAAATTCTACCCCATGCCGAGCCACTTTCAAAGGAGAACCAATATGCTAAGACTAGAGGGGAATTCGAATAGCGGCTAATTGTCAGTTTGTCTAGTGGAAACAGCTTCCTCTGGCCCCTGAGCGAGCTGGTTATTTGTTAAAGGTTGCTGGGGTCTGGGGGCACCTCGCTGTCAGGGGCAGCTCGAACTCAGCAGTTTTAATTATTAATCAGGTCAAGGCTGGTGACAATTTTTCTGCTCTTCAGGGGAGGGCCCCGAGAGCTGGCAGGAGGCGATGGACAACCCTCGTCCTGTGTTGGGTGGAAGGCGGGAGGGAAGGGGATGGACTCAAGCCAATGGTTCCTTGCCCTGGAAGGGCGTTGTGGAACGAGGCTTACTCTGCCTGTGGGTTCGTCTCTCCTTCCCCGGGGGTGGGGGCTTTCTGAGCACGTGGGAAAGTGCATCCTGCGTCTCCTTGCTGAGAGGGGCTCACTCTTCACATGCGGCCGCTCCGGTGTTCCCGACTCGAAAGCGGGCGAAGACGGCTCCTCTTTGCTTCGCTGAAGCCCGCTTAGGAGAGGCTGAGGCTTTCCTGGTTTGGGTTTGCAACAGTTCCAAATGCAGGCGTCTGCTCTGCCCTGCCTGCCGCCTCCTTCCTGATCCCTCAGGGTCTCCCTCCTCTTCTTGCCCGGAGAGCCCAGCTTGACAAGATCCAGAGAGGCCTCTTTTTCCTCTGCCTGTTTGTCAGCTGTTCTAAGCCGATCAAGCAGGCTCTGCCTCTCACCCTTGTTGCTAGGCAGATTCCCTTGTTGCTAGGCCACCACTGCTTCTTCCCAGCCTCAAAAAAGAGGTATACATTTCCGGTGACCCACTCAACTGTCCACCCTCCCGCCCACCAGCAAAACAAGCCTGTCTGCACAGAGCAATCCCAAACAGGGAAAGAGGCGGCAAACCCAGGGCTGGCAGATACTCAGGTGACAGCTCTCCTGGGGTGATGAGCAGGCTCTCTCCTGGGAGGTTTCTCAGGGGACAGCCATCACTTTGGGGGAATTTTCTCTGGTCCGAGATCTGACCCTCGGCCTTATGGACTCAAAACTCATTTTATGTGCAACCAAAACCAGATCCTTGTCCTGGTGGCAGAAGCATATTAAGCTGGAGAGACTGGTGCCTAAAAGCAGAATGATTAACGTACAATGAGACGTCTACTACATGGACCTAGAGTGCTCCTGCAGGCATCACCTTTGCTCTGTGGAGGTGGACTGTTCTGGCAATGATGGTGTCTCTGGAGGGTGTTGCAGAGTGGGCAGAGGGAGTTGGTTTGCACAGGGAAGGGAGTACACGTGCCTATCTAGCTCTGTATCTCTTGTAACAGTCTTACTATATGCCCGGGAAAATGCTAGGTGGTTTACAGATGCAGTTTCATTACCACCTCACATCAACCATAGGAGGGAGCTACCCACCTCACAGAAAAAGCAGGTTGCGTTCTATGACCCGGCTGAGGTCACTCCGCTAACGGGTGACAGAACCAGGATCTGAACCCAAAGCCATGGTCGGACTAACAGGTCCCAGCTGCCTGGCAGTGTGAGATGACACATGGCTGGGGCATGTTGGGTGATGGATGCCAGAGTGTTCCTGATGAAAACACCCTGGAAATGATGGGACTCATGGGAGCGGAGCTTGGCGGAGCCGCATCTGGAGCCAGGAGGTGGAGACGTGGTTCGGCACATGCCTCCCCTCTTCTGGAGGCACCTGGAGAGTGCAGCTTCTGGGTCCCGCTGAGAGTGCAGTGACAGAATACAGGAAGGCCACTTGGGCTGAGAAGGTGACTGAGTGGTGGAGGACAGGGCACCGGGGCCAGCCAGGGAGAAGGGCTCCTGGGACAACAGCTTCACCACCATCTTGCCAGGCAGCCATCGACCAAGAGCCCAGCACCTATGCAGACCAGGAGACCAAGACCTGGGCTTTAGGGCGAGGGGGAAGTGGCACTGGGGAGAAGGTGGCATGTTTGTGGGTGCACCAAGGTCGCGGAGCTCTTGGAAAGGGGCGTCCAGAGTCTACGTGAGAAGATCAGCAAGGGAGTGTGCTCCTCACCCAGGGGTCCAGTCAGGAGCTCCAGCGGCTCGGGGTAGGGCACGGAGCAGACAGGCAGGTGCAGACAGGGGCCGGGAGGCAGGTTCTGAAAGGCGCTGAGGGCTCAGTCAAGCATGGCAATGGACTTAGCCTGTAGCTTGCGCTACAGCGTTAGCACCTTTGTTCTGCATCCAAGCCCTGAAGAACTGAGGAAGAGCGAGGTGCAGAGGTCTGAGCGTCCACCAAGCTGTACCTCTGCCCGCTCAGCTTCTTGTTTTCTTATTTTTTAAAAAATTTATTTTTTATTTAATATGGGGAGAGACATACACAAAGACAGAGAGGAAGAAATTAATTATTTTAAAGATTTATTTATTTGGAAGGCAGAACAACAGAGAGAGAGAGAGAGAGAGAGAGAGAGAGAGAGAGAGAGAGAGAGACAAGCTCTTCCAGCTACTGGTTCACTCCCCAAACGACTGCAATGGCCAGGCTGGGCCAGGCTGAAGCCAGGAGCCCAGAACTCTATCTGGGTCTCCCACCTGGGTGTCAGGGGTCCAAGCACTTGGGCCATCATCCGCTGCCTTCCAGTCACATTAGCAGGGAGCTGGATCAGCAGCAGAGCAGCTGGGACTTAAACCAGCACACTGATACGGATGCCAGCATTGTAAGCGGTAGCTTTACTCAGGGTGCCACCCCACGGACTTGATTTTCTTATTCTTGCAACAGCTTTGCTGGGACTAGATGTGAGTTACTCCAGGCAGGGCCTCTGTGCTCTGTGAGTTGTCTGTTTCTGCTTTTGTAATTTACGCTTTTGGCTTTTCCCCCAGTTTCCTAGCAGAGTACGTTTAGAACAGTCTCGGCCTCATCTCTCGCTGATACTTGCCCACATTTGGGCCAAGGCAGCAGAGGGGGTTCCAGGGCCCCTGGAAATTTAGCATGGTGGGGCCAGCAGCTGTCTCAGCTGGATTTGCAGGAAACAGCTGGTGGAGCCAAGGGCAGAGGGAGGTGAAGTCTCCAGAGAGAGAGAGAGAGAGAGAGAGAGAGAGAGAGAGATGGGAACAGCTGCAGCTGTGGAGCTCTTCTGGCCTGGACTCTCATCAGGGGCCTGCCCAGGCCTCATTTCTCCCCACCCCAGCTCTGCTCACAAACAAGTGGAAGTGATGCCTCGGGGCCTACAGACAGTGTGCGTGGACAGTGTCTGGTGGGGACACAGACCCGGCTCTCACCTTGGAGCCCTGCTGGTGGTCACCTACAAAGCTTAACAGCACCTGGTGCGTGATCCGGCTGCAGGGGGATTACAGCACAGGCACCAGTCCAGGACTGTGTGGCCATGAGATTCGCTCAGGGTCCATGCGTGTAGTCAGAATAGCGCAGACCTGGGGGATGCGGGCCTCTTCTGTTAGCTCAGTAAGCTGAGAGTCTCTTGGAAATTTGTGTGAGGCTCCAGCCTGGGTTTGATTGGAGGCCCGCCCCCACCTCCACCTCTCTTATTTGGTGAGCTATGATTTTTTTTTCTTAAAGATTTGGAAATCTGTAACAAGCAAGGCAAGACAATGATGACTTGACTTATTGCTGGCTGGCCCTTTAGAAGGACAGAGATGAGGAAGGTGCCAGTTATTCTGAAGGTTTTTGGGGTGCCTTTCCTAATCCGCTAAGTATTTTGCAGACTCAGGCTTGCTTCCTGGGCAGCAGCAGTTAAATTGAAATCTTGCTTCTCTTGGTAACTTGATGGCTTAGTTTAGGCTTCAGGTTGCTGTTCCATGAACTGCCTTGAAATTTAATCACCCAAATTTATTTCCTGGAGTGTTTTTCACCGTCTCCTCCAGGCCCATTAGTCACCATCCTGTGACCTGACAGAGTGATTACCGAAGACCCCGTGGCTCCCTCTCACTAGATTCAGGGGTGTCGGTAACTCGGTAACTCGGGAGGCAAGTTCCAACTTGGGTCACAGTTGGGTGAATTTTCTGAAATGGTTGTGACTCCTCCCTGAGGGCATTATGGAGGCCCTGGGAGCACAGCCCTGGGCACCGCCTGTTCTTTCTTCTGAACTGGGAGATGGGAACTGGCTTCTCCCAGGGCTCCGTTCTTGGGCTGGGGTCATATTATCCTTTGCCCCAGGCATGTCTCGCATCTCCCAGCTTCAGTTTCCCTCCTGGTGAAATGGGGATCGCACATGTAGCTCAGGCTGCTGGGCCTGGCACGAGCATGCACCACATGTCAGCTCCCTTTCCTGCTCTGTGTGGCAAAACCCAGGCCTTCCCTCTGGCGTTTGGAGAGAGAAATTCTATTGGTTGGATTTGGAAGCATTCTTATTTTTTTTAATTTTAATTAATTTATTTAAAAGGCTGAGTTAGAGAGAGAGAAGGAGAGACAGAGACAGAGATATTCCTTTTGCTGGGTAACTCCCCAGATGGCTGCAATGGCCAGAGCTGGGCCAGACCAAAGCCAGGAGCTTCTTCCCAAGCAGTTGGTCATCCTCTGCTGCCCTCCCAGGTGCACTGCTGGGGAGCTGGATGGGAAGTGGAGCAGCTGAGATTCGAACCGGCGCCAATATATGATGCCAGTAACCACTACACTACAACACTGGCCCTGGAAGCATTTTTTTAAAAGATTTATTTTATTTATTTGAAAGAGTTACAGAGAGGTAGAGACAGAGAAAGCTCTTCCATCTGCTGGTTCACTCCCCAGATGGCTGCAACGGCCGGAACTGTGCCAATCTGAAGCCAGGAGCCAGGGGCTTCTTCTGGGTCTCCCACGGGGGTGCAGGGGCCCAAAGACTTGGGCCACCTTCTACTGCTTTCCCAGGCCATAGCAGAGAGCTGGATCAGAAGTGGAGCAGCCAGGACTTGAACCGGCACCCATATGGGATGCCAGGGCTTTAACCTGCTGCACCACAGCGCCAGCACCGGCCCTGGAAGCATTCTTACAAATTGTGTTTCAAGAATAGTTGCATGCATTAAATATTTGGCTCCTCTTTCCAACCTTGTCATTCTCCTCTAAGAGAGACACAGAGAGAGATCCTCCATCCCCTGGCTCCTCCCCAGATGGCAGCAATGGCCAGGCCTGGATTGAGCTGAATTCGGGAGCCAGGTCTTTCCACGAGGGTAGCAGGAGCCAAAATACTTGGGCCATCTTCCTCTGCCCTCTCAGGCATATTAGCAGGAAGTTGGATTGGAAGCAGAGGCCAGAATTGAACTGGTGCTTTGATATGAGAGGACAGCTTCGAAAGTAGCAGCTTAATCCATTGCACCACCATGCCAGCCCATGTATCTCAATTTTAAATGCTTTCAAGAATGAAAAATTTTCAGTGTGGGATAGGTGAAATGCAGTATGGCTCCCCCTGGTTAGAATCATGACCTCTGTGTTCTAGGCAGGTTTTTATAAAGAAGTTTTTGTTTGTTTATTTGAGAGACAGATAGGGAAAGAGAAAGTTCCCATCTATTGGTTCACTCCCCAGATGCCTGCAGTCACCAGGGCCAAAGCCAAGAGCCAGGAACACAGTTCAGGTCTCGCATGTGGGTGGCAGGAACCCAATCACTTGAGCTGTCGCCGCTGCTCCCTAGGTCTGCATTGGTGGGAAGCTGGAGTCAAGAGCTGGGAGCCAGGAATTGAACCCAGGTACTGTGCAGTGGGACACAGGTATCCCAGCCTCGCACTAAATGACCACTCCCAGGGGTGTTTTTAGTTTCCTGCCAGTCCCCGTTCCCACTCCCTGGCTGGGACATTCCTTCTAGGCTTGGTCGGCCCCAGCAGATAACCGCAGGGGCCTGCTCCTCTTCTGCAGACTCTTGGACCAGTTAAAGGTTATTCCATAGAAACCTCAACCAACAAGTCAAAAGATGAGTTTCCTGCTCTTAATAGATAATTTTTATTGGTTTTGCAATAAACGTATGAAATAGAAACAATAGCAATAAACTAGCTCAACAAGAAATCGAAAGGCAGAGGCCCCCAAAGCCCTTCCTGCCTCTTCTTAATGAGTCTCTAATTTATAGACCGACTAGCAGGCCCACTTTTCTTTTTCCAAGCTTTGCCAACTTTTCTGTCTTGGAGGCCTGGGTGCTCTGGGGGCTTGCGTGCTTGTTGTGTGCTCGTTGTGTGCTCGTTGTGTGCTCGTTGTGTGCTTGTTTCCACAGAGTTGCTGCAGTGGAAGCCGGGACACAGCAGTGCCGGGTGGGAGGAGGTAGCACTGCCTAGGGGCCCCTCTCCTCTAACTTTGAGGGTCTGGCCCCTTTGATTTCATCTTTATCAGCAGAGGGCTGACAGTTCATGTTGAAGTGGTCAAAGGCCACGGCTTAACTTCTAAGGAGCAAAGTTCCAGGGCCTGGGCACAATCTCCAGAACAGTCGGGAGGCTGGGGGAAGGGTTGTTCACCCTTTACCCATGCAGAGTAGTTCTAGTCCCTGGTGCGGGGCCTCTTCCCAGCACCCAAACTGCCGTGCCCCCCATCTGCTAAGCCACAGCACGGGCTGGCGAGGGGAGAGTGATCTTGGCTTCTCGGTGGACACTGATGCGACCTCCATGTTGCTGTTCTCAGGGCTCACTCAAGCCAGCTGGAGGCCCCGAGGCCCCCGGCCGTGGGTGTGTGTTTGCCTGCTGGGCTGCTGGCGGTGCGTGCCGGATGAGCGGATGAGCGATAGCAGAGGTCAGAGGGCTCGCTGCTCCAGCTGAACATCTCCCGAGGCCTGCAGCCCAGAGAACAGGTTATCTGGGTTCCTGATCATGCCTCAGAGAAAGAACAGACCTCCTTGCACTGCGGTGGGAAAACAAGGCCAACAGGGGCCCCATACCCACCCTTGGCTCAGGGTCTGGATGTCTCTTGGGTTATTGACTGATGTTCTCATGTCCAAAGCCGGCTTAGGACCCCGACTCCCCCTCCCCCTCCCGCTGGCTGTGTCCCTGCAAGGGCGGGGCTGGGGTGAATTCACAGCAGAGCCTCCCTGCTACACTGCCCCCCAAGCCTCCACGCGGCCCCTCCCCAGAGGGCTCAGGGGCGGGGAGGCGATGCTGCCTTTGCAGCCCACAGCCCCACAAGGCCCCACCTATGGCTCACTGCTATGCTTCGAGGACACAGGACTGTGAACTTGAAATTGTCTCGCCTTTGTCACCTCCTGGCAGGTCTTCAGAGCCTGGGGACACAGTGGAGCGGTACAAATCGCAGCGGCGTGGCACAGCCCCCCTCCCCGCTCCTGATGGGCTGCCTGACTCATATCCGTTTCCCTGGCAAAAAATAAGTTTTTGTTATTGCTGGCTTGGCAGAAGCACGGGAGAGCGCGCGAGGGTCTACTGCCCCATGCATCACTGGCCAAATTGCCTGAGAAATCCCAGCTCTAGAACTTTTCATCGTTGGCTGTGATGTACCGAGCAGAACGGCTGCTCCATTTCCCCCGCGCGGGGCTCAGCGACGCTGGCACTTAGCAGGCCTGCTCTGCTTGCAACTCCCAGCAAATGTGGCCTCTCCCTTCCCCTCCCTTCCTCTTGGTCCTATAGTCCCCCCCTTCCCCCTTTGCCCATCCCATCCCCCCATCTGCTCATCAACCCCCTCCCTGCCTCTACCCAGCAGAGCCATAGCTGGAGAATCAGGAGGAGGCCCACAATGTCATTTCCCCATCACTCTGCAGACGATGCCACGCTAATGTTCTTTTAATGCTGTGATGCTGCACTAATTAATAAGCATCCTGCACAGAGGCCTCGCCTCGCCTCTCCTCCCCTCTCCTCCTCTTCCCTCCCCGCCCCTCCCCGCCAGCTCTGGAGAAGTCCTCCTGACATCCTGGCATCTGGCAGCAGAGAAAGGATTTCACTCCTCTACCTGGGCTGCCTGATATTGCTATGAGAGATAACTGTATACGAACCAATAATCTAGCCTGACAATCCAATTTACTGACCAATAGCGCACAATCCACCATGTCATCGGCTGTGGGGAGGCCCATAAATTAGTTTCTAGTAATTTATTCTGATCAATAGAATGGGCAAAGTCACTTGTCTCTTTAATCAAAGGGCCTCTCAGAGATGTCAGGGCGAGTGGCTGCGTGGGAGGGAGAGAGCAGGGCTCTATAAGCCACGAGGCGAGGCAATGGGTGCTCAGCACCAAACCCCAGCCCTGGCTTCCAGGACTCAGCAGGAGGCGCCGCAAATGGGCAGTGTGCAGGAGGGCCCATGGTCAGCCTCGCTGTGCCTCCTTTGGTCACCCCAACCACAAATCGTGGGCCTTCAGAAAGGCCAAGGGCAAGGGTAGCTAGGAGTGTGGTCAACAGGAGACGGACTGATGAGACCCCAAGGAGGTCTCTTTTCTTCTGAATGTTCAGAACCCTAACCCTCCCCCTCCCCAGGTCATGGGGCCAACCCCCCCCCCCAATTCTGTTCTGTAAAGGGAGGCTCCTCACCTGGGAGATGCGAATGTGCCACTCCAGGGGAGGGTGTGGCACCCAGAGCTTCAGGTGCTCAAGCCTGGTGCCGTTAGGGTGCCACACGAGGAGCCTGGCTTTGGTTCCTGGTTTCAGCTCCTGACTCCAGCTTCCTGCCGGTGCAGGCCCCGGGATGCAGCTCAGGTGGTGGGTCCCTGCCACCCAAGGGGTGTTTTGGATTGAGTTCCTGGCTCCTGGCTTTGGCCCTGTTCTGACTATTATGGCTATTTGGTGAATGAGACAGTGGATAGGCCAGGGATCAGGAACTCCATCTGGGTCTCCCACATAGGTGCAGGGGCCCAAACACTTGGGCCATCCTCCACTGCTTTCTCAGGTGCATTAGCAGGGAGCTGGGTTAGAAGTGGAGCAGCCAAAAGTTGAACCAGTGCTTATATGGGAGGCTGGTGTCACAGGTGACAGTTTAACCCATTCTACCACAACACCAGCCCCCAGATGTGCCTTTTTTTTTTTTTTTAAAGATTTTTTAAAAGGTTTTTTAAAACATTTATTTGAAAGGCAGTTACAGAGAGGTCTTCCATCCACTGGTTCACTTCCCAAATGGCCACAATGGCCAGAACTTGGCTGATCCAAAGCCAGGAGCCAGGAGCTTCTTTTGGGTTTCTCACAGGCATGCAGGTGCCCAAGTACTTGGACCATCTTCTGCTTTTCCCAGGAGCTTTAGCAGGGAGCTGGATTGGAAGTGGAGCAGCCAGGATTTGAACCGGTGCCCATATGGGATGCTGGCAGGCACTGCGGGCTGGAGCTTTAACCCACTGTGCCAGCCCCCAGCTGTGCTTTTTTTTTTTTTTTGACGTATTCAGAGCTCACTATTCAGAGGGGCTTCAGGCACATAGCAGCTTCCCAGGTGTGCGGGAGATTTGTACCTGGGGAGAACATCTGCGTTAGTGTAGCAAACAGTGGGCCCTGGTCTGCCCTATCTGGAGCTAGGGAAGCCACCCTACCACCGCCCTCCTGGTCTCCATCCAGCCCAGGCCTTGCTGTCAGCAGTTCCCTGGGAGCCTTGATCTGCACAGGAAGATGACAGCTTTCGCTTCCAGTGCATTTCCCCCCCTCACCCTCCCACCGCGCATACCCAGCACCCTTCAGGAGCTCCCAAGCCCGAGCACTTTGTGTGTGGTAGAAAAGCCCGTCATCTGGGTCTTCTTATGCGCACCCCATGCACTAGCACGTGATAAATCCGCATGCCCTCTTTCCTTTGGGCAGGGGAGGGAAAAGCCCCTTGACCCCTCCTCTAGCACAGTGGACGACAGTCAGGTTGCCTGGCTTTGAATGAGGACTTGCTAGCTGTGAGGCCCCGGGCAAGCTGCCCACCTCTCAGCTTCCTCACCTGTGCCGAAGGGCTAATGCCGTGTCTTCCTCACAGGGTTATTATGAAGAGGATTCAGTAATTCAATTGCTGTACATTAAGTAGGGGCCATTGTTGTGGTGCGGTGGTTAAACTGTTGCCCACGCTGCTGATATCCCATATTGAAACATCGGGTTGGGGCCAGCACTGTGGCGTAGCAGGTAAAGCCTCTGCCTGCAGATCCAGCATTCCATATAGGGGCTGGTTCGAGTACCGGCTGCTCCACTTCCCGTCTAGCTCTCTGCTATGGCCTGGGAAAGCAGTACAATATGGCCCAAGTCCTTGGGCCCCTGCACCCATGTGGGAGACCAGGAAGAAGCTCCTGGCTCCTGGCTCTGGATCCGCTCAGCTGCAGCCGTTGTGGTCATTTGGGGAATGAACCAGTGGATGGAAGACTTATTTCTCTCTCTGCCCCTGCCTCTGTAACTCTGCCTTTCAAATACAAATAAAAAATCCTAAAAGAAAAATGTAAAACATTAAAAAAAAAAAAAAAAAGAAACATTGGATCAAGTCCTGGCTGCTCCACTTCCGATCCAGCTCCTTGCTAATATCTGGGAAGGCAGCAGAGGGTGGCCCAACTGCCTGGGCCCCTGCCACCCAGGTGGGAGATCCAGATGGGGTGCCTGGCCCTTGGGCTTCAGCTTGGCCTAGCCCCAGCCATTGCAGCCACTGGGGAATGAACTAGTGGATGGAATATCTCTCTTTGTTTCTCTCTCTGTCTTTCAAATAAATAAATATTTTTCAAAAACATTAAGTTATACATGGAAGTATAAAATGCGAAGAACAGTGCCCGACACGTGGTAACTCCCAGGTCGAGCGCTTGTCCACTGGACACAGAGACATCAAGAGAGCGCGCGGGTGTGGTTCTTCCGGAAGATTGCGGGGCTGCGCGATGCTCTGCTCCCTGCGGCTTGTGCTGTCTCCTACCCAGCTTCACTGCTCGTCCCCCTTGTCCAACGTGAACAGGTAAGGAAGAGTCCACTGCTGCTGCCTCCTCGAGACGCCAGAGACGCCAAAGGCCTCCACGGGAGGGTTTTCCCTCCTCCGGGGCCTCAGGCAGGGCCCTGCCTCAGCCCTGGGGAGAGAGACCAGCTTTGCTTCAGAGAGAATGAGTCTGCTCTTGCTGGTTAGCAGGGAGGGAAAGGGTCTCGGGCCCTCGTGTTGGCTACAGGGACCAAGGCGTGAGGAAGGTAGCAGGGCTCTCTGCCACAAGCTGGACAAAGGGAGACACAGCGCAGGGCCATGGGAAGAGCAGAGGGTTCCCGGCCCAGCTCTGCCACTCAGCGGCCCCGCGACTTCGGCCAACTCAGTTCAGGGATCTGAGCCTGATTCTGTATCTGAGACAAGAAGGGGTAGGACAAGGTGCTCTTAGAATAGCCTCTTGGATCTGACATTTTAAATTCTGCAGGAGTCGTCCCAGAAGTCTGTTGGCTCCTTTCTGACCCCCTCAACCCTGCACTCCCCATGATCGTTCTCTGGAAGTCTTGGAACCAAACAGCAGCGGCAGCACAAGCAAATGCGTAATGCCGAGGAATACAAGTCACTGAAAAGAGCAGGGTGGGGACACTCTTGGGGGGCAGGGAGATAAGGCTCCCTAGGCCCCTGACCCCAGCTGGGACTGGGTTTCCAAATGTGCAAGAGGCCAGGGGGTCTCGGCTCTACCACCAAGGTCAAAGCCAGGCCTTCTGATACTAGGAAGTCTCTGGGACCTCTCTACTGGATCCACCAGCCCTGCAGGCTCTGCCAGGGCGGGGCGCCCCACGCTGAAGGCACTGAGAGGAAACTGAGCCAGTATCCCACCTGAAATTCCAGGCTCCAGTGACTGTCCTTGAATCCCACCCTGGCCTCTTGTCCCCCCACAACCTGCCCTCATGTGTCCAGCAGAAGTGAGCTGCAGGGCTGGGGTGTGGGGGTCGACGGGGTGACGGCGCCAGGCTGGAGGCCGGAGGCCCGCCCGGGGCAGCTGCACGGCAGGTGGATGCAGTTTCTGGTGAGCAGGAGTCTGGCACCCTCTGCTGACCCCGCGGCAGGAGACAGCTGGTCAACCAGGCTAGGGCTGCAGCCACAGGGAGGGGGAGGGGTGGGGCTCAGGAGCAAGCGGCAGCTTCCTAGTCAAAAGAGCAGCTCCCCTCTCTGAATAGATCATTTTTATTGGTTTTGCAATAAGCTTATGAGACAGGAACAATCGCAATAAACAAACCGAACAAGAAATCGAAAAGATGGGCCCCGAAAGCTGTTACTGAGCCCTTCTCACCTTCTCTTAACAAGTCTCTAATTTATAACAAACACCAGCCCAGCACCTCCAAGGTCCCTGCTCCCAGGCTGGGAACCACGGCCCACACCTTGTGTGTGGTTGTCATCTCGCTCCGCCCCGGAGGAAGCAGGAGATGCGATGGAGCAGAAGCAAGAGCTTGCGCAGGAGTGCTCAGGCCCTGGCTCCGTCTGGGAGCATCCAGGAGACGTGGTGCCCCTGGTCCCCCCACTCAGATCTCAGAACCCATGGGGCTGGCTCTGGAGGGCCCGCCTCCCTGCCCCAGACCCGACAGCCCCAGGCTACGATGCAGATGGCTGCGCTGCCCTTTCCAAACTTCCCGGTGAGGGCTTGGCATGAGGGGCGGGGCCGGCTGCTGCCCTTCAGTGGGACTGAGGCCTGGGTTGGGGGGGCTGAGCTTCCACCCTCTGCAGGATCAGAGGCTCCTTTAGGTCAGGGCCTTGGCTCACCCCTTCCTCCTTCCCAGAGGTTAAAGCCAAGGGCTTCCCACGTGACCGGCTTGCCCGAGGCCAGGGGTGGGGAGGGGTGTAAGTCCCTTCTCTCAGGCTGGGATTCCCTGGGGAAGGGCTGTAGTTTCTCCCTCAGTCTGCAGCCCCCAAGGTCAAGGTCACCCTTCCTTCCTTTGGACTGAGGCTGTAGGGACTCAGGGTTAGAGCTGCACCACAGGCAGGAGCTCCCAGTCCCCTTTGTCACCAAAGCTTTCCCACGCTTCATGTCCTTACACTTGTCTCTGCTGGAGGTCTGCAGCAGGCCCCTGTGTGCTTCCTGACAGCTGAGTGTGGGCAGGGCCTCCAGGGATCAGACCCACTGGCCGGTCCAGGATACAGGGGCTAGGCTGGCCTGCGCTCCCCTGTGGGGAACCAGGGCCACCCCGCGATGCCTGCAATATTAGAGATGGCCACAAGGTGTCAGTGTGAAGCCGTGAAATGGCTCCTAACCTGGGGCTGCGCTCAAAAGGCAGGAAAGGGGTCGGGGCAGATGCCATGGCCAGAGCAGCACTTGGCAGCCAGCCCCAGGCTTCTCCCTCTGTCCCCTCCTCCCCTAACGACGGTGCTCATCTCTCGGCTCTGCCCCCAACTCTTTGCTTCCAGAAGAATGAGTTTTGAGGCTCCCTGAGACTGAGATCTGGGAAGAAAGGGGGTGCTGCTGAGGCACCCTTGCTGCATGGAGAAGCTACAGCCCTTCCCCAGGGGGTCATGGCCTGAGAGAAGGGATTTACACTCCACTCCCCCAGGCCTCGGGCAAGCCGGTCACACGAGCACTGCAGATGCTCCAGTGTGTGTGTGTGTGTGTGTGTGCGTGCGCATGTGCACGTTGGAGACAGCTTCAGGCCATCACAGGCTGGGCATTCGGAGTTGCCTGTGTTTGTGTGTGTCTCTTTGCAAGGAATTGTGCCTGCCACAGATAAGGAAAATTCAGACCTGCACGTGTCCCCGTCCAACCTCTCCTTTGGGAGGTGAACAAATAGAGGCTCAGGCGAGCTGTCCCTGCAGCCTGGCCTCCCGCCTGCCAGTTCAGTGTGAGTGTGTCTGCAGGCCTGGGTGTCTGCTAGGCTTCTGTCTTAGCCAGTTACTTCCAGTGGGCTCTAGAAAGTTTGGCCAACTGACCATCAGCCAGCAGGGTTATGAGCAGAATCAGATGGCAACGGGTAGAGGATGGGGTGGAAGGAAGCAGACACGCAGGGTGTGTGGTTGTGGGTGTGTGTGGGTGCCTGCGTCTCTACAGCTCTCGGTGGTGGCCAGTGGATGGAGTGTGCGGGCCTGGGTGCTTGTGTCAGAGACCCTGCTTCTGCTGTGTAGACTCGAGTGTGTGTGTGTGTGTGTGGCCCCACAGAGTCAACGCCTCTCCTGGGAGTTGTGGTGCTTTAGGCCAGGTAGTGCGTTGAGTGACGGTGGATGCCAGCAATTGGCGTGTGTGTGTGTGTGTGTGTGACCCTGGATTGAGCATCCGTCAGCGGACATGAGCAACGGTGGGTGTCTGTGAGCATGAGAGACTGCTTCCTCTCCCCACCTCCTTGCCCCCCACCAGCCTGGCTCCCCATGGCCCCTGGGGTTTCTGCGTCCCTGCCCCAGCAGCGGTGAAATCCTTTATCGGTTGAGGCAGCAGCCCCCGTGTCGGGATTTCAAGGTTCCTGTGGGTTCCATCCATCTTCCGGGGCCTCCTGGTATTAGCATTGATCTACAGGGGAAATGGAGAGCGCGGCTGGGTTATTACGCCCGCCCGCCTTCCCTGGGCCGTGATGGAGTGCACACAGAGAATTTTTGAAACATGGCCACCCTAACTTATTCTGTCTTCCTGCCAATAGCGTGGCACGGGTCCAAATTACAGGTCGATACCAGCTGATCTTTTTATGTTAAACTGTGATGAAGTTGCTTCTGTGCAGAGATGGGATTAGGCCTGGGCCCTCTTTTAGCTGAGAACTTTGGCGATGGAGCCAGGGTTGGGGGGATCGGGGAGTGGGGAGTGGGCATCCCAGCAGGGCGGATGGGAGGCTGAGGGCAGGTGGTGTGGGGCAGGGCGGGCTCTGGCCAGGAGTGCGGGCCTTTAGGGGAGGCAGAGCCAGCACTCCTGCCCTTCTTCCTCCCTTTCCGACCCTCACCACCCTGGGGACCCTGAGGGCCGCGCATCAGACAGCCCCTGGGTCATCGGGCCAGCCCCTGCGAGGCCCCGCCTGCTCCCTCCAAGGATAGAATTCCATTTCTTCCCAGCTCTCTCCACCCTGCTCCCCACGCCCACCCCCCACACACACACCTGCACCATCAAACGGGTTTGTCCTTACCCTCCAAACAGGGAACTTTAATTAAAGAGACAGTGACCCCTTTTAGGAGTGTGGTCGAGTTGGGTTTCAGGGCCCTTGTCCCCCTCGGCTCACATAACGCTAACAAAAGCTTGCAGGCCCCAGGAGGAGCCGGTCCCCCTCGTAGACATTGCAGGCATTGCGACAGGGGCACAGGGTGGTGCTGGAGGGCACGGGGAGGAGGGAGGCATCCTGGGGTCAGGCACCCGGCTGACTGCACCGTGAGGTCAGAGGGTGGGGGAGGAGCCGGCGCAGCTCCCATCCAGGAGACAACCACGTGGGCCCTGGCAGAGCAGGGGCTCAGCACCCAGGTGGGACTCACTGCGTGTGTGCTGCCAGGCGTCCACCTGTCTGCTGCCTGGCTCGCGTTATGAAGCTAGAAGTAATTTCTAAGAGGAATAGACTGGATGTACAACTCACTCTAAGAATAGCCGATTTTTTTAAACTCACATATTTAAAGGAAAAGTGATTTTATGATAAAACGTAATTGCTAATAACTATAATAACACCACTCCACATATGGCGGGAGACACAGATTGTGTCCTGCATGTGAGGTGCAGAGACTGCACAGCACTCCCGCTGTGTGGGGCGGGGCTGTAAGAGCTGAACTCAGGCCTCCTGGGCCTCCTGGGCGCCACCTCCCCCACCCGGCTCCCTCACAGACCCCAAACTCTTGGATTAGCAAAAGGAGTCTGAAGGGCCCTTCTCTTAGGCTTAGCCTGCCTCTTAACTGTTGATTTTTAACCAAGCACTGTCTGGGTTCTGTAGGGGGCGTTTGCTTGCCCTTTGATCTAGTTCTTTGATAGCCTTTGTGAACTCTTTAAGTCGAAGAGAGGGTTGCTCAATCTGTCACACTTATTCATTCAACAAACATCAGAGGCTGTTAAATGGAACCTGTGTGTAATGGATTCTTTCCAAAGGTGGGTCTTCAGGACCACTGCTGTGGTGTAGTGGGCTAAACCTCCATCTGTGGCACCGGCATCCCATATGGTCGCTGGTTTGTGTCCTGGCTGCTCCTCTTCTGATCCAGCTCTCTGCTATGGCCTGGGAAAGCAGCAGGAGATGGCCCAAGTGCTTGGGCCCCTGCACCCCTGTGGAAGACCGGAAGAAGCTCCTGGCTCCTGGCTTCCAATCAGCTCAACTCCGGACATTGTGGCCATCTGGGGAGTGAACCAGCAGATGGAAGATCTCTCTCTCTGTTGCTCTCTCTTTCTGTCTGTAACTCGACCTCTGAAACAAATAAATAAGGTAATTAATTAAAAAAAACAAAAGGTGGGTTTTTTCGAAGTGGGGTGCAGTGCCATTCACCCCCAGAGGCTGATGAATTGTCAGTTATCTGCAAGGGGAATCAGGCACCTAAATGGTCACACAGGGATGCTCTGACCGGAAACTAAAGTTGCGTCCAAGCTGACAAAGTCGTGGAGGTGGGGAGTCCAGGCCGAGAGAGCGAATGCAGACTGAGCAGGAGTGGAAGGCGCGCTGAGAATCCTCTCGGCTCCATTCTGGCCTGGAGTCCCACCTCCACCTCTGCAAGTGAGCTACCCCCGGGTCCCAGGCAGGGACATTCGGTGAGGTGTGGGGGCATCTGTGGGGAGTCAGTGCACCCCCACGCAACGGGAGAGCATCCGGACCAACGCTTGCAGCGTCAGCACATCCCCGCGCCGGCCACGGCACCTACCCACGTGAGGGGCCTGGCGCTTGTGTGACTGGGAGTGCACGCACCCACAGAGAGAGGTCACAGCCCCTTTCCTCCGCGCTGGGGGAGGGACCTGGAGGCCAGAGGGGCTGGGTGTAATTGGTGTTGGCGTTTCCTCCCGCCGCCGCCCGGGAAGCTTTCTCTGCTTCGTCCTCAGCCCGATCAATCCCCAGTCATGTGCCTTTCCACATGGACGCCCCCGAGCCCCCGACTCACCACGACCACGGAAACTTCGTTAGTGCCGTTAATCTGCTGACCCAGGCAAATCACCCACTCTTCCTTCGGCCGGGCCGCCCCCCAGGGCTGGCTCCCTCTCCCCTTCCCACTGCCCACTCGCCCTGCCTGCCTGATGCCCCCTGAGCCCTATCGCTCCCTCCTTCCATGTCATTCATGTCCCCGACGCTTTCCCAGCCTTTTCCCAGGTATACCCCCCAGCACTTTGTGTCAAGCGCTTAGCCCAGGCCTGCCCCCTAGCACCCTTGAAGCCGGAAAAGGGCCATGGGCAGCTGCTCCCTGACTGCAGGAACCGTCCAAGGAGGAAACCGATAGGCCTTGAGTGCGTCCCATGTGCAGGCACCGTGCCACAGGTTTTGCTCAGGGCATTTACCCTCACAACCTGAGAGGCAGGCCTTGTTCCCCCATTTTAAAGATGAGGGAAATAAAGGCTGGAGAGATGAATTACTGGTGAGTGAGTGGCGCTGGCAGAATTAGGACCCAGACCTGCCTTCTTTTTGCCTTACAGGAAGGAAGAGAACCCCTATCATTGAGCCAGGCTCCGGGCAGCGCCCCACTGAACGTCTCTCTACGAAGGAGGCTCTGACCTGAGGTCCCGAGTTGGGAGCGCATCTGTGGCCAAGCCCTTTTCCTCGCAGCCTAGAAGGGGTGCCCGGTGCCCAGCCCCCCTGTCTGCACCCCCTGCACGGGCTCCTGGCCCCACAGGAGAAGGTCCTGCTTCCTCCTGGCCTCCAGTGCTGATGTGCTGGGCCCATTGTCCAGGCGGGAACAAAGACTGCGGATTTAAGCCGAGTGACCAGGCGGCTCTGCCATGCAGAAAACACCGCCCCCCTCGAAGCCCGGGCCCAGCCGGGGGTTTGGAGGGGGACCCGAGAGAAAGGGGACAGGGAGCCTTTGAAAGTAACTAATTAAAGGGCCTTGCCTGCCCCCTCCCCCTGGGCGCCTAATCTCTCTGGGGCTGCAGCCAGACAATGTGCCCCTCCACCCTGCCCCCCTCACCCGAGGTTTAAAACAAGAGACAACTTGAAGTTAATGAGCGCCACCTGACGGGGGTCCCCTAATGAGAGGGGGCTGCTGGGCGGCTCGCAAATTCTCGGCCTCCCTGAATAGCTCCCCCCACCCCCTGAGTTTTATTCATCTAGGGCCAGGGGCAGGGGGCAGAGAGGAAGGGGGCCCACTAGGCCCGGAGCACGTGGACTGTGTGGTTCAGGCTGGGGAGGGCCCCACGGGGAGGGCCCCACCCCCTTCCATGGCCCCTGCCCAGCTCTGAGGCTGAAGCTCACCAAGCTTGGCCTGAGACCTGGGAGGCCCAGACCTGGCTGGGTGGCTCAGGGCCTCTTCTCTTCCTAGGCCCTTGGTCACCAGCACCTGCTGCTGGCTTTTCCCAAGGGGACGCTGAGGCCGGGCAGGGGCGCTCAGGGGCTGCCGTACCTGGTGGTGGCAGGAGTCATTTGGAAGAGGCGTAGAAGTATCTCCTGCACACCAGGACGATCTCCACTGTCTCCTTGCTCCATTGACGCCCTGATCCTAGTCTTATCTCCCACTGCCCCAGCTCCACTCCCTGCCTGGCTGCCGTCGCTGAAGCCCACCTCTGATACCCCTGCTGCTTGCCATGTCTGCTGCCCATCTCCAAGCTCCCCTTGTCACCAACACGGCCCCTTTGAGTAGGCGCATGGTCCTAGTTCTGTGGTGTGGAGCAGTGCATGTGTATGGAACAGCACGTGTGTATGGAACAGCATGTGGGTGCGGAGCACTTCTGGGGAGTAATGGCAAGTCACCGCAACTCTACTCTCAAATCACCACCCCTGCCCCAAATAAGTACTCCTAAACCCACTACCCATTCCCAAACCCACCCCAACCAGCACTGGAGCCCATGCTGAGACAGATCCTAGACGAGGAGTTGTGAAGGCTGAGCCAGGACAGCCTGTCCATTGCCCTCAGACCAGGAGATGACCAGCAGGGCCTCCTCAGAGCTATGCTATAGAATCCCCTTTCCTCCTCACTACTCAAAAAAGGCAAAAACGAAGGGGGTAGCATTTGTAGGCTCCAGGATGGCCTGAGAGAGAGGGTAGAGAGGGGGCCAGACAGCAAGTGGGTCTCCAGCCAGCAGAGAGCCATGGACAGAGGTGACTAATTTCCCAGCTACTCATGGTGAAAATATCACATTTCATGCTTTGTTGCTGATTCATAGAAAAGTTCTATTAAAACCGGGTGGAATATTTATACAGTTTAAACAAATGATGATCAAAGATTCTATATGTTTTGAAAAGAACCCAGAATTATGCAGCCTGGCGGGTGCTTACCCACAGTGTCATGAGCAGGGGTAGGATGTGGGATAAGAGAGTAAGCTTGGATGACCAGCATGGGGGGGTTGGTGACACCTGTTATGTCCAGCAGGGGGCGCCCTCCCCTAGGGTTGATAGGTCCTCCCGCCACCTACTCAAAGTCTCGTGGATGGGCAAGGATTCCATAGCCCCTTTTGTCTGGACGTCTTTCCTCTCAGCTTCTGAGTTTTGTTTTGTTTTAAGATTTATTTATTTATTTGAGAGGCAGAGTTATGGGGCGGGGTGGGGGGGAGACAGAGAAAGAGATCACCTACCTGCTGGTTTATTCCCCAAGTGGCCTCAATGGCTGGGGCTAGGCCAGGCTGAAAAAAGGAGCCAGGAGCTTCTTCTGGGTGTCCCATGTGGGTGCAGGGTCTCAGGCCACTTGGATCACCTTCCACTGCTTTCCCATGCACATCAGCTGGGGGCTGGATTGGCAGTGGAGCAGCCAGGTGCATTATATGGGATGCCGGCTCTGCAGGTGGTGGCTTACCCGCCATGCCACAGCTCCTGGACTTGATCCAAAGTCTCCCCAAGTGTAGTAGTGCGGTGCTGGCATGTGTGGGACTTCCCAGTTGGAAACGCGCAGTGCAAACGCTGAGTGGGGTCAGAGCATTGTTCAGAATGTGGTCATGCACACAGCTGTGTCTCTGTGGGTTCCTCCACTGCTCAGCGTAATCTCAGTCCCAACCTTCAACAAGGCTAGCCTGCACACACATGGGCACCTGCACATACACGAGGCTGCACCAGTGGTGGGAAGTGGTAGGTGGGTGGAGGAGGTATTGGCCCCCTTCTGATGGACTTGGGGACTCCCTCCTAGGATGCTTGGTTCCCCTGCCCCAGCTCTGAAGGCCTCAGCGAACCCCCTCCCCCATCAGCCCAACCTCCCCCCGCCGTGTCCTCTGCCCTGGAGGAGTGTGCTAAGCGCTTGACAGCCCTGGCTCGAGGGTGGCTGAGAGCCTCATCATGAGAACGTGCAGCCCTGTTCGGCACCAGAGTTGCCGAGAGGTGCTGGAGGGAGGGCTGCTTGGTGCCTGGGGCAGGGACAGATCGGCCCTGGTCCTGTGCCCATGGCCGTGCTGCCTGTCCCTGCCCACCAGGCCGTCCTGCCTCAGTAGTTTTATTACCCATGGGGAGATAACGCCCTGGGGGGTGAGCTTGTCCTGAAGTTGAATGCCCCCCCCATGCGCTCTAACCTTGGGGCAGGCTGGGCCTTGATCATTTCTAGTGGGTCCTGAGGAGGCTGAGTCGGGGTGGCCCTGAAGAGGCCACACATACAGTCCTGGGGTTGCCGCAGAGAAGCGAGGAGAGGAGGGAGATGGAGGAGAGGGAAGGGGTGGCTCCTGGGATGGAGTGGGGCTTCCCTTGACGGGTGAGGGTGGAGGGCTTGGCTGGGCAGGGTCGGAAGCAGTGGGAGGGGGTGAAGGTGTCTTCTCCCCAGAGAGAGGGTACTGGGCTGCTGCAGAGCCCAGGGGATGTGACGTCTCCTGGCTGTTTGGTTTGCTTCTGTATTTATTTCTTCTTCCTGGACACAAGTTCTGGCAGTGCCAGGAGTGCCCGGGGCCCATGCAGCTCACCTAGGAGTAAGAGCCAACTCCTGATGGAGACCCCAGTCTGCAGGGTTGTGCCCCGACTCTCGCTGCCCCCACACTTCCTTTCCTTGTTCTTTCTCTCTCTTTCTGTTTTTTAGTTTTAGAAAGAACCCAGGCCACATCCAGGTGCGTGGCTCAGCGGTGAGTGCAGCGATGGCTGGTGCCTGCCACATTTGTCAGCCCCGAGCGCCCCCAGCAGCCCGGCCCCAGCGAGCCACCTTGCTGCCGCCGCTGCCTTCCCGCAGCCTGCACTTTATTAGAATTTATATGTTGCCCCGATTGAGGGGGGAAATAATTAACACCCCTACAAATATATCGTAAACAAAATATTTATTAGAAATAAATAACTCATTTATTTTACATATTTCATTTCAACAATAACATTACCCAATTTATCATTTAACATTTTTGCAAGACAACTTAACGACTACTTATTAGCATTTCCATTTTTCACCCGCGCACCATAAAGCACGGGCGCTCCCCAAATGGCCTGGCACGGGCCGAGCCGGGCGCTCTGAGGACCCCAGGAAGCCATGGGACCCCCTGGTCTCCCCCTCATATATGTCATCCCCCAGAAAACACATGAAGCCGTCTTCCAACACAGACGCTCTCTTCTCACACACACGCACCACAGAGCTGCCCCCCGCCCAGAACAGACACCCCCCAGGCAGACACACGCAAGCATACCAATGCATACCCTGCCGGATTCCAAATACATTTATTTAAAGATTCATTTGTTTATTTGAAAAGCAGAATTGGGGGAGGGGAGGCTGGTCCAAGCTGAAGCCGGGAGCCTGGAAGTCCACCCAGGTCTCCCATGTGGGTGGCAGGGGCTCAAGCACTTGGGCCATCTTCTGCTGCTTTCCCAGGAGCCATTAGCAAGAAGCTGGATTGGAAGCAGAGCAGTGGGGACTGGAGCTGGCACTCCTATGGAATGCAGGTGTTAGAGTCAGCAGCTTAACCAGTTGTACCACAGTGTTGGCTGCTGATTCCAAACTCCAAATATTCTTGCTCACAGGGACTCTCACCACCACCACCACACAGATGCGTGTGCACATGTGGTCATCGATTCCGCATGGCCCATGCCCAGTCACACACAGGCGCCATCACTGGCCGTGCGCCTGCACGTATGCCTATGTTGGTGCTCACATGAGTGGGTAATGCAGAGGAACAGGCACCTCTCCCCTCTTCCTCAACAGGGCTGGGGTGCAGCAAGGACGGGAAGGCCAGGGGTGGGACCTAAGGCCCCTCAGGCCTCCCTCCATGCACCTCTTAGGTTTCCTCTGGCCCAGCAAAAATTTCCTGGGATCCAGGCCCCATTTTCACTCCAGACTCCTGGCCCCAGGAGCTCCCTCTAAAGAGCCTGGCCTGGTTTCTGTGGCCCAGCCCAAGACATGTTCTGTAGGGAGGAGGCACGTGAAGGCCAGGCCTCAGCGGCTTGGCTCTGGGCTGTGAGCTCAGCGCCGGGGTTCTGGGTCCTGGACAGGCTCAGATCTGCGTGCAGCGAGATCAGACTTCCTGCTGAAATTCAGTGCATCTGCGAGTGTCCTTCCCAGCCAGGGACAAGGCCCAGGCCAGCTCCCTCTGTGCCCCCGCCTGCAGGAGAGGGGGAGCAGGGAGCTATACCTCTTGCCTGTCCTCCATCTTACTGCCCCGGCACTGACCTGGTACCAGGTGGGCTGCGGAGTGGCCCTACATGCATTTGGAGTCACTGTGGCCAGCCGGCCCCTTCTCTATCCCTCTCCGCACCCGTTCTCAGTGTCTGTGTGCAAACAGGGGCTGGAGGAACAGACGGGCACACACTCCTCAAGGACACATGTGTGTGCACACGTGTGTGCCCCTCGGTGATTTCTGCCCAGGCTGACTCCTGGCCTCCCCCTGGCCCCCAGCACCGGTCCTGACATCTGGGAGGTCAGCGCCCCTTTGGGGTGTTGAGAGCCAAGGCTGAGATGTTCCCCATGAGTGCATCACTCCTCTGCCTTCTTGCTGGGAGGTAGAGTCTGGAGGGAGGTGGCTGGGGGGCCTAGGGCCCAGGAGACAGGGCAGGGGGGCCCTTCCAAATCAGCCTGGCTGGGGGCTGGGGGCAGGGCCCAGGGGGAGCACACACAATGGCTGGAGGTTGGAGGGCCTGAAACTGGAGACTTTAATAAAAGCCACTGACAGCAAATAAAGCTGCCAGGGGAGTCCCATTACCCACAACAAGGACCCTTTGTGAGCTAAGCAGGGCTGCACTGACCCTTCCCCACCACCCCGGGGCCCTCTGTGCCGGCTTGCAGGCTCCCGAGCCTCTGCGCCAGCCCAGCCCGGCTTGGGGCATCTCCAGTGCAGAGGGAGTCCTGCCTGCTACTTGCAGACTGAACGTCCTTCTCTGTGTCCACCTCTACTCTGCCCAGGGTCCCGTGTAGCCAGCCTTGGGCTGGTTAGTCCTCTAATGGGCACTCAGTCCGTCCCTGCAGTGGGGAAGCTGAGCCTTGGGGTGGGCTCCATTCTCCCCGGTCCAGTGCTGGGGAGGGCATGGGTCGCCTCGGCTGGTCCAATGCGGAGCCAGACCCTGCTGCGGTTCCTCCCACAGATGGTCCTCTTCCTCCCTGGAGGCTGCCGCTGACCACAGCGCAAAGGCGGCTGCTGGGGTCTGGATGAGGGGGGCTGAGTCCTGGAGCTGCCACTTCCCTGTCATTCAGCCCCAGGCGTCTCTAAAGGGGGCTGAACCAAAAGCGCAGCAGGGACAAACTAGCGCATCCCGCAGACCAGGGGCCTCGCAGCCTCGCAGCCTCGCCTCTCAGCGCAACGTGCAGCCCAATTCTGCCTTGAACGAGGTTCTCCTTGCAGGTTTTGGGTCTGGCTCTCATTTCCGTCCCAGCAACGACAGTGTTCAGGGTGCGGGAAGCTCTGAGAGCAGGAGCTCAATGAAAAATGGAAGAAAGGGTGGGCGCGTCCTGAGCCCTGACCTCTGCTAGGAAGCTCCCTGAGTGGAGGACGGCACAGAGAAAGCTGGGGGGCAGAGCACTGGCCTGGAGTTTGCAGAAACTTTGGAGGACGGGCGGACACGGGTCAGGGCAGTTGGGGGGCCCTGAGGCAGAGTTAGGGTGTGCAACAGGGAAGTTCTCTGGGCTGGGTCCTGAGGCCCAGGTGGGGAGGGGGCGACCCAGGGGGTGTGGAGTTGCCAAGAGGGGAGCACCACGCAGGGCTGGAGGATGGGGTCCGGCCATCCCCAGGCTCTCCTGGCCCGGCAGGAGGGGGTGCCGGGGCTTGGGGTGGGGAGAGAGATTAGGAGGCGCTCTCAATTGCCTTAATGGGCTCTAAGAGGCGGGATCCTATTACAGCTCGGGGTGCCCCGGGGTGCCTTGCTGGGAAGACAAGCTAATCTGGCATGCAAATTAAATCCTGCCTCAAGACGCAAGGCCTGCTTAATGTGATCCATTACACAGTTTACTTGTTTATATCTAATATTGGAACAGGCAGCCCGGGCGGGCGGCAGCGGCAGGCGGAGCGGCCCAAAAGCAGGAGAGTAAATTACCAGCAAAATGAGCTTTTCCAGCCCCGGCCGCCGCCGCTCGGCTTTGGCGGCCCGGCGCCCCCGCCCGCCCGCCCGCAGCGTCCCCTTCGAGGCCGCTGTCCCGCGTTCCTCCTGGGCTGCCCGCCTTCTCTTTGTCTTTCTCCTTCTCGTGGCGTCCCTCGGCCACGGGCTCTCTCGTGGCGTCCCGAGTCTCTCTCAACCTGGAGTTTCGCCGGCCTACTTCTGCCCCTGCTTGGGTTTCTGTCGCTCCCTTCCTGCTCCTCCGTGTCACTGTCTTCCCGCCACAGAGGAGGAGCAGCGCGAGGCCATGGGAGTACCAGCCCAGGCCTGGGCGTACCTGGGGCCCTGCCAGGGGCTGGCCTTGGGACATCTTGGCCTGGGCCTGGGAACTTGGGAGCTGCTGTTTTGCTGATGTCCCTGACTGTGATGGTGTGTGCGGGTGACCTTGAGGTGTTTATATGGGAAGCAGTCAGGGTGACCCTGTGTGGGTGGGGGGTGGTCCTGTGTGTCTGTGTGTGTGTGTGGGTGCCTGGGCCCTGCCTCGGCGTGTGCTTGGGTAGGGTTTTCACACACCCTGGCAGAGGCTGCCCACTGTCTTCCCAGTGCACGGTGCAGCTGGGCTTCTTGCTGCTCAGCCTCCGGGTCAGCCTCTTCCCAGCCTGAGGTTTCTAGCACCTTCCTCACACTCATGACCCGCAGGCCGCTCCCCTTCCGGCTCCCGGAGGGCTCCAAGGTTATCAACGTTCCAGGTCACCTGACTGTCCACCATCAGAACCCCTGACCCAGCCCTCCTACCTCCCTTTCTCGGCTGGACTCTGCCCCTCTGTGGTGCACATCCCACCCCTGTTAGACATCTGGGAAGCCAGAAGCAAAGAAAAACTGAGAGACAGAGACACAAAACCTCTCATGGAGGGGAGAGACACAGAGGCACTGACCATGGTGGCCAAGGGACTGGCAGAGACCACAGACGAGGGCAGGCACCGGTCAGGGGCCAGGCAGCGCGGGAGGCGGCGCACCTGTGACTGCACGTGCGCCCTTATGCTCACAGAGGCCGTGGGCTCAGGGGCTAGCCCCCACCCTGAAGCTGCTGGGGCAGGGGGGATGTGGCTTCCAGGGGCACCTGCCCTTTGACCTCATCCTGAGGACCCATGGGTCACTGGAGCATAAGCCTCTGGACTCCTGGCCTGTAGTCCTGAGAGGAGCCAGTCCCGCCCTCTAGGGTCTGAGAGCCTCAGGCCCCCGAAACAGACGGGGGCAGGGGCAGAGAGAGCCCCCACAGACGCAGACCTGCACAGCTGCTACTTTCCCACCAGTCCCAACACGATGCACACACCCATGCCACGTGCCAGGCTGGAGCCTTGCCAAAGAGGCTCCCCTGGCCCCGGTCCATGGCCCTGTGCTAGGGCCCCAGCCCAGCCACAGTCTTCATGCCAGGACTCCTGACTCCCCAGGGCCCTGCTCCCAGCCAGGCCAATGGGGACCCCTGACATCCACTCTTCCGTCCCTCTGCTCCCCAGATTCCCTCCAATTCCCAGGAACCCCAGAGCTCCCAGTCCTGCTGCTTCCAGGCCCACTTCTTGAGGTCCCCGACTTCTGGCCCTGGTTGGCATGGGGCCTCCTGACCGGTGGAGGGCAGGAGGGAAGGTGTGAGTCTGTATGTCTGTGTGGAACGGGGGCTGTTTAGATAAACAGATGGCAACAAATGGCATAAAATTATATACCCATAATGTCAGTTCATAACATTTTGTTCGACATACTTGATTTAATCGCTTAGCTGACGATTTGGCTTTTGGGCCCATATGGTGGGGAATGAAGCTGCGTGGCACCCGCTCCAATCTGGCTCTTTTATCACCCAGGCTGGGGGGGTGGGGATGGGGGGGGCCTGGGGGGGGAGGAGAAGGGATGCAGATGGAAAGGGAATGAGCTGACAGGAGGGGGGCCAGGGAGGGGGTGACTGTAGTGACTGAAGGGGGCTGGACTCCGTGAGGGCAGGGGAGGATGGCTGGAGACCACCTGGGCGGGGCCCGAGGCAGCCACAGTGGCAGAGCTGCCCCCGGGGCCCTGGGCCCTGCGGCTGACCTCACTGGGTGCGGGTAGGGCTATGGCCCGGGTCTGCCTCCACGAGCACAGGGATCTGATGCTGTCTTCAAAGACAAGGCCCAGGCCCTTCGGGCTATCCCCTCGCTTGTGCCAACTGAACGCCTGGTGGGTGGGCTCCCGTGTGCCTTCCTGTCTGCCCGCCTGCTATGTCTGGGCAGGGACGTCTGGGGAACTGTGAGAGGCCTTGTGTGACAAATCTTGTCTGTGCAAAATCACTTGACTTTCGCTCTGAGCTGCTGAGAAGGGTGACAGAGTGCTGGCAGCTATTCGTGACTGAGAGCAAGTGTGACTGAGGGGTGGACGCACCAGCGAGTGGGTGCGTGAGTTTGGGGGGCGGTGACAGTGGGTGAGGCTGACAAAGTGACCGTGTGCACAGTGAGGGGCTGCGGGCTGCGGGTTGCATGTACTGTGACTGAGTAGGTGCATAGTAGGTGTTCAAGCAGTGTTGGCTGAAAATGTGCATGTAGCCCGGGGAGTGTGTTGTGTGTGTGCGTGTACGTATGTGCGTGTGCATGTGTGTGTGTGCACATGTGTGTGTGAGAGACTAGACCCTGCACAGTGTCCCCTCTCTAGTCCCCCGGCAACAGTCCCTAATCACAGGTCACCCGGACTCTGCTAGATGCCCAGAGAAGACAGAGAGGTTCTTCCCCAGAGACTCCCTTCCCTTTCGCTCCGCCTGCCCCCATCTGATCTCAGAACTGAGCCAGCCCCCCAAAATGCTGCGAATCTGGGCCCAGATTGGTGCCCGGCCTCATCTGCACCCTGCTGGGTGCCGCCCGCTGGCTGCAGCGTGGGCAGGAGCGCCTGCCCAGGATGGGGGCCGGCCCCTGCGGAGAGATGGATGTCCGCTCCCACCCTCCAGAGACCCTAGCCCCTAATCCCAGCTGTGGCTTTGTGTGTGCCAAGGCCGCTGGCAGTGCTTGGACCCTCTCCCTGCCCTCCTGCCCTTCCTTGTCTGCTGCTGGCTCTCCCACTACGTGCTCGTGAGGGTCACCTCCCCTCGGCCACTCTTCCTGTCTCCGCCTGTCTTCCACAGGCCTCCCTGCCTCCCTGCCCCTGTCTTTTCTCCTCGTGCCTCTGGGTACACTTTTTTTTTTTTTTTTAAGATTTATTTTGTTTATTTGAAAGAGTTACAGAGAGAGGGAGGGAGAGACGGGGGGAAGGGGGAGATCTCTCATCTGCTGGTTTACTCCTCAAATGGCGGCAACAGCAAGAGCTGAGCCAGGTGGAAGCCCGGAGCCAGGTCTCCCACATGCGTGCAGGGGCTCAAGCACTTGGGCCCTCCTCTGCTGCTCCCCCAGGTGCATTAGCAGGGAGCTGGCATCGGAAGTGGAGCAACCAGGACTCAAACGGGGGCTTAACCTGCAACACTACAACAGTAGCCTATGGGCACACCTTTATGGGGTTGATGAAGGTGCAGAATAGGGCTGGGTGGGGACAGGGCATAGACCCTGAGGGTGGCGCTCTACTCCCACCCTCCCCCAAGCCAGCACATTCTTCACCGCTCGGAGACAGGGCTCCTGGGGTGGAGTGGTGAGGATCGGGCATGTGATAGGGGTGGGGCATGGGCAGCTCTTCCCCTCTCCCAGGCCGGGGCCTCCAACACCTTCACTCCCACGGGATGCTATGGTTTGACCAAACCCTCGGCCCCTCTCAGGCCACCTGGTCATTCATTTACTCAGCCATCATGGCACATTTGATGTGCCAAGCGCTATGCCAGTCAGTATGAGCAAGATGCTCTAAGGACTTTCTTTTGAGGCCCCGCAGGGTGAGGGAGACAGGTGCACACAGGTAAGGATGCAGGTGCTCCAGTGGGTGGGAGACGGGGCAGGGACCAGTGTTGCCCAAAGAAGGTCGGATCTACAGGTAGGATGTGAAAGTCCGGGGAGAGGTGTTAGAGAGAAAGAAGTTCTCAGCTAGATGAAAAACATTTTCTTCTTTCTTTTTTTAAAAAAAGATTCTTTTAATTTGAGAGGCAAAGTCACAACACACACACATACACACAGGGTGGGGGGGAGAGGGAGATAGAGAGAGAGAGAGAGAGAGAGAGAGATCTTATATTCACTGGTTTGTTCCCCAAATGGCTGCAATGGCTGAATTTGGTCCAGGCTGAAGCCAGGATCCCAGAGCTACATCCTGGTCACCCATATGGGTGCAGGGGCCCGAGCACTTGGGTCATCTCTCAGTGCTTTCCCAGCCGGACTCAAATAGGTGTCCATATGGGATGTCGACATTGCAGGCTGCAGCTTAACCGCCTGCACCACGACACCATCCCCTAAAACATTTTCCTCTACTGTAGAACACTTAGGGGGCACAGAAAAGCTCAAAAGAATATAAAAACAAAACAGAGCCTGGAAAGAGAATTGCAGGCCGTCTTGGGTGATGATGGGGTTTTACCAAGTGAACACTGTGGGGGTGATGGGACAGTAGGGTTCAGAGAAGGGCATTCCGGGCAGCGGTGAGGTGCAGGAGTCAGGCACCCTGCCAGGAGCTGGGGGTTTGGTAGCTGCAAGAAATCTGCTGTGGCTGAATCCTGGGAGTCTCGTGGGCTGAGTTCTGACTTTGCTCTGCGGGCAACGAGGAGCCGCCCGAAGGGTGGTAAGCAGAGTGGTGTGAGCACAGTTTCCACTTCAGAGCGGTTATTCTGGAGGGTGGATTGGAGCAGGAAGCAGAGAGAGCAGTTGGAAAATCATTAAAGGTTGGTAACTGGGGTAGTTAGGAAAAGAAGGGAAGCAGAGGTGGGATGGGGGACAGAGGAGTCACAAATGGAGGCCAGGCCTTGGGAGCGTTGGCAGAACGGCTGGTGGTGACGTTTCACCACAATGGCAGTCGGGAGAGGAGCAGGACTGGGGGCTGAGTGCTTCGGGCTTGTTGAGTGAGAGATGGAACTATCCAAGTGGAAATGCTCGGGCGACAGTGGACAAAGGATGTAGATGCAGCTGGGGATTCGGAAGTCGTTGTTGGTTTCACTTTGTAAGTCAACACGTTTTTACTGAGCATTATGTGGACCATGCTGGGGTGCCACACGGGGCTCCCAGTTCTCAACAGACAGGTGGCATCTGCAGGCATGGGAGTAGAGGCATCCCAGAGGGAGGAGAGGAAGGCGCCACAGGGCGGGTGGTGGGCGTGGTGGGTGGCACAGGTCCAGGGCCTCTTCTCAGCATGCTCACTCTCACCCTTGTAGACAAGCTTGACTGGGGGTCTCCTGGGCTCCCCATTCTCTGGCACGGCTTCCTGCCAGGAGGTCCACGGACACTCACATCTGTCTGTCTCCTTGCCCTTTCTGATCCCCGGCCCGTGGCCGAGCCTCCCACACGCCGCGGTGGTTCCCTTCCCCGCCGACTCCCAGTCCCTGTTCTGCCCTTGCCCTGTCCCTAAGCCTTGCACACGTCCTTTCTCCGGACAGTCTCTCTCCTCCTCCCAGCCAGCCGGCCCAGCTGACTCCCCTGCTGCCTGCCCCCACGCCCCACCCCGGAAGCCCTACCTGGTTTGCTTTTCTCTAGGGCGTCTGCTGTGGTCTGAATGTTTGTGTGCTCCCTAGATTCATGTTGCAACGCTCACCCTCAGGCTGATGGGATCAGGAGGCGGGGCCTGGAGAGGTGATTGGGTCATAAGGGTGAGCCCTCTAGAAGGGGATGTGCGGTCTTACAGACCTCAGAGAATAGAGACTCTCCCGCCGCCCAGGGACACAGCAAGAAGCTGCCACGTGCGAGGAAGTGGCCCCTCACCGTAACGCCACCTGCTGCTGTCTGGACTCTGGACCTCCCAGCCTCTGGGGCTACGAGAACCCCACTTCTGTTGTTTGGGAGACCTTCGGCTTCTGGACCCTTCACAGCAGCTGAGTGGACAGCTTCTCTTTAGGAAGCCTTACCAGCCCAGCCGGTGACCATCTGCCTGCCTGCCTGTCACCGCCTCTGGATCAGAAGTTTCTTTAGGGCTGGCTCACTTGGGTTGCTCCAGGGCCCACTGTGGCGCAGGGTACTGATCAGGCCCTCAGATTTATAGGCTGTGCATTCAAGTAGGCTGGTGTTGAGACAGGGCTCGTGTTGGAGGCGGGCTGGCCTGGGGACAGGGCGAGGAAGGGCTGGGGGCGCGGTGGTACAGCTGGTGCTGGCGTGGTGCTGGGTTCTGCAATGGAGGGGAGAGGGCTACCTGGTGGGAGAGTGTGGGGGCTGTGAGTGGGGGAGGGCGCAGGAAGGGGGCTGGGCTGGGAGCAAGGGAGAACCCGGGGGGGGGGGGGCCTCTCCAGGGTTCCCGCTGCTAATGCCGTGGACCCAGCTCTCCTCGGGGGCCAGTGTCTCCCCAGAAGGCGAGCCGAGAGCCAGGGAGAAGAGCCTAAAAGGGTGAAGAAGGATTTTCATTATGAAGTTAATTAGCTTCAGAGCCGCTGCACCTTTCAGGACGAGGAATTAGAGGGATTTAATTGCTTTATCAGCCTTCCCTTTGATTTTCAGCAATCAGGCCGATTCCATTTAATTTAACTGCCACAGACGAGGAGAAAATTGATGCGCTCACCTGCCTCGGAGCAGAAAGAGAGAGAGGGGGAAGTGGGAGAGGGGGAGCCAGTGAGACTGGCAAACACAGAGGCTGCAGATTAATGAAAACCAACAGCATTTGCTCACAATTGGAGATGAAGTGTGCCCTCGAGGTGTTTGGAGCCGTGTGTATGGCTTGGAGTGTGTGCGTGTGCGTGGCTGTGTGGGAGTGTGATTGCGTGTGCTCGGGTGGGTGTGACTACAAGGGACTTGGTGGTGCGGAGGTGGGTAAGTGACGGGACAGGACTGTCCTTGACTGCGGAAGACTCCTGTACGTCGCGACAATAGTGTGAGCGAGGGTGACTGTCTCAGCCTATGTGGCCACGAGGACAGCGCCTGTGTGTGTCACCCGGGGAGTGAACCTGCACACCTATTATTCATTTGCTCAGTAAGCACTGAGTGCACTCCTGTCATGGTTCCAGCACCTGCTGGTGGCTTGCTCTGGGAGTGCTTTTCTGGAAGCCTTCCTGACGAGGTGGCTTAAATGTTCTGAATGGAGAAGGGATTGATGGGTCACGGTACAGGAAGGACGTTGCAACTGGATGGAGTAGTTTGTGTAGGATGGGGGAGGCTGGGGTTGCTCAAGAGGGCAGATCCAGAGCTGGGGAAGAGGGGGGGATGGTGTACTCTGGATCGTACTAAGGAATGGGGTCTTCCTGTGAGTACTGAGTGAAAAGTGACTCAGATCTCTGTGTTAGAAAGACTGCTCACGGCCGGCGCCACGGCTCAATAGGCTAATCCTCCACCTTGCGGCGCCAGCACATGGGGTTCTAGGCCCGGTTGGGGCGCCAGATTCTGTCCCGGTTGCCCCTCTTCCAGGCCAGCTCTCTGCTGTGGCTAGGGAGTGCAGTGGAGGATGGCCCAAGTGCTTGGGCCCTGCACCCCATGGGAGACCAGGGTAAGTACCTGGCTCCTGCCTTCGGATCAGTGCAGTGCGCTGGCCGCAGCGCGCTGGCTGTGGCGGCCATTGGAGGGTGAACCAACGGCAAAAGGAAGACCTTTCTCTCTGTCTCTCTCTCTCTCTCACTGTCCACTCTGCCTGTCAAAAAAAAAAAAAAAGACTGCTTACACGGCTGCACGTTGGACGGATTGGAGACGGCAGGAGAGATGGTGAGAGCTGGGGAAGTGGGCAGAGGACAGAGTAGGTAGAATGGGCGGGATTTGGGCAGAAGGAGATGTTGAAAGCTTCTTAACTGCTAGGTCGTAGGTGACTCCATAAAGAGAGCAAGTTGGGGAATGAGGCGCTGATTCAGTCTTGAATGTGCAGGGGTGAGGTTGCTGTGGGACATCCAGGTGGAGGTGTCCAGCAGGCAGCTGAACACACTTCTGGAGCTCAGCAGAGAGGGCTGGTCTGGGACAGACAGGAGAAGCATCAGCGTGTGTGGGAAGCAAATAATGCCACAGGGACAGAGGAAAATACCCGGGGAGAGTGCTGAGATCAAGAGGAGGCGGGGTGGGCATCTGGCCTAGTGGTTAAGACACCAGTATCCCATATCAAAGTGTCTGGGTTCGATACCCGCCTCTGGCTCCCAACTCTAGTTTCCAGCTAACGTACAGCCTTGGAAGCAGCAGTGATGGCTCAAGTACTTGGTCCCCAGCACTCACCTGGGAGATCTGGATTGAGTTCCTGGATCTTGCTTTAGGCTCAGCCCAGCCCTGGCCATTGTGGGCATTTGGGGAGTGAGCCAGTAAATGTGAACTCTCTTTGTCTCTCTCAAATAAATGAATTAGAAGTAAAAAATAAGGGCAAAAAAGATTGGAGGGAGGAACAAACAGGGAAGATGACGACTCGGATGAAACAGAGGATAATCAGGAGCAACCTAGGAAAGTGAGAACACTGCTGAGAAGTTGGGTTTAGGGGCTGGCCCTGTGACCTAGTGGGGAAAGCTGCTGCCTGCAGCGCCGGCATCCCATATAGGCACTGGTTCAAGTCCCAGCTGCTCCATTTCCAATCCAGCTCTCTGTAGCAGCCGTTGTGGGGGGGGGGTGTGAACCAACGGAAGGAAGATCTTTCTCTCTGTCTATAACTCTGCCTGTCAAATAAATAAATAAGAAAGATGACTTGATCAGAGTTTTGTTCTAGAGGTGTCATCTATGAGGGTACTTTGAAGATGTAGTGGAAACATAGAAATAAAAGATACCCTTGCATACACATAAAAAAGTTCCATGAACTTTTTGAAGACCCCCTCATGTGCATGGATTTAAACATTTTTTTTGTACCAAAGAAACTTTTTAAAAAAAATTTATTTAACGGGCCGGCGCCGTGGCTCAACAGGCTAATCCTCCGCCTTGCGGCGCCAGCACACCGGGTTCTAGTCTCAGTCAGGGCGCCGGATTCTGTCCCGGTTACCCCTCTTCCAGGCCAGCCCTCTGCTGTGGCCCAGGAGTGCAGTGGAGGATGGCCCAGGTGCTTGGGCCCTGCACCCCATGGGAGACCAGGAAAAAGCACCTGGCACCTGGCTCCTGCCATCGGATGAGCGCGGTGCGCCGGCCGCAGCAGCCATTGGAGGGTGAACCAACGGCAAAGGAAGACCTTTCTCTCTGTCTCTCTCTCTCACTGTCCACTCTGCCTGTCCAAAAAAAAAATTTTATTTAACAGATAGAGTCAGACAGTGAGAGAGAGAGAGACAGAAAGATCTTCCTTCTATTGGTTCATCCCCCAAATGGCCGCTACAGCCGATGCACTGCATCGATCCAAAGCCAGGAGCCAGGTGCTTCCTCCTGGTCTCCCATGTGGGTGCAGGGCCCAAACACTGGGGCCATCCTCCACTGCCCTCCCGGGCCACAGCAGAGAGCTGGACTGGAAGAGGAGCAACCAGGAGAGAGCTGAATTGGAAATGGAGCAACCGGGACTAGAACCCGGGGCCCATATGGGATGCTGGCGCCGCAGGTAGATGATTAACCAAGTGAGCCATGGCGCCGGCCAGAAACTTATCTTTTAATCCTCTTTCCCCCAGACCTTTCTGAAGTAGCCCTGCAGGTCTTAGGTTGTTTCCCCTGAAGTCAGAGCTTGAGGAAAGGACTTAGGGAGGCAGTTTATTCGGGAGGTGATGGCCAGGAGTGGTAGGGAGGGCGCGGGGAGAGTGAAGCAGAGGCGAAAGCTGGCCGCTGAAGCTCAACCCTGGGAAACCTCCTGGGAGTGGCGGTGAAGGCGCGGCAGGATTGCCACTGTGAAGGACGGGAGCCCGAGCACAGCCCACTGTGGAATGGAACCCACTGGCTGAATGCAGCTGCCAGGGCCGTCCCACCCCTCTCCTGGGCTGGCTCACTGAAGTGGAAGTGGATGGAGGGAGGAGATGCCAGGAACAATCCTAGCACCTGCTGCGTGCTGGCAGTCATGTGGGAAATGGATTGGAGAGGAAGAGACTGGAGGTAGAGACACCAGATAGGTGATCGTGATGTCCAAACACCCCACGATGAAGAGTCTAGGGGCTGATAGAAGGCAGGGCCACCTTGGAGCCAGAGGATGAATAGGTCTGAAGAGCAATTTGGTACCGGGGTCTGTGGTAGGCAGAAAAATGCCCACCCCCTCAAGGTCTATATCTTAATCCCAAGGACCTGTGGATGTGCTGTGTTACAGAGTGCAGAGGGGGGAGGAGTTGAGGCTGCAGATGGAATTGAATTTGTTAATCACTTGCAGGAGGGTTACCCTGGGTCATTCACAGTACTGCCATGAGTCCTTGTAAGCTGAAGGAAGGAGGCAGGGGGATCAGAGTCAGAGAGAGACTTGCAGGTGGAGAAGGGAGCCCTGAGCCAGGAGCACAGCTGGCTGCTGCAAGGGGAAAACACAAGGAAATGATTCGCCCCTCCAGCCTCCAGTAGGATCTAACCCTGCCAACGCCTTGATCTGAGCTCAGTGAGACCCACTCTAGGCTTCCGACCCCGGTAACAGAAAGCTAACGGACCTGGGCACTTTGAAGCCACTGAGTTGGCTGTCACTTGTCATGGCAGCCACAGGAAATATGCAGGGGCCATTCGAGAAGCACTCTCAAGTGACTTCCGAGGTTTCTAGCTTGGGCCCACAGAGAGGACATTGAGAAAGGGGGAGGGGAGTAAGATTGGGAGAAGCTTTTGAGCTGTTTCAACCATGCTTTTTTTTTTTTTTAAGATTTATTTATTTATTTGAAAGGCAGAATTATGGGGGGGAGATCTTCCATCCATTGGTTCACTTCCCAAATGGCCACAATAGCTGGAACTGGTCTGATCCAAAGCCAGAAGCCAGGAGCCAGGAGCCAGGAGCCAGGAGCCAGGAGCCAGGAGCCAGGAGCTTCTTCTGGGTCTCTCACGTGAGTGCAGGGGCCCAAGCTCTTTGGCCATCTTCTGCTGCTTTCCCAGGCACATTAGCAGGGAGCCAGATTGGAAGTGGAGCAGCTGGGACTCGAACTGGCGCCCTTATGGGAATACTAGTTCTGCAGGTGGCAGTTTAACCCACTGCGCCACAGCGGCTGCCCCTCAACCGTGTTCTTGGTGCCTGAGGGACTTCCATGTGGAACTCTCCATAGGGGAGGAAGCCACATGGAGGTAAGATTTGGTGCAGGGGTCCTCATCGACACAGTGCTTTCTGAGGCTGTGGAAGCAGATGTCACCTGGCAGAGGACGGGGACAGAGCCTCGGGTCCATGCCGGTGTGCAGGGAGTGTTGGGGGGTGGGGTTTGCTTGTGGCAGTGCCTGTTTCTGTTGACCTCTGTCTCCTCTTTACAAACTGGGGGCTCTGGCGTTGGCTCTGAGGCCTCGCTCTCCTTCCCGCACTGTCCTCTCACCTCCCCAAGCCCTTGGTTCGGTAGGCGGCAGCCTGCAGGGCCGTCTGCATGTACCGCTGTGCCGGCTGAGTGTCGCATGGCTCCCAGGGCATCGCTGATCTCGGCTGTGTGGACGGGCGCTCCCCTCGAGCTGCCGGGGTACAGGCCAGTGTGGCGCATCTGTGAACATCAACAGGCAAGTGCCTCTGCGGCTGCCAGGAGCCAGGCCAGCACGCAGAGAGGGGGCAGCCCTTGGGAAAGATGGGGCTCTGCAGGCTGCGCTGTCGCCCCTGTCCCTCAGGGGAGCGCTCTCCCCTCTCCCCCAGCACCCCAGCCCTGTGGACTGCTTTTTGATTAGAATGTGGACTCTAACTTGGAATTAACCTGATTAATGTAATGAAGGCAGGGCCGGCTCAGCACCGCCTGGTGATGAGGGGAGATGGATTGGGAGCGAAGGCGCTCGGATGGAGGCGCGCCCGTAATTGCTGCGTTTACTGCTACCTGCCTCGCTGACCCTGCTGTTTAGCCCATTAATGATGATGCACAAGCCTCACTGTCCAGAGATAATGACAGAGAACCTCGGGGGAGGGGGAGAGAACCGGGGCTCTGGGGCCTTAGGAGATGTGGATCTGAGGGTGACGCCATGGTGAGGGGGAGGGGCTGGGAGCACAGGAGCAAGTGGGAGGCGGAGGGTGCAGCGCCAGCAGATGGGAGCTGGCTCTGGGATCCCACCCGCTTAGGATAACTTAGGATCAGCACCCAGCACTGTGAGTTGAGTTGGGGTACAGTGGTGAGGCTCTCTCACTAGAGGAGAAACCAACATCACTCCTTTCCCAATTCAGGAGGGCTTCCTGAAGGAAGAGTAAAGAAAGCCCAGAGAGGGCAGGGCTGAGCAGTGCGTCCCCGATTGCCTCCAGTCCAGCCAGAGGCAGGGAGGAGAGCGTGTGGGGGAGGGGGTCAGGGCAGAGCTTTGGGGGTGTGGCTTGGACAACATACATGTACCCTTGTGCTGAGCACAAAGAAGCTGCATATAAATCCATAGGACAGCAAGCGCTTGATTAATTTCTCCTTGATGCCTCAATAGGAGGAAATAGATATCTCTCGTCCCATCTGTTGCCCTGCCTGTACTTCTCCTCTACGCCCGTCATCCGGGTGTGCATTCATTCATTCAAGATGGGTGAAGGCCATCCCAGCTCTGCTGCAAACCTGCTGACCTCTCTGGGCAGCCCCCTCCCCATCTCTGGGCCTCAGTGGGCTACTCTTTGAATGAGGGGTGGACCAGGTCGGTGCTCATACGGCGTGGTGCAGACATCATGTCTTTATTGCCACGTGTGGGCAGAGGGACCTGGCCTGGCCTTCAAGTCAGTGTCTTCCCAGCCCATGCTGAACTCCCGCAGGGCGGCCCCTACCAACGTCCTCACGTTTTAGTCACCAGTTTGCTCTGCAGACCCACGAACGCTCATAGGAACAGCTCCTCGCTTTGTCTCACACAGGGCGCTGGCAAACCTGACTCCTTCATGGTGCCATGGGGCCATAGTTTGTGAAAATAAAAATTTTTCAGGACTTTGCATTTAGGCCCTAAATTTCATACTGTTACTTTTTTTTTTTTTTTAAGCTTTATCTATTTTATTTGAAAGGCAGAATTACAGAGAGAGGAAGAGACAGAAAGAGAGAGAGAGAGATCTTCCGTTCACTGGTCCACTCCCCAAATGGCTGCAATGGCTAGAGCTGGGCCGATCCAAAGCCAGGAGCAGGAGCTTCTTCCGGGTCTCCCACGTGGGTGCAGGGAAGACGGCTTTTCCCGGCACACTAGCAGGGAGCTGGATCGGAAGTGGAGCAGCCGGGACTCGAACCAGCGCTCATATGGGGTGCCAGCACTGCAGGTGGTGGCTTTACCCGCTACGCCACAGTGCCGGACCCCATCATGTTACTTTTGATCCATTGATCTAAGCTGTCTGTGAGGCCTGCATTTCCTTCTCTGTCATTTAAGGTTGTATAGCTTCTGATGAGCTAGGAGCTCTTTAACAAGAACAGGAAGTAGGAGGAGCTAAGGGTAGAATCCCGGGACCCAAACAGAAATGTCCTTTGGGGCTCACCCCTGCTTCCTGTTTGGATACCTTTTGCCACATTGACTTCCCCCCATGCTGGTTATCACTGCGCATGCCTGTTCTCCACTGGGCGACATTTGCCAGGGAGAAGGCAGAAGGTAGACTGCCTGAGGGCGTGACCCCCTCTGTCCTGTCTGCCACGGATCCCTGGGGCTGGCCCCGTGGGAGTCACTGAGGGAAGACGTGGCTGCATGTGGGGAGGCCGTCAGGAATGTTACTGTGGGTTACTGCCCCGGTACCCACCTCCCTTCCTCCCCGCTGGGAGTGGTGGAGAAGAGGGGAAGGCTTGGTGGAAATTAAAAAAACAAAAACAAAACAAAAAACAACGGGGGGGGGGGTGCGGTGCTATGGTGCAGTAGGTGAAGCCTCTGCCTACAGTGCCAGCATTCCACATGGGTGCTGGTTCTAGTCTCAGCTGCTCCACTTCCAGTCCAGCTCTCTGCTATGGCCTGGGAAAGCAGTAGAAGATGGCCCAGGTGCTTGGGCCCCTGCAGCCATGTGAGAGACCCCGAAGAAGCTTCAGATCAATGAAACTTTGCAGCCATCTGGGAAGTGAACCAGCAAATGGAAGACCTCCTCTCAGTTTCTCCCTCTCACTGTCTGTAACTCTGTCTCTCAAATAAATAAATAAAATCTTAAAAACAAAACCTTTAAAAAGATTTATCTGTTTATTCTTTTTTAAAAAATATTTTATTTATTTGCTTGAGAGGCATAGTTACAGAGAGGGAGAGACAGAGAGAAAGGTCTTCCATCTGCTCCACAAATGGCTGCAATGGCCAGGAGCCATTCCGAGTCTCCCACGCCGGTGTAGGTGCCCAGGCATTTGGGAGCTGGATTCAAAGAGGAGCAGCCAGGACGCGAACTGGTGCCCATATGGGATGCTGAAGCCATAGGTGGAGGCTTAGCCTGCTATGCCACAGGGAGATCAAGCTTCTACCAGCTGGTTCACTCCCCAAATGCCCGCAACCACTGGGGCTGGCCAGGGGCTGGAGGCAGAGTCAGTCTGGGTCTCCCATTTTTACTTAGCTGTCACCTGCTGCCTCCCTGCACTGGCAGGAAGCTAGAATTGGGAGCCGGTGCAGGGAATCAAACCTGGGCACTTGGGCAAGAGATTGATGTCCACACCAAAAGCTCACCCCTACATTTATATTTGAATTTCATTTTCCCACAAGTTTTTTGAAGTATTCCTGAGCCGGCCCGTGAACGCAGGCGAGGTGTGGGAGGAGCCCGGGAAGCTCTTCAGAGAAGCCTTGCACCTCTCACGGGAGGGAGGAAGAGCGACCAAGCAGAGGGACGCCACGTTGCGGCTCACAGGTGAGAGCTACAGGGGACGGAGGCCATCAGGGCTGCCTTGGGGGGCGGCTGAGCACCCCCACGCACCTCCACACCGCAGAGGGCCCCACCGCACGTCTAGAGCGGGGCGGCCAGGTCCTCACGCACGCGGCTCCCAGAGCGCACAGCTGACGAAGAGCCGGCTGCAGAGCAGGCCCTGCGGCACTGGCGTTTATACCAGAAGCCTCAAAAGTGCTGGAACATGGACCTTATCTTTGAATTCCGCCTTCCACAAGCCTGGCGAAGGCCCCTTACACGGCCATCTGTTTTATTCAAGGGAAAAAAATAATAAGATAAAAACCAGAATTCTTGAACTCCTGCAAATGTACTGTATTTGTAGGAGTCAACGTAAATAAGGGTTGCAGTGCTAAATAGAGTTTTAGAAAAATTATATAGCCCTTCTCTTTTTTATTGTGGCAAAATATTTTTTTTAAAAGGCCAGGAAGCTGGAATGGGGAGTGGAGCTGGTACTCGAACCCAGGCTCTCTGAAATGGAATGCAGGCACCTTGAGCACCAGCTCCAAGGCCTTTCCTCCTCCACCCTCCATTCCTTTTTATGTCTAAATAATATCCTATTGTTTGTATATGCCACATTTTACATAATGTATAATTTATTTGAAAGGTAGAGCTACAGAGTGAGAGAAGGAGAGAGAGAGAGAGAGAGAGAGAGAGAGATCTTTCATCTGCCGGTTTGCTCCCCAAATGGCCACAGTAACCATGTCTGGGCCAGGCTGAAACCAGGAGCCAGGAATGTCATCCTGGTCTCCCACAGGGATGGCACGGTCCCAGAGCTTGAGCCATCTTCTGCTCCTTCCCAGGAACGTCAGCTGGACGCTGAAACAGAGCACCTGGGCTTTGAATTGGCGCCCTGAGGTGGGCTGCGGATGCCACGGGGTGCACCAGCCCCGCACACACCACACTTGTTTGTCCATTCATTTGTAGGAGATTTTCCCCCCAAACCTGTTCCTTCAAATCAGGTGTACTGTGAGAAAACACTAACTGCGAGCCTGTTTTCCATTATTTCAACTGGGAACAATGATAACAGGAAATGTGTCAACTCAAACGGCCTAGCCGATTTCCTAAAGTGTAAGCAAAGCCCAGCAAAATGCCTGCAAATAAATAACAAATTATGTTAGGATGTAGCATGCTCAAAACATTGCTTCCTGGGTACGGAGCAGTGAATGGGGCGGCAGCAAGCGGCCCGCTGTCGCTGGAGGAAGCCATGCCTCGCAGTAGGCACGCTCCACGCTTGCCTCTGCCCTGCCCACGGTTCTCAGACTGCCCGCGCCTGGGCGTGGCTCCCTTCCGGCTCTATCTGAATACAACCTGGGAGGTTTCCTGTGCATTGTTACGTTGAGAATACCATGTTCAGTTCTGGGGATACAAATACTGTGAAGAGTTCCCCTATACAAACAAGAGCTGATAATGCTGTTGTGAGAGATATATGTTCGATAAAGCTTGTGTATTCAAATTCAGAGGTTTTATTCTGGAGAAATGTCACTGGGAGAATAGATCTTACAGGATATGTCAACATGGTTAAAACACAAAAAACAAAGCATATGTTTTATGTATGTATAAATGTATCAGAAAGATCTATAAGAATATATATTAAGCTAGTAAATAATGAACTAGAATTAAGGGGTGACCAACAAGAGCTTTAGCTTATAGTATCTGTGATATTTGCATTTTGATGCAACTATATTCATGCATTACTAGTGTGATTAAAATAAATAAATAGATAAGGTGGCTTTTAGTCTAGTAGTGGCTAGGATGCCTGTATCCCATGTCTAAGAACCTGGCTTCAAAACTCAGCTCCAGCTGCTAACTCCAACTTCCTGCTGATATTAGCAGACTCAGGGAGGCAGTGGTGATGGTTCAAGTCATTGGACTCTTGCCATGCACCTGAGAGACCTGGATTGAGTTGCTGGGTCCTGGCTTCAGGCCTGCCCAGCCCTGGCCATTGCGGGCATTTGGAGAGTGAACCAGCAGCTAGGACAGGAGCTCGCTCTGACTCTCAAATTAGTTAATTAGTTAAGATAAACTTTAAAAATGTTTTTGCTATCCAGGATAAGCTTTGGGCTGAAAGATGTAATGCTGTCCAGAGACAGAGAAGGCTTGCTACCGTTCTTCCTTCTTTCCAGAGTGTTGGGTGAATGACTTCAAATCAGAAGTTATAGCAAAAAAATCGTGATACAAAGATCCAGCGGCATCAGGGCCATATGTCATGAGGAATTTGCTGTCGGAGACCTTGGGGAAGCGTGGGGGGGGGTGCTATAGGGTACGACCCTGCCGTTCTGCTCAGCTGGGTGCAGTACTACCTTCGATTCAGCAACAAGTGGATGCTGGCCTTGGAAATTAGGGATGGTCAAGATGGATGGCAATTCCCGGCAAACTTCCAGAAAGTTGCTGACAAATGGGGCCTCACATCGCTCAGCAAGGAGAGTGACGTTCGGTGGAAGCCAGCGTGGAAGCCAGTGTGAGTCCTCTCCGAACACACAGCAAGTACCGAATGCCGCGCTCCTGTGTTGAAATGAATCCTGCGCCAGGAGAGGAGGGCGATGCTGGAGACACTGGGTTTTTCCCTTCAATGGGGCATGAAGCAGATGGTGATATTATCCTGGCAGGTAGGGGCAGAAATGTGGGCTGTGTGACGGCTCTGCTGGGAGCAGTGGTAACTGGTGACTCACTCCGCCCAAAGAGGTGTGATCATGGGTGCTATGTCTTGCCCGGGGCGGAGGGTGGGTCTTGGAGCTTGTGACTCAGCCCTGCCCGTGCGATGGTTCTATCAGGGATTCAGATGAAGATGTAGGTGTGCAGCTCATCACACTTGCAGATGGCAGAAGGAGGAACAGGATCGCTAATAAGTTGGATGATAGAACAGACGTTCAAAATGATCTTGACAGGCTGGAACAAGGATCCTATATCAACAGATGATGTTTGGAGGGGTGGGTATGGAGTCCTGCATGAAAATAAAAAAGATCAGAGGTGCAAATATGGGCTGGGAGCCCTGGCTGAGGAGCGCATTGTGTGGAGAGACTAGGCTTATCTGAGAGCGAGTTTATCACCAGTGAGCTGTGTGGTGCTCCGGAGCCTGGTGGCTCCCAGGCTGCCCCGTGGATGCGGAAGGCGGGAAATGAGGAGGGCCAGTGGTAGCACTGGGCTCCACCTGTTGCAGGTTCTGCTGTGGGGACATTTTTGAGAGCAATGTCCAGGCGAGGGCAGGCCCTGTGTTGAGGCAGCTACACGCCAGGCCCTATGAGCAGGGGGACCACAATATTTATTACAAGCGAGAGAAAATGTCACTAATGATAGGGATGTATAATAGTTATATCTTGGAGGCATCATTGGAGGAACTGGGACATTTTATACTGGAGAAGAAAAGACTTAAAAAATTGAAGAGTTGGGGCTGGTGTTGTGGCGTAGCGGGTTGAGCTGGCGCCTGTGGCACCAGTGTCCTGTATGGGAACTGGTTCTAGTCCTGGCTGCTCTGCTTCCTGTCTGGCTCCCTGCTAATGCACCTGGGAAAGCAGCGGAGGAGGGCCTAAGTGCTTGGGCCCCTACAGCCACGTGGTAGACCCAGAGGAAGCTCCTGGCTTCCACCTGGCCCAGCCTTGGCTGTTGCAACCATTTGGGGAGTGAACCAGCTGATGGAAGACCTCTCTGTCTCTCCCTTTCTCTGTTTGTGGCTCTGCCATTCAAATAAATAAAATAAATCTTTGAAAAAAAAACCTCAAATAGTTGTTATATGAGAAGGGAATATATTTTTATGGCCCATTATCATTTTTTTTTGACAGGCAGAGTGGACAGTGAGAGAGAGAGAGACAGAGAGAAAGGTCTTCCTTTGCCGTTGGTTCACCCTCCAATGGCCGCCACGGCCAGCGCGCTCTGGCTGGCGCACCGCGCTGATCCAATGGCAGGAACCAGGTGCTTCTCCTGGTCTCCCATGGGGTGCAGAGCCCAAGCACTTGGGCCATCCTCCACTGTACTCCCAGGCCACAGCAGAGAGCTGGCCTGGAAGAGGGGCAACCGGGACAGAATCCGGTGCCCCGACCGGGACTAGAACCTGGTGTGCCGGTGCCGCAAGGCAGAGGATTAGCCTAGTGAGCCTCGGTGCCGGCCCTGACCCATTATCATTTTAAAGATTGTTATTTAAAAAGGGATACCTACTCACTCAAAAAATCAGTGATGGACAAATAATCTTCTTCTATGAAATGGAAATAAAACTAGTGTAATCTAATTGAGGGTTTTTTTTTTTTTTAAGATTTATTTATTTATTTGAGACACAGAGTTACAAAGAGAGGGAGAGACAGAGAGAGAGGTCTTCCATCGTTGGTTCACTCCCCAGATGGTGCAGTGGCCGGAGCTGCGCCAATCTGAAGCCAGTAGCCAGGAGCTTCTTCCCAGTCTCCCACATGGGTGCATGGGCCCAAGGACTTGGGCCATCCTCTACTCCTATCCCAGGCCATAGCAGAGAGCTGGATTGGAAGATGAGCAGCCAGGACTAGAACCGGCATCCATATGGGATGTCGGCGCTTCAGGCCAGAGCTTTAACCTGCTGTGCTACAGTGCCAGCCCCCTCTCATTGTATTTCTGCGAGAACCATGAGTGTACTGTGTTTCAAACAGTGCACAGCATCAGTTCATAAGATTAAAAAAATTAAATAGGAGGGGATATTTGGTATAGAGGTTAAGCCACTGCTTAGAATACCTCTATTTCATATCAGAATCCCTGGGTTCAAGTTCTAGCCCCACTTCCTATTCTAGCTTCCTGCTAATGCACCCTGGGAGGCAGAAGGTGATTGTTCAGGTACTTGGGTCTCTGCCACACATAAGAAAGATTGAATGGAGTTCCAAGCTCCTGGCTTCGACCTGACCCAGCCCTGGTTGCTGCAGACATTTGGGGAGTGAACCCACAGATGGACCATCTGTATGCCTTTCAAAGAAATTAAAACTGAAATTGAAAACATGTTTAAGGGCCGGCACCGAGGCTCACTAGGCTAATCCTCCACCTGCAGCACCGGCACACCAGGTTCTAATCCTGTTTGGGGAGCCGGATTCTGTCCCGGTTGCCCCTCTTCCAGGCCAGCTCTCTGCTGTGGCCCGGGAGTGCAGTGGAGGATGGCCCAAGTGCTTGGACCCTGCACCCCATGTGAGATCAGGATAAGCACCTGGCTCCTGGCTTCGGATCAGCGCAGTGTGCCGCCGCAGCAGCCATTGGAGGGTGAACCAATGGCAAAGGAAGACCTTTCTCTCTGTCTCTCTCTCTCTCTCACTGTCCACTCTGCCTGTCAAAAAAATTTTTTTTTAAATTTTAAAAAATAATTGCTAAATATGGGAGTTCATGTTACTTTCTTTCCACTTTGCATGTTTGATTTTTTTTTTTGTTACAAATAGTTTATTTAATAACCTCCAAAGCAACCAAACACAAAGTTATAGCTGGCTCTGTCAATTCATCACTGGAAACCATCTTAAAATGGCTTAGCTATATCTTCTGTTATGTACTTCCCTACTCCCATAGAAATATCATGCTTGTATTGCTTTTTTTAAAAATTTATTTATTTTGCTTGAAAGTCAGAGTTATACAGAGAGAGGAGAGGCAGAGAGAGAGAGGTATTCATCTGCTGGTTCACTCCCCAATTGGCTGCAATGTCTGGAGCTGTGCCAATCTGAAGCCAGGAGCCAGGAGCTTCTTCTGGGTCTCCCACATGGGTGCAGGGGCCCAAGGACTTGGGCCATCTTCTACTGCTTTCTCAGGCCATAGCAGAGAGCAGAATAGGAAGTAGAGCAGCTAGGACTCGAACTGGTGCCCATATGAGATGCTGGCACTGCAGGCAGCTGCTTTACCTGCTATGCCACAGCACCAGCCCCGATTTTTTTAAAAAATATTTTATTTACTTATTTGAGAGGTAGAGCTACAGACAATGAGAGAGAGAGAAACAGAAAGAAAGGTCTTCCTTCCGTTGGTTCACTCCCCAGATGGCCACAATGGCCAGAGCTGCACCGATCCGAAGCCAGGAGCCAGGAGCTTCTTCTGGGTCTCCCACATGGGTGCAGGGACCCAAGGACTTGGGCCATCTTCTACTGCTTTCCCAGGCCATAGTAGAGAGCTGGATGGGAAGAGGAGCAGCCGCGACTAGAACTGGCGCTCATATGGGATGCTGCTGCCACAGGCAGAGGATTAACCTGTGCCACGGTGCTAGCCCCTGTGTTGCCATTTTTGATGTTTTATTTTTAAGGTATTATCTATTGACTATCATGGAAGGTAGAGATCAGAATTGTTTATGTCACCATTCTCCCAGTATACTGATGTCAGAATTTGCAATAACATCAGTAATTCTTATTTATGTTGAGAAGTACAGCCAGCCTGTATTGTTATTTTCATCACATTTTATTCCTTGCTTGACTTTTGTTTTCCCTTAAGTTAATACTTACCTCAGGTGTTGTTTGCTGTTTGCTAAATTTTCTAGTTACTTATTACTATTTCATCTTCAACAGAAGTATAAACCTATTTATGTTTGTGAAATTATTTTGTAATCTATTGATCAATTGTTACTATATTTTCTTAATTTTTTTAATGGTGGCACACTTTTTAGACCTAGAATTTTTTCATTTTGGGACATCACTAACACAAATAATCATTTTGAGTAGTTAAATAAAGGCATTCCCTCTGCCAGTGAGGTTTTTTTTTTTTTTTTTTTTTTTTTTTTTTTAAGATTTATTTATTTGAAAGGCAGAGTTACAGAGAGGCAGAGAGAGAGAGAGAGAGAGAGGTCTTCCATGCACTGGTTCGCTCCCCAAATGGCTGCAAGGACTGGACTGGAGCTGGGCCAATCTGAAGCCAGGAGCCAGGGCTGGTGCTGCAGCTCAATGGGCTTATCCTCTGCCTGTGGCGCTGACACACTGGGGTCTAGCCCTGGACAGGGCAATGGATTCTGTTCTGGTTGCCCCTCTTCCAGTCCAGCTCTCTGCTGTGGCCCGGGAGGGCAGTGGAGGATGGCCCAAGGGCTTGGGCCCTGCACCCACATGAGAGACCAGGAGGAAGCACCTGGCTCCTGGCTTTGGATCGGCACGGCACACCTCTGTAGCAGCCATTTGGGGAGTGAACCAACAGCAAAGGAAGACCTTTCTCTCTGTCTCTCTCTCTCACTGTCCACTCTGCCTGTAAAAAAAATTTTTTTTAAAAATCATTAATGAAGCCAGGAGCCTTTAGGAACCAGTGCCCATATGAGATGCTGGCACTGCAAGTGGTGGCTTTACCCATGTATGCCACAGTGCCGGCCCCATGGTTTTATAAAGGTGCTCTCTGGGTTGACAAATTGTCAAATGCTACTTCCTCTGGAAAGACGAATCAGTAATAAATGCCTCTTTCTCTAGATTTTATGCAACACCTCGTCAGGATTGTGGCTTAGCCAGAAGATTGCAAGAGAGATTTTAGTTCTCACTTATTGCTCCTCAACCAGACATGACAGGTCAGGGAACATACATGACTATTGTGTGGTACACCTGACTCTCTTCCTGTCTGGTTACTCCATGGGTACATTGCATGGCTTTCATTGTGGAATTTTTATTCTCCATCATTTTGGGAATTTCCCTCACCTTTCTCCTATGTTAGATCTTTTGTTTACTGAGTCTCAAGTATTCATATTCTTGGTTTTTAAATTCACTGTTGATGAGAACATTCTCCATCAGACGTGTGTGAAAATGACTTTATTTTAGTCTTACAGTTGATTGATATTGATAATTTTATCTGGGTGTAGAATTTTTAGATTTCAGATAATTTTTCTAAGAGTTTTGAAAATATCATCCCATTACTTTATAGGTTCCATCGTTGCTTTTGTCAAGTCTGCTGCCATTCTTATTTTCAAACTGTCATAATTAGTTTTTATTTACCCCCTCTTTTTCATTCCTTCCTGCTGTTCTACAATTTTATTATGTGCTTTTTTTCTTGAAGTTTGTAAATCTGCCATACTGAGTATCTGTTAGTTTCATTCAATCTAAAACTCCATGACCTGCATTTTTGGGTTAATTTACAAAATAAATTTATAATAATCTTCTTGCTTCTATTTTCTTCTGGTAAAAAAATTTATTTGGGCTGGCATTGTGGCTCAACAGGCTAATCCTCCACCTTGCGGCACCAGCACACTGGATTCTGTCCCGGTTGCCCCTCTTCCAGGCCAGCTCTCTGCTGTGGCCTGGGAGTGCAGTGGAGGATGGCCCAAGTGCTTGGGCCCTGCACCCCATGGGAGACCAGAAGCACCTGGCTCCTGCCATCGGATCAGCGCGGTGCGCCGGCCGCAGCGCGCTGGCTGTGGCAGCCATTGGAGGGTGAACCAATGGCAAAGGAAGACCTTTCTCTCTGTCTCTCTCTCATTGTCCACTCTGCCTGTCAAAAATAAAAAAATAAATAAATTTATTTGATGAGGTTAGAGGGAGACAGAGGCAGTGAGGGAAAGAGAAAGGTAGAAATCTTCCACCCACTGGTATACTCCCCAGATGGCTGCAACAGTCAGGGTTGGGCCAGCCAGGAACCAGGAACTCCACATGGGTCTCTCACATGGGTGGGAGAGACTCAAGTCCTTGAGCCATCATCTGCTTCTTCCCAAGAGCATCAGTAGGGAGCTGGATGGGAAGTAGAGTAACTAGGACTCAAACTGGCTCAGATAGAAGATGTGGGCATCCCAAGTAGTGGCTTATAGCACCTGTGCCACAACACTGGCCCCTCACTTTTATTTTCCTTGTTTTCTTTTTCTGATCTACTCCTAGAAGTTTAAATTTTATGTGTCTATCCTTTCTTTCAAATACCTTTCTGGAGCTGCTGTTGTGGCACAGTGAGTTAATCTGCTACTTGCAACACTGGCATCCCATATTGGAGTGCCAGTTGAGTCCTGACTGCTTAGCTTGTGATCCATCTCCCTGCTAATGCACCTGGGAAGGCAGCAGAAAGTGGCCCAAGTCCTTGGGCCCCTGTCACCCATGTGAGAGACCCAGATGGAGCTCCTGGCTCCTGACTTTGGCCTGGACCAACCCCAGCCACTGCAGCCATTTGGAGAGTGAACCAGTTGATGCAAGATTCTTTCTCTCCCTTTCTCTCTCTCTCTCACTCTGCCTTTCAAATAAATATTTAAAAATAAATAAAATAAATTTTTTCTATCTTAGTTTTCATTTCTGTGATTATTTGTTCTTTTTCATGATTTTCTTAACTTTGTCTTGAAAATCCTCTACTGAATATTTTTCTTCTGATATTATATAACCCTATGTAATGTATGCAATATGTGTACATGTATATTAATTTCTGGGAGTTTTAAAAATTATTATTCTCCAAACATAACTTAAAAATGCAATATGTGTACATGTATATTAACTTCTGGGAGTTTTAAAAATTATTATTCTCCAAACATAACTTAAAAATACACCAAGTTGGCCAGCTCCGTGGCTCACTTGGTTAATCCGCCACCCACAGTGCCGGCATCCCACATGGGCACCGAGTTCTAGTCTCGGTTGCTCCTCTTCCAGTCCAGCTCTCTGCTGTGGCCCAGGAGGGCAGTGGAGGATGGCCCAAGTGCTTGGGTCCTGCACCCGCATGGGAAACCAGGAGGAAACACCTGGCTCCTGGCTTCGGATCAGCGTAGCTCCTGCCGTAGTGGCCATTTGGGGAGTGAACCAACGGAAGGAAGACCTTTCTCTCTGTCTCTCTCTCTCACTATCTAACTCTATCTGTCAAATAAATAAAAAAAAAAATACACCCAGTCCTTGTTTCATGGATATGAGTTTCATTTACCTATCTGATGCTATTAATTATAGGTTTTTTTTTCTTTAAAGTTTTCTTTTCTTTCCTGAATTGTCTTTGATTTTTTTCAAGTTCTTTTTCTTGTTTTGTTTAATTTTGATCTGTTTCATGTCAAAACTTGATTTAAGTAATTTTTATCCTTTTCTGTCTATCAACACACAAAGGTAAGGCATGAACACATTACTTGGAAGCTCTATGTGTGTATTTGAGGCCTGTTGACTAGTGGACATGGGTGGAGGTCCAGAAGTTTTTTGGGAGATCCTGATTGTCAATATCTAGAGGCCTTTCCTTTGCAGATGATCAGTTTCTTTTTCTTTTTTTGTTCAATATTTTTTATTTATTTCATTTGAGAGTTAGAGTTACAGACAGTGAGAGGGAGAGACAGAGAGAAAGATCTTCCTTCCGTTGGTTCACCCCCCAAATGGCTGCCACAGCCGGAACTGCGCTGATCCAAAGCTAGGAGCCAGGTGCTTCTTCCTGGTATCCCACATGGGTGCAGGGGCCCAAGCACTTGGGCCATCTTCTACTGCTTTCCCAGGCCATAGTAGAGAGCTGGACTGGAAGTGGAGCAGCTGGGACTAGAACCTGTGCCCATATGGGATGCCGGCGCTGTGGGTGGAGGATTAACCTACTGTGCCACAGCACCAGCCCCGAGATGATCAGTTTCTACATAGTCTCCAGCTTGAGGATATGCACAATTGAAGACAGCTGCCAACTTCCAGAAAATCAAGATGAGGGAGATGGATACCTCAACACCTGACCAGCTTATTTCAATATAACCATGGCTAATTGTTTTATTATTGAAAACTTCAAACATATACAAAATAGAGAATAGTGCAATGAATCGAGATCCAACAATGATCAATTTTTATAAGATTTATTTATTCAAAAGACAGAGCAAGAGAGAGAGAGAGAGTGAGATCTTCCATCTACTAGTGCACTCCCCAAATGCCTGCAGTAGCTGGGGCTCAGCCAGGCCAAAGCCAGGAGTCTGGAGCCAGGAGCAAGAAATTCCATCTGGGTCTCCCATGTGGGTGGCAGGGACTCAAGTACTTGAGTCATTGCTGCTGCTTCCCAAGATCTGCATTAACAGGGATGGGTTAGGAGCCAGAGCCAGGTTATGATGTGGGACGTGAGCATCTTATCCAGTATTTTTTTTAATGTTGTACTTTTTATTTATTTATTTATTTATTGACAGGCAGAGTGGACAATGAGAGAGAGACAGAGAGAAAGGTCTTTCTTTGCCGTTGGTTTCAATGGCCACCGCGGCCGGCACGCTGCAGCCGGTGCACCGCGCTGATCCGATGGCAGGAGCCAGGTGCTTCTCCTGGTCTCCCATGGGGTGCAGGGCCCAAGCACTTGGGCCACCCTCCACTGCACTCCCGGGCCACAGCAGAGAGCTGGTCTGGAAGAGGGGCAACCGGGACAGAATCCGGCGCCCTGACTGAGACTAGAACCCGGTGTGCCAGCGACGCAAGGCGGAGAATTAGCCTGTTGAGCCACGGCGCCGACCTCTTATCCAGTATTTTAAACACTAGACTAAACAGTTGCTATTCTCTTTTTTTGCAAACTTATCAGTCATTTATTAGGGCTGCACACAAGTGAGGTTCCAAATCTAGCCTTTTGTTTTTCATTTGTTAGTTGCAAGACTTCTATGAAGAGAAACTTCCCCTCACCCATGATTTGGTTGCCTCAAGGTACAATTCACTTAATAAACAGAATAGAGAAGGCTTGATTCTTCTTCTTATCAGTTGTCTAACTATTTGTTGATTCCCTAACATTCCTTTAAAAATATTAATAAGATTTTCTTTTAAATATAACTATTCATTCATGGATTTAAATATATTTGATGATTTTCTATCAGTTGCAGATATTATTCTTATTGATGTTCAGTTGTTTCGTCTTTGGCCAATGGGATTCTCTAGCAGGTGCATAAGTCCTTTTGACATGATTCTAACAGTTATTGATAGCTTTCAGATATGATGAGATTACCAGAATCATCTTGTCCATATCGTTTCAGATCTGGAAACTTCCATTTCGCCCAAAGAGCCCCTGGTTTTTTACAGTGCAAAGTGGTGTTTAAAGACCACAATATAAGGACCAGAGGTGCTTGCTGTTAGTGAGTCTGCCAGTTTCTTGTCCTTGCCAATGGACAGAGCCTTGAAATGCATTTAAAAAAAATATTAAATGCATCAAGAGTTATTGATGATCCTTTTGATTCAAATTTAGGACTATGGAGATTTTACTAATTTTCATTGATCCTCCATCTGTTATTCTTTGTCTCTCCCACACCAAAAACCTCCGTGAACATCAATCTCATTACTTATTTGCTTTATCAATGTATATTCCACTAGGGATGAGTATAGACTCAATTACTGGATTTTAAATTAGTTGAAATACTTTCTCTATATGTGGTTATGACACCAACTCAATAGACAGTTAGGTTCATTTATTTCATTTTGCTTTTGACTTTTTAGGGATTACTTATTTATTTGATTTGATTGTGTTATCATATGAAGGTATTTACATGGTTTCAAAGCCCCAGCTATAGGATAAGTTATACCCAGTGGTGTCTACCTTCACTCTTGTTCTCACCTCCTAGTTCCTCCCTTCTCCAGTAGATGATCATTTGAAAAACCTTTTTGGTTTATGTTTCCATTTTGTGAACTGTAAGTATATGTATTCATAGTCCTATTCTGCCTTTCTTACATAAATAGTTGTCTATTATACACATTTAATTCCCTGTAATGTTGATTGTTTAGTAAAACCTATGTATAGGAATAGGTTACATTTTCCACTGGTTTGTCACACACTTCCTAAAGCAGAGACCCCAAGGCTTGGTATAGGAGCGCTGTAAAGGCAGTAAGGTTTGAATTCCAGCTCTGCCTCTTACTTGGTATGTGATTTTGGACAAATATGTGCATCTCTCTGAGGAAATAATAAGACCTTTTTCACAAGGTTATTGCAGATAATTCAGGAAGAACTCTTGGCACGGTGCCCAGTGTTGCGATAAAAGTTAGATAAATGTGAATTTTTTTCTATTGTGTTATGATTGTTTCTGGTTTTTCTTTCATATTCTTGTTAATTTGATGATTCCAAGAATCTCGCAAGTATCAAATGTGATTTGTCCTGCCTTTCGACTCCTGAAGAAGCTGATACCTTTTGAGCCAAGTGCACCAAATGTGATCAGGGCTGTAGGCAGGGGCTGCCTCCTTTAGTTCTTAGAATTTGTTTGTTTGAGGCTGGCGCTGTGGCTCACTAGGATAATCCTCCACCTGAGACACTGGTACCCCAGGTTCTAGTCCCGGTTAGGGCGCCGGATTCTGTCCCGGTTGTTCCTCTTCCAGTCCAGCTCTCTGCTGTGGCCCAGGAAGGCAGTGGAGGATGGTCCAAGTGCTTGGGCCCTGCACCCACATGGGAGACCAGGAGAGGCACCTGGCTCCTGGCTTCGGATTGGCGCAGCGCGCCGGCCGTAGAGGCCACTTGGGGGTGAACCAACGGAAAAAGGAAGACCTTGCTCCTCTCTGTCTCACTGTCTGACTCTGCTTGTCAAAAAAAAAAAAAAAAAAAAAGAATTTGTTTGAGAGACAGAGAGCTCCTGCCTGCTGGCTCACTCCCGGATGCCCTCAGCAGTCAGGGCCGGGCTGAGGCTGCAGCTAGCAGCACGGAACTCAATATAGGTCGCCCAGGTGGGTGGCAGGGACACAGCTACTTGAGCCACCAGCTGCTGCCTTCCATGGTCTACATTAGCAGGAATCTGTAGTCAGGCGCTGGACCTGGGCTTTAAAGTCGGGTACTAAAATGTGGGATGCAGCTATCTTAACCACTAAACCTCCTTCTGACCCAAGGCCCGGGCCTCTCCACTCTGGCCAGCCCCACTGAGCTGTGTCCTGCCCACAAAGCTACCGCTTCTTGCCTTCCCAACTTTCCTTCTTGGCAGTTCTTTCGGGCCCAAGGCAGTGGCATCCCCAGAAGCCATCCCCAGCAGCAGGCTGCTGCTGCACACCAAGGAAGCTCCCTCCATTGCTTGCAAAGGCTCTTTCACTCCATTCTCAGGGTCCTGGGGCTTAGGTTAAGAGCTCCACGCTGGGGCCGGCATTGTGGTGTGGCTGGTTAAGCCACCACCTGCGGTGTCTACATTCCCCTATGGGTGCTGCTTTGAGTCCCAGCGCCATCGCCTCCTCCTCCTTCTCCTCCTCCTCTTCTTTTTCTTCCTTTCCCTCCTCTTCCTCCTCCTCCTCCTCTTCTTCCTCCTGTCGCCACCTCCTCCTCCTCTGCTTTTTCTTCTTCTTCCTCCTCCTCCTTCTCCTTCTGCTTCTTCTAATATTTATTTGAGAGATAGAGAGGGAGAGACAGAGAGAGAGGTCTTCCATCTGCTGGTTCACTCCCCAAATGGCTGCAGTGGCTGGAGCTGGGCCAGTCCAAAGCCAGGAACCAGGAGCTTCTTCCATTTCTCTCACATGGGTGCAGGGGCCCAAGGACTTGGGCCATCTTCTACTGCCGTACCAGGCCATTAGCAGAGAGTTGGATCAGAAGTGGAGCAGCTGGGGCATGAACCAGCTCCCATATGAGATTCTGGCACCATAGGCAGAGGGTTTACCTGCTATGCCACAGTGCTGACCCTTTCTACTTCTTCTTCTTCTTTTTTTTTTTTTTTTTGACAGAATTATAGACAGTGAACCGTTGGTTCACTACCCAAATGACCACTATGGCTGGCGCTGCGCTGATCCGAAGCCAGGAGCCAGGAGCTTCCTCCAGGTCTCCCTCGTGGGTGCAGGGGCCCAAGGACCTAGGCCATCTTCTATTGCTATTCCAGGCCATAGCAGAGAGCTGGATGGGAAGTAGAGCAGCTGGGACTAGAACCGGCGCCCACATGGGATGCCAGCGCCACAGGCTCAGGATTAACCTACTGCACCATTGTGCTGGCCCCCTTACTCTACTTCTGATCCAGCTCCCTGCTAATGTGCCTGGGAAAGCAGTGTAAGATGGCCCAAGTCCTTGGACCTCCGCACTGATGTGGGAGACCCAGATGAAGTTGCAGTCTCCTGGCTTTGGCCTGGCCCAGCCCTGGCTGTTGCACCCATTTGGGGAGTGAACCAGCGGATGGAAGATCACTTTCTCTCACTGCCCTTCTATAACCCTTTCAAATAAATAATAAAATAAAATTTAAAAAAGAACTTCACCCTCTTCCCTTCCACTGTCTTTGAGGCTTTGTTACCGTGTGATGTCACCACCACACTCTGCCATCATGTCCTTGCATCCTCACACTGTCGGGTTATCATTCTGTTGCTGGGCTGTGTGCCTCATGACAGTCGCTTTAGCACTCCAGTGTCTCTGGTTACATGGTCACCTCATTACAGCCCTGTGTCATTAACCCATAGGACATTGCGCATCAGTTCCTGGTTGATATTAGTAATCTGCCACTTGGCTGTCCTGTTTCTGGATTACATCACTGTAGCCCTGCGCTACACTTGCACCTTTATGGCGACGTGTCTGGGTTGTATTGATTATTATATATTTGTATTGGATTATTATATATTTGTATTGGATATACTATTGGATTATTATAAGATTATTTTGGCTCGGTATTAGATTGTCACTTTGCTATAGAATCTCATGGGCCCGTCCGAACAGAAATGCAGATTTCAGTTGGGAGAGTGGGTAGGAGGGTACATCTCTCAATTCTGCACCCTAAGGCGGATCCTCTCTCCAGCTTCTGCCCTGTAACTGTCCACTGGCCATCACGCCCAGGCATGTGTGCTCAGTGTACAAAGCCGCCCTCCCTTCCTACCTCTGCTGATGGCCCCAGCAGCAGCCCAGCCTCTTGGGACTCATCCCTCGGAGGCAGTCTTCCTAGCCACGCCCACATCCCGCAGCAGCCAAGTCCAGATATTGTGCCCCAGGGAGGTGACCGCCAGGCCTTCTCGGCCCAGACACTCGGAGGGGAACCCACGTGACCTGACCTGTCCACTCGTGTCCCTTAGGGGATACTGCTCCATCACAGACCTTTCTCTGGCCCCCTCGCTCTCTCTCCCATTTTACCACGATTGTCCTGTCTCCTCACGGTCTCCCGGCCCCAGATGGACTTCACTTTGCTAATAAAATTTTGCATCTGACCATCCTTAGAGGCACTCAGTGATCCCTCATTAAGGGCAGAAACAAGGTCAGACCTGGCCTGGCATTCACTGCCTGCCACACACTGGTCTCCCCGCCATCCAGTTAGTATCCAAGACCGGCACTTGCAGTATCAAACCCCACTGGGGAAAGCTCCCTTGCCAGCAGTTGGTTTGCCCCTCCTCCCTTCAGCCAGCCTGTGTCTCTGTGCAGAGCTCGCTTCCTGCAGACCCTGGCCTTTGCTCTTCTGGGAAGTCCTCCCAGCCGTTCTCTCTGCCATTCTAACCTCCAGTGCTTAGCAGTCTCTCCCTCACCTGCGCCTGCCCAGTGCAGCTGGTGTGGGTCAACCTGATGGGATCAGAATGACCTGAGCATTCTCTGAGGTCGCTTGTCTCCGGGGCCAGCCTACCAGGAAGGCTCTCACACTGGGGACTTGGCCCCAGAGTCAGGCCAGGTGTAGAGCCAAAGCAGGACGATGCATTTATTCACTCCCATTCAACAGAAAGCTTCCCATACCTGCTACATGCCAGGCTCTGAGCATAAAGACATGGATGCCTTTGTCATGAAGCCCACCATTCTGGTGGAAAAGCAGACAACACACAAATTATTTACCAGGGTGATATGTTGATGAACAGGGAAGTTTGGGAGCTGTAAAAGTATATCAAGGGGGGGGCCGGCACTGTGGCATAGTGGGCTAAGCCTCCGCCTGCAGCACCAGCATCCCATTTGGGTGCCAGTTCTAATCCTGGCTGCTCCACTTCTTCTTTTTTTTTTTTTTTTTTTTGACAGGCAGAGTGGACAGTGAGAGAGAGAGAGACAGAGAGAAAGGTCTTCCTTTTGCCGTTGGTTCACCCTCCAATGGCCGCTGCGGCCGGCGCACTGCGCTCATCCGATGGCAGGAGCCAGGTGCCAGGTGCTTTTTCCTGGTTTCCCATGGGGTGCAGGGCCCAAGCACTTGGGCCATCCTCCACTGCACTCCCGGGCCACAGCAGAGGGCTGGCCTGGAAGAGGGGCAACCGGGACAGAATCCGGCGCCCCAACCGGGACTAGAACCTGGTGTGCCAGCACTGCAAGGTGGAGGATTAGCCTGTTGAGCCACGGCGCCGGCCATGGCTGCTCCACTTCTGATCCAAGTCTCTGCTATGGTCTGGGAAAGCAGTGGAAGATGGCCCAGGTGCTTGGGTCCCTACACCCATGTGGGAGACCCAGAAGAAGTTCCTGGCTCCTGGCTTCAGATTGGCTCAGTTCCGGCTGTTGGAGCAATTTGGGAAGTAAACCAGCGGATGGAAGACCTCTCTCTCTGTCTCCCTCTCTCTGTAACACTACCTCTCAAATAAATTAATTCTTTTTAAAAAATTTTACCAAGAGGTCAGGAATGGCTTCTTGGAGGGAGTGACATGTAGTCTGAGATCTGAAGGGTGACTAGGTATTAGTGACGTGCAGGGTGGGGGTGGTGCAGGGTGGAAGGAGTATTCTATGCTGAGAGAGCTGTGTGTGCAAAGGCCAGAAGGTGGGATCCAAGGGGCTGGAGCAGAGAGGGGAAGCTGGAGCTGAGGCTGGGCTGGTGGCAGAGGCTGGAGCTTTGTGGCTTTTGAGTCAAGTTAGGAGTTTGGACTTGATGTCTTGCAGGCCCCTGGTGGCCCACCAAGAGAGTTAGGCTGGAACTCAGCGGTGTATGGGGTGGTGGTGGAATGGGACAGGATGTTGTCTGCATTTTAAAAGACAATGGTATTTACAAGCAAGAGCCCAACTCCCGGAGAGCAAGGAGAGCAGCTGATGGTCAGAGTCTTCGAGCCCAGAGTAAGTGCACCAGATTTGATGTCTTGAGGCTGAACTCTCAGGGCTTGGGCTGTGATTGGATAAGGGGGCTGGGGAGAGGGAGGAGTCCAGGATGACTGGCAGGATTCTGGCTGGAGCAGCTGAGTGGATGACAGTACCGTTGCCTCAGAGCAGCATCAGTGCACGAGACAACTGTGCATTGGACTCTGCACCATTAGTCAGCCATGATGGGCAGAGTGGGGCGTGATGGCACCTACCCTGGTCAGCGGGTTGAGGGGGCCTTCCTGGCTGGGCTGGCTGATGGCACGCCCTGACTCAACCCAGCCCAGAGTCCGAGATAGGAGGTAGGGCCTATGGAGACCTGGAAGTCAGGGGAGCAGGAGGCCTGGAGACCCGGAAGTAGACCCAGGGTGGCCCCGGCCTGGGTGACTCCCGCCTTCACTGGTGACAGACTGCGGGGCTGGGCTGGGCTGCCCTCTCCTCCTCTGATAATTAATCCCGCGCGGGGGCCGCGGGCGATGACAGGGCTGTCTAGCGTGCACTTAAGCATTAAATGACCAATTTCTGTCAGACTAACTTCCCCAGCCTCCCTGTCCCCTCCCCTGCCACCCACCCCCGCCTGCGCCTCCTCCCTCCGCTCCCTGCACTCCGAGTTTTTCCGCAACTGATGGCTCCTGGTTCATTTCTGTGGAATTAATTGGTCCCTGAATGAATTCGGTTGACAGGGCAATTTATCATGTGTTTGGGCTGACAGTGCGGGTGTCAGGGGTAGGGGGAGATGAAGGGAAGGGGGGGTCTGAGTTGGGGTGAATATTGACCATAGATGGGGGCTTGAGAGGTGCTACCCTAAGGGCTTAGGGTACCATGGAGCACCCCAATCATAGCTTCATCCTTTGCTATGCATCCCAATCCCACAAGTTTGACAGAGAACTCCAAAGTGGAGAAGACCCCCCAGACACTGGCCTCTCCCCAATTCTTTAATCTTCCCAAGTGGGGGTGTCCTCATGGGGCAACTCAGCACCACCCAACATTAACCCTCGGAAGGCTGGAGTGGGGCCTGGGGCTGTGGGGGTGGGTAATGGAGTGTGTTCACGTGTGTCTGCGTGCAGTGAGCACACTCATGTACTTGGGGAGCGAAGGACTGATTAGTCTGGGGCGTGAGGGGCTAGTCTCCAGGGAGTTGGGCGCTCAGCCGGCCTGGCTAACAGGGGCCTAAGGGACTGGCTAATTAGGGGGTCGGGATGGTTTGGGCGGGGGGGGGTGTGTGTGGGGAGGAGGCTGGAAGTACAGTTGGCCCCAAGCAGCTTCTTCCTTTGTCTCCCTCCCCTACCCCTACCTGCACCCTCAAAGGTCCCCGTTTACAGCCCCTTCTCCCAGAGACCTCTGGGAGGAGAAAAGGCAGCATTAATTCGCAGACAGGAAGATGGCAGCCAATAAATGAACCCAGGTCTCCTGCAGCTTCCAAGACCCCCCTCTCCATCCGAGTGTAGCCGCCCCACCTCCGCAGCGCTTTTCTGAGCTTCTCCCAGCCACAGAATGCCCAAGTGGCAAGAAGCCCTCGAGGCCAACCGGCTCTGCATGTGAGGCACAGAGAGAGGGCGGGGCCTGTTGAAGGTCACACAGTGACCTCGTGAGCCAACTGCTGGGTCCCTTCCGCCCTCGGCTTGGAGATGCCTCCACAGACACATGCATTTTGCTCTTCCCCTGCGGAGACTGCTCTTCCACACAGGGCGGCTGAGGCCTTGCCTGCACACCTGGGACTGCACAGTCAGGAGATCAGACGGTAGACTGGGCTGGAAGTACAGCCTGCAAGAACCTTCTCGAGAGCTTGTTGACCACGCCGTCTCTTGGCCCCTGTCATGTTCCCCTCCCTTCCGAACCTTCCAAAGAATCCTTCCCACTCCTGCTTCCCCAGGTTTTAGCACTGCCCCCCCTAACACACACCTTCGGCGGCTCTCCCTCTCCCTTCAGAAAGTGCTAGGTTGGAGGTCCCCAGGTACCCCCTCCATTCACCAAATCCAGTGGCCTCTCCGTTAGTCATAGGGCAAAATGAAAAGCCAACATTTGCTTTATTCATGTAACAATTATCTGTATATGTGTCAAGACCTGGTTGCCTCTTTGCCTTTTAAACTTACAATTTCTTTTCCATTAACATAAAAATTGAATTCTAAAAAGTATGGTCCTCGCAGAAGTCTCGCTGTCCGCCGGCCTCAGCCACACTGTGTCCTGCTCCAAGACAACCTTTATTGGCTTGCTGACAGCTTTCTCTTTGTGTAGATTCATGCCAGTGTGCTAAACATTCTTATTTTCTCTTTCTTAATGCATTTTTCTTTTTTACTTAAAAATGCAGCCTTGTCATGTCACCATGTCTGTTTCCTTCCATAGTCAACCTGACCCTTAGGTGGGCACTGTCATCTCCTGTGTAGATCTGGGGGGCAGGGGGAGTCTCATGCAGTTTTCCCTGCACCCTCCTTGTCTCCCACACCTCACATTAAAGACAGAAAGCGCTTCCAAAGATGCAGGATTAAGCCTTTATCTTTTGCTCACTTTAGCTATACCTCTCATTACCTACAGAAAAAAGCCCAAAGCCCTTAAGAGCCATTCATGCCCTCCAGAGCTGTTTGTTTGTTTAAGATTTATTTATTTATTTGAAAGGCAGAGTGACAGAGAGCAAGATCTTCCATCTGCTGGTTTATTCCCCAAATGCCTGCAACAGCCAGGGCTGGGACAGGCCAACGTCAGGAACCAGGAGCCAGGAGCAAGTCCAGCCAGGTTTCCTACTTGAGTGGCAGGAACCAAAGTACTTAGGCCACATCTGCTGCTTCCCAGGCACATGAGCAAGAAGCTGGATAGGAAGAGGAGGCGAGACCCAATCCCATGCTCTCTGATATAGGATGCAGGCATCCCAAGTGACGGCTTAACCTGCCATACCACAATGCTGATTTTTTTGCTTGCAAGCGACAGTCACTGCATAAGCAAAAAACAAAAACAAAAAACATGTAGGCTTATGACCCTGGAAGTCTGAAAGTAGATCTTGCTTCAGGCCTGGCTAGCTCCAGAGGCTCAAAAGTCGTCACCAGAGCTCTTGTTTCCTCCCGCCCCCCAGGGCTGCTTGCCTCTGCTTGATGCTGAATAGGGGTTCACTCTCTGATGGGTGTTCTCCACACAGTGCAGGGGAGTCCTAGGCGGTCCTAAGCCCTCGTCACTGCAGCTCACAACCCAGAAGGAGAGCCCCTTGTTTCTCTAGACATGGCCACATCCCTTCTGCGGGAACACCCAGTGTTCCTAACTTGAGGTCTATGTGCTGCAGTCAGGTGATGGGATTCTCATTGCTCAGATGGGGTCACAGGCCGCTGTCTGTGGTCAGGAGCCGATGGGACACTTGGATTGACAGCCCCTCAAGAACTGCACAGGATCGTGGGGGGCCAGCTTCCCACTGAAAGTGGGGTGCTGAGTACTGCGTGGGCTCTGGAACGGTCAGCAGGTAACGGTGGGAGTTACTGGAAGAGCTGGTGTGGCAGAGGAGCAGCATCTGCCCTCTGGAGGCTCCCTGGGTCAGGGACTCAGTGCTCCCTCTGCACCATCCTCTTGCTGCCTGTGACAGAGGGGTCCTGCCACCTCTAACCGTCTTCTCTGTGTCTCTCCCCTGCCTCAAGTCTCGTGCCAACTCAGTTTCTTCTTCCTCATTGCTGTATTTGTTTGGCTCTCTATTTGTTGAACACCTACTGTGTGCCAAGCGGTGAACAGAACACACCCAGATCTGCCCTCCTGGAGTTGACCTTCAAACAGGAGAGGAGAGGAGAGGACATAGATGAATCATATCTGTCATGGGGGTGAACAGTACGGAGAAGCAGAGGAAGGGAGTGGAGTGTGAACTGAAGGTGGGGGCGGTGCTCTTTTATTTAAGGTGTTTAGGGAAAGCCTTGCTGACAAGGTGATATTGGAGTAGAGACCTTGAGGAAGTGAGGGAACAGTCATGCGGACGCCCAGGGGAGGAGCCTGGCAGGCAAAGGTTCATCAAGTGCAAATGTCCTGGTCAGGTGTGTACTTGACATGGTGGAAGCCCAGCCCGGAGGTCAGCAGGCTCGAGAGGTCAGGAAGCCGAGCGAGCAGTGAGCTGAGGGGTAGCAGGCATAGCGGTACGAGCGGGTAGAACCTTGTAGGTCAGTCTCAGCATCTGGACTTTGATTCCGAGGGAGAAGGGAGCCACTGCAGGCTTCCGCTTATTGTGGAGGATCTCTGTTGCAGGAGGGAGGTAAAGACGCAAGCAGAAAGACCAGTGAAAGTTTTGTTTCTTGAGACCAGGGAAAGGTCGTGGTGGCTTGGGCTGGGACCACACACTGCAGGTGGTTGGGAGTGGTCATATTCTGGATCACGCAGTCTGGGTTTGCTTTGATCAGATGTAGGATGGAAGAGGTAGGAGGAGTCTGGGCAGATTTGGGGTTTGGCTTGAGTGACTGGCAGAATGGAACTCTCCCTTCCAGACACGAGGGAGAAGAGGGAAGGGAATCCCGCACAGGGTCTCCAGCAGGCTTTGCCTCTCCCGGAACCGGCCTCATTCTCTCTGCACTTTGCAGTTCTGTTTCCCGAGAGGGGAGAGTCGATGGGCTCAGAGTGGATGTGTGCACAAGCCCCATTCTGTATGCTACAAAGTGTTGCCTTCATGGGTAGAAGTGGCAGTGGGTGGGGCGGCATTCTCAAAGGAGCTGTGTGTGATGGTACCCTTTGACATTCCCCTATGTGCTGGCTGCCAGCTAGATTTAAGCTTCATCTCCTGCCCCCACACCCTGCTGCTCCAGACACATTTGGTCTGTTACATTTCCATGCCGTCATGTTGCTGGTCCCAGTGTTCCCTCAGCCCAGGACACTTTTCTGCACTGCGTCTGTCATCCCTGGTGCACGTCAGCTGGGAACGCTGCAGGGGGTGGGATGGCGCAAGACTGGGAGAATCAACATGAGCATTGGGTAAAGGAATTGAGCTGGAAAACGGCCTGCTCTCCTTGGAGGTGGGTGAACAGGGCTGCAGTTAGAGGAGGCCGCTAGCCAAGGACTACAGAGCATGTTTTTGGGTCCTCAGACTGATTCTAACCTGGAGTCAGCACCCCAGTAGGATACAACATAAGCGCCTCTGGGCAGAGATAGTCCCTGTGAAGAGTGGGACCCTTGCTGTGTAATTTGGTATGGGAGATCAGAAATAGAACAGAAGATAAGAGGTCTGGGGGGACCCATGTGGGAGGCCTTGGTTCCCAAGCTGACAGATTGGGCTGGGCAGGGCTCCCTGTCTAGGGGCGGGGAGGAGGGATGGACCTGGAGGCAAAGCTGGGTACTGGGAGCAGATGCCTGATCCACAGGATGGAGGCAGCACGTGCTGGGCTGTTGCAGCCCAGCCCAGGGCACCAGCAGCTTCCTGGGACTCAATCTCTGGGCATCAGGCTATAGTCTAGGGGGCCACGCTGTGCTAGATTTTCATGAGTTTGAAGTCCAACCTCCTAAGTGGGGTACAACTCTTCCGGGGGTGCAAGAGAATCCATTTGGGTGTGAGAATGGTGGAACTTCTATGCATTCCAATCTCATCCTTTTTCCATTTGTGATTTATAAAATGTGTAATATGCGAGTTCCACAGCACATTAATGGAATTTGTGACTAAGTAAATATGTTGGGAGTATACACAATTCTTTGGACTGCTTTGGTACCTGAGCAGGGCAGTTTGAAGATGAGTCTTCTAGAAGACTGCTGGTCAGAGACAACGCTAGGCAGTGTGGCAGGCGGGATGCTGTTCGTGAGATGTGGTACAGGGAGGAGACAGGGTGGGGAAGGCCAGGGAAGGGGAAGGAACTCGTGGGGGGATTGCTGATGTGTTGGGGGCCTGCCTATTCCGCTGATACTGGGCCTGGGGGAAAGAAGGCCTCTGGGCTCTTGGGGAGAGGGGGTGTCCGGCACAGGCTGCCCCAGCCAGGGAGGAAGGTCTCTCTGGACTCTGCCCCAGCTGCCCCTGGCAGCTCAGAGCTGTAAGCCTCCCCGAGGGAGGAGGAGGCTGAAATGGAAGCTGAGTGGCAAGGCTTCCTAGGAGCGAGGAGGACATCTGGGGGTGGAGCATGGGTGGGGGCTGGGGCCTTGGGGTTGGCAAGAGTGTGGGAAGGTTAGTGGGGCAGGCTGCCCAGGCCACGGACAAGCACAGGTCCAGGTAACTCTGATGCAGTAGGACAATCCTTGTAGCCCTGACATTGCTCCCCCAAACAGGAACAGAGACACGGGGACGTACGGAAGCTTCACAATACCGAGGATATCGAAAAGCTACTTCGTCTGCACCCCCCCCCCCCCCCCCGCCACCCAGGGACCCACACAGTTAAAGAGAAATCCATATACGTGCAGGAAGCCACCGACTAGCCCGCCGAACGTGAGGCAGCAGTCCCCCCCCCCCCACACACACACAATGATCGCGCAAGGCCGGAGCCGCTTCCCCGGGTCTCCGCGGGGCTGGCACTCTCAGGGCGGGGAAACAGATGCAAAGCGCGGAACTTGCAACTTGCAGCGGCCTCTGGCCTCCGAGGTCTCATCATGGCCGCGCCAGTGACTCGCAAGTGAGCCCCCTGGGGAGCGAGCAGAGGGAGGGGACAGGAGGGCAGACCCCCGCCCCACAGCAGGGAGAGGCCCTCAGAAGCAGCGTCTTGAGAGCCTGCACCCTAGATCTGGAGTGGGCGGAGTGGCAGTCCCGCAGGAGCTGCTTGGTACCGACTCCTGACTCCAAGGTGCGTTCAGGTTTCGTTCTTTAAGGGAGAGCTCCTTGTTCAAGCAGGTGTGTGTGGGGGGGTGGCCACGGGATTGGAGGTCCTCTGGGCTTTGGCCTGCGTTCAGCTGCGGACCGGGGCTGGGAGTCTTGGCGAAGGGATCGTAGTGGAATGCATTTCGGAGGATTTTTGATTATTGGGGATCTACCAGCGCAAGGAGAGGCCCATGTCGGACAAAGCCAGACAAAGGGAGAGACAAACCTGGAGCCATGGGGAGTGACATACAAAATTTTATTCTTTATTATTATTATTTATTTATTATTTATCATGTGCACAAAAAAAAAAAAAAAAGAAAGAAAAGAAATCAAAACGAACCAACGCGCTGAAAGTGGCCAAGGAGACCAGAACCGTCGGGGGTCTTTCGAAGGTTGGCCTGGCCGTGGCCCCGGGCCCCTGCCTGTCCAGCCCCACAGGACTGGGCGGGGCCGGGCCGGGCCTCGGCGCCCTGGCCTTCGCGCGCTCCTGAGGCCTGGTCGGGTGCCGGCAGTTCCCTTGCACTATTCTCCTCGCTTTCCTTTTCAAATAAAAAGGCTCGAGGGGGAGAGAGAGCTGGGCGAGGACTCCAAGCCTTTTCGGATTTGTTCAAGGATTTTTATTTATTTTCACTTTTATTGACTTTGTTTCTGTTATTTCGAGTCGTCACGATCCACGGGTGAGGACACATGCAGGGCGCATCGCCGCTACCGAGAGAGCAACTACGGGGCGGGGCGGGATGGGGCGGCCGCCGGGGCGCGCGGGACACGGCCGCGAGGGGCCGCCCGGGGCTGGGGCCGCCACCTCCGACCTGGCTTGTGCCGACAGGGCGGCCGGGGCGTGGGGCGGGGGAAGAGAGTGGGGCAGGGGGGGCAGAGACAGAGCGGGACAGGAGAGACGGAGACGGGGAGAGACAGACAGAGGGGCAGAAGCGAAGAGAAGCGAGTGAGGAGAGCGAAAACACGGAGTTGCAGAGAGAGCCAACAAAACAGGCGAGAGCAGTCCACGGGACCATGTTCGTCATTTTGCATAGAGATTTCTTTCGTCATTTTTTTTTTTGTAACATAAAAAATGCCCCCCTCCCCCAGGACGTGCTGCACTCGAGGGCGCATGTGGCTGTGTCCCCTCCGCCCAGCGCGCGGCGACGCTCACGGCACGGACTGCGGGGCGCATCTACAGGCAGGGCGGGCGGGCGCGGGGACGCTACGGGCGGGCGGGGCCGAGGGCGGGCTTATGTACAGGGCTTCGCCTTCACGCGACACACACCGTCTCTCTGCCAAGCAGCAGCCCGATGGGGTTCTGTGGTTCCTTTTCGCAGAGATCATCGTATTAAATAAATGGAGACTTTTCTTTTTTGCGGTTCTGTTCAGTTCCGGCCGAGGGAGGAGGAGGAGACTAGGCGGGATGGGGGCGTGGCGTGGGCAAGCCCCCCGTGCACCAAGCCGAAGCTCACGCGCCTGCTCCGGACCCGCTCCTGTTGCGGGCGATTCAGTCTGTGTCGGGGGAGGGGGCGGCCAGGAGCTGCCCGGGGAAGAACTGCTCGCGGCCCTTGAGTGCGGGGAGAGCGTCCGGGGCTTCGAGTTAGGCAGGGGTGGGGTACAGGGTGTGGTGGTGCGGGGCCGAGGACAGCAGGAGGGCAAACTGGGAGGACTGCAGGAGGAAGAGACGCTGAGGTAGGGGCCAGCGGGGCTGAGGTCGGGTCATGTAGTAGGCGGTGCCTGGGCCCTGGGGAGCCGGGCAGTCCAGGTGCGGTGGGGAAGGGCTCCACCGGGACCGGCCACCGGGTCCCAACCTTGCCAAGATCCGACTCCCACGCCGTCATCCCACCTTCTGGGGGCGGTGCGCCCGGAAGGCGGAGGCAGTCCGGCTGGTGCAGGGGTCGAGAAGTTTCCCCCAGAGTTCGGCAGGGGGCTCTTCCTCCCGTGCGCAAAGTCGTTGTGTTCTGAAATTTCCTCTGCCCAGCTCCTCCAGCGAAGCCTCCCGGAGCCCGAGCGTCGGATGCCGGGCCGCGCTGCAGTCCGCTCTGATTGTGTGTCACACGAACGTGGCCGGCGCGCGCGGTGGCGGGCCGGGCCAGGCCGGGTCCTCATCGTGGCGCCGCGCAGTCCAGGCGGGCGGCGAGGGGCGGCGGGCCGGGGCCTGAGCGTCCCACCCGCGGCTCCACCCATCCCGTCCGGCCTTTGACGGGGCGACGTGAAGGGCTGCGGGGGACATGGGAGGGGGGTGGGGCTGGGGCGGTGGCCGGGAGGCGTCGCGTCGCGTCGGTCCTCCCTCCCTCCGGGGTGGACGGTCAGACGGGGACGATGTGGAGGCCGAAGCTGTCGGCCTGAAGCTTGATGTGGTCCCCGCGGTAACTAGTGGCGGTCATAGGCAGCGGCAGCAGCGGCAGGGGCGGAGCCCCGGGGGGCGGCACTATAATAATAAGGGGAACCTGGAAGTTAACACAGGAGAAGAATGGGCTGGGTGAGAGGACAAACAGAACAAAAAAAGGAAAGCAAAGCAAAGCAAAGACCTCCCCAGGCTGGGGTCCGGCGGGATCCGGGCAGGAGGACCGTGGCTGGGCCGCGGGGCCGACTGCTGGGGAGGAGCGCCGCATTCACCAGGCCGGGGTTGGGGTGGGGAGAAGGGACCCGATGGGTGACGCCGGCTGCGGACCCTGCAGGGGATCTAAGGACGGCGCAGAGCCTTCCAGCGACCCGAGAGGGCGAGGGCGAGGAAGGAACGGAAGGGGCAGGAGGCGCAGGCGTCCTTGAGGGACCCCCTGGCCTCAGAGCCGAACTAACGAGCCTGTCCCTGGCCTGGCCACGCGCCCGGAGATCGAGTCCCCAAAGGCAGGACCCTGGTCCGGAAGCAGCACTGCGGAGCCTCGGGCCGGCAAGGTGGCGTACTCACTTAGTAAGGCGGGGTTGCTGAATCTCCAAGCCTCGTTGTAGGCCGTGTACTGGGGGTGGCTGTACGGGTTACCGGAGAACTCACTCCCTGCGAGAGGTGGGGGAGTGGGGATCAGCACCGGCAGGACACAGCTCACCTGACCAGCTTGGCTGGCAGCCCAACCGTCATCCGTCATCCGCACCCCCCTTCTGGCCCCGTCTGGGACGCAGCGGGCACAGGGGTCCCAGGCCGGTAGGGGCAAGCGGGGCTGAGGTTGGGTCGCATAGTAGGCGGTTCGGGCCAGGCAGAGGCGGAGTGTCCCTGTAGCCCACGTGGGGAGAACCTGGGAGGGGCGCAAAGCGCCCACGCACTTCACACATCAGCTTGCGGGGAGGGGGGGTGGTGGCTTTCGAGCCAGTACCCGCCCAGGGCTCCCCAGGGGCAGCTTCCAGGGCCCCAGGAAGGATCCGTCAGGACCCCCCCCCCGCCTCCCCACCACATGGGAGTCCAAGGGCTTTAATAGTGGACACTGCTTTTAGGAGCGGTAGTCCCTGGGGTGGAAGTGGGGGAGGATGGTGAAAAAGGGCCCCCGGGACAGGTTGTCCCAGAAAGTCCTAAGAACGGCACCTCAGCGAGGTGCCAGTACACGGGGCGGGGGGGGGGGGGGGGGGGCTCTGCTGGGAAACTCCCCCCTCCCGCCTTTCTCTCAAGGGATTTCAAACGTGGGCTCCATGGCCCGGGAAGCAGGCGGGCTGCCGCGGGCCCGTGGGCTGGGAGCCCTTGGAAGCTGTCTCCCTCCCTTCGCGGGAGCAAGGCCAGGCCTCGGGGTTTCCCCTCGCCCTTTCTCCTGTGTGATGACCCCAGACTGTTTACAGTGATCCCTAACCGCGGGTTAAGTAGAGGAGAAGGGGCCCCTCTCTGAGCCGGAGCTGGGTGGGGGTGGGGGATGCAGCCACTGGAAAGCCTGTTTATTGACGAGGAGGGAAAGCATGCGTGCAGCAGGATAATGAGCTTCTGAGCTCAACTGTGACCAAGAGGAACTGAGCTATCTCCTTCCCATCGCTAATGAAACAAGTCTAATTTCCTCATCAGCACTGGATTCTGTTTAACGACCCCCCCTTGCCACCATGAGCTCTCTGCAGCTCCCCTCTTCCCCACCTCCCTGCAGACTTCCCACCCCCACCTCCCCACTCTACCCCAGCACCTCCTCCCCGGCTCCCCTCCCCCACCTCTGGAGGAGACCTCCTCCAGCCTCCACCTGCTCACTGCTGGGACCGTTCCCCCACCCCCAGATCTAGGTAGGAATCCCTCCACCCTCACCTCTGCTGCTCCCTTCAACCTCTATTCTCTGCAGCAGTCTTCCTCTTCATCCGCACCCCTACCCCATGCTCTGCTGACCTGGGGTGGGCTCCGGATGGATGGGGCCAGTCTCACCCTCATCTGCTAGCCTCCTCCTCCTCCCCCTACCAGTGAGAGGTGAACTTCAAGGAGAGCATTTTAAGAAGGGGGCCTGAGGGAGCAGGTCCAAGCCGAGTCAGTGGTGCCCTCTTTAAGGCAAGAGCGGTGGCATTTCTGCCAGCAGGAACTCAGGGAAGTGGTGGCGCAATGCCTAGCAGCAGACACCAGACCCTAAGTACAGCCTCTACCTCCCTGGTTCTCACAGTCCAAACCCAACTCCTCCCAGGCCCGGGATGGGCTGAGCCTGGAGGACCCCAGGGCCTGGGGTCCTCTGAAGAGATGTGGGGTGGGGGGCCCAGCTTGACCCCTCCCTCCAAGTTGGGGTTGGCTCCCCACACTGGTCTTCCCTGTGGCTTGGTGTGGACCAGGGTGGCTTTGTCTGAGTGACTGACATGCCCCTGGAAATGGTGCTTGGCTCCAAGTTTCCATGGAAACCAGGGCAGGCTCTTCCAAGCAGTGTGTCAGCTGGCTGGGGTGGGCTGGGGCGCTGAGGGTGGAGCTGAGGCCGGGTGCTCCTGGGGCAGAGGCTTGGGAGAGTGGGTGCTGTGGATGGGTCATGACACGAAGTGGGGTGCACACAAGGCGCACCTCTGCCAGCTGCCTCCCTCGCTTGCTCCTGAGGCCTTCAAGTAGAGAGGGATGGCTCAGGAGTGGTTTGTGGGGAGGAGCGGCTGGATCTCCCCCCACCCTTGGATGGTAGACCACTCAGCAGCTCCCCGGCGAATTAGCCGCCCCCACCTAGGTTAGGCGGCTGCAGCATTGTCACCTACCGGGCACCATTCCTGCCAGGGTGGACGTGGGGTAGCTTCCCTGGCCAGTGGGGGGCACGTGAGGGGGGTAACCAGGCAGAGTGGTGCTCGCCATGTCACGACCTGGAAAAACACAAAGGGGAAGGGGTGAGGCTGGAAGGCAGGGGCCTGCTTCTACTCCCACCAGGGCGCTCCACGGAGGAGAAGCTCTTGAAGAGGAAGGGGCTCCGTGGAGATGTGCAGAGGGACGTGTGCAGCCCGGCACCGGGAGGAGCAGTCCAGGTGTGCCTGTGCTCGGTTCTGAGCTGGGGACCCAAACATGTGTGTCTGTGCCGGGCTGTGTGTGTATAAGCACCTGTGTCCTGCGTAGCTCTCTGCATCTGTGTCCTGGATGTCCTGGCTCTCTCCACCTTCCAAACCCACACGGAGCTGGGAGGGAGAGGCCCTGGATTCCCCCTCCCCTTGGCTGTAGTCTCTGCAGTAACCCAATGGGCCTTTCGTCTTGCTGCCCTTCCCCCTCGCACCCTGCTTTTCCTTCAGGCTCGGAGGACACCCTGGCCACTGCTAAAGGGGATGACAGCACGCCTTGTCTTCTCCAGGTGGAGCTGAGGGTGCTGGGCCTGGCAGGTGTGAAGGGTGGGGGTAGGGGGCGACCAGCCAGTGGGCTATTTTGCTCTTTGCGTTTATGGCATTTTAAATGACAGAAACCCATCCCTGAAGTCAATCAGGAGCCAACAGTGCAAGTGGATCAGATGACATTCCAATGAGCAAAATCTACCAGCTGCTGGACCTCTGTGCCTGGAGGCTTGTATGGCCACAGCTTGGGGGTGGGAGGCGGGGCTTTCTCTGCCAGTGTCCTGGAGCAGAGGTAAAGCGGGTCTGTATTGAGGAAGTGCCCTGGCCCAGGACAGTGCCTCTGGAACACAGCTAAGTGTGACTCCCCTCCCTCCCTTGCCTGCTCCCCCCGGCCCTCATCACTATGATGAGGACACCACCCCTCCTTTGCAATTGAGCATGCTGCAATCCCTAATGACAATACTTTTCCCTTCTTTCTCTGGCCTGTCCTGGGATCTCCCTCCAAATTCTCCTGATGCTCCTTGCCAGCCAGTGTTCAGCGACCCCTCCTAGGCCTCTGTTGAATCATGGAAGGCAAGATGTGGCTGGAGGAAGTCAGAAAACGATGCATGCCTGGCACCTAGCACTTCCCATTCATCGGCCGGGCCCTAGTCCTCCTCCTCCTGATGGCTGTTCCCAAGCATCTCTCTCTGCTACTCTGCCCTTGAAGCCGACCTCTCCCCCAACAGTCGTGCGCTGTGTGAGCCCCCTCAACCCCTGCCTTGATGCACCTGACTCATTCTCCCTGTGCACAGAGCTATAGCTCGGGTGTTTGCATTTCCAGCTCCTGCTGAACGTGCCCTTTAGCTGACCACTGTCACCACAAACCTAGCAGGAATCAAGGCAGAGTCATCCTCTCCCCAGCCAGTTCTAACAACTCTCTTAACCACAAAACCAGAAACGGTGGGGTCTCTGATACAGCCTTCTTCCGTGCCCTCTAGCAGAAGTCAGTCACGGACCGTGGTCAGTTCTCCTTAGCGACACCTGTTACACCGCCCCCGTTTCCATGTCACCTGCCATCTTCATAGCTAGGCTCCCCAGCACCTGCCTCTGGTTGGCCACAAGTTCCCTCCTTCCTCTCTTCCTCCCCTCCCCCTCCCTCCCTCCCTTCTCCGGTCACATTCTTCCCCCTCCTGCCTATCCCAAATGTGGCTGCTGGGCCCATCCTCATGAAACACAGCTTTCATCACACCACTTCCCTTGTGAAAACCATCACGGGTTCCCTCTCAACCACAGCTCGCATGGCACTGCCTCCCATAGGCAGACTCTGCACTCGACTCTCTCGGCCCTGCCTCCCACCCTCCGGGTTTGTGGGAGCTGTTCCGCCACTTGTGTGCTGGGAAGTCCCTGTGCTGTTTTTCCCTGTTTGCTCACAGTTTCCCTCTATTTCCAGCTCAGTCCTCAAAATCCATCCCCATCCTGCCCAGCAGGGATGTGGCTTCTTCTGCAGCATCTCTGCCCAAGTTTACCACGTCCCTCGAGTTCTGTAGCGCATCAGTCCTGCTGTTTCGTATCACGACTTGCTTTCTCCTACAGATCCTATGCAAACTGAGGGAGGCCCCTGTCTTCTGATCTATCCTTGTAGTGGAGAACATGGTAGATACTCAATAAACTCCTGCTGACTGACTCTCTGTCACACTCTTGCACTTAGTGCCAATTTCTGATGGATTATAAATTTTTAAAAGATTTATTTATTTATTTGAAAGGCACAGTTACAGGGAGAAAGAGACACACAGGGAGATATCTTCCAACCACTCCCCAAACAGCTACAACTGCTGGGGCTGGGGCTGGGCCAGTCCAAAACCAGAAGCTAGGAGTTTCTTCCAGGTCTCCCACATGGGTGCAGGTGCCCAAGCACTTGGGCCATCCTCTGCTGCTTTCCAAGGCCATAGCAGAGAGCTGGACTGGAAGTAGAGCAGCTAGGATTCGAACTGGCATCCAAACAGGATGCTGGCACTGCACGTGGCAGCTTAACCCACTGTGCCACACCAGTCCTGGTTTATAATTTTTCAAATTGCTTCATATATATTGGTCTCCAAAAAACAGTAAGGGCTGGGAAAAATATAAATGAATATTTTTTTCTTTAAAAATAACTTTAGGGGGTAAAACCACAGCCTTTAACACCTGCATCCCATATCATGTCCTGGCTGTTCCACTTCTGATCCAGCTCCCTGCTAGTGGCCTAGGAAAAGCAGCAGAGGATGGCTCAAGTGCTTGGGCCCCTGCTACCCACACGGGAAACCTCGATGAAGCTCCTGGCTCCTGGATTTGGCCTGGTCCAGCCCATTAAAGCCATCTATGGAGTAAACCAGTGGATGTAAGATCTCTCTTTCTGTCTTCAAAAAAGGGGGGAAGGTAAAAACAATTTAACAATAAATTATTAATTTTCGCAGGACGATAAAAGATTTACAGCAAGGGACCTATGTATTGTGACTCAGATTTATCATCCATGGAATGATTTTCCTCTATACTTAACATCAAGAACAAACAGAGGTGAACTGCCAGACAAGAGATCATTTCCGATTCCCAGAGAGAGAGAAGAAAGACTGCCTTGGCATGGGTTTTCTTTCCTTGCTTTCTATTGCCAATAAAAGACCCACCCCTCCTGACCATCTCTCAGAGGAGTGGACCCCAGGCAAATGATGACATTGTAGCATCTATCAGTTCCTAGAGATGAACAATATGGTGCTTATTTGATTAAAAGGGCCCAAGATAGAGGAGGGTTAGGGAAAAATAGTGGTTTTGAAGCAAGAGAGATAGAGAAACTCCATTCTTGCAGGCCCTGTGATCTTAATGTTTACAAAGCAGCCAGGAAAAGAAGTATGCCTCTCTCTTAAAAAAGAGGAATTTAGATGCCTCTGAGTCCTGGCGTTCGCACAGCCTAGCACGCGTGACTATGCCCCATGATGTCTGGTTTTGTCACAGTGTCCCCTCCCCAGCTTCAGGACAGCGGCAGAGAGGCTGGATGAATGAGAAGCTGCTCCCAGCTACCTGGAGGCACTCCGACTGCAAAGCTGATGGCCACTGGCTCTCTCTCTGCAAACCAGGAAAGCCAGCTTCCAGCAGGCAGGAACTGCCGCATGTCAAAAGTCACCCACTGAACTGCTGATTGAAGGGCACGTTTCACAATTTGATTTAAAAAGCCGATTCTGGGAAGCACCAGTCGGAGATTTAAGAATGTAGAGGAGGGCCCACAATGAGGGAGAGGCATGCATGCCCCATCCCACAGCTGTGCTCCGTTCCATAGCATCGATATCACCACAGAGAGGACCTGTTCAGGACCCCTAAGCCAACAAAGGTGCAAGCCACTGCATACAAAGCACTCTCAGTGGCTTCATTAGTACACAGGTGACACCTGGAGAGCAGGAAAAATTGACCAAACTCTGGCCAGAGCCATATATTCATCTGCAACCCTCTTGTCAATATTGGGAAACACATACTGCAGGAAGTTCTCAAATTACGAGGCGCGTCCTAACGTTTGCCCAGCAGCGTTCTTTGCGCAAGCCTCTTAGTGGGAGAATATGAGCGGGTAATGGAATCCGTGCGGGGAAGAATCAACAGAGCACTGGGCCTTGCGGCACTCCACACGGACAGACAAACGGGAGTGGAGACGGACTGTGCAACCGTGCAACAGCACAGCCACTTCCTTTATACAGACAAGTGAAAGCACAGATGCAGGAGCCAACGGCTACACGGCAGAATCCAGCCGTTCTGAGATATGTGCCATCCCACGGGAGACAGGAAGCAGTAAAGTATTGCTTTGCTCGCTGACGTCGCCACTACGACGGAAGCAGCAGCCGCAGTCACAGGTGGCCCAGATCCCACATTGGACTGAGAGGAGGGGCGTTGCACGTTGGCGGTTTTTTCTAAAGATGGAAAACCTTTCCAGGTGATCAGTCCAATTTCGCTGCTTTACAGTCAGAAATTGGAAGCACAGAGAGGCATCGTGGCTTTCCTATGGCTGCACAGCTCCTAAGTGACAGAGGCAAAGTCTGAAGCCTCACTTAGGCCACACTGCGTTTTCATAATAACATGGAACCAGAGACTCCCCCGAGAGAGCCAAGGGAAAGAAAAAGAAGTCATCTGACAAGAAAAATCTCTGATGGTCACAGCAGGCGTGAAGATGAAGCGAGAGGAAAAGGACACAAAGAATAGAATCCTGACACTGAAAGGCTGTAGTAAAACTCCATGGGGTGGAGTATTAGTCTCCTTGGAGAATTCGCTGAAAAGCAAAGAGGCTCTTCACGAAACAGTAGTAGCCGAGAATCCGAGTACCCTGAAGTGCTGGGAGCTCTGTGCTTGATGAGGACGTCTTCCCAGGCAACTGCAGCAGTCCCTGCAGATTCTAGAGCCAATCTCTGCAGCAATCACCGCGCAGGAATCGGTGCACTGTTGTCAGGCACTCCTTACCAAATGGGCCAGATCGAATCAAGAGTTTTGGAGCGTCGAAGTGCAGCTCCTCTTACAAGTACAGAGAAAAGCCAAGTGAAAGACTTTATCGAGAAAGTGGGCAAATGCAGGCATCAGATCATTCACACTACTTTAACTGTCAGGGAGAGGTGTCACAGGCAGAGTTGCGCCTCGTTGTACCCCGGGACAGCCTATACCCTATACTCTGTTCTTAATATTTGATCTGTATTATTTCATTTAATCCTCATATCAACTCTATGATATTGTTCTGTTTTCAACCCCCATTTTAGAAATGAGAACCTGAAGCTCAGAGGGGCGCAGACCAAGATTTCTCAGTTGGTCCACAGCAGAGCCTGGACTGCACGCTCGGGAACTGATTCTGGGATGCTATTTTCAGATAATGGTGGCCAGGGCGGGCACTGGGCTGGGAGGTGAAGATGCTGGCCAGGACACACGCATCCCTCATAAGGGTGTCTGGGTTCCACTCCGGCCTCTGGCTCCTGACTCCAGCTTCCTGCTAATAATAACCCTGGGAGGTAGTGGGCATGGCTCAAGTAGTTGGATTCCTACACCCCCCCCCCCATGTGAGAGACCTGGATTAAGCTATGGGCATTTGGGGAGTTTCTCTCTCTCTTTCTCCTTTTCAAATAAATAAAAATCAAATCACAACACAGCTCTGTAGACCTAGAAAACAGATAGGTACTTGGTCCGGGAGAGTCACCTGGGACCCTGCCAAGCACCATCTTTCTACAGCGGAACATCTTGCCGCATCTTGTTTCTGGCGTGTGTGGCTTCTTCCATTTCTCACAGAGGGGGTTGTAAATTGGAGTTCACTGACTTCCTTGGAGCCCGAGTCTAACCTCAGGGGTCCAAAGACAGCTTCACACAACGTGTTATATCTAACACATACATGTATCTGTTTTGGTGCATGGTAATGCTTTTTGTCATATTCTCAAAGGTATTCATGACTCAAAGATGAATAAGCACTCTGATTTGTCTGCAGCAGTTTGAATGACACCAACAAACAAGAGGATCTGAAACGCAGCAGAATAGCATGTGAAGTAGCAGAGCGGCTGACCAAGGAAATAAAACAACCAAAACAAAACCAGAACTGCCAGAGAAGCAGAAGTGCTGCCGTGCTGGGGCCGACAGACGCACTGGACACGGATTTATGCAGCAAAAGTCACGTTCAGTGAGTTTCCGGACGCTCTTCCTCAGCGTCTTCCTGTGACAACGAGCGCTCTGGCTACCCACGCGACGCTGTGGAGGCCCTAAGGCCAGAACACATGACTCTTGTTTTACTAGCCTCGCCTCAACTTTTGTCTGCTTCTCCTAAGGTAGCGAAAATGAAGACATGAGATTTCTTCAGGCTGCCCGTCTGTGCCTGCGTTTGACACAAGCGTTTCTATACTTGGAAGAGCACAGTTGTTAAGTTGGCCACTGCTGCCTGCGCGCAACGCACCTTCACGTGCGTGGCCCTCTGCCACCACCCCGGCCGACAGGTGCTTTAAAAGGATGGGGAAAGGGTTCTCTACAGATTTCATTTTGTTTCCGATTTCCCAGGTTCCCAGATCCTCCCAGGATTTGTCCCTGTGTGAAGTCTCCCAGCCCTGGGTGCCACCTTGGCCCCTCACTTGGCTGCTCTGGGTTCCAGCAGAGGGGGCTGTGCCCACAGCTCAGAGAGGCCACTCTCCTCATGTTCTTTTCACCACCGACAGCCAGAGCTTTAGTCCCTGGTGTGCCCTAGGTGGGGACCCTGCCCAGGTCTGCATGGGCTCTGGGTGGTCGGCACCCTGCTAGCCAACCACCTGGCCTCCCGCAGCACACTGCCCGCCCCGCCGGCCCAGCCAGCTGCCTGCAGCAGGGCTGCGTAGCCTGCTGGCCGAGGATCCTGCAGGAGGCGCTTCCTTCTAACCCAGCTGCACCATGGCTGAGAGAGAATAAGACTAGGGGCTGCTGGGGAGTCACAGAATCCGAGGCCTGAAAGGGGATGCGGCTGTCTCTGGCAACCCAGCGCCCAGGTTTACAGGAGAGGAAACGGAGGCGCTCCCAGGTCACCTCGCCCCGCTGCCTTCTCTGGCTGCAGACTGGAGTGCGGCAGGTGCTGGGCTCAGAACAGCAGACCCCGCGCTGGGCGGGCAGAGGTTAAGCCTGTTTGCACAGTCTCCTGGTAGGCCAGGGCTCCCCAGTTCCTCTCCGGCATTATTTTCTTCACTGAGAGCGCCACTGACTGTCGGCTCTAATCCTCCTGAGCGCGCAGTGTTTTCCAGGCGCTCTGTGTAAGTGAAACCCTAATCCCAAGGAAAACGGCCACTTAAGCTGCGGGCGCATTCGGCTGCTCTCGTGGCCGCAGGATTTCCTCCGCCCTGCCTGCCAGCCCAGCCGCTGCGGGCAGCAAGGGGAGGATTCCTGAAGTGACAGCAGCGGCAGGGCCGGCCTCCCGCAGTTCAGGGGGCAGAGAGCCCTGGCTCGTTTGTTCTGAGGCTACAGGGGACAGCGGGGGAAGGAGGGACTCTGGCCACCAGGGGCGTGGGGGTGGGGGTGTGTGTGGATCCTCCTGTCACCTTGGAGGGTGATGGCTGGCTCTCTCCCTCTGTCCCACTACACGTCCACGACACTTGTGGGACAGCCAATGGCTCAGCGAATGGTGGCAGTGAGGCCTGGCCTCCTCAGCTAGACAACCCTTTGTTAGTCTGAGTTGGCTCCCGCATGCACTTGAAATAAAGATCACTGACTTCCGGAAAACCTCTCCATTCTGATTCAGACTCTCCCGGGTGGTGGAGTGACCTGGTGAGACTGCACCCTGGAGGCACAAGCCGTCTGCTTGGCGTGCCCAGTCATTTGGATCCCTGGGTCAGAGGGAAGAGTTGAAGGGAGGTGGCTAATAAACTACATTTGAGCTCAGCTTAGAAGACCATATAACGACACCATTGCTAAGATGCCTCCAAATTCTTCCTACCTTCTTCCTCCTCCTCAAGGCTCTACTCCCCTCTGCACCCCACTGTGAGTCCATGTACTTCTTGCCCTTGGCACCCTCCTGGCGGGACAGCCTCTTGCCACTGGCATGGCTGGGAGGCACAGACATGGATATGGAGTTAGGGCTGGAGACAGAATGGTGCAGCTTTTATTCTGCTCACATTGGCCAGACTCTCCAAGTGGATTAGTGCCTCTTCCTTGCAACTTCTATCCCTTCCCTCTAGAGGTGGACTGGATAAGCAGCAAGGGAAAGAGCCCTGATCCAATGGCTTCCCTAGGCTGCGGGCCCAGGGCACCTGCATATCTGTCAATGTCTCATTGCTATGGAAATGCCCCATAATTAAATCAGAGCTGAGGTCTGGGGGCTGGCAGCCCTTGGGGATGCGGCTGATGTCTGAGGAGGCTAGCCTCTCCTCCCAGCCCACGTGAAAGGGCTGGGGCCCGTGCGGATGAAGGGAAGCTGTCCGGCTTGCGTGGCCTCCACCCTAAAGGGCTGTCTGAGCTGCACCCATCCAAAGCTGCTCTCACCTCTTCTTTCAAGGCTGGAAAGGAACTCCAGTGTCTGTGCCCTGAATTCCTCCGGCTAATGGGGGGAGGGTTGAGCCACAGACAGACAAGACTAGGAACTGGCCGCCTTCAGAAACATCTCTTGGCCTTTATTGCTCTCTCCTCCCCCAGGGGCTGGCCAAGGGCTAAGCTGTTTGTTTTTATGGAGGGAAGCTCAGTTGCATGGGAAGGGGGTTGTTAACTACAGGAAAGAGGCGGTTCCTGGCGGTCCTCTGGACTCCTGTGAGTAGTAGGAGGAGGTTTCCCAGGGTCCACACCTCTGTCTGCCAAGCTGACCATCTCAGATGTGGGCAAGGAGGCAGAGCTGCTAAGAGCTGACCATCCTCCCTCCGAAACTGAGCCCACACTGCTCTCCAGTCTCCAGGTCCCTGGGACCAGCCCTGCTGTCTGGCTTTGAACTTCAGCTCACTGGTCTGGTCTCCTCACCCTGCTCGAACTTGCCAGCTTCCAGGAGACCAGCACCCTTCTGCCTTGGGCACCTCCCTCCTGAGTGGCAGACCACCTGGCTTCCTTCTCTGGGCGTCAGGAAGAGTTCTCCCAGACTCTTAAACAGAACCATCTTCCCGGACCAGGGCGAGGAAGCTGACAAGGCTCCCCGCCTGCGACGGCTACTGGAGACAGAGGATTGCTCCTGTTCCTGGCTCTCTAACGTTCAGACACTGGATAACAGACTCTGCTGAGATGCAGCAGTCTGGGAACCTGGGAAGCCAGGAATAGCCTCTACTTTCAGAGCTCAGCTCTTTATGGGGCTTCTTGACCCCAAACAATAAATTACAGGTATGAGCTTCCTTCTTTGCCCTTTTTGGTCTCCAATCTCTTTGCAGGGATGGGGGAGGGGCCTGGGGATCTGGATCTCTGATGCTGACCCAACCATCCTCGTGGATCCTTTTAGGAGACTGAACATGCCTAGTGTAGAGTCGCTTTGGGATTACTCTGTTACCCCCAGTTCTTGGGGTGCACACTCGTCTGCGTGGCTTTTGCTGACTCCCCCAGTAGCCTGTGCTCACACAACTGTGTGTGTCCCTACTGGGAGCTCATCCTCGGCGTTTGTCCCTGGGCAGCAAAATGTCCCTCCAGAGAGGATGTTTCTGCTGCGCCTTCCAAGTCCTGCCACACGCTCCTGGTATAAATTTGGACTTTGACCCAGGGTCAGGCTGGGGGTCTCCATTTCTCCCTCACCCTCTTTTCCCGGGCCTCTGGGATGAGTCTGCGTATCCACTGCGTGGAGACAGTTGTCCCTGTTCTGTTGCTGGCTTTAGGCGGGGTGTCTCAGTGGCAGCTTCCTGCTTCTTGTGGGCCCAAGGCCCTGGACCCGGCCGCAGTTACAACACCGACATCCCCCAGTTAGGGTCTGGCTCCCGTGTGACAGCAGCAGTCTCCTGCAGGCTGCTGTGGGTTTGTTTCCCTCGAATCCTGGCACCAGAGAGTGAGGTCCGGCTGTCCATGACTGCTTTTGTTGTTACTTTCTATCTATGAGCTATGTCTTGGTGAGCTGAGCCTCATCCCTCCACTACCGCTCTGTGACTGACAGTGTCAGAGCAGGGTGAGGACTACACCTGCACCAGCCCCCCAGGGCTGGGCAGTGAAGCCCCAGTAGCGCACCGGGCACCAGGCAGTTGCTCAGTTTCCAGGACGAGCGTGGAGCTGCGCAGTTCCTCCAGCACCACCTCAGCACCCTGGGCTCTGCGCAGGAGGCCTGCTCTGGCCTCCAGCGGGACTTTGGCCAGGCCCAGGGACGCTGAGAACTCCCAGAAGCATCTCCAGCAGCTCTGGGAATCCTGAAGCTAAGTTCTCCTCTCCTCCCAGGTCAACAACAAGCTCCTCTCTCATTACAGGCTCCACTGGGGCAGGGACCCTGGGAAGTGAGGCTGTCCTTTCTAGCAGGACTAAGGAATGAAGGCTCCAGGGACTGTGGCGTAGGGGGTAAAGCCTCTATCTGCAGTGCTGGCATCCCATATGGGCACCAGTTCGAGTCCTGGCTGCTCCACTTCCCATCCAGCTCTCTGCTATGGCCTGGGAAAACAGTAGAAGACGGCTCAGGTCCTTGGGCCCCTGCATCCAAGTGGGAGACCCAGAAGAGATTCCTGGCTCCTGGCTTCAGAGTGGCCCAGCTCTGGCTGTTGCAGTGATTTGGGGAGTGAACCAGCAGGTGGAAGACCTCTCTCTCTGCCTCTGCCCCTCTGTAGCTCTGCCTTTCAAATAAATAAATAAATCTTTACCAAAAAAAAAAAAAAAAGGAATGGAGGTTCCAGCCTGAGGCTGCCCATCTCCTCACTGCACAGGTCCTGCCAGAGAGAGCCCTAGGACTTCCGAGGGGGTGTGGGTGGCCCCTGGGGTGGCCTTGAGAGAGGTAAGAAGGCGGGAGGCGCCTGGGGCTGGCCTGCCCCCCACTCACTCTCTCATCTGGCTGGCCCCCTTTCCTTTATCACTTGGGAGAAACTCGGCTCTGTTCCAGACCCGCAGCCCGGAGCAGTGGGCTGGAGAGGAAAGGTGCGGCCGCGCAGGAGCAGCCCAGCGGTGGAGGGGAGAGTGGGTGATAAATTTAAATAACCAGCTTGACTTGGCAGCTTGCTGAGTTGTGATGCAGTGAAATTAAAATCTCGACAGAACTCGCAAACACCACCCAGAAAAAATCGGTCTCTCTGCTTGGTTCCACTGGGGAGGGTGGGGAGGGACGGCTATCGGGCTGAGCCAGAGCCAGCGGCAGCCACCCTTGCTTGCAATGTGATTATCTGTGTCCTGGCCCACTGGGCCTCCCTCTCTCCTCCCCACAGCAGTCCAGCTCCTCTCTCCTCTCGGCCCTGACCTTGTGGAACAGCTGCATCAAGTGGCTGCTGAAGTTTGCAATCAGCCTCCGATGGCAGCAGGCGGCAGGAATCTCAATAAGGTAGAGGCCAGGGCCTCCTGGGCCAGCTCTTAGGGTCTGCAGCCCTGGCTGGCTGTCCTCGGGGGAGAAGACGAGCGGGTGCCCGAGACACGAGGAGCCAAGGGGGCCGCGTGAGCACCAGGCTGTGGGCCCAGTGTAACCTCACTGCTCTCACCTTGAGCACACACCTACTCACAGTCGCCTGCCCACCTGAGGGAGCCCCACTGCTCTTCTTCCACCGGAACCCCTTGTGTCGCCAATGAACAAGCTTTTGAAGAATCTCTGACAGCAACTTCTACGAACACTCACAGACTAAAAACCTCTCCTATTCCCTGGCACTGCTTGGGGCTCAGTCCTCACAGACACCACCATCCTTCCAGAACTCACCCAGAGTCCACGGCCCCTGCGTCTGTTCTCTTTACGACCTGCAAAGCCCTGGCCCGCAGGCCAGCATGCTGGACCCACTCCTGAGATGGCCCAGGATGTCTCTGGGCGATGCCCCGTTTCTCACCTTGACAGTACCTCCAGCAAATTCTGTTTGTCCCCATAATGAACACATCATGAATCATTCATCTTTAATAGATTATGCAAATTAGGGGGACATAAAATCAACAAAGATCAATAGCTGCAGCCGTTTAATTGCCAGCAAGAACATTTTAAGAATGAGCGTAATCTGCAGCCCTCTCTCAGTAATGGCACTATTAATCCACACACTGGATCTTGGCCTCAGTGTGGAAAAATCATTCCCTGCCCCCACCCCGGCGCCCCGCCCCCACCTCGCACACACTTCTCTCTTTTTGGTAATTTCCAGTTTCTGAGCGAGTTTCCCCGTCATTACCACTGGTGAACAGCTCCGAATGTTAATGGTTCTGCTTTTGTTACTCCTCGCTTGATTGAAATGTCGCATACAGATTGAGATGTTAGTGCTAACTTGCCACCTGGGAATGTCAAGCTGGGTCTGAAATGAACTTTTCTCACACTTGGATCCAGATGGATCAGCCGGAGATGTTCCCAGGCTGAGCTGGGACCGTTCCAGGGCCATGGGGGGGAAGCGGGTGGGGGCTGCTCAAGGTGGAGGCACTTCGTGGCGCCAGCCCCAGGGGCTCCTGCAGCAGGAGCCCTACCCCAGGCCCGGTCTCCACCCTAGGAAGTCCCTGAGCTTCGGGCAGCACAGCTGGGCTGGGAGAAAGCCTCTGGCTACACTTTCCCCAGTGGCCCGGAGCCACCGTGGGGGTGACCACGAGGCCTCTCAGTGATCTGGAGAGAGGTCAGGGGCTTCTAAGGCAGGTTGAGGAGGGCCTGTGCCGGGGGCCAGTGGGCTCCGGGCTGCCCTGACTGACTGCCTGATCACTTGCCAAAGTCCAGTCCGGTTCCCCAGTCCTTCCACAACACGCCCTGTAACTGATGCCCTAGCCCAACAGCCCAACTCCACGTAGCCTGGACACAGCTGGACCAGGAGCCCCCTTCAGGAGAATCTGGGAAGGCTGAGGGCTCTCCCTCACCCCCAGGAAAAGGCTGAGTGAGCACGAGAAGCCTGTCTCGGGCTCGGGCCTTGCTCAGATCAGCTCCAATCACCACCAGAGGCCCGTCCTACCATGAGGGGTCCGCCCCGGCAACCCATCTTGGCCTCTGGCTGGGACGCTAGCTGCCGGGTCCCCAGGTTGCTTCCACTCGCCTTGCTCGGCAGGTAACGCCTCAGCATCTCCCAGTCCCCACCGAGATCCTTCTCCATCATCCTGTCTCCCAAGGAGCAAACGGCACATTGGCTTTACTGTCTACAGAATAATTAGGTGAGTTTTAATAACACTGCGATGTGTGTCTCTCCCACTTGGGCCCTCTCCTGGCCCGGAAACCCTTCCCCGTGCCAGGCGCCTTCTGCAGCCTGCAGCTCTGCGGCCTGGGCGTCAGTTGCCGGGCCCTTCCCTGCACAGTCTCCCCGGGGATCTTTGCTGCTCCTGACCCATGGGGGCTTCTTGCCACGGTGCCCTGCCCCCTGTATGGGTCAGGCCTGACCGCATCTGGTCTTGACACCTGGCCTCGTTGACTTCTCTGGGAAACAGACAGAGCAGGGACAACGGAGCCCAGAACGCCATAGAACTGGGTGCCACGCCCTCGAGCCCAAAGCCACAGCCACTGGGCTGCCTGCAGGGAGAGGCAAACGGGCCTCCCAGGAGCCCGAGGGACACGGACACAAGGCACCCACACTCCCCTCTTGCCAGCCTGACCTATTTTCCCTCTGCGCATGGCCTGTGGAGGGGCTCAGAAGACAGACACCTTGCGGGAGGCAAGAGAGAGATGGGGGATAGGCACAAAGACCCAGCACCAGCCCCTCCGAAGCGTCAGCTTTCTCTGGCTGAACCCACACACACGGACCACACTTTGTTCTCTGCACATCCACACACGTCTATTCAGGGGGCACCCTGGCCCCAGATGGCATGGGCCAAGGTGCCCAAATGCGAAGCGGGGCCCCCACCCGCCCGGAAACCCCCTTACCGGCCACAACGGGGTATGTCTGCGTGCCTGACACGTTGCTGCCCAGCTCGGGGTTGGTGGACGCAGATAGACTCGACTTGACTTCATCAAGCCCAGGGGTCAGAGCTGGGAGGGAGTACTCATTCCCCTGGGAGGGCAGAGAAAAGCGACAGCTCTCTATTGATGCGCACACACAGAGTGCAGATGGGGAGGAGGACCGGGGGGCCCTCCCAGATGGGGTGGAAGGCGAGGGCCAGGCAGAGGGGGGCTGATGGGGCGGGGCGCGAGTGTCGTGCAGGTGGGGATCAATCCGCTTGGTGACTTGGGAGGCGGAGCTTACCTGCGTGGTTACCCCAGCACCCTCTGCACTTTCATCCCACCTTGGCCCTGAAAAGGCCCGGGGCAGAATGTGTGTGTGGGGCTGCTCCCTGGCTCTGAGGTGTGGGGCAGCGAAGCGGTCCTTGGGTGGGGAGCCTTGGGGAGGGGGGGTGATCCCTAACAGGGGACAGGCCTTGTGGGACCTCTGGGCTGGCACTGCTCAGCTCACTGATAGGGCATGGGCACCCCTTTTTTAAAAACAAACAAAGACAGCCCCACGGGCCCCTCGCTCTCTGCCTGTGCACTGGGGTATGAAATTGGGGAGGGGGAGAGTCCACATGGCCAACAGAAGGGTGGGAGGGGGCCGGTCATTGATTCTGAAAGGGTGTCCTGCCCGAAACACTCGGTAATTGCCTTTTTATTGCAGCCACCGCCAAGCCAGACCCCAGAGCCGGGCAGACCGAGAGCCCGCACAAAGCAGGAAAAGTTGCTCTGATTAATATTACGTTAAATTAAAACTGATTTTCTGCTCTTTCGGGTCCGTTTTTTTCCCTTCCGCTTCCTGGCCCCCCCAGAGGGCCCCCTCCCCTCCCTGGCTGGACGGGATTGCCTCGTCATTTCCAATTCCTTCTCGTATTGATCTTCCTGTAGAAATCAGTTTTGTAATTAGCTGCAAATTAGGCCTTCTACTGGGGGTGAAGCTGCCCCCTGATTTATCACCAGAGTAATTCGCTGTGATCGGAGAGAAATTAAAATGAACTCAATTAGGCTTCGGATTTGCTTTATGGGCCCTGCTCCGAGTTTCAGGGGGAAAAATGACTGTGCTGGTGTTTAATAGTCTAATGAAAGTAAATAAAGGTTATTCATTGTAATACAGCCGGGGACTCAGGGAGGGTGCACCGAGCCGCCCGCCTCGGCCGGCTCCTCCTTTGTTGGTTTATGGCTCAGGGCACCTTAAAAAGACTTTTGATTTTTGTTTTATGAAGACAAACAGCTTATGGGATAAAAGGACGGGCGGGGAGGAAGGCGAGTGACTAGGAGCTGTTGGAGTCTCAGAGCGGAACTGTGGTGTGTGGAGCCTGTGGGGCTGTGTTGGCGAGCACGTGCATGGGTGTATGCGCGTGCAACAGCAGGGTGGGCGGTGTCGTGGTGGGCTGTGGCCCCCACATGGGCTGTGTGTGTGTGTGGGGGGGGGGGAGCAGCAGCATGTCCTGTCACTGAGCAGTGGGTGGGGGCGTGCTGAGCTGGGGACCTGGGGCAGCACACGCTCCTGGGTCCGTTCAGCTGATGAGGCTGTGCTGCCAGCAGCGAGCACTGGGTGCGTGAAGGGAGCAGGTGGATGTGGTGGCATAAGCGCATGGAGAAAGATCAGCAGTCGGGGATGAGCTCCTGCGTTGCACGCTGTGCATCCCAGGTTCTACTCCGACCTGTCCCATCCGAAGTGCTGGGTGTATGGGGTAGGCTGTCGCCCACTTGGGGTCATCCTGGGTAGCTGGCCAGGCAGCAGGAGGCAGGCACAGGCGGGCAGAGAGCACCGTGGGCCCACCCAGACTTTCTACAGAGCCTGGGGCGAGGACAAGGCACTCGGGGAGCTGACATTCCTGAGTGCTCCATGCCCGAACTACAGAATGTCAGGGCCAGAAGGGAATTGATCTTATGTCCAAGCCTTTCATTCTATAGATGGGGAAACTGAGGTCAGATTTCTCCAAAGCCAGACTCTGGCACCCAGAACTCATCCTTTCTAGTTAGCATATGCCGGGCTGGTTTTTCATTACTCTTCCATCATGGGTTGTGCAGGCATGTGCACACAGCCCACGCACATGCATCCGCCGCGCATGCGTTCTGTGTCAAGTGCCCAGGAAGCCTTGTTGGGGTCAGTGCCTTTCCACTTCTGCGAGCAGGCAGCGCCCTCCTCACCTGTTCTGATTTGATGTGCTCTGATGCCTGGAAGACGTCAGGGTAAGAAGGACGCTCAAAGACCCGATCCAAAGCCTCCAGCTGCTGCTGGGTGAAGGTGTCAGCTCGCAAGTGCTTCCGCAAACTGTCCACGCCACTCTGGGAGTCTCCATTGGGGACCGAGCCCTCGGACACATCTGGAGAACACACAGACACTTGGGGCATGAGCACCAGGCCAGAGACACAGGCACCTGGCTCTGGTCCCCAGCACTCCGCACACCTGCCAGGACCCCTTACTCCCAGCAGCCAGGCTGGCCCAGGCGGCTGGCCCTGCCTCAGTCCTGGCCGAGGAAGCCAGGGCCTCCCAGGGACCTAGGAAGAAAGAGGGAAGGGGTCCCAGTGTGGGGTCAGGAAGGACTGGGCAGAGGAGGGGCCAGAGGGGCGCTCGGGGCTGCCCCCCCCCCAGGGAACCTGTCCCCTGGGCCCGCCTGGAGGAGGAGCTGGGTGTCTCAAGCTGCCATCAGTGAGCCTGTGGAGAATTGGACCCGGCTCCAAGATGAATTTCAGTTCCACTGATTCCAAGGGTTGAAAATCATGAAATCTCCAAGGCTGAGTGTAACACGGAGACGGGGTGAAGTAATTAAGCTCCCTGCCGCGGGAGGGGCTCCGAGAGCACGGCCAAGGCGCTCCGTGGGGCGGTGCCAGGCACGAGATGTAGCAGGACGAAGCAGGGCCGTGGGAGCTGGGAGGCCGCACGTGGACAGGGACGCAGAGGGCCTGGTGGGTGCTGCCGGGCCCTGGCCCCTGCTCCGCCTCTAGCTCTGACCTGGGCTCTGTGGCTCCATCTGGTGCCAGCCCGTGGGCTACCTGCTTCCTCCTGAGGTCTCCCAGGGAGCTGAGACTGCCTCCAGATGGAAGTGGTGCCCACTCCCCAGGACACGGAGCCGATCCTGTCTCCGTGTCCAGCTCTCCCCAGGCTTCTCCCCGCTCTGCTTTCCCCGCCTTCCAGCTTCAGGTCCCTTGAAGCTTTCAGAGGCGAACGTGCCTGCTCTGCTGCTTCTCCCTGAACCCTCACCCTGCGGCTCTCCTGGCCCAAAGCTGGGTACCCCCACCCAGCCCCAGCCTGGCCACTCCTCGGCTTCCCTCAGCCCAACACCAGCTGGGGAGCCTTGGGCCTGGGGCCAGCCTGTGCTGTGGGCCCCAGGGTATTCCTCTGGGACTGTTATATATATCAGTTTATAGGTGATTATACGATATGATATAATCAATATTGCATTATATACAGTAACACCGTACAGTATCATGCGGGAGACCATAGAAAATATTACATATTGATTAGCCTCAACCTGCAGCCATCCTCCCTCTCTGGACTCCCAGATGGAGCATGGGGCCTGTTTTCCTAAAGGGACCTCCCATCTTTGTCTGCACTGTGTTCTGGAGGAGGTGGGAAAGCAGAGAAAGAGTGTGTGTCTGTGCGTAGTGTGATGGAGATCTAGGCTGCGGCAGGCCGGCCAAAGCAGCCTTGGGGGTAGTCTATGCTCCTATGGACACAAAACTCCATGGTTTTTCCTGTGTAAGACTCCAGAAAGGTGTTCAGTCTCCAATCTATGGGCCGGAGCGTGCCGTGTTTATCTCTCCCTTTGGAGTGAGCATTCTCTGTGTGTTTGCACTTGCATGTCCGTACACATCCAAACACGGGTGTGGGTGTGGGTGTGGGTGTGTGCACCAGGGAGTAGGAACGGTTCGGACAGGACCGTGTGTGCACGCGACCGCGTGGGACCGTGACCCCCTGCCTCTGTGTCTCCAGGATGTGTTCGCCCCTGCTGACTATCTACATGGCCCATTGGCTCAGTTCTCTCTCGCTGGAGCCCTGCTACCTTTTGAGGGAGTCTTACCGTCAGGGGAAGGCAGCGCTGGTGCCTTTGTGTGTGGCTCCTGCAGGGTCACCACGGGGGTGCTGGGGAGCACTGTGTGCATTTGTCTGTGAGCACGTGCACACTCACTATGTGCATGGGTGTGTGTGTGTGTGTGTGTGTGTGTGTGTGTGTGTGGTGTGTGTGTGGCAGGACTCACATCGTGCCTGTGTGTGGCTTGGCTCACCCCATGCCTCTGGGGCGTGTGTGTGTGCGTGTGTGTGTGTGTGTGTGTGTCTAGGGGCTGAGCTGGAGCTTTGTCCTCAGGTCACTGGCTGGAGGAGTCTCTTTGCCTTCATTTATTCAGGGGCCCTTCAGATCTTGACAAATCTGTCACTCTAAATTTGCGAGAGATTATGGTGCTCTCTCCCCAGCCCGCAGAGAGGTGATATATGATATCTGCTGCCCCTATTGATTGCCTGATCTGGTGGCAGAGGCCGGCGAAATGAACTTGAAATGAACATCATGCCTCAACTCATTGTGCGTATAATACACTACTTAATCCCACATTTTTCAGCCGCTATGGAATTCAATTGATCAATCATGTTCCACTGATAGTACTGTTTTAGGGGTTATTGCTGCTCCCTCCACTCACTGACCTTTTTATTTATTTATTTTTTTGTATGCTCGGCCCCCGGTGGTAAGACAGGTTACCGAGGCAGCCATGGTGAGAAAGGGGGAGGGAGGGGACGGAAGGCAGAGGAAGCCTGCTCCTGGGAGAGGTGGCGGTGGGGGGCTGGGACGGAGGAAGAGGGGGAGGAAGGGAGAGGAGCGAGAAGGTGCTGCAGGAGCCAGCAAACACGGATGACGACAGCACCAAGCGCCCCCCGCGAAGGAAGGAGGCAGACAGGCAGGGTTCTGGAGAATGGGTGAAGGGGCACAAAGAAAGTTATGGGGGGCAGGGAGGTGAGCCAGGGGGGCAGGAGCGGGCAGTGGTGGGGGCAGAGAGGCAGGCTCCCCACCAGCCGTAGGTCCTGTGGGCTCTCACTGGCTCTCTCTGGAAGAGGTCTCGGCTCCTGGTCTCCAGGGAGGAGACGGGAGGAGGAATGAGGGCATCGGAGAGGCAGGAGGGGAGTGAGGGAGGGAGGTTGGGAGAAGCCCAGGGTCAGAAGGGGCAAGGAGGGGAGGCCAGGGAAGGAGGGGCCCAGAGGGAGGGCAGGGAGCTGGGAGGGATAGGCTGTGGAGGGCAGCCCCGGGCCAGGGGCAGAGTAGGGTTAGAGGAGGAGCAGACAAGGAAACAAGGAAGAAGAGGACTGGAAGCTGTTGTCTGTCCCAGGATAACGGAGAGAGGGAGAGAGAGTTCAGGGTGGGACCGAGGGCGATGCTCAGGAGAGGGCCGGGCTGGAGTGCTCCGCGGCAGGGCTGGGAGGCAGCAGAGTGCAGGCAGACGTGGCTCCTGATCTACGTTTCAGAGCGAGCCAGGGGAGAAGAGTGGGAGTAATCACCACCACCCATGCCAAAGAAGATTCCCACCACCACCACCACCCGCTCTGCCAAGAGGCCAGGCCGTGAGCCCCCTGGCCAGGGACCAGGACTGGTGCATTTCTGTAGCTTCAGCACCCGGCCTGGCACACAGCAGGAATTCAAGGAATGAATGACTGAATGAGCAAGACTCTCCTGGGAGGCACTGATAAAGCCGGACCATGGCAGAAGGTCTTGGGGACTGGCCACCTGGCTGGCCTGGCTTTGTGGACACCCAGTCACTGCCAGGCACGTGGCCCAGGTCCCTCTGTGCTCATCCCTGCTGCTTGTCAGGGTCGGCCAGCTCCACAGGGGACGACAGGGGCCCGTCCTTCCCATGATACGATCCTGCCCACCTGCCTCTATTGAGGGACAGAGAGCACCGCGTTCCCAGGTAAGAGCAGAACCTTGGAGCTGCACAGCTGCCGCCCAAAGCAGGTGGCAGGGACTGCTTGGGAACAGGGCCTGGACACGGCTTCTGCACCTGGACCCCCTGCACCACACTGCTGGCGAGGGGGTGGGGGTGGGGGCGTATGTCCTGGGCTCTCTGGAACCATTCTGATTCCAAGACTCTTTCTCACTCTCAGGCTTTGTTTTCGATTGCAGTTGGAAATCGCGGTCACTGTGGGTTTAGTCAGACCCCACGGATCGAGGAAGGGACAGTGTGCCCCTGAAAGGTCCCTACGGATGGATGCAGGGTCCAGCCCTGCCCTGGAGCAGTTCACAGGCACCAGGAGCTTATTCCACACCACTGCTGTGCTTCACAGGGTTCCTGTAAGCCTTCCAACAAGCTCAGTGCTGCCGCACCCATTTCAAAGATAAGGGAACTGAGGCCTTTCAGCGAGCCAATGACAGCCAGGATTTGAACACAGGTCTGTCCCTGTCTTCGGAATCATCTCCCTCTATGGCCACCTGGCCCTTCTGGGGCACGGGCTCCCTGGCAGCATCCCCTGTCCTCTGCCTTGCACCCTCCTTGCACCAAGGCTTAGCGGTGTATGGCACATGTGCTGTGGAGAGACGCTGGGCCAGATCCTTCACGTTCCAGTAAGGGAACGAGCCTGCGGGGGCAGCGGGCGACTTTCCCAAGGGCACACACTAGGTAGGACCCTCAGGACCAAAGCCCATGCTCTGTCCATGGCAGCAGAAGCATTCTCAAGGAGAGAAAGCCACCACGGTCCTTTGCGGGACACGAACAGGATATAAATTGATTGCACACACTGCTGGGCTAAAACTTTGACATATATTATTCTTTCAAGAGGAGAAAAGCTCATATCAGCTCCTCCCGCAACTGCTTCATCTTTGCCTAGCACTGAACAGAACACAGGCATGAGTTTAGTGGTCCTCCCAGCCACGCTCCCAGGTAGGCAGGGGCTGCAATCCCCCTTTACTGATGAGGAGACTGGGGCCCAGGCCAAGCGAGGAGGAGCAGCTAGTTGGGGGGGGGGCGATCTGCTGGGGAGCCTGGAACAGGGAAGCTGCTCCATGAGCAGCCGTGGGCTCAGCTGATGGACCGTAGCGGCTGCCAAGTGCAGCCAGCGTCCAGGGACTGGGGCTCCCAGCAGTGGGACCCCCGTCTCCACCCAAATGGAGAGAATCACAAAACCAAAGGCCGACTTGACCAGCAGAGCCAGAGCCACAATGGCAATGGTCACTTCTTCCTGATCCTGGTGACTTTCATTTTTTTCGCACGTCAATTTTCCCAGGTGTCCAGGCTTTGCCCAATCAGCACGGACTACTTCTAGAACCATTACTAAAAACATCAACAGAAAGATCTGATCTGCTTGTTCACTGAGCCCTGTCACTCCCCACACACATTCCTGGGCTGCCCTGGAGCAGAGCCCCAACCCACACAGCCCCCCCCGCCTCCCCACCCCCACCAGAAACCTGCCCTCTGGCCAGTCACAAATTGGGTTGCGCAGGGAAGGGGTGGTCACTGAACACTGGGGTTAGGGACAAGGGACAGAAATGCTCTTTCCTCCCTGTGGGTTTAGAGTCTACCTGGGCTCCCAGGGGAGGTCCCTATAAGGGATAAGAGGCAGACAGCACTGGCCAAAAGGTGGGTGGGGGTGGGAACGGACAGCACGGAATGGTGATGTCCTTCAGCCAAGGCTCCTCCCAGCCCGCGGAGGTGATGCCGGCCGCACAGAGCTGCCCTCAGAGCTCAGGGTGGGACGCTGGAGAAGAATGCCATGGCTAAGTGCCGCAAAGAAAACCCATTACTGGGGCCGGCACTGTGGCATAGTAGGTTGTTTCTGCCTGCGGTACCGGCATCCCATATGGGTGCCGGTTCAACTTCCAGCAGCTCCACTTCTGATACCACTCCTTGCTAATGGCCTGGGCAAGCAGTGGAAGATGGCCCAAGTTCTTGGACCCCTGCACCCAGGGGGTGGGGACCCAGTGAGAGACCCAGAAGAAACTCCTGGCTCCTGGCTTCTGGCTTCAGATCAGCGCAGCTCCAGCCATTGTGGCCATTTGGGGAGTGAACCAGTGGATGGAAGACCTCTCTCTGTGTCTCTCTCTCTCTGTAACTGTCTTTCAAATAAAATAAATTTTTTTTTTTTTGACAGGCAGAGTGGACAGTGAGAGAGAGAGACAAAGAGAAAGGTCTTCCTTTACTGTTGGTTCACCCTCCAATGGCTGCCGCGGCCGGCGCGCTGCGGCCGGCGCACCGCGCTGATCCAAAGCCAGGAGCCAGGTGCTTCTCCTGGTCTCCCATGCAGGTGCAGGGCCCAAGCACCTGGGCCATCCTCCACTGCCCTCCCGGGCCACAGCAGAGAGCTGGACTGGAAGAGGAGCAACCAGGACAGAATCGGCGCCCTGACCGGGACTAGAACCCGGGGTGCTGGCGCCGCAGGCGGAGGATTAGCCTATTGAGCTGCAGCACTGGCCAAAATAAATCTTAAAAAGAAAATCCATCATTAACTTCAGTCTTCTAAGCCCAAACACAAATATCCTACTGTCTATGAAGAAATGAACACTACTAGGACTTCCACTTGCATTCATTAAATCTATTCAACTTTACAAGCCCTTTTGGCTTACTTGCTTTTACAAGTTCTTGTTGTCATCATTTTCCAGATGAGAAGCTAGTCCCAGAGAGGCAACATTATCTGCCCAGCACCCCGCAGCTCAGCAGCGGCACAGGCCGAGTCAGAACTCAGGGCTACCGGGCTCCAAAGCCCCTTCCACGTCACTGCCTTTGCTTCCTGGCTCCGTGGCCACTGTCGTCAGCACAGCCGTCACTCACTGCACGCCTGCTAAGTGCGCACGTGTCTGGGAACTTTCTGAGTGCTGTCATCGCGAGTCCGCCCAGAACACTCGCGAACGAGATGCCACCTGTTCGGGCTCAGGGCGGCTCACACGTGTGCACCCTTGCGCAGCTGGCAAGGGGCAATCCGGAGAAAGGAAGCTTTACCCACAGCCAGAAAATGATCTGGCAATCTGGTTTGGGAAGAAGTTGGAGGAAGCGTGCTGGAGAGGATACCGGGGCCTGGGGGCAGCTGTGGCTGGGGTGACTCTGGCTGGCTGCCTCTGCCCCCTCCACACCCCACCCTTTCCCCCCGGAGGGGTTCAGCCCCAGGCTGCCCCCCAGTCTCCCCAGCTGCCAGCTGTTGCAGTTTCAAACTCAATTGTTCTCCCCGGTACTGAGGCAAATGGAGTCATTAATTACCTTCTATCGGCTGGGCTGAGTTCAGAATGCGATCAATATCCCCGCTTGTCATTCAGGGCAGCCCGCCTGTGCAGCCCCAGCCCCACCCCCACAGTGGCAGTGGCTGCATGGCGGGACTGCGAGGTCTGGGCTGCACCCCCCACCACTGATGGGGACCAGGGAGTGAGGATCAGAGCTGCTCCCCAGGCATCAGGGTTCAGGGCTGAATGGGGAGGGGCAGTAAGGAGAGTGGAGGAGAAAAAGAAGGGGGGAGGAGAAAGAAGGAAGAAAGGAGGAGGAGAGCCAGGAGAGGACAGGAGCGAGGGGCTGCAGTGTGGGTGAAGGGGTACCAGAGGTCCAGGCGGGGGAAAGTGCCTTGGGCACACCGCTTGTCCAAGCACACGGGGTGGCAGACCCCTGAGCCTGGACAGTCTGGGAGTGTGGCCAAGCCGCAAACCCCAAGCCAGGCTTGAGAGGAGGCCACAAAGAAGCCCTGGAAATCCAGCCCAAAGCTCTGAGGTCTGCCCAGCCTGGTCCTGGCACCCTCTGCCGCCCTTGACGCAACCCAGCTTCCGCGCGCTCACTGAGCTCATGATGGGGTGAGAGGCTGGGGCCTGCCCATCCACAACCACTAGCCTCTGGGGACACTAACTGCACGGTAACCCTGACTTGCTGCTGGACCAGGAGAGCCAGCTCCCGCGGGGAGCTCACTTGCTCTGTGACCCTGGGTGAGTTACAGGAGCTTTGCTGGACTGAGTTTTCTCAGGTCCACATCAGAGGCTGTTAGCGCCTCCTTCTGCAATGTTAACCTCTCCTTTCTGTGTCCCAGTAGTCATCTAGCCAAACTTCTGCAGCAATAATAACTAGTATCATCAGCATCATGATCATAGCCAAAATGGAGCCAGTTCTTATTACAGTACGAGACACTATGCCTAACACACACACACTGATTTGGTCCTCACAATAGCAGCAACAAACGTTCCCTAAGTGCTACCACCTACCAGGCAGTCAGCTAAGACGTTCACACAAATCAACTCATCTCACTTGCACAAGAACTTCAGCAGGAAGCTTCTAGTAGTATCCCGGTTCGGTTTGTAGGAGGAGCTTCCCAAGGTCACACAGCTAATGGAGGAAGCAGAGCCACTCCCAGGGAGCATGCCTTGGGCAGATGCGCTTGTCACTGGGAGAACTGAGGGCTACAGAGCTTCAGCAATGGTCCCCAAACGACTCTCTCCAGCCAACAAGTGGCAGAACGGCATTCGGGATCTATACACAGGTACCTCAAAAGGTTTGTGAAAATGGAATGAAAGATAATGCATGTGTTATAGTTCTTGTCTCATGTTTGTTTTCTTCACGAAGCTATGCATCTTAAAGGCAGGGACCAAGTGGTTTTCATCTTTGTAAACCTAGCACAGGGCCTAACACAGAGCAGATAATCCCAGAGGTTGGCTGATTTGCTGGATAAAATTCCAAACATGAAAACTGATAACGTCCCAACTTACCTTGCTCACCATGTTAAGTGTGACAAGGTGGTGGTGGGGGGAAGCAACAAAGAAATTGCTACTCTGTGTTCAGTGTCACGTGGGTTTTACAGCTGGAAAGTATCATGCGGGTGATTTAATCTGACTCCTCTCAGATATTTAAAGTGACCACAAAATCAAACAAGAAAACAGGCTCAGAGAGGAAGTCACTTTCCTCTCCTGCCGACCACTTCATTCATCCTTGGTCCGGCAAGGAGCGGCTGGTAAGAAGGGAGGCGATGAGGAGATGGGAGGAGGCAGGAGGCCCAGAGTTGACAGTGGCCAGGCAGGGGCGCTGGGCAGGGCCCGAGTGGAGGAGATGGAGAAGGGAGCAGTGGCCAGAGATCCTACAGGGGGGATAATCCCGTAGAGACAGGCATTCTGCCTCCGTAAGCGCAAAGAAACAACCTGACAAAGTACAGGGACAAGCGTGGGGGAGGGGCGGAGAGCGGCCCTTGAAGGAAAATCACTGTTGTTGCACACGGGTAAGCTTTAAAATATGATGAGCCTAGATTTTAAAAGGACATGTACACTGAACAGTGGAAGATTATGCAGCCATTAAAAAATCATGTTTTCAAAGAATATTTAATGATATGTGAAAATTGCCCTATGTAATGTTAAGAGAAAATAGCAAGACAAGGCTGTACATACGGTATCACTCCAGTTCTGATAAAAAATTGTATATGTACAGGAGAAAAAAAGGCAAGAATATACCACATTTCAACAGAGGTAATCTCTTAGTGATGGGATCAGGGAGGATTTTTCCTTTTAAAGATCCATTGTTTCTTCCACATATCTTACAATGAGAACGCACTGTGCTTCGGGTCAGGCAGAAGTTATTTTCTTTCCTTCTTCTAAAGGACACAAGGCAGAAGGAAGAAGGGACATAACCAAGGATGGATATGAGAGTAGCAGGGGCCTGTCAGGAAGACAAAGACTCAGAACAAGCTGAGACAACAGAAAAGGGCCTTGGCGCTGCACTGAGGGGAGGATCAGGAAGGAGGGCAAGTCCAAGCTCAGTCCTCCGGCCAGGAGGTGACCCCGAGAGAGGCGGGAGGGAAGGCAGCACTGCCCCCTCCCCAGCTCGCCGTTGTCTTCTCCACCAAAGCAAGCAGTCAGGAGGGCACAGGTGCACTGGTCGGGAGGGGCCAGGAAGGTGACCCCTCGCCCTTTCCACTGGGCTACCTCCCTCAGGCCTGGATCAGTCGTGTGTCAGGGGCAAAGTAGGTAGGGTTCTAAAATTGTTAGTAATTCTTGAGAAGTCACAAAGAAAGGGCGAGGCGGTGACAAACTCAGTGCCATTTACCTTACAGAGAAAGGAGGAAGGCAAACTCCACTCTAATCAATGCAGTATCAGGCTCTGGACATCTTTCAGGACGTATCATTATACAGTTAATTTCAGGCACTAGGAAAGAAAGGGCTGCTACCCAGAGCCTGCACACACTCTCCTAGAATAAGCGGCGGCACATTAACTCAACACCAGCGCTTGTATCCACTGCACCCCTGAGATGCCTTCCTCACTTGCCCTGTTGGAAGTAACTGCCCCTCTTATATTTATGCACACACACTGACCACAGCAAGTCACATTCTGATCTGAGCGTTTCCCCATTCTGCTTTAATAATGATGTGCACGTGTCTCTCTCTCTCTCTCTCTCTCTACTAGATTATAAGCTTCTTGAGGTCAAAGACTGTGTTCTGTTTACCTTGTAAATCAGTCCTGCCGTGCTTTATACACAGCAGGCACTCAATTTGCTCTGCAAGTTAAATTGGATTTTTATTGATTGATTAAGAAAATTCCGTGGATGCACTGAAGATCAACATTGGGCAAAGAATCTCTTTCCTCACTTTATGAACAAGGAGAAGAAAAGGGAGATGGCTGATGGCTGTTGGGCTCAATAGTACCCAAAGCTCTCACTTACCTCAACTAGGAGGGAGGTCTCCACTGGTGGGCCATGTGGGTTTCCTTTATTTTAAGGGAAAATCACTCTTTGTAAAATTTAAAAAAACTACATGGATGATGATACAGAAGACATCCTTATGACCTTAATCGGGTGGAATTAAGAACCCAAACCAACAAGATGAAATTCAACAGGGATAAATGGAATGCCCTATGTTTAGGTTAAAAAAAATCAATTACACAAGTGCAGAATGGGGTAGACCTGGCTTGATAGCAATTGATGTGAAAAAAATCTCGAGGTTTTAGTTGACCACGAACTCAATATGAGCTTGAGTCCGACACGGCTGCTAAAAAATCGAATGTAATCTTAGGCTACATTATGGACGTAGAGTCTCTAGACAGGAGAGCGGCAATGGCTCTACTGTACTTGACACTGGCTAGGCTGTTCTCTAGGGTTCATGTGCATTTAAGGACTTTAACCTTCAAGAATGCGTTCAGAGATGGGAACTAAGATGGTGAGGGAACTCCCCAGGGGCAGGGACCACAGCGTCAGGAAACTGGAATCCACCCAGGCCAGATGCTCAGTAAGTAAAGAGGGCCAGTGGGGAGGGAGAGAAAGGAGGACGCCAAGGGCAGACCTCTACCATCGTCTGCCGCTCTCTGTAGTAAACAGCACTGTCTCCACTTTAAAGATGAGGAAACTAAGAATGGAGAGATTGTACCATTGGCCAGAGGTCCCAGAGCAAGCCACACGTGGGACGGAGCCCGCAGCTGCCTATACACTTGGACTCCAGGTCCCATGATCTCCCCTTACTGCGCGCGGACTCAATCAATATCAACGCAGAGCTGGCAGCAATGGCAATGGTCCATACTTACTATTCCTATTTCCAGACACAGCCATGGTCTGTCAGGCAGAACTTCTTGGGGGGAAGTTCTATGGTGAGTGGCATTTAAGACCGGATGACCCTTAAGAATCTGGGCCTCAGGACACAGCATTGTGGCAGAGGTTAAGCCTCTGCGTGTGATGCTGGCATCCCGTATGGGCTCTGGTTTGAGACCTGGCTGCTTCACTTTCCATCCGGTTCCCTCCTAATGCACCTAGGGAAAACAGTGGAGATGGCCCAAGTGCTTGGACTCTGCAACCACAAGGGAGACCTGGAAGAAGCTCCGGGCTCCTTGCTTTGGCCTGGCCCAGTCCCAGCTAGGCCATTTGAGAGGTATACCAGTAGATGGAAGATCACTCTCCTCTCCTCCCCTCCCTTCTCCTTTCCTCTCCTCTCCTCTTCCTTCCCCCCTTTCCTCTCTCCCCTCCCCCACCCCGTCCATTTCCCTTCCCTCTCCTTTCTCTTCTCCCCTCCCCCCTTCTCCTCTCCTCTCCTCTCCTTTCCTCTCTTCTCCTCTCTACACTTCTCCTCTCCTTTCTCCCCCCTGCTCCTCCTCCTCTCCTGTAACTCTTTCAAATAAATAAAAAAATAAATCTTAAAAAGACAAAGGGGGGGCCAGCACCATGTCTCACTTGGTTAACCCTCTGCCTGTGGTGCCAGCATCCCCTATGGGCACCAGATTCTATTCCCTGTTGCTCCTCTTCCAGTCCAGCTCTCTGCTGTGGCCAGGGAGTGCAGTGGAGGATGGCCCAAGTGCTTGGGCCCTGCATCCACATGGGAGACCAGGAGAAGCACCTGGCTCCTGGCTTCAGATCGGCGCAGCGCCGGCCGTGGTGGCCATTTGGGGAGTGAACCAATGGAAGGAAGACCTTCCTCTCTGTCTCTCTCACTGTCTATAACTCTACCTGTCAAAAAAAAAAAAAAAAAAAAGGGCCGGCACTGTGGCGTAGCTGGTAAAGCTGCCACCTGCAGTGCCAGCATCCCATATGGGTGCTGTTTTGAGACCCGGCTGCTCCTCCTCTTCCAATCCAGCTCTCTGCTATGGCCTGGGAAAGCTGTGGAAGATGGCCCAAGTCCTTGGGCCTCTGCACCCGCGTGGGAGACCAGGAAGAAGCTCCTGGCTCCTGGCTTCGGATCGGCTCAGCTCCAGCCATTGCAGCCAATTGGGGAGTGAACCAGCAGATGGAGCACCTCTCTCTCTCTCTCTCTCTCTCTGCCTCTCAAATAAATAAATAAATCTTTAAAAAAAAAAAAAAAAGGCTCTGGGACTCCGCCCTATCACGCTGCAGCCCGCCTCCCTCCCCAGGGCGGCATCCTGGAGACAGCCCAGGTCTCAGCTGCACCCAGGTGCCAGTGCCGATTTCTCCTGCTGAACCCACAGCTAGGACACGCTCCAGCATGAACGAGCAGCCAGGTGTCCGAGACGTGAGGGCCTCGCCTTCCCGGGTGGACAGCAGGTTCCTGAGTCCACAGCTGGGCTGGCCGCTCCTCTTGTTTGTTCCGACACAGGGAAAAGTGGGCCCGCACCGACACACGGATCCCCAGGAAGAAAGTGCAACTGATCTGGAACTGCGCGAGGACAGCGGGTCGGTTGGAACGCTGACAGAGGGGCCTTAGATTCCTTCTCTTCTGTAGAGCAGAGGGAGGCAGGGGGCAACCCGGACTCCTGCACAGCCTGAGGGCGGGGCCCCGGGTGTGAAGTGGAGGAAGCTGCACGCCTGCCTACAGGTGGAGGAAGAGGGAGAGGAAGGCCACAGGCAGGGGGGAGAAGACAGAGCCACGGGAGGGAAGGGCGGGTGAGCCCTGGGTGGGGTTGGGGGAATTCCCAGGTGATCATCTTCCCCGCCTGCCCCTAGCTGGAGCAGGCGCTGTGCATGCTGCTGGCGCGCGGCCAGGGCTGCGAGGGAAGTTGAGCTCACGGAGCATCCTTCTGCTGGGACCCGAGCCCCCCTTCCACCCTCCCTGGGACCTGAGCTCTTGGGGAGGAGGTGGGGCCTTCTGCCATGCAGCCCCCACAGGGCTCTAGCCAGAGCCAGAAGCAGTGAGAAGCCTCTCCAGAGCCAGGCGGGAAGGGGGCTTTGTTAGCTCAAAGGACACAAGCAAGGCGAAAAATTACATACCAGGCCGCCCTAAGTATGCTTGTTTAGAGAAACTGCTTGCATTTATGAAGTCTTTGGTGCGGAAAGCAGGGTTGCAAATGACTGCATCAGAGCGACAGTAAAGGCCATTAATTTCCTGTTATGTTTTCCTGTGTTGGGGGCTTTATTAATTTAATTTTACACTGTCGAACAACAGCGAGAGCTGACACCGCCACACCGCCACGGCTGGGGTTTTCTTTTTGTGTGTGTAGCAAGGCTTTGCCTGACATGCAAATCAACACTATTACTGGAGCCAGTGCAGATGTGGGGGGAAGAGGGGAGGGCAGAGGAGAGAGCAGGGGCAGAAAGGGCCAAAGCTGTTGCCCGCCAGTCTCTGCCTCCCTCTGTGCTGGCGTCTCCTGGCTTCCGGGATGTCCTCCGCTCTCAGCACCCCCTGCCCACCCTCCATTCCCCTCTCTGTCTTCCCTCCACTCTCTGCCTGTGGATGACTGTCCTTCTGCCATCCTCCTCTGCCCAGCTCCTGAGTTCTTCAAGAGAGACCTGAAGCTCCCAGAATGAGGCTGGAGATGGACTTCTCCCCACCCTCCCAGCTGGGACAGCTCTCTGAAGGCATGGAGGCGAGGTCGTGGCAGTGCCACAGCCACGGACCTGAGCGAGGGGCTTTGCCGTACGCTTCCCTTGGGTCGTCCCCACCGCAACACACTCCCCTCTCCTCTAAAGTCAACGACCCTGTTCCACTTCCATGTCACACTAGCGTGTGCACGTGCACACACGCACACAAAGCAGCGTCTGGATGGACAGAGACTCTAACTCATTTATAAGCCCTTCTGGGTGCTCCCACGCCCTAACCTTGTCCATCATTTATCTCCTTTTAATTCCCAGGAATAAAATACACACAGCTCTTAACTGTGACTCCCTAAGAGACCCACAAGCTAGCTTCAGCAGCCACAAGGTAGCCACTGGATCTAGATCAAGGTGCCAGAGAAGGGTGGATGCCCAGCATCAGAGGAAAAAGCAGATTTCTGGGAGACCCCATGGTGCCACAGTCCAGTCCTTTCAGCTGCTCAGACCCCACGCCCACTGTTCTAGGGCCGTTCACATGCCACTTGCCCAGAGCTGGCAGCCCCAGGTGGCCACACCGCCTCAAGGAGACAGAGGGCTGGCGGGTGCAGAGGGAGGTGGGGAGGAAGGTGGATGCTCCTGGAGTCACTCCTCCCAAACACACCTCCTCATCCCTCCACTCCAGCCCTCCCAGGCTGCGAGGGCCTGGGGAGATGTGTGTGTGTGTATATGTGTGTGTGTGTGTGTGTGTGTGTGTGTGTGTGTCTGTGCGCAGCTCCCTCCGTCACCGGCTTGCTCTCCTGCCCGCACTTTCTGCTTCAGGAGCCGTTTGGCAGGCACTGGGAGGCTGTTGGATGGGATCCAGCTCTCCCTCAGAGGAAAACATAAACTTCATAAACTGCATTTACTTTAATGCAGGTTCCTGGGGCTGCTTGCCTCCTCTTGTCTGCTCTGCCTCGATCACATTTTACCCCTGCCTCTGTGTGCAGCCAGCCCTTACATACACAGCAGCCAGCCCAGGACAGGAGGCTAAGGGAAAGCTGAAGCAGCCCCCAGGAGATGCCCACCCGCCAGTCCCCCAGGGAGATGAGCACAAAGGTGCTTTGGAATGGGCAGGCAGTGCCTTGGGGAGGAAGGGATGCTGACGTCTCTTGAGGGTGGCCCATTTAGGAGCCACCTGGAGGCTGGGCCACAGGGCTCCGAGAACGGGAGGGAGAGAAGGCGAGGTCTCGGCAGAGCAGGTTGGGGTTTGTGAGGCCTCTCTTGTCTGGGCTGTCAAGGTCAGCAGGTTCGGGTTCACCGAAGGGTCAGGATGGTTTGAATTACTGGCTCTGCCGCCACTAGCTCCAGCGCCAGGACCAGCCCCCCCCCCTCGCCTTTTCATCCCCACTGGGCAGAACGAGGAAGGTCCCAGAGTGCCCTGAGGAAAGCAGGGCTGGGAGGGCTGCCTCCCCAGGCCCAGGGCTGGTTCTTGGCGCAGGCAGCAATGGCCCAGGAGGCTGTCTGGACTGCTCTTCCCGCAGATAGCCTTCTGGGTCTTCCAAACCCTTCATTCTCTCTAACCTCGCTTTGCAAGGGATCCCCATGCAGCTTCCTGTCCTTCCCGGCTACCCACTGGTGTGCAGAGGAGGCACCCAGGGAGATGAACCCACAGGAGGCAGGGCCCGGGGAGCAGCCTGCACGCCCGGCTCCTCCCTCCTTCCTCCCAGCCTGCGGAGCTGAGGCAGCACGTTTCTCTCACGGTGCCCTTGTGGGGAGGAGGAAGGAGAGCCATGCTACCTGAGGGCTGGAAGGTGCCTGCCAAGCGGAGGAGCAGGAGCTGAAGACATTCTGACCAGACAGGTGCTCGCACTCATCCAGCAGGGGGCCCGCCAGGCAGCTGGGCACAGGAGCCACCGGCCTTTGCTGAGAAAGCGGCGGTCCAGGAAGGGGAGGGGAGGGGGCCTGGGCTCAACCTATGTGTTTTGACTTTTTGGCACTTTATGAAAAAATGCACTCTTTCATGCTAAATCTCAAAATCATTCCCCAAACTACCAAATGTAACTCTTTATCCGCAATAGCATGAGCTAGTTGGAAAAGAAGATGGTTCGTGATGTGGCTGCTGACTCTGGTACAAACACAGGGATTTAAACACCAACTCATCTATGCAGCCACAGCTAAACCCCAGTACTGCCCCACAAGAAAACACAAGTTGTCTGCATGTGCCCAAGGCTCATGACAAATGTCTTAGCAAGACATCCACAGAATTTATCCCTAAACCTGGTTAATGATATGGTCAGTGTTCAACAGACTCGTGGCCATCATCCCCAGGGAGTTGAGCTAAAACATGTGTCCCATTCAGGTAGAAGTCGGCCCCCCCACCCCACTTCCTGGTTACTAAGAGGATATCATCTTAGCAATGAATGTGTACTCTAAGTGGGTGTTTTTGCTGTGCGTGTGTCTTAGTGAATGCCGGCCTTTGAACTTGGGCTCTGGCTTGCACTGGAGGGAACATTAACCACCTTTTGAATATTCGTTGGAAAATGAACACAGGCTGTGCTTTGCTGATGCAGTGACACTTGGGTGGGTATCTAGACAGAGGCCCCTTCACGCGGATTCACCCGTGGACTTTCCCCACCCCTGTTCTTAGGTGAGCACAGTGCTGCCCCCTTGTTCACAGTTTCACTTGCCATGACGTCAGTCACCTGCAGTCAACCCTGGTCTGAATCTATTAAATGGAAAATTCCAGAAATAAACAATTCATAAGTTTTAAATTGTGCACCTTTCCGAGTAGCATGACGAAATCGCATGCCACTCCTCTCTGTCCTGCCAGGGACGTGAATCGTCCCTTTGTCCAGCGTGTCCCTGCTGCGCCCATCGGTCACTGGGTAGCTGTCTCAGTAATCAGATCAACAGTCACAAGTCAACGTATTGTTATGATTGTTCTATGTTGTTAGTAGTTATTGTTGTTGGTCTCTTGCTGTGCCTAATTGGCAAGTTAAACTTTTATCGTTGGTAGGAATGTATAGGAAAAAACAGTACATATAGATAAGTTTGGCTGCTACCTATAGTTTCCAGCACCCACTGGGGGGTCTTGGAATGAATGCCCTGTAGATTAGGGATGATTACTGCTTCTCTAAGAAGGGACTCAGATGGCTGGTTATGTGTGTGTGTGAGTGTGTGTGTGTGAGTACACACAACGGCTGGGTAGTAGACATACATAATGCTCGAGCGCTGGGTTTAGATTAAGGAATCAGTGCAGCCTCATTTTCTTTATCCAACATGGTGCAACCTCATCCTGCTTTCTGGGCCTCCCCAAGCTTCCCCCCACCTCTCTCCCCCACCCCACTCCCAGCTCCTTCAGGCTGAATCCCTGCCCGCTAAAATAGTGCCTACTCAGCAGAACTGCCCCAAGCCCTTCCCTTGCAGGGAGAGCTCAGATCCTTCTCTGGCTCCGTCAGACACTGCATCTGGACCACAGGGCCACTGAGAGTCTGGCTCTGGCGCCAGCCTCTGCTACACACCAGCGCATGCCTGGCCTTCCGGCGTTCAGGACAAAGTGACCGGGGAGCGCTCCGTCCTGCCTCCAGCCTCCTGCAATACTGTGGCCACCCCCAAAGATCCCGGGCTTGCGCAGCCTCTCCTCTTCGCCAGGGTCCCCTTGCCCACCTTCACGACACCCACACTTCCCCCACGGCCCCTCTAGGAGGAGAGGCGGGAAGAGGGCTTGGTGACCAGGCACGCCTGGTTGACATTAATGAGATACACGGCATGTAATCCAGTCATGGAGGCAGCCTACAAAAGGAGGGATCTGGCGGCCAGGAGCGGAGCTGCTCAGGTAATTGGTTTATCTCTCTGGAAGCAGGGGGAGCAATCTCAGCACAGACAGACTAGCAGTAAAGTCTCTTCCTTAAGGCTATTTCCTTTGTCTTTTCAATTGCTTGCACATCCATGTGAGAGAGGGAGAGAGTGTTAAAGAGAGAGGGAGAGGGAGAAATGTTAATTTGTGAATTAATGGCTTTTCTCAGCGGAATTGTAAATTCAAATGTCACCTCACACGGTGACACCACTGGCTGGTCTGCTGAAGAAGCAATGATAAGATCCCCCACCTCCCTCGGCGCCCCTCCCTCCCCAAAGATAGCTGTGGAGTGGAACATGCTACTTTTAATTTGCAATAACAACACAACAGAGGTATGCAGTAATGGCTGCCTTCTCCCTTCCTCCTCCTGGCTTCCTTCCCCCCAGTCCGGTTGGTTCCCCCATTTCCTCTCCCCTGCCCCCTTCTGAAGTAACCCTCACCTCACCCTGGCTGACCCCCACCCCCCCACCCCAGCCAGTGCCTGATCTCATGGAGGGGGTGCCACTGGAATTGACGATGCTGCAACTCTCTCTTCTCCTTCAATAATCAGGGAATTAATGACCCTGAAGTTAAAGAGAGGCTGATACCGAGGCCCTGCCCAGCGTTGGGAAAAAGCCTTCATTGTTTTCTAGCAGGAGGCGGGCAGCAGTGAGGGAGATTCATGGATGGAGATTGAATATGCAATTTTCTTTCACCTTGCCAAGAGCTGCCCCTGGGCTGTGCCTGGCCTAAATTTTTCCTTTTACCATCTCTGCCTTATCCGGCCCTCCCACCTCCCTTCCATTCTTTCCAGAAAATTACCTTCAAAATTGATTTCCACTTTTACAAACAAATATAATGGGAACACAGGAAAAAACTTGGGCCGTGATGAATTAGGGCTGTCAGGTGCTTCCAGGTCTCCTTTGCTTTTGTTTTACTACCCGATCTGCTCTTTGTTTTTCCAAGGGCTGGAAAAAGTGCCCCCATCCCCGGAGTGCCTGACCCTCCAGGCCACCGGGGCCTTAGCCCCCGAACCCCATCAGTGGCCCATGGCAGCAGTGAGCCCAGCCCTGAGACTCGGCGTTAGTTAGCCTATCGGGTGCCCCGTGGAAGCCTGGGCCACCTCCTCCTCTTCCACGCGCTGGCTGTTAGGAACCCACTCTCTGGATGCTCTCACCACCACCCCCCGAGCTATTTCCCTCGGCCCCCACACCATGTTCCCTCTGACCCTCATACCTCTTAAAGTCCAGACCAGATGCAAACCTCCACCTCCTCTAATGTGGGCAGGATCAGTGTATACCTCGACTAGAGCAAATAGAGACAGACAAACACTGAGAGATCCTGGAAGACAGGCAGCTGCAAGACTGGGGCCAGACTCTGCAACTAGGAGCCCGGGCTCCACTTTAGAGGACTCCAAAGCTCTGAGCCACACTCCTGCACGACCTGAGCAGGCAGGGTCCCCAGCCTCAGCCCCCCTAGACTTGGGCCCTAGCTGCCCCTCAAGGCAGGCTCAGAAAAGCCCATCCATTTGCCAGTAGAACTTGGGGTAATGCCTATGGGGCCCTTTGGGTCAAACTCTACATGGACGCCTATGCATGAGAACCTTGAACACTGAACACCCTCTGGCCTGGCTCAGACCTCTCGTGTGCACCAGCACTGGTGGACACACAGCGCTCACAACTGGGACTCTCTCTAAGCACATACACTTCCCAGAAAACTCCGTGCCTTCCTGATGCATGACATTCCATGTCTGTTTACACCCCAAGATCTCAGCATGGGAGAACACACACACACATACACACATGCCTGCACAAACCATGTGAAAAATTACATATGTGTCTCTAAAACAAGCACACATTTCCAAACCCAGATACACTGCAGGTGGGAGCAGAAGTGATCAGACATACGGGGAGTAAGGGACGCGTGTGAGGTCTTTGTGCACATCTGAAATACCTGTGCAGGGTGAAAGAGGACGTGTGGCCCAGGTGGGTAACAACAGAGTGAAGGAGACGGCAGATACGCACTGAGATCCCCCACCCACACAGACAAACAAGGCCGACCATCTCCTCCCCTTCACTGGGCCCACTGGGGTTAGCGTCTCCCCCAAGTCACTCAACACCAGCCACACTTACAAGGAGCAGCACCAAGGCTGGGGACTGTGCCAAATAAATTTCTTCCTGACACAACTCTGTTTCCCCTTGAAACATAAACTGCCAATAGGCTTCCTTTCTTTGCAGGACCTATCTTCCAAGATGGCGCTGGCTCAACCCATCTACCATAATGACCTGATGCCATGCACCCCAGAGATCCCGGGGAAGCAAGCGCTGTTACCATCTCCATTTTACTGAAGAAAACCAGAGCTGATGGAGCTCAAGTGACTGGCCCACGGTCACACAACTGCTGAGTAGCCCTCGGATTCACACCCAGGCGTGCCTCCCTCCTCACTGCCAGCCGACATTCCTCCCCGCCAAGCCACACTGCCCACCCAGGCTGGGCTCCAGGGCTTGCACGCTGGCCTCTGCCCTGCACCCTCCGTCCTGCTAGGAGTCTTTGCAGCCTTCTCTCGCCTCAACCTAGGGCTCCTGGACATGGGCAGGTGTTGCTCATTTCTGCAGCCTACTCCCCTCATTTGCTCCAAGTCTAACCTGAGCAGCACTCTTGGGGACCTCAAGGAAGGAGCTAACTAAGGAAATAAACTGCTTCTTCCAGTTACAGCTTCATCCAAAGCAGAAGGGAGCTGTTGAAGGCAGTGGCAGGACTCAGCCATTTGCAGCCATGCAACCTGCCCTGCCTGCAAACGCACAATGGCATTGGCTTGGCACCACTCAACGGCACAACTCATTGTGCACCTAATTAATGGAAGGCAAAATCACTGCCCCTTGCAATCCCACACATCCAGGGAGGATCCCAAGACACCTCCCTCACACAGATCCGCAGGCTCTCACCATATGACTTCATCTGGGTTTTGGACAAGTTTACCTCTTGTGTGTTTCCAACACCACCGCTGATGGACAGCGACGCTCTGGGTCCCAGCCCATAGCCACAGGGTGAAGGCAAGGGCCTGCGGGTTCTCAGCCTGACTGCAGACCAGGCAGTATAGTCTCTATAGTCCAGGCAAAGAAGCCAGGGGCCCAGGGGGTCCAGCCCAAGTTGTGGCTAAGAAGAAGGGAAGGTGGGACAGGGTAGGGGATGGAATTAGACCTTTTCAGACTCATGGACAACTTGTTTCCCACATGCTGTGTGATGGGGTGTCCTCATCTATCCCCGGCCTGCCTCCTTGTCTCAGTCTGGGAGCTCTTGGACTCTGGGGAGTGGGGTCAAAGCTTCCTGACCAGTGCATTTGTCAAAGGAAAGTCTGAGCTTTCCCCTACTCCCACAAGCCCAGGCGCAGGAAGGAGTCTCAGGCGGGCTGGCAGTCACGGCCGCCTCCTCCCAAGTCACAGCTGATCGGCCTTTCACTAATACCCCCGTAGATATGATCACTGTAGATATTAACACTGCTGCCCATATTCTGCGTGCCACTGCCAGTAAAGCTCTGGGTTTGATCACTGTGAACACCAATAACTGCCGCTGAGGTTGTCTCCAACCACGCGAGCACACACTGCAGTCATGGTTGTCCTCGCGGACGCCCACCAGCGCCACACACGGTTCCGGCTGAGGAACAGGCTGCACCATTCCCAGAGGCTCACAGCTTGCCCTCAGGGTGTGGCACTTCTAGGATGGTGCCACCCTGCTGGGGGCCAGAGAGGGGCCCGGGTCCTCCTGGAGGGAGAAGCCTCAAACTCCACTCCCTCTAGGGTTGAGCCCCTGGACAGGCACCCACGGTCCCTTAGTCCCCCAAGTCAGTTTTCTCATGGGCCTGCCGCCGGGGCCCACCAGCTGAAGGACACACCTGCACGTGTGCAGCCCTGGCCGAGATTGCCTCCTGCGACCGACCGGCCTGCCAGCTGCCTTGCTACCTTGGCCTGACTGCGGAGTTGGGCTACATCATCTTGACACATAATTATCTCCCCTATTCTTAATCATCTGAGCGGCTCCCTAATGCAAACTGGGGCTGGCTGCTCCCAGGCGTCCCGAGTAGGGGAGGGGGAGGAGGGGCTGAGACGGATCTACCTCTGCTTTCTCCTCTCCTCTCTTCTCCTCTCCTTTCCCACCTGGTCTGATGGATCAAACTGGGGAGAGGGGGAATGTCATAGGCCTGGCTACCTGCAGGGAAAGGACAGCTTGTTCTGGCCTGGGCTTGGTCAAGGGCTTGGGGGCAATCAGGGCAAAGGAACCCCCATCTCCAAAAAGAGCAGGACCTCTGTACCTTCTTGCCCCCTGGAAACTTAGAGACCCCCAGAATCCTTCACGCCTCCTGCACTGTCTCACTGTTTCTCACCCTGCCGGAGGCCAGCTCCGTTCCGGTCCCTTCCTGCCCGCATACCTCCAGTGGCTTCTCCTGCTTTCTGCAAACCAGCCAGTGCTCCTCCCATGGTCTGCTCCTGGCCTGCTGTCTTGAGACCCAAAGCCACTTACTTAGCCCGACCTCCTAACTGCTTCCACCTGTGACTCTCACAAGGCTCAGTCTGTCAGACAGGGTTTCCAGCCTTCTCCTCGGCTGCCCCACAGGCCCCTCTGCAAAGAGCAGCCCTTCCTTGCAGCGCACCCTCGCCCCCAACTGCTTGCTCCCAGACCCTGCATCACCACGGCTATCTGGTGGGCCCTTCCTCTCTCTGAGCTCACGTGTACGACACGCCTCACTAGAGTGTAAGCTCCTTAAGGACAAGAATCACATCTTGTTCTGCTCTGGGGCCCGGAGCACCAAGCCTTTCTTGCAGTGGATACACGGGAAAGGTTCACTGACTTGAGTTGATTTGGAACAATGAAAATGACCCACTGCTTCCAGGGGAGAGCACTATGTTCTGGGCAGGCCAGGCCCAGCCCTGGATGACCACGGCCTCCAGCCAGGGTGTCCCAGCCCCCTGGCCTCCCTTCATGGCTCACAGGAGCCCAGGCAGCTGAGGGGACACTGGACCCCCACCCAGGTCAACAGTGGACAGTGTAGAGGGGTCCCTGTGGCCTTCTTGGCCCAAGCCATCTCCTGCTCTGAAACGGGCAGGGGCTGTGGCCATGGAGGAAAGCCATGGGGTTTGAGGCAAGATTCTCCCAAAGCACTCAGGGTGCCCAGGAGCCTGGCAAAGGCCCAGGGGTGGGAAGCCCCCAGAGAACTGGGACTCAGGGCCTTTCCCACACCCCACCCCACCCCCCGCCCATCAGGGGCTGCGGCCAAAACAACCACAATGAAATTTAGTGAGTGGCAAAGGCCGTGGCAGCCAAATGGGTTTGGAGACTTTGGAAGGAGAAATAGAGCCAGACAAGCTGTTTCCCTGTGAAACGAGGCCATTAGGGCTTCTGGAAGGAGGCCAGCGCCAGGTCATCCCCGTCCTGCCAGGCCCGGGCCGCGCCCACACACTCCCTGCGCCGGGCCTGCGCAATCCCCGCTTTGCGCCTTCCCTCTGGTCCTTCCTCCCCGAGCTTTCCCCCACCAAGGGCTTGTCGTGGCTGGGGATGGCCACATGACGGATTGTCCAAACAGGACATTTTTGAGAGGAAAAGGAGCTGCTGACTGGCCAAGACACAGAGACAACAGGCATAAATCGGGACTGTCCTGAGCTAATGGGGTATGTGTCACCCCTTTATGGTCCTTGTCCGAGGATTCTGTCTGTCGCATGGGAGACACCTTTATAATCCTGCACACATGCACACACCACCGCCCCCACCAAGGCTGGGAGGCTACTGTGTCCCTGCAGGGCCAGTGGGAGGATGGGCACAGGAAGCAGACCTGAGACCCCGGCGCCTCCGCCAGCCTTGCTCCCAACTGCTTGAGGAGAGAACCAAATGGTCCCCAAGGGACCCCCAGCGTGACAGCACTTGCAAAGCACCATGCCCCGGGCTCATTCCCAACACTCTCTCCCCTTCTTGCTTCCCTCCCCTTGCACTCCCTCCATCCTCCTAAGCTCCCTGTGACACAGCCGGGCCGCACCCTGAGTGTTCAGGGAAATGAGGGGAAGGACAGGAGGGTCTGGGGGGTGTCCCCTCACAGAGGACAGCACGGAGAGAGGCCCCATGCCCAGCTCCCCGAGCGGTGTCCACGGGGCAAGGCAGTATCCATGTGTGACAGAGAAAGGACACCGGGCTGGCTGCAGGTGACATCACTCTCCCACCTCCCAGTGGCTTGGGATCAGGTGAGGACAAGGTAGCCTTTTCCCCACAGGTCAGAGACCAGCTGTCCCCTAGCCTCCGAAGCCCTCCCAAGGGGAGTGGCTCATGTCTGTCCCCGGCATCCCACAGGGATAGCTGAGGTGTGTCCCAGCGGAAGGAGAGGCAGTCAGGGCTGCCGAGCAGATGGTGCAGCTGGGGGCCCCACCAGCAGCCTCCCCCCGCTCCAGGAGCCAGCAGGGCAGTGAGGGGACCTGGTCTTTGCTACTAAAACTGATCTCACAGCAGAGCAGCTGCGAGGCCAGGCCGAAACCGGAGCCCTGAGTCCAAGGACAAAGCATGCACAGGGGAAGCCAAATGCCTTCCCTCCTCCCTACCTTCATCACGTTTCCTCTTCTCACCGTTGGAGCGAGGAATCCCCAGGATCCCATTGATGGAGTAGGAGCCCACTGGGTCATTGGAGGCGCTGGAAACGGGAGGGGAGGCCGTGCTGGGAACTGGACGAGAGCAAGGACATGCCATCAGGGTAGCAGTTGTGGTTGTAGGCCAAAGCCCCGGGGCTGGGGGCACACAGAAGCAGAGGACACGGGTGGGATGAGGAGTCCACATGACCTCTGCTCCTCTGAGGCTACGGGGTCCCTGGTGGTACATACAGCTCGGGCTATTACCCACTTCTGCCAGCCCTGGGTAGGTCGTAACCGGTCAACTCCAGGCCTACTCTGCTGGTCCGTGGGTCTCATTGGGATCCTTGAACTCTCTCTTCTGCAGATGGATGGAGTTACAGGCCCAGGCAACCCCAAAGCTGAACCAATCCAGGAAGCACCTTGGCACAGCTCATCCAATCCCTGGGGCTGGGCAAACCATTCCACCCCAGCTGTAGCTTGGCCGCCTGGGTCAGGTCTTTGCCAACCCTGCTTTAGCGTGTGTGGTTCTCTAAGGTCTGTGCCTATTCTTCAAGAACCCCGGGCCAGGCCCCACGCTGGGAACTCCTGGGAGTTCTCTCTCCTGGTTGCGCCTGGCCTTGTGATCACTTGAGAAGTACCCAAGTTCCCCCTCCTGGTGCAGACTGGTGAACCCATTCACTTGGTGACAATTAACTCAGGTTTGGCCTGGCCCAGCACTCCCTCCCAACACAAGCCTGGGAAACAGCCCCAGGAAGGCTAAAGCCAACCCTTTCCACTTCCTGCCAGTCAAGAGAGAAGGGGACAGCTGCCATTAAGGGCATCAAGAAAATCTTATCTGCACCACAGCTCTTCAAACCCCAGGCCTCTTCTACGGCTACAGCAGCAGGCAGGTACCCTTGGGCCAAAGGGAAGTTAGTCTGTGTGTATGCTGGGGGGTAGGGGGGTGTTAGCAGGTGTTCTGCTAGGCCTGGGCTGTGTGATGACAGACCATGAGCATGGGTCAAGAAATAAGGTGGATAGAAATAGAGAGAGAGAGAGAGAGAGAGAGAGAGAGAGAGAGAGAGAAGGAAACTCAGACACAGAAGCCAGGAGAAGGGAGGGAGAAAGAGGAACTCATCAGAGGCACCAAGGAGAGGAAAACAGAACAAAGGAAAGGCAGAGAGGGAGAAAAGAGAGGATGGTTTCAAAAGTTAAAAAAATGAGTATGAAGTAAGAAGGTAGAGATGGAAGAAAGAGGGACAGGTAGGGAGAAAGAAGCAGACCAGAGAAAACGAGAAGATGGGGACAGGAAGAAGAAACACCGAAGGCAAAGTACGGATTGAGAGAGAGAGTGAGACGAGGACAGAGACTGCCCGGGCAGAGCAGAGGCCAGGCGACGTGGCTGGGAGGCAGAGAACAACCCCGGTGAACTGCTCCCAGGCAGGGAGACCGCGAGCCCCTGGACAGGAGGGAACCAGAGAGGCCCCCAGACCCCAGACAGGTGGGCAGTTCCTCGCGGTGGAGCTGCATCTCCTGGCTGCCCTAGGCGGGGCCGTCTTCCCCTCCCCGAGCCCTCTTACCAATGGTGTGGCCGGGGGCAGTCACTCCCGTCCCAGTCCCGTCTGGCGTTGGGTGGAAAGGCTGCTGCACTTTGGTCCGGATGATCCTGCAACAGCATCACACGTGTGTCACCCACACAAGTCGGCTCTTGCCCCTGCACAGTCCAGCCCTGCTCCGAGGACAGGCTCTCTCCCAAGCTCCTCGGCTCCTTCCTCTTCCCTCTGTGGCCTGAACTTCTGCTCTAATTGCAGGCACCAGGCTTCCCCCTTGTTGGCCACGCAGCCCCAGTCTCATGCAGCTCTGGGAGGAGGCAGTGTGCACGCTGTCCTGCCCCGTGCACTGCCACAACCAGTCTCGCAGCTCGGTTTCAGAAGGATCGAGCAGCAGACTGAGCGGAGTGCGACACCCTTCTTCCTTCCAGGCTTCCTGTCCACCTGTGGTCCAGCTTCCCCCTCCCCCCAACCACATATCTGTCTCCATCTGGCACCTGCAACTCCTGGGTTTGGGGGTCATTTTGGAGCTTGCGGTCCTATGGGAACTGCATTACAGGCCTCCAAGCTAAGGACAAGCACACAGGGAAAGACTGGGTCACAGGTGACCCTTTGGTTCCAGGATTCCAACACGGCACACAGTACCTCTGCCAGATGTCCATCTTGAACAACCTCACCCTGAGCCTGCGTACTGCTCGCGGCTCAGAACCCTGGTCCCATAGGCTGGCCCAAGGGCCTCTTCTCTGAGGGTGTTGCCAGGATCTAAGATTCTGTAGCAACCTGGGTGGAATGTGGGTGCTCACCTCCCTGTCCACCCCAGGGGCAGGGCCTAAATCGGACACGCGAGGGCCGGGATGGGCCTGCCTTTCAGTGGGCCAGGTCTCAACAAGGCAAAAGACGAAGCCCAAAGCCAGCATGGAGGCAGGCTCCCCTTGGCCTTCTGGTCAAATCAGGGGCCCTAGGAAGCAAATTCTCCGGCAGCATGGCGCCTCCCCACAGACAGCTGTGAGAGCCGCAGTCGCTTCAGCCAGCCAGCAGTCACCAGCCCTGAGCAACTTGGCTGTAGCCAGTTTTTCCCAAGCATTTGCAGGCATGTCCCTCACAGGGGTGGACATGAAGTTGGGGAGGGAAGCCCTGTACCCAAAGAAAGCCAAGCAACCCCAGGGCATCAGGCAGGCAGTGCCAGGAGATGCAGAGGGGGAACCGCCCCCTGCCGGTAGGGGACTTGGGGAAGAGGAGGTGGAAGCTGATGTTGGTCAGCAAAGCAGAGAGGGCAGAGATCAGAGGCCCGGGCACAGTGGAAATGGCACTGCCTGGATTTGACAACCAGGAGGCGTCCGTCCACATGGCCCTCAGCACTCCAGGCCCCCATCAAGGGTTGGACGACAGGATCTCTGGGGTTTCCTTCCCCAGTGTAAGAAAATACTAACACAACACGAATCTAAGATGAACAAGGAAGGGGAAGGAAGCCATTACAGAAGCAGGTGCAGGAGAAACAGGAAGCGAAGCGTGGAAGAAGCCAGGTAAGCAGGGTGTTTGGGGGTTAACGCCTGGACCAGCCAGCCGGGAGCAGCAGCGCTGGGTAAGGAAGGAAGGAGAAATAAGGCTGAAAACGTGGATGTGATAATGATAATAGCTATTTTCCACTTACTGAGCATTTATTAAGTACTGATATTACATACAGTTTATATGACTTATATACACTCTGTTAATCTCACAATAACCTCCAAAGTAGACACCATCAGCCTCATTTTGCAAATTGAAAACCAAAGCAGTTCACTTAGGAGCCCACGCCAGGGAGGGCAGAGTCGGAACTCAGACCTCACAATCGATGCCTTCGGTAGCTTGTCAGCCTTCCCCCAGTGTGGAGGACCAGGCTGACGAGGGCTCAGCATGGGCAATTTCTAACCAGAAGGTAGGCAGACAAATAGGTCTCAGGATGGAAGCTGTCCCAGGAATGAGAGGAGAGCATATGTAAGACACCGCGGAGGCCGAACGGCCACGGTTTGGCAACGAACTAGAGTCCAGCACAGCTCTAAAGCCCCAGTTCTGGGTAACAGGAAGCCTGGTGGTTCATGCTGCTGTCCAGAATAGGGATGCAGGGGTCAGGTTGTGGTGTAGCGGGTTAAGCTGCCTCCTGCGACGCTGGCAGACCATTTGTGCCAGTTCGTGTCCTGGCTGCTCCACTTCCAATCCAGCTCCCTGCTAATACTTCTGGGAAAGCAGCAGAAAATGGCCCAAATGCTTGGGTCCTGCACCCACATGGGAGACCCAGAAGAAGCTCCTGGCTTCAGCCTGGCCCAGCCCAACCACTGCAGCCATTTGGGGAGTGAACCAGCAGATGAAAGCTCGCTCTCTCGCTCTCGCTCTCTCTCTCTGACTCTTCCTCTCCCATTCTATAGCTTTGCCTTTGAAATAAATAAATCCTTCAAAAGAAAAGACCAGGGATGCAGGGGGTGACTGGTTTGGGGGAGGTGAGATGGTGACGCAGGTGCAGGACATGCAGCCTTGCAGGTGGCAGGGGAGTGTCCAGGTTGACATGCCCAGACATCCGCTGGCCTGAAAAAGATTTAGAATGACGAGGAAAGGAATGTTGGAAGGAGAGGCTGCAGGCAGAACCTCCATAGGGCCATTACACCTAAGTCAACGAGGAAGAATGTTTCAAGAACACCATCCGTGGTGCCCACGGCAACATAGAGACTGAGGGGAACTGGGAATAAAAGGGACTGGGAGATTCTGGCAGCCATTAGTGGCCTTGGGGACAGGAGTCTCAGCAAAGCAACTGGAGCAGGGACCAGATGGCACAAGGTTAGTGCGTGAACAGGGAGGGGACAGAGGCAGCAGAAGCAGACCACAGCCTTCAGAAGTCTGCAGAAGAGGGAAGGAGAGCAAAGCACGGAAGTCAGAGGGTGGAGCCCGCAGCAGGTGGGAGGAAAGCTTTTGGGGTAAGAGAGACCCAGGAAGTTGTTAGGCTGAGGAGAAGCCAGCGAGGAGGGAGAGGCTTCAGGTTCCTGAAAGACTGGACGATGAGCGCTGGGCAGAGCGAGGAGATGGTGGGGCCGACGGGATCCCCTGGGGTGGCCTGTTGCCAGCTGGCCAGGAGCTTTGCGAAGGAGTTTTCATCTCTCAGTAAAGCAAAAGGTAAGGTACGTCCCATGAGATAGAAGTAAGGTTTGCAGCATGACTGCCTGACACAGGCTGGTCAATAGCTGAGGACAGTGTAGACGCATCTACAAGACAAGTCTAGAAGGCCACTGAGCGGCTCAGAACAGCTGCTCCCAATTCACTGCTGCAAAAGCTTCACTGGGCCCGCAGTGGCTCCGGCTTGAAGGCTACTAGGCTGGGGCCTAAGGGAGCCCCACGGCTGGGGCTGGGTGAGACAGATAACAGACGCTCCAGGAGTTTCTGTCTTCCTTACCAGAGCCTCTGACCCCTGGGGCACCGGCGCGGATTTAGCAGGGGCGCAAGTGATGGGAAATCACTACGCCCTGACAGCGCTTGGTGGTGTGTGGGAGAGCAGCTGGGCAGGGCGCCTGCTGCCAGTTCCTAGTGCTCTTGGTGTCCGTCCACGACCCGAAGCGGTGGGCATTGGCCAGTCCCCAAAGCCGATTGAGGGGGATGTAAGAATTGAGAACACGGAAAGCTGATGTCATCCAGTACCCACCTGCACCTCGTAAATTCAACAATTCAAGGGACTAGCACTTGGGATCCAACAATGACACAAAGCGGTTGTGTAGGGGGACACCTGATACTCTCCATCCAGGGCTTTTTCATCCTCAGCTCCACTAGACAGCCAGGCACCTCTGCGTCCCCCATGGCCCAGGCAGGTTTGACCTGGAAGTCAAGCCCCCAGACATAGATCCATGAAGGGTGCCACTGGGATGCTGGCGGCTGCATCTCCATTCCCAGAGACCACCCAGCAAGGCTCCCCACCCTCCCTGCTCTCCCGACTTTCCTCACAGGCTGCTGGCTCCTCCACTACCTCAGGTGAGAGGCACTAGGACTCGCAGGCACTCAGAGGCGCCCACACTCACAGGTGCAGCAAAGGGCATATGGGTTTGGGCTCTAGGCTCAGTCTGCCTGAGTCTGAATCCCTGCTCCACTCCTTATTGCCTGGGAAACTCTGGGTAGGTTCTTATCCCTTCCTGTCTAAAGTAAGATCACACTACTCTGCACTTCCAGCACTGTAGTGAGAAGTAAGTGGGAAATCACTTACTTCGTGTAAGTGGGAAATCACTTACTTCACTGAGCCTGGCTGGCTCAGCAAATGTTGGCTACAAGAACCATGATGACCAGTACTATTACTCTTATGGGTGACCCCTAGGTCTGACTGCTTTCAATTTGGAGCCTGGGCCAGACGTAGGCAGGAGGCTTTCCCATCCCATAGGCCCCAGCCTGGTCCATGCAGGTGCTATGGAGACCCTGGGGGAGGGCACTGAGAAGATAGGCAACAGTCTGACCCAAAAAGAGGTGGCATCAGGAGGACTCAGGGAGACAGACTGGGGCTGGATCGGGCCCTGCCTGGGGCCCCAGGAAGGAAGTACAGAGGACCAGACTGATGCCAGGGGGCTATGGCAGAGCTTGCGACAAAGACAAGGGAGGTGGTAAGGTCACCTCCTCTTTGGTTAAACTCCCAGGAGGAGTTCAGCTCCTTCAACTTAGAGATCCAAACAGTTTTGGGGGCTTGAGTTAGAAGGAAAGTGGTGCACAAGTCTCCCATCACACTGGTAAACTCGGGAAGAAGGACAGGCGCGCTCTACCTTCTCAGAAAGCACCAGAAGATCCTTACCCCTCTCCGTCTCCCTCTTCCTCCTCCTCCGCTCTGTCCTTCCTCCCTGTTTCTTCTCTCTCTCCCTCTCTTTCTCCGCCCCTCTTTCTATCTCCCGTCTGTCTGTCTGTCTGTCTCCTTGCACCCTGAAGTCCCACTGTGGCTATGTGAGTTTATTGATTCCTGGGCGCTGGGGGAAAGCGGGAGGCAGGGCTGGGGTGCAGGCTCAGGGATGGAAATAGAAGGCTATAAATTATTTGTGACAGGAAAGCAATAGTGGCAGAGTGCTGAGCACAAGTCCTGTGTCACTATTAGATTCCTTTTAGCCTGATGACACTGTAAAAAAGGTTAAGTGTCTGCTGGAATCGTACACCTGGGGGGCCGGGGCAGCCTGGGAGCAGAACAAGCCACTGAGAGCAGGTATATCAATTCTCCAGGCCAATAATATTCCTCTCATTGATCGCCACGCAAAGTTCAAAAATCTCATTACAGCCAGGCAGACCGGGAACTTTTTACAAATCAATAGAATGATATAATGTATGTATACTTAGTACAAATGTATCTATTCATCTATCCATCCATCCACGGTCTGCCTCAGGGTTTCCAAGTTAACCTACCCATCATATTATGTTACCTTATGTATGATTATATTATATGATAATAAATGGTGTGCAAAAACTCCCCCTCAGGTGGAGACAAGAAGATGGCCTATTAGCATCGAGGTGACCTCAGACAGCTCACCTTGAAGGGAGCGAGGGGGCAGCATTTCCAGGACGAGACTGGCCAGGACTTCCAGGAGCAAGTCTTCCTCAGCAAAGGCACCTGTCATAGGACCACTGTCTGCTGAGCACCTGCTCTGTGCTAAGCACTGCTCTACGTGCTCTGGACAAACAGTTCTCTTACCCTTCCCAGCACCCCACTCTGCAGTCAGTGCACACCGTTATTAGCCCAGGGTCACCCGGTTAATAAAGGCAAGTCTGAGATGTGGGGTTCAAGAACAATGGCCCTGGCAGCTGTATCCTTAATCTCCAAGAGCACTGCTTCCAGGGAAGGGACACTAAAAACTCCAAACTTCAAACTCCTGAATTCTAGGTGCAGTCCCTGCTCCTCACAAGCAGATGGGAGTGATGCACCTGCTGGCACCGAGGATGGGCGGGACCCCCTGAAGCCCTGTCCCACCGCCTACAGCAGACCACCTTCTCAACTCTGGAATTCCTTCTAAGAGTGGCAGGCAGGCCCCAAGCCTGGTGACATCACTGGTTTTCTCAAAGGGTCTCAGGCTCAAGATGTCAGATACCCACATCCATGTGTCAGATACATGTACAAATCAGCTTAACTCACTAGGTCCCAAGCTCTTCAATTCTGCAAACATTTCAACAACATAATATTCACTTTACAGTTAACGTATGTGGTATATTTATTGCCTAATTTGAGCTGTTATAGGTGTCCTGTGAATAGGACAATGGGACATGATGGGTTAAGTTGTCCTGGGGAAGACTGCTCGCTTCAGAGTCTTTGAAGAAAATATTTAAATTCTGGTATGGGGAAAGTCTGTCCTGATTTGGCAAATCAAAAGGACCAAAGGGTAGCTTGCTTCAGATGAGCAGGTCCCGCAGGCCAGGCAATGGTGGGTGGAGCCTCTGCCAGCGTCTTCAGGCTATCTCCATATTTATTATAAGCTGGTTCATGCTAGTGAACAAAATTACTTTTGCTTCAAAAAATATTTTGCCCAACAACTACAGGTAATTGCTGCAACTCAAGTCTCAGAGCTGCCAGTATCCAAGCGTATCCCAGACTCTGCCCCGAGGCAAGTCGGCATCGCAAACAGCTGGAGAGCTTGGGTGAGCTATCAGATCGCCCTGGAAACCCTCACCCCCGCCTGCAAAGGGTCCCTGCTCTGAAAACTCCAAGTGCTGGGATCTCCCCGTTGTACAGGCCAGGAGCTGAAAACCTCCCTCCACCACCACTCTGGCCCCATCCCAGGAGCCCAAAGAGGCTGCGCACACCTACGCACGGCTAGAGGCTCACGCTGTTCTGCAGTTGGTGCAGAGCTTCTCGGTGTTCACCCAGGCTCACGCACATGCCCTGAGGGATCCAGGCCTGCATGTCCTGCAGGCTTTTGTGCATGAGAATGGCCCCTGGCAGGAGGCTCAGGCCATCCCGCAGAGCTGGGGGCAGGCCTGCCCATCCTGGCTGCAGCAGGACAGAGCTGCACCACCCAGGTCCCAGGTGACCAGGGGTCTTCGAGAACGAGTCAGGAGTATCCACCTCCGGCGTTGCCTCTCGAGCCCTGCCAGAAACCTTGCAGGAGGACTTCCTCCCAGGGGCGCAGGCCAAGGTAAACCCCGGTTCTCGCTTCAGAGCCCCTGGACTGGAATTTCTGAACTCAGCTGCACTGAGCCAGGGAGGAAGCAAAGCCCCTGTTGGCTGTACCGGGAGCCTTGGGAGAGCTGGGCGGGAGTCAGAGACTAAGCCAGCTCCTGGCTCACGCGCTGTCAATCCACTGCTCTGCATCTGGCTGTCCTGACTCCAGTCAGCATCGTCACCAACATTCCTCTGGGGAAACTAAGCTATAGGTTAAACACCAAAATCATTACAAGATGGCTGTGGGTGCCCTCCAGGAGGATAAACTCCCAGTGGGTATCTTAGACACCACGCATATTTTCTGCATCAACTTAACCTGCTGGTACTGGCATTGACGCCAATAATCCTTCTACCACGTGTCCCTGGGAGCCCAGGCCAGAGACAATTTGCCAGGCTAGATGGGCCATGGGGCTGGCCCAAGGGGGCAATAGTGATGGTTTATATGATGAATAGTAAGCATATGGATTGATTTAACTTCAAGATATGCTTAGGCTTAAAAATTAAGGGGCAATGTGTTTAACTAACCATTTGGAAACCAGTCTGTGGTGCATGCCAAGGCCAGAGCGTGACCAGACTCGCTCGTCTCGCTGCTGGCCTGCCCTCATCTGTCAGGGCCTGCGGCTAGGGCGTCCACCCCACCCCAGGCCTGCTCCGGCGGCTCCGAGGCTGCTGGGTGTGATGGGGGCTGCAGTGCTCACGCTGCGGATTCATTGCTGGGACCAAGGCCCAGATTGGGTGCTTATCTGTCCTCCCTGCCCCTCCACAGGCAGCAGGAAGCCAGGAGGACGGACCCCTCACACCTCTGTGAGTGACCGCCTGGCCTTCCTGCCTCTGGCCCTGCCCACCTCTCCAGCACTCAAATAAATAAATAAATAAAAATCCAGCCTTCTGTCTCCTGAAAGAATGCTGTGTGGAAGTACAAACATGGGCCACAGCGGTTAAGTAGTTCTTAGAACATCTGCATCCCATATCTGAGTGCCTGCATTGTAGTCCCAGTTCTGCTTCCAATCCAGCTTCCTGCTAGCACACCCTCTGGGAGACAACAGGTGATGGCTCAAGTGCTTGGGCTCCTGCCACGCATGTGGTAGACCAGATGGAGTTCTGGGCTCTTGACTTTGGCCTGGCCCAGGCCTGGCTGTTGTGGGCATTTGGGGAGCAAACCAGTGGGTGGAAGCTCTCTTTCTCTGTCTCTTTCATTTTTAAAAAAATGACTTATTTATTTTATTTTTTGAAAGGCGGAGTTACAGAGAGAGAGGGAGAGACAAAAAGAGAGAGAGAGAGTGAGAGAGCTTTCATCCACTGCTTCACTCCCCAAATGGCCTCTATGGCCAGGACTGAGCCAGGCCAAAGCCAGGAGCTTCTTCTGGGTCTCCCACTTGGGAGCCATCCTCCACTGCTTTCCAGGCACATCAGCACAGAACAGGATCGTAAGTGGAGCAGCCAGGACATGAACCTGTGCCTATACAGGGTACTAGAATTGCAGGCAGTGGCTACAACACCAGCCCCTCTATCTGCCTTTCAAATAGTAAGTACGTAAGTATGTAAGTTATCGTTGGACTCAAGCATTCAGAGCAGCTGTTGGGATCACTCTGATGGGCTTTCCTCCTGGGCTGAAGTCCTCACTCTTCACACAGAAATGCCATGTGGCTAAACCTGCAAGTGCTTCCCGTTAACTACAGGGGAAATTCAAGATGCCCCAGCCTGGCTTTCAGCATCTCCCTGAGTCTGGCGCTCCCCTGGCTTTCCAGTGTGTTCTGCCCCGGGCCGCTCCACTCGGGGTCAAGTGCAAAGCTGAGAGCCTGCTTTCTGCTCGCTCGGTTCACGCCAGGTCTCCCCTGGGCTCCGGGCTCCACAAGGGCGGACACCAAGTCTATTTGTTCCACCACTGGCTTCAGCTCCTAGCAACAGTGCCTGGCGTAATGTAAATACATCCAACCATTCGCTGAGTAACAAATGAATATTATTATTTTAATCATAACAATAACAGAACCTTAGGAGACAGAGTGGGTGACCATGTACTAGGCACTATGCTAAGAACTTTCTGTGGATTCCTTAATTCTCAAAACAGCTAGTGAAGATTATTATCCCTGTTCTCGTGGCTGAGGCTCTGAGAGGTTAGGCAACTCGCCGAGGATCACACAGCTGCTATGTAACAGAACTGGAATATAAAACGCAAACGTCTCACTCCATTGCCTATGCTACTAACCGCTGGGTAGAGGAAGTCTAGCACATCTGGAGAAGATGATAGGAGCCAGGGCTGACTAGACAAGCTGCATAGAGTAACAGTATAAATAATAATGGTATAGTTTTTATAAATATAAATCGTGTAACTATAAATATCAAATAGTAAATAGTGAAATAATAGCTTTAATAATACAAATAACATCATTTCTTTCTGTTCACTGTAAGGCAGGCATTGTAGCAGATGCGTCTTCTCATCCATCCTGCATACATAGCTCTACCAACAGGCACGCTGTCTACCTCACCTGGGACACCAGAGTAGGATAAGCAGTTTGCCCAAGGTCAGATGCGCGACAGCACTTGAGCCAGACTTTGCAGCCAGATCTGTGACTCCAGTGACTACAGGCTGACCTCTTCTGGAAATTTCTATATTAATATTTCTTTATGTTTAACTATTTGGGCAGGGACACATTTTCTCCTTCAGACAACTAAACAAATGCCTATGCAAAGAACACACATTGCATACGGCAGTGGTTCCAAACCTGCTTCCTGCTCTCGTGGTGTGCCACAGATGCACGTGGTAAGCCTCACACACTTGTGTTACAAACAAACCATATATTTAGGCCGGCGCCGAGGCTCACTAGGCTAATCCTCCACCTGTGGCGCCGGTACCCCAGGTTCTAGTACTGGTTGGGGTGCTGGTTCTGTCCCGGTTGCTCCTCTTCTAGTCCAGCTCTCTGCTGTGGCCTGGGAAGGCAGTGGAGGATGGCCCAAGTGCTTGGGCCCTGCACCCACATGGGAGACCAGGAGGAAGCTCCTGGCTCCCGGCTTTGGATCGATGCAGTGCACTGGCCGCAACGCACCAGCCGTAGCAGCCACTTGGGGGGTGAACCAACTGAAAAAGGAAGACCTTTCTCTCTGTCTCTCTCTCACTGTCTAACTCTGCTTGTCAAAAAAAAAATTTTTTTTAAGTGGCTGGAATGTCAGCGTATTTTATTCACTCTGGTAGGTTTTGGGGTAGATTTTACAAATCCTCCCTCCCTAGCCATCTAGCCAACCATGAGTCTTCCAAATCACGTCCACGACCGCGTGAGGATACTGCGTATGGATGCGTCTCTCGTGTCTACATTTTTAGAAGTCACTTCTGTGATTAGTGTATCTTTATATTCATGCCTGCTGTAATATATTGATCTAGATTTATAACAGCAGATAGATTTATCAAAATCTGCTTCATGACTGTCTGCCAGGTTGGGCCTGTTTCTGTCAAATACCAGCCGCACGGAGTCCACACCCACCTCTGCTGCCTGCCTAGGGCACTTGAGAGTCTCGCCTCACAGCTGTGCTTTCACACTGGTCTGTGCCCCCGGCACTGATGTGCATAGACGTGCATGTGTGTACCTGTGCATCTCCCTGTCTATGGCTAGGATGGGGGGGGGTGATGTGGAAATGAGAGAATTATTGAATGCCAGGTAGAGGTGCAATAAATTCCATTGATTTTATAAACTCTAACTTGTCTTCAGTCTCCTTCCATTCTTTATCCTGGGGGCATTGCAACAAAAACCTATTTTAAATACCTTTGCTTCCCCCTCCCCCTCCCCAAAAAAGTGTCAATATTTTATTTGGATTTTTAACTTCGCTCCATAACAGTTGTTTGACCTCCTGACTCGTGCGAGTCACATAAATTCTGGGACTTTATTCAGGAGCCATGTTCCTGCTATTGAATAAGCAATTTGGGAGGGTGAATTAATGACTTGTGCTGTTGCTGGAAAGTCCCTGAAGAAATATTAAAATTGCTTGCAGACTGAATCGATACTCAGTGAACACCCAGCAAGAGGGCCTCGGCTCCGGAATGGCTGCAGAAGGCAGGCTCGCTAGAGGAAGCGGAATTCCTGCACCCAGCTCGGCGAGCTTCCCCCAACCCCCACCCTGCCCTCCTTCCCTGGAGCTCTGTCATTTTCAGGAACAGCCAAGTCTTATTAAACCCCAACCAGGATAGAGCTGATTTGTCGTGTCTCGGAAAGCAGGCTCAGGGGACAGTTCAGTCTCTTAGAAGCAATGAGAGCCCGAGGCCTTGCTGGAGCAAGGTCTGGACACATCCACCTGCTGGCGAAAGGCGACGGTGCCTCTGCTCCCTGGCAGGCTGCCCTGCGCCTGGGGAGGCCGGGTGGGTGGAGGCGCTGGGTGTTGCCCTGCTGACTCCATGGCTGCACGTCTGACTGATGTTTACTATCGCCCAAGCGGTCACATGACTTGGGCCTTTGTGGACAGCCGTGCCTGTGGATGGAGAGTTTGAATTGTGTGTGTGTTGCCGTGGAGTGCATTGTGTCGACACATTCCGGCAGCTGGCTTAGGGTTTGTTACTTGGTGTTTCGTGGCATTGTATGGAGGTGACTGCACTTTGTGTAACACTGAGCTGGAGGAATGCGAGTATTGTTTGGTGGCAGGGTTTGTGTTTCTGCTTTGAATTATTGTGTTCACTGATCATATCAGCATCGTTTTTCCCCGTAATACGTGTCTCCCAGATTAGGTTAATGGGAGTCTCCTTGGTGATGTGGGTTGAGTAATGATGTTGGACCTGGGTGGTGGTGTATGATTCGGTAATTGCTTTAATTGCCTTTTCAATGTGCTTGTGGGCGAGAGGGTCCATCCCTGTAGCTTTTTTAGCTTACTCCAGTCTGGTGGACTTTCCAGAAGCAAGATTGTGTGGATGCAGGTCAAATCTCCCCCTGGCAATGGAATACTCAGTTCTGCTTGCCTTGGAAGCAGACTGCCCCTCCTCCACTGAACGGTTCCGACCTTACCCCACCGGTCCAGGTGCCCACCTCCCTGCAGCTGCCCCTGCTCCACTCCGCAGCTCTGGCCAGCAGTGCCTCCTTCCTTTCCAGCAGCCCCAGACGACATGGCTCAGCAGTGGCCTGCACTGAGGGACACACCCCAGGGACGAGCACAGCGCGAGTGCTAGGTGTGGCCTTCTATCACGACACAGGGTCCTTGTTCTGAGCTCATGCGTAAAGGAATGAACACATAGCTGGGCCTGAGACTGCAGAATTACAGAGTTCCCCAAGAGATTACTCAAGCTTCCACTTCCTTTGCTCCAAAGCAGATATGAAGTCTGGTGCAGTGGAGAAGTCCATGGGTTTTAGAGCACAGGTTCAAGGCTTAGTTCTGCTACACAGCTGTGACCTTGAGCAAGTTATTTAACTTCTCTGTACTCCAGTTACCTCATCTACAAACAATCCTATAAAGCCCTAAGGGGTTGTTTATGATACTTAAACCAATGAATACATGCAACATGCTTAAAAACAGTCCCTACTACAGTGAGCACTTGTTATTATTATTATTAGGAATACAAGATGGCTTATGAGGGAAATAGCCATGAGATTGGCATATGCATGTATGCAAACATGTATACATGTGTGCTAATGTACATAAACTCCAAAGACAAATCAAGGTAGGGGTATGTGTGTGTGTGTGTGTGTTTAAGCCAAGAAGTGCAAAAACTGCAAGTGTGCAGTGTGAGGGGCAGGTGTGGGTCTGTCCTTGGCCTCTCTTTCATTTGGACAGTGGCAGGAGCTGGGGCTCACAGCCTCCACCACTGCACACGGGCACAGAGAGGCAGCAGCTGGGCCTGCGGTGATGTTGGCAAAAAGGAGGAGGGAGCCCTCAAACATGTTGTATATTAAAAAAAAAATTTTTTTAAGGATAGTTGAACTCTCAGGATTCAAATTCAGCTCTTCTAGAAAATTTATGTCCTAATTTTAAAAATCAGGACCTTTATCAGCCGGTGGGTATAAATGAGGGGATAGTGGAATCTAGGTATTAAATTTGAGAACCAGGGGAGAGGTCATAAAGAGCACATGAGGGGGGCCAGTGCTATGGTGCAACGGGTTAAAGCCCCAGCCTGTAGTGCTGGCATCCCATGTGGGCACCGGTTCGAGTCCCACCTGCTCCTCTTCCCATCCAACTCTCTGCTATGGCCTGGAAAAGCAGTAGAAGACAGCCCAACTGCTTGGCTCCCTGCACCTATGTGGGAGATCCAGAAGAAGCTCCTGGCTCCTGGTTTCAGACTGGCCCACCTCTGCCTGTTGCAGACATTTGGGAAGTGAACCAGAGGATGGAAGACCTCTCTCTCTCTCTCTCTGCCTCTGCCTCTTTGTAACTCTGCCTTTTAAATAAATTAACTTAAAAAAGTAAAGAAGAGCACAGAAGTGACTGTGAAGCAGCGGGTGTGCATCTTGCTGAAGCCCAGTGACAGAGCTTGCTCACCTAACTGAGCTGTGGGAACCTGAGGCAGGAACAGGACTCTGCATTTAGGAAACTTCACTTTCGTCTCTGCTTTTGCTGGCACAGAGGAACTGGGAGAATTTGCACTTGTCCTGTTACTTTGAGTCACTGCTCCAAACAGATTAAGCTCAAAGTCAATTTTTTTCCTAAGATTTTTTTCTTAAAATCCTTTACCCCTAAACAAAATGGAAAGAATTACTGTGATTATCAAGCTGCCATGTCCTCTGGCATCTCCAGAGGTGCCGGCCAACAGCAGGGAGGCTTGGTCTCAATTTGTCCAGTGCTTGCTCGCTTCTCCCTGTCCTTCTCCTTCCTCCTTTGTCTTATCTCCATCTTCTCTCTTCTCCTTCCCTCCTCTTTCTCTTTCTCTCTCCTTCCTCTCCCCTCTATGACATTTACAGCTCAGAGGAATGCTTCAAACCCATCAAGTAAGGACTTCTCCCCTCTACCCTTTCACTGTGTCTTAAAAAAAAAAAAAACTACAAAATGCAAAGCACCACAACCCATGAAAATGCCGTGAAGTCCAGAAAATGCCAACCTTCAACTCCTCAAACAGCAACAACAGGCTCATCTAAGAGACAGAGGGTGCAGTGCACAAGTCCCCACGTCTGCGCACGCGCACACACGCGGAGCCTGGCCTCTCTAAGGGGATGGGGGGATGCCCGTCTGACTCTGGTCAGGGTCAGGCATTGTCTTCTGGAAATACACAGAGCAGGCCTCCTTCCTAGATCCAGCGGGGCTCACAGGGGAGCCTCATCCCCACAACCTTTCACCGCACACAATCCTATTTGCAGATGAACCTTTAAGCTCTTCCACATTTTTTATTGAAAAGATTCCAGAGTTTATGCACACACAAATCAGAATGCACACACTGACATAAACACCCCACAAAAATACATGCCTGGCGATTACCAAATTGCTGTAAGAATAACTAACATTTATCGGGCACTTCAGATGTCCCAGGTGTGATCCTGAACAGGTCTATGTGGATTAGCAAACTTCACACTCAGGAGAACATCCGAGAGAGGCGCGTGATGGTCACCACAGTATACAAGGGCACGTGGGAAGGTCACAGAAAATGGAGATTGACCCCATCACACACTCAGGGACAGGGAAGCCGGAGTCAGACTCTGCCACCAGGCCTCCTAGCTTTGTGGGAATCGCCTGAAACACTGTGGGTGCTTAGCCGGGTTTTCTGAATGAATGAGTACACAACGGGAAGGCCCTACCCACTATTCTCCCTGAAGGTGGCGAAGAGGACTCCCTCACGGACACCAGCCCCAGCAGACAGGCGACGCTTATCTGGACCAAGCGATCCGCTCTGCTGAGCAACTCCAGGGGAACAAAGGTGCCCTCTGCCCTGCTTGTGCGGACACGAAACGCGCTCCCCACCAGCTCTCCACCGAACTGCAGGGCCCAACGGAGCCCCTCTTCGAATCAGGAACCAGGCCCACAGGCATCAAAGATGCTTTCTGACCACAGCCTCCTGTGTCCCAGACCATTTTCTCTCCAAAACAGATATTTCTCCAGGTGTGCTTCTGTGCCTGGATTAAAAACGGAGAAACTCCATCAATTATGTGGATGTTTCTAAACTGCCAGACCGTTGGCATCGTATTGGCAACCTTTATAGATGACTGACCCGAGTTTTTGGTTTTCATCCAGATGTTTGGGAGTTTCCACAGTCATTAACCTGTTTGTCGGCAGGTGCTCCTGCATTTCCGAGAGACATACGTGAACACTAAAGAGGAAGAGAATAGCCCAGAATACAACAGACTAAACAGGAGAGTGGTAGCAGTTATTAAAAAAAAAAATCAGTCAAGCAGATGGCATTCTGGGAATGGATTGCCACCTTAGAGAGCCATTAGAATGTGGGTCCAGCTCACCAGAGACTCAGACCTCTAAAACCTCACCCGGCTGCACCTGTGCCTACAGACCCCAGCCAGTGCAGCTGACGGCTCACTCCCAGCACCCAGCACAGGCAGCAGCTTGCCCATGGTGTGGCCAGGCCACCTCTCCACACTGTACACGTTGTCGGTCCAAGCTGTGGATTGTGCAGAGCATGGCATCAATCTGGTGCGGACCTGTGTACGTGGACCCTGTACGTGATTTACTGCTCTGCTTTTATCATCTCTCCTACCGCCATTTCCTGTCTCTACTTTGCAGTGCTATTTACAGCTTCCTCATCCACAGAGCATTGCAGCTATCTCCCAGGGTCTCTAACTGATCAACTCAAATGATTTTTCTCATCCAGGTTTTCTCTTCCTGCGACTTAATTTATGTCTTAGTAAACAGGAAGTTCAGATGGCTCCATTCAGCAGGGTTGCCACTCTCATCAAAGGGACCGTGGTAGGGCCAGCATAGTGGCATATCAAGTTAAGCCATCACTGGCATCCCATATGGGTGCTGGTTCAAGTCCTGGCCGCTCTATTTTGGATCCAGCTCTCTGCTATGGCGTGGGAAGGCAGCAGAAGACGGCCCAAGTGCTGGGGCCCCTGCAACCCATGTAGGAGACCTGAGAAGCTCCTGGCTTCAGTCTGGCTCAGTCCTGGCTCATATCTGGGGAGTGAACCAGCAGATGGAAGACCTCCCTGTGTGTCTCTCCTTCTCTCTCTGTAACTCTTTCAAAATAAATAAATAGATCTTCAAAAAAGGGACCGTGCACTAAAGGACTCTATCCAAGGGACGTATATATATTCTGAGCAACCGGCTCTCCCCTCCCCCTTACGAAGGCTGCGTGCGTGTGTGCACAACGTCCTCCTCAGCTGGTGCCTCCATGCTCCACCGTCAATGCCGCTGGGCACTGGCAGGAGGAGCCCAGTGAAACCATAACAGGGACAGCAGCGGACCCTCAAGCCCAGGCCCTGAGCCCTCCCTGCTGATGACCACTCTGTCCCTCTAGAAGCAGCCCCACAGTCGCGGGGGGTGGGGCGGCTGCTTCCTCCAGATGCCCTCTCCCAGGCACCCCTTCCTCTCAGAGCTGCAGAGCAGGCTTGCAATGCTGTAATTCACAAGTAAGCTTTTGGGGGCCTGGTCTCCTAGTGGGGTGAGTCGGGGGAACAGGGAGGGAGTCTCAGAAGCCAGGACAAGGCCTCCCCGTGTTCCTGGGCCCTCTCTTGCCTTTTCCTCCTTCTCTTCAGTTCTCTGCACACCTTCTCCCCATTCCCGACCGTGTGTGACCTTGAGCTCTGGCCTCTCCCTTCCCACCAGGGTCTGTCACAAGAGGGACAGCACCTGCAAAGAAGGGGTCCCCTGGCCTGACAGGCCCGGAGACCAGTTGTCAGAGGGCCAGCCCATCACTTCACTCCTGGAAATAAATCCCACTGTATTTGCATTTTAATTTTGCACATAAACAAAGGCCCAGAGTACTCGCTTGGGCAGCATCACTGGACGAATTTAATTAGAAATGAAAAGTTTATAGGGCCCTCTTTAATGCGATTAATGCTCAGTTAACATTTATCACATTCGGATGCTGGAATCGTCTTCCCTAAGCAGCCACTGGCCATGAAATGAATTTCTCTCAACTTTTTTTGTACCCGCCCTGGAGGTCATCTCCTCAGGAGTCTGCGTGATCTTCCAGGCCAAGGGAAGGGGACGCTAGGGTGGGGGGAGAGGCAAATGTGCCAGTGCTGGGTGGGAGGGCAGGGGCCCAGAGGGAGCTGGACCTTGCTAGGGCTGGACCCTCTGCAGAGAGCCCAGGGCATGACCCTCAGACCAGCTGGAAGGCTTCTGCGCCTCTGCCTGTCTTCTGCTGTTTCTCCCCCACTTTCTCTCTCTCTCACCCAGAACTCTATTCGATCTTCCCTCCTGGGACCTTCGAGATGGGGGTGGAAACCCAAGTCCCAGCCCTGGGCACGCCTCCTTCACTGGGTCCTTCCTGGAGACCAGGCTGCCACGGAGAGCCGAGAGGCTGCTGCCCTAGTGTCAGCTCCTTAGAGAGGCAGGAGGGCAGGGAACGTGAAACCCCGATGGGTCCCTAGAGGGAGGATGGCCTTCCTTATCACATTCTCTCTCCAGTTAGAGTCCACTGAGATTGGCCTCCTAACCCAAACCAGCTAAGCTGAGGAACAAGGAGGAAGGAGACGACGGGTAAGGAACAGGAGAAGGGGGCAGCTGTCTTGGGCTTTGTCCCTGGGGAGTCGGCAACGGCTACCATTTCTCTGGGGCAGCAGCACACACACCTCGGTGCAGCCCCTGCACACTGCTCACCAGGCTCACACTCAGCTGCGTGCCTGCACAAGGACTGTGGGGGGGACCCACAGGACCCCACTGCCAGACCCATCAGGGCTTCTACCTCTTAGGCTAGCGTTCCCTAAGGCTTCCGACAGGCAGGCTGTCCAGGCAGCAGCAGGGACTTCCGCACGACGCTGTGACCCAGTCATCCCTCAGCCAGAAACCTCTTGCACAGCAGCCAGAGCTCCCAGTCTGCTGAGAGCGACTCCTTCTGGGTGCTCCCTGAGACGCCAGGGCCATACAGGCAGCTTCCCAGCTTCCCAGACACCATCAGTCCACACGCGCTGCATGGCAGAGCCACGCAGGGTCCCAACACAGAGCCAGTGGCTTCTCTGCACGAGAGAATCAGGACACGAGCTCATGCGATAAGGCGCAGAAATGAGGGTCTCCCCGCTGACTGCCACCATGGTCTCCTGCGGGGTTTGGGGTCTCCTTCAGCTTCCTTCACCTGCCTGCCAGACATGGGCTGGGCAGCTGGGTCCCGTGAAGCCCCTGGGCCCAATGGGGAGCACCAGGCTCAGGGAGAGCTGCCCCCAGCCTCACTCCTATTTGCTCAAACTCCAGGACCCTTTTGTCGCCCTATTCTGCCACCTGCCCTCTCTCCCTTTTCCTGACTTCCTGCCTCCACTGTGCCTGCAAGGTGAACCCAGTCCTCTTGGCAGCCCGCTGCCCTGTCTCGAAGCCCTGCTGGGAACCGCCAGTCACGTGCTCTGGCTTTCTCCGTTCCTGGGTCGCTGCAGCGGAGATCACTGCAGCTCCGGCAGGACTGCAGGGGGAGCAAGTGGAGAGCAGGGAGGCCGGCTGCAGAGGCGCTAAGCTGGAACCCCAGGGAGCGCGGACCTCCCTCCCTTCCTGTCGGCTTCTCTTCTGCTCACCCTCCTCCCACCTGCCAGGATGCTGCCGGGCACCTGCACTGCAGCAGTCCCACAGCCACTGCCAGCCAGCCTTGCAGAGGCCGGGTCACACGCTGTGCTCCCGCGGCTCCCTCCATCGCTGGCGACTTCTCCCACCCATGCCACTGCCTTTGCTCCACCCTCTTCTCAGACACCCGCCCACCCTTCTCTCTCTGACTGGCCCTCCTCTTTTCTCCTGCATCACCCTTGGGCCCTCAGCCTGGACCACCAGCTGCCAGGAGCTCCAGCTCCCTCCAGCCACTTCTGAGACCTTACAGGGTGCCAGAGGCGCCGGCTCAGATACGGGCAGAATCCAGTCCCCACTTTCTTTCCAAGCTCAGTGGTTGCCGGTTCTGCGCCGGCCATACACCCCAGTCCCAAACAAGCTCCTCCAAGCCAGCACAGCTCCCGACCTCCCCCTTCCACTGCCTTGCTTCCTTGCCCCCTTCCTCTCTCTTCCTTACTTCTCGTCCCCTTCCATCCACATCGCCCTCTTCCCTGGCCACGAGGCATTATACATTGTCCTTCTCCGGGAGCCCTTGGACCAAGGAAATGCCCTGTCACCCCCACTGTGCCTGCACTGAGGTTCCTGCGCAGGTCTAAAGCACGGAGGTAGGCATGTCCAGTTACGGAGGTCAAGGGCTGCCCACCGCTGGCCCAAGGGTGGGCCCGGGCCAAAGCCGTGTTTTCCTTGGCCAGTAGGGTACTCTTGGAAAACAAAGCATCTTCTCATCATGTTGTCTCTTTAAAAACAAATGAGGGGCCGGCGCCGTGGCTCAATAGGCTAATCCTCCGCCTTGCGGCGCCGGCACACCGGGTTCTAGTCCTGGTTGGGGCGCCGGATTCTGTCCCGGTTGCCCCTCTTCCAGGCCAGCCCTCTGCTGTGGCCCCGGAGTGCAGTGGAGGATGGCCCAAGTGCTTGGGCCCTGCACCCCATGGGAGACCAGGAAAAAGTACCTAGCACCTGGCTCCTGCCATCGGATGAGCGCGGTGCGCCGGCCGCAGCGCGCCGACCGCGGCAGCCATTGGAGGGTGAACCAACGGCAAAGGAAGACCTTTCTCTCTGTCTCTCTCTCACTGTCCACTCTGCCTGTCCAAAAAAAAAAAAAAAAATGAGGGATGGATGTGCGGGACAGGAGTTAAGCTGTTGCTTAGGACGCCTGCCTCCCATGATCGCAGTGCCTGGCTGCAGTCCCGACTGCTCTGCTTCTACTCCAGCTCCCTTCTAACACACGCCCTGGGAGACAGCCGAAGATGGCTCAAATATTTAGGTCCCTGCCACCCAATGTAGAGAGCCCAGTGGAGTTCAGGGCTCTTGGCTTCAGCCTGGCCCAGTCCTGGCTCTTGCAGGCGCTTGGGGAGTGAACCAGTGGATGGAGGATCTCTCTGCTTTACAAATAAAATGCGGGGAAAATGACAAGAAGAGCAAGCTTCCAGTTGCTTGGGGGGTTGTTGAGGATGAGTTGTGGGTGGAGCCTGGCTTTATAGCCACTCTCTCTCCTCCCCTCCTTGCCTCCTCTCTCACCTGAGAGTTCCCAGGGATTTCTGGGGAAGGATTTGGAGTCCACAGGGCCTGCCCCTTCTCCAGGGCCAGGCCATTCTCTTCTCATCCCCCCTCCCCATCCCCAAAAGCTCCCCGGTACCAGCCCTCCTCCTCCCCAAGGTATCTGCCATTGCTGTCATGTTCCACCTGGACTCCAATCTTTTCCAGTTGCCAGCAAGCATTCCTCCACCTGGGTCTCCCGCTTGGGTGCAGGAGCCCAATCACTCAGGCCACTGTGTCCTGCCTTCCCAGGTGTATTGGCAGGAAGCTGGATCAGAAGCAGAGCAGCTAGACTCAAGCTGGTGTTCACATGGGACGCTGGCCTAACCCACCGCGCCTCAGTCCTGGCACCAAGCAAGGTTCCTGCCACACAGGGCCTCTTCCTGCCATCTGTAAGACTGGGCCTGGAGCCTGACCTTGGGGAAAGCTTTGCCTACCACTCTGTCCCAGTGCTGTGGCCACGCCTCCTACTGGGGCCCTGGCCTTGTGGGTCACTGGACCACTGCTCTAGATGATGGATTGTACTGGGAAGACCATCTTCTTAGCTGCTTATGCATTTGGTCCCTAACCAGTCCTGCCAACTGGGCTGCGACTCAGGTGTCAAAGTGAGGAGGCGTGCCGGTCACACCAACATTCACCACAAAGGTGGCATCGCTGCAGCAGAGCCTGCCTTACCAGGGGCTGATTGGACTGCAACATTCTAGGGCACCCAAGAATCAGAGGGGAATGCAGCCCCAGTTTGCCCGAATCATCAAATCTTCAGCCCAGGCCCATTACCTTGAATGTCTGCCTTGGTGAGTGACAGGGTGGGCCCAAGGACAAGGCAGTGCAGCCTTTCCCTGCGACTGTGGGTCATGCCTGAGGGCCCGCCTCCCTTTCCTCCTCTTGGCCTTAGCGCCCTTTCACCCAGGAACACACACAAATCTCTATACTTGGGAAACCATTGTGAGTACATTCTACCTACCCCGTGCAGCACCGAAACAGCCTGTTCAACAGGAGAAAACCCGGCTCAGCCCAGTAGTTCAGGGGTTCACAGATGAACCCCAGGTGATACAACTTTTCACCTGTCCAGAATCGCCCTTCTGTGTGGGCACTGGCTGTGGGTCACTGTTCCCAGTCCTCAGGTCCCAGGAGACTTCCTGCTTTCCTTCCACGCAGCCGTGCAGCTGGGCGAGCTGCCCGAGGCAGAGCTGCACCTGTAGCTGCTGCTCCCGCAAGGACCTGACTCTGGGCACCTGGCTGGGGCGGGCGGGGGTGGGGGGTATGAGAAGCAGCAGCAGGGACTCAAAGAGTTCGCAGGTCAGATGAGCAACATTTACTGCATTCTTTTCAAGGACAGGAAGTGAAAAGGGAATTCTCTCCAGTGCGTACATTTGCCTTTTAATCCAAGAACTCCAACACCAGGTAGCAACAAGGAGGAGCTAGGGGCAGCCTGAGCACTAACAACAGTTAAGGGCTGAGAGCGGATGACAGAGCCCCTGCTGAGAAGACCGGGAGCCGGGACCTGCAGCCCGCGTGGGCTCCTGGGAAGCCCCCTCTTCAAAACGCAGGCTTCCTGGAGGAAGAAGGGGGTGTGATGAGTTCCCCACTGCTCCTTCTCTAGAAACTGTACCATCTCAGTCCAAAGCACCCCACAACCACATGCGTGTGCAGCACAAGCAGCCCAATCCCCAAATGCCCCCCAAATACCTGTTCCCTGCCACCCCAGCTCCAACCACTGCCTCTCCTTCCCCCACCTTGTGCCAACGCACACGTGAAGCCACTGCGCTCCCTGCGGCAGCCCCCCAAATACCTGTTCCCTGCCACCCCAGCTCCAACCACTGCCTCTCCTTCCCCCACCTTGTGCCAACGCACACGTGAAGCCGCTGCGCTCCCTGCGGCAGCCCCCCAAATACCTGTTCCCTGCCACCCCAGCTCCAACCACTGCCTCTCCTTCCCCCACCTTGTGCCAACGCACACGTGAAGCCGCTGCGCTCCCTGCGGCAGCCCGGTGCCCCCATCAGGCTCTCCGTCCCCAGGTACCCCTGATTCCCTTCCCCAGGGGCCGCTCCTGCCTGGCCCCATCTCCACTTGGCTAATTCCCCTTGTGGCCCCTCTATTGAACTGTTGTGTTGTCCATTTCCCTGTGACAAGGGCTCTGGTTACAGAGTTATTGATTGGTTTTCATGCAGACAGATGGGCCCTTCCCGGGCGCCCACCGGAACCCCTGGCTGTATGGGCTGATTGTTGCCTCTCGGGGTGTAGGATTGCAGTGGAGACCACCCTCCACGTGCCTCCTTGGCCCGGGCCGTGGACGGTAATAAATGGAGGTAGCCTGAGCGATAATAAAAGCAATTGAGTAGGTTACCTGCGCAGACACAAGATTTATGCCTCTTCATATTTGATGTGATTGTTTTATTGAGTTCTCAGAACAGTTGGGACACAATTTATTTATTTATTTATTTGAGGTTTCCCCTTCTCTTTTCTTCTTTGCATCACCCTCCAACACCCGTCTTCCAAAACCCGCTTTGCTAGGAACGAGCCCTCGGGTCTGCCGCTCCTCCGGGGCTGCCAGCTGAGATAAGAGCTCAGGCAACCAGCCATCGCTCTCACCTGAGAGCCATTTTGTGGCCTGAACACCCACGGAGCCAGCCAACAGAGAGGCAGTCAGACAGATACGACTGTTGGCCAAGAAGTCCAGGCTAAAACAAGTGAGGAGACACATACAGGCTGCTCTGAAGGGCAGCTCCAGCTCCTTTTAAAGAGTCAGATGGGTGGCCATGTCTGTTTCACCTGTTCCTCTAAAGATGGGTGACTTTAACAACTAGGTGAGCAGGACTTCACAGGCAGAAACTGGCATGAGCGCCTGCCATCCATGCTCCTGTATGCTAGGCTCAGGACAGCCATGGAAGGCAAGTCCTCTGTCCCTGTTTTCCCACTCCTCTGTGGGTAGGAGTGTTTTTCATTAACCTATCAAGTTGCCCTGGCTCTTTGCCACGAGACCAGTAGCCTTGACCACCAAACAGCTGTAAGGGTACGGAGATGTGGCAGGCAATGCCATCCCTGTGGCCCAGCTTCATGCTAAGCCAAAAGTACAACATTCTGGAACCTGAGTTCCAGAGATGGAGGATCAGACCCTGGCCCAGACTATGTCTTCAACATTCTCTTGGCTAGGATGAGTGGCTTCCAGCTCATCTGCAAAGGCCCTGGAGCAAAACGAACTCTACTGCCAAACATCTGTGAAGATCCGAGACTGACAAGCATGGGGTGTGGCGGGGGAACCGAATGGACAGCTGGACAGTGCTGGGGCTGAAGCCTGCTTGCAGCCAGTGTTGCCATTGCTGGGAGAACCACTGTGCTCTCCTGGCACCCAACAGGCAAGGGAAAGGATGCACCAGCAAGACAGACTGTGGACGGGTCTACTCTAAGCTCTGGGGACAGAGCACCCAGAGCCCAAGGGGTGAAGAGTGGACTACGGAGGCGAGAAAGTGATGATGCCCTTACTTGGCAGCTCATCCCATGAGGACGCACTTGGGGCTCGTGGGGAGCCCCACACGTCCAGATTTCGTGCCATCTTTCACAGGCTCTACATCCACCACCCAGAGCACATGCAGTCCGGAAGACTCTGGCATGTGATCAGGAAAATCCTCCCTGCCTAGTCAATTGCGCAGCCATGTAACCAGGTGACTTTCCTCCCTTGCAGCAGCATGGATCTCCCTCCATCCCGTCCCCTCCGGGCCATTTCCCACACCAGATTCCGCTGGAAAGTCACCTGTTCATAACCACCCACCCTCCACAGCAGCCACACGAGCTGAGAAGTCCACGCTCAGCGATCAGTGACCCAGTATTTAGGCCTCCCTGATGGGCTCTGTTGACTCCGAGGGGCATTTCTGTGCAGGTTTGCTGAAGGAGAACATGGGTTGGGCAGCGAGCCTGTATCATGACAGGATCAGAGAACGCCAAAACCATTTTTAAAGCAGGAGAAGCAATTTAGTTTATAACCATAACAGCATATTTCAAGTGCGGCAACAGCATCTGTTTTGGGGAGGAGGAGATGAGAAGCGGTTGCTCAGGTGGGTGAGCATGCATGGACACCCGTTCTTGCCACCACCGGCCCCTGCACACCCTCTCTCCTAACTGTCACAAAGGACCCAACACAGGGGCACCTCCACAACAACACTCTAAGCCAGGAAGCCCCGTTCCCCAGGGCACCACATCTAACCATGCCCACAGAAATACCCTGGGTTGCTCAGGCTGCAAGGTTCAACTCCACGGCTGAGATCAAACCCTCCCCCTTTAGAGCACAGCACCTAAGGGACGAGGCTGAGGGTGCAGGGCCCAGATGCCTCCACCCATCCTCGATGAGGCAGCACACTGGGAAGAACAAGAGTTTTTTCCAGACTTGAATGATGCGAGGATTCTGGCCCAAATCAAAACAGAACTGCCTGAGTGCCCTGGCTCACAAAGCCAGCCACGAAGCCTAACTCTGGACCCAGGGCCAGCTGCTCATGCTGCCAGTGGCTTCTCTGTTCCTCTCCCCCCACAACCTCTTCCTCTCCACAACACCTGCCCACAGGTGGCTGTTTCTCCACACCCAAAGGAAGCGTGCGTGCGACACGGCCCTGTGCAAGTCTGCAGCTGCCAGAGCTGTCAAGCTAAGGCCATTCCCTTCCCCGCTCTCATCTCTCAGGCTGCTCACCCGTCTCCTTTCTCCCAGTTCTCATGGGTGCACCTCCAGAGCTCCTGGGCCCCCTGTCCCCTGCCCGCCATGGCTTTTCAGTCTGAAAGCGTTCCTAAACTCATGCCTGAGCCAGGTTCCAGAAACATCTCAGCCAGCGAGAGGCACACGTTGAGAGGCAAGCGGACAAGGGGTGCTGGGCAGGACTGTCACGGCACCCGCCTTGCTGCTCCACGCCTCCACCCCAAGTCAGAAGAAACATATTCCGGCAGCAGCACACATCCTAGTTCCTCCGAAGCCGGCAAACATTTCTCTCAAACATTCTCAAACGCTCCGCCACCCCGCACCCAGTCCCAGCAGTGCTGCCCTCTGCCCCGCCACTCTTGGCCCCTCTGCTGTCCTCGAAAAGGCCTCAGCTCCAGCTCACTCCCAGGACCAGCAATCAGCCCAAAGGCAGAGTCTCTGGATGGCTCAGAAAACCAGGCTGTGTCCCTTTCCCCTCACTAACTGGCACTTGGTCCGCAGCCCCAAAGCTTCCACAGGCTCCTCCCCTAGCTTTTAAATGCAAAGGACTCCCTCCTCTCCCAAACCACCCTGGAAGGTGGGAAGGAGTCTAAAAGTCAAATCGCTGTGCTTTCCATGGCAGGCTGAGCCAGGCCCAGGGAGCTGCAGGGTTTTCGGAGGGTGTATAATTAGCTGATCAGTATTATGTTACCCTGTTCATAACTGAATAACCATTTTAATACAGATGGCACACTCTGGGATAATTTCTGGGGTCGCCTCGCAGTACGTTACAGCACGAGTGTGGCAGAGGGAATCTTCTTTAGCCAAGGTACATTCTACCAGCTAATTTTACCTGCTGTTTTCAAGATGATTTGGGATAATTCCATATCATTTGCAAAATATTTAAAAAAAAAAAAAAAGAAAAAGCCCTTGACACGTAATGCCAGATTCAGAAAAAGACGCCATCTGAATTATTAGTTGTCCTGATAATGAGTGTAGGAAGAGTGCGAAGAATAACAAGGCCATGAAACCCTTAGCCCTCTCCTCATTTAGGGGCGCCTCAAAACGGGAGGGCTGTGGACCTGCAGGATTTCAGTGTACGACTGTGAGGTTGTACAGTTCTGCAAGTGCAAAGCCAACCCAGGTTCCTGGGCCCAACTGCCCCTTGTCTGGTAGCCCCACAGACAGGCACACTGGCCAGAGTGTACCTGCGTGGAGTATGCACCTGTGTTCTCCCACAGTACACTAGGGTGGCTCGGGGATTAGGAGACCTAACTATCCTATATGTTAAACTGATTCCCTGTTGACTGCACCTGCCTGAACCTGTCCCAGGGCAAAGAAAGACTTGGGTTCACCCTCAAGGTCCTGGGTTCTCCTACCCTGCCTGGCATCCCAAGCCTTGTCCACCTCCTCTGCCTGCTGCCAATCTCTACCTGTTGGCTGGCATTTGCTCCACAGGCTTGGACACAAGTGCTTGTGGGCCGGAAATTTGTGCAGAGCTGGCTAACAAGGCAGGCTCCTGGGAGGCAACCTTTGTGAGAGCTGGCCGGGAGGGCAGGCGGGGGAGCCAGGACAGGAGGCTGTCCCTGGGGATAGGAGGACGCCTTCAGAAAGGGAAGTCTGTTCAGAGGCGATGAATAGACACTGGGCATTTTAAAGGCTTTGGCTGTAGGCTGTGATTGTCTCTAGATCCCGAGGCGGGTAATCTTGGAGTCTTAATTACCACAAACACTTGGATTCATTTCCAGGACACCGGCGGGAGAAGCCTGGCAGGGAACACCCAGTCCTGAACGGGAGATAGCCCTGTCTGTCTGTCCATCTCTCCCTCTCTTTTTCTGCCTTCCACATTCCCTCTCTCTGCCGGAAGGACTTGGGGCTGGGAGCAAGGAGGAAGAGTGGAGCCCGGGAGCCAGGAGCTGGAGCCCCGCCCTGAAGGCCCCGGAGGTTCACTCACCTGTTGATGGAAGAGACGCTGGGCACGGTGTCGTTATCGCAGATGCCCTCGGCTAGCAGCCGGTCGCGGATCTCCCAGGCGAACATGGTGGGATTCTGCCGCTTGTACTCAGCAATCTTGTCCACCACTTTGGGCGTTGCCACTTTGGGCTTGGAACCGCCGATCACGCCCGGTTTGATGCTGCCAGTCTCGTAGTACCTGCCCCGGGAAGGGAAGGTCGGTGGGATCAGCGGTGGAGGGGGGGGAAGGGGGACGGCTGCAGGCTCTGGAGCCGGGAACCACTGTTCCGAGAGAGGCAGCAGTGCCGAGGGAAAAGGCCCAGTGTGGCTGAGTCCACTTCCAAAGTGGGCTCTTGGCTAGGGCGAGGGACTCACAGAGAGGGACCCTGGGAGGATGGGGGGATGCCCCCCACGGAAGAGAGGTACCCCAACTGCCTAGGTGGCGAAAGTGCAGCCGTCTGTGGGGGACAGGCAGAAGGGACAGCGCCGTGAGGCTTGGGGCAGACCAGGGCTGAGGCACCACTTCCAGCCCTTGGGTACTAAGCACAGAGGACCTGGGAAACCACCACCTCCCTTCGCTTCTCCTCTTGGGGACCCGTTTCCGCTCTCCACCCCATTCCTCCAAACTTCCCCTCACCCCATGCATCTCTTCCTTGCTGAAGCTGGCACACGCCCTGCTTCAGGGCAGGCACAGGACGACCCGGTTCCACGGTCGCTCCTGGGGCCTTGGCTACCCCTTGAGCGCCCTCTCCAAAAGGAGCAGCCCTGCCGACCCTCGGAGGTGGGGCTCTCCTTGTCTTGCTTAGCCAAGTCCTCGGGCCAGAGACCCAGGGCTGGCGGGGACAGAGGCAGGGCGTCTCCCAGGACGGCTCCGAGGCCCTCACCTGCCCAGGATTTTGCTGACACAGCCGTGGCTGACCCGCAGCTGCCGAGAGATGTCACAGGGCCGCACACCCTGGTGGGCGAGCTCCACGATGCGCTGCCGCACCACGTCGGGTAGGGGCCGGCCGTTCACAAACACCCCCCCGAGCTGGTTCACACCCCCGTGCCCTGCTGGGGAGAGACAAGAAAAAAACACAACACCCCACACGCGGCAGGGACCGGCCATTAGTCAGGGCCCGGAGCCCGGGCCGGGCGAAGGGAGCGCGCAGGGCGTACGGAACATGCTCCCCACCTCGCGGCGGAGGGCGGCGGGCGGACCACGACGCAGAGAACTGGGGCTTGGAACCCGCCGCGCGGTAAAGACGCGGCAGCGCACACGCTGGGGAAGAACGCGACACTGAGACCAGTGCGATGCGCGGGAGAAAGTCAGAGAGGGCATGGAGAAGGCAGGCGACAGCAAAGAGGGGCGAAGGGGAGAAAGCGCGGGACAATCAATGCCAGCGGGGAAGGATTTGGGAACCCGGGTTGAGGCAGCGCCGGCCGAGGACGGAACTGGCACTGGCAACTGGCTCGGAGCGGGATCCCGCCTGCACCGCAGGCAAAGGGGCAGGTGGTGCCAGGGAGGGCTTGGAGGGTGATGATTTGGGGGCTGCTGCATGTGTCGGGCGGGAGCCCTGACAGGAGCTAAGTCACACACACACACACACACACACACACACACACACACACCCCTTTGCTTCCTACCTCTTTCACTGTATTTATTTGTGATCAAAATGTTCTACTTCGGTTCGGTTTGGTTTTCAATCACTGTTTTTCTTTCCTTTATGTCTATTCTGTTTATAATACTTAGGGGCCCCATTTCCCCCACAGCCCCCTACAGTCTAAAGAGGAAAGGAAACAGGTGGAGGAGGGAAGGCGGAAGAGGCAGGGGCTTGGGGTCTGCTGCGCTCTGAGACACAGAGGCGGCGGCCAGCGGTGCGGCTCCGGCAGCAGCCCGGGAACGCAGGCCGCCTGGGCTCGCCCGCCCGGCGCGCTGCGAGGGCCTGGGGGACCTCAGGTCTCGCCCGGGGTCGCATGGCACAGGCCGCCCCGGAAGGCCGAGGTCTCCCGGGGCACTCTGTGTAGCGGGCCCGAGCCAGCAGCACACGTCCCTGTAGCCGCCCAGGAACCTGAGCGGCAAGGGCGCTTGTCCTCTCAGCCGGGAGAAAAGGGCGCTGAGTTTCCAGCGAGGCTCGGGCTCGGGCTCCCGAGGCCGGAGCCAGGCCGGAGGGCGCGGCCGGGCGCCCCAATCTCCCGGCCTACGGCGGCCCGGAAATCCTGCACTCAGCGCAATCCCGCAACCGCAGCTACCGAGCGAGCGAGCCAAGCGCCGAGATTGGCCGCACTGAGTCGGCCCCCGGCAGCCCCGGCCCTGCCAGCTACAAGCGAGTTTTGGAGAAAGCGGGGACATCTGCACTGCCCCCCACCCCGTTTCTCTCCCATCCTCTTCTAAGGGGACCTGAAACAAGCTTGGGCGAAACCCCTGGGGAGAGGCTTCGGGTCGGGCAGCCGGGGAAGGCCAGAACCGCTGCCTTCACCCCGACCCCTCTAGTCTCCACGTCTCTAGCCCCACTCCCCACCCTTCCCCTCCATCCATACCCCAACCATCAATAATTTAGGCCCGGGAGAACTCGCGTTACCGGTCTGAAAAGGCGGCAGCTGCGGGCAGATTAAAGATGAATAATTCAGCCTCCGCGGGCTCTGGGCCCGGCCCCTTGGCCCCAATCTAAGGGGTGGGGATGGGAAAGGGGCCCGGCAGGAGTCCAGGGCCGGGGTCCGCCGGGAGCCGGCGCCCAGTCGGGTCCGGCTTGCGCCACTGCCGCCGGCGCAGACCGGGGCTGCAGCTACTCGCCGGCCCGCGCCGCGGCTCTCGGCCGGCCGTTCTCCGACCACTTTCGGCTGGCCTTGCTCCCCCTCAGCTTGCAAAGTGGTTCCCAGTGGGCGGCCGGGGCTCTGTGGACCCCGAGCAGAACCGGCAACAGAGGAGAGCCGTGGCAGCCGGCCGCGAGGCAGGCGGGCTGGGCAAGGCGGCGGCGGACCGGCTCCACTCCCTCGGAACAGGAGCGAGCGAGGCTGCCCGGCCCGGCTCGCGGAGACCCGCGGCGGCCTGAAGCCCCCCGGCTCGGGTGCCCCGTACTTGGAAAGTATTTAAGAAAATACATTTTATCCCAGGAGTATTTTTTTTTTTCAATAAAAAGCTCTCCCTAAAACGTTAAATGTATCTTGGGAGAAGGGGGGGGGGGGAAGCCAGGTCGGCCTCTTGGCTCTCTGGGCATAATTTCAGATCCAAACAAGGTTTTAAAAGTTTCCTTGTGAGAAGTTACAAATTATCCTTAATTGTTATTCTACAGATGGGGAGGAGTTTTCTATTTAGAATCTTATTTATCTTTAAAGAGAGAGAGTCTGTTCCCCAAAAATCTCAGAACAGTTTTCTGAGTTAAAGACATGCCATGGATTGAATAAATTCAAATTTCATTACAATACTCTCCCATTCCCTATCTTTCTGTTTCCTTTCACCCTTTCTCGTTTTTTTCTGTAATCTCTTTTCAATTTTCGTTGATTTCCTTCCCCGTTTTGAATTCTCTTTCCTTTCTCCCCAGCTTCAGCATTTGCCTTCCTTTTGTTCTTGCCTTCTCGGTTTTTCGCTCTTTGCTGACCCCCGGCCAGGTGGCCGGCAGCGCGGCCCTCAGCAAGGAGTGGGAGGCAGGCGAGGAGAGCCCAGAGCTGAGCAGAACCTGCCCGGACGCTGCGCTGCCCGCTCCCTCTCTGACTTCAATTTCTTCCTTCAGGGAACCCCTCTTTGTTTTTAGAGCATCTCCCAGGCAGATGCAAGGAGAAGGGATGACCACCACATCTTGCCAACCTCAGATTCCCAATTCAGACAGGGAAGGGGAAGGATAGGGAAAGAAAGAGGAAGGGAAAATTCCAAACCAGTGTGCAAGATCCTAGGCGAGGCTGTCAGGACCCAGAGAGGCTGGGAGCAGAGACTCAGAAGGGAGCACCCCACCCCCACACTCTTCCTAGTGCCCAATTGTCCTAAAACTAAGGCTGTCTGTGCTGGGAGTCTCCCCCTGGACACCCACAACTCTAAGTTCCAGGAAGGTAGAGATGTGGAGAGGAAGCGGGAGTATGCAAAAGAGGAGAGGAGACAGAAAATACAGCACCCTGAAAACTGCCTGCCAATTGGTCCCCCAACTCAGTGCAAAAGGCTGCCTAGAGTGGGGTGGCTGGAACCAGGGCCCGGGGCTGTGGATCCCACGACCTAAGAGAGAGCAGGTGGAAGGAGTAAGGCCGATGCTGGGCACCAGGGAAGGGAGGATGGCAGCAGAGGGACTAGGCATGGGTGACAGAAGGCAGCAGGGAGAGAAGCTGGAGGCGTTAGGAGTACCCGGAGAAGGAAAGAGGGAGGACGGAAGGGACCGGGAGCAGCCAGAGTGGCCTCCAAGACTGGACCCGAGCGCAGAGAGCCGGCGCCGTGCTGGGACTGGACCGGGCTGGAACCGAGAGCCGCGAGCAGGGGCAGGAGCCGGGCGCGGGTACTCACGGTGCATCGCGGAGAAGGGGTCTGCTTTGCAGTGCATATCCATGGGGAGGCAGAGGAGCGGGAGCAGCGCGGCCGCCGCCGCCGTGTCGCCTCGCAAACTCAACTTCAGGACTTGAGGAGAAAAGGGAGGGACGGTGGGGGAGGGAGTGTGAGCGGGCGCCCGGCTGCGGCGGGGCGCGCGGGGGCGGATGGGGGGCGCTGCGCTGCGCTCCCCGCGGGACTCCTCCCGGGCCGCCGGGGCTTTGCAGCCGCAGCGGCCGCAACTTCTCACCGTCGGGGCTCCGGGGCTGGACAGTCAGCAGAGCGGCCCCGGGGCGGTGGGCCGGGCCAGGGGGTACGGGGGGCGCATGGCTCGCGCGGCAGCTGCGGCCAGGACTGAGGCCGGGCGGGGCAGGCGGCTCGCTCAGTTCCCCTGGAACCCGGTCATCCAAGAGGCAGCGGTCGGAGAGGACGCGGGGCGGGGGCGGCCCGAGGGCGCCAGGAGGGGAGCGGGGCCGCTCCGAGTAGGGCGAGTTGGCGAAGTTGGCAGAGAAGTAGCAATCCCCGGGATGTCCGAGCCGGCGCCCGCGGGAGGGGAGCGCGCGGGCCGGGCCCCCGCCCCCGGAAAAGGCAGGCGCACGCCGCGGCGGCCGCAAAGGCCGGGAGGGAGGGAGGGCTAGAGGGAGGCGAGCGGCGCCGGCAGCGTCGGGCTGGCCCCAGGTGGGTTGCGGCTGCGAGGAGACTCGGCCGGAGACTGGAGCCTGGGCTCCCGGTGTGTGTCTCTCTAAAAGCTGCAAAGCCCCCTCCAGACCCCCTCCCCCTCCCGCGCCGGGAGATGGATGACTTGTCAGACAAAGGCAATAGATTCCACCACTCTGTGATTCGCCAGCGCCGGAGCCCCGAGCTTCGGCGAGGAGGGCCCCGCGCCTGTCACTCCGGTGCCGGCGCGGGGAGGGCAGGGGAGGGGGAGGCGGGAGGGAGGGAGCGAGCGGCGGGCGAAGGAAAAGGGAGGGAGGGGAGCGGGCCAGCGGGAGGAGGAACGGGAGCTGGGATTAAAACTACACTGAGAAACGAAACTCGGCGATAAGATAAACGTTAGATAAGGATAAAGAGCGGCCAGTCTAATGAATATGCAGGCAACGACAGAGGGCCGCGGAGCGCGCCGCGCTCCGAAGCAGGGCTCTGGGTCCCAACTCGCCCAGCCCTGCTGTCCAGCAGCCAGTGCCCGCAGGCACTGCATGGCCCCGGACCCCGTCAGCACCCTGCTCCTAACCCCGTTACCCTGAGCTCTTGAGTTCCCTCCCGTTCCTTCCTCTCGCGGGCCCTTCCCTGTCGCCTTTCCTTGCCTACTCACCCACGCACCCCCAATTCTCATTCCCGAGCAAAGTACCCAGCAGTTTGTCCGCCCCCGCCCAGCACGCTGCCGCCCGCCTGGAGCCTCTCGGGCCCCCTTGCCCTCTCGGGTCCGTCCAGAACGCTTTGGTTTGGCATTGAGCTGGAGACCTCCGGCGAGGACCCACCTGCTTTGGTGGGACCCAACGGCCGGCGGGAACGCCCGGGGCACTTGGCTCCAGGACCCTCCGGTGGCCGGGTCGGGGGGGAGGGGAGAGGGAACAGAGCGGAGCTGTAGGTCGCTGGCAGAAAAGGATGCGGGAGACCCAGGCTCGCTCTCCCCGGCTGGGGAGAAGAGGAGGCTGCGGACGCGGCTGAGCGCCGCCCGCTGCTAGCTCGGCGGATCCGGAGCGAGCGAAGGAGGCGCAGCTCTCTGGCCTGGCCCCACTTCTGCCGGAGCCGCTAGCCCAGCCTCCGCAGCCCTCGCCGTCACTCGCTCCCTTGCTCGCTGGGTCCGCTTGCACGCACCAGGCAGGAGAAGCCCTTTGTCTCCTAACCGGTTAAGTACAGAATATCCGGGAGATCTTTATGAAATATTTTCCCTCGTCTCATAAATCATCTTGGCACTTCAGCTGATGTTTTAACTCGCTCCCTCCCCCCTCTTCCCTGGGTCCGCTCCAGGACGGCTGGGCGAAGCCCGCGCTGCGCTCTTGCTGCCCAGCCCTGAGGTTCCTCCAGTCCTTCTGCAGCCCCGGGCAGCACGGCGGACTCCTGTGCCTGTCCGCCGGCAGGAGCCTGGGCAGCAGATGGGATCCGGGACTGCATCCGTCTGACTCAGCCCGACTCAGCGTGACTCTAGGCGTCTTGTACCTGGGTCTCCAGGGTACCCCTACTCCTCGTTTGGGGCTCAGACCACAGTCGGCCCAGCATGGTCTGGGGCTCCCACTCCTCAAGGGGCTGAGGGCTGGAATCCTGGTATTTGCCCTCCCTCCGGAGTCTTCCTAAGTCTGATCTGCTTAATCCACCTGCGAGGGTAACTTATGAGAGAGGAAAAACCCTCCTCCTTAGCCCCCTTCTCAGCCCCCACCCCCACTTCCCATGGCAGCCCAGCGTGCTCCCTTGGGCCCGGGGCTGAAAGCGCAGGGTTCAGCCCCGAAGGTTGGTCTCTTCCCCTCAAGGCCTGCAGATGGCGCTCCCGGGTTTCCTTTGGCCTCACAACCCCACGAACACGCACTAACTTTGTGTGGGGAGCCGAGGGGAAAAAAAAGCAGAGTTCCCGCAGCCTAAAGGGACCAGCTTCCAGGCCTGGGAACCAGGTGCACTGTAGCAGGTCCAGAGTTGGGCTTCCTTCGGGGAGGTAGGTACCCAGGAATGGGAGGGGGCCACTGAGGAGAGGGCCCCCTGGTTGAGAGCCGCTGAGAACTGAAGGAGCCCTAGCCCTGGTCTCCTCCTAGGTTGGTCCTGCTGGAAGTTACGTCTGAACTATTGCAGGAGCCAGGTGGACCCCCACATCCACCCATGCCCAAATATCTCTGGAACCAGCTGGACCTCTCCCTGTGTTGCACATGCTCCCAAGTGCGAATGGGCACAGCAGGCATTGTCACACACTGGGCAGAGTGTGCTGCAAGTTGTCTGCCCTCATGAGCACCCGCAGTCTTAATTCCAAGGCAGCCCAAGCCTGCGCCCTGCTCCCAGGTCACCTCCCGGAGACAGCCCTAGCAGGAGGCGCGCCCTCCTCGGCTCCAGCCCTGCTGCAGGCCTAGAAAACTCCCTAAGGGGGAGCACCCGGGGAGCACCCAGGTCGCACGCAGGCCCGGCTTCTCCCTCTGATGCTCCCTACCCCACTTTTTTCTTCTATAGAGTCCAGTAAGGGGGGGGGGCAAGAAAGGGAAAAAAGGGACAAGAAAGAAGAGGAAGGGGAAAAGAGAGGAAGAAAGAAAACAACCCAGCCCCAAACACAACCGAGGCTCCGACCTGTCAGGCTTGGTTGCTTTCCCCCGTCTGCCTCTAAATGAACCTTTTCTCTCTAGTGTTTTCAAAGCGGCCTTTCCACCCCCCAACCTAGGGGCATTTACACTTCAAACAAGGCGCCCGCCTCCCTGCGGAAATTTAAAGGCAAATAAACTTTTGGGGAGTTGCTCTGATACCCATCTCGGGATTTGCTTCATTAGCCGCCTCTGTGCATCTGATCTACCCAATAAATCTTCCTTGCGGATCACGGCTCCTTCGCCTTCTCCGCTCCCTTCCCTGCCAGGCTCGCCCGGCGCCTGGCAGCTCCCACCCTCGCCTCTCGCGGCCAGGCCGGGCGTGCCTGCTCTGCCCGGGCGGCGGTGTCGCACGCAGAGGCGGTGGTCCGCGACAAGCAGCCCCCTGAGCATCCCCACGCCCAGGCGCCCCAAGCCAAGAGTAACTCGCACCTCGGAGTCCCCAGATGCGCTTCTGGGCAGACTGCGTTAGAAGGGCCGTGCGGGCGTGCACTCCGTCCGCTGCCCCCCTTCACGACCCTCCGCGGCTCCCAGGTTCCCAGTTCCCGGCCCCGGCGAGAAAAGGCAGAGGTGTGGCTACCTCCCTGCTGCCCGCAGGGCCCCGACTGGGGCCTGGAGCGGCTCGGCTTGGGCAGGCGGCAGGGCAAGCCTTCCTCCTTCCTCCTCCCCGGGAGCCGGGAGGAGAGCTAAGGCCTGGGCTCTGAGGGAGGGGATTAGAAATTCCGAAATTAAATGTATCTCCCCAGGAAATGCTCCCCACCGCGCGGACCAAATTAAACGCATTAAAGTTCGGGTGGGGGGGGCTGTTTAGAGTGGGGGGGGGTGGTCCGAAGGGAAGAGGAGCGGAGGCAGAGAGGGGGAGGGCGGCGGGCGGCGCTGGGCGGTGGCTCCGGTGTCCAGCTCCGTGGTCCTTCGGGTGAGTCCCACCTGCGGAAATTCCCACCACCCGAAAGCGAGCAAGAAAAGTTTTGACAGTGAAACTCCGGGAAGGACGCCCGCGGCCCGGCACACGCGGGAGCACGCCCTTGGCACTCAGGTCTCAGGCCGCGGGCGCAGCACCCCGGCCCCCTTGCCATCTCGCCCCTCCCCCTTCCTGTCCTCTCCCCGCCCCTCCCCCTGCCTAGCCCTCTGGTCACGTTGGAGGATGGGTTTTTTTTTTTTTTTTTTGGAAGAGCTTCTGGTACAATATGGAGCACCATGGGCTGCAATTTCACACTCCACAGCACATTCCCCCTAAAGCTACTTTCTTTTTTTTTTCATCTGAGACCCCCTAATTTCTGCTTCCTCGCTCCCTCCCTTGCTCCCTCCCCCCCTCCTGCTCTCACTCTTCTTTCCCCGCTTTTGTTCCCAATATTTGGGCTCCCTGTGTGAAGGGGGGGGCTGACTCTGGGCGGCCCCGCCGGCGCGGTCTGTTGGTCCTGCGGAGGCGCAGCGCACGTGCTGCGCCTTTATCCTGCTCGACCCTCCCCCTCTAACCCCGCTGCCCCTCACAAGAGGTCCCTGCCACCCGCCTGGCCCTTCGCAGCCCCTTTGAGGGGAACGACAATACAAGCCACTTGGCCACCAAAGCGGCCTCTTCGCAGCACGGGCCAGCCAGGTGGCTGCCGCCTATGGGCTTCCCAACCCGGGAGGCTGGGAGCTGGGGAAACAGACAAGCCGGGAGAAACGGGGAAACACAGCCTGCAGGTCCATAGGGCGCTAGAAGGGGGGGTGGCAGAGGTCCAGGGAGGTCCTGCTACTCCTGGCTCAGACTGGGACCCAGTGGGTCCCCCTTTCCCAGACTCCCCTGGGTCTCTGCATAGCTGAAGGAGGAAGGAGAGGCTGCCATGGCATGAATAGTTCTTTTGTTTCTTTGTTTGAGCCTCAGTTTTCTCACCTGTAAAATGGGGCTAGTTACACCTGTCCTGTCAAGCTCAGGTACCTAACCAACAGGCATTCTAAAAGCCAGACCTTTCTGTGATAGATACAGGAATCTAGGCCCAGTTTTCTGAACCCTCAAACTTCCAGAGAAGAGAGAGGCTTGAGTGCTTAGCCTGGGTGGGGAGAGGGTTGGGCCCAGCCAACTTCTATCCTGTAAAGGTCACTGGACATTCCCCTCACCGACCCCTCTTCCTCCTTTAAGGATTTGTTTTCCTTTCAATGAGGATACCCCACCCCGTGCTGGTTTATCACTTGCTCTGTCTACCCCAAATGCCACTCCTCCACGTCCACTTCCTGCACGCCCCCCACCCCCACCCCACCCCCTGCCCCAGCAAAACTGCTTAGAGGCTCGGTTAAATTCCTCATGTACACCCCAACAGCCAGGGGAATTGTGGCTTCGGACACCGCCCCCGGACAGTCCGACAAAACCGCTGGGAGGAGCGGCTCATTGCGGGGATTGCACTAGGAAACCCCGTCGGGTCCGGCTCCAAACAAAGAAAGTTGGTCCTCCCAGTACCTGCGGTCAACTTGCCAAAGCCAGAGCGGAGATGAGACGCAGGCGGCGAGAGGCCGACGGGAGGGAGGCACGAGCAGGGAGGGGGGGTGGGAGCAAGGGGTGCGAGGGAACTGGGCAGGCACCTGTCTCTGAAGGCCGGAAGAGGCTGGTTTGGGTGAGGCACAGGTCTCTTCCCGGCCAGCTGCACCCTCCCCCACTCCCCAGGCCGAGGCGAGAGAGTCCGGGTGAGGCTGAGTGGCGGTGCCGGTGGCTAAGTAATGATTAACCGGCCTCTCAGCCGGGCTCGGAGCCCGCGGCCTGACCGGGCTGTGGTCGAGGGAGCCACTGCGGGCGGACCCGGGACGTCTCCCGCGCTCCCTGCCACCGCTGCCGCCGCGCGGAAAGGGGCTGCGGAGGGAGGGGACGGACGGCGGCCAGCGGCAGCCGAAGGGAAACAGTACAGGGCCGAGGCAGCGCCGGTCTCAAAGCCGGGAGGCACAACGCTTGAGCGGGGAGAGGAAGGGGAGAGGACGCGCGGCCCCGCGGCGCCGAGGAGTAGCTGCAGAGGGGCGGGAGGACCCGGGCCGAGTTTCCCGGGAGTTGCGAGCAGGCTCCAAATCTACTGTCTCAGATCCATCCGCCGCGCGCCCGCCCTCCCTTCCTCCTCTGCCAGCAGCTGCGTGGATGTGAGGAGCAGGCGGAGAGCGCGCCAGAGCCGGGAGCGGGTAAGGCAGGGGGAGACCCGCCCCCGAGACGGCCAGGCCGGAGGGCAGGACCGCCGAGGCGCGGGGCAGACTGAGAGGTGGCTGGAGACAAAGGGCCGGAGCGAAGGGCAGAGGCGACTCGGGGGCAAGAGGCGCTGGATGAGACAGAGAGGGGCCCAAGGAAATGGGGGGGGGGGGAGCGGTCTCTCGGGATCGGCCCAGGTCGGCAAACTCCTGCCGTCTGCGCCCACGCCCAGCCTGGAGCCCGCACGTCCGGGCTTCCCCTGGCTCTGTCCTGTGGTCTTGGGTCGCGGCAAGGGGCATAGCCGGGAGTGTGTGGCTGTGGGGGCCTGTGTGGGTGTGCGCGCCTCCCGGCTGTAACGGGCTGGGGAAGGGGAGGAGGGGAGGATTCCCTCCGGAGGGTTCAACCCCTGCAAGCCTCTGCCCTGCTCTCTCCGCCGTCCTGAACTTGAAACAAAAGGGCTGAACTTCAGCCCTCTGGGACAGAGCAGGGTGTCCTTCTGGGAAAGGTGCTTTACTTAGAGACTTTGTCACCTGCATCCAGGATTATTTCTTAACTTTCTGTAGCTGTTCCTAGAAAAGAACAGGTACACATTAAATCTCTGGCAGAGAAGGGCCTGCGTCCCATGTCGAGACCCGCGGCTAACGAATATATTCAAGAAGCTAATAGGAGGGAGCCCCTTTGACCAATTAAGAATTTCTGATGTGTCTCCTTGGGGGCCAAGCGTCTCGTGGTGAGGAGGCAGCGCGCGTGTTAGTGTCGTGAGGGTGTGTAAAAAGTGCGTGTAGGGGAGCGTTCCAGGTGAGGCTGGGATGCGAGCTCTGGACCCACAGCCGGCACCTCCCCCTCCTCCCACTGCCCTTAGCCGAGGCTGCTCCGAGGCCAAGGCTTCTGCAGCCTCTTCCAGCGGGGCCGCCAATCAATTCTGCAGGGCAGCACAGCAATTAATAACGAGGTGAGGAGGCTCAGCAGAAGAGGGTGGGGCGGCGTCGGGCAGTCTCCCCCGGGCTCTGAGGGCCCCCGCGGCAGGACCAGGGAGAGGGAGGGGTCTCGGAGGGCAGACAGAAATCTGGAAACTTAGTGTGGGCCAGATAGTCCAGGGCACCAGGATGGAGAGGCAGGGGACAAGTGGCAGGGAGTCAGAGCCAGCTGGGACAGGCCGGCCGGCGGAGGAAGAATGGAAGGCATCAAATAAACGCCTTGTTTCCCTGGTTCTGGGCATAGGGATGGTGATCGGGGAACACCACAATTCAGCTAGCCACTGTTTCTTGCCCCCTTCCCCTTCCCTGGTGGTTTTCGCTGCTCCAGAACAAGCTCAGCGAGACTAAATAAAACCCGCATCTTTCGCAAACCCGGCTGCGGCGCCGGCGCCGGGGCGTCCGGCAGGCACGCTCGGTCGTGCGCGTCTGTTGTCCTTTAAACTAGCCGGAAGGGGCCAAAAAGGGTGCCGGGGTCCGTCTAGGGGACACCGGGCCCCCGAAGGAGGTGCGCCCAGATGTGGCTGTGGAGGAGATGAAGGCACAGGAGCGGGAGGTGGCAGTGAAAAGGGACGAGGGAGAGAAAGTGGCTGGGAGCGCCGAGGACTCCGCGGCTCGGCTAAGCGGGGCTGCCTGGAGGACAGCCGCGTCCTTTTCCTGCTCGGCTCCGCGGCTCCTCCCTACTGTTCCCTAACTGTGGCTGCCAGGATGTGAGCCCCGCGTCCAGCACTAGCGAGAACAGAGCGAAGGGAAGGGGAACGCGGTACGCCGCCGCCGGTGCCCGCCCCCCCCCCCCGCCCTGCCCCCCACCCCCAGCCGCGGGACGCTGAGCCACACAACGCCCGGTGTGGCTCCTCGGTAGGCACAAGTGCCCCTGCATAAGTAGGAAACTCCCTGGCCTCTTCTGGAGTAGCCAGAGTGCCAGGGCACTTGGGGTGAGGACCTTGCTGGCGCTCAGGAAGCCTAAGCCCCCCGCCCCCGCATTGCTCCGTCTTCCTGAGGCGCTGGGGAGCAGGCCTGGATGCACCTGCTGGGACTCAGGCCTGAGAGGAGGGAAAGGAAAGTGGGAGTATTGGGAGCCTGAGCACCCTGGAGGAGGCGGAAGGCAGGGCAGGTGCAAGGGTAGGAGGCCCAGGGGTCTGGAGGCAACACAGATTCAGTGGCAGGAAAACAGAAGCTCAGTACAGACAAGGAAGGAAGGGGGAGAGAGGTTCCCAGGAAGGCCCAGCCATTAGGTCTGTCCTTGGGCTGCGTATTTATACGGTCGAGGGGGTGCACAGATGGGCTCTCAATTGAATTCCATCTTCAACACCATCAGAGATTGATTTTGTACTCGCTTTTAATTTTGCCATAATTAATTAGATCATTACAACTGTTTGCTATTGATCTCCCTACTTAAACCTCTGGTGTGGAGGGTCTGCCCAGAGCCCTAAAAGCCCAGGAGGCCACGGTTGACACTTCTGGGGGCCCAGATTCCCTGGTGGACACAAGGCCCCCTGATGGGAATGGGGACAGCCCAGGAACTGGGCCTAGCAGCCAGAGCACAGGCAGTGCTGGGGGGTAGGGTGGGACCTGAGTTAGCAGCTGAAAGGACTGGAACCAGAGCTGGAAGGGAGGAGCCAAGGAGAATGAAATTTGGGGAAGGTGAGGAGTGAGGCCAAGAAGGTCTGACCTCTGTGGAATCATTTGGAAAATTCTAGAAACCTGATCCAACCTCTTCCTCTCCACTGAAACTAAACTTGGGCACTTGGCTTCCCTGCTCTGACAACACCAGAGCACCTAATTGGACAGTCAGAGCTGAGTGGGCAGCCCTGAGGGAAAAAGAGTAGCCCTTGGCTAAGGAGACCTCGAGGCTCCTGTGAACCTCCCTTGATCTCCTGGGCAGAGCTTTCTCGACACAAGGTTGGGCACATCTACACTAGTGTTCAGACACCCAAGACCCAGGCGCACAGGTGACTCAACCATGCTCAGGCAGCTTTCCCCACTCACCTTCTCACCAGAAACTAGGGCCTTCCCAATACCCCCAGCTTGGAGAAAGTTGTGCAAAAAATGTGCGGAGAGAAAGTGCGAAGACGAGCTGAGCTCCCTACCCACACAACAGAAAGGAAGGCCAAGTTCTGCAAAGAGCCCGGCCAAGTTGCAACACTCCTGCTATGTGGATGGAAAGTTTTTAGCGAAAGATTTCGAGGACACTGGGAGGGAAGGCCCTGGGGTTGGGGGAGTGCGCAGAGCCCAAGTCGCCCGCGGACACCAAGCACCGGGAGGAAAGAGAAATGCAGTCCACCAGCCCCCTGCCCCGACGGCCCCCACCCCTCTCCAGCGCAGCCCTGCCCTTGCCAGCGGCGGTGACGGGTCTCTCCTAGCTCTTACCTGCCCGACCCGCGCGCTGTTCCATGCTCTGCTCCCCGCCGCCGCCTCCTGGGCCTGGGTCTGCCTTCCTCGCTTCTCTGCGGCCCGACAGCGCGTCTCGCCTTCGCCACCGCCGCCCCGAGATCTGGGCGCAGCCACCCAAGACCGAGCGGCTCAGATAACCCAGGCTGCCGCCGCCTCGGCTGTGCGCTCGGCTCGCGCCCGCGCTCCCACACACGGCCGCGCCGAGGCACAGCACACGCGGAGAAGCCCCGGGCTCTCCGCCCCGCGCACACGCGCGCACACGCACCGAGGCCCCCGCCAGCCGCAGGCAAGCCGGAGGCACCCACAGACCGAATCCCTGGGCTCGCCGCCGCACCCCTCCCCCTCCCCCCCTCTCCGCACTGTCACTTCAGTCGCACTGCTGCGCTCGCAGGGGCGTCCGCGCTCGCCCGTCCTCCCCAACTTCGTGCGGCTCCCTCTGCCCGCGCGGTTCCACCGTCTCCCACACGGCCGCGGGGCTCAGCCTCAGTGCAGACTCGCCCCAACTTTCCCAGGCCCCTCAGCCCTTCCCGGAGGTCCCTGTCACCACTGCGTTCATTATGGAACTGCTCAGATCTCTCACAAGCTCTCCTGCTCCAGGTTCCTTTTTTTTTTTTTCTTTTTAAAAAACTCAGAGAAAAAAAATTGCCGGTTTCTCTGCCTATTAGGAGCCGGTGAGGGCTCAGGGGAAGGGGAAGGACCCCACCCTCCGGGGTTCGCCACACCGACACAGCCACCTGCTGCAGCCCTGCCCTTCTACAGCATCTGGTGCCTCACCCGGCTGGGGGGGGCTCTCGACCTCTCTCCCACAGCATGCCCTCCCAGGCCCCAAATTCTCCCTCAAGCTTCTCACCCCCTGCTTTTCTGGCTCACAGCCTCCTGTACTCCTGCTGCTGGCCTGGGGAAAACCTCGTGAGCACTGTGGCTTCCACCCCTCCTGTACCAGGGCCCCTTCTCTCCTGTGCTCTCTGTCGCATTCCCCCTGCTTGCCCTGGGCCTCCTGCCCTTGCCTGGCCTTGCCCACAGCACCGAGTAACTGCCAGGCTGGTGAGGAAAGTGCAGGGACCAACCCCAGGTGCTGGCCCACTGGGCCCATTTTCTTTCAGGAGCTGGCAGTTGTCTCCTGGGACTCCCTTCCTTTGGCTGAATTTCCTCTACAGAGGTTGTGCAGCTCGGGACAGGAAGCTGAGGGCACAAGAACCCAGTGGCAAACCTCCATCATGGCTCTCCAACGTAAACTTGAAAACATATGACTGTCCACCCTGTCAGGCCCCTCATGGCTAATGTGGTCATCTTCCCAACGTTGCTGATTCCAAACATCAGATTTTTCTCGCTCTTTCTCTCTCTCTCTCTCTCTCTCTCTCTCTCTCTCTCTCTCTTCCTTCCTTCCTTCCTTCCTTCCTTCCTTTTTCCCCATCAAACAGTGATTTTCCAAACCAAGGGCACAAAACCCTAAAAAGAGAATTTTTAAAAATATATTATACACAGAGGAATAAGTACAAGAGAGTAACATGTCCAACAAAATCCACAACTGCCGTGTTGTCACTCCATTACACACACCTGAGGCGGTCACCCACCTCATTAGCCTCTTCCTGTCACCTCCTCGTGCCACGCCCAGTCACCCAGAGGGGTGAGGACTTTCACCTGGCGCTCTTTGTGCCCTTCTCTGAAATAGTGATCCTAATTCTGCCCTTGTCATAGGCCGTGTGCAAGGGATCACTAAAGTGCCAAGCACGGCCACACCTATGTGTGCTGCATGTCACAGACATGAACAAGATCTAATGTCCCAGGCACACAGGCAGAGGGGCAACGGCTGAGGAACCGCACACGGTGGATCAGTGTCCCCTGACTGCTTCTAAGCCAGCTTGTCACAGTGACCTGAACACGGGGCCCAGGGTTGGGGCAGGGCCAGGAGGCCCCAGGCAGGAAAGGTAGCTGAGGCTGTTGGACTAAGCAGTCTGTCTCATACCAGAAGAGTCCAGAGGAAGAAGCACCCCCTTAGCTCATGGCTCTGACACTCTTCCTTTGGAAGCTGGCAAAGTGATGCCAAAGGGCCTGGGCCCCTGCCTCAGCCTCCCAGCAGCCCCCTCTCCCACTGTGTTTCTCTTTGTCTCCTGGTCTCGCCCCTGTCCCCCACAGTCTCTCAGGCCCTTTTGCTCATCGCTCGCCCCATTGATTGAAAGTCTCTCTCAGGTTCTCCAAGGAGTCCCAGGAAAAATGATCCGCCAGCCTATTGATTCTTCATTAGAATTACATTTTCACGTGTGCTAAATTGGTTTTAAAAGCTTTTTCTGTTGTTATTGTCTTGTCAGACCCTGCGGTCCAGGGCAGACCAAGTTTAAATGTTGTGGCTTCTTAGGGGGAAAAAAAAATCACCAGAGCTGGTTCTGTGATGATTCGCGCCTCTGCCTCATTGTTGCCATGATGACAACTGTGATTTCGCTTCAGTATCTCTAGGACAAGGACCCTGCACAAGGCTGCCCGGGTCAGGCGAGGGCTGGCTGCGGAGGGATTTGAATCCCGGAGAAAAGACGCCAGGAGAGTGTTCTGTTCCTGAACATTGAATGTAGCGCTGGAACCTGTATTAGTTGCTCTGGGACAAGAGGAAAAGGAAAGTTAAAAATTTTTTTTTTAAATTCCTTACTCCCTTTCCCAGACTGAATAAAGGAGAAATTAAAAACACCTCCTCCCCTTATTCGACTTCCCTCCTTTCTCCCTTAAATAGCTGGAGAGTGGGGAGGACTGGCCATCTTCACCAGGTGCTAAAGGCAAGGCCAGGCTGGTCACTAGCAGGGCGGTGAGCCTTCTACTCTGCAGGAGCCTGAGAGAAATGAATCCAAATGGGGGGGGGGGGCGGGAGGGAAGAGAGGTGGAAACCGGGGTGGACGAAGGGAGAGACTCCGTGAGGGAGGGGTTTGGGACCCAGACCCTCAGAGAGACAGACACCAGGGACAATCTGGTGGACAGAGAGGATGGGAAAGAAGGAAGGAGGAAGGCAGGCAGTAAAATAAAGAAGGAAAAAGGAGAGAACGGGAAAGGAGGGAAGAGAAAGGGAAGGGAAGGGTGAAGGCCGGCAAAGGAGCAAGCCCCAGGGAGCTCCCTGCCCCCCGCCTCCGCCCCAGCCCGCTCCCTGGCAGGGCAGCCAGCAGGCCACGCTGGGAGTGGGCATGGGCAGCAGCGAGCCGAGCAGGAGAGCCGAATGTCTCCGTGATGTGTTTATCCCCTAATCAGTTCATTAGTTATAAACAACATGACATTAGAAGTTAGGAGGCAGTTGATATTAATTTTTATTTAACTAGTTGATGTTTAATCCGTCACGCCAGGCTGGGTAGCAGCGAGAAAGATCTTCCTGACACAAAACCAGTTAGAACTTCATAAGGCGCAATCAGTGTCCACGGGATGAAACAAACAAGAGAGACAGAGACAGAGAGATGGGGAGACACTGAGAGGCAGAGGAGCCCTGCCAGAGGCCCACTCCTCCCGGGTGGGAGCTGCGCAAACAGGCTGGACAGACAGAGCTGGGACAGGACAGCTCCGGTCCCAGAGTCAAGCTCAGCACAGCCCCGACGTGACGGCGGGAGGCCCAGGACGGCCCAGAATGGGCAGCGCCAGGGAGATCGGCCAGGGCCCAGCCAAGCCTCGCTGCGGTAACGGGGGCGCCTTCGGGAGAGGAATGCCTTCCGGTGTCCGGCAGCGTGGCGGGCGGCCAGGGGCTAAAGGCCCAGGAAGCAAGGGCCCGACTTTGGGAAACTCTCCCTCTCCCACGTCTGCTAGTGGAGAAGGCCCTCCTTCCCTGCCCTGCTAGCGGAAGAACAGGGTCCCTGGCTAGAGAGAGCAGCCGAGCCCGGCAAGGAGTTTGCGCCCAGCGGCTCAAGTTTGACAAAGTTTGCAGCGGTCACAAGCCAGAGCTGGGTGGGTGTGTGCTTGTGCCGGCCAGGGGTGCTGTCAGTGGCACGGAGGGAGGGCGGGAGAGACAGCCTAGGGGCCTTGCAGACCCCAGGGGGCTTCCCCTCCCCCCTGAGTTTGCCTTCACCAGGGGCCCTGCATGGGCGGCTGGGAGCGTTGGTCTGAAGTCCCCCCCAACCCCACCCCGGCTGGCCCGGGTCAAGTTCCCCCCCTTTACCCCCGCCCCGGAGTATGAGCCCTCGGCTTTTTCCACCTTCACTCCGGGCACCGTCCGGGCACAGGCTTGGTCACGGCTTCGTGCGCAGGCAGGGGAGGGGGCCGGGGCTGTAGTTTTCCGCTGTGGCGAAGGACACTGTTCGGAGGGGCAGAGGCATCCTCGCCCGCGCGCAGACTCAGGCCGAGCATCGCACCGACTGCATGTTAATCTGTCTCCACCGCGAAAAGGAAATCGCTGAAATTCCGAAGAAAATTGCCTCTTGCCAACGGTTAATAGTTAACTCAGACAGGAAAGTTCCCAGGGAAAAGGAGAAAACCAGGGCGAGAGGCGCAAGGGAGGCGCCGGGCACCGGCCGCAGCCTGGCCCTGGCCTCTCCACCCCACCCCCACCCCGCCGCCGGCCGCGCCCGGCCCCCGCGCCTCCCCTCCTCGGGCGGCGCCCCCACCCCGTAATTAGCATCGTTTAGTTCACAAAACCTTTCCTGGGAGAAATCTGTTCCCTCGTTCCAGGGCTCGGCTCAGCACCTGATTCCGCCGGGTCAGGCAAATAAATCACTGCGGTGGCAGGGGAGCGGACCCGAGCCCGCCAGGCGGGGGCCGCCCGGGAAAACGAAAAAGTGAGAAAGAGGCGGCGGAACCAGGCGCCGAGGCAGCCCCAGCCCGGCGAGAGCGCCGAGCCCGGGGAGGGAGACCCAAAGCCGGGGAGGGCCCAGGGGCAGGGAAGGGGCCGTACCGCCAAGAGAGGGAGAGGGAGAAGTGAACGAAAAGAAGGCAGATGAGCGGAAGTCACAGAGGAAAGAGCAAGGAGGGAGATTAAGAAGGAGGGAACAAGAGGTTGAAGAAAATAAAAGAAAGTCAAAAGAGCAAATCTTTTGTTTATCTACAAAAACTCCGCTGCTGGGCGCGGCAGTGAGAACGCACCCCGCGGCGGCCGGAGCCCCGCGGCGCGCAGTGACCGCAGACCCGGGCCCCAGGCGGGCTCCGGCGCAGAACTGGACTCCGGTGAAGTTCAGGGCGCGAGGCGCACGGGAGCGCCTGCCCTGCAAGCTGTTTGCGTGTGGGGTGCCCGCTTTGGTCCCGGCGGGCGGGGGCGGATAAAAAAGCACAGGGCTCTTTTTGGGTGAGGGGGCGCGCGTTGGGCGCCTGCGACTTTCTGTCCCGGCGTGGAGAGGCGGGGACGCGGGGTGGGCGGGCTGTGGCGCTTAGCTCAGACCTCCAGGGTCTCCGCACCTCGACCCCGCACTCTTCCGCAGGAGAGTGGAGAAAGCCCCTCTCGGAGGATCCCCAGCACCCAGGCTACAGCTCCCAGAAAAAACGAACGCAGCGAGAAGCGCGACCGGGCGCCAGCGGAGGGCGCATTTCCTGAGCCGCCTCGCCGCGGCTACGCAGCCGCGCCGCGCAGATGTCACCCGCTCCCGGCGCCCGGTGCGGCCCTGGGCTACCCAGACCAGAGCGTGAAGAGCAGGAAGGGAAAGAGAAGAAGAAGTGGGGAGGCGAGCTGTGTGTGGGGGGTGTCGGTGCAGAAGGGAAGCAAAGAGCATGGAAAAGTGTGGGTACCAGAGGCTGTCTCCCCTCCCATTAGACGAGGTCCCTGCGTGGACATAGGTGGGAGCGCCCCTTCCCAGCCTCACCGTTGCTAGCCCAGGTGGTTTGGCGCCCCCAGGACCTCGAACTGTAGCCTGAGACCCCAGGCACGGTCGCTGGAGGCGCTGTGTGCGCCTGACCGACCAAGGGTAAAGAGAAGGCGGCTTCTCTGCTCACTCGCAGCCTCTGGGACGACAAACGCCCGCAGAATTTTCAACCTGTGAAGCTTCCAGGTCGATCTGGTCCGCTCCGTCGCCCCTTGCCTGCCCCTCCCCCACCGTCTCCCCCCACCACCCGGACATGAGTCAGCCACCGAGCTGGGCAATAGTGGGGGGGGGGGCGGGAGGGGCGGAGGAGGGAAGTCTTCCAGGAAGGGGACTTTTAGACACTTCTGATCTCTGCACAGAAACAGGATGCGGCTGATGCCCAACCAGAATTCTCCAGACTGGAGCAAGTGGCCTGGCAGTGACTAAGCTGGGCACCGGACAGACAAGGCATCAGTTAGTCAGTCAGTGAACATGGGTCTGCATGTGCTGGTCACCGTGACTAGAGAGGTAAATCCGACCTTGGACATTATCTGCTGGCAAAGAGAGAGCTGGAAACCAAGAAGCTGCAGAAAGTGCAAGGTGCGGGCTAGAAGGATGGCTGGGGGTGGCAGGTCACACATCCTAGAGAGGCTGGCTTTGGGCAGATGATCAGATATATACCCAACGCAGGGCACGAGAGGCAGCGGAGTGGGAGAGCAGCAGGATTCCGTGAAGCTGTGGGGACCGTGCAGCAACATGGGGACAGTGTTCCAGTGTGGGGAGGGAGGCAAAGGAACCAAGGCTGGGAGGTGGGCAGGGCCAAGGTGGAGGAGCTGGTCTGCGAGGGAGTTTGGATCAGTCTCGGTAGGCCAGAGGATGCCTTTGAATCAGGGGAGTGAAACAGATCTGATTTGGAGGGGAAAAGCAATTTTTGGGCTGGAGGAGCATGAGCAGAACGTGGGCAAGTGGTTTCCACTAGAGACGATCTGAGACCTTGGAACAAAACCAAAATCCAAGGGAGACAGAGAAGAGAGGGTAGACTTGAGAGATGGAGACAGGATGCGGGCAGGTGTCACGTCTGTGAACTGGGGGTAGGAATCCTGGCCCTGTAGAATTGATGCATGGGTTAAACAAGCTCACGTATCCCTAGCATGTAGATGTTTGTGTCTCAGCCCCAGACTGCTTCACGCACTGATGGGGTCTGTCTCCTAGGCAGGCACATGGGGTCAGGGGCGCTGTCCATCTAGAAGGCCCCACTCAAGCAAGCTAGTGATAGTAACAGTGATAACAAGTAACATGCCTGAAGGGTTGTTCTGAGTGCTTTATACACAGTTTTGCCCCAACCTTTACCAGCTACTATTAATGCCATTTTACAGATGAGAAAATTGAGGCACAGGGAGTTTTAGTGACTCATCCACATTCACACAGTGAGTAGGTGGCAAGGGTAAGGGTAAGGGTAAGGGTAAATCTTCCCTTCATAACCTGTACTCTTAGACGAATATTAAAATATTCCATGTCCCAAGTGGGAAGTTGGGGTTGGGGAGGAGAAGCCATTCTGGCTGTGGCTGGGGGGACTCTTTAAGGGCACCTGTTTGGTGAAACCAGGAACCCTCCTCCCCTCTCTCTTCAGACCCTCCCAGCAGTCCCTTTTACTACCTTTGGTCTTTTCTGAGACCAGGTCATCGGAGATTGAAGCTACTCACCCACGGGGCTGTCAGCAGCCCTCCAGGAAGCTCGGAGCCCCTCCGGCCTTCCCTGCTGGATGGCGTCCCCCACCAGGCACCCCCAGTCTCTTCCAGCTCCCAGGCCTGTGGCCTCAGTGTGGGAGGAGCCTCCCTCCATGCCTTATTCCAGATGGGCTCAGCCTCTGCTCAGGCGGCAGGGAGTCCTGGTCCTCAGATGCCAGCCACAGACCAGAATCCCAAGAGCTGATCCTGGTGCCCCCACATGCAGGCCTGACCTGGGTTGCCCCCTGCAGATCCCTCAGGAGCCTGCCCCCCCAACCCAGAACCGCAGATGGATAGGGGTCCATCCTCTCTCCAGGCTCCCCTGTGTCCACACAACAGGACAACCAACTCTGTGGCTGACCTCAGAGAGCTGCCCCATTCTATCCCAGAATGCCCTGCACTCCCTACTTTTTTTTTTTTTTTTTTTTTTAGTGAGAGAGACAAAGAGAAAGGTCTTCCTTCCATTGGTTCACCCCCCAAATGGCCTCTACGGCCAGCACGCTACGTTGATCTGAAACCAGGAGCCAGGTGCTTCCTCCTGGTCTCCCATGCAGGTGCAGGGCCCAAGCACTTGGGCCATCCATCTCCTGGGCCACAGCAGAGAGCTGGACTGGAAGAGGAGCAACCAGGATAGAATTTGGTGCCCCTACCGGGACTAGAACTCAGGGTGCTGGTGCTACAGCACTCCCTGCTGTCTTTTATTTTGGCCCTTGGGCAGGAGCTGGTTAGGCCCAAATACGGAAGTTAGAGAAGTTCTGGAATGTTCCAGGTCTGGTGGAGACCATCTCTGACTTCATTTAACCTCTCCAGGTAGAACAAGGCAGAAGTGAATATGTATGTGTGTGGGGAGAAGGGGCCTGGGCCTATGTTTGGTGAGGAGATAGATCTAATTTTTAAATTGGAATTTAACCATTTCTTTGCAGATACGCCAGGGGGCCTATTCCAAAGGACTCATGAGTTCTTTGAGATAGTTACTGTAGTTGAGCAGATTTATCTCCAAAGTACCAGTACCATGGAGCAAAATCATTCATGTCCTTCTCTTGGGGAGCTTGCATTCCCAGGCCAGTCTTTTAGAAATCTCCCAGGTTAAGCTGCTGCTTGCAACACCCGCCTTCCATACCAGAGAGCCTGGGACCCAGCCCAGCTTCTAACAGTGTGCCTGGGAGGCAACAGCTGATTGCTCAAGTATTGGAGTCCCTGCCACCCACGTGGGGACCCAGATGGAGTTCCCAAGTTTGTCCTGACCCAGCCCCGGCTGTTCCAGGCACAGGCACTTGGAGGGGAGTGAAATGAAGTGGAAGATTCTTTTTCTCTCTGCCTTTCAAATAAGGAAAGAATAAATACGCATTAAAAATTAAAATCAGCCCTGAAGATGGACAGGGTGTTGGGCAATATTGCCCAACCATTCAGACCGGGGTTCCAGGCCACAGGCGCTTGCTGCACCTCCTCAGCCCTTGGCCAAGTGTTATGTGTTTGGTGGTGGTGGGGGGGGTGGTTTCTGTCTGCAGCGTCCCTGAAATAAAGATCGACCCTCCCGAGGGCAAGTTACTCTATAAGCCTTCCTCTGCTGAGACGTGGGAAACCTCACCCTTTCTGCGTGGGAAAATCAAAAGTCCCAGAGCGCCCCGCACGGTGCCTGACACACACAGGGTCCCATAAGTGACTTTGTCATTAGCCTGTTTCTCTCCTGGAACCCTCACTGCTCGGGGGTCATGGGCACTCCTGGACACCTGGCCGCTCGGAGTGTGCGCATCTTCCGCGAGAGCCGCGCTTCCGGCCAGTGACTGCGCACCTGCTAACCCAGGCGCCGAGCGCTTCGCTGGGCTGCGCAAGCGCGGGCCGGGGCGGAGGTGGGTCTGCCGGGTCAGACGCAGCCCCAGTGGGACGCGGGGCCTAGCTGCCGCCGCCGCCACGGAGCCCTCCGGGCTTAGCACTGCCCCTAGGCCCGGCGCGTCCTCCGCGCTCCGAACGCAGCTCGTCCACCGCCCGGCCCGCCCCGCCTGCCGCGCGCCGGCGCTCGATTAATAATCATAAACCCCCCGCTCACCCTCCTCTTAAAATTAATAACTCTGTAATTAGAGTCATTTCGGAAGCCTCCTGAGCCGCCGAGGCCGGCCGGGTCGCAGGCCGCCCCGCGCCGTGGGCAGGCGGGAGGCGGCGGCCGGGTGCGGCGGCCGCGGCATCTGCGGGGACAGAATGAGAATTAAAATCGCTCTCAACATCCAGTACACTTTTTATCAGCCATCTATCTGAGAGCCGGGCCCATTCATCATCCGAGGCATTCTCCCTGAAAACAAGACCCATTCAGATTTTATACAAATTATCATATTTATCATCGTCTCCAACTCCGGAGTAACATCTCCGCCAAGTGTCTGCCGCCTCCCCGGGGAGCCACGCGCCTCGGAGCGCCTGAGCGCCGCCGCCCCGCAACTCCCCGCCCCCATCTCGGGCCTGTCTCTGGCCTTTCATCCGCCCGTCTCCACTTCCCCCACCGCGTGCTCTCTTCCCCGTTTCCCATCCATCTCTCTCTCTGCTGCTGCTCCCACCCCCGCCTTTGGTCTTGCCCGGCCGCCCCCCCCCCCAGCTTCCTCTTCTCCCCAGGTCCCCCCCAGCTGGTCTCCAGGGCCCACTTGAGTCCTCTCTGGCCCCCCCCCCCCCCCCCCCCCGCTTCTCTGGTTGTCTCCTCTCATCTCCCCTTTCTCTGTTGGAACCCAGAAGCACGGAGGGTCACTGAGGACAGGCCGGGCTGGGCAGGTGTTCCAAAGTGGGGCTCTGCACGTGGATTGGAGGGGGCCCCTGGGGCCCACATCCTGCAGGGGGAAGTCAGGAAGCACTGTAAGGGGAGACAGGTTCATGCCTATCACATCTCCACACCAGATACACATGCAGTCCGCTGAGGGCATAGCACAAAACTGCTGCCACACAACACGTACCCCCATCACACAGCCCCCTAACACCCAGTCCTCTCACACCACACACGCACAGCTTCCAGTGCGCTTGCACTTCCCCTAGTACACACAGCCCTCAGCACCACCCTCCACAGGCCCTCCCCGAACACACACAGCCCATGTCACAGGCATATGCGCGTGAATGCAGGGAGACGCACACATTCCAAGCCAGGGGTGCATCCCCTCCTGTCCTCCTGTGCAGGTCTCCTTCCTTCTCCCCCGCCTGCTCCTCTTTCTCTTCTCCCCTCAGCTGGCATGCACCTTCAGATGGGAACCAGTCCGGCACCACAGCTCCTGCAGCTCTGCTGGCTTGAGTCTCCCTGGAGCCGCCAAGACGGTCGCTGGCCTGTCCAGCTCTGGGAGGCCTGCCCGGTCCAGCCTGCAGACATGGGGCATGTGAGTCTTGGAGAAGACCTCCTAGGAGACACAGGCTTCTGACCCAAAGGACCATCCGGGAGCAACTGTTTCCTTCCTAGGTCTCAGTCCCCTGTGTGTCCCTCCTGGCCTCCAGGCAGCAGCGTGATAGCCAGGGCCCCTCTGACCTGGTCCAGCCTCAGTTTCCCATCAAAAGGAGCCTGCAGCTGCATCTGCTGGGGCCACTGGTTGATTAATGGATTAATTAGTTAATTCCTCAGTTATTGACTCAGCAAGCATTCCTGAGTGCCAGCTCTGCGCTCGACGCTCGACGGGAGCCTGCAGCGGTGGACGAGCGATGACTGGCCCCTGTCTCTGTGGAGTGGACTGCCTGGAGCAGTGCCCCCAAGAGAGCTTCCACAATGGTGCAAATGTTCCACGTCTACGCTGCTCACCACAACAGCCACCAGCCAGCCACGTGTGGTGTTGGGGTCTTCAGATGTGGCAAGTGTGACTGGGGAATTGATTTTTAATTTCATTTAATTGCAATCTAGTTAACATAACTATGGCCAGTGGCTACTGTATTGGGCAGCACAGGTCTACTGGGCACATTAGCCTTCACTTTGTTCAATGGAGCAGGATGCACATGAAGGCGCTCCCTCCCTCCTGCTAGGGGAAGGCCCAGAAGTAGGAGCAAGGGCCTGAGAGCACTGGCTTCTCCTCTTTGCACCACTGATTCTCCACACTAAGAATGCCACCTACCCACACCTGCAGGAGCCCAAGGACCTGTGGCCCTGAAACTGTGGATGAGCGGTTATCACAAAGAGGATTTGGTACCAAACGCGAGGGATTTGCATCTGCTGTGTCATCAGTCGCCCCCTTCCTGCCCCCCACCCCACAGCTCATAGACAGCCCTAGGGGCAGGAAGAGTTAGGAAGACAGCAGAGAGGGGGGTCTGGGGGACTGCACAGCACAGGCCTCTTTAAAGGACCAGGCTCTGCAGCCCTGGAGAGGGCTGCCATGCAGAAGTGGGAGCCAGGGAAGTCACACTGGCAGACTTGTTTACAAATATTTATTTAGTTATTAGAAAGGGAGAGTGACAGAGAGAAGGGAGAGAGCTTCCATCCACTAGTTCACTCCCCAAATGGCTGCAATAGCCAGGGCTGGGCCAGGCCAAAGCCAGGAGCCCAGGTCTCCCACACGGTTGGCAGACCCTCAAGTACTTTAGTTGTCATGCACTGCTTCCCAGGCACGGTAGCAGGGAGCTGGAATGGAGGCGGAGTAGTGGGCACGCTAACTGGCCCTCTGATACACATCCCAAGCAGTGGCTTAACCTGCTGCACCACAATGCCTACCTCAAATTGTCTGATTTTTTTTTTTGAAGAGCAATCATAAATACTGATTTTTACTTGAAATTCATTGGAAACTATTTAGAATTTAAAAAACAAAGAAACCTGATCGGGCAGATGAAATGAGGATGAGTGCGGGCGGTGAAGCTTGTTTGCAGAGGCGCGCTCGCTAGGCCCACCTTGCAGCCTGGTTAAACAACGTCCAGCACCTCTGCTCCAGGCGCTACTAGGCAGCCTCAACCAGGGGGAAGTGACTCCTCGTAGATAGTCGTAGAAGGCTGTCCAAAGTAAACTGAGTGACAAAGGAAGGCCTGGAGCAACGCGCAACATCCCATTGGGACAGAACTCACAGAGCAAGGAACTTCAAAACCTTTTGGAAAGTGAAATTAAAAGATATGTTTACCTTTCTCTCTGTCTCTCTCACTGTCTGTAACTCTACCTGTCAAATAAATTTTAAAAAGAGAGATATGTTTATCCACGTGCAAACAATCTTCAGAGGCAGGTGTCCGACCTAGTGGCTAAGCTGCCACGTGTGATGTCATAGCATCCAACATCAGAGTGCCTGGGTTCGAGTCTTGACTTCACTGCCAATCTTAGCTTCCTTCTAATGTGCACCCCGCGAGGCAGCGGTGATGGCCCAAGCAGGTGGGTCTCTGCCACCCACGTGGGAGACCTGCTTTGTGTTCCCTGGGCTCCCAAAGTCCTCCCATTTGGATGGGAGCTCTCTCACTATCTCAATCTCTCTGCTTTCCAAATAAGCAAATAAATAATTTTTAAAATGTTTGAAATCCATGCATATGAAGAGTCTGAAAAGTTCATGGAAAATGCATATTGTGAAGAAAACTATGCATGAATGTCAAAAATTTATGCCAAAATAAACATCTTTTAATTCCATTTTCCCACAATTTCCTTTTTCAAAGATGTATTTATTTATTTGAAAGGCACATTAGCAGAGAGAGAGAGGGAGGGGCATAGACACACACACACACACACACACACACACACACCTCTTCCATCCACTGATTCACTCCCCAAATGGCTGCAAGAATCCAAGGAACCTGAAACTCCATCTAGGTCTCTTATGTGGATGTCAGGGGCCGAAGGACCTGGGCCATCTTCTGCTGCTTTCCCAGGTGCATTAGTAGGGAGCTGGATCAGAATTGGGGCAGGGCCAGTGCTGGGCCACAGTAGGTTAAGCCTCTGCCTGCGGCATTGGCATCCCACATGGGCTCGCGTTCAAGTCCCAGCTGCTTCACTTCCACTCCAACTCACTGCTGATGGCCTGGGAAAGCAGTGGAAGATGGCCCAAGTGCTTGGGAAGAAGCTCCTGGCTCCTGGCTTTGGATGGGCCCAGCTCTAGTCATTGTGGCCATCTAGGGAGTGAACCAGCAGATGGAAGATCTCTCTCTCTGTGTCTCCCTCTCTTTGCCTGTGACTCTCAAGTAAATAAATCTTAAAAAAAGAAGTGGAGCAGCTGCGACTCATATGGGATGACTGGCATCGCAGGCTGCAGTTTAACTTGCTGCGCCACAATGCCAGCTCCTCCCACAACCTCCTGAAGTCTGTGCACATTCATACCCACATTTGTATTGCATAGATTAGTTCCAGGAAGATACAAGAAACCAGAAAGAGTGGTTGTCACAGGAAGGGGGCGGGGAGTAGAAGGAAAGCTGCTTCCTCCATACCCTATGGCAAGTACTGACTTCCGCGCTAACTGCACGATTTATCTGTTTACAGTGCGGGCTGAGCAAACCTGGTGGAAGGCCAGCTGTGGCTTTTGGGTGACATGTTTGTAAACTCAGGTCCTCATAAGGTATCCCTTTGAAGTAGGGGCGGCTGACCCCATTATACAGGGGAGGATTACAGCTGCTTAAATTCCTACCCCCACTAGGAGCTTGCATCCCAACCTGGTTCCCATGGCTCACCGGCCAGGCCTCCACATTGCCTCTTCCCAGAAGAGATGGTCATCATGATACCAACAACAGTGTTTAGTAGGAATCTGTTACGTGCTAGGCTCTGTAATGAAGAATTTAGGCCATATTTAATCCTCACAAAGATCGTACAAACTTGACACCATTATTCTCCCATTTTACGGATGAGAAAGGTGAGACATGGAGTTCATTAAGCTGCACCTCAGCCAGGAAGTGGTAGAGCTGAGAACTTACCTGGTATTATAACTTCAAATTTCAGTTCTTAGTAGTTTCAACACACAGAGAATTCTGTATTCTGCTTTTGTATCCCACTGAGGGCTCATTCCAGAAATGCCCTATCACGCCTCTTTGAGGCTTGCCACAATTGTGCACTGGCCTCCCCTGTGTGGACCTACGTACAAGTGTATTTGCTCAAATACAGCTGTGCAGGTCCAGAGGCCCCCAGCCCCTCCCCAGAACAGATGTCCTTTGCTCTCTTCTGTGGGGAGAAGAAATGACATCTAACTGCCCCTAGTGGTCCTTCCGACTCCTCGCCACCCTCTCTTCCTGCTCACACCCTCGCCTTGCCCTGGGAACCATGGGGAAAGCATGGTGCAGGGGCCCCAAGCTGGAGATGGAGGCAGACTGCAGGAGGAGCCAGCTCAGCAGTGCTCAAGGCACTGAGTCCCCACACAAGTGTCCCCTCCTCCACAAACTTGTCCTGCCAGGCCTGGACAGAAAGCAAGTGAACTGCCCCCTCCCCAAATTCCCCAGCCACAGGCCTAGGTCCCTGGGCCCCAGTACATGGTTATGGAAGAACAAGCAGGTGGATACTGAGGAACCACTCCCCTGCTCCACCAGTACCTGTGCCCCACTTACGTGGGCACAACCCAGGCTCTGGCAGGATCCAGAATCCTGGAAGACCTAGGGCAGTCAGAGGCGGCCCTGGGAATGACAAATCTGGTAACCGATTGACCTCCTAGGCCTCCCCTGGGGCCTCAAGCAATTTAAAATTCTAAGGAATTTATTTTAGAAATATATATATATAAAGCACTTGCAATTACTTGGCAGCGTTCTAAACACTTTGCAAGTGTGCTGGTTTCCTACTGCTGCTGTACCAAATCAGGAAATCCTAAGCGACCTCAAACAACACATTTGTTATTTAAAGTAATTTAGCTCTTTGTTTGAAAAGCAGAGCAATGGACACACACACACAGAGGGAGAAAGAGAGAGAGAGAGAGAGAGAATCTTCCACCTGATGATTCACTCCCCAAATGGCCACAACAGCCAGGTCTGGGCCAGGCAGAAGCCAGGAGCCAGGAGTCAGGGACTCCCTCTGGTCTCCCACATGGATGGCAGGGGCCCAAGCACTTGGGCCAGCTTCTGTTGTCTTCCCAGGTGCATCAGCAGGGAGCTGGATTGGAAATGGACCAGCCAGGACTTGAACACGCACTCCAATATGGGACACTGGTAATGCAAAACACCGGCCCCCAGTCAACACATTTGTTATCTTACATTTGAGTTTGGAATTCTCAAATGGCTCAGAAGAGTGTGTTCCTTCTGGAGGCTCTAGGGAAACACCTGGTTCCTTGTTTTTTTCCATATTCGTTGGTTTGCTGCGTCACTCCGATCACAGCTTCTGTGTTCACTCCTCCTTTGATTCTGAGATGTTTCCCTCCCATAAGGATCTTTGTGATGACACTGGGCCCATCCAGATATCCATGACTACTGCCTCATCTCAAGATCCTTCATGTGGGGCCAGTGTTGTGGCACAGTGTGTAAGCTGCTTCCTGAGGCACCAGCGTCCCATGTGGGCCCTGGTTCAAATCCCATCTGCTCCCCTTCCAGTTCAGCTCCCTTCTAATCACCTGGGAAAGCAGTGGAGGACGGCCCAAGATGGAGTATCTGGCTCCTGGCTTCAGCTTGGCCCAGCCCTGGCTATTGCGGCCATTTGGGGAGTGAACCAGTGGATGGAAGATTTCTTGCTGTCTCTCCCTCTATGTCACTTTGCCTCTCAAATAAATAAAATGAATATTTAAAAAAAAGACCTTTAACATAATCCCATTTGCAAAATCCCCTTTGACATGAGGGTAACATATTTGTAAGATTTCTGAGGTTAGGATATGGATATTGGGTGAGGGGAAGCCATTATTCTGTAGACCACAGCAAATATTAACCCGTCTAACGGTAATGAGAACTCTATGAAAGAGGTACAACTGTCCCCATCTGCTAATATGGAAACTAAGACAGCCAGAAGAGCTTACGTCATTTGCCTTAGGTCATACATTTAGTACACAAACAGGGTACAACTGTTCTTGAGCTCTCTCTCTTATACTTTCTTACCCTCTCACCCTCCCCCCACCACAGGCTTCCCTCACCCAATAAACCTTTCCTCTAAAGAGAGAGAGAGAGAGAAAGAGAGAGAGAGAGAGGACAATTTAATCCCAAGAAATCTGTGTCCAGGGACTCTGCTCTTCGCTGCCACCCCACACATATTTGGAGGTCTGGCAGAAGCAGCAGCTCTGTGCCTGCATCTGCTGATACACCCGTGTACTCGGACATCTCACACCATGTCTGCACATTTTAATAGCACATACACACACATACATGCCCTTCACACACATGTATTCTGCTACAATACAGATGCACTACAGACACACATACATGAATATGCACAAAAATGCTCAGGCACACAATCCACAAACATCTGCTCTGCTTACATACACTCACACTGGACACATGTACGTACATTCTCACACACAGTGTTTTAGATAGTATCAGCACACACACACATCCTGTGCTCACGGCTACACAGTACCTTCTGATAAATATACATCTTGCACACACATACACAGACCAACCCGAAAATGTGCATCTTCTTTATAAGCACACCTTACAAAGAAGATACACAATGTGCCTGCCCTGACACCTGTATCCTGCACCTGAAAACCCACACACATTTTTTCATATGGTTGCTGTCTGGACACTCATCTTACCCACACAAATTCTGTGCATACACACATATACCCCTCACAGAGACTCACCTGTCACACACATTATGAACAGCCACCCATCGCCATGCCTGGAGTACCCTACTGACACTCATGCCATGGATATGTTCTCCAGTACTATGCACATACAGAGACCCTGAGAACATACACCATGTGCACACACACACACACACACCTTGAATACACACACACACAGTTCCTTCTTAGTACATTTTATAAACACATCCTGCTAGTTCTAGGAACCTATATCCTATTCAGCAAGTCTAAATCCATATTGATTTCTCTACTTTAATCAGCACGACACATTAAAAAGCAACTTCACAAGTGTACAGCCCCATCGGGGCTTCCGCAGGCATTCTCCAACATTCCAGGTGGGTTATGCCCATTTTCCTGGGGAGGAGGCTGAGGCCGAGGGGCGGGGCTAGCCCCGGACCGCCCCGCCCCCGCCCCGCCCCACCCGCACGCTGGAGAGGTGTGATCAGCCCCCGGCACGTATCCCTCAGCCCCAACAGAAAAGTAGTTCCAATACCATGTTTGTTAACTAGGTTATCTAGGCTGTGGAAGATTTTAATGCTGAATTTTATAGCTTTACCACGCTCTGCCGTCCTTGTGAATATTGTAATATTGCATTTTTTACAAGTTACTCTTCTGTTAATGTTCCAGCTAGTAACTTTTATAATCCTCCTCAATGAAATTTTTTTGTATTCTTCCGCACCGTTAACCCCAATGGCGGCGCCTCGGCCCCTGGCAGGAGGCAGATACGAGATGAATTCCTCTTTAATCAGAAATAATAATAATAAAAACACACGCGGCTCCGCTGCCTCTCGCTCCGGCTTCCCTCGCCGCCGCCGCCGCCTCTCGGGGCGCCTGTGGACCCTGCGGCCTGGGCCCCAGGCGGCTTCCGACGGAGGGCGCTGGCGGCGGCGGGGCCTCGGCCGCCTCCCTGCCCGAATCCGGCGCTTCGAGCCTGGCTCCGCCGCTGCGGGCCTCTGAGGGTCTCCGCCTCGCATCCACCCGTCTGCGCTGCTGCCCGGGCCACCCGCTGTTCTTTATCTGCCCCCTCAGTGAGGCTCCCCTGAGTCCTCCGCCCTTCTCCGCGCCGGCTCTGCTCGCCTCCGGGTCTTCTTGTCCATCTCTTGATCCTCCACCATTTCCGGTCTCCGCGTCCTTCCCTACTTTTTTCTTCTCAGACCGGAAGCCGCCCGAGGTGGGAACTGGGGAGTCAATGTGATGAGATGGACCCCGGTTAGTGAAATGGGGCTTTGGACCAGGCTGTGGCTGGTCTGGGGTTGGGGTACATTTAGAAAAACTAGGTAAGGGAGACGGTTGGGATGGCTGGGTGCGCAAGTTCCGCCAAGAGGTCAACTGGAGGAGGTGATGTCCAAGGCCTGAGGTTATAGAGAAAGCAGCCGGGCAAGGGAGCCCTGGACTAGTGTCAGACAGCCTCCTGCCCTGGGATCCTTTCCATCTAAGGGAAAGACTCACCGTGGAGGTAGGGTGATATGGCTGTTAGAGATGAGAGGGGGAGGCAGGACGGGTGTGTGTGTGTGTGTGTGCTTGTGAACTGGATGAAGGGCCTGGCTCAATGACAGTGGCACAAGAAACCATGATTCAAGAACACAGCAGACCCGTGAATCCCTTCATTAAGTCAACAAGCATTGAGCATCTAGTATGTTCTGTGCTAGACCAGGGGAACAGACCCCGTGGAACTTGGGTAAGGGTGGAAGTGACAGATACATATCAATAATTGCAAACTCGAATCACTGCTGAGGATTTTTTTTTTTTTGAGACTCTTGCCTCCCATTTTACAGAGGGTGGAAACACCCTCCCCCCCATCCTCACCCGCGCCGCCAGAATTTATCGGCTGCTCTGCAAGACTGCCCGCTGTTAGAGCTTCCCAGCGACGCCGTAATCTTGCCACTGCAGACCCCTCCTCCCTCAGCCTGCAGAGGGGATGACGGACCCACACGTGAGAACAGAGGTGCCTAACATCTGGAAAGTGGAGCCCCAGCGCAGCCGAACATCTGGAGCCCTAATCGCTGGAGCCGCCAGCGGCCCAGGACTCAGAGGCTTGGAAGTGGATGTGGAGCGCGAGGGCTCAGCTATCCTGGCGTTCAGTGCCCCTGTCCCGGCGTCCCGCCCTCCGAGTTTTGTACCCCCGCTCGCGGCCCGCCAGTGCCCCTGTGTGTACGCCTCACCCCACCAGTGGAGGCCCAGGGCCTCTAGTGCTCCCCATTCCAGTCTCCACTGCAAGTCAGAAGCCTGCCGGTGAGGGGGCTATTTTTGAACCGGGACCTGGGGAGGAGGAAAGGAGCGGGACCAGAGTGGGAGAGGGGAGGAGCGGGCAGGCGGGGCGGGGATGCCCGCGCGCCTGTGCGGAGCGCGTAAGCTGCGAGCGCCCGCGACAGTAAAACATCTGTAATGTGCCATTCGCCGCTGCTCGCTGATTGCTCATGGATTAAAGATTAAAATCTCGGCTTTGGCAGATGGGGAGAGAGAGGAAACTCTTACGAGCACGTTTTGCATCTGCATTTCATTCTGCTCTGCTCCCTGCGCCACGCCTGGTGGCGTCCGCCCTACCCCGCCCACCCAGCTCCCGTCTCCCCCTGCGCGCCCAGGCTGGGCCGGACCCCGCGGCCCCCCGGTCCTCTTCCCTCCCTTCCAGTCGCTCCGACTCCCGGCCCTTCCCCTCCTCCCCTCGTCTCTCTCGTCTGGGGCTCCCGCCTCTGACCCGGTGTGGGTCACTTCAGGCTCCAGGCAGGATATGCTGAAGCTCCCCAGAAAGGGGTATGCTCGGGTCCGCGAGCTGCGGGCGCCACCCACGTGCCTGCCGCCCCTAGCCGGTAGGAGGCCGGGAGGGCTGGGGCGCAGGGTGGATCCAGTCTGGTACCCTGGTTATGGTGGAGATTAACTGTGGCACAGCCTAGCCGGCTCACCTGGGCAATTGTCTCCGCCTTGCCGCCGTTGTAACACTGCGGAGGCAGGGAGTGGGGACGGAGCCGGAACGGGGGTCGGAAGGACACCCAGGAGCGCTAGCATTGGCGCGGGGCGGGGTGAGGGAGGGGGCACTCTTGGAACAGGGCTCGTTCAGACTTTCGGATGGTCCTTGTAAATTAGCCTGGTCGCGGCCCACTGTGGAGTTACAACCCCAGCTCAGGCAAATGTGGGGTAGGTCCCCTGGCAGCCCCATTTCCCCCTCCCTCCCAGAATGTGTCTCTGGCATTAAACTTCGTTGGGGAGAGCAATTCAGAGAGGTGGAGACACAAGCTGACTGGCGTTAGGGAAACGGTAAAAGGAGCGCAAAGCTGGGGAGGCGAACACCTGCGTGGGCTGAGCAGAGAGAAGGCGGGGGAGTGCGGGGTGATCCTGCCTGCTTTCCAGGCCCCTGCTGGGAAGAGGAGGTTGGTGTAGGGTAAGCAGAAGAATAACCGAAGAAGGATGAGCGAGAGGAGGGTCGGCATGGCAGATGTAATTAATTACTGCATATTAAAATGTTTGTTTACAGAGATGAACAGCGGCCGGAGGTCTGATGGTAATTAATTCTCAGCATTTCCCAGTCCTCTTTTAGCTTGAGCCCCTCTGGGGGCCCTGGCAGGCCGACTGGGCTGGTGAGGTGCTGGCCTCTTCCTGTCACCAGGGCTTGGAGCTCAGACTGCTGCTGTTGGAGGAAACTCACACATCACTGACTCAAGCCCCATCCCACCACAGACACCTGGGGAAATCGAGGCCAGAGAGGACCTGTGATGAGTGATTTGCTCAAGCCAGGCCGTGCTGGGATTGAGATCAAGAATCTCTGCTCCCTGGAAAACTGTTTAAGGCCAAAGGAACACGGAGGCGACTCAGTGGTCTTGGGCAGAGGTGATGCAGCCGGGAGGGCTGCAGCCAGGGTTTGGGAAGAGGGAGACTCAGGGTCCTGGCTGGAGCTCCCGTACTCTGGAGAGGTGGTGCAGGGCAGCATAGGGTCCCCACCACGGCCCCTGCCCTGGACCTGGACGGAGAGGAGGGAAGCAGAAGCAGCTCGAGGGGCTGATGGTCTGGCAAGCTCTGTGACCTTGGGAAGATCATGTGACCTCTCTGAGGGACAGAAGCCCCTGGGCAGCCAGGCCTGGGTTTGGCAGCAGCAGGAGGGGAGGCTTGCTAGCTGTGCAAGGTCATGAAGGGTGTGGGAAGGGGGCTGGGCAGGGTCAGCCATTCCCAGGCAGAAGGCAGGAGGGGTCTGCCTATCCACAGCCCCCTCCCCACCCACCCCGGGCCGGGATCCCACATAGGACTTATGTTTGATGCGGCCAAGTAACGGGAGTCCCCATCTTGTCCCTTAGGCCCTGCTCTTTCTATACCTTATCTGGGGCAAGCGATATGGCAGGCAAATTTCCCCTTGTATCTGAAGATCAAAAAGTGGGGTAGGAGCCTAGGACAGAGGGGTGGAAGAAGCCAGTGATGGTGAGGTGGGTGAGGCAGGCAGAAGCAAGCCGGAGCTCAGGAGGTGATTTGGCACTTGCTCCTGAGGAGTCTGGGCTGAGGGCAGATGAGCCGATCAAGGCCACATAGCCTCCTGGGCCTGGGGGCACTGGCACACCGCAAACTGCAGGGGTTCTTTTGGAGGGGGGCTGCTGTGGTTCACAAAGGGTTGGCATGTGCCCCACAGCTGCCTGTGTTGAAACTTTACCCCTGGTGCGAGGCATTAAGAGGGAGGAGACTGAGTCCAGCTAAGAAGTCTGAGTGGGGCCTTTGGGGAAGGATCAGGACTGGATGCATTGATTAGGGAGCCGCCCTCAGAGCCGGGAACCAAGGCGCACCTTTTCCTTTATAGAGTAGCTTGCCTCAGGGACTTCAGTGCAGTAACAGGACAGAGACATGTACAGATGTGCCAGCGTGTTCCATGCCCGGGGGGTCTGGGTGTCCACCTCGGGTGAGGAGATCCCGAGGCTTACACTGGCGGATCTGGACCTCTGGACCCCTGCAGGAGACACGGGAGAGCTCTCCCCTAGCCTTATCTGAGCCCGGGGCCTTTATAGAGTGCTCCCAACTCCTGCTTGTGGCTTGGGCCAGGGCCAGATCCGAAGTCTGGGTGGGGGCGTTTTGGCCCTGGCGCTGCTTTTCTGTCGGGGGAGTGCGGTGGACTTTGCAAGATAACGTTTATTTCAGACCCACACGGCAGAGCGTGGGAGACACAGGCAGACAGCAACAAGGAAAACCCACCTGTCGACTCCCACCCCGGGACAGCCCTCCACGTGTTGCTCCAGTCCGTTCTGCACTTGCGCCCGGCGAGAACAGAACCGCCGGTCGCCCCCACCAGGTGCCTGGCCGCGTGCGCCTCCTTCCCAAGGCCCTCGCCGGGCTCGGACACCACGGGAGCCCGGGTGCCGCCCCCGCCTCTCCTCTTCCCACTGCAGGCCACACAGGAGGGTCCGGGGCGACTTGTTGGACCGGGGCGCCGGGGCCGCAGCGGGCGCGCGGGGCGCGGGAGGAGCGGCGGGAGGCGGGGCGGAGCTGTCGCTTCCCATCAGGCGCAGGATTGTTCCCGACACGCGCAGGCCCCGCGGCGTTTCTGTGTCAGGGAGTTTTGCCGGCGCCGTGACCCATGCGAGGGGGGTCGGGCCGCGCGCGGGGAGCGGCCAAGAGTGACCAGCGCGGCCGGCCGCATCATCACCACCTGGCCGGGTCACTGCCTCCCTCTCCTGCCGGCAGCGCCGCGGAGCGGGGGAGGGGCCGAGGTGGGGGCGGGCGCGGGGTTCTCCTGGTCGCGCAGCCCCCACCCCTGGGGGAAGGTCAAGTGACAGAAGCTTGTCCCGAAGAGGGGCGGGAGGAGTCAGCACCCTGGGCCTCAGTTTCTTCCCTTTGGAGTTGGGGGTGGGGAGGGGAGGGGCCCAGCAGTCTGAGAAGTGGATGAGGTGGCCGGGTGTTGGTGTTGAGGGGAGCAAATCCCCTAAAAGGGGCACGGAAGGCCTAGCCAGGCCCGGGTGAGCCCCAGAGCAGATCAGCTGAAATAAGACTGAAGCTTGAACTCCCGGTGGAGCGGGGGCCTGGGACCTGGGAGGCTGGGGGGTGGGTGTCTATGCAAAGCAGATCGTAATGAGGGTGTGGGTGGCCGGGTTTCCCCGGGTGGAGGAGGGACTGCAGGGAGGGAGGGGCAGGCTCCTGACCTCTTCCCCCAGCCCGCTGGTCCCATCTGAAGTCTGCCGGCTCCCATCTTCCGCACTTAATGATTTTGACGGGCCCCACCCGCGCACCATCGGGGCCTTTGTGTCTGCCAGACCGATGGCCCCTCTCCTGGGCCCACCCATCAGTCACCCGGAGCTCCAGCTGTTCCCAGCCTTTGGAGCAACCTCGACCGTCACCACTACAAATTGGCTCTCAACAGCCGCTTGGAGACCCCTTCTCTGCCATTGTCTCGGGACAAATGGCCCTTCGCCTGCACACCGCCCCACAGCCCCAGCCCTGGCTGCCTGCTGCTTTGGAGGAGGGGAGGGGGGAGCCCTCCTCCTTCTCTAACTCGCTGCTCTAGCCAGGCTGGGCGGCAGCCTATCCCCACTGCCTGGACACCCTGGACCCTGGCCTTAGTCAGGGCTGCATTTCCTGAGCCTGGGACTGAACCCCGGGTTTCCCCCTCAGCCGCAGGAGTCACGTTACTTGTTGAAAGAGGCTCAAGTGAGGGTAAAAGAGGGAGGGTGGGGTGGGCGGAAGAGGGCATGGGAGCCCGAGGCCAAGCTCAGAGCCAAGACAATTACATGCCTAGTTTTGCTGATTGCATTAAAATCATTAGAATGAGGGATCTGAAAATCGCACATTAAGGGGTAGAATTAGGAAGGGCTTTAGAGACTGGAGCAGGCATCCCCTAAGTGAATGGGGGCAGTTGGCTGGAATTGTGTTATACAAACAGGCGCTTCCACATCCTGCCTCAGTGCCCTTCCCACCCCCCCCCCCCCCCGCGCCCCCTTCCCTTTCTTTTTGCCCTTTCCTCCCCAGCTGGCTTGCAGGGCCTCCATTTCTCCTCTTTCGCTCTCTTCCTCTCTCCCATTCCAACCTTTCCCCTCCAGAACAGGCTTGCCCAGGTTGTGTTAAGGAGAGGATACAGTGGGTGGGGTCTTTGGCTTTTGGGGGTGGGAGACAGACAGACCAAAACACCCTCCATGAGGCCTGCCCTTAGCCAAAATGCTGTTCCTAGCATCTGTCCCGGCATCAGTGCCAGGGCAGCAGGAGGGTTAAATTGGAGTGGTTTGGGTGGGGCTAGAAGGGGGCCTATCTGTCTTGTCTGAGGGGAGGCCTAAGGGCCAAGGTTTTCGTGAGACTGGGAGTCTGTGGCTGCCTGCCTATGTGTGTGTGCCTGTGTGTGTGTGTGTGTGTGTGTGTGTCTCCCTGCTGAGCCCTAGTCCCGTGTGTGGTTGGTCTTCCTCCAATGGACGTCAGTCCCAGTTCTGGAGAAGGAGGCCGGGTGCCCTCTCTGTAGTGAGTGGGCTTAGGGCTGGGCTTTGGTGAGGTGGGCATGGCAAGGTGGCTGCTGGAGCTGGTGTGAATGGGCCTATGTGGCCAGGGGAATGGTGGAGAAAGGATGGGGCGTGAGTGGGGGTGGAAAATGGAATTGCCAGCCCGGAATGAATGGATGGTGGAGTTTCTCTTTTGTAACCGGGAATAATTAAGATAGATGTGCGGATGGATTAGCTGTCCTGCAAGGTCAGGAGCGCATTGCCGGATCACTCTATTATTTCGCTGCGCCACAGCTACCCGGCTAACGCCTTTTTCATGATATTTTGAACATCCGCACAGAAAAAACCAACTGAGTGCACGAGAGATACAAATGGATCGTTTGGTGGAGAAATCCGTCTTCGTCACCGCCGCCAGGCTGGGATTAATGCGATTGAAGGCTCCTCCAGGCTCCGCCAGGGAGACGGGCTCGGGAAAGCAAGAGAAATTGGTTTGTACCCCTGGGAGCACGATTGATGGGCCAGGCCCGCGGGGCTGGGTTGGGCCACTGCGTTCTCTGGCTGGGCTGGGGGGTGGGGTGGGGGTGGGGAAATGGGCCCAAGACCTGGCCTTGGCCTGGGTGGGGCCCTGCCCTGATGGAGAGGTGTAGATGGGCCTAGAACCTGGAGGGGCGTGCTCTGGAGCTGTGCGTGTGACAATGGAGAACTCAGGCTCTTAGGGGCCAGGTGCGCTGAGAGAACCTGGGGGAGGAACAGCGGTGAGCAGCCTGGTCCCCATTGGCACTTCTGTTTCATGCATGGCCAGGGGTAGGCTGCTAGTGCCTCTTGGGATGCAGGATCAGAGGGAAATGAATTGGATGAGGGAGGTGTGGCCGCTGCTGTCAGAGCCGATGGTTAACCGAGTTCCCTGCTGCACACCAGGCACTGTGCTGGGTTTGATGAGCACTGGACTCCTTGCCGTCCCGGAGCTGTGGTCTAACCAGGAAGGCAGATGCCGAGCAGGGCGCTTCAGCCAAGGCCATGGGATTTGTGCTAGGGAAGGGGACCGAAGCCAGACTGAGATGGGAGAGGAGGACTTGAAAGCCGGGTCTTGAAGGAGGGGTGGGTGCCACCAAGACGGAGAAGGGAGAATGATGTGCTACAGGCAGAGGGCACGTACTCTCTGAAGGCCTGAAAGTTAGGGCCCGAGGGAGGAGTCAGAACCTGACTTGAGATCCAATGACTCGCCCAAGGTTACACAGCTATTGAATGGCAGATCCAGGGCGAGCGGGGCGGGTCCATGGCCTTCACCTTGACTGTGGGCTTCTCTGGGCTGACAGAGGAAGCAAGGTCTTCAGTCTCAGAAAATGCTGGTGTCTGGGCCTCACTTGGGCAAACAGGAGCGGGCAGAGGGCACAGCCATGTGCCAGGGGGTGCACACACACATGTACACACAACACTCACTCATGGGGTGAAGATGGCCTCGGAGGGATGATCAGAGAAAGCGTAGACATTTTCCTAACGTGTTAAATGTATGGATACGGTAAAAATTTAAACACACATGAGTGAAAATCACGCATCCTCTCACCTTTTAATTGCAGTTCCTAAATTTTCTCTGCATTCACAAGTGAGGGAATGCTATGAATAGTCAACATGTTATTTTTTTAACTTTAAGAAATATTGTTGGGGCAGGTGTACGGCACAGCCAGATCACTCGATGCCACCTGGGATGCTCCCGTCCCGCAGCGGTGCCTGGGCTCACGTCCTGACTCTGCTGCTAGTTCCAGACCTCAGGAGGTAGCAGTGGTGGTTGAATTGGCTGGGTCTCTGCTCCCCACGTGGGAGACCTCGACTGCCTGGCTCTGCTTCAGCTTGGGCCAGCCCTGGCTGTTGCAAGCATTTGGGGAATGAATCAATGAGAGGGAGGTCTTTCTCTGTCTCTCTGCCTTTCAAACAAATAAAATAAAAATAAATTTATAAAAATGAGATTTAAAGATTAATGGAGAACAATATGTAATGATCCCTCTTTAAAAAAAAAGATTTACTTATTTACTTGAGAGTCATACAGACAGACAGACAGAGAGAGGAAGAGATGGAGAAAGAGAGATCGTCTATCTGCTGGTTCACTACCCAAATAGCCACAATGATTAGAGCTGGGCAGAGCCAGAGCCAGGAGCTTCTTCTGGGTCTCCTACATGGGTGCAGAAGCCCAAGCACCAAGGCCATCTTTACTGCTTTCCCAGGCCATCAGCAGGAAGCTGGATCGGAAGTGGAGCAGCCAGGAATTGAACTGGTGCCCATAAGGGATGCCAGTGCCACAGGCGGCTGCTTAATCTCTTATGCCACAGCACCAGCCCCTGTAACGATCCCTCTTGTTCTTCCTCACGATGGTGTAGTGCTCCAGTGGAGGATGCACTGCTACTTGGTGAGCCAGTGCTGGTGGGCATTGCTGTTGCTCCCAGTGTGCGAAAGGGACTCCCCTTGCAGTGGGACTTCTGGGTTAAAGGGAAGGTGTCATGGGGAATTCGGACTATGAGTTCAAAGAGTGAGAGAGCAGTGGAGAATGAAGAGGAGAGGGAGAAGGGGCCAGGGGAGGTGGTAAGAGGCTGGAGATCTGAGTCCCAATCTGGGTCCTATTATTTTTTTAAATAGATCTTCATTTTTTTTTTAAAAAAAGATTTATTTATTTATTTATTTGAAAGTCAGAGTTATACACAGAGAGAAGGAGAGGCAGAGAGAGAGAGAGAAAGAGAGAGAGAGAGGTCTTCCATCTGCTGGTTCATTCCCCAATTGGCTGTAATGGCTGGAGCTGAGCCGATCCAAAGCCAGGAGCCAGGAGCTTCTTCCAGGTCTCCCACGCGGTTGCAGGGGCCCCAGAACTTGGGCCATCCTCCACTGCCTTTCCCAGGCCATAGCAGAGAGCTGGATCGAAAGTGGAGCAGCCAGGACTCAAACCGGCTCCCATGTGGGATGCCAGTGCTGCAGGTGGCAGCTCTACCTGCTGTGCCACAGCGCCAGCCCCTGGGTCCTGTTATTTGCTAGTTCCATGTTTTTAACTAGTTCTGTGATCTTGAGCAAATTATTGAATTTATCTGAACTTTCTTTTTTACTAAAATGAGAATATGAGCCTCATTGATTTGTTTTAAGGTTTAAGAATTTTATCCCCGGTGATTGTATATGGAGAAATAGGTGGACATACTTTATAATAAAAGCAGCAATTATCTCTGGGCAGCAGTATCGGGAATGTTTTCATTTTTCTTTTATATGTTCTGCATTATCTGTGTTATCTAAAGTTTCTATACTGTGCATGTATTATTTTCATAGTCAGGAAGAAATAACACAGACTGCAGGTGACTTTGGTGGAGAGGTGGAGGTAGAAGCCACTGTAGGCCCAGGTAGGTCAAGGTTACAGGGCAGAGACTGCCAAAGGTGGGCTGAGCATGCTGGGGGAGTGCAGACAGGAGCGCCTATGGGAAAGCAGCCCGGCTGGGCTGCAGCAGGGCCCTGCTCCTCTCTTTGTTCATTGACTGAGTGAATTCTGGCCGGGCACTCTGCTGTGCCCTGGCGATGTGACAGTGCTGGGAAGAGAAACAGCAGAGTCCTGGCGGAGCTTCCGGAAATCGTGGAGGCTCGCAGGGAGGTACCAAGCATCCCCTTGAATCGTCTACGCAGCAGCAGCTTGGGCCTCCCAAGAGCCTGTAACCGAGGAGCTTGGCCTCTAACAGCAGGGTCAGAAAAGGCTTCTCGGAGGAGGTCCCCGCTGAATTCTGCCAAGACTGGAAGGACAAACAGGTGCTACCCAGGCAAGGAGGGAAGAGACACCCTTTCCAGCGAGCGGCCCCGTCAGCGTGGGGAAGAAGCCTGGTGGCTGCGAGGGCTGAGGGCACACAGCACAGGGAAAGGGCTGGACAAAGTCGAAGCCCAGGCTGTGTGCGTCATTGTGAGCTGTGCTAAGAATTTTGGGCTTAAACAAAAAAGTCCAATGTTGGAATCAGTGCTGTGGCATAGTGGGTTAAGCTCTGCCTGCAGTACTGGCATTCCTTATGGGTGCCAGTTCAAGTCCCAGCTGCTCCATTTCCAATCCAGTCTACTGTGGCCTGGGAAAGTGGTGGAAGATGGCCCAAGTCATTGGGCCCCTGCACCCACGTGGGAGATCTGGAAGAAGCTCCTGGCTCCTGGTTTCAAATCAGCCCAGCTCCTGCCATTGTGGCCATTTGTAGAGTGAACCAGCAGTTGAAAGATCTCTCTCTCTCTAACTCTCCCTCTCAAATAAATAAATAAGTCTTTTTTTTTTCCTTTTTGACAGGCAGAGTGGACAGTGAGAGAGACAGAGAGAAAGGTCTTCCTTTGCTGTTGGTTCACCCTCCAATGGCCGCCGCCACCAGTGCGCTGTGGCAGGCGCACCGCGCTGATCCGACAGCAGGAGCCAGGTGCTTCTCCTGGTCTCCCATGGGGTGCAGGGCCCAAGCACTTGGGCCATCCTCCACTGCACTCCCTGGCCACAGCAGAGAGCTGGCCTGGAAGAGGGGCAACCGGGACAGAATCCGGTGCCCTGACCGGGACTAGAACCCGGTGTGCCGCGCCGCAGGCGGAGGATTACCCTATTGAGCTGCGGCGCCGGCTACAATAAATTTTTTTTTTTAAAGTCTAATTTTATTTTTCATTCCATTTTATTTTCAAGACAGAGAGATAGACACACAGACACAGAGAGATCTGTGTGCTGATTCACTCCCCTGTAGCATCTAGGACTGGGCAGGGCCAAAACCAGGAGTCAGGAACTCAGTCTGGGTCTCCCACATGGGTGGCAGGGATGCAAGCACTTGGGCCATCACCTGCTCCCTCCTGCAGTGTGTATTAGCAAGAAGCTGGAACTGGAGGTGGAGCCAGGACTCCCCCCCACGCACTCTGATATGGGATGTGAGTGAGGGCAAGTGCCCGCCCCATATTGTGGACTTTATCTTGAGAACAGCAGGAGCCATGGAGGGGTTAAGCCCACAAAGGACATGATCAAGCTTGTGTTTTTAACAGCCCTGCTGGCTGCAGAGTGATGAGATAGGACCCAGTGAGACCCTTGGATGGGAGGAATGGAGAGGAAGGTGGAAGGAAAAGGACTGACAGACGAGGAGTTGGGAAAAGGCTGGAGAGATGTGTGTGTCTGTTGGGGAGAGGCTGTGGGTATTGTCCTGGGAAGGGGCAGTAAGGCCAGCTTGAGTAGCGAGCCTCCTGGAGCCGTCAACAGTGACACCACAGCTACCGCCATCCCTAGAGTGAAAGGCCCAGTGGTGCAGGGCTGTGCGTGCGTGTGAGTGTGGCTTGTTTTTGCACACTCCTCTTATTTAACCCTTGAGCTGCCCTCCGGCACCGTCACTCTGCATTTGTAGACGGGTTAGGCAGTTGGATCTGGGTCACTTGTTACTGGGAAGTGGAGCTGGGCTTTACACCTGCATTCTACTTCCGGAAGCCTAACCACCAGGCCACGCTGTCAAAAAGCTTTCTGAGCAGAAGAGTGGGACCTGGGCTGTGACTCTGGAAAATGAACTTGGTAGCAGTGAGCAGGGTGGGTGGGTCTGAGGAAAGAGGCTCAGAGATAAATATGTCACCTAGTCAGAAGTGCGGACGGGGGCCTGAGCCACAGTGGGATGGAAGGACAGGTGGAGAACGGAGGACAGGCGGAGGGAAGGCCATCGCAAACAGCTGGGATTGAAGAGATATGTTCCTTGGTGTTGCTGCTCTCAAAACGTACCACGAACGTGATGGCTTAAACAGCACCATGTTTTATGTCATCCTTCTATAAGTCAGAAGTCTGAGCAGAGTGACTGATTTCTCTCTCCATCCGACAAGGATTAAATAAAGGTGTCCTCCAGCCAGGGCTCTTCTCTGAGGCTTTGGGGCAGAATCTGCTCATTCTTGCTGGCAGAATTCGGTTCCTTGCTGCTGTTTCCTTGTGGGCTGTCAGCTGGGCATCATTCTCAGCTCCTGAAAAACCCTCTGGTTCTTACATGTGGCCCATTATCTTCAAAGCCAGCAACAAAGCAGTTTTTTAAAAAAGATTTATTTATTTGAAAGGCAGAGTTAGAGAGAGGGATCTTCCATCAGCTGGTTCACTCCCCACATGGCTACAATGGCCTGAGCAGGGCTGGTCTGAATCCAGGAGCCAGGAGCTTCTTCCAGGTCTCCCATGTGGGTACAGATGTCCAAGCACTTGGGCCATCCCCTGCTGCTTTCCCAGGCACATTAGCAGGGAGCAGCCAGGACTCGAACCTGCACCCATAGGGGATGCTGGTGCCACAGGCAGAGGCTTTACCTGTTAACGCCACAGTGCCGGCCCCAGTGCGTTGTTCCTATGCTTTGAATATTTCCTACTTCCTCTTCTGTCAGCAGTCACAGAAAACTCTCTGCATTAAAAAAAAAAAAATTATTTGTTTGAAAGGCACAATGACTTAGATTGATCTTTGATCTACTGCTTTACTTCCAAATGCCACAACAGCCAGAATTGGCCAGGCTGGAGCCAGGAGCCTGGAACCCCCTCCAGGTCTCCCACATGGGCAGCAGAAACGCAACTGCCGAGCTGTCGTCTACTGCCTTCCCGGCTGCATTAGCAGGGAGCTGGACGGAAGCAGAGTAGCTGAGACTGGAACTGGCACTCCAGTATAGGAGGTGGGCACCCCGAGCAATGGCTCAACTCATTCCACCACAAGGACCACACCCTTCACTTAACAACACTTCTTCAATGGGATTAGATGAGCCCCACCAGATCCTCTCCTTTTGGCCAAGAAACACAATCATGGGAATAAGGCAAGAAGTGAATCACGGGCCCACCGCAAATCCTGTGCACCAGCAGGTCCCCTTGGGTGCAAGAGGGGAGGCACATAGGCAGGGGTGGAATGGGGACAAGGTGGAAACTGATACAGGGACCAGGAACTCAGGAGAACTGGTTGGGGGGGCTGGGAGAGAGAATGAGCTGGGCCTCAAGGTGGATGCCCAAAGAGGTGGGGAAGATGCACTCTTCATTTTCTTGTCTCCCCCCGACACCCAGATTTATTTTATTTACTTGAAAGGCAGAGTTCCAGAGAGAGGGAGAGGTACAGATAAACACCATCTGCTGGTTTACTCCCCAAATGGCCACAACAGCTAGAGCTGGGCCAGACCAAAGCCAGGAGCAAGGAGCTTCTTCCAGGTCTCCCACGTGAGTGCAGGGGTCCAAGGACTTGGGCCATTTTCTGCTGCTTTCCCAGGGGCATTAGCAGGGAGCTGGAATGGAAGTGGAGCAACCAGGACTTCAACCAGCACCATATGGGACACCAGCATGGCAGGCGGAGGCTTTACCCACTACGCCACAAAGCCAGCTCCTTTTCCTTTTCTTGAGTGCTACACATGCAGTAAAGAACACTAGCAGGAAGCACGCAGCCCAGTGGGCTTTCCATCTGCTGACACCTGTGTCGCCACCACTGCGATGCAGACATCTGGCCTCCCACCTGTCCAAGGTCCCTGGGCCGCTTCCCAGTCACTGTTCTGCAGGGTGGCCGTGACTGGGATGTGGCCCGCAGGGATGACTTCTGCTTGTTCTGGAGCTACAGGATGTACTCTCACCACAGCACTAACAGGTGCTTAGCGCGGCCAGGTTCTGGGCCAGGCTCGGGGATCTACAGTGGTAAGACAGACAAGGTCCCCATCCTCTTGGGACTGAAGTTCTGCCCGGAAAGTTGAGATCACTACAGTTGGAGGCCCTGAGGTGTGGACCAAGAGGAAATTGAAGAGGAGTGAGGAGTGGGGGGAGGGGAGTGGCTAGAGCCTGCAGAGAAGCGGGAGTGCTCAGCCGGAGCTTCTGGAGGGAGGGAGAGAGGGAGGGAGAGAGGGAGAGAGGGAGAGAGGGAGGAAGGGAGCTGCCGCCGCGCCACTTGCTGTTGAGAGGTTCATCAACGCATATTTATGGAGCCCCTGCCTTGTACAAGGCTAGGTACCAAGAGGAATACAGAGCGACATAAAACTCCCTGTAATAATGATCTGTAACATGCCTATAGAGATAAGAGAAGGTCCTGGCAGGGAGAAAACACCATAAAATTCAAACATGATCATGTCATTCCTCTGCCTAAAACCCTCCTTTGGCCACCGTTTCCCATTGCCACTGGGACTAAGATCAGAATCTCACCGTGGGGGCCAGCACTGTGACATAGGGGTAAAGCTGTCACCTGCAGTGCTGGCATCCCATATGGGCGCTGGTTTAAATCCTGGCTGCTCCATTTCTGATCCAGTTCTCTACTATGGCCTGGGAAAGCAGTAGAAGATGGCCCAAGTCCTTGGACCCCTGCACTCATGTGGGAGTCCCAGGAGAAGTTCCAGGCTCCTGGTTTCAGATTGGCCCAGCTCTGGCCATGGTGGCCATTTGTGGAGTGAACCGGAGGATGGAAGACCTCTCTCTCTGCCTCTGCCTCTCTATAACTCTGCCTTTCAAATAAATTAATAAATATTTAAAAACAAAAATCCTTGCCATGGCCTCCCAGACCCCAGTCGTCTGAACCTTGTTAACTTATGCAGCCTTCAGCCTTTACCTCTCTCCCTGTTACTCCAATGTTCCAGACACCCTGGCCTCTTCTCTTCTCCCCTCTTGTTATGTTGCCTCCCGCCCCAGGTCCTTTGCACACATCACTTATGCTGCCTGAAACACTTTTCTTCCCCACCCATACCTCTAGGCAGACTGGTGAATTCTACTCGCCATTATTCCTATCTCAGCTCAAATAAGATCTCCTTTGAGAAGCCTTCTCTGATTGTCCAGCTTAAAATAACTCCCTCTCATCTGCACCCACAGCAGACACTTACGGGGAGTGATTACGTGTCTGTGCAGAGATTGCATACTTATCTCTGTCATCTGTCGACCCTTGTTAGTGCAGGGACCCTACCTGCTTAAGATTGGCAGTGAGTCCCCACAGCTCAGCGAGAGCTTACAAGCTGAATGAGTCTAGGAATACAAAGCCAGAAGGCCTGTCTCTGAGCCCTCGCTGTGTGACCTTGGATACGTAGCTTTCTTCTGTTCCCTGAGACTCGGTTCCATCATCCATAAAATTCAGGGGCTGACTCACAAGGCCTCTCCAGCCTGGGACCTGGCGTCCGTGACTCAGCTCGTAGGAGTGTCACTGGGCTGCCTGCTGCACAGCAGTACTGATGTGAGCAAGTGCTGGTAAGAAGGCGCCATGGAGACAGGCCAGGCAGTGCGATCCAGGATGCTCGGAGCAGGCTTCCTGGACAAGGAGGGCAGAAAGGAATTAGACAGGGAGAAAGGAGAATTTTCAAGAACCAGAGAAGTCCAAAGGTGCTGAATGTGACAGCAGATAACAAGGAGACGGGCCAGGCAGGTGCCTGTGGACGGATCCGGCTCCCTTTAGCAAAGAGGGGTCCTGTGTATTAGTTTTCTGTTGCTGCTGTGACAAATAAACCCAAACTCAGTGGCTTCAAACAATAAAATTATATTATCTTACAGTTCTGAAAATCCGAATTCCAGAATTAATCTTCCTGGGCTACAGTCAAGGTGCTGACTGGGCTGGTTCCTTCTGGAGGCTCCAGGGGAGAATCTGAGCCCCTGCCTTTCCTGGGTTCGAGAGGCCGTCCTCACGCCCTGGCTCCCGGCCCCATGCCCCATCGCCTTGTCCTCCGACACTGATGGTGTTGCCGCCCTCTTATAGTGGCCCTGTGCTTGCGCTGTGCACACTCAGACAGCCCAGGATCCTCTCCCTGTCTCCAGATCATTCACATGATCTCTGCAAAGTTGCTGTTACCACGTGGGGTGACATAGGCGCAGGAGACAGGGCTAGGACGTGGGCTTCTCTGAGGGTACCTTTGTCAGCTTCCCACGTCCTAGGGGTCATCCGTGTGGCATCTGGGGCTGGAATGCCTCGGCTCAAGCCTTTGGCTTCCTCTCTGGGTAGTCACCTAATTCTACGTGAGCTGTTTAAGCGCCGTGCCTTCATTTCCTCATTTGTAAAATAAGGAAATAGTAGCATGTTCTTTTTCTTTTCTGTTATCTATTGCTATAGGACACAGCACCTCATATTTTCGTGGCCAAAAACAATGATCAGATTTTCTTAGACTTGACGTTGTGGCCTAGTGGGTAAAGCTGCTGCCTGTGATGCCACATGGCCTCTCATCCTATACGCTTCTCTCTCTCGCTGGCTTCTCCAGCAGTTGAGGTCAGATTTCTTTACAGATAGCTGACTTCCAAGAAGATGAGTATGACGTGTGCAAGATCTCTTAGAGCCTAAACCCAGAAAGGATCACTTCTGTTGCAATCTATTAGTCAAAAACAAATCACATGGCCTGGGCAGGCTCACAGGGAAGGGAACTAGCTCCACCTCTTGTGCAAGCTCATGTGCATGAGTCTTGTGGCTTCATGACCTGCTGCAGGGCTTTTATTCTATGAGTTAAAACATGGTTCCAGTACCTGGTAAGTCCTCAGTATGTTTTTAAGTAACCTTATTTTTAATTTTATTTTAAGATTTACTTATTTTACTTGAAGGAGTTACACAGAGAGAGAAGGAGAGGCAGAGAGAGAGAGAGAGAGAAGAGAGAGAGAGGTCTTCCATCTGCTGGTTCACTCCCCAGTTGGCTGCAATGGCTGGAGCTGTACTGATCTGAAGCCAGAAGCCAGGAGCTTCCTCTGGCTCTCCCACAGGGACGCAGGGGCCCAAGGACTTGGACCATCTTCTACTGCTTTCCCAGGCCACAGCAGAGAGCTGGATCAGAAGTGGGGCAGCCAGGACTCTAACTGGCGCCCATATGGGATGCCGGCACTGCAGGTGGTAGCCTTACCCACTTCGCCACAGTGCTGGCCCAGTCCTCAGTATTTCTGTAAAGAGTGCAGGCTCAGGGTAGCTGAGTTTAGCCTAGAGGTTAAGACACTTCAGAGTAGCTGGGTTCAGCTCCCAGCTCCAGATCCTGACTCTAGTTTCATGCCACTGCAGACCCTGAGAGGCTGTGGTGATGACTCAAATAATTGGATTCCTGCCATGTATGTAGGAGAACTGGAATGAGTTCCTGGCTCCCGGCTTTGGCCTGGCCTGGCCTGATGACATTTGGGGAGTGAATCAGCAGAGGGGAGCTCTCTGGCTCTCTCCCTTAGTCTGTCTCTTTCTCTCTGTCTGTCTGCCTCTCAAGTAAGTAAATAAAATTTTCTTGTTTATAAAACCACAGGCTTTAGTGTTTGGCTGCCTAGGTTTGAAACCTGGCTCAAGGGCTTATGATTTTGTGACCTTGGCAAATTACTTAACTACTCTAAACCCTGGGGCCCTTTTTTGTGAATGAGATTAGTTGTAAGAGGTATTCTGTATAATTGTTGCAAGGCTGAAATAGGATAATACATGCGAATTCTTAGCTCAGGTCCTAGCATGTAGTTAGTACTCAATAAACTTTTTTATTAAAGGATTTATTATTTATTTTTTGAAAGGCAGAGTTACAGAGAGAGAGAGGGAGGGAGGAACACACACACACACACACACACACACACACAGAGAGAGAGAGAGAGAGAGAGAGAGAGAGAGAGAGAGATCTTCCATGTGCTGATTCTTTCCCCAAATGACCACAACAGCTGGAGCTGGGCTGGGTTGAAGCCAGTAACCAGGAGCTACTTCCAGGCCTTCCAGGTGTGTGCAGGGGCCCAAATATTTGGGCCATGCTCTGTTGCTGTCCCAGGCGCATTAGCAGGGAGCTGGATCAGAGGTGGAACACCCGGGACTTGGGGCAGCGTCCATATGGGATGCTGGCGTCTCAGGCAGCGGCTCTACCCTGTATGTCACAACGCTGACCCCTCAATAAGCTTTTGAACACTAGTATGTTCTGTCAGGTATAATGTCAGGTGCTTTCTCATTTTTAAAATTTTTTTATTTAATAAATGTAAATTTACGAAGTGCAACTTTTGCATTGTTGTGACTTTTCCCCCCATAACCTCCCTCCCACCCGCAGCCATCCCATCTCCCACTCCCTCTCCCATCCCACTCTTCATCAAGACTCATTTTCAATTATCTTTATATACAGAGGATCAACTTAGTATATACTAAGCAAAGATTTCAACAGACTGCACCCACACAACCACACAAAATATAGAGTACTGTTTGACTAGTAGTTTTACTGTTAATTCTCATAGTAAAACACCTTAAGGACAGACCTCATATTTTTAAGCCTATCTTAGCTCTATGTGGTCAATATTTATACACACATGCACACAAGCTAACAGAGGCCCAAAGTTTTAAGAAACTTGAAACAAGAAGGTGGATGCTATACTAATGATTCCAAATTTTATTTTCCAGTTGAAAGCTCCCAGCTTTCCCAAAGAAGTCCAAAACATAAAATAGAGAAAGATGTTACTATATTAGCACATAATTTTCAAAGATTTATTTCCTATTTGAAAGGGAGAGAGAGATCTTCCATCCACTGGTTCACTCCCCAAATGGCCACAACAGCCAGGGCTCCACCTGAGTCTCCCACATTGAGCAGGGACTCAGGTGCCAGCACTGTCACCTGCTGCTTCCCAGGAGCACTTGCAGGGGGCTGGGTCCAAAGCAGAGGCGGGATTTGATCCCAGGCGCTCGGATACGGGATGCAGACACCCCAAGTGCAGGCTTACCCTGTGGAACCACTACACCTGCCTCATGAAGGGTTGAGCTTTAGTTTCCTACTTATTAGGAACAAATAGGTCACCTAGCACACGTTTATCATGTTGAGAACTTCTAATATGTTAAATTCAGTTCATAACATTTCTGGGACACATGACCATTTATTAGGGTTTCAAAGAATGTGTCTTTATACAAAAATTCAAATGCCAATTCTGTGAACTTCTGGATATCTCAAAGGAATTTAAAATTCCTTGCATCCCAGGTGGGAAACCCTCCATCAGACCACATTCCATCCCATGGGGGAAAGGGTTCTGAGCCATGGGGTCTCCAGAACCCAGGGGTGGGCCTTGGTGCAGTGTTGAAGATGCTGTTGGGGGTGCCCACATGCCGTTTCAGAGTTGCGGGTTGAGCCCCAGCTCTGATTCCCATTCCAGCCTCCTGCTATGTGTACCCTGGGAGGCAGTGGGGATGGCTCAAGTAGCTGTGCCCCTGTCACTCAGATGAGGGAAATGGATTGAGTTCCAGGCTCCTGGCTTTGGCATGGCCCAGTTTCAGTGCTGCGACCACTTTAGTCGTTTACCAGTGAATGGAAAAATCTCTCTCTCTCCTTTTCAAATAAATTTTAAAAATTAATTAAATGACAAAAGAACCTGGCTGAGCAGCTTAGAGTTTCTTTATAAGCAATGGGATATCATTTGGTGTCTTGTAAAAAATCCATTATGTATTGGACTTTTGGGATTTGATCTAGAGGAATAAAAGCAGAGAAACATTAAAACAGTGGTATTTATTAAATGCACATTGTGTACCATGTACTATGCTCTTTCTTTGTTTTTGCTCATTGCTCTACAGTTAGTTGTTTCCATCCCACCGACGATGAAACTGAAGCCCAGAAGTAACTCCAAGCTAGCACATGGATTGCAAGTCTCTGAAGAGGAGCTCACTGATGCCATGTGAGTGGGATCGGGGCGTTAGGGAGGGGAGAGGTGGAGGCAACCAGTGAGTGTCCAGCCGGGGATGACTGACAGCTGAGGGCAGGGGAAAGGGAAGGCACCAGGCCCACAGGGTAGCAGCCTGCAAGGAAGCTGCTCACAGCTCGAGGGGAGCGGGAAGATCAGGAATGCAGGAGGACAGAGAAGCCGCTGAGGGAGAGCGGTTGGTTGCAGCCTTGCCTCTCCCTGGGTCTCTGCTTCTCCTACGTTCCCCAGGGCACCCACAGCAAGGGAGCCACTGGTCAGGGTTCTGCTTGGGCCAGGCCTCCTGGAGAATGGCCCTGCAGTCCCAGAGATGGTGCAGCACACACACACACACACACACACACACGCGCGCGCGCAGTGACCAAGTGGGGCAGCTCCTGGTTTGTCTGTGCGCACCCTGTGCTCCGGACAGGCCAGGCTGCTCCTGGCACCACAGGCTTCCGGAAACAGTGTGGATTCCTGTCACCTGGCAGCCGGTTCTAGGCTGGTGGCCAGGCTCTGCTGGTTACTAAACATGTGATCTTGGGCAAGTTATTCAACCTGCCTGAATTCAGTTGCTCCTACATTTACTTGGAGATAATAACAGCCATCTCAAAGGATGCTGGGAAGCTTGTAGCAGATTCTTGTTGCACCTCCGTGTGTGCACCTCCTCTCTCTTCTCGGGCCAGCTGCACCCCAGGCTCGACCCGCTGGAGCTCCACCTGACATCTGCCCAGCTCCACTGGCTCTTCCTCCATCGTCCTCCCCCCCCCCCCCCCGGCCCTGCCAGTCTCACAGACCCATCCCTCCCCAGCACACCAGAGCCCTCTGGGTTACTACAGGGACTCGAGGCCACACCTACTGCTTTTGGTGGGCGGCTAATAAATATTTGCAGAAAGAGCACAGGCTCTAGTAATTTGAGCTTTGTGAGCAAGTGCAGAGCTGGTTTTGTATCTCTGTTCTTCTGTGGGATCTAATAGGTGCCTGGCAGAAGCTGCACAATTGGCAATGACATTCAAATATTTATATTTTCATTTAAATTAGCTTGTAATTTATTTTCATTTTGTTTGGGGAGAGAGAGAGACCGACCTTCCATCTGCTGGTTCACTCACCCAAATACCTGCAACAGAACAGCCAGGGCTGGGCCAGGCTGATGCTGGGATCTGGCAGTTCAATCCAGGTTTCGCATGTGGGTGGCAGGAACCCGATCATTTGGGCCATTACCACTGTCTCCAGAGTCTGCAGAATTAGGCCCAGGCACTCCGGTTGGAACGAGGGCACTTTAGCAGGTAGGCTAAATGGCAACTCTCAGCGAAACTTCCGAGTTTGGAAAGATCAATGGCAATTTTGGCTGCCTTGAGGATTCAGGAGGCTCCATTAATTGAGGTGGTGCTACCCAGGAGGGGCCCATGTCCTAGAAATTAGCCAGGGTCAATTCTTGCAGGGGGAGAATGTCTCAGTTAAAGCTGCAGCCCAGTCCCCTTGGCACCTCAGGGATGGAGTGGGGGATAATGCATCTGGAACAATGGAGGAGGAGGAGGGTGGCCCATGTGGCTGGACCTCAGAGGAGTGGAATCTGATTTCCCGGCCTCTCCTCCTGCACATCTTCCTGGGCCAGCAGATCATCGCCCTCTGTACCCCAACTCCCTGAGCCCCTCTTCTCCTAGGAAGCCATCTCCGTTCGCTCTCAGCTTTTCCACATCTTCCTCCCTCCAAAGTGTCCAGACTGGACGGTCAGATCTCCCTGGCCCGTTTCTACTTCCAAGCCCTCTTCCAGGGGAAAGTTTGTTTCTTAATCCCTGGTGCTGATTTCTTCAATGGAGATAAATGGCGGGAGGAGATTTTTTTTCTTCTCCATTAAGAGACCAGTTTAGGGGGGGCAGTGTTTGGTGCAGCAGTTAGGATGCTGCTTGGGACACCCACATCCCATATCAGAGCACCGAGTTCAAGTCCTGATCCCGCCTCCAGTCCCATCTTCCTGCTGAGGCACACCCAGAGGCAATGGTGAAGCCCCAGGTAACTTGGGTTGAGTTTCTGGCTTCAGCCAAGCCCAGTCCTAACTGTTGTGGGCATTTGGGGAGTGAACTAGCAGTTGGGAGATCTCTGTCCTCCCTCTGCCTTTCAAATCAACGAAAGTCAATCAATAAATATCTTTTAAAGGAGCAGTTTAAATACTCAGTCATGTAACCAGCAATGTCATTTCTCACTGGCCGCTGAATGAGCTCAGAGTCCAGTTAGGAGATGAAACTGCCCCTGGCAATAAACTGGGCACTATGGAAGCAGCCCGGCAGTGGGGACCCCATGTGGGGAGCCACAGCCATGAGTATGTTTTCCCAGGATTTTCGGTCTTGTTGAATAATCTCATGGCCATGATCGCAGCTGAGCCTCATGTGGGGCCCCATTATCCACATTTAACAGAGGGGAAACTGAGGCTTGGGAGTGAGGTCACTTGCTGAGATCACGTGGCTGGAGTCATGTCTAGACCCCGGCTCTGAAGCTTAAATAGCCTCAGGCAGAGCTGTAGGGGGTTCTGAAGGGCAGATGGAAACCAGGGGCTCACTGCCCACCTGGTGAGGGCATGGCCCCCCGGGTGACAGGAATTCTCCTGGGGGAAGAGAAGGAATGGAGACCCAACAGGAAGGAGCAGAGGACCTGGATCCTGTATGTGAGCTGTCCCCCACGGATTCCCGCTACCCTTACTGCAGAGGTACCAGGTTGTGTGGACAGGGGAGTCTTGCCAGCCCCCAGACCTCTCCTAGAGCCCAGTCTCCCCACCCCCACCCCACTGCCCCCCTAGTGGGTCCCTATGGCCATCTGAGCCCAAGGTGCCCTCAGCATCCCTGAGCCCCCCGCCTGGCCCCAAGAGCAGTCTGCATCCCTTGCCTATACCCTGAGACCCTGAGAAGAAGCCCTCAACCGTCCGTCCACGTCCCCTCCCAGCAGGTCAGTGCTCCCCCAGCCTGGACAGGCTCCTGCAATGATGGATCACTGGCCCCAACGCACATATTATTATGAAATGGGTTTATTACACTCTAAATCTCTCACTAATGTGCCGCTGTTTAATCCCTTTATCCAATTCTCGGTCTCTCAGGCTCGGCCACAGCTCTCTCCACCCAGGACTAGGTCTGAATGGTTTATTGGGTGATTTCTAACTGGGGGTGGGGAGGGGGGACCGGGGTGGGGGCTGTTGAGAGGAGAGGAGAGGAGAGGAGAGGAGAGGAGAGGAAGCTATGTAGTCCTGAGAGATGAAGTCCAAGGGCTTGTCTGGGGGCCTCAGACACAGAGCTTCCTGGGGCCAGGGTCACTCTCTGCGTCCCCCTGTCTGTCTGTCTGTCTGTCTGTCTAGTCTACTGCCCAGCTTCCCCATCTCTGACACCCTCCTGCTGCTTGCCGTAGGCCATCTCAGCCTCCTGGCTGTCACTACTTTCACACCCCTTCTCTGACTCTCTTTTTGTCTCTCAGTCTTCCATGGAAGCCGGACTGTGGTCAGGGTGAAGGGGGTCCAGGTGCCCCTGCACAGAGAGGGCAAAGGTCCCCGGCCCCTCCTGCCTCGTCTCCAGCCCCCGCTTTTCAGGAGGGGAGGTTCCTTTCCCTCCGTGGGTTTCTGTCCTCCTGGGTCACTTCTTCCACCCAGCCCCACTGAGCAGCCACCTTTGCCTTCTAGCACCTGCTCTGGATGTCTGCTCTGGCTCTCCTCGTCCACCCCTCCCCTCCCCTGTGCTCTGCTCTCAGGCCCACGCTCTGGGGACAGCAGCAGCCTCCAGCCTCCTCCGCCTCCCTCAGCGGGCTGACATCTCTGCCACCTCCCTCCTGGCCTCTCTCCCTCCCTGGGTCTCCATCTCTGTCTCTCCCAGTGTCTCTCCCTGAGCAGTCCCTCCCCACTCTGACACACCAGCCGGTACAGCAGCCAAGGCTTCCTGCTGTCAGCTGGGGAATAGATAAAGATAAATGATATTATGTTAAATTCCACTTAATGACAAATTTTTAATTTTCTGAACATGGTCATTTTCTGGCTAGTGAATCAAGTGGAGGGAGCTAATTACATGAAGATCTGAACAAAAATAACTCCTAATTTTCAAGGATAATGGAAGAGAAATGTTGGAGATTAATGGCACTATTTATCTTTTTTAAATTTCTATCTTTCTCTGTGATAGCCGTGCTCCCCAAGGAAAATATTCATAAAATGAAATTGAAGTCGTAACTTAATAGGTTATTAAAATTTTTGAGTGCATATCACTTTCCTTCCGCAGCACTGTAAATTTAAATTGAAGTTTGCGGCTCCCCGAGTCACCAGCGGAGTTTTTTTTACGATGGCACAATAGAGAGGAGCATGCATCTTTGTCAGGAGGTATTTGCTAGTCTAATTTTATGGCAGGCGGATTATCAGACGGGAATGGCAGCGCCGGGGGAAGCTGACAAGCCCGCAGCCGGCAGCCATGTGTTTCCATTAGCGCCCCGAGCCGTCCGGGGCTTCTCTGGACTCTCATTTTCCACTTCAGTCTTTTATCTTGATTTAAAGTGAGGGCGCCCAATATTCAGGGCCTGTCATTTTTCTCTCTCGCACACTCTCGAGCTCTTCCTCACTTCTCCCCTCCCACTTCCTCTGCGCGGGGGCCTGCTCCCTTTCATCTCAGGTCTGGGCTTGGGCACTGCCCCCCTCTCCCTCTCTCCCCGCCCCAGGCCTCCCTCAGCCCCATGGACTCCGCCCTGGGAGGAAGAGGCCAGAGGAGGCCGGGCTGCGCCAGGGCAACCACTGGAGTTGGTTATAAATTTGAGTGAAGCCTTCTCCCGGTGGGCCCATCAGATGAACACTCGGACAGGGACTGCCTGTGTGGGGTGGGGAGGGCTCTGCAGGCTGCAGCCCATCAGGCCCCCTAATTGAGTGTTAATGGAGCTGCCAGGGGGAGGGGCACAGCTGTTGGGACCCAGGGCAGCGAGTCCCTGTCTCTGCTCCCATCCACGTCTCTGTCCCTGGCTTTGTCTCCGGGTCTCAGAACCACAAACAGAGAGGGGATGTGGAAGGAGTCAAAGGCAAACTCCTGTTTCATAGATTATCAGACAGGTGCCCAGAGATGGGGCGTCCCAGGTCTCGGAGCTAGTGGGTGGCCCAGACAGCACAAGAAGTTGGGTCTGGCAGACTTTCCTTGGGACGGCGTCGCCTCACCCGGCCTCCTGCTCTTGGAAGGGAGCCAATGTTGTCTGTGTCTGTGTCTGTCTGAGTGCCTGCCGTGTTACTGGCACTGGCGTCCTCCAAGGCACTGGCCTTGACTGCCCAAAGACGCGTCTTCCTGTGTCTACCCTCAGCCCCACAGCCTGTCAGCCATCAGGTTGTTGGTTTTTCTGTCCTATCCTGGCTCCTTGCACAGCTTCACCTGGCCAGGAGGTCCGCGCCCTCCCCGTTCACTTGTTCCCACGTTCCGCCTCCATTCCTAACAGTCACCTCCCTCACTGCCTATGCTCCCCAGCATTGACCTGCTCCTGCTCAGAACCCTGCTCTGTCCCATGCCCTTGTACCCTGGGGCCGACAGAACGGAGTTCCATGTTCTCACCTAAGCCACAAATCCATGCATGGCCGGGGCCACTGTGGCCCCTCTGGCCTCCCTCTCCCTTCTCCTCCCTTTTCTGCGATATATCCATGCAGGGTCAGCTCCAGCCAAGGCGGCCGCTCTGTTCCATGTCCCTGTTAGGAATGTCCATTACCGCCTGGCTCCATCCAATGTTCCACCATTCATGGCCCAGCTCACGCTGCACCTGTGCTGGGCTCCTGAAGACCCCACCTGCCTCCCCGATCCTCTTGTTTCCCGGGGTCCTCACCATCCACCACCCAGCCGGCCTGCTCTGCCTGTTCACCCACTGTGGGCAATCGAAGCTGCACTCACTCTGTCTGACTCGTACCTTGTGGGCTTGAGGACCCTAGATCAGTTCACAAACCTTATTCAAGTGGTCACTTGGGTCACAGTCCCTATCCCAAAAGTCACATGGACGGCAGCAGAGACTCTGGATGAGACGACAGACGGAAGTCTGACTGCAGTCACAGCATGTTGGTGCTGCCTGGGCTCTGACTCGACGCCCTCATTTTACAGACAGGGAAACTGAGGCCCAGCCAGCAGGGTGGTACCCTAAGTGATGCCAGGAGTTAGGAAGGCAGTGGAGACCCATGTGGAGGTTTCTGGACTCGTGTTTCAGTGCCCTGTGCCTCAGTGTCCTGCTTCCCAGGTTCAGTGGCCACTGTCACTCATGTGCAAATTGGCAACAGCACTTTCAATCCCAGGGCCTTGGTTTATCCGTGATGGAGAAGCACAGTCCTAGACCACCGTGCCTTCCTGCAAGTGGGGTCAGGAGTAATGGGCGAACCCGCGGCAACACAGGACTTAGCCCTGGCAGCATCCACGTCCCCCCTCGCCCTCTGCTGCCTCCCAGACTGCCCAGCCCTTGCCCCTGTGTGCTCCCTGGCCTGGCTCCTTCCGGGGACTGTGACCCCTCCCGTCTCCTTACTGTCCCCCCACCATCGTGTTGCATGTTGCAGGTGTGTTGCAAGCATGGTGCGGGTGTGTTGCAGGCACAGCCATTTCCACTTGGCTGCCTATGCCATACAGGTCAGGTGGCGAGCGGCCCGGGCCGCCCCCACGCCGCGCTTAGCAGTGGAACTGAGCGGAGGCGGCGCCTGGCTCCCCAGCCACAGACTCTCGTTAGAAAGAAATTAAAAGCCACTCAATTTTGGCTAATATCCCTCTGAAGGCCTTTAACTCCACCTGTGACTAACCCATTCATAATCGCTCCGTTTTAGTGGCTCAGGCTGATGTAGCCTCAATTAATTTGGGAGGCGAGATAAACGGCCATTCCTCTTTGTCTCCCATGCCTCCTCCCTCCCTGCCCTCCCATCGGCTCCCCGACAGCCTCCCTCCCCAGCTCGGCCTCAGTTTTTCCTCCCCCTTTTCTCTGTCTCACCTCTCCTTCTCATCCTGAGAGGCCCATTGCTCTCTCTCTGGAAGTTTCTGTCTCTCCAACTTTCTGTCCAGCTCATTCTGTCTCTTTGTGTCAGACTAGTTTTCCTGTCTCTATCCCTCCCGTCTAGTTCTGTTGGTCCCCCGCTCTTGGCCATGACTCATCACCTCTGGGGCCCCTTTCCCTGCCCACCAGTTTCTGCTTTGTCTGCTCTGTTTCTGTGCCCACCCCTCCTCCGCCCGGCCCCCTTCTCTGCTGTCTCTGTCTCCTTGTCTCTGCACTGGGTCCCTTTTGTTTCCCTGCACCATTTTCCTTCCACACCCCCCCCCGCCCCCCCTCCCATCCTTTTCTTCTTCCACAGCTCCCCCGCCCCCTCTCTTCTTTCCTTCCCGGCTGCCTCGGTCTCCCCGTTCGCCTCAGCCACGCCAAGCTCCCTGAGTTTCTCTCTTCCCTTCCTTCTCCAGTCCCAGTGAGGACTCTCCCTCACCCCCTCCCTAGGGCTCAGGCGCCTTCCCCGGGTGCCTCAACCCCACCCCCACCCCGCCCAGCGCTTGCTCAGTCCTTTTGTCTTCCCCTCCCCTCGAGATGATTATTAATGATAAAAGCTCAAACATCACGTCAGTAATTTCTGAGTGAGTTTTGCAATGAAACTGGGGCCGTCTCAGCCCCTCCCGAGTCCCACAAATTTTACTTTTGTAATTTCACGCCTCTGGTTATCACCACGCTGCTCCGTCCCTCTCTGCCTCTCAGCTCCCCTCCCCTCCCCCCTCCCCCCCGGAGAGAGCACTTAAACTTGTTTTCATTCCCTTATTCTTTATTTTTTTAATGTCCACTCTCTCCGGAGTCAGTAATGTTCTTCCTCTCTTTCCTCTCCCATTTTCTGTTAATTCTGCGCCATCTGCCTTAGCATCTGTTAAAAATAAAATTTCCCTCACACAATGAGAAGCCTCCCTGTTCCTCCCCTCCCCCCACAGCCCCCCAGGTTTGGTGCTGGGGCCGTCAGATGCCACTTCCTCTCCTGGGATCCTCCCCTCCCCCCAGTCCCTGGTCTGGTTTTCAGAGAGAAGACGTTGCCGGGCAGGCAGGCAGCAGGGAGGGAGGGGGCTGCCCAGGGGGCCCGGAGCCAGAGGGGAAACTGCTGCAAGGGGAGCTAGAACTGGGGGGGTGCAGAAGATGGAACCACACTCCACTTGCTTGCCTTCGGGACCTTGCCCAGACTGGAGCTCTGAGCTGCTGAGGCACAGCACCTGCACAGGTAGGTGCCAACAGGTGGGGCGGAGGTTTGAGGAGCCCACTTTTACTCCCCTGGAAAGAGGTTGCTGGTGGAGCCATTTGCCCCTTTCTGAAAACTAGTTCTGGGTTCTGAGCTGGGGACCTGGTGGTTGGGGGAGTAAATCTAGGATCTGGGATATGACCCCACGTCCCAGCATGGTGCCAGCTTGGGCTGGACATGACACAGGACAACCTGTCCTTAGGACCTGTTGTACAGGTCCTTCCCCACACAGCTGCTGGAGGACTGGGTTCCTGCTGTCCGTCTTGGCTTGGGAGAAGGGAGGGGCAGGGTGTCAACTGACCCTCATGCCCTGAAAAGTTTGGGAGGCAGGAAACTGTTGGATTGAAGCCAGCTTCCCAGAGAGTCTAAGAGGAGACTCTGTGTGTGTGTGTGTGTGTGTGTGTGTGTGTGATTACATTGCCCTGTCTTCACTGATTGGGGCAGGTGTGTCTGGGAAATATGTATACGAACTGGGTTTTGTCCAGTTTTCTTTCTGCGCCATCCTGGGTCTGGCTGTGGGTGTGAGTGTGTGTTACAGTGGGTGTGTGGCTGCACCACTCCAGGAAACAGTGCGTCACAGTGTGGGGGAGTGTGTATGGGCTCACTGTAGATTCTGGTGTGTATTTGTGTCAATGACGTCCAGCAGAAAGCGCCATCTCCCTGTGTGTGTAATTGTTCATGTCTTACTGCCTTAGTGTGTTTGCATGTGAAGGTGTCATGTGCATGGTGTTTGTACGTTATGACGTGTGCATATCTCTCCCGTGGCTGTTTCTCTGTGTGATAATCCATTTTCCTTGTGATGGTGAAGGGGACTTTGTGACACAGGGAGGGGCACTTGTGTGGAAGTGACTTTGCCTCTAAGTGAGGTGGTGCGTTTCGGAGCCCTCTTTCTGGACGGTCTCTGGTGATGTGCACACGAGGGGGAAGGCGCTGCGTGCTTCCTTTGACTCTGCCACACGAAGGTGTGGGTACCAGAGATGGGTGTGGTGGTGCCAGACATATGTGGGACAAGCATGCCTGGTTATGTGTGTACGTCCAGTATGACTAACTGAAAGAATGTCACAGTGGGGATCTTGGGCAGCCATGGGGGAGATGTGTGTGTGTGAGTGAGAGAAAGCACGCGTTTCACATCACACAGCCCTGAGTCCAGTTCCTAGATCTGCCCATGACAGGTTTGTAAGACTAAATTGCTTAAACTGCTTGAGCCTCAGTTTCCACCCCTGTAAAAGGGGGATAGGTATATCTACAGCATAGGGGGTTAGCGTGAGGACAAAAGCTGTTAGACAACCAGCCTGGCATCTAATACTAACAAAATGCTAATAAATAGAATAAACTGTCATTAAGGGTTCAGTATTGCATACCTGCTTTTTTTACCCCTCAGAGGGAGGCAGAAACTAAGGCACATAGTATGGGCGACTTAACAAGATCGGGCAGAGGGTGCTTGCTCAGCAAATGGAAGCTCTAAATGAAGACAGGTGCTCCCCAGGCCTGCTGCTAACAGCACTTTGTTCCCCTTACAGGGCCTCCTCCTCAAGTCACCTCCCAACCCCATAGGCCAGCACAGGTGCCCCAGGGCTGTTTTGGGGGCGGGATAGACGAGATGCCGAGGGGGAGGGGTCAAGCCTGGAGCCTCTTGCCAGCCTTCATGGGCACTAGAGACTCTACAATCTCTCTCTGGCCCGAGGGGAGCCGCAGTGTTCACGAAACAGATTTTTACAAAATGTTTTGACCCTGCTCCCCACCCCCCCTCCCGCATCCTTGCCTGGCACGGTGTCACCTAATTAAATCAGCCTTCGCGGGCGGCTCCGCTCCCTGCTAATTGTGCCCAGGGCCGGCTTCTGGAGACGGCTCTCCCCACCCCCAAACTGCCGTCCCCGACCCCCAGGGACCGTGAGCGCTGAGGGGGTGGGGGACGAGGCCCCAAGACCCCGCCAAGGCCGTCTCCGCGCCCCCGGGCCCTCGCTGTTCTGAGACCGGGGACGGAGGCGCGGGCTCTGGGCCTCCTCGAGGCCCGCCTGCTGCTCAAAGCTTGGGCCCGCGTCCGCCTTGACCCAGGGCTCGGGAGGCCAGCCCGAGCGTGTCCGGGTACTGGTCTCCGTCGGTGGTGCGGTCGGAGCAGCAGCTCGGAGGAGCCTGGCTCTTCCTTCTCTACCAGAGGGGTCGGGCGAGCTGGAAGCCCAGCGGTTTTATTTACAGAGCGCTCCGGGGGCGGGCGTGGGGCCGGGCGGCGGCCGCTGTCCATGGTGCTGACCGCGGCGTCCTGGGGTGAACCTGCAAGGCGACTCTCCCTGACTACCGCTAGGGAGATGAGGAGCTAAACGCCTCCGAGCGCTGTAGAATTTCATCTTCATAGCAACCCTAGAAAAAGAGGTTTCCCCACTTCAAAGATGAGGAAACCGAGACTAGGTTATTTCACTTTATCTGGAGTGCTCTATTTCCTTAAGATTAAGAATATATTCATGTATTACTGTGTATTACAAATAAATTTTTAAAAAGTGAATTTTTATTTGTTTTTTTAAAAAGATTTTCTTATTTATTTGAAAGCCAACAGTTACAGAGAGAGGGAGAGACAGACAGAGAGAGAGAGAGACATCCTCCATTCGCTGGTTCACTCCCTAGATGGCTGCAAAGGCTGGATCCAGGAGCCAGGATCCTCATCCAAGTCCCCCACGAGGATGCAAGGGCCCAAGCACTCCTTTTCCCAGGCTATTAGCACGGAGCTGGCTCAGAAGTAGAGCAGCCAGGACTCCAACTGGTGCCTGTGTGGGATGCTAGTGTCACAGGTGGTGGCTTTACTGGCTAGGTCATAACACCCACCCTGTTATGCTTTTTTTTTAATTGATCTGGACATTTATTCTGGACACATGACCCAGTTTCTTCAAAAGGAGAGGAGAGAATGGGGAGGAGAGAAGGGAGATCAAATACACTGCTAGGTGGACCTTGTTTAGTTCCTTATTTGAAAAAACCATGTGTTAAAAAAAAAAAGATGGAAAATCAGGAACATATGAATATGGACTGAAGATTTGATGATACTGAGGAATTATTGCCAATTGTTTAAGGTGTGATAATGATATTGTGATTATGGTTTCCAAAAGTCTCTCTAAAGCAATTTGTTTATTTGAAAAACAAAGTGTGTGTGTGTGGGGGGGGGGTTCTTTTATCCACTGGGTCACTCTCTGAAATAGTTGAAACAACCAGGGCGGGGCCAGGCTGAAATCAAGAGCCAGGAACTGTATCCAGATCTCCCACAGGCGTCAGGAGCTCAATGATCTGGGCCATTATCTACTGGCTCCCAGGAGCGTTAGTAGGGAGCTGGATGAGAAGCTGAAAAGTTGGGGCTTGAACCTTCTCTGAACCTCATTTCCTTCTGTAACAGATAATCATGCTTCTTTTAAAATTGTATGTATTGAAAGAGCTACAGGGGTGGCGAGAGAGAGAGAGAGAGAGAGAGAGAGAGAGAGAGATCTTCCAATATCTTCCATCCATTGGCTCACTCCCCTGCAATGTACAGGGCTGAGCCAGGCTGAAGCCAGGAACCAGGAGCTTCATCTGGGTCTCCCACGTGGGTGCAGGGACCCACACATTTGGGCCATCTTCTGCTGCTTTTCCCAGCAGCAGGTCATTAGTAGGGAGCTGGATCAGGAGTAGAGCAGCCAGGACTCCTGCCAGTGCCCCTATGGGATGCCAGCATTGTAGGCAGCAGCTTTACATGCTATGCTGCAATGCCAACCCCAATAATCATCCTTTTAAAGATCATAAAATTTAAATGAGATATAAGGCTAAATCAAAGAGCTTGGGCAAGCATTGTTCAGCCTGTATCGCCAACATCCTGTATGAGTACTGGTTTGAGTCCTGGCAGCTCTTCCCATCCAACTCCTTGCTAATGCACCTGGGAAATCAGCTAAAGGTGGCCCAGGTGCTTGGGCCCCTGCCCTCAAGGTAGGAAACACAGGTGGAGTTTCTGGCTCCTCCCTTCAGCCTGGTGCAGTCCTAGCTGTTGCAATTTGGAGAGTGAGTCAGCAGATGAAAGATCTCTCTCCCTCTCTCTCTGCCTCTCTTTCTCTCCCTGTCTCTGTAACTCTGCCTTTCACAAAAATAAGTTTTTTTTAAAAGCCCATAACAAATTGAAATATGAGATAAGTTTATTTGGGTGCAAAAAAGTTTTGAAATCTGTGTACATGATAAATTTTAAGTAAATTTTGAGTGCCTCCTCATAATGTATAAAGTGATGGCATAGCACCTAGCATGTAGTAAGTATTTTATATGTGTTAGCAACTATTACTTTGTTTCAGGGCTTTGCATACATTGTCTCTGAGTCCTGTCAACAACCCACAAGCATCTGGTATCCCATCCCAGGTTTTTTGTATTCCCAGTTCCTATATGCTCCACTCATCTGGCTGCCAGCCTCCTCAGGAGATGCCTATTTTATTTGTATGTTTCTGGGAGTCACTACAGAGTGCTTGGCATAAGGGGACAGGAAGGAAGGCTGAGAGGCAAGGACTTTGGCATTGGAGAAAGAGCACTAGTGAGGGAGTTGTGAAATTGGAGTCAGCACCCTAAACTTACCATGAACTAATCACATGACCTTGGCCAAGTCATGTTTTTTTCTTTCAGGAGGGTAGACTAGATGAACTAAGTCGTGATAAGATCCTTTAGGTAGAGGCTAGCATTGTGGCACAGTGGGTTAGGGTACTACCTCTGATGTTAGCCGCCCATATCAGAGTGCCTGTTAGAGTCCTTACTGCTCTGCTTTAGATCCAGCTTCCTGCTGAACACCTGGAAGGCAGCAGAAAATGGCCTGAGCACTTGAGCCCTTCTATCCACATGACATACTAGAATGGAGCTCCTGGCTTTGGTCTGGCCCAGTCCTGGCTATTCTGCTATTTGGAGAGTGAACCAGAGGATGAAAAGTCAGTCTCTCCTCTCTCTCTCTCTCTCTCTCTCTCTCTCTCTCTCTCTCTCTCTTTTCTTCCTGTCAATCTACTTTTAAAATAAAGAATATGGTTTTTTTTGTTTGTTTGTTTGTTTGTTTGTTTTATTTTTGACAGGCAGAGTGGACAGTGAGAGAGAGAGACAGACAGAAAGGTCTTCCTTTTGCCGTTGGTTCTCCCTCCAATGGCCGCCGCAGACGGCGCGCTGCGGCCGGCGCACCGCGCTCATCCGATGGCAGGAGCCAGGAGCCAGGTGCTTTTCCTGGTCTCCCCATGGGGTGCAGGGCCCAAGCACCTGGGCCATCCTCCACTGCACTCCCGGGCCACAGCAGAGGGCTGGCCTGGAAGAGGGGCAACCGGGACAGAATCCGGCGCCCCGACCGGGACTAGAACCCGGTGTGCCGGCGCCGCAAGGCGGAGGATTAGCCTGTTGAGCCACGGCGCCGGCCAATGTTTTTTAAAAGTATTCTTAAAAAATATTCTTGGCCTGCACCCCATGGGGAGACCAGGAAAAGCACCTGGCTCCTGGCTCCTGCCATCAGACGAGCTCGGTGCGCCGGCCGCAGCGCGCCGTCTGCGGCGGCCATTGGAGGGTGAACCAACGGCAAAAGGAAGACCTTTCTCTCTGTCTCTCTCTCTCTCACTGTCCACTCTGCCTGTCAAAAAAAAAAAATATTCTTGGGTCCAGCACTGTGGCATAGCAGGTAAAGCCGCCGCCTGTGGTGCCAGCATCCCATATGGGTGCTGATTCAAAACCTGGCTGCTCCACTTCCAATACAGCTGTTTGCTATGGCCTGGGAAAACAGTAGAAGATGGCCCAAGTGCTTGGGACCCTGCACCCATGTGGGAGACCCAGAGGAAGCTCCTGACTCCTGGCTTCGGATTGGTGTAGGTCCAGCCATTAAGGCCATCTGGGGAGTAAACCAGCACATGGAAGACCTCTCTCTTTCTTTCTCTCTCTGCCTCTCCTCTCTCTGTGTAACTGTGACTTTCAAGTAAAATAAATACATCTAAAAAATTCTTTCAGTAGCTGAGTTTAAGAGATTTAAAATTTTGAAATTTATTTTCAGGGTTTTTGTTGTTGTTTAAAAATCAGAGAAATAGAGAGATAGAGACAGACAGACTTTCTATCTGTTGGTTCACTCCCCAAATGCCCACAACAACCAGGGCTGGATTGCGCCAAGCTGAAGCCTGGAGCCCAGAACTCAATTCAGATTTCCCATATGGGTGGTAGGGACTCAATACCCTGTTGCCTCCCAGGTGCACATTAGCAGGAAGCTGGATTGGAAGCAGAAAAGCAGGAACTTGTACTAGGCACTCCAATATGGGACACAGGCACCCTAAGTGGCACCTTAATTGCTGCAACAAATGCCAACCCCAAGTTCAAGAGATCTGTGGAGGAAGTAGAAGTATGACTTGGAATTCTGTGGGACCCCAAGAGTGTGTGAGAGGGGAGAATTGGGTGTGATTGGAAGTTGTGGTAGCACAACTAGAAAGAACCTGAGTGCCTATCAACAGAAGCCTGACAGTCTGTAAGACAGTAGACGGTCGTGCAACCATTCAACAATCGTGCGGCTCTGCATCTGCTGGGAGGGAACAGTGCCCGTGACATATCATTGATGAATGTGGCGTGCTGCAGAACAGAGTGTAGGGTTCCATCCTGCTTACATTGCACACCTGTGTCCCTGGCTGGGTAAAGGTGGAAAGAGGTGTGAGGTACAGTGGCCACTAAAGTAACAATAGAAGTTCATTTTTGGCTTTCATTGAATTTTCTATAGAGTTTACAATTCTGCAGTGAATGTGTACTTTTTTAAGGCAGCAGGAGGAAAGAGAGATGCTTCCTTTGCCAGCCTGCTTGGCACAGAGGCACAGCAGCGAAGCAGGCACTGATCTCCTTAGGGACCATCCGAGATTAAATCTCCACATCAAGGGGCTGGGAGTGGTGCTCCTGATGGTGACATCTCAAGTGTCCCACATCTACAAACCGTGTCATCTTCCTCCCTCTTCCTGTCCCTTGTTCCATCTGTGTTCAGTGTTCAAGGAACCACAGTGAGAGATGTGGATCACACGGAGAATCTGTGAACCTGAAACTGGGGTGGAGAGAAGCTGGGCAAGGCTGGATCAGCTTCAGAGACATCCCTGGGAGAGGAGGACCTAGGACTGCCCCTGCCCTTGGTGCCCCTCCCCATAATAAGGGTTCCCAGCCTGTATTTAGCCTAAAAATCATTTGCATTAAAATACGTATTTATTTATTTGAGAAGGAGAGAGAGTTCTTCCATCTACTGATTCACTCCCAAAATGCCCACAACAGCTGGGCCAGGCTGAAGCCAGAAGCCTGGAACTCCATCTGGGTCTCCCATGTCTCCCACCTGGGTGGCAGGAGCCCAAGGACTTGGGCTGTCTTCTGCTGATTCCCAGACACATTAGCAGGGAGCTGGATTGCAAGCACATGGTAGCCAGGACTTGAACCATGTACTCCTGCATGGGTTGTGGGCATCCCAGGCAGCGGCTTCATTAGCTGTTCCACAACCCCAGCACCCAGAATAATAATGATGATGATAACAATAGTTTTATACCTTCAGAAAAATCCTCATGAAGATGCCTGGGCTTCTTATAGCCTTGGGGCTTCACATGATTCTAGAAGTCAAGGATTTATTGCTCCCCACAATGGTCACATTGGGGGGCTTGGCCTCTACTTGAACCTTCCTAGGCAGGAGATTCCCTCTGCCTTGAGAGAGGCCTCCATGGTCTCAGGCAGCTCCAAAGATTGGAAAGTCAGTGTTTTAACAAAAACAGCCCAGATCTGACTCCTGGAAGTTGTCTGTTCTTGTCTCTGCAAAAGAGGTGTTTTTCTGGGATAGTGGTTGCTGTGGTCTGAATGTTTGTGTCTCCTCCAAATCCACGTGTTAGAATCCAACCTCCAGGGACCTGCATCATGGGGCCATGGGTTAAGCCACTGACTGTGAGGCTGGCATTCCATAAAGGTGCCAGTTCAAGTCCTGGCTGCTCCACTTCTGATCCAGCTCCTTGATAATGTGCCTGGGAAGGCAACAGGAGATGGTTCAAGTACTTTGCCCTCTGTCACCCATATGGGAGACATGGATGGAGTTCCAGGACCCTGGCTTTGGCTTGGCTCAGCTCTGACTGGGTGTGGTCATTTGGAGAGTGAACCAGCAGATGGAACATCTCTCTCTTTCTCTCTTTCTCTCTCTCCCCCCCCTCTCTGCCTTGCAAATAAAACATAAATAAATCTTTTAAAAAATCCCAACCTCCAAGGGTGATGGTAGAGGAGGTAGGGCCAGAGGTGGCATTTAGCCTGGTGTTTACCATGTGCTAGTTCCACATCAGAGGGCCTGGGGTGAGGGTGGGTTTGATTCCCAGTTCCAGCTCCTCCTGACTTCAGTTTCCCACCAATGCAGACCCTGGGAGGCAGTGGTGGTGGCTTAAGTAATTGAGTTCCTGCAGCCCACGTTGGAGACCTGGATTGAGTTCCTGGCTCCTGGCTTTGGCCAGGCCCAGCTTCAGGCACTGTGGGCATTTGGGGGAGTGAACCAGTGGATAGGAGCTCTGGTCGTCTATCTCTGTCTCTCTCCCCCTTAAATAAATAAATAGGAAAATGCAGCAGCAGGCTCTTTGGGAGGTGATAGACCATGGAGGCAGAGCCTCACGAGGCACTTGGTGTCCTTATACAAGAGCCCTGAAGGAGCTTGCTTCTCCCACCTGGTGCCATGATGGGCGGAGCCTGTTCAGAAGCCGGCCCTTGTCAGACCCCAAGTCTGCAGCGTGTCCGTCTCGGACGCCCTAGCCTCCAGAGCTGTGAGAAATCAGTGCCTGTTGTTTATAGGCAATCTGGTCTATGGTGCTCTGTTCTAGCAGTGTGGATGGGTGGGGCAGTGGCAGAAGACAAAATGACACACGTGGAAAGGCCCAGGGGGAGATGAGCCAGGGCAGTACAAAGAAACAGGTGCAAGCCCCATCTACCACCACGCCAATAGGTGGCCAACACGTGGGCTCAGGCGCTCCCACTGTGGGAAGCAAATGCCAGCAACGCTGGGGAGATGGTGCAGTGTGATGGGGGAATCACAGGATGTCAAAACCCCAGTGAAAACCACTTACGGATGAAGGCAACCTTGGGCTGATTATCTGTACTGAATATGAGAAAACGGTCTCAGTTTTATAAGGCACTGAGAGAGCTATTTTGTTATTCATTTTTTAAAGATTTATTTATTTGAAAGGCAGAACTACAGAAAAGCAGAGGCAGAGAGAGAGAGAGAGAATGAGAGAGAGAATCTTCAATCTGCTGGTTCACTCCCCAGATGGCCGCAACTGGCAACAGCCAGAGCTGCACTTATCCAAAGCCAGGAGTCAGGAGCTTCTTCCATGTCTCCCATATGGGTGCAGGGGCCCAAGGACTGGGCCATCTTCCACTGCTTTCCCATAGCAGAGAGCTGGATCAGAAGTGGAGCAGCTGGGACTCGAACTGGCGCCCATATGGGATGCCAGCGCTGCAGAGGGCAGCTTTACCCACTATGCCACAGCGCCAGGCACTATTTATTTATTTTTAAATGGCTAAGTTTTAAAAAATGATGTATTTATTTGTAAGGCAGAGTGGGTGACAGAGAGAGATTTATCTGCTAGTTCACTCCCAATATGGATACAACAGCCAGGTTGGGTGGCAGAAGCATCAGCACTCGGGCTATCTTCTGCTACTGACCAGGGATATTAGCAGAAAACTGGACTGGATGTGGAGTGGGACACAATCCCAGGCTGGGTGCGACCAAATAGCAGCTTAACCCACTATGCCACAATGCCTGTCCCAAGAGATGCTGTCACGTTCAAGATCCTGTATGGAGGTAAGAGGAATCCACCGTTTGACCTGACTTCACGTGGTAGAAATAACACCCCTGTGAATGCAGTCTCAGCCGCTGCACTCAGCCTGTGTGTTGGCCATGATGTGACCTGGCTCCTCGTCAGTCTGCACCTCCCCATCTCGCACACCTTCCCCAAATGCCACCCACCCGTGGTCTCTGCTCTTCTGCACTTGCTAACTCCCCTGCCTGGAATTGGACACCCCACCTCCTTGGCTGGCAGACTCCTGCTTTGGCTCAACCTCAATTCTTGCCAAGCAACGCCCCAGTCTCTGATCCCCCACACCTGAGTTTCAACCCATCCTGTGAGCACAGAGCATCTTGGCTTTCTCAGACCTGCATCTTGCACCTTGCTTTGTGTCGACAGCTTATAGATCTTCCTTGCTAGATTGTGTGTTCCTCACGGGCAGGGTCTACATCTCAGTGTTGTGCCCCTAGCACATGTCCAACGTCCGACACCTGGTATGCATGCAACAGCTGGATGAATGAGGAGATACTGCAGCGGATGCAGGATCCTTGTCAATCAGCCTCTTTGTCAAGTCCCTCTTGGAATGGTGGGTGGAAGGACAGGGGCATTCTACTTCATTTTGTCTCCCTGCTAGGATGGTTGCATGGTCTTGGGCAAGTTTCTGGGTGTCTCTGAGGCTTCCTTGCATTATCTACTAGTAGAAAGTATTCACCCCACAGAGTTAAGACACACCAAGTGCAGCATGTGGTGTGCAGTGTCTGAGTGCCCTCCGTGGATTAAGGCTAATATGGCCAGTGTTTGGGAGCATAACATGGATGATGGTGATGATGATGATGACGATGACGATGATGACTCAGCATCCCATCTCTCCCCTGTCCCATCCTTCAAGGGCCCAGGTGAAATGCCACCTCTCCTACAGAGCTCACACAGACACCCTGGGGAAGTCAGTGCTGTGTCCCCTCAACCCGGCAGTGGCTGTGTGTACCTCTCTGTTCCTGCCCTCCCCAGCCCCTGCCTTGGTGTGTAGACATCCGTTACCCCAGGAAAGCAAAGGGAGCCTTGGTCTTCCTTTGCCTCCAGTAGGTCTGACATGTGAGAAGGAGTCAAAAATCCCAGGGAGCTGGCGCTGTGGCATAGCGGGTAAAACCACCACCCGCAGTGCCGGCATCCCATATGGGTGCTAGTTGGAGACCCAGCTGCTCCACTTCTGATCCAGCTCTCTGCTGTGGCCTGGGATAGCAGCAGAAGATGGCCCAAGTCTTCGGACTCCTGCACCCGCGTGGGAGACCTGGAAGAAGCTCCTGGCTCCTGGATTCGGATCGGCCCAGCTCTTGCCATAGCAGCCAATTGGGGAGTGAACCAGTGGATGGGAGATTCTCTGCCTCTCCTTTTATCTCGGTGTAACTCTAACTTTCAAATAAATAAATAAATCTTAAAAAAAAAAATCCTGGGTGAATCCAGGGGGACTCTAGAGCTCCTGGAAATGTGCAGGTGCATTGGAAGTGAGTGGCTTTATGGTCATTTTTCAAGTCACTGCCTTGCCAATGCACCACAGATTAGGTTCTAAGGCCTAAAAGATAATGCAGATAATACTGTAGTCCAAACATATTTAAGGACTTTTTTTTTTAAGAAATAGAGCAAGAAACTCTGCCTGGAGATACCATTACCATAAAGGGGGAAAATGGCCCCTCCTCCACCCCCTCCTCTGCCGGCTCACATGGTCCTGCCCTCCCCAGCCAGGGCTCCCAGCCGGTGCTGCTGGTGCTCTGCCCCCCTGGCATGCCATCTACTAAGGGTGATTTCACAGGGACTGGTCTAGAATGCCGTCCCCTAAGTCCCCAAATATGGCTCAACAGGAGCCCAGCAAGGAGGAGTGGGAGAGACGAGCCTGAAACTCACCAGGAGCTGCGGGGGCTCCTGTTCCCCACTCTCCACGGGAATAGTCCCCACGAAATCTGCAGGATGTCAGCAACAGCCAAGGCCTGAGCAACCACCTGTAACCTGGTGCGTTCAGTGACTACTCCCATCCCTCATGGCTTCAGCTCAACCTCGGGGGGTGAGGTATGTGAGCAGACACTGCTATTCCCATTTTATGAATAGGGAAACTGAGGCCCAGAGGATTTGTACAAAGCCACCCAATCACCTAGAGACAGCTATGAGAGCTGAACTCCCTCGGGGTCTCACGGTGCTACACAGACCTGGGTGTAGGCACACGCAGGTGTATTATGTAGGTACAACTGAGGAGCCTGTTAGGGACAGGAAGAGGCCCTACAAAGGGGGAGGCCAAACTGTCCGGTGCATTAGCTGGATCCCCAGAATTAGACCTTCCCTTGAGGTCCCCTTGGAGCTGGGCGGGTGGCGCTGCACGGCCCTCTGGGGCCCTATGGGCTCCCGGGGCCGCGCGCCCATCTTCTCGGCGGGCAGACTGAGACCCTGGCCGCCCGCGGCCGCCCCCTGGTGGCCAGACCTGGCCACGGCCTCGTGGCTCGCAGGCCCGGCGGAGGAGCGCAGCTCTCTGGGACGCCCGCTCCCGCCGCCTCCACTTTGGGGATAATTTAACACGTTTCCAGGAACTTCGCAGTAATGGGCGCGGAGCCGTCGGAAGGCGGCCTCCCCGCTTTATCGCGGCCGCGCTAATGGTTATCTCGTAGCCGTGCCCCCGGCGATCGTGTCGGGAGTAAATAGAAGCTGACACAGTCATTTGCTTAAATCTTCCCCGCACTTTCGCCGCATTTCTCTCCAGAGGATACCCCTGAAACAACAATTATTTGAAATGTCACGCGTTTCTGCCCCCGGGCTACCAACAAATGAACATTAAATCTATTAACAGCAAAAAAAAAAAAAAAAAAAAAAAACCCTAAATGTTTACTTTTGCGGGAAGGTGTGAGGGGCCGGAGTCGGGGCGGGGCCGAGGCCGGGACGGACTGCCGCGGGAAGGGGGCGGGGAGCTGGAGCCGGACAAAGCCCCGGAGTCGGCCCTCAAAAAGCGCAGACTGGAAAGGACGGCTCCGGAGGGAAGGGGGGAGTAGAAAAGCAAAATTACACCGCGATGGCCTCTCCCGGTGAGCCGGGGGCAGGCTGGGCGGTCCGTGCAGGTCCTGGCCCTCGGGGGTGCACCTGCCCTCCTGCCCTGGTCACCTGTCCAGCAGCAGCAGAATGAGGGAGGCTGGGAGAGGCGGGAGCCGGCACCAGCTGCTGGGTACACGGCAGTTTCACTGCCCAGGGCGCCCACGCAGCGCCTGTCTCCCCCTCTGCACAATGGGAGCCAGGTCCCTGGGCCTCCAGTCCGCTGGTCACCTGAGTGACAGACTGGGGTGTCCTCCTGTGGGCCTGGGGGGGGGGCTGGGAGTCGCTGTGTGTCACACCTGCGCTGGGTGAGTGATGGCCGCGCTGTGGAGCTGTAGCGCACCCTCTGGGGATGGCCGAGGGAGGCGCAGGAAGCCGCCTGGTCAGCGAGGCCCACGCTGGCCTCCACCCCTTCAAACAGGACTAGGGCTCCCTGAGGGACCCACGGGGCGGGGGCCATGAAGGGGAGGGTGCGTGAGGGACTCTTGGAGAGGTCACGGGATGGGGGCGGGGCAGAGCTCCTGGGACAGGAAGGACCTTGGAGGAGCCAGCCAGTGAGGGCCTTTGCACCGGCCCTTTGCACCTCCTGGTCCTCCAAGAGTGAGGCGGGGGCCTCTCTGGGTCCTCGGCCGACTCTGCCAGGCCTGGGGCCTCTGCGCTGGGGGTTCACCCCTCTCCTGGGGTCTTCTCCATATACCTGGGAGTGGGTGCACTCCACCCACACCTGCCCGTACCCATACCTCACACGGAACGCACAGCAAGGCTCCCACAGAATGTTAGCCTCCTAGGAAACTACGCTGTGCACTGCGTTGAGGGCACGCTCGTGTGTGCACACAGCCTCACCGGCCACCTTCAAAGACAGCCCCGCAGGCTCAGGCCCACGCCCAGGGCACCACCTTCCCCTGCTTCCCACCCTACTCACCCACACCCCCACCCCCATCCCTGCAGGTACTCGGAGACAAAGGGGTCTGGCTCTGTCCAGGCCATGAGGCTGCAGCCTGCCTGAATGTCCTGTGTGTGTGTGTGTGTGTGTGTGTGTGTGAGACCCACAGCAAGTGTGCGTGCATTTCTGTATCTGTGAATGTGGACATGTTGCCCCATGCACGGAGACTGTGTGTGAGTGAGTGTGTGTGCACCGTGAGGTGGTGTGCCCGAGTGGGTGTGTGTGTGACTGAGAGAGTGCGGTGGGGGTGTGGGGGGGTGAGTGCTATTTAAATAAAAAAGAAAGGAAGTGAATCAGGGTCGTTTCCATTTTAATTGTAAAACAGATAAGCACTAAACACTTTGAAAAAGTAAATGACTTGAGAATAATTACTCTCTATTACCCAGCGTCCCAGGGGGGCAGTTGGAGGAGCCCAGATGGCTACAAAAATGGGATTTAGCAGAAAATTGAAGACATTATTCACCGTAACACATTATCAATTACCTTCATATCAATTACAATAACCTTACATTAGCGAGGGGCCCTGAGACCCTCAAGCCCCGAGACTGTGGAATCGCTGCAGCCCCGTGGGGGAGGGGTGGGAGGAGGGGTAAGAGGAGGGGAGGGGCTGGGAGGGGGCCGCTTCCCTTGCTCGCCTGGAGAGGCTGCCAGCTCAGGCCTGGCACCCCATCCCAGCTCCCCACAGCCTGAATGCCGCCCGTCCCACAACCCTGGGCTGGGGGCCTGCGCGAAAAAGCAGGGGTAGTAGCAGGAGGTGAGCTGAGGAGGTGAGTGAAGCTGACTGACGGAGACGTAGCGGACTGATGGAGACTCCATCATGTGGCAGTGATGGGAGGCTGGTGGGAGGGAAACGCCAGGCTCGGGTCGGATGGGCTGCCACGGGGCCTGATGTGGAGAGGTGACAGCGCCCAGGGTGCTGCAAAGTCTCCCTCTAGAAATGGCTGTGGTCCCGTGGCCCCTTCCTGATCCCCCCTCTTGCCTCTCCCCTGCCCACTTCTGTTTCTTTCTTTTTTTTTTTCTTTCTAAGATTTGTTTATTCGAAAGAGTTAGCAGAGAGAGAGGGACAGAGAGAGATCTTCCATCCATTGGTTCACCCCCCAGATGGCCAGGGCTGGGCCAAGCCAAAGCCAACAGCCAGGAGCTTCCTCCAGATGGATGTAGGGGCTCAAGCACTTGAGCCATCTTTCCTTGCATTCCCAGACCATTAGCAGGAAGTGGAACAGGGACATGAGTTGGTGTTCTTTTTGGTTTGTTTTAAAAGATGTATTTATTTATTTGAAAGGCAGAGTTAAGGGAGAGACAGGTCTTCCATTTGCTGGTTCACTCCCCAGATGGCCACAATGGCTGGAGCTTAGCTGAGCTGATTCGAAGCCAGGAGGCAGGAACTTCTCTGGGTCTCCTGTGCAGGTGGAGGAGCCCAAAGACTTGGGCCATAACAGAGAGCTTAATTGGAAGTGGAGCGGCCAGTTCACAAATCAGCGCCCATATGGGATGCTGGCACCGCAGGCAGCGGCTTCACCTTCTACCCCACAGCACTGGCCCTATGAACCAGTGCTTTGCTAAAGGATTCTGGAGGGCCAGCGCCATGGCTCAATAGGCTAATCCTCCACCTGTGGCGTTGGCACACTGGGTTCTAGTCCCAGTCGGGGCGCCAGATTCTGTCCCGGTTGCCCCTCTTCCAGGCCAGCTCTCTGCTGTGGCCCGGGAGTGCAGTGGAGGATGGCCCAAGTGCTTGGGCCCTGCACCCACATGGGAGACCAGGAGGAGCACCTGGCTCCTGGCTTCGGATCGGCGTGGTGAGCCGGCCGCAGCGCGCCAGCCGCGGTGGCCATTGGAGGGTGAACCAACGGTAAAAGGAAGACCTCTCTCTCATTGTCCACTCTGCCTGTCAAAAAAAAAAAAAAAAAAGATAAAGGATTCTGGCATTGCAGGTGGTGGCTTTACCCACTAGGCAACGCTGGCCCTGGCCCTTACCCATTTCCGTTTCTATGCGATTCACTGATCTGGCCTCCAAAGTCTCAGCTGAAGAAGACAGGAGCACTCGCGAGAGTGGAGTGCAGAGAGATTCCAAACAGAGGGGGTGTGCTGTGGGCTGCAGTAGGAATCAGAGGTGAGACAAAGGGAAGAACTTCCTGGAGCGGAACTCCAAAATGGAACTCCAAAACGTATTCTGTGCACTGCTGGGGCCCAGGGGTGGGGACCTTCGCTGGGGAAAGGGCCCTGGTGCCCGGGGCCAGACCAGAGCCTGAGCTCAGTGCATCCTCGGCAGCCCTGACTTTGCCCCGCTTCTCACCCCAGCCCAGCACACGCCACCCAGTGCCTCGAGGGGACCCAGGTCCACCCTGCCCACATGGGGCTCATGCACGTGAAATGTGCATCCACCAATTCTTTTTCTTTTTTTAAGAATTATTTTATTTATTTGAAAGAGTTACAGAGAGAGGCAGAGAGAGAGAGAGAGGTCTTCCATCCGCTGGTTCACTCCCCTAGCCGGCCGCAATGGCTGGAGCTGAGCTGACCCTAAGCCAGGAACCAGATACTCTTCCAGGTTTCCCACTCAAGTCCAGGTTTCCCACTCGAGTCCTCGGGCCATCTTCCACTCGGAAATGGAACAGCCAGGACTCGAACCAGTGCCCATATAGGATGCCTTAGCGCCAGCTCCTCCACCAATTCTTAAAGATTTAATATAGAAAAAGAATATAAAATGCAGGGTCTCATTAATACTCATAATTTAATTTAAAGGTATGGATTATATGTTAATATTATCTTGACTCTTGTTTAAATAAAATATTTGAAACTTTTACCTATTTCTTTTTACCTTTCTAAAAAAAAAAAAACACCACAGCCAGGGGGCGGGTGTTGTATGCAGTGGGTTAAACTGCACTTGGAATCTTGGGATGCCCACATCCCATACTGGAGTATCTGAGTTCGAGTCCAGCTTCTCTGTTCCAATTCAGCTTCCTGCTAATGCACCCTAGAAGGCAGTGGGTGATGGTTCAAGGGCTTGGGCCCCTTATATGTTTTGGGCTTCTGACTTTGGCCTGGCTCATCCCACTAGGGTATTTGGGGAGTGAACCACAGAATGGAAGGTCCATCTCTGTCTCTCTCTTTCTCTCTCTCTCCCCTTTCTCCTCTCTCTCTTGCTCTTGCTCTTGCTCTGGCTCTACCTGTCAAGCAGATGAAAACAAATAGTTTTTTAAAACATGGGCATTTAGGGCCAGCACTGTGGCATAGTGGATAAAGCCCCATCTACAGTGCCAGCATCCCATTTGGATGCCGGTTCGAGACCCAGCTGCTCCACTTCTGATCCAGCTCTCTGCTGTGGCCTGGGAAAGCAGTAGAAGATGACTCAAGTCCTCCGGCCCCTGCGCCCACGTGAGAGAACCGGAAGAAGCTCTTGGCTCCTGGCTTCAGATCGGCACAGCTCCGGCCATTGCGGCCAATTGGGGAGTGAACCAGCAGATGGAAGAACTCTCTCTCTCTCTTTCAATCTCTCTCTCACTCTCTCCCCGCCTCTCCTCTCTCTGTGTAACTAACTTTCCAATAAATAAACCTTAAAAAAAAAAAAACTAAAAACATGGGCACTAGAACACTTGAAATTGCATATGCGCCTTGCATTGTGTTTCTTTCAGGCAATGCTGGGCAAAATACCCAGGAAGGAAATGGAAATGGTTCGGGAAGAAACACATTCTGGGTGCCTCCCCCTGGGCTCACTTCCACGGATCCTAGTGTTCCACGTCAGAGAAAGACAAGCCCTTCTGGTGGACCCCGAGTTCCCGCCTCTTCCTTTTCCTGTCTGCGCATCAGCCATCTGGGCTCAGAGTCCCCTGGACACGGAAGGCCACGAGGAGTCAGAAGCTCCCCCAGGCATCCCCGCCCCCCAGTGCCCATCCCCTCTGCCACACTCCCACACCCCCACCCATCTTGTCCTGAGAGGGCCTCGTGTGAATACCCGTGCGTTAGCACACCCACGCGGGCTCATGCTGCCTGCGCCGCTCACGGAGCAGGGCCGGGCGGGCTGGCCTGGGCAGCGTTGTCAACTTGATTCATGGTGTGTGTGTGTGTGTCCAGGGGAGGGAGAGCTAACAGTGCCCCTCCCCCAGGCTGGGCCCAGAGGACTAATTGCCAGTAATGAGCTAAAAGGAGCTCAGAGCTGGCCTCAGGCACTGGATGAAGATGTTTCCAGAGACCAGCCAGAATGTGTCCTGCTGTTTTGTTGATAGAAAATCCTCCTCCCCTGGTGTCCCCTCTCTGTCTCTGTCTCCCCTCCTGTGGCTCCCTCTGCTTCCTGCAGCCTCTGCAGGGTCCAGCCTTACCCCAGCCCCTGCCTCTCCTATCAGCCTCTCCGCCTCCTTATCCCAATCACCTGTCCCATCGGGGATCTGCCTTCTTCCTCACTCCTTGACCAGGCATCCCAGGGAGTCCCCTGCTGAGCAGAGGCTTGGTTCCAGAGGCTTCAGAGGCCAGCGCCAGCTCCTGGTTGCAAGGAGATTGTGCCAGTGTGTAAGGAAACCCTCTCTCCTTAGGGGACCTTCCCAGGAGTGGGTGGGGACAGTGCTCAGCTCCCCCCATGGAGGATGTCACAGAGTGGCTGACTCACTGGAAGGGAAGCTGCACAGGATGACCCATGAAGCCCCTCCTGGGATGGTTAGTATGGGGCCTCACAACCTGCTAGGAGCACGTGTGCCCGTGTTAGTCCTTACACCTGCCACAGGCCAAGCACCTACAGACTGCTAGGCACTTTGTGTTTTTAGCTCTTCCCCTCCATCCCTACAAAACCCCTGCAAAGTAGACATTATTATCTTCATTTAAAAATATTTATGTATTTGAAAAGCAGAGTTACAGAGAAACAGAGGCAGAAATAGAGAGAGGTCTTCCATCTACTAGTTCACTCCCCAGATGGCCAATCAGAGCCAAGAGCCTCCTTCAGGTCTCCCATGCAGGTGCAGGGGCCCAAGGACTTGGGCCATCTTCCACTGCTTTCCCAGGGCATAGCAGAGAGCTGGATTGGAAGAGCAACCGGGAGTTGCACCGGTGCCCATATGGGATGCCAGAACGGCAGGCAGCAGCTTTTACCCACTATACCACAGTGCCGGCCCCTTTTATCCTCATTTTACCGATCAGTAAACTGGGGCTCATCTGGTTTAACTGCATGGTCACGTGACTAGTCAGTCACAAAGCTGGCTGATGCCTGCACCATTTCCACTAAAAGTCATCAAAGAGAGTTTCTGTGATGCTGCAAATGATGACTGAATGGGATAGGAGTTCTCAAAAAGTATCTGCAGGGAGATGTGGCAGCGGGAGCCAGTGTCAGCTTAGAGTTGCAAAAAGAAAAAGCCTCCCTCTGCTGTCCCTAAGCGGTCACACATGTCTGTGTACCTATTTGTGCACGTGTGTCTATGGGGGCAGACATGTCTGTGTATGGGAGCACTCAAGAGCCAGCATGGTGGGGGGAGGGGGAACTGGGAGACTCAACAGCCTGTGCTGCTCCCTGGTGGGCAGTGACCTGGGCCAGGGAGACTTTGGGAACAGCGTGTTCGAGGGCCACTGCCTTCCCCCTCTGCACCCTCACCCTACATCCAGAGGAGGCGGTGGGCAAAGGGGTGGACGGGAAGGAGAGAAGAGGAAGAGGAGCGGCCAGAGTGGGATAAGGCAGGGGTGGCACCAGAGATTTGGAAGCTGTTTATGATGCAAACGTGTAAAAAAAAGCTCTCCGTTGCCTCCCCTGAGAAAGGAGCCTAAAATTGAAGTCTAATTATAACGAATGATTGTTAATGAGTTGTCTAAACATAATAGATGGAAAGAATTAAACGCCCAGAAGAAACAGGGTTTCATTAACACACAATAAAGAAACCACAAGTGGGGTGAACAGAGCCCTCCTCTGTCATGGAAGACATTCACTCTTTCCCCCAGGCAGGCCTGGCAGGCGGGGCAAGGCCAGGCCCCGCCAATGGGAGCTTGGTATCTTCAGGGGCCCCTGAATGTTGGGGGCACCCTCTCCGAGAGTGGGCATTGCCTGGGCCCACATCCGCTCGTGTCTGGGTCTGCTTGCGAGCCCAGTTTATACATGCACACCTGCAGGTGTTTGGTCAGAGTAAGAGAGTGTGGCATGAGGGAGCATGTCTGTTCCACAGGACACGGAGTGGAGGCAGGCGTGTGGCATCTTGGGAAGGCACGTGGCCTCCAGGTTGGGAGCACTTCAGGGCGGTAGTGGTCCAGCTGCAGCTGGCCTCCTGCCTCTGCACCTTGGCTCCCTGGAAGGGCAAGAAGCTGGGAGAGGGCACAGCACCCATGCACACCCAACCCCACCCCTACACATACAAACAGATATCCATACACACACACACACCCATACACATGCACACACACACACACACACACACACTCCCTTGCGCTTGGGTGTTCCTGAAGATGAAGAACTTGCCACACTCCCCTGAACTCAGATGGCTGAGAGGAGAGCCTTGGAGATCCTCTAGTCCAAACCAGATCACCCAATGCAGATGTGGTCATTGAGCCCCAGAGAGGGAAGGAGACAAGTCTAGGGTCACTCAGCTCAGAACCAGACCCCCTCCTACTAGTCCAGGGTGCTCTAGTTTTTAGGACATTCCCCTGTCACACATACACAGCTAAGGGCAAGGCCACAGACACAACAAGACGGTGTTCACACACACACATACCACGCACAGGCATCAGTGGGCCTCAGACCACCAGGTAGCGCATGAATGTTTAGGGGCTCCCAGGCAGGCAGCAGGAGCCATGTTTGTGTAGGGAGAGGCTGGGCGATGCCACGGTCCCAGGTTGTCATGGTGTGCAGGTGGAGCGCACACAGCACAGGCTGTTGCAGGGCAGAGTGTGAGAGCTGCAGAGAACTGGGCTTTGACTGGCAGGTTAATGAAGCGCTTTATACTGGTGGTGTAACTGCAGAGGCAGGCTGTAGCGGGCTCACCCACACCCAGCCATGCACACCCTGCCACGCAGACGACACCCAGCAGGGCAGAAGCCAGGCTGGCCAGCCTCCAGACTGGCCTCCCCACAGACAGAGGAGGCCCTCTCCGGACGGTCCCCCTGTACCTCCCAGGGCTCTTGTGGCTGCAGTGCGATCCTGCAGCCACATTTACTTATTTATTTTTAAATTTTTTATTTGTAAGACATAGAGAGAAACAGAGATCTTTCATCTGCTGGTTCACTCCCCAAATGCCCACAATAGCTAGGGCTGGGCCAGGAGCCCAGGAACTCAGTCTGAGTATCCGGGTCCCAAGTACTTGAGCCATCCCTGATGCCTACCAGTCTGGGTCTGGAGAAAGCTGGATCAGGGGTGGAGCTGGACCTCAAACCCAGGCACTCTGATATGGCATATGGCGTTCTAACACCTGACCCAGTAACACCAATTTAGTTTAGGTCAAAGACGGATGGAGAGGTAGGGGGTCTGGGGTGTCTAAGTTCTCTCACTTGCTAGATGACTTCACCCAAGCAGGGAGTAAAGGCAAGCTCAGATTCGGTTTCAGATTGCGTCCAAAACCCCGAGGCTGGCTCCTTGATGGACATGCACGGGACAGTGTGGGCTTGGGAATTACATGCTGGATGGACATGTAGGTCCTCCACCCATCTTGATTACACCCCCCAGCATGTCTACCCTCCCCCTACTTTCGCCCTTCTTTTGACCCCGCCCCCTTGGAGCCAACACTGATTGGCTACCATGCAGGCAGTGCCGGCCAACCAGCCCCTGCAGCGCCAAGAAAAGTTAATTTGGAGTTCTGGTCTCCTCCCAGGATGCATTTGGGCGGCCGCCCGTAATGAGATGCATAATTGCGGAGGCCTGCCAACAAAAGCAGGCTGGATTTAATTGAGTCAACGCATGGCCATTAATAATCTGACGGCAGCCCTCCCCCACCCCTCCCCTACCCCACCCCCACCCGCCACCATCTAATTCTTTGCCTCCCCCAGTCCACTGGGCTCCCATCCCGGGCTGCTCTCCCATTCCAGGGAAGGAGGGGATCTTTTCCTGGTCTGTCCCAGGGTGCAGAGGCTGCAGCGGGAACCCCGACTCCCTAGATTGTACCCTTTCCATCTGACAGCATACCTTGGTCAGGACCTGTACCCAGCCAACCCCTTGCCCTATTCAGCCATTGCACACATATATCCCAAGCTCCTCCCATGTGCGGGGCACTGGGCTTGGACCTGGGAACTCAGCATCAATGCAGAGATGGTCAGCCTCTTAGAGCAGTGTCACCACTCACCTGCCCTCTCATGTCCTTTTCGCATTCCTGATCTTTATACCTGTCCCTACACCCCAACCTCCACACCCAGCAGCCCTTCCATCCCTTCTCCCCTACACCTGCCGCTGTTAAGTCTCCCTCACACACCCACCCACACCATGTGCTTTTTCCTGTGCTCCTGTCCCCAGCATCCCTTCCATCTCTGACCCCAAGTTTCCTGCCTGCTTCCTTCAACAATTTACAGAGAGAACCCTGCCGTCCACAGCGGCTCCTCCCCAGCACCCTCGCCAGGCCAGGCCTTCAGTGATTTGCCACACTCCTCTTCGGCCCATCTGCCTTCAGAGCCCCACAGGCCTCCTCCAAACTCTGGCTCCCAGAACTGATGCTGCATCTGCGGCATGGGGACATCGTGAGCCCCTTGTGGGGTTGCTACTGGTTTTCTGTGATAGTCCAGTTAAGGGCTGAGCACAGAACACAACATCCCCGAGCACTGCCTGCTGCGGGTTGTTGACATTAGCTGCATGGAATCGCCACCTCCCTCCAACACACACACACACACACCCAGCTCTGGACCACCTGACCTCCTAAGAGACCTCTCAGGGGAAGCTGTGTGTGGTAAGATCAGCTTGAACAGAGTTTCCTGTCTCCCTGGCAAGTGTGCTTGCTTGCATCCTCACCGTCCGGGCGTACACCTGTTTGTCCTCTACTCTCCTGGGCAAGTGGAGAGCATTCCTCAAAGCAAATATGGCGCCTGGGGAGGCGGAATGGAGCGCTCCCCTCCAGCTCCCTGGCTTCCCTTAGGGGACTGTCCTGGGGGAGGGACAGGTTACTGTGGCTTTGGAATACCCGGGCAGCAGAGGGGTGGTGGCTGGCAGAATCTTGGGGTTACTGGAAGGCAGAGCTTCTTGTGAAAGGACAAGGAGAGGGCTCCATTTCACATTTCTGTCTGCTTCTGAAGTCAAGTCAGGAGAGACAAAGGGAGAAGGGAGAGGAGGTGGTGCCAGGAGAGAGCCCCCAGCTTCCTCCCCTAACCTCCCTGGTAGGGCGTGGGGGCTGGGAGAAGGAAGAAACCCTCCACCCCCAGCCCTGTGCTGCTTCTTCCTCCAAACCAGGATGGGCCGGCAGGCTTCCGGGAGGAGGCGTTGGGGCTGTGCTCCAGGGCCCGCAGGCAGGCGCGCGCGCGGGCACGCTACTCCTCGGAGAATCCCCGTCACCGCCGAAATCGCCGAAATTGGCTGCAACTAGTAAAGATGCCAGGAATTTGCACCTTGCTCTGTGACCTAAAGCAAAAATGACATGAACATTGACAAATTTGACAAGGAAATTTGTGCAAAAAACAACTTCTATTTGGCTAGCCAAGCAGCAAATATGCCGGATGATACGCTTTATTAAGCAATCCATTTCTCAGCAATAGCGGCGCCATCTGCAAAGGTTACCGCGCATCAGGCTCGGCACAGAATTTCATCTGCGTCTGCAGTCGGGGCCGCACGCGGACACATTTTTCATGTACATGCGATTCCGGATGCAAATAGAATCCGTGATGAAGGAGGTGACCTTCCGGACCGAGCCGCGCGCGCGCGCTAAAGTCACGAGCGGGCCCGCGGGGAAGGGGAGGGGCGCGCGAGCGCCAGGCACCGCGTGGGCTTCGGGCTGAGGGTGGGCGGTGTGGGGGCGAGGGAGGGGCGGGGAGCAGCGGGGAGCCGGGGTCGCTAGGGAGGAGTCACAATCTCAGGTTCTGCGCTTTAGGTCTGGAGGGGATTTAGGGGCGCGCAGGCCCAGTCCTCTTACTTCACAGGTGTGGTCGTGATAGGACGGGGGCTGGGGGGTACCTTGGCCCTCAGTCCAGTGTGAGTGCGGAGGACGCTGCACAGTGGTTGTGCATGCTTGCTTACCTTAGTTTCACCACTGAGAAATCTGGAAATCAAGAAAGCGCAGTGTGCCTCAGTTTCCCATTCTGTAAAATGGAGCTTCCCTTTCTGTAAAATGGAGCTTCCCTATTACCCACGCCATGGCCTTGTTGTGAGGCCTGTGCTCAGAACTGGGTCTTGCAGAGAGTCAGCGCTCTAACAACGCTGATTACACAGACGGCAGAGCCTGGGGCAGGCACTGGACAGAAAACTGTGGAGGCAGAGCGGGTGCAGGTGGGGAGAAATGGGTGGGCCAGCACTCTTCTCACAGTGCGGTGGGGGCAGATGCCTCATTCCTCTCAGCATTCCTCTCAGAGAGAGCAGGGAAGTCCCAGCTCCTGTCTCCTCCACCCCCTTTCTCTGATAACTTCATTTTCCTGACCCCCCCCCCCCAAGCAAAGTGGTCATTCCCCACCCCCATTCCCATTTGGTTATTCATATCTGCTCTGTTCACCTATGGGAGCTGCCGGCAGTCTGTCTGTTATGGCCTCCTCTGATCCTTGTACTCAGTTATGTTTATTCCTTGTGGCTTTCTGCTGGGGGGGGGCTCCAGGGAGGAGCTGTGCTTCTTCCAGGTTGAAGCCCCGCCCATGAAGCCCACCTCTCCACTGAGAGCGACCCACCCCACTCACCCTCCCTTCACTGTCCTGCACTCCTGTTTCCCAATGGTTTCCGTCTTTCTGCAGATCCCACTCCAACACACTGGTGGCTCTGGAGGAATCTTGGGATAACCTTGCTCTCTGATAGTCTCCGCCCACTCGTGAAGCCCCCTCTGCTGTTCTTGGAACCCTAGGGAGGTGCAGGTGCCTGCAGGCCTCACCCCGTCCCTGGAGGGGACAAGACTTGCTGCTCACTGGGCCTGGTTCCCTGTGCCTCTCACCCTCTGTCTCCCACCACGCTCTCTATCTGGGTCTTGAATCCCCAGCAGACTCCCTCTCCTCCACCCCCAGGGCTCATATCTGTGGGAGAGGTTTGAAGTTGGACAGATCTGGCCTCAAAGCTAGGCCTCCAGACCTCCCAATATCGATATCCTGAGCCAGTCGCCCTAACCTCTTACTCTTCTCATCTGTGTAATGGGAATTGTGGCAACTTCCTTAGATTGTTGGAACAATTTCATGAGATTAAATGTTACATTCATTTTTTAAAAATAATTTTATTTATTTGAGAGGTAGAGTTACAGATAGAGAGAGGGAGAGACAGAGAGAGAGGTCTTCCATCTGCTGGTTCACTCCCCAGATGGCTGCAAAGGCCAGAGCTGGGCCAATCCAAAGCCAGGAGCCAGAAGCTTCTTTCGGGTTTCCCACATGGGTGCAGGGGCCCAAGGACTTGGGCCATCCTCCACTGCTTTCCCAGACCAAAGCAGAGAGCTGGATGAGAAGTGGAGCAGCCAGGACTCAAACTGTCGCCCCTATGGGATGCCAGCACTTCAGGCAGAGGCTTAGCTTACTACACCACAGCACTGGCCCCCAAATCAATTGTTAAATACATAAATGGATTTATTTATATATGTGTATATATATATTTACTTATTTGAAAGGCAGAGTGACAGAGAGAGACAGATTCAGAGAGATCTTTCATTTGTTTGTTCACTCTCTGAATGGCTGCAAGCTGGGGTGGGGCCAGGCTGAAGCCGGGAGCTGGAGTAGCTGAATGCTCCCCTGCTTCCCAGGCGCGATAGCAGGGAGCTGGAGCCCAAGCTGCGTAGCTCTACTCTGATCACAGAGCAGGCGGCCCACACAGCACCTGCTGCGCCGCAACGCCCGCCCCTCAATAGACGGCTTCCCTCCTCTGTTTCCCTGTGTTCGCCCCCTCTCAGGGCTCCTTCAATCTCTCCTCCCTCGGCCTACCCCCCTTTCAAAGGGCTAGGTTTTCAACCAAAAGAAAACCCAGTCTTACCCAGGTCCCCGTCCTGAGGCCCTGAGCCTGGGCTGTGGAGCAGAAGGCAGAAGGCAGAGCTCCGCTTGTCGGTGTGCAAGAACTTTGTAGCACACCTACGAGGAGCAGCGAGTGGAGCTGGGCTGCCCCCGGGCTGTCCCGGCTCTCTTG